>JAUMIR010000003.1:357973255-359223255 GCA_030847615.1 Gambelia wislizenii
TGGCCTTCATCAGTCTCTGCAGCATTGCCAGTGATGAAAGATGATAGCAGTAGCACTTCAGAATGGCAATATTAGTAGTAGCAGTAATAGTAGTACAACCAGAATTCTACTAGAGCTACTTAATTGTTAATTATTAAATATTAAGATCACTCCACCAGCTGCCAATTAGTTTCTGAGCAAAGTACAAAGTGTTCGTAATTACCTTTAAAGCCCTACATGGTTTGGGTCCAGGTTACCTTCAGGATCACCCCTCCTGTACCATTCGCCCCATACCATCAGGTCCTCTGGGGGACATTTACTTCAACCAGCCAGGACTAGACTGGCAATTGTCACCCAGAGGACATTTTCATCAGCCACCTCCAGACTGTGGAAGAGATTGAATCCACCATCTGAATTTAAAACAGCATTAAAGAGCCATCTTTTCCAGCAGGCCTACGCAGCTGATTTTAATCTATGAGTTTTACATTTATATGGATGATTTTTAATGTAATGTTTGTTTTAATCCTATGTGTTTTTACCTGTGTATTTTAATGGTTTTGTGTTATGTATTGTATTTTAATTCGTATTGTACCCCACCTTGAGTCTTGGGGAGAGGTGGGTAAGAAATAAAAATTTGTTATTGTTGTTGTTGTATTTTTGTAACTAATTGACATAGCCTGGCCTGTTCTCCACAAACCAACTTTACCAGGCATCATAGAAGGAGGTCTATGCATGTAGATGATGTTTCCATCCCCTCCCATCAGTGAGCGAAGCTGTGACATGGAACTGCAACAAGGGTGTTGCTTTTCATTGTCACAGCCTCACTCACTGGCAAAAAGGGCTAGAAACTTCATCCATGTGCATCCAGATCACCAGAAGAATGGACCTCTTGTAGGTTGGGGGAACAATTATGATCATGGCAATAGTGCCACTATTGTGACTCTGTAGGGATCTTGAATACAGATCAGTTATGGATTCATAATTCCAGGTCATGCATCTATATGTGTGATATTGAATTCTGGCTAATAATAATAATAATAATAATAATAATAATATACAACCCTCATATCTATGGGGGATACATTCCTAGACTTACCATGGCTAGCAAAAATTGAGGATAATAATGAACTCTATATTTCTGGCAAAAGGGTACCATAGAATTGCTTTAGAGGACCTCTAAATGCCTAAGCCACAAGTTAATGATAGAATTGCACTGGAGGACCTAGAAAATGCCTAGAGATAACATTTTTTTTCCAGACGTGGGTTAGTGAAACTGCAGGTACAGGTCCCATGAATATGGGGGTTGTACTGTAATAACAACAATAATAAAAATAATAGAAAACATGCAGGGCCACACTATCCCCAACCTTGTTTTATTTATTAGAAATAGACACCAGCAGCAAGTAACTACTGTATATTCCGGCATATAAAATGACTGGGCATATAAGACGACACCCCAATTTTTAAGTTAAAATATAGAATTTGTCCCCCCCCCAGCCAGCCAGCCACCCGGCTAGAAAGCCTGTCCCCCACCAGCCAGCCAGCTCAGTGGCTGTAGATGATGGAATAGTATGTGAAATTAAAGGACTGAGAACAGCTAAAAAAGCATGGGATACTTTGAAAAATCTCTGTGGTGTTCAATCTTTGGGAAGTAAGGTTGCATTAATAAGTTGGTTAATATGAAGCTATCAAATTCCAAATTTTTGAATGAGCACATTAATGAATGAGCACATTATGATTTTAGAGCCACATTGGCAGACAAGAGAATTTCACCATAGACAAAACTTGATGCAAAATGATACGTTTGAATCCAGAAATTCTAATTTTAGGCTAACTTGTCCTGAAAAGAAACATCATTTTGACTCTCCTGAGCTAAATGGAGGGCAATTTAGCAAAGCAGTCATTCTCACAGCAGGGGGAAGGATCTGCTGGGAAAACTGCCCAGGCCATTCAACACTTCAAAGACAAGGCAGTCATTCTCACAGCAGGGGAAAAGATCTGCTGGGGGTATAAGACGACGCCCCCACTTTTGAGGAGATTTTCAAGTGTTAAAAAGCAGTCTTATATGCAAGAATATACAGTAGGTACTGGTAGATTAGTTATTAGTTACCTCTGCTTACAGTATATGGGGTTCTCCTTTAGAGACAGAAATGAAAGTCATAAGGAAACAAAGGAGGGTGGGAGTGAAGAAGTGGAATCCCTCTTGTCCTCACAGCCTTTCTGGTTTCAGAATGCTTAAAATAGCCCTGGGGGAATTATGTTTTAATCACTCCTTGTTACATGAAACACATATTCTAATTACTTAATTAAGTAAAGTTATAATGATGAAAAGTCCAAGCAATTAAAGTGTTATCTATTTCCACAGTATGGGTTACTCAGCCACTTAATCTGGAGGGTGCAATGCAAGGCTACACACAAACGCACACACACACACACTTTGTCTGCCTCCCTGCACCAGCGCTTTCTGTTGCAGATAAGGAAATGAGGACGATGGCTTTGAACAACTTACTTTTAATATAGAGTAAGCAACTTATAATGGATGATTAAAAATGTTGATTTAATAACTGGATTGAGGATAGAAACAGACTACAAAGAGCTCTCTCTCTCCTAAGTGTGGCATTGTCTAGCTGACTTTTGTTGAAAAAAATGCTCAGCATAGTCACCCATGGGTGCCCACCCATCCTTGCCGTGGAAGGAGAAAGAGGGGGAAAGGAGGAACCTGGCAACAATGGTGGCAGTAGCTCTTGCACAATCAGAAGGACATTCCTGCCATTTTTCCCCCTGTCCTTCTTCTGTGACAGAAAAGAGGCAGAGGTAGACGGGCACATTTCTTGTGGTGCAGGAAAGAGGAACCAGCATTGAACCAGTGCCCTGGTGGTGCAGTGGTTAAATGCCAATACTGCAGCCACAACATTGTGAGTTTGATCCTGCAGGGCTCCAGGTTGACTCATCCTTCCATCCTTCCATAAGTTGGTAAAATGAGTACCCAGCTTGTTGGGGGCAATTAGCTAACACACATTGCAAACCTCTTAAAAAGTGCTTAGCACTATAAAGTGGTATAGAAATGTAAGTGCTATTGCTATTGCAGCAGTTGCTCTTTTTAAAAACAACTGGCTCTTCCAGGGTATTGGTGGTGGCAGGCATGGGGGTATCATTTCTGTCTTTTGCCTCTGGGTGGTCAGTACTTGTGTTCCATTACTAGATGGTGTGTATGGTGCGTGTGTGTGTGTGTTTGTATGTGTATATCAGGACTATGGTGTAGGACTTTGCCCCTACCATGGTCTAGATGAGAGCCAACCTCTATCCTTTTATGTCTGGAATGTGTCCAGAGGAGGGCATCCAAAATGGTGGGAGGTCTGGAAGCCATGCCCTATAAGGAGCAGCTTAGAGAGCTGGGTATGTTTAGCCTGGAGAAGAGAAGGTTGAGAGGTGACATGATAGCCATGTTTATATGTTTGAAGGAATGTCATATGAGGATGGAGCAAGCTTGTTTTCTGCTGCTCCAGAAACTAGGACACAGAGCAATGGATTCAAACTATGGGGAAAGAATAATAGAATCATAGAGTTGGAAGAGATCACAAGGGCCATCCAGTCCAACCCCCTGCCATGCAGGAATAAACAATCAAAGCATTCGCTGCTCATCCAGCGTCTGCTTAAAAACCTCCAAAGAAGGAGACTCCACCATACTCTGAGGCAGTTCAGTTCTGATCCAGGGAAGCTGTTGGAAATAGGGCAAAAATGTAGGGCAAAAGCAGCTGATGAGGAAAGTTCTTAGCCCACCCTATCCCTTCTCTATTCTGAAGTGTTTTCTCCCAAGGATGCCTTGCCATGAAGAAGATAAATATTGCAAACATTTGATGCATAACACACTGTACCACTTTTGAGACTGAGAGAAAAAAGTTGGAGCATAAGCTTTAGGTCTTGCCTGCACTGACCAGAATACACCAAATTCTGGCCATATTATTCTGGCCCCGGAGCTCCCCCGGATTCCCCCTGTTAACCTGCGTTTGTGGTGGGAACTGTCAAGGATTGCAGAAACTATGGACTTTTTTGGACAATCCAAAAATAACGCTAGCAGCGTCGCCAGGTTGCGACGCTGCAGCGCTAGAGGGCGTCAGTTTTGCATGACGCTCCTTCCCAGCGGTACTGTTGCAGTACCGCTGGGACTGCAACAGTACCGCTGGGAAGGAGCGTCATGCGAAACTGACGCCCTCTAGTGCTGCAGCGTTGCAACCTGGCGACGCTGCTAGCATTATTTTTGGATTGTCCGAAAAAGTCCTATGTGTAAAAATTTTACCAAATAAGGAGCAATGGCCAATAGGGGCCAGTAGAGAGGCCTATGAACACAGCTGGTATTTACTCCTCAAGGCCTTGTGTTTGAGGCTTGCTACAGAAATTTACTCCTCAAGGCCTTTTGTATGAGAATTGCTACAGAACTGTCTGCAGAACCATATCTTCATGGGAAAGGATTGTACTAACAGTGAGCTTGGTAACAGCTCTATAGGTATGAATGTATACCCCATCATGTTGTGTATATAAAGCAGTGCAGTCCTTTTTTCCACCCCCTTGGATCTTTGTCTATCTTGCTGACATGCATCATGTATGCTTGTATGGATCAACTTTGTATATACTACTCTACTATACTCTAGTAAAGACTTGTAGAATAGACACATGCATGTGCCTCGACAGGAATAGGCAGCTGTCTGCACATTCATGCTGCGCAGTATCAGCAGGTACCTCTGGTGTCATGCATGATGCTCTCTGAGGCCAGAAATGAGGCACCCAGACTTGACCACATGCTCGTTTGAACCGGATTTTCTCAGCTATTTTTAAAGCTGTTTTAAGGGAGGTTGTCCCAGTTTCTAGTTGGAATTACTTGGACATCATCCGGAAAGCTCCGATTCGATTTGGGGTCAAAATCCTGCATCATCCAAATAGCTGGGCACAGGAATGAGGCGAGACTGATTCATTTGGCCTGTGCAGACAAGACATTAGTCTACTTCCAAGACTCCTTTCTCTCGGTTAATCTCAAAGATGCTACAGGATCCCTTTGCATATTGATATTCCAGATGAACATAGCTATGTCTTTGAATTCAACACACTGCTGGTACATTTAAAAATTACAGTGGAAAGTAAATGGCTTCTCCCATGCACCAGGCAATAGTAAACAGGTGTATTGGCTGATATACAATTGGTTGCATAATGCTGGTCTTCAGCAGAAGGGTGATATAGAGTAACCACCATGTAGCCGCATGAGTGTAGCTATGTAAACAGAATGTAGGACTTCACCCTTGAAAATTAAATATATTTATGGAAATGTGGGTATTTGCATAATATGATTTTCTTCTTCTTAGAAAAAGACAAAAAAGACCACAAATTTCTTTAAAACTTCAGTTTCAATATTGCAGTTTTTTAAAAACAACAATAACAACAACAACAAACCTGTATTCTATTATATATATTCTATTGAAAAAAAAATCTCTCATTCCATAAGGCAATAAAATATTATATTTCATCCTTAGATCTTCAGGTCTTTCTGAAATCCAGTCCTGCAGCTCTGAATCTTCCTGAAGCAGCTACATAACTCCTTGTCTTGCTACTTTTGACCTTCTCATCAAATGTATTGTTTTGAATGATAACTACAAACACTGAGCTTCCACATCATTTTGATCTCTTCATATGTTATATATGCAACTGTCTCCTTGTAGATGCTTTGCACTTACAGCTGTCATCTTGTGATGGCTGTCCCTGGGATTTTCCTTTTCGGGTAAGGCACGGCCCCATCCTTCACAGTTTAAACAGCAGTTTACAGAGTTTTAACTCCTGGGTTAACAAACATTAAATATGTCCCTCAGAGCCATGTATTTAAATTAACACCTGGAGGAGGCCATCCAGAAAGCAGCCTAGATGCTTTAATTATCACTTTGATTGCCCTAATAAGACTGTTGTTAGTATATTTCATACTGTTGCTGCTCATTTTTATGTGTATACAGTCTACCAAAACACATATTTAGCATTAAGTAGCTATAAGGCAAGCAGTCTTCCATGGCAGAAATCTTAGAAAGGTAAAAGACCATGGCTAGAATGTTACATAACTTTATGTATACGTAGCTACATAACAGAGGCACTAAGACTATCTGTTATTGAATTGCGAAGATGATTAACAGAACACCACCAAGAGTGTCCCAGTGCTCTTTCTCTCCAACAAAAACTGTTACCTGCCTTGATAGCCCCCACATTTCAATAACATAACATAATTGGCAATATTTAATAATTTTTCTGACTATGGCCCGCCATGTGGTTAGTAAGTAAATGAGGGACTCTCCAGATACCAAGGCTGGAGACATGCACACCCTAGGAAGGAGCCCACTAAATTCCCTAAACAGATCACACCCAGGTCAGAGTTCTTCCTGGGAACACCTGGAAATGAGTCAACCACTAATCCCATCAAAGCTAGCTGAGCACTCAGTGATTGCAAAACAGGTTTTTCCTCTTTTCCTTCATTAACAAAAGAAGGTTGCCTGTGCCCATTCATTCTTAAATGTGTAGACCATAAATTTGTTAACACATCCGGATAATCCTTTGTCTAGTCCTGGGAAACTCTGAGATACATTGTATTCCACTCTAAATAAAATCTTTTCAAGGGAAATACTGAATATAAATATCACCTTAAAACACCACCAAAATGTTTGCAGTTCACAGTTCCTTTGCATATCTCCATGCTGCCGGTTTGCTGCGCAAACCTCAGAATGTCATTCTGAGCATCTCTGCTGCAAGAATCTCTGCTCCCCTGATCCATATAGTATAACCCACAATCCCCTCACTCTATTCTTTTATCCAAATACTTCCCACATTCTTCAATAGCCTTGTGCTTGATGCTTGAATGTTAGTGTGAATGCTGTTAAGAAAACCCACCTGAAATTATGCACTTGTGACTGTTATGTGTTCTTGATCTCTTCCCCTGTCACTTGGGAAACAGCTGGCTCATGAATCATCTTCTGTGTGAGGGGGATTTGAGACAGGGATCCTGCTTTTACCTGTCATGCCAGAGATCGCTCATGGGAGGGGTTGGAAACAGCAGCCATCTGTTTCCTGAGAGACAGGAGAACGGACCTCCATTGATTGCAGCAACTGCTGCCCAGTAAGTGGAGATGGAGGGGATTGCACCAGGATTCACTATGAACCACTGTACATAGTGAATCCTGCTACGTACTGCTATGTAGTACATTAAGTGTCATACAGGATTCTGGCCAGTATTAAAATTATTTAAAACTACATTTTAAAAAGATAAAATACCACTGAAAGATTAAAAAAAACAATTAAAGGAAGTTGGAGTCAACCACCACCAGCAGCAAGTAGCTTCTGAAGGAATGGTTTTCCATTTTTAGACCAGTTTTGTGGGGTGATAGTGAGGGACATGAAGCCACGCTGGGGGCCTTGTCAGGCTGCGTACAGCTTGTGGACCACAAATTTTCCACTCTTTCCTATTTGTATTTCAGTCATTTTTAAACGTGGCTTTCAATCCCTTTTCTAATGCAGCGTTAGAGAACACAGTGTGAACTGAAAGGAAGAAGCACTTTGTTGCATTAAAATAGTTTAGTGCTATTAATCAGCCTGTCACTTTCAATATTTATTCCAGAGTTAATTTTTTTCATTCTTTTTAATGTCTGATTTCTCACGTCTTCCATAGTTCCTTCGGAACTGGAAACTGCACCTACCAACTGTGATAAAAGTGACAATTAAATTAAATGTAAATGTGCCATGTTGAATCATGACTTTATATCCTTGTTTTATTGTTTTTCTTTATGGTAATTAAACTCCAATTTAGCCATGGAAATGCTCTAATAATATATTCTAGAGTTCTTAATATTAGCTGCCAACAGGAGATACCAAGTTAAGCAGAGCTGTTATTAATTATTATATTTATTACCCTGTTCTCCTCTAGGGAGCTCAGTATCACACACTGGAGTTCTCTAGGGAAGTCTGGGGAATTTGATCTTTGTAAATTCCAATATATACTGATACCATCCAGACTGGGACTAATGTGTGGATTGAGACTTGTTTATCCATCAGGTTTTGTCCTTCCTATATCTTCCGTCCAAAGCTTGGAAAGGTAATTTTAAGAAGAATAAAACATAGAGCAGCATTCTACTGCTGCTCAGTTATGGATAGCTTCAATGTTCTTGAAAGTAACTTTCCAGACTCTGGTTCTGGCAGAGTTCTTGGCCAACAAATGTTAGCAGAATAAGCTCACAGCCCTGTTAAGCAATTCAGCTCTCTGAAATATCAGGATGTGTGGAGGAACACACTTTATTCTGGAAAGCAATCATGCTTTGACTTTTCATTTAAGAAAACTAGAAAGCTAGTATTTATTATAAGAAATACATGGAGAGAAAATGTCTAACTAGTTATCACACTACACTGTTATAGTGCTATTATTCCACTTTAACTGCTTTGGCTTCCTCCTGTGGAATTCTGGGGTTGGTAGTTTAGTGAGGCCTAAGAGCTCTCTGGCTAAGAGTTCTAAATTCCCCTCCCTAAACTGCAAATCCCACGATTCCACAGGAGGCAGCCATAGCAATTAAAGTGAAATAATAGTGCTATAACAATGTAGTGTGATAATGGGAAGCTATCCAATTACTGAATCCTATTTTCAAAATAGATTCTGCATCCTGGATTGCTCCCATAAAGCCATAAGTAGCTTTTTAAAAACTCAGTGAAGATTCTCATCCCTGAAGTAACAAAGCCAGCAGCCAGCTCTGGTTGAGGTGTGAAGAAGAATGAGGAAGATTATCAGTTTAGGAATGGAAGGAAGGTCAGCATGGGTCAAACCAGGAAGAGGACATTTATAAAAATGAGATATCTCATTCTGTCCCCCATCTTCTCCTTCCCACACATGTCATGTGTCACTTCCTGGTGTGGATGCTAGGTATTATAGCTGGTTAGCTTCTGAGTTGGCCTAAAAGGCCCAACCGCCATACCAGCCCTTGACATGAGACTGTGGCATGCTGGGTGCAGAGTGCAGCTGGTTGGGAACCCTTCTAGCCCGCCTTTTGGATACTGGCGGGGTGTTTTCACTGGTGTCTCTGCCAAGGTCATATTTCCACTTAATGGTGTGAGAACATCTACATTGGAATGTATACTCATTATGCTTTGATGTGTGTGTGTGAACTGAAACTGAATTGAGGGGGTAATATCCATGTGTTTTGCCTAGTATCCTTAGAGCTGGCTTCGGCATGATACAGTCTACTACACTACCTTGATGAATAAGCCATTTATTTGGATGGAAGTTGCTTCAATGAGTGTGTGTTAGCGACACATCATGCATCACATCATGTATCTTCAGTGCAATCTGAGCTGCACCCTACTACCTCCAACCAAAAAAGTGCAAAACCTTATTTTAAAGTGTGTATTTAAATATATACTTAATTTTGAACTTTGGTGAAAATTAAAAACATCCATAGATTGATACAGAAACAACCTAGCATGAACATGCAACAGTGATACAGGCTGGAAATATCCCTTGTAGCAAACCCATTGTCCCTTGCAGCAAATCCATGTGGTAGGTTAAGATGAGAAAGAGCATCATGCTCAGGCAACAGTCTGAAATAAGGAGTGGTGTTTTCTCAGCCAGCTCCCCCTGTGAGTATAGATCCCCAACTGAACTATACGAGTCTACACTGACATTCAAAATTGGACTCCCATTGTGAGAAATGTGAGAAACAGATTGGATCTTTATATCACATATGGTGGGCATGTGAGATGCTCAAGAAATTCTGGAAACAAATTCTGAGATTAATGCAAATAATATTCAAAATTAAGATAGATCTGGAACCAGAACTGTTTTTAATAAGAATACCAAATGAGCAAGTCAGGAGACTAAATTATAAGGTGGTACATTATATGATTCTAGTGGCAAAGTTGCTACATGCTAGCAAGTGGAAATGTACACAGACACCATCAAAGGAAGACTGGAAACCCCAGAATTGGCCAAAATGGACAAATTATCAACTTGATTTAAGGGAAATCATTAGATAGTTTTGTAAAAAATTGGGAGCCATTTATACAATTTTTAAAGAAAAGGGAAGGGGAGAACATGGCTGCAGTTTTTGAATACTGAATATGGAAGGGTTTGCTTTTACTTACCTATTTGGTAGGGGTATAGAATAAATTGCCACGGGCCAGCATAAAAGGGGTGCTCCAAAAAAGTGATACAAGGACTCCCTGAAACAACATCTCAGGCTCGGCCAAATTGATCACCAACAATGGTCCGCCCTGGCCTCACATCTGGAGGCATAGAGATGCACTATCCACAATGCTGCAGCCTTATTTGAGAACTCACACCGAACAAGTATTGAAGAGAAACGACAACGTAGAAAGAATCACAACCCGGAAACATCACCCAAGGAGACCTTCTGCTGTGCTTTCTGCAACTGGACTTGTTTATCTTGTATTGGCCTTGTTAGTCATCAGCGCGCTTGCAGAAAGTGTGGGATGAGTCCTTCCTGAATCTTCGTTTGCAAAGAAAAGCTAGAGAGAGACTGCTGCCTCATGCTCTGTTGCAAATGTTAAAACATGATGAATTGGCTAGGGAAAGGGTGTGTTTGCTCCATAGCAAGCTGTTCGTATCAATCAGATGGGTCTTGGTAGGTAAGTGAATGTATTTTAACTACTTTTGAGAAGTGAGAAAGAAAAGAATTACCTTTTAAAAAGTGTAATAGTAATTACTTTTGGTTTGTTATACAGTATATGTAACCATAGCTAATTACTTTTAAAAGTATATCTCCAAGCTCTAGCTGTGGGAAGGAAACTGGTATTGGGACCAATAAATGCATAATCTTCAGTATTAAATTTGCTAATTTATCTTTGCAACATTATCACAGCTTTCATTCTACATATGGGAGCCAGTGTGGTACAGTAGTCTGAGATGTTGGACCAGGACTCCAGGAGACCAGTGTTCAAATCCACAGTCAGCCCTGAAAACCCACTGAGTGACCTTAGGCAAGTCACAACTCTCTCATCCTTAGAAGAAGCAATGGCAAACCTCTTCCAAATAAATCTGCCAGGAAAACCCTAAGAAAGAATCACCGTACACCAGAATCAATGTGATGGTACATAACCACAACAAATTGCACGGATATCTATGTGCATGTTTTTTTTCTCCATGTATGAGTGTAGAACACAGAAGCCAAAGGGCTTGCCTGTTTCTTTGTTTGTTTTAAATCTCACTTTTCACCCAATATGGGACCCACAGGGCTCAGGAGAAATAGCTGATGGGCTGCCGGCCACTGTAGCTTTTCAGCATCTGCCATCTGAGGTGTTTGTCCCCTTCTGCCCAATGGGAGAGCCATTGCTGCCGCTTTCAGCTGAAATGGAGGAATTCGGCTTTTGTTTGTGGGAATAAAAAATAATACCAGCCTCTATGGCTCAAGAGGATTTCCATTAATAGTAGGTATAGTCTTGACATGTATAACCCAACAGCAAATCATGGTGCAATCCATAAGGGTTAGTTGTGGGCCTTCCCCTTGGGCAATGCCTTTGACTTAGAAGCCTCCACACTGGCGGCTGTGTGTCTGTGGGCAGGGAATTCTTCATTTTGTCTCCTCTTCCTCCATCTTTGTCTTCTTCTTTCCACCTTTCCCCCCAAATTTGGACTCAAGGCACCTTACCAATTTAAACAAGTAACATATAGTCAGGGAGTGAGTATGATGTAGTGGTTTGATGGCTGAAATAAGACTCTGGGAGACCAGGGTTTGAATCCCCACTTGACCACATAATCCCACTGGGTGACCTTGGTCAAGTCACACTCCCTTAGCCTCAGAGGGAGACAGTGGCAAATCCCTTCTGAACAACTCTTGCCAAGAAAACCCCATGATAGATTCACCTTAGGGTCGCCATAAGCCGGAAATGACTTGAAGATACACAAGAGCAACCATATAGAAAAAGACAGAAAAGTTCAACATTACAATAGAATTAAACTATTAAAAACACTAAAACTATTTAAAATATATTATTAAAAATGTTAAAAAGCAGTTTTAAAAAACTGTATATTTAAAACAGTATCGCAACCTCTTAAAAGTCCTTTTCTTCACAACTTTCAGTTTTCCAATGCCTGCCAGAATCAAAAGGGTTTTGCCTTCTGAAGGAAGGAGAGCAAGGAGAGGGACTTCCAGGAGGTTTGATTTGGCCTAATATGCTTTATTGCTACAGAATTTCAAGCTCCTCACAGGGAATCTTGCCTCCCTAGATGGTGTGAAGATAATGAAACTTTTTGTGCAGGAAGCCTGGTAAAAATTAGACTTCAGTCAGACTGGGCATCTGTGCAAGACAGAGCAAAAATGGATTGAATTAGCACAACTCCTGCAAAAATAAATAAAAATTAAATTTAAAAAGCAATTTGTTGTATAATTAGGAATCCCGGGGACCTGGAGCACTGTGAAGCTAATCTGTCTTCATTATGCTTCAATAAACAAAGCAACAGAGGATGTGCCAACACCATTCAGCAATCAATTCAAATTGTCTGCATTGGTTGCATCGGAATAGATACTTCCCAGGTGTCTGGGAGATAGTGAAGAATATTAAAATGTCTTTCACTGCTGTGATGGATTGGAGGTGTGCAGAGGGGGAGTGACACAGTATTGCAGTGGTTACTGTTAGACTGGATCTTGGGAGATCCATGTCTTTGTTCCAAGTCATAGAATCCTAGAGTTGGAAGAGACCACAAGGGTCATCCAGTCCAGCCTCCTGCCATGCAGGAACACACAATCAAAGCACTCCTGACAGATGGGCATCCAACCTCTGTTTAAAAACCTTCAAAGAAGGAGACTCCATTACACTCTGAGGCAGTGCATTTCACTGCCAAACAGTCAAGGAAGCTGATGGTGTCGACATCAGAGGAGTGAATCTCCTTTGAGGTTTACTCTGAACTTGAAAGGAGTTGGCCAATTTGGTGAACCCTACCCCCAAAAGGAGTTCAGCATCTTGGATATCTTTTTAAATCCACTTCAGACTAAATTCTGGAGTTGATTCACTGATATGGGAGTCATCAGCTTCCACTCTCCCACTGAGCCATGAAACTTTATGTGTGGTGTTGGGCCCATCACTCACTTAGCGTCATATACATCACACAATTGTTGTGAATGAAATGGGGGTGGGAAGGGTGGGAGAAGGGAAGGGGAGATCCACATACAGTGGTTTGAGGACATGGGAGGAAATACTGGATATACCTATAAAAAAATGAAATAAATGGGAGAGGGGAACAATCACTGAGAGGATGGCACTTGTGTTCCTGTACTCTCTGAATACAGCGATGCATTGCAACCCTCTGGTCTCACTGCTAGTGAGAATAGGTGCAGGATGTATCAGAGATGGAAGACAGCTTCTGCCCCCACTGCCCACACTCCAACTCTCATAAGAGAGAAAGTAAAGAAGATTAAGGATGCCACTGTGTCTATGGACTTTATCAGATGCAGCAAAAATTGCAGGATTATGACATCATGGTAGCGCAAATGGACCCCGCTATGGCATAACATTGTCGTCTTTGCATTGTTACTCTGTGCTCCAGCCGTGAAAAACCCATTATTTCTAACTGATGGGTTAACCTATAAATAGATTGTCAGTAGCGCTTTTTTCACATTATTGAAGGCATGTGAAACCACGTACCGTTGTAATTGCAAGATTACAAGGTGAGTGGGCAGTCTCCAGCGATGAAACGTTCGGGTGAGAACACAAAAATGAAGCCCCAGATGCTATTTTTATGAAATTTCCTGGTAGGTTTGCATGTTTTTAGGTTTGTTTAACTGTTTGCCTGTTGATTAACTTTGTAAATTAAGGACTTTTTCAGACACCTCTTACCACGCAAGAAGCCTCCATAACAGCAACGAAGCTGCTGCGCGGCAGGGGGTCTGTTTCGGATGACGCCGTCGCTCTCTTGGCATTGTCCGTGACTGTTCTGGGTAGGATTGAGGGTGGCCGTGACATTTTTTATTCACGGAAGTTGTCCGTGAATAAAAAATGGCGTGGCCACCCTCAATCCTACCTGGAACAGTCCCAGACAACGCCAAGAGAGGGATGGCATCGTCCAAAACGGACCCCCTGCTGCACAGCAGCTTTGTTGCTGTTACGGAGGCTTCTTACACGGTAAGGGGTGTCTGAAAAAGTCCTAAGGGGTTTTTACTGTTTTTAAGCATGCTCACATCTCCTCATGAGAACTGCTGAAATCTCACCCATGCTAAATCCAGGAAGTAAACTCCCATTCTTAAAGCACTAGAGGTCATTGTGTGATAATTTCATGGTGGTTCTTTCACATGATTACAGTGACATAAGTGTAATAATGCCACGATGCTTCTGCTAACCTTGTTTGTGGAATGACAGTGTTTTTAGACACTAGTGTGATAAAGTCCTTTTTAAAAATATTTTTATTAATTTTATAATCATATATTATAATATCCAAGCAATACTTATTTAGTATAACACATAATATTGCCATAAACATCACAATTTTTCTATTAACTAATTTCAAAAGTTAACATAGATTCTTTACTATGATTCTTTTCAAGAATATTAATTCCCCTACCCCCCACCACCTCAGTGCTCCCCTTCACCGGTGCCATTATCCCTTACCTAATCTTTCCAGAATCTCATTTCTTCTCGTGGAGGTAACCTCCCATCTTTTGTCTGTAATACTTTTTTAACAAATACTTTCCAAATTTTATAGTCTGATAAAGTCCTATGTCTACTCAAGACACAAACACAGTATGGCTGCTGACACACTGCAGAAATAATGCAGTTTGACACTTGACATTAATTGCCATCTATGTGACAAATGTTGCTGTCCTTGAACAAGCAGGAATCACCAGCATTGAGGCCATGATATTGAGAACACAGCTGTGCTGGGCAGGACATGTTTCTAGGATGGAGGACCATTGCCTCCCGAAAATAGTACTCTATGGTGAACTCGCCACGGGTCAGCGTAAGAGGGGCGCTCCAAAAAAGCAATACAAGGACTCCCTGAAACAACATCTCAGGCTCGACCAAATTGATCACCAACAATGGTCCACCCTGGCTTCACATCAGGAGGCATGGAGATGCACTATCCACAATGCTGCAGCCTTATTTGAGAACTCATGCTGAACAAGTCTTGAAGAGAAACGACAACGCAGAAAGAATCACAACCCAGAAACATCGCCCAAGGAGACCTGCTGTGCTTTCTGCAACCGGACTTGTTTATCTCAGATAGGCCTTTTTAGTCATCAGCGTGCCTGCAGAAAGTGTGTGATGAGTCTTTCCTGAATCTTTGTGAAGAAAAGCCAGAGAGAGAGAGATAATTGCCATGGCTCAATGCCATGGAATTCTGGGATTTGTGGTTTTGTTGAGATATTTAACCTTCTCTGTCAGAGAGCTCTGGTGCCACAACAAACTACACATCTCAGGATTCCATAAGCTGGAGCCATGATAGTTAAAGTGGTGTCAAACCGCATTATTTCTGCAGTGTGTCAGCAGCCTATATCATATTTTTCACAATCCTGTTGGTGTTATACACCAACAATCCTGTTGGTGTTATGTGTAAATTCCCTTGCACATGTTGTTGTGCACCTTCATGTCATTTCTGACTTATTGTGACCCTAAGGTGGCCCTATCTTGGGGTTTTCTTGGTAGAATTTATTCAGAGGGAGTTTGCCTTTGCCTTCATCTGAGGCTGAGAGAGCATGACTTACCAAAAGTCACCCAGTAGGTTTCCATGGCCAAATGGGAATTTGAACCCTAGTCTCCCAGTATCCTAGCACAATGCTCAGACCTCTTCACCACACTGACTCTCATACAGTTGTGCTTTTTTGCTGTTGTGCAGCAATTCATGCATTCCTTTAATGTTTGAATAAGTGGAGTTCCACAAGTGTTTTCAATGGGCTTAAATCCTATTGCAAGTTATATACTTCAATTCTGGCACAAAGATTAAAAAAGATTCTGCAAGAGATAATACATCCGACTCTATGATTCTATGATTCTATAAAGACCAAAATGGTTTTCTGGCAGAGAAACAAATAAATCAAAATATAAGATTAATATTAGACCTGTTAGAATACTTTGATGTACATAACGAAAAGAAGTTAGGGCTTATGTTTATCGACGCTGAAAAAGCATTCGATAATGTTAACTGGGATTTTATGACAGAGGTATTAGAAAGGATGGGAATGGGGGGGCATTTGGGAAAAGGATTCGACAGATCTATAAGGAACAAGCAGCACATCTCATTATTAACAGGGAAAAATCAGAAAAAATCAAAATCAAAAAAGGGATGAGGCAGGGGTGCCCAATATCCCCTCTACTATTCATAATTGTTCTAGAAGTACTAAACAATTATATTAGATCTAATACGAAAATCCCAGGTACAAAAATAAAAGGCCATATATATAAGCTAAGAGCTTTCGTGGACAATATGGTCCTTATTTTGGAAAATCCGGCAGAACAAATGGAAGAATTATTAGAATCATTGATACGATTTGGAGAATTTTCTGGATTTAAGGTCAATAAAAAAAATGATTCTAACAAAAAACATGAGTAAAATAGAAGAAGAGGATTTAAAAGCAAAATCAGGATGTCAAATATGTAATAAAGTAAGATATTTGGGATTCTGGATAACTAAAAGGAATGGAGATTTATTCAAAAACAATTACAAAAAAGTGTGGATAGAAGTTAAAAAAAGGACTTAGTAAGTTGGGGCCGATTGGGGCTATCAATGTTAGGAAGAATCGCTGCCCTGAAAATGGCAGTATTGCCAAAACTATTATTTCTATTTCAAAACTTGCCCATAATTGCCAAAGAAATTTTTTTTTGACGCATGGGAAAAAGATCTAAAATCCTTTATTTGGGAAAAGAAAAAAGCAAGAATAAAATGGTATTACTTAATAGATGAGAAGATGAGAGGGGGTTGCGAATTACCAGACCTAAGAACATATTACAAAGCTGCAACATTACAATTTTTTACATTTTTTACATGGGTAAAAAAATGGATTAAACTGGACAATGAGGAGATATTGAATGTAGAAGGACATGAGGCAAGATATGGGTGGCATGCCTATTTAATTTACAATACAGAAAAAGTGAACAAAGATTTCACAAACCATTGTATAAGGAGAGGACTTTTAAAAGTTTGGAATAAAATAAAAGAAAGATTCTATTTTAAGATCCCAATATGGACTTTGACGCAAGAGGCATTTCAAAATAAAGGGAAAAACACTAAACTCTGGTTAAGATACTCGGATATAATACAGAAAGGAAATGAAACAGCCAATACACTAATCTCAAAAGAACAATTACAAAAGAAGTATAAGATAAATTGGTTCACATATTATCAATTAAATGAAAGATTAAAAGAATACTTAAGGAAAGAGGGAATACAGGAAGAACAAAATGAACTGGATAAAATCATATGGGAAGAAAAACAAAGAAGACAGATATCAAAATTTTATATGCTACTGTTAACAAGGAAACTAGAACAAGAATATATCAAAGATTATATGCTAAAATGGGCACAGGACATAGGACACACCATAGAAACAGAAGACTGGGAGATAGCAAGGAAGAGGTCCATGGCGTTTATAGCCTGTCAAAACCTAAAAGAAAACTATGGTAAAATTAGCCAGAGATGGTACTTCACTCCAGTTAGAATTTAAAAAATGAATAAAAAAGCAGATGACACCTGTTGGAAATGCGGGAGATCTCAAGGTACCCTAATCCACATGTGGTGTGAATGCAATAAAATCAAAAAGTTCTGGCAGAAAATACATGATAACGTCAATCACATGTTGAAGATTAAAATAGGTTTCATACCTGAAGTATATTTATTAAACATGATAAAGGGTTTAGATAGGAGGGAAGAACAGAAATATTGGAGAATCATTTTAAATATGATAACAACAGCAAGGTTGGTCATTCCCAGAAACTGGAAAAAAGAAGAAGTACCAACAATCAAGGACTGGAAAATGAAGCTGGTAGATATGATAGAACTAGATGAATTAACCAACAGGTTGAGAGACAATGAAAATAATAGGACTAGAACAAGAAAGGGATCTAATTAGGAAAGGCCTGCCGAAAGAGTTCCATCTTTAGTGCTTTTTTAAAGCTACTCAGGCTTGTCATCTGATGGATCTCATTCAGCAGGTCATTCCACAATTTAGGGGCGATTACGGAAAAGGCCCTCTGGGAGGTTGCAGACCGCCTAGATTTTTGTGGCTGAAGCAAATTCCTCCCAGAGGACCGGAGTGCACAGGGAGGATTGTATGGCTAATATTAATCTTATATTTTGATTTATTTGCTTCTCTGCAGAAAATCATTTTGGTCTTTATGTATTATCTCTTGCAGAATCTTTTTTAATCTTTGTGCCAGAATTGAAGTATAGGTCTATGTTACTGAATTTTGGGGAAGATACAGATGATATATCTTAGGGCTTTAAAGGTAATAACCAACACCTTATACTGGGCCCGGAAACTGATAGGCAGCCAGTGGAGAGATTTTAATACTGGAGTTATATGGTCTCTCTGAGATGTTCCCGAGACCACTCTGGCTGCCATATTTTGTACCAACTGAAGTTTCCAGACCAAGCATGAGGGTAGCCCCATGAAGAGCACATTGCAGAAATCTAGACGAGAGGTTACCAGCACGTGCACCACAGTCTTGAGGTCCCTTACTTCCAGGAAAGGGCGCAGCTGGCGTATCAGCCAAAGCTGATAACAGGCGCTCCTGACTGTCGCATTCACCTGACTAGTCATCTGAAGCGATGAATCAAGGAGTATCCCTAGACTGCGAACACAGTCCTTAATGGAGAGCGTGACCCCGTCCAGGATTGGAGATTGCAACCCACCTCCTGGTTTTGGGGCCGCTACCGTGAGCACCTCCGTTTTGTCCGGATTTAATCTCAATCTGTTTTTCCTCATACAGCCCATTACTGCTTTAAGACAATCATTAAGAGGAGAGATACTATCAGAATTTGAGACCGACGATCGGGACAAGTAGAAATAGATCTGGGTGTCATCCGCGTACTGATAACACCCAGCCCCATAACTCCGAATCATCTCACCCAGCAGCTTCATATAGATGTTAAACAGCATCGGGGACAGGATGGCGCCCTGCGGAATGCCACAAGTAAGCTCCTTTCTGCTGGAGCAGCTGTCCCTGAGCAACACCCTCTGGGACCTGCCCGAGAGGAAGGACGGGAACCACTGGAGTGCAGTGCCTCCGATTCCTAACCCTCTCAGGCGATCCAAGAGGATGCTATGATCTATCATATCAAAAGCCGCTGAAATGTCTAAAAGCACCAACAGGGTCACACTACCCCTGTCGATGCTTAGACGCAGGTTGTCGGTCAAGGCAACCATGGAAGTCTCAATTCCAAATCCCGACCTAAAGCCAGTTTGAAATGGGTCTAGATAATCGGTTTCATCCAAGACCACTTGGAGTTGAAGCGCAACTGCCCTCTTGATCACCTTGCTCAAGAATTGTAACATAGAAACCAGCCTATAGTTGTTCATATCCAGGGGGTCAAGGGAAGATTTTTTTCAGGAGCGGCCTAACGGCTGCTTCCTTTAATCAAAATGGAACACACCCTTCTCTGAGGGATGCATTGATGATGTCCTTAAGGAACACCATCAAGGCACCCCCCCCCCGGATGGCCAGCCATGAAGGGCAAGGATCGAGAGGGCAGGTCGTCTTCCTCACCCTACCAAGTAGCTTGTCCACATCCTCGGTACTCACAGATTGAAATTCATCCAGTAAACTTACATCAACAGAGTTGCTGGACACCTCATGAATTGTTTCTGTCAAATTGCTGGCATCTAAGTCGGCTCTTATCCGAGAGATTTTATCTGCAAAGAAGTTGTTAAATGCATCACAGCAGGCCGTCATTGAGTTAAGCAACGGGTTCTGCACAGGAATAACCTGCGTCAACTCCCTTACCACCCTAAACAGCTCTGCTGGGAGGGACTCTGCAGACGCAATACGTGCAGAGGAGAAGGATCTCTGTGCTGCACGTATTGCCTCTCGATAGAACCAAAGAAAGTTCTTATGATGAGTCCTGTCGGATAAGAGTCGAGTTTTCCATCAGTTGCGCTCTAGTCGTTGTCCAACTCGCTTCATTTTCCTAAGCTCTGCTGTATACCATGGCTTACGGTTTGAAGCGGGTTGGAAAGGACACTTGGGAGCGATCGTGTCGATAGCCTTGGTAAGGTCGGTGTTCCAGGTATTAACCAAAGCTTCGACAGGGTGACTGGTGTTGCCATAACACTTGAGCTCTCTAGCAGAGAATGCTAAAGATCAGCAAACTACAAATCACAGGATTCAATACGATGGAGCCAAGACAGTTAAAGAGGTATCAAATTGCTGTACCTGTGTAGTACAGATATACTCTTAGAGCAGGTGTGGGCAACTGTTGAAGGTTGGGGGGGTGCATTAGCCTCCCAATAGACCTTGGAGGGCTGCACCCCCTCTGCATCTGTTCTCACACAAAAAATTACCCCCAAATGCCATCTAGTGGACATGCAGGTATTATCACGATGTTTTAGGGCCATACTGGGGCCATTTTGGGCCCAGGAGAGACATTTTAACAACAGGAAATGAGCAGAAGTAACTTCTTCACTTCCTGTTTTGAAAAAGGCCTCTCTTGGGCATAAATTGGCCCATCTCCACACACACACCCAAATATGGTGAAATTCTCCCCCACACCACCTAGAGGACATTTTAGGCAAGTTTGGAGCAAAACAAAATTTGGACAAAAGTTGAATCTTCTTTTAATTTTTTTTTTTACCATGGGGGCCACAGAAATGGCCATGGGGGCTTCACGTGGCCCATAGGCCTCACTTTACCCATCTCTGTTTTAGAGAGTCTGTGACTGATGATGACAGAAAGACTTTTCCCCATCACTATCTCACCTGTATTCCCCATTGGTAGTGCAAGTGGGGCAAAAGGACAATCCTGCTATTGGCTGAGAACCTTAGAGACAGAGTGTAAAGTTATGATCACAGAAGTCTGCCTCAGTAGTGCTTTGCAATCTTGCATAACCAGATATGCAAATAAATACATATCACACAAAATGCATATCAGGCACAATGGAAATGCACATCCATGCACAATGTACAACTAAGCACAATGGTCCTGCATGCATAGCTCCACTTCTGCAACATTGAACTGAATAGGACCATCCCACATTAGAAAAAAAAAAGTCAAACTGCTTTTGTAGGAGAAATTACACAAGTATAAACCAACAACAGGATTCTAGACTATCAAGAAAGGATTATCTCAGACCAGAGATAGCATTGTAATTTCCTCATATTGCCCATTGGGGATGAATGTTGGGTGGGTAGGGGAATCTCCCCAACATAACGAATGGGAACAGGGACTGCAGGGAATGGCATGTTCCAGAACCATTCTGGATCAAATCCTAAACCTTCCTGGCATTCTGGATTAGGCCTGTGAACCAAAGGTTCTGCTCCCCTTGGGTAAAGAGAGAGATGTCCCCCAACCCTTTTTATTTCCATTGGATTACCTTGTAAGGATGTATCCATCCATTTTTTGGAATTCTCCATCTGTCTATCCTTGTATGAATGGATCCATCGATTTTTGTCTCTATTTATCCTTAGCAGGCAGGGAAAGATTGAGTTTGAGGTATAATCAATGTCTTAAGAGATATCTGTAGCTGTCCAATTAAGCTCCAAATGCTATCAGGCATTTAGAAAGATCATTAGTCATGATGTTGTTTCCCAGAACAGAGGTTCCAAATACCATTCATGGTTTTAATGGATTTAACTTTATTTTCTCCTTCCAATGGAATGGACAGCAGGCTGTCTTGAGGAAGATGATGCATTGCTCCTAGAGATTCACTGATAACCATTCCCTGTATGATCAATGGCCCAATCAACTGAAGAAGGGGTCATGACCCTTTCCTAAACACAGCCTGTAGTTTTGAATTTCTGCCACTGCCGGAGGACTAAGCACAGCAGGCAAAAGGATTAGAGAGACCTGTTATATAAGGCTAAATTGGGATTAGCCACAGAGAGTGCTTGCCTATACTGATAAGAGTGAGCTGATCCCAGAAAGTCCTCTTTATTGGTTGGGAGGGAATTAATTTAAAACTAGTATGATTCAGCCTTCTTTGCTCTGCATTTTACGGCATTTTTTTTCTTCTTGTGAAAAAAAAATTACAGTGAATGCCTTTTTTTAAAAAGCACTTAATAAATTGGCTTGCAAGGTTTAATCAAACATTTATCTACTCCACAACCCCATCTCCAAGAATAGCAACCAAGAACAAGAGTGTATCTGTCATCATTGCAAGTTGATCCCATTGCAAAATACATAGTGAAATACTTGGAATTCTCTGCTGAACTTCAGGGGAGTGAGCTAGTGCTCTCTAGTAGAATATCTTGAGTCCCTTATGAAACTACAAATCCCAGGATTCTATAGGATAGAGCCATGGCAGTTAAAATGAAATCAAACTGGTATAATTGTCTAATGTAAATACTCAAAACCTTTATAACCAGGGGTGAAAAACTCAGTTTCATTTATTCCTGCACTTGTGGGTTTTTTTTAAAGAAAATGTTCTTGAGTTTTTTCCATGCTGAATGTGATTTTTTTTTCAAATGTTGGCAAGTCTTCAAAAAATCAATTGAAACAAAATCATCCCCCATTTGCCCCATGTTGAACCTGCCTGCTGTATACGTGGAAAAGATGAAGAGGAAAGGAGAGAAAGGACCCAGATTCAGCACCAGCATGTTCAAAGATGGAAGGATTCACATCCTGATCTTTAAGTACTCAAAGTCCTGGGCCTAGATGAATAGCTCTTTCCATTTTGGTTTTCCCCATGTATGAATTGGTGGCTGGCATCCTTATGCATGCATATATTCCCCAATACATGTTGTTGTATGTTTTTGTCTGATGCATCATGTCTGTATTTGGTTGTGCTGCCACTGCACATCGCTGCATATGGTGCTCTGCATGTTATGCATCATTTTACATTGTTCATTGATTGCATGCTTGCACATGGTTATACATTGCTCTTCAAAGCACCAGGTACATTTGATTGTGCAACATTGCAATTCTGTCATGAGGAATAGAAAGATGCGCTGTGTCCACCACGACCACTTGCAGAGTTGTTCCACGTCGACAGGATGCCAAGGAGAAGGTTTCTGGAGAGACTTCTGCAAAAGACTTCAGGCTGAGAAGGAAAAATTCCTTCACCCCAGCACACTGCCCTGAGCTCTGGCTTGCCAAATAAAGACAGCAACAAGGCCAGCTTTCACTCAACTTGAGGGGTTTAATTTCTGTTTGCAGTATATTTACAATATATACACAGAGTATAGAACAGCCATCTCTAATACTCATAAATCTTTCTCCTAACCAACAAACTGCTTCGCCAACCACCATCCACAACAAACCCACACTGGAGATAATTCCCATCTCCTTTTTATAGGCAGTTAAACAATGCCTGTTACATCAGGCATCTCAGGTGTGCATACTCACAAGTGCTAACTCACACACACACACCTGCCACTGGAGCTTAACTACTTTCATTGCTAAGCTTACAGCTCCATCTTGTGGTCACATCCATGTCATTTCCTGACAGTCATAGCACAACTGATGCATACCTCTGTGAGATTTTACATCTTTTTGATGCAGAATCTCAGCCTTTAAAACAACAACAACCATACACAAACCTCAAGTTCTTTCCATCCTAATGTGGGGGATCTGAGAGTGACTTGAGTGTCTGGGAGCCACAAAAACAGTCTGGGGTGGGGGGGATGCAATCCATGGGACACAATTAGACCACTCCTAGTAAACATAATACCAGCAGATCCAGTGGCAACTGATGGCTCCAATGGGTTGGTGAACCTACTCCAAGATTTACTTTGACGTTTAAAGGAGCTATCCAAAGTGCTGAATCTATTCATTTTATTTATTTATTTATTCAATTTATATACCTTTCTCCTGACATATTTGGAGGACCCATATTCGGGGGATAGGGTTCAGAACCTTGGATTATCTTGTTTAAAGTTTGGACTGAAACCTGGAATACATTCACTGTCTCACTGAGACTGACACTACCAGCCACTCATGATCAGGTCTGAGCTTAAGCACACATGTTTAAGCACACATTAGAGACAGAGAGATTCTTGGCTGTGCTTGAGCCAAAGCTAGTGCTGACAGCATTCAAAATGAGCTCTAATTCCTTTAATGGCCAAGTTTAGCTAATGATATCTTGAAGGATTCTGACTGGGGTGGTTTTTATTAATTTTAAAAAAAGGAACATTGGGTTGATTGGGTAGAAATGGTGAGCATGTCAAAATGGCAAGGAGAGAGAGAGAGATGAGGAAATGCTGTGCATTAGTACAAATCTCTGGCTTTTCTTCGCAAACAAAGATACAGGAAGGACTCATCCCACGCTTTCTGCAAGTGTGCTGATGACTAAAAAGGCCAATCCAAGATAAACAAGTCCAGTTGCAGAAAGCACAGCAGAAGGTCTCCTTGGGTGATGTTTCTGGGTTGTGATTCTTTCTGCATTGTCGTTTCTCTTCAAGACCTGTTCGGCGTGAGTTCTCAAATAAGGCTGCAGCATTGTGGATAGTGCATCTCCATGCCTCCCGATGTGAGGCCAGGGTGGACCATTGTTGGTGATCAATTTGGCCGAGCCTGAGATGTTATTTCAGGGAGTCCTTGTATCGCTTTACAATTGGATATTTAGATCTTGGTGCTTGCAGAAAGCGCGGGATGAGTCCTTCCTGAATCTTCGTTTGCGAAGAAGCCAGAGAGAGGATCCAACCAAAGCTGATCTGTGGCTTATAGATGAACCCTTAGAACAATAGGGAGAAATTAGCTGATTCCCCAAACATTACCATCTTTGTGTTTCTACATGATGAGTAGTATCAAGTAGATTGGCAAGGGGTTCAAATTAAATCTTCACAGCAATATTCCTCCCACACCTTTGTTTGTATCTGTATTGATCTCAACATTGGCACATGCACTTACACACACACACACACACACACACACAAGATTGGCCTTGAGCTATTACATATCTCTCAGTCCTACAATTCCCCACCTGAAAAATGCAAACGTTGATCAAAAATAAACATAAGTGAACATAGCGAGTGATAGACAAGAGCAGAGGCATAACTAACCCAGATTCTGTTCACGCAGTGGCCATGATCCAAATGACTAAGGGAAGCCCACAAATGAGACATGAAGGCAGCACAGCACCCTCCCATTTTGTCTTTCCTAGCAACTGGTGGGAATAGAAATCTATCATGAAAAGAACCCACTGAATACTTCCGCCTCCATCATAGTCATAGCTATCATAATTTGTTTGCTGAGTAACACAGACAGCATTTTATGCTCAGTATTTTGAATTGCTATTTTCCAGAAGAATGCTCCTTCCTCACCCTAATGCTCCTTTTGCACAATGCTAGAATCAGAGGGGGCATTCTTGGCAGCCGGAGTGCGAGAATGATAGCTACCAGGAAGCCTTTACCCAGAGGCTCACCATTTCCATCATAAAACACAAAACTCAACTGGGGTGAGGGAATTTGCACCCACATTTGGCAACATCCCAACAATGTAAAGTTACACATTGTAGCCTCTGACAGAGGATCTTGGATTAATTCTATTAAATATGTTAGTTAGTTCCCCAACCTGCTAAGGTCATTTTAAATCCTGATCCTACCCATTAAGGTATGAGCTACCCCTTTGAGTTTGGTGTCATCTGCAAATCTGATTGCTTGTCCTTTGATAGCATCATCCAAATCATTTATGAAGATGCTGAACAACACCGGGCCCAAGACAGAAACCTGTGTCACCCCGCTAGTCCTCTCTCTCCAGGATTTAGAAGAATCATTGTATATAGAGGCAGTGTCATATATTGTACAACCCCTGTATCCATGGGGGATATGTTCCCAGATTTACCATAGGTAATCCATAGATAATAGCAAGCCCTGTTAAAATGAATGACTTCCAGCCCAAGCATAGCATAGAGTCATGCTGGAGGAAATGCCTAGAGAGAGCACCACTCTAGATACCTTCTAGGTCCTCCAGCGCGAATCTATGGTCAGCTTCTGGCAGAAGCATAGCACAGAATTGTGCTGGAGGACCTAGAAGATACCTAGAGAGACCTTTTTTTTTTAAATTGGATAAGTGAATCTGTAGATATGGGTCCCATGGATTCAGGTGTTGTACGGTAGTATGTGAAAGTGGGATGGAATCCTGTTGGGTAGTTATGAATGCATAACCTAGAGTTATGCACTTGTGACTGTTTTGTATTTATGATCCCTATGTAGCCCCTAGTTTAGGGGATACATAGGGACCATGAAAACAGCTGGCCAACAGTCCCATCCCCTCTCATGCAACTGATCTCCAGCATGAGGTGGAATTGCAATAGAGGTCCAGCTTCTGACTGTCGCACCAGAGATCGCTCACTGGAGGAGGTGGGAATGTCAATTAGCTGCTTCCCAATTGACAGGGGAACAGACCCCATTAGTCACAGTGTCTGCTACCCAGTAAGGGTGGATTGGGATGGGATTCACTACATGGCGCTGTAACTACTGTGCTTACGTACAGTTGTCCCTCCGTATCCACGGATTTGGTATCCATAGATTTAAACATTCACGGCTTGAAAATATCCTTACAAAATAATAATCCAAAAAGCAAACCTTGATTTAGCCATCTTACATAAGGGACACCCTTTTGCTATGCCATTGCATATAATGAGACTTGAGTATTCACGGATTTTGGTATCCACAGGGGGGCCTGGAACCAAACCCCAGCGAATATGAAGGGGCAACTGTATTCCTAACTCCCCAACAGGATTCTGACTGTGGTCTTTAAGGTAATTTGATACCAAAATGGTTTAGGGTGTCAAAAGTTAGTACTAGGACTTTGAATGAGGCCATAGAAACAATGCAATAACCAATGCAATTGGCACAAAAATAATGTTAAATATTCAGACTTTCTCTTTCTCCTGGACATCTGGGTGGCTGCATTTTTCATGAACCAAAAGTTCTGAACTGTTTTCCAATGCAGCCCCAGATAAAACAAATTGTAGTAGTCCAGTTTTGAGATCATGAATCATAGGCATCACACATATTTCATTCTAACAAGTGAAATACCATGGAGCATATTATAGTGGAATATTCCTGGTGCCCCTTGAAGTTTTTAATCTGTTTCTAATATATATTCTCCGATTTTTGGTACATTCAAGTAAAAATCGAGAAAAGAAAGTGATTGAACAGGTGAATAGTTCCAGTAATTACTCCAAGGATAGAATGGAAGAGACATTCAGGGTTCAAAGCCTGTTCAAAGAAGTCTAAATTGCATATTGCAGTATCCCATTTGGAGAGTCTGGAATATTACATTATGCCCAAAATCTTGTTTTGTTACGTTAAGACTACACTCAGGGCTGGTTTTCAGATGGATTGTGGACTTGAATGCCTACCATTAAAGATTTTTCTTTTTAAATTAAGTCTACGTGAGAGGAAAAGTAATATGATATTATCAAGGCATACTAGGGATACACATTAAATCAATTACTTGAATGGAAAAAAATAAGTGTCATCAGTGGATATTAACCACTGAAAATTACTTAGGGAGCATAATACAGCCTGGTCTGCCAGTGGAAATCTCCATAGAGTAGTTCGTTTTCTGCTCACCTTTAATAAAAAAAATTGCCTCCCATTCCACCTGTAATTCGGTAGATAAATTATTCATATTGTGCCCTTCTATCTAATGCCCAGCCTGTGAGTGTCATCACTTAAGTATGTATGTATGTGTAATGTGTGCACATATATATATTAAATTTACTTCCCATCTTTTCCTGCCCCCAAATCACTCAAGGCAGCCAATAATACTAAAATCCTACCATACTGCTCCAAATGCCTGAGCTGCCATCCTGTTAGTAACACACACCAGTTATTAACATACTGGTGCAGGTCTTTTTTGGTCATTGTGGAGGGAAGAATTCACTATCTTCCTTACACAACAATCCCCAACCCCCTCAAAACCCACCTGTCTCATGCTGGTTTCCCCTTCACATCCATTTAAAGGAAAACATCCAAATTGGAATACTCCAAGCTTCAATATCTGAGATCTCTAATCACATTCTAGATTTGAATAAAAGAATGATAGAAAACAGTGTGACTCTAGAACAGAAGATAAAAAAAGAATCTGGATATGTAAAGAGCAGATCTCTCAGCAGAAATATGTCTTTTTAAGGAGGATACTAAAAAACAACTTAAGGAGCTTACTACCTCTGTCCAGAATTTAACATCTAGTACTAATGAACATGAACAGAAGATCTCTGATAACATGAAGGGAATTGCTAATTTATGGCTGGATTTAGAAAGATCTCAAGATAGTGTTATGATTGATTTAAAGCTAAAGCACACAGATCAGACTGAGAGGTGTCTCGGAGGAGCTGACAGATTGAAGACAAGAAATTTTAAAATCTTTGGCAGAACTTACAAATATTTCTTTGGTGGAGATGGATAAGAAGATGAAGGCATTGTATAAACAAAACCCTGCCTATGGACAGAGGAAATTAAATTGCACTAATAAAAGCAAATGTGTTGCCAAGACTTTAAATTTACTTCCAAATGATCTCCATAATAAGAAATGGAATACCTTTCATGCAGTGGCAGAAATAAATTTCCAGATTTGTTTGGCAGGCAAAGAAACCCAGAATAAAATTCAAAACATTGTGTGATGCTAAAGAAAGGGGTGGTTTGGGACTTCAGAATATCAAACTGTTCAAGGAGGCCTGTTGTTTTGTAGGGTTGAAGGAATGGATTTTGCTTAGAGATGAGAGACTTTTGGAACCTGAAGTGATGATCTAAGATGTGGGTGGCATAGTTTTCTTTGATATGATAAAGTTAAGGCACATGCTGAATTTAAAAATTGTTGTATTAGGAAGGTTCTTATACAAGTTTGCATAAATATATGCAGAGGCTTTTCCCCAAGATAACATATGCCACCTCACCACAGGAAGCCTTTGTTAAGAAAGAATGGGTTAAAAAGCAGAAATTGTTGTTTTATGATGATCTTTTGTACTTTGAAAATGGCAGCTAGGAGCTTAAATCAAGAGAGACGCTTCTTAAGGAAGGTAAAGATTCCAATTGGTTTTCTTGGGGCCTGTCTACACTGCAGAAATACAGCAGTTTGCCACCACTTTATCTACCATAGTTCTATCCTATGGAATCCAGGTAGTTTCATGAGGAACCAGAGTTCTCTGGCAGAAGAGCATAAATACCTCACAAAACTATAAATACTAGGGTTCCACAGGATAAAACTACAATGGATAAAGTGGTGTCAAACTGCTATCTTTGTACAGTGTAGACAGGGCCTTATTTGCAACTTAAAGAGAGATTTTATCAAGATAAGAGACATCTAGCTAGTGAAGCTGGAGAAAATGAGTTTCACTTAGAACTGTGTAAGGATCTCTGGCTTTTCTTCGCAAACGAAGATTCAGGAAGGACTCATCCCGCGCTTTCTGCAAGCGCGCTGATGACTAAAAAGGCCAATCTGAGATAAACAAGTCCGGTTGCAAAAAGCACAGCAGAAGGTCTCCTTGGGTGATGTTTTTGGGTTGTGATTCTTTCTGCATTGTCGTTTCTCTTCAAGACTTGTTTGTCGTGAGTTCTCAAATAAGGCTGCAGCATTGTGGATAGTGTGTCTCCATGCCTCCCGATGTGAGGCCAGGGCAGACCACTGTTGGTGATCAATTTGGCCGAGCCTGAGATGTTGTTTCAGGGAGTCTTTATATCGCTTTTTTGGAGCGCCCTTCTTACGCTGACCCATGGCGAGTTCACCGTAGAGTAGTATTTTTGTGAGGCGATGGTCCTCCATCCTAGAAATGTGCCCTGCCCAGCGCAGCTGTGTTCTCAATATCATGGCCTCAATGCTGGTGATCCCTGCTTGCTCAAGGACAGCAACATTCGTCACATAATGGTCATGTAATTTTAAAAGTGTATAAACAGCTTTTAAAACTGGAGATGGAAGATGAACATGTAAAAGATTATATATGATAAGGTGGGCCCAATATTTGGAGCATAATGTTCAAATGGTTGTATAGGGAAAATGTGGAATAAAGATATAAAATTTACCTTGTGTAGTATTTTAAAAGAAAACATGGATAAGATGATGTATAGGTAGTATCTAACTCCCAATAAGCTGTCAAAAATTTGTAGGAATGCTTCAGATCAATGCTGGTGTTGCCAAGAGAAGGAGGGATCTTTTTTCCATATTTGGTGTAAGAAAGCAAAATAGCTATTAGTCTAAGATTTATATGTTAATTCAATTTTTTTTAAAGGCAGACTTTGTAATGTCACCAGAAATGTTTTTGTTGGGTATGATAAGTAAAGACTTGGATAGTAAATGTGGACTACTTTGATATATTATAACAGTGGCAAGAACAGTATTAAACTGGACAAAATAACACTGTTACCCTAAATGCTTGTGGGTCTTAAGGACACTCCAAATATTGATATTAATTTGGGGAATTAATATACTCAGCTTGGCTATACGAGAGGGGGCAACATATAGCAGGGACTTTTAACCTTTGTATAGTGATAACCAGGAGGAGACACTAAGCTAGATAGTACAAAAAATGATCTTTATTTGAGAAAATAATAATAACATTCATGCACACACTCAGTCTTCAAGCATTCACCCAAGGCTAGTGAATAAAGTAGGAAATATTGGGATAGAGGAAAAGTAAAGGGAGGTTGTTTTCGGGTGATACTGTGCCAATCTGAGGAGATGAGATTGTAGAAGAAACCAGCAGGTCTGGAAGCAGAAATGGCTAAACAGTCTGGCATGGTGTCCAGAGGGAAATGAACTGTGCATGATTGAGTGGGGTTTTTGAGGGATTTTTATAGTAAATAACTGCCTTCAGGGGATGGGATTTAGAGTGACAGACAATGCTTCTTGGAGTTGCTCAGGGTGAGACAATAGACACTCTGGATATGTTAATGGTCTTTAATGTGCTGATACTCTGTTATTGAATAGAGGATACAACCTTCTTTATTTGGGGAAGATGAGAGGCATGAGGATTCGGCTAAGATATGAGTATCCCAGCTTAAGGTGATAGGATTAGCCATGTGTTCAGGCACATAGTTGCCTTGCAAATTATCATTTCTTTGGAATTTGGGCAGCCTCTCCTGAAGTGCTTACCTGACTGAACAGTGTTTGTCCTTGGGACTCCTGCTTGTGGAATTTCCCAGCTTTAATGGTCACAATACACAGAGGGCCACATTTGCCCTAATTATTATATATTGCCAATTTATTATAAATATGGGGAAGGGAATGTCTGGGTAGGTAACAGCAGCATCAATGCACAGAGGGGGTAGCAATAGATTTAGGACTGCTTGGTTTTGCAGAAGGACAAATTATGGCCAGAATTCTACATTGGTTATATAGTTAAGTATACTTTACTAAACAACTTCTCCTGCCCCAATCTACTTTACCAGGCAGCAGCTGAATGGAGAGAAGGGGGTCTGTTCTGCTGGTGATCAAGGCACAGGTGGATGATGCTTTCACCCCTTTCCTACCAGCCAGTGAGGCTGCAACAAAAACACATGCCAGGCTTGTAGGAGGGGATGGAAATATCATCAGCCTGTGTCCCTGCTGCCTAGTAAAGTAGGTTTGGAGGGGCAGTTATGATCATGGTGATATTGCCACTATTGAATACAGATCTACTACGGAAGAGTAACTCCAGGTTATGCATCTGTAAGTCTGATCCTGAATTCTGGCCCGTGTTTAGGGATACCCAAAATAGTCTAATGAAGATGGAGTATGATCAGTAGCCATGGAATGACTGAATGACAATTTTTTTTAAAGCCAAAACAGAAAATTGGAGGAGGAATAGAGTGGCTAGAAATGTGCCACTTTGTAAAATTATTTTTAATAATATCCCCCCCACAGGTTTTATAGTTTTCAAAGGAATGTAACTGCTTCAATGAGATGCTAGCTTGCTTATTTATTTATGCAAACATGGTAATGCTCCCTGTCTGAGCCTCATTAGTAAATAAATGTTCATAAGGCAATGTCAGTCCAGCATGGAAAATAATAAGAATAGGGTTTTTTTTTTAAAAAAAAAAAAGCAAATATATAAATAATGTAAAACCTTTCTTCTTATTTATGAAATTACTTCTACATATGCCAGTGAACATAACCTCATCTCCACCAAATATCTTTTCTCAAAGTTTTTCAGTCAGTTGCTTATTGGGAGAAAGTAAAGGAATGTACTACTGATTGTTATGTCTGGGCACAAAGAACTCTTCCCTCTTAAATATGGGCCAGACTCTTCTAGGAGAAACCTTTTTGTGCCTTATGCAGCCCTTTCAAAATTTAGGGCACAGGTCATGATTTGCATCTTTCTGGATCCTATTATATTCCATCCCACTCCCACTCCCATCCACAACTGTATCTCTCTGGCTTTTCTTCGCAAATGAAGATTCAGGAAAGACTCATCACACACTTTCTGCAGGCGCACTGATGACTAAAAAGGTCAATCTGAGATAAACAAATCCGGTTGCAGAAAGCACAGCAGGTCTCCTTGGGTGATGTTTCTGGGTTGTGATTCTTTCTGCATTGTCGTTTCCCTTCAAGACTTGTTCGGCATGATTTCTTAAATAAGGCTGCAGCATTGTGGATAGTGCGTCTCCATGCCTCCCGATGTGAGGCCAGGGTGGACCATTGTTGGTGATCAATTTAGCCGAGCCTGAGATGTTGTTTCAGGGAGTCCTTGTATCACTTTTTTGGAGTGCCCCTCTTACACTGACCCGTGGTGAGTTCACCGTAGAGTAGTATTTTTGGGAGGCGATGGTCCTCCATCCTAGAAACGTGCCCTGCCCAGCGGAGCTGTGTTCTCAATATCATGGCCTCAATGCTGGTGATCCCTGCTTGCTCAAGGACAGCAACATTCGTCACATAGTCAGTCCAGTGTATATTTAGGATTGTGCATAAACAGCGCTGATGAAAGTGTTCGAGGAGTCGTAGGTGGTGGCGATAGGTGACCCATGTTTCAGATCCATAAAGGAGGATAGACACTACAATGGCTCTATACACACTGATTTTTGTGCTTTGCCTCAGGTGTTTATTACTCCAGACTCTTTTGTGAAGTCTTCCAAATGCACTATAAGCCTTTGCTAATCTGTGATTGATCTCTTTGTCAATCTTGGCATCTGAGGAGATGATGCTTCCCAGGTAGGTGAACTGCTGAACGGACTTGAGCACAGATTTGCCAACAGCAATGTGGGGATGGTGGTGTTCAACCTGTGGTGCAGGCTGGAAAAGAATTTCTGTTTTCTTCAGGTTGACTTCCAGCCCAAACAGCTCTGCAGCTGTTGCGAAGCAGGATGTTAGGTGCTGCAGAGCTGCTTCTGTGTGGGCAACAATGGCAGCTTCATCAGCGAAGAGCAGCTCACAGATTAGATAGTTTAGAGTCTTAGTGCGAGCCCTCAGATGGCTTAAGTTAAACAAGCTACCATCAGTACGGTAACGTATATAGATGCCGTCATCTTCTTCAAGCTCTGCCATAGCCCTTTGGAGCATCATGCTGAAGAAGATTTTAAATAAATTTGGTGCAAGAACACAACCTTGCTTCCCTCCATTAGTTATTAGAAAGGGCTCTGAAAGAGCATCGCCATATCTGACTTGACCACGCTGGCCCTCGTGTAGCAACATAACCATTTTAAGGAATTTGGGGGGACATCCTAGTCTTTCCAGGATCTGCCACAGACATTTTCTACTCACAGTGTTGAAGGCTTTGGTGAGGTCGACAAATGTTACATAGAGACCCTTTTTCTTCTCCCTACATTTTTCTTGCAGTTGTCTAAGGGCAAATACCATATCTGTAGTACTCCTATTGGCTCTGAAGCCACATTGGCTTTCAGGAAGAAGTTCTTCTGCAATATCAGGAACTAATCTGTTCAGGAGTATCCTTGCAAGGATTTTTCCAGCAATAGAGAGCAGTGTTATACCTCAATAGTTTGAGCAATCGGATTTTGCTCCTTTTTTCTTGTACAGGGTGATGATGACTGCATCTCGGAGATCTGATGGCAGTTCCCCCTTTTCCCAGCAATTCACAAGGAGTTCGTGGAATTTAACGTGGAGTGCATGTCCTCTGTGTTTCCAAACTTCAGGTGGGATTCCATCAATCCCAGCTGCCTTGCCGTTTTTCATCTGCTCTATGGCCTTAAGGGTCTCTTCCAAAGTGGGAGCTATGTCCAATTCATTTTTCATTTTTTGTATCATATGTTGGATAGCTGAGCCTTGGACTACTCGGTTGGCACTAAAGAGACTTTGAAAATGTTCAGCCCATCGATTCAGGATGGAGGCTTTATCAGTAATTAATGTTTGACCATCTGTACTGTATAAGGAGCTTTGGACCTGATAGGTAGGTCCAAACACTGCTTTAAGAGCTTCATAAAATCCTCTATGATCACCCCGATTTGCACAGCATTGTGTCTTTTCTGCTATATTGATCCACCACTTGTTCTGCATGTCTCGGAGTTTTTGTTGAAGTTTACTACATGTGCTCTTTGTCAGACCCTTCGGTTTTGACCTGTCTGGCATGGGAGACCCTACCAGTGGCTATTATGCCACTGCCAGCATAGCTCAAAACATCATTAGGGTACACAAGCCTCTCTCCCACGACAAGGGGGCCTCAATGGAGAGGACAACTGTATATAAATATGCTTTATACCCTGGGCCTGGATATCACTCTGTACTACATCTGAAGAGGTGGGTTTATATGCACAAAGGTTCATCCTAAAATAAAAAATAGTTTCCATCACCTGTGTGAGGCCTGAATTCAGTAAACTGCTCCTGAAAATGAGGAGCAGGCTGCAGTTTTTGCAATATGCATTAGTTTGATTGCTGACAGGTACAACAAATTCCTTATAAAAAACCCATGATGCAGGTTTTAAAGAAATTGCAATGTTTGATAGTATGCTTCTGATCTAAATTGCAGATGTTAATGATAACATTTAAAGCTATACACAGTATGGGACTTCATTACTTGGAGTCCCTTTCCATATACAGCTTGACCCCTGTATCCACAGGGAATATGTTTAATGAGTTCAATGAGACAAACACCGGAAGTTAAACATAGAATCACATTGAAGAACCTAAAAATGCTTAAAGAGAATGTATTTTTTTGGATGTGGATAAGTGAAACCACAAATAAGTGAAACCATGGATACTGAATCCGTGGATACAGGGGTAGACCTGTGTGTGTGTATATGTGTGTGTGTGTGTGTGTGTGTATCTGAGCACTGTGGTCTGTTATTAGAGATGTAAAATTTCCAGAAATTTTGAAGCCATTCATGGAGGAAATTGAATTTTTGTTGGGGGCACAGAATGAGATATTAGGATCCTTGTCAGACTGAAAGGCAGCTTGTTACTTTAAGAATATAAAATTAATTATATACCTAGGCCGGTATCCTGTTAGTCAATTACAATGTTGTAAGTTAGACTTATGACCACTTGTTTCCAACTCACATTTATGATTGTGGTACCATTGCTACTATTGTAAACACCCCCAAAACACACCTTAAAATCAGCTGCACTGATGGATGAAGTTCTGTCATGCTAGTGATTGGAGCACTGAAAGATTACATGTTCATCCCCTTCCACCAGTGATCAGCAATGCGCCAAGGAGTTGCAACAAGACTCCATAGGGATCCCTGTTTCTGCTCAGTGTAACACCAATCGCTGGCAGAAGGAGGCTGGGCATATCATCCATCAGCACCCTGCTTGCCAGCATCACCAAACTTTATCTTCTGCTGCAGCTGGATGGATTTTAAGGCAGACTTTGGGAGTCAGAATGGCAGATAGATCATAGCCATAACATTCTGGCTATGTGCCTGATGCAGGGTCTTGGCCATAATATAATAAAATTATATAATTTTGTGGGATAAAATTATTGTCTTTGTTATACTAATACTTTATTAAAACAGTAATTACGAATGGAACCCCCTTCTGAAGTTTTTATTTTTGTTGTTGCAAATAGAACAAGGTCCTGAACTATAAAGGAGCCCCTTTGGTTTTGCCACTTTATTAGAAGCAGGCAAACACTAATAAAAAACAGAAGAAACCAACAATATCAGTGAAACAGAGAAATGTGCCCTCTAGCCTTTCTTTGGACTTTATCAGACACATCAAACATGGTGTCATGACGATGCCACATGACCGCGAAAGGGTGCGCAGATCAGACTATGTCACCATTTCGTGGTTATGTCTTGTCAAAAACCCATAGTTTTTAATTAACACCTTAAGCTGTCAAATGATCCCCCCTGCCATTTTGGTGCCAGCATTGCTGGTGTGTGAAACCTCAGTGATTTAAATCTCGTCACTGCCGTGAGAATAGCCAGTCTGGAACAAACACTTCCAGGTGAAGTTGGGATATCCAGGTAAGTTTTGCTCTATTTATGACCCTCCCTAGGTTACTTGGGACTTTTAAAGTGTGCCTAGGTGCTTAGTGTAACCTTTTAGGCTTTATTTTTGTTTTCATTTTTGAATTTCCCATGTGACAAAATCTTGCGGGATTTCAAATGAGGAAGTGAATGGGGCTCCGTTCACTTCCTCTTTATTGCCCGGGAGCCTTTCCCGGGAGAGGAAGGTAAGTGTGTGTGGTGGGGGAGTGTTCTTTTGCTGGCATAGAATTTTTTTTTTTTAAGGCTGGCAAAAGAATGTTTTAAAGGGGAGCATCTGATAAAGTCCTTAGTGTTAAGTACAGGTAATCATATTCTCCATTTCTATGTATTGTTGTGAAAGCTGGATGGTGAAGAAACCTGATAGGGAAGAAAATCAACTCATTTGAGATGTGGGACTAGAGAAAAGTTCTGCGGATACTGTAGACTGCTAAAAAGACAAATAAATGGGTCCTAGAGCAAATCAGGCCTGAACTCTCCCTAGAGGCCAAGAGGACTAAACTGTCATATTTTGGCCATGTCATAGGAAGACATGACTCACTAGAAAAGACAATAAAGCTTGATAAAGCCAAGGGCAGTTAGAAAAGAAGACCACATTCCAGACGGATAGACTGAATCAGGAAAGCCACAGTCCACCTTTCATTCATAGGGTCGTCATAAGTCGAAGTCAACTTGAAGACAGCTAACACATTTTTTTAAAAAAAGCCTGCAGGAGCAAATTCCTCACACATCCCTAGTGGTTTTCATTAGGTGAAACAAGAACAATGGTGGGAGAGGGAAATTGGCCTGAGATACATGTGATTTCTCTAGAGGCCTCTATTAGGGATGTCATTCATCAGTAATTTTATTCTCAAAGGAATGATGAGTGATTAGCAAAGTTCTTCCCTCTGCAAGTTTTCAAAAACTATGCAGTTCATAGAATCATGGAGTTGGAAGAGACCACAAAGGCCATCTAGCCCAACCCCCTGCCATGCAGGAATACACAATCAAAATGCTCCTGACAGATGGCCATCCAGTCTTTGTTTCAAAACCTCCAAAGAAGGAGACTCCACCACACTCTGAGGCAGTGCATTCCACTGCCGAACAGCTCTTAGGAAGTCCCTCCTAATGTTTAGGTGGAATCTCTTTTCTTGTAGCTTGAGTCCATTGTTCCATGTTGTCATATCAGCTTGGGGGTTCTTCTAGCCTGAGAGCCCCTTCACTGATATTCTGGGATGCAATCTTGGAATTCCTCTGCCTGGGAATTCTTTCAATAGTGCCCCTTATGTCTAGAGATAACTGCCACCACCCTTTGATTTCCTATCCCTCAATGAACAGCCCAAAGGGAGGCTGTGAGGATTTCCTTTGGAACTCCCTGCTACTTTCAGAACTATACCTCCCCCTCCCTTCTTGCTCAAAGAGAGAGAAATATGCGACCGAGTAAAACCAAGGCACGTGCATGCATCAGCTGACAGAAAGATAGAAAAGGCTTATTTATTCAAGCAAAGCTCATAACATGTAGAATATCATAAAGAAGGCTCTTTCCTCTCCAGGTACATCTTAGAAGTTACAGATAAAATTAGCATTCGGCCAAAGTGGGGAAATAACCATAATCCCTAACACAAGCTAGCTAAACATTCTCATAGCTACTCACACAATATGAGGTAGTCAAAGTCCCTTGTTCTATTCATCTCTGACTGAGATGTGATGTCCCCATGTCTCTCTCTGAGGTGAGGTTTCCCCCTCCCCCATATCCCAGGGCTCTTTGTTCATCCTTGTCCAACTTCCTAGCTCTGAGATGCGATGTTACCCCATCTCAGATCTTCTTTGTCTGCCTCTCTGCCTCACGGTAAGGCAGTCTTTATTAACTTTTCAAATTGCCACTCTCAGAGTCCTGATGGGTCTCCCTATCTCTGGTGATATGACATGACTGATGACACTTGCCCCCTGTAAGTGTAACATTTTGCAGCTCCTGGTTAACCCTTTGTTTATCTGGTTGCTGAGCTTTGGATAATGGGAGATGTAGTCCACCCATCCCATTATCACACATATCTTACTCTCTGGAGCAGCAGAAAACAAGCTTGCTCCATCTTCACTATGGCATCCATTCAAATATTTAAACATGGCTATCATATCACCTCTTAACCTTCTCTTCTCTAGGCTAAACATATATAGCTACCTAAGCCACTCCTCATAGGGCATGGCTTGCAGATCTCTGACCATTTTGGTTGCCCTCCTCTGGACATGCTCCACCTTGTCAATATCCTTCTTGAATTATGGTACCCAGAACTGGACACAGTACTCCAGGTGAGGTCTGACCAAAGCAGAATAGAGTGGCACTATTACTTCCCTTGATCTAGACACTATACTCCTATTGATGCAGCCTAGAATTGCATTGGCTTTTTACGCTGCTGCTTCACACTGCTGACTCATGTTCAGCTTGTGGTCCACTAAGGCTCCTAGATCTCCTTTGCATGTACTGCAATCAAATTTTCAAAGTTTGTTCACAGTTTGGGATTTACTCTGTGCAAAATTGGCATGTGGATTTTGGCACAGAAAACGACACTTTCTGCATAGCAAACAACATGTTCTGCACAGAAAGTGCTGAGCAATGAAGGGCCAGTTTGTTGGGTGGCATCAAATTGTTCAAACCAATGCAGACTAAGAACACTACGCACTAATATGGCAGATGTGGTTTAGTGTGTCAGTAAGTGTAAAAGAAGGCATCCTGGGGCATTTTTTTTAAACATCACATATATTCTGATTGAACCAACCTGGTTAGCCACTGTGGGAAACAGCACAGTGAACTGGATGGTCTATTGACCTGGCCTTGAAAGAGTTCTTCTTACATTCTTAACAACAGTGATTGAATAATTTTGTACTGTGGTTACCATCTCCGTCTTCCTAGTGGCATTTTTAGGAATAGGAAAAACAACCTCTGCTACATGGTGAGATTATTGATAGTGACGTCAATAGGAGACTCATTTCCTTAGCGACAAGGAGTAAAGTAAATGTAGGCAACCACACAGGCTTATTGTTTCTTGGTGACAAAAACATTAGGGAAGCAATCATCATTTCACTGGAGAAGAGGCATAATCGATGATGAACATTTGTACTCATTGCCATGAAAAAACTATTTTTCAGGCACTCACAGGCCCCTCAATCATAGTAGGTTTAAAAACAGGAGCATGACATCCCTTCCCTCATTGGAGTTTTAATAAATCGAATTGAGAGGGGATCATTTTTATATAGCTGATAAATGCAGCAAGACACAAACACATTTCTCAAATGTGTTAGAAGGATTTGTCATGTCCACCTTTCATGTGCTTTGTTCTTAGGCACTCTTCACAGATCACCTCAGCATTGCACTGAAACAAGATCTTCTATCACCCAGAGGTCTAAATGCAGGGATCCTACATAATGCATGTGCAGTGTAAAGCTACACTTATGTAGTTGCATGGTGGTTATGCTAGACTACCTGTTACCCTAACAGGTGGGGGTGCTTTGAGACCCACCTGTGATGCTAAAAATCTCGATTATTAAGTGGGGGAATTATTAGCTCAAACAGTATGCCTGTGAGAGGAGGGTAACTGTGGGGATATTTTTATCGATGTATACCAGTATTAACTGCAGAGACCACCATGTTAGAGTGAAATAAAATGTCTTTATTGGAAATCATACACAATGCATTCACACACACAACTCAAGTTCCTAAGAACCACACACAGCTATCGAGGAATAAGGCAGAAAGACAGGATAGAAGGAAAGGTTCTGGAAAATTGGATGACAATTTCCAGTCTTGAGGAGCGAAGTACTCAGACAAAAGTCTGAGGGTGGCACTGGAAGTTCTGAGCTGGAGGTATGCCAAGATAGAGAGTGGCCAGGCTTGTCCACAGTGGCACACATTCTATTGTTGGGGGACTAATATATATATATATACCCTACCTCATAACCTGAAGGGGTCATTTGGCTAGGACAAAGCCTGGATGGCTTTCCTATTGAATAGACAACGATAACTTAAATTATTGCTGTTAATGGCTGGGAGATTGGAATTGAAGGGTTTATGACAACTTTGCAAGGCAGAACAGAAGGGGGTTCCAATGGGATATTTCTTTGGGGTTGGGTTGGAAAGGTCACTTGATTGTTTGGTTGGATGACTCATTGCTGAGGTGCCCAAGAAGGAATTAGCACATATCTCCTTAATGGCTTTGTTTACTGGGGGCTTCCGCACGATCCTAGGAGGTTATCAGATGTAGCAAAAGCTGCATCAGAAGATCACTACAAGAACAGGAAGGGGCAACCTCACCAGACGATGATGTCCTCCAGTGTTCCAGGGGCATAGTGCAGGCATCAGTAAGGCATCCATTTTGATTAGCAGCTTCTTCCCATTAATGGAAAAGGAAGCCTCATCCACGGTAGCGGTATGCCCCCGGAATGGCAGAAGGATGCGGTAAGGTCCCCCTTTCTGCTCTTTTAGCAATCTTCTGACATGGCTGGGAATGTGATGGGGGGGCGTCTTTCCCCCATGCCTGATAATCGCCCTAGTTTGGACTTGCTTGCTAAAATATTTCTAAGAGACATTCAAGGACCTTGTGACCTCCACCTGACCTCTTTTTTAGATCACCCCAGTCAATTTGACCCAATAGAAGTGTCCAATATTTCTAATTTTGAAATATTATAGGGAGGGGTGAATGGTCTTCTGAATGGTGACCATGTGAAATGTGTATTTGTGTATCTGGCAGTGTGTCTGCTTATTGTCTCATTGTGCAATATGGAATACACAGTAGCTGTTTTTGTAACCCCAGTAAATAAAGTGCTGCATTAAAGGGGCTGATGAATAATTATGCACCATCCAAGAGCACACAATTTCATAGCCTGAATCTTCCTATTTTGTCCCGACTAGCTAGACATATTGAATCAATGGTTGAATGCTGAATCAATGTAACCCCTATGAATTATTGGTTTGGACCAATGGGTGGGGAAACCCTAAAGATGGTACTTACTCAAGTGGTACTTACTACTTGAGTTCACTGAGAGGGAGGGAGAGAGGGAGCTGGAGAGAATCTGCAGTTGCGAGAGGTAAGGAAATAGGCCCATTTAACTTTGATTGACTCAAAGAGCATGAGTCCCAGTCGCGGCTTTTGGAAGGGAGGGTGGGTGGTGGCTGGAGGGGACGGGCTGGAGACGGAAGGCTTTCCAGCAACCACCTGCCCTTCTAAAAGCCACAATTGGGGTCCCGATCACCACTTTAGCAAGGGGGGAGGGGGGAGGAAAGTGGCAGGCGGAGTACGAAGCCCCGATCTAGGCAGGCAGGGGGTGGCGAAGGAAAGTGTCGGCCAGGGCTTCGAAGTCCCAGTCCCTCTTTCCTCCACCCCCCACCCTCCCTAAAGTGCCTATCGGGGCTTCAAAGCCACAGTTGCCACTTTCCTGTACTTACAGTTAAGCCGGGATCTTTGCCCTCACTTCCACCGGCAGAGCTGGAAGCAGCGGAATGCAGTGGGGGACACATCTCTGGGGGTCCTGCCATTACCAGTAACCAAATAACAGTTAACCACAGCAACTATTATCTACTATTCTGGGGTGTCATGGATTTCTAATCCATCATTACTGAGACAAGTGAGGGGGAGGCTGGGAGAGGGCCTGTGGCATGCTATGGGTACTGTTTCCCACCATTAGAAATAGTGGCAGCCATTTTAATTCACATATGGAACACCATCTTGCTCCATAGTGCAGACTCCATTTCACCACTATTATTGTTGTGCATTCTTATTAACCCCTATTTCTGCTTATTAACCCTGCCCTTCCCTAAAAGACAGTTAAGTGCACCATTTTGTGGTTAGTTAGGCTAGTTATCCCCTAGCTGCCTGCAGGCCTAAAAAGCTATCTATAATTCTATCTTCTGTCACTGCCCCCCTGATGCAGAACCCAAAAAATAAAAAACTAAGGTTAAGTAAAGGAAGTGGTAGTAGCAGTGGCCGACCCTTTCAAGAGATATGGACCAAGATGTATGGCTTTATAGAAAAAAATGGCAGATCTGCAAGTTTGAGCATTGCTCACTCTATAGCTCAGCATGGAAAAGCACTCAGTAAGGGAGAATTTTTAAAAAAAACTCTCCTAAGATGTGCACCAGTTCTATTTCACGATATGCAGAATAAAGATGCAATTATTAAGAGACTATCTGAGTTATCACTCAGTAGAAATATCATAAAAGACTGAATAATGAGACTGAACACAATCGTACAACATCAATTAGAGAGAGACCTAAGGAAGTGTAAATATTTTTCAATCTCTTTTGATGAAACTACTGATGTCACTCACATGCTCAGTTGGCCATTATTGGTTGATATTCTGATAGTCTCACAATGAGAGAAGAGTTGATAAAGTTAGTATCAGTGCCAACAAGTACATCAGGAAGCGAAATATGTAAGGTTGTTCTACAAACATTTTGTGACCTAAGCATTGATATCTCTAAAGTTGTGTCAGTGATGACAGATGGGGCACCAAATATGGTGGGGGGAAAATCGGATTTGTCAAATTATTTACAGAAACTATTGGACATCCAATTGTGCCTTTTCATTGTATTATGCATCAGGAAGCTTTATGTGCCAAGGCAGTTCACCGACTTAAACGACTTAATGTCAGTTGTTACAAAAAGAGTTAATTTAATAGCTGCTCGCCCCCTTCACAAGTGAGAATTTTTGACACTTTTTACTGGAGGTTGATTCCACCTACAGTGGACTGCTGATGTACAATAATGTAAGATGGCTGAGCCGAGGCAAAGTTCTTGAGCGCTTTGTGGAGTGCTTTGAAGAAATTAAGGTATTTCTTGAGAATAAGGATTTGGGAAACTTTCCTCAGCTTAATGATGATAAGTGGGTCAACACCCTGATGTTTTTTACAGATCTCTCTGTTCATATTAATGAACTGAACTTAAAGTTACAAGGTTTTGGCAAAAGTATTCGCGTTATGTTTGGATACATAAAAGCTTTTGAAAGTAAAGTTAAAATTTTCAAGCGAGATGTAGAAACTAAAACTTATAAGTATTTTCCTTGAGTAGCAAAGTATTTTGAGAAGGCCAGTGCAGCTGTACAAAATGAAATGGAACTCTTGCATATGAAGTACCAGCATGTTTTAGACTCATTACTTGACCAGTTTAGTGATAGATTTAGTCAATTTAGAAGTCTAGAACAGACCATGAAAATAATTAAGTATCCTGATGTAGTAGTCTACAGTAGTTTGGAATTAAATGGTTTCCAACTGATGCAAATTGATGATTTGGAGATGCAACTTGCAGAATTTCAAGACAGTATCTGGTCTCAGGAGTTCGTTGACTTGAGGTCAAAGCTTGAGATTCTGGAAAGGTGCCGCTTGGATAATCAAGAGGAGTCCCACTACAAACAGGAAATTTGGAGTGCCTGGAACTGACTACCAGACACTTTTAGCACCCTGAAAAATATAGCAATGGCTTTACTCACAATTTTTCCCTCTACATACTTTTGTGAGGCCTTATTCTCAGCATTAAATAATATCAAAACCAACAAAAGAAACAGATTGACAGATGAAGTTAGTAGTGCTTGGTTGGACCTGAAGTGTACAAAATACCAACCTTCGATTGAAGATTTAGCCAATGAAATTCAGCAACAAAAAAGTCACTAATAGGCAGGTTAGTTAAAGAATTCCCCCTCCCCCTCACTTATCTCAGTTCACGGCACCCCACACAAGCTAAATAATATCAAGACCAACAAAAGAAACTGACTGATGGATGAACAAAGAAGTCACTAAGCAGGTAAGTTAAATAATTAGTTTTTGGTTTATTAAATACAGTTGTATATAACAATTATACATTTATGATATTTAAACAATAAATATAATGAAATAATGTTTTTTTCTCAAAGTGACACACCACCCGAGTTATGCTCAGTTTTTTGGCAAAGTTTGATACACCAAGCTCAAAAGGTTGCCCATCACTAGATTAGATAGAATAGAATAGATTCAGCACCTTGGATAGCTCCTTTAAATCAAATCCACACCTGAAATGGTTCAACTTCCCCACTGACATAGAATCATAGAATTATAGAGTTGGAAGAGACCACAAGGGCCATCTAATCCAACCGTCTGCTCTGCAGAAATATATAATCAAAGCATAGCCAACAGACGGCCATCCAGCCTCTGCTTAAAAACCTCCAAAGAAGGAGACTCCACCACACCACGAGGTAGGCTAAACATACCCAGCTCCCTAAGCCACTCCTCATAGGGCATGGCTTCCAGACCTCCCACCATTTTGGTCACCCTCCTCCGGACACGATCCAGCTTGTCCATATCCTTCTTGAATTGTGGTTGCTGGAAATGGACGTAGTATTCCAGGTGAGGTCTGACCAAAGCAGAATAGAGTGGCACTATTACTTCCCTTGATCTAGACACTATACTCTTATTAGTGCAGCCTAAAATCGCATTGGCTTTTTTAGCTGCTGCATCACACTGCTGACTCATGTTCAGCTTGTGGTTCACTAAGACTCCTAGATCCCTTTTGCATATACTGCCATCAAGCCAGGTGTTACCAATCCTATAATCTGTGCATTTCATTTTTACTGCCCAAGTGTAGCATTCTACATTTTTCCCCGTTGAAATTCATTTTGTTAGTTTTGGCCCAGCTTTCTAATCTATTAAGGTCATTTTGAATTTGGAGCTTGTCCTCTGGGGTATTAGCTAATTTGGTGTCATCTGCAGATTTGATAAGTATACCCCTGATTCCGTCATCCACATCATTGATAAAGATGTTGAATAGCACTGGGCCCAGGACAGAACCCTGTGGCATCCCACTAGTCACTTCTCTCCAGGATGAAGAGGAGCCATTGGTGACTACCCTTTGGGTTTGGTCAGTCAAATCCCAGTGTAGATCAAAACAACTGTTACAAACAGTCTCCAAAAAGAATAGAAGGAGCAGATGTAGATGAGACAAGAAATGGGAAAACCTAGCAAAACCCTAGCAGTTTTATTGTGAGAACTCACATACCTTTAGACCAGTGTGTAAGAGCCCGCAGCCAAATGGAAACAAGAAAAAGCAGACTATTTTATGATACATTTTTATATTTAATTAGGAGAACAATGTCACATGTCACAGGTTAAAGTAAAATACTTTTCTTGTTCACAGAGAATGAACACACCAAAACAAAGCAAAACCCAAGCCAATGGGGAAGAATGTAAATATTACAGAGGTGAATAAAACTGAACAAAGCACTGAATGTCAACAATGATAAACAAAAAAGTGACATCCTTGATCAAAAAGAGAACTAGAACTGAACAAACTCTCGTGAATTTAACAGGATGTCCAATCCTTTGAACAATACTATGACATTATTTGTACACGAATAGTTCAGTGTTATTAATAGGTCTTGAAACATACTGACAAAAATGAGGTGGAAGAAGCAAAGAACCATTTCTGAGATTACTTGGCCACAATCCAACACAGAGTTGTGGCGCTTGTGTTAGAACTGATGGGATGGAATCAATATGTCTGAGCTACATACTCCTTGTACACATGTATACTTACATAGCTGCTAGCTTGAGAATATGCTAGTGGCATCAGGAATCATGCACAGAAATTGATTAGGCAAATCAGCACTCCAATGGAGTAGCCAGGAATGTACACAGATACTCGCTCTGAAAAATAAGATACAATTGCAACTATGAACACTTTAGGAAGAGACTGGTGTGTGGATGAAGAGTTAGATTTAGCACATACAACAATTGGAGATTTTATCACCAGTAGCTTAACTCCTTGGCTTATGTGTATGCTGTGAGAGTTCTGTTGGGCCAGGATTGTGGCTATTCATTTCATGCATATACCAGAGTGGGATCATGAGGAATGGCTTTTGTCTGTAAAATGAATGAGTGAGGTTGCATCTGCATTGCAGAAATAATCCAGTTTGATACTGGTTTAACTGCCATGGCTCAATACTATGGAATCCTGGGATTTGTGGCTTTGTGAGCTATTTCACCATCTCTGTCAGAGAGCTCTGGTGCCACAACAAACTACAAAACCCAAGATTCCATTGGATGGAGCCATGGCAGTTAAAGTGGTGTCAAACTGGATTATTTCTGCAGTACAAACACAGCCAAAGCCATTTTGATTGGGTAGTCTCATGGATTCACTGAAACACCCATATTTGAACATATCTTGCAGGGTTAGGGCAATTGCTGAAAAAGGAAAACACACCCATGCACACCTTTGGATCACTTTTTAAAAATCTACTATGGAAGTTAATCCAGAAAAGAAGGGAGAAGTAGGCATGATATTTATTTATTTATTTATTTATTTATTTATTTAGGTATTTATACCCCGTTCTCCAGCCACAAAGGCTCTTAGAGTGGCTTACAAATTCTTTAAGGGATAGCAATTTACGCATCTACACTGAATTAAGTGGTTTCCAATGTGTGTTGGTTAATTGCCCCCTGTGGGGAAATGATAATGCAATACAATCTTGTTTATCCCATGTTAAGTTCAGTTTAGGAATTTCCCTGCATGCATGAGGTTTTTTCCCCACTCCCCCTTCTTCTTTCCCTAGGCAATTTCAGCCAACTGGAGCAATGGGTCATTCATCGCATGACCTAATTTAAATATTTTATTATGCTTTGTTCCTTTTAAAGTTTGTCTCCATGTGGCTGTAGCCATCTTATCTTCTTTTTCTTTGAGTCTTGCTTTTTCACCCTTCACCATGTAGCCCTCATCGCTTAAGGCTGGGTGAGTTTTTCCTACCCTAAATCCTCTTAGTTAGTTAGGGATCTTTAAATTTGGTTTAATATGTAGATTAAGATTGATATACCTTCAGTAAACTTTTGATATGCATTTTTAAACCAATGTCTTTGTTATTTAATGAGTCTAATTGACTGGGTGATCAGACCACACATTTAAATTGAGCTGTGTCTGCATTCAAATGCCTTTACTCTACTTACTTAGAAAGAAATGTGTTTTTACTTTTAAAGAAGATATTTTTATTTTTTAAAGGGCTAGATCCCTGGAATTTTTTAAATACATTTTTAATTTTAGACTCATACCCTCCAACACCCCCACAAGCCAGTGACCTATGAAAGGGTGGAAGGCTGAGTGAATCTTGGAGCCCTCTGGGATTTAACTTGCAAAGTGGTGGCTTGCAGTACTGGCATTTAACCACTGTACAACCGGGGCTACCTGATGTGTTGCAATGTGGATGGCTCCAGTGCTATATTTATTGATGATATACAGCAGTGAGGGCTATTTAAAATTGTCACTGGAGTGCCTTGTGGCCATCAAATGCTTACTACTGTCTCTGAAGGCATTGAAGAATCCACCTTACTGGTATTGATAGCTTCCCTGCCCTCCCACACAGGAATTTATAGCAACTATTTATACAAAAATATTCCAAAAGTGTGGAAAGTTGAATTTTAATGAAGCCATACACTGCAGTCAGCATTACTGTGTGCAGTGAAGGAAGAAATGGCAAATGGTTGAAGATTAATGTGACTTCAAATAGGAAAAAAGTCTTTGATGCACTATTTTTAAATGTTGAAATGTGGCTTGAAATGAATCCTTCATGGTTATACAGCTGTGTAAAATGGGACAACGTTTAAGAAAACTCTTATCATGCTGGGTTTCTATATTTTTATTCTCTCTGGTTTTCCTGTTCTCACAGTTCCAAGGCAAGCAAAGTGGACCTTAATTTAGATGTCACTATGGCGTGCACACTCTGAGCTCTAGTTCTCACAGGGGCAGGGCTATACCACTCAAACATGTAAGATGAAATGCTCCTCAAAAGTACCAGAACATATGAAACAGGGGAAAGGGTTGCTAGGCTGGGCATGTAAATATTTGTTAATTTTGTTCTTGTAGGAAAGAATGAATAATTTCCCCAATTTTCTCTACATAGAGAAAATCCTCAAATACTGTACAGTTTTGAGGATTATTTGCAGCTCATTCTGTGCAACCACCCCCCCCCCCAAAAAAACCCAGCCCATATGTTTTTCATGTTTTCTACATGGAAAACAACATTCTTGAGTAGAAAATACCACTTTCTGTGCAAACAAAGCAACCCCCGGAATAAGTTACAAACTGCAAATAGTCCATGAAAGTTTGCAGCAGGGGGAAAATGGATTGAACTATCCATTTGCAAATTATTGATTAAATTATTCTCAATACACCTGTGAAGTTCCAGGGAAACTGAGTAAAGTATAGAAATCCTCTTTCTCCTCGCGGTTGCTTGCAGGGATGGGGAAGAAAAAAAATGGGGAAAAGAGCATTCTTTTTGACATTTCTTCAGAGGACATCACATTTTTTGATGGCACACAAGGAGTTCTCTTTATTTTATCTTCACAATAAGCCTGTTAAGTGGGTTAAGCTGAGATAAAGGATGGGGCACTGAACCTGCTCATGGTTCTAATTATGTATTAACAGTCTGGCTCCATATTTTCCAGATAAAACTGCTGGGGGCTTGTCTACACCAGCCAAATAAGATGAACTCACCTCTGTTTTAACTGTAAGCTGTCCAGATGATGTATGGCTTGAGTCTGGGTATTTTCAGCACCTCAGGGCTTTAATCCAGACCAAAAACACTTGGGATTTCTGGATTTGTAGATCCAGATATTTGCACCTGTGTCTGGACAGCACTCCATTGTGATGTCCATGTGGAATGGGGGAAGGAGCTTTGGGAGCTGGGGGGGGGTTGTCTAAATGGCAAAAATATTCCTCATAGAATTCAAGGAGAATATGATTTGTCTAAATGGCATCCCACATCAATCCACAGTATTTGGAAGGAGGGGGGCCAAATCTATCAAAAACTCTGTAGGAAAACCCTTCAAGGCTTTCCACATATTTTTAAAAGCAGGGAATGCACATTCCTGCTCATTAGGACAACCGATTTGCATTGAGTCACATTCCCGATAAGAGTGGAAATGGAAAGCTGATTGGTCAGATGTGCGCAGGGGCAGAGCTTGCTAACAAGGCAAGTGCCCAGAACCACCATGTTGGATTTTCACTGTAGCGATCATGTGCCAAGGTGACAAAACAGCCTCTTTCCTTCTTTTTCTATTTATGTAGGCAGAATATCACACTTCCACGCCTTAGACATGCTTTTTTTTTAAAAAAAAATACTGTTTGGTGGAGGTAACTTGAGGTAAATAAAAACGTGAGTAATTCACTTGTGCCCACCATCTTGATTCACATGCATGCCCATTGGAACAGCAAAAGCGGATAGATTTGCATGTCTGTGATCTTGCTAAATAACCATTAAGACAAATAGAAGATGCTTTGAATCGGCATTAGTGTGCATCAATCCACATTTCCCCCCTCGTATAGACAAGCCTTGGCTGGAAGAAGTCAAGAGGAGGCTACCTGGGGCAGGTGATCTCTTTTCCTGTTTTAATTTAACTCTTTAATCATTCCTTTATTGCCATTTATTTTGCATACGTGACAGTTGTTCAGAGAAGGACATACCAGGATAGCCATATCCTTATTAGATGGGCATACCTCTGCTTAATGGGATGTCCAAAGCCTCTCTGAGCAGTGGAAAGAAACATACATACATTCACATGCCTGGGGGGAGGGGGGAACAGAGTGGCCACAGCCATGTGGCCACACATTCTGTGAATTATCGGACCAGGGTGAGTTTGAAAAGGAGAACTGTGAATGGACAGTACTCCTGAACAAACCCATGGTCGCTGAGGATCAAGGAAAACCAAAGGTGAGCTAGATTTTCCTGTTTGTGTAGATGAGCCCTGGGAACCTGGGAAGAGGGTTTTCTGGGAACCACTCATGATAAAACAAAATAATTTATTAAGACCATATGAAAGGTTAACACAATATTTAATCACAGTCGCCAGTTTGATCTATGCCCAAAAATAGAAGGACTTGAATATTCCCTCAATTGAAGACTGGACTATAAAAGTATTCGTACTGGCAGAGATGGACAAACTAACTATGCTATCAAAGGAAAAGATGATAGAAACATTCCATAATGATTGGAAACCATTTCTGAGACACTTGCAAGAAATAGGAGAAATTACTACATTGACAAGTTTTGAAATTTAGTAATGATGTTGTGCTAGTGGTAGAGTTATGAGAGATTATTAGACAAGTATCTAAAAACATTCTTTTGGCACTATATTTTACAGCATAAGTATCCTGGCATAACAACACTTCTTATCACACATTGTCGTAATCACGAGACACATACACCCCTGAATTATTGCTACATGACAACTCGCGCTGCTTATTTCTGCGTTTTTGCATGGGCAAGATTTTGGCGGTTCTTGTGAGAAGACGGGAGCGCGCTTAAAAGTCTAAAAACAGTTAAATTAACAAACAAAATGAATGCAGAAGCATTGAAACACATTTGGAAACTTGCCAGCATAATAGGGAGGTTCATTAAAAGAGTGTCCCATACCTAGTTTTTGCATTCTCACCAAGAAGTGTTCTGGCAGGGACTGCCCATTGACACTGGAATCATGCCAGCAGAATGGGGCATGGTTCACACAAGCACTACTGAAAAACAAGCACCATGAGAGATTAATTGGCAGCTTCTGTCCGCTAATACAAAAGAATGTCTTTTTGACAGCAGCAGAACACTTGCAGAACGCTGGGGCATGGCATCGTGCAGTAGCAGAGCCCTTTTGCAATCTTGTGTCATCATAATTTGCTGTGTCTGACAATCTCCATGATTTAATCATGTGGTTATGATAGAAGAAATAGGTGAAAAGGATTCACTTATAAAAATCTAAAATTAGAAAGTAGGAAGTTAATCTTTTCAAAGTGTCATTGTATTTGTTTGTGAAGTTTTTGCATATTGTGGTGTAATGTACTATATGTAGTATTATATGTATTATTTGTAGTATTGTATATTATATGTAGTATTTTATTGTTCTGTGTTGTATACTGTATTGTATTGTATAGTGTTGTGTTGTATGTAGGTTGAGATGTTTTTGTTAGGATTATGTGTTGTTTATTTGTTTTGAATTTTATGTTATGTTGATATATTGAAATCAATAAAAGTTATTTTTTTAAAAAAAATGTGTGGCTCCCAGGACTGGGCTGACTGGCTGACCATGAGACAGAGGACTTTATCAGACACATGAAAAATGGTGTCATAACAAAGCCACATAAATGCAAAAGGGTGCGCATATCAGACAATGTTGCCCTTATGCCCTTGTACTGGCCATAAGCCATACTTTTTTATTGATGGCCCAAGCCATCAATAGATTGGCTGTGGTGATATTTTGCTGGAATTACCTGAATATGAAACCTCGCGCCAATGTCCTCTTGTCATTCCAGTGTCATTGGTCGGTCTGGCCAGAACACTTCCAGGTGAAATTGCAACATCCAGGTAGGTGACACACTTTTTATAACCCTCTCCAGTTTACTTGGGGCTTTTAAAGTGTGTTTATTTGCTTTTTAAAAATTTTACTTTGTTATTTATTATTATTATTGAATTTCCCACATTATGTATTCTTGTGAGAATCCACGGGATTTCAACAGAGGAAGTGAATGAAGCTCCACCCACTGATTGTTTGGGAAGCCTTTTTGCATGGAGAGGAGGCAAATGTGGTATGGGGAGTTCTTTTGTCAGCATAAAAACGGCAGAAGTTATGCCAGCAAAAGAACAGGTTTACGGGGTGGTTTGATAAAGTCCAGAGTGAGGTGGTTACTTCAGACTGATTTGGGGTATCATGAAAAGGCAGTCAATAGTTAGCTGGCAGAGGCCCTTCTGTGATTCTCTACCTCATCTCCCAAATTAATTTGACTGGTCTTGAATAATAAGTGTTCTGACTTGGGAAGGAGGGTCATTTGCTGCTCTGCCTCAAGCTTCAGGCACTAAAATATCCTAGATGGCCCCTGGTGGTTCTTCATTCTCAGAACACTCACAGAATTTCCCAGAAGGAATTTTCTGCATGAAAAACCTGGGAAGGTTCTTCTTGTTCATTCCCTTTGTAGGAAAAAAGTGATAATATTACATAATATTTTACTGCCATTTTTTTTGTACTCTCAGCCTCAAATAATGCACTCAAATAAAGCTAGGTCTGAGGCACTTTAACACACACAAAACGGTGGCCAGGATGTCCAGAGTCACAGTTTCTGGTTACTTCAGTACCTGCTCTCTGGAAAAAAGAAAGAAGCTACTCTGCTCCAGTTGCTGAAGGGCCGCCTAGCTGCTAGCAACTGTTTGAGAATTTCTCCTTCCCCTGTAACATGCTAAGCAAAATGATCCCCACAATTTTGCTACCTGAAAGGCTAGAGAATCAAAGAGGGACATTTCTTCAGCTTGCTTGAACATGCTTGTTCTGCTATTTTTACGTAAGATTTTTTTGATGGTTTCAGTTCCCCAAGCTGGTGTCACCAAGATGTGTTGAAATACATTGGCTGCAGGAGGGTATTTGGGGATAGCACACCCTGAGGGTGCCAGGTTGGGGCAGTCTGCTTTAATTGATGGCTAGTTGGCCTGAGTGCATACTTCTGAAAGGCAATGCCATACTTTCAAACATTCATGGATCACCTGGGAGACCCACTTCTAGGACTTTATCAGACCACCCTGCTTAAACCCATTCTTTTGCCAGCATAACTTTGCCATTTTTATGTTGGCAAAAGAACTCCCCATGCCACACTTACCTTCCCATCCATCTAAAGGCTTCCCTGGCAATGAAAGAGGAAGAGAATGGAGCTCCATTCACTTCCTCTTTGAAATCCCACATATTCTTGCGAGAATACATAGTGTGGTAAATTTAAAAATAAAAACAAAAATAACAGAAAAAGTTACAAAAAGCACCTAAACACACTAAAAAAGTCCCAAGTAAACTGGTGAGGGTCATAAACAGTGTGTCATGTACCTGGATATTGCAATCTCACTCAGGAGTGTTCTTGCTGGACTGGCCATTGATGCTGCATTCACATGAGTACAATGGCGCAAAGTTTCAAATGCCAGCAATGCTGGCACAAAAACGCCATAGGGATCAATTGATGACTTGACTGTCAGTAAAAAAGTATGATATTTTTTTCAGGACATGATCATGAAAAGGCAACATTGTGTGGTATGTGTGTCCTTTTCTGATCATTAGCCGTCCTTATGACATCTTATTCACCCTGCCTGATAACATCCCTAGTCTTTTGCATTCCTGGTTTCTTATCTTCTCTTAAAGAGCTCCAGATCCCTCACACCTATTTTTCTAAACATTAGCTGCAAAGTAAATAATAGCAGTGCATGCAAAGGGAATTATTAGGGGACCACAAGCTGAACATGAGAACAGTAGTTCTCATTATCCCCAAAGTGTGATACGGCAGCTGAAAAAGCAAAAGTGATTCTAGGTTCCATCAATAGGAGTATAGTGTCTAGATCAAGGGAAGTAATGGTGGCACTCTCATCTGCTTTGGTCAGACCTCACCTGGAATACCTCAATTCTGGGCACCGCATTTCAAGAAGGACATTCACAAGCTGGACTTCAACATGGATTTCTGAAAAATAATTCATGCTACACTAATCTCATCTCTTTTTCCCTCACAGAGTTACAAGCTTAGAATCATAGAATCATAGAGTCATAGAATTGTAGAGTTGGAAGAGACCACAAGAGCCATCCAGTCCAACCCCCTGCCATGCAGAAAATCATGATCAAAGCATCCCTGACAGATGGCCATCCAGCCTCTGTTTAAAGACCTCCAAGGAAGGAGACCTACCACCTCCAAGAGAGTGTGTTCCACTGCCAAACAGCTCTTACTGTCAAAAAGTTCCTCCTAATGTTGAGGTGGAATCTCTGTTCCTGGAGCTTGCATCCATTGCTCCATGTTCTAGTCTCTGGAACAGCAGAAAACAAACTTGCTCCATCCTAAATGTGACATCCCTTCAAATACTTAAACAGGGCTATCATATTGCCCCTTAACCATCTTTTTTCCAGGCTAAACATACCCAGGCAGAATAGAGAGGCACTATGACTTCCCTTGATCTAGACACTATACTTCTATTGATACAGCCCAAAATTGCATTGGCCTTTTTAGCTGTCTCATCACACTGTTGACTCATATTCAAATTGTGGTCTACTAGGACTCCTAGATCCCTTTCGCACATAGTCTCGTTCAGCCAGGTGTCCCCCATCCTATATCTATGCATTTGATTTTTCTGCCCTAAGTGCAGTACCTTAAATTTCTCCATATTGAATTTCATTTCGTTAGCTTTGGCCCAGCTCTCCAGCCTATCCAGGACATTTTGAATTTTCATCCTGTCCTCTAGGATATTAGCTACTCGTCCTAATGTGGTGTCGTCTGCAAATTTGATAATTATGCCCCTAATTCCGTCATCCAAGTCATTGATAAAGATGTTGAATAGCACTAGGCACAGGACAGAACCCTGTGGCACCCCACTGGTCACATCTTTCCAAGAGGAAGAGGAGCCACTGCTGAGCACCCTTTGGGTTCGGCCGGTCAACCAATTACAAATCCATTGAACAGTTAACTTGTCTAGCCCACATTTTACAAGCTTGTTTGCAAGAATATCATGGGGAACCTTGTGAAAGGCCTTACTGAAATCAAGGTATGCGATATCCACAGCATTCCCTTCATCTATCAAGCTGGTAACTTTATCAAAAAAAAGAGATCAGATTAGTCTGGCATGACTTGTTTCTCTGAAACCCATGTTGACTTTTTGTGATTATGGTATTGCCTTCTAAAAATGTTCACAGACTCTCTGTTTAATGATCTACTCTAGAATCTTCCCTGGTAGATGAAGGGAACACAATGGATGTAGTGTATCTTGATTTCAGTAAGGCTTTTGACAAGGTCCCCCATGATATTCTTGCAACAAAGTTAGTAACCTGTAGGCTAGACAATGCAACTGTTAGGTATATTTGCAATTGGTTGACTGACCAAACACAAAGTGTAGTCACCAATGGCTCCTCTTCATCCTGGAGAGATGTGACCAGTGGGGTGCCACAGGGTTCTGTCCTTGGTCCTGTGCTATTCAATATCTATATAGATGACATGGATGAGGGAATAGAATGTATGGTTATCATATTTGCAGATGACACCAAATTAGGAGGGGTAGCTAATACCCGAGAGGACAGGATAAGAATCCCAAATGACCGCAACAGATTAGAAAGCTGGGCCAATATTAACAAAATGAATTTCAAAAGGGGAAATGTAGGTTACTACACTTGGGCAGTAAAAAAAATGCACAGATATAGGATAGGTGACACATGGCTTGAGGGCAATACATGTTAAAAGGATCTAGGAGTCTTATTGGACCACAAGCTGAACATGAGTCAGCAGAGTGATACAGCAGCTAAAAAAGCCAATGAGATTCTAGGCTGCACTAATAGGAGTAATGTATAATGTCTACATCAAGGGAAGTAATAGTGCCACTGTATTCTGCTTTGGTCAGACCTCACCTGAAATTCTGTTTCCAATTCTGGGCACCACAATTCAGGAAGGATACTGAGAAGCTGGAACATGTCCAGGGGAGGGTGACCAGGATGATGCACAGGTCATGCCTTATGAGGAGTGGCTTATGGAACTGGGCATGTTTGGTCTGGAGAACAGAAGGTTGAGAGGTGACATGATAGCCATGTTTAAAAATCTGAAGGGATGTCATACTGCGGATGGAGCAAGCTTGTTTTCTGCTGCTCCAGAGACTAGGACACGAAGCAATGGGTTCAAACTACAGGAAAAGAGATTCCACCTAAACATTAGGAAGAACTTTCTAACAGTAAGAGCTGTTCGGAAGTGGAATGCACTGCCTCGTAGTGTGGTGGAGTCTCCTTCTTTGGAGGTTTTTAAACAGAGGCTGGATGGCCATCTGTCAGGAATGATTTGATTATGTATTCCTCCATGGCAGGGTCTTGGACTGGATGGCCCTTGAGGTCTCTTCCATGATTCTGTGATTCTAAGCAGGAACATGTCCAGAGGAGGACAACCAAAATGGTAAAATGTCTGGAAGCCGTGCCGTATGAGGAGTGGCTTAGGGAGCTGGGTATTTTTACCCTGGAGAAGAGAAGGTTAAAAGGTCACATAATAACCATGTTTAAATATTTGAAGGGATGTCATACTGAGGATGGAGCAAGATTGTTTTGGGCTGCTTCAGAGACCAGGGCATGGAGCAATGAACTCAAACTACAGGAAAAGAGATTCCACCTAAACATTTGGAAGAACTTCCTGACAGTAGGAGCTGTTCGGCAGGGGAATGCACTGCCTCAGAATGTGGTGGAGTCTCCTTTCCAGGTTATGGAACAGAGGCTGGATGGCTATCTCTGAGGCATTCTTTGATTGCATATTCATGCAGGGCAGGGGGTTGGACTAGATGACCTTTGTGATATCTTCAGACTCTATGGTTCTGTTGATTCTATGAGCTGGCTGCAAAGTTCCTTTGCAGCCAGTTTTAAAGCTGGCTTTGGGAATGACTTCAAAAGTTTTGTACAGTGATTAAATACCTTCCACTCATTTACCTCCCTCACTCCAGGGAGGGGGAGCGAGGAAGAGGGGATACAACCTTGTCCCTCTCAGTAGGCACAGGGCCACAGGAAAAGAAAAACAGTGCTGCATCTGCTTAAGTTTTGGAAGTAGCCCTAATTGTGCCTTTTTGGTAAGCAAAAAGAATAAACACAGCAACCTACAAAGAGGCGTTTCCTTGAAAGGATTCCCTTTTAATTACATCACCGTCAGATCTGTGCACCAGGCTCTCTCTCGATCTCTGTCACAGATGCGCAGGTTCCCCCCTCCCCTTTAATAGGCTTTAGATTCTCCCACCATTTCTAATATCCCTAAAATACGATCAGCATTGCAGAGAACAGAAATATTCTCTTCCCCTTTCAGTTCTGCCTGTAGATTTGTTTGCAAAATATAACTCACTATCCTTATACTTTAAGATTTAGTTTTACTGGTTATCCTCACCTTGTGATTTTCTAACTCCCTTCTTTTTATTTATTAATGCTTTGTGCATGTCTGTGTGTACCAGGGCTGTACAGTGCCACTGGAAAGGAACTAGAACTTATACATTATCAGAATTGGGAGACATTTACTGTCTACTTATTTTTGGAGGGTGTGTGTGTGTGTGTGTGTGCAGACCAACACTTCCTTTACATTAACAATGCAATCATACACATATCTACTCAGAGGTAAGGTCCACTGCTGTTTGGCAGTGGAATGCACTGCTTTGGAGTGGGGTAGAGTCTCCTTTTTTGGAGGTTTTTAAACAGATGTTGGATGGATGTCTGTCGGGAGTGCTTTGATTGGGTATTCCTGTGTGATGGAGGTTGGCCAGATGGCCCTTGTGGTCTCTTCCAACTCTATGATTCCATGATCCAAGAGTATTAAAAGAGCTGGCAAACAGGAGAAGTCCCAGCAGACTGGAGGAGGGCAAACGTTCCCATCTTCAAAAAGGGGAAAAAAGAGGATCCCAACAACTATCGTCCAGTTAGTCTGACATCAATACCAGGGAAGATTCTAGAACAGATCATTAAACAGAGAGTCTGTGAACATTTAGAAGGCAATGCCATAATCACAAAAAATCAGCATGGGTTTCAGAGAAACAAGTCATGCCAGACTAATCTGATCTCTTTTTTTGATAAAGTTACCAGCTTGGTAGATGAAGGGAACGCTGTGGACATCGCATACCTTGATTTCAGTAAGGCCTTTGACAAGGTTCCCCATGACATTCTTGCAAAGAAGCTTGTAGAATGTGGGCTAGACAAGTTAACTGTTCAATGGATTTGTAATTGGTTGACCGGCCGAACCCAAAGGGTGCTCAGCAGTGGCTCCTCTTCGTCTTGGAAAGATGTGACCAGTGGCGTGCCACAGGGTTCTGTCCTGGGCCCAGTGCTATTCAACATCTTTATCAATGACTTAGATGAGGGAATTAGGGGCATACTTATCAAATTTGCAGATGACACCAAATTGGGAGGAGTAGCTAATACCCTAGAGGACAGGATCAAAATTCAGAATGACCTGGATAGACTGGAGAGCTGGGCCAAAGCTAACAAAATGAAATTCAATACGGAGAAATGTAAAGTACTGCATTTAGGGCGGAAAAATGAAATGCATAAATATAGGATGGGAGAGACCAGGCTGAATGAGACTACGTGCGAAAGGGATCTAGGAGTCCTAGTAGACCACAAGTTGAACATGAGCCAACAGTGTGATGCGGCAGCTAAAAAGGCCAATGCAATTTTGGGCTGTATCAATAGAAGTATAGTGTCTAGATCAAGGGAAGTAATAGTGCCACTCTATTCTGCCTTGGTCAGACCCCACTTAGAATACTGTGTCCAGTTCTGGGCACCACAATTCAGAAAGGATATTGACAAATTGGAGCGTGTCCAGAGAAGGGCAACTAAAATGGTGAAAGGTCTGGAAACAATGCCTTATGAGGAGAGACTTAGGGAGCTGGGTATGTTTAGCCTGGAAAAAAGACGGTTTAGAGGCGATATGATAGCCCTGTTTAAGTATTTGAAGGGATGTCACGCTGAGGATGGGGCAGGCTTGTTTTCTGCTGCTCCAGAGACTGGAACACGGAGCAATGGGTGCAAGCTCCAGGAACAGAGATTCCACCTCAACATGAGGAGGAACTTTTTGACAGTAAGAGCTGTTCGGCAGTGGAACACACTCCCTCGGAGCGTGGTGGGGTCTCCTTCCTTGGAGGTCTTTAAACAGAGGCTGGATGGCCATCTGTCGGGGATGCTTTGATTGTGATTTCCTGCGTGGCAGGGGGGTTGGACTGGATGGCCCTCGTGGTCTCTTCCAACTCTGCAATTCTATGATTCTATGATTCTATGACTTTGGTGGGGCCTGTTAATTTCTATCAAGTCAATTTCAACTTATGGTGACCTTATGAATGAGAGACCTACAAGTCACCCTGTTATCAACAGCCATGCTCAGGTCTTGCAGATTCAGCGCCATGGCTTCCTTGACTGAGTCTTTCTACCTGTAACAGTGGGATTCACTCTCATGTAAAATGTGTACAGGATTGTAGCCTGAGGTATTCTAGAAGGCCATTGGAATGCATAGATTTCTTTCATGACTATCATGTTTTTTACAACTAAATCTTTATTTAAGTCATTCCATTTATCTCCTTGAACTAAAAGTATTGGGCCTTATTTTCTCCAGTCCTATTTTAATCCTAACAATAACACTGTGATGTAGGTTCAGCTGAGAAGCTAGGTGACTATATGAGTATTATGAGGAAGTTGGCATTTGACCTGACCTATAAAGTGCATTGGGCTGAGCAGGTAGGTGTGAAAGAAGCGCTCATTCAGTGACCATGGTTCTGAAAGAAAGCTGTAATTTTGAGCAGGGTCTGATAAAGGCATTTTGAATTTACAATAATATATTTCTTGCTAGTCATGCTGCATAGACAGACACACATAAAGTATTGTGTTTATTGATCTGGCCCACCACCACCCCCTTTTCCCCTAGCACACACTTAGCACATACAGTCCAAGTTCTCTCTGCTTATCATGGAATCATAGAGTTGGAAGAGACCTCAAGGGCCACCCAGTCCAACCCCCTGCCATGCAGGAAAACAGTAGTTTTTCGAGTTCTTTTTAATAGGTAACTTTTTCCCTCTTGTTGCCTGGCTCCACTCTTTTGGCAACATTTGTTCTGGTTTTTATCTGTGCAAAGCTGGAATGCATGCAGCTCAGGCTGCCAGATCAGGACTGTCCCAGGCTGTAAGATTTCAAGCCAAAACCTGAGACCTAGGGATGACACCTGGTGATGTCATATGGGGTGGGCCCTGATAGTACCACAAGGGTAATGTTACAAGGAGCAGCCACTGGTAATGCCAATAAGCATGATACCGTAAGCATTAATAATAGTTGCACAGAGTACAGCATTCAAGTAAAAAACCAACTGGTATCCTGTTAGTTACACAGTTGTAAGTTAGACAAATGACCTTGTAATTGTTTCCTATTCACATTTATGATCATAAGTGCCCCCCAAATCCACCTTAAAACCCAGCCAACCATGCTGAGGGATGGAGCTCTTCAATGCTGGCAAGAGGGACACTGAAGGATGATGCCCCCTCCTGACAGTGAGCCATGTTGTGCCAAGGAGTTATAACAGGACTCCACATGGATCCCTGCTTCTTCTCTTCACACCATCCCTCAGTGCATTTGGCTGGATTTTAAGGTGGGCTTCAGTGGTCAGATCAGAAGATGGATTGTAGCTACAATGGACCCTTGCTATCCATTAGCATTTGGTTCCAGGACCAGCCGTGGAGACCACAATCCATGGATGCTCAAGTCTCATTATATACAGTAGGATAGTAAAAGGGTGCCCCCTATATAAAATGGCAAAATCAAGATTTGCTTTTTGGAATTTTTTATGTTGTTGAATATTTTCAAGCCATGGATGGTTGGATCCATGGATAAAGAATCCGTGGATATGGAGGGATGACTGTACAGCATTGTGGCTATGTGTCTTATGCAGGATCTTGGCCACCAAAGGAGGAAAATACACACATGCATGCATATACAAACACACTTACTTTCCAAGACAGCACTCTTGTCCTGAGATTTCTCTTCTTAGCCTAAAGGCTGGAGAAGCCCTGAGCTCTGGCAACCCTATATACAATAACTGTCGAGATGCCAATATTTACTTTGTAATGCACTGTTTTTTTCATGGTTTATGCCCCAGAGATCTGGGCTGTAGGAATATTTATTCCCATTCCTCCTTATTCTCTGCACTGAAGGCAAGAATATGTCAAAGGAAAAAAAAAGGTGTACATTTTAGAAATATAGTCATCCCCCCCCCCACACACACAAATTTGCAGGTTTGAAATCCATGCATTTGATTATTTCCAGGCTTGCCTTTGCCCCCATGAAGTCTGAAGCCTCCTGGTGCACATTCACATAACAGGCTTGGGATTCGAGAAGGGGGAGCACCAGTGATTGGCATGGCTGCTGCCAACCGCCTCCCAAAGCTGGCTGCTCTATGGGCTTTGGGAGGCTTTCAATGATGGGGATTTGTGCTGTTCTGTCTTCTCCAAGCACTAGCACAGCGCATGGGGTTTGGATAAGGTGGAGCACCAGCCATCTCCATTGCCAAGTGTCTCCAAAGCCAGCTGCTCTTCAGGTTTTGGGAAACACTTGGCGACCGAGATTTGTGCTGCTCTGCCTTCCCCAAGCACTATCAGAGCAGTGTGGGGCTTGGAGAAGACAGAGCCCCAGCAATCTCCATTGCCCAGAGCCTCTGAAGGCAGCTGCTCTGTGGGCTTTGGAAACCGCTTGGTGACAGGGATCTCTGCTGCTCCACTTTCCCCAAGAACTAGCACAGCAGTGTCTGGCTTGGGGAAGTGCAGGGCTGCTGCATGAATGTGGCCTGGCTACCAAGTGCACATTTTTCATACTCCCTCCTTTCCTCCCTCCAGGGAGCCCCCAAGGCACCCGCTTTGCAAGCCTGGGGAGCCTTGCCCACCACCACTGTATGTATTCACATTTTTTCAATTTCTTGGGGGTCCTGCACCCCTAACCCTCATGAAGGGCTAACTGTACATAGGCTTTCATAGCTAAGAATAGATTAGATCCATTCTCTCTACTGAACCACACAGTCTTATCAGTCACAGGACTTGAATCTTCTATAAAATCAATAAAAGGGAAATAATTATCTGTATATGGTTGTTATTAAGCTGAAGACTATGGGGAAAGCTGATTTTGAAATATCAACCCAAGCCAGGCTACTGGTCCATTTAGCTTAGTGTTGTCTTGAGCTGACAACAAGAAGTGGTTTTCCACCTTATAAACCTCAGTACTGAAGAACAGGACTTTATTATCAGTCACAGCTAATGCAAGCATACCCTCCAACATTTCACAGATGAAAGCTGGAACTCATGTGGCCTAGCAACATCTCAGTGTGGTCAGGATGGCAAAAATTAATAATGAGGGAGAACATAAAGCTAGGAGAGGCTGCAGCAGTTTGCTTTTGCCTGAATTTACAGGGAATGTCATAATTTTGCCCCTCTCCTCTCCTCTCCCTGCTGCTGAATTAATTGAGAGCAAACTAGCTTTGCACTTTGAACTCAGTTTGTAGCAACTGAAGTGGAAGGAAGAGAAAGAAACTGTGACATTTTAAATGCAGCTGAAAAAGTAGGGTGACAGACTGATTGGAACTATCCCTGCCAAATTGAGTCAGTTGGAGGATATGTGCAAGATAAATTTGCCCCTCTGATTGTATGCAGATAATGCTTGTTAAGGGATCAACAGCTTGAAATATACTCTAGCAAAACACAGTTCTAGGCATCTGTGAGATCCAGCCATTACATTACTAGTGAGTAGAAACATAGAGTTGGAAGGGTCATCAAATGTTCTATAGTCCAACCCATTGCTGCTGAAGGAAATTTTGCACAATAGCATCATAGATGATGGCCTTTTGGTGTCCACTTTAAAATCTCTAGCAAAAGAAGAATCCAGCATTTTCAGAAGTTGTCTGTTCTGCTATTGAGTAGCATCACCAGGAAATTCATTTTAATGATACCTTTTCTTGTCCACTTTATTCATTGACTCAAGTCCTAACTTCTGAAGCAACAGAAAACAAATGAATTCTGTTGTCTGTGTGAAGGAAGCAGAGGCAAGATGGCTGCTTGCAGGTGGAGGAACATCCTACCAAGGGAGGGATGTCATGCTGCAAGTAGGCAAGTACTTTGGCTGATATCCTATTAGTCCTCATTGCAGTACAGCCATTGGATCTGTTGGATTTGCCTTTGTGCTGTTGACTCACCATTCAGCAACTGGCTGAATGCATCTATGTAATATTATGAACTTTTGGGAGTGGGGAAGATGGTTGTGTTTATTAGAGAAATTAAAGCATGGGCATGTGTGTGAAGTTTGGGGACTTATTCTGTGCAAAAAAAAATTGTACACATGGGAGGTTACTGCACAGAAAATAAGCTTCCTGGCATTCCTACACAGAAACTGCATTTTCTGTGCACAGAACATTTTCTATGAAGGAAATTATCAGGAATAGGGAGAATTGTTTATGGGATATTCTGCTTCATTTCCCAAAATAATTTGATTGGTTCTGGATATCGTGCATTTGAAGGGATGTCATACTGAGGATGGAGCAGGCTTGTTTTCTGCTGCTCCAGAGACTAGGACACAAAGCAATGGGTTCAAACTACTGGAAAAGAGATTTCACCTAAACATTAGGAAGAACTTCCTGACAGTAAGAGCTGTTCGGAAGTGGAATGCACTGCCTCGGAGTGTGGTGGAGTCTCCTTCTTTGGAGGTTTTTAAACAGAGGTTGGATGGCCATCTGTCAGGAATGATTCGATTGTGTATTCCTGCATGGCAGGGTCTTGGACTGGACGGCCCTTGAGGTCTCTTCCAACTCTATCTATGAATCTATAGAATCTATGATTCTATGATCCTGGGGCAGGGGACATTTGCTGCTCTGCATCAGGCAACAACAGGACTGATACTGATTTGGGGGGAGTTCACCTATACCTCTGTGTTTGGTGACACCTTACCCCATTCAGAATCAAGTTATACCCTCCATTTTCCAAAAGCCAAGAGATATCTTAGACTCTGTCTTTTGGATTCTAGCCCCCCCCCCCTGCTTTTAGGCAGAGTGAGGCAATGGCCTAAGAAAGATTCCAGGGGGACAAGGAGATTCAGAGAGGGCAGAGAGTGGTGACAAGTTGGACCATGTCCTCCTTGATTGAGTCTATGGATTTTATCAGACCAGGCAAATATGGCGTCATAACGCCTAATTAACACAAAAGAGCGTGCATATCAAATGACATTGTCCTTTTGTATTAATGTCCTGTCAAAGAGCCATTCCTTTTTATTGATGGACCAAGCCACCAATAGATCTCCCCTGGTGTTTTTTTGCCAGCATTGCCAGTGTTTGAAACTTCGCACCACTGTGAATACAGTGTCAATTCTATTCCGGGTGAGATAGGGACAGCCAGGTAGGGGATGCTCTCTCTTCTTTTTTTCTTTTTTTAACCTCCCCAGTTTACTTCAGACTTTTAAAGTGTGTTCCTGAGTTTGTGTCTATGTTTTATGTCTTTTACTTTAATTTTTGAATTGGCCACACTTGCATCTTCTCACAAGAATTACGGAGATTTGGAACATGGAAGTAACAGAGCTCTGTTTGTGCTCAGTTACTGCCAGGGCTGTCTCTTTTCAATGCTGCTCAGGGTAAGTCTGGTGGTGGTGGTGTCTTTTGCCAGTATAAAAACATTTCAAAATATTCCGGCAAAAGAACGATTATGGGTAGTGGTGGTGGTCTGATAAAGTCCTATCCATCTGGTATGTGGCTTTCCATTCTTTCTATTTAAATAGAATGAAGGTTAGGGATATGTCATCATAGCAATCATATTAGGCGTATTTAAAGTGAGAATTGTCATCATAATGATTTGAAGTAGTCAGTAAATGTCTTTTTCTTTTCAAAATATGGTTCAAGCTATGGGACTTGTGGCACTGTGGTCTGAGTGTTGGACTAGGGCACTGGGAGACCAGGTTTGAATAACCACTTGGCCATGGAAACCCAATGGGTAAGTCACACTCTTTCAGATTCAGAGGAAGGCACTAGCCAACTCCTTCTGAACAATTTTTGCCAAGAAAACACTGTGAAAAGGTCATCTTAGGGTTGCCATAAGTCAGAAAGGACACAACAGCAACAGCAGGGATCAAGCTTCTGTTTGGGGATAAAATTCAAGGTCTGCCTTCTGAGACATACCACGCCAAAACTGAGAGCAGAAATCTTTTATGTCTAAATCTATAAATCTGTTTATCTCTTGCTAAGCAGCCCCTCTTCCTTCATGCCACTATTGAGTAGAATACATCTGGCTATTCATGATCTACTGAGAGATGTCATATTCAGTGTTGCTTCTTCCAGGGGTTGTCTTTTTAGCTCTCTATTCACTTCAAAGAGTGGCAAGGCTCTTTTCAGGGTGCCCCACACAGCCATATGATTTTTTTTTTATACAAGTATGTCCTGGAGTATGTGTGGGGTGGAGGAATTCTGCTGCCTTTCTGGGGGAAAGCTTTCTCAAAGTTGCTTGCTACCCTTCAACTGTCCCAATATGGCAGAAACAATCCTCATGAACTCTCTCTCATCCCACTTTTTCAGCTGCTTTTAAAATGTCCCAGTTTCTTCTCTTCTCACTGTCTCCCTTTGTCTTTGGTTTACTTCAGTTGCTGTTAATGAACTTCAATGTGCAAAAGCAGTTTAGCAGGACTTTATCAGACAAAAACATTTCTGTCCCACCATATTTTAAAGCGTAAGTGTCCTGACAAAATAACCCTTTTTATCAAACATTGCTGTAATAGCGTGGAAAAGCATCCCTGCACTTCTGCGTTGGTGGTGCACGTGATCTTGGCAGTTCTTGAAAGTAGATACGAGTGAGCTTAAAAGTCTAAAAACACCTAAATTAAAAAACAAAATGAACACACAAGCACTGAAACACACTTAAAACTTGCCTGCAAAATGGGGAGGTTCATAAAAAGAGCATCCCATATCTAGTTTTTGCATTCTATCCTGGATGTGTTCTGGCGGGGACCAATAATTGTTGCTGTAATCATGCTGGCACAACAGAGCACAGTTTCAGATACTCACAATTCTGCGAAAAAACGGCATGGCAGATCAACTGATGGCTTCGCCCAGTAATAAAACAGTTTTTTTTTACAGCAGGAGAACACCATAGAACAATGTCATGCAAAATGGGTGCCCTTTCACATTCTTTGGGCATCATTATGGTGCCATATTTGCTGCATCTGATAAAGGCAACACTCAATTAACTCAGCAGGTGAAAGAGCAGAGGGTGAGGGAGAACCGTTCTTCCCAGAAGTCTCAAGCAAAAGCAAATTGCTGTAGCCTCTCCTGTCTCATGTGTTCTTCATGAATAACTTTTGCCATCTTTTCCACACTCTGCTGTTGCTTAGCCACGTGTGTTCCAGTTTTCATCTGTGAAATGTTTGGAGTGTACTGTATATGCTTGTGTTAGGAGAAATGGGACCATAGATGTCAGAGCTTACTTTTTTAATTCTTTGTTGCAAGATTCTGCAGTAAGAGTCATCTGGGTTTTTTTTTTCACCCACTGCCACAACACCTAGAGGAAAAATTCATGCTCTAAAACTTACTCTGAGTTACCTTCAGCCCACCTTTCTTTGGGAAAAAGATGAGATATAAAGCCAAAAAAAAAAAATCAAATAAATAAAACCTTAGTGCACAATACTGCTCTCCTATGGTGAGCTGCATATACTGGAAACACTCCATGGAATGTGTAATAATATCCTAGTAAAAATACATGCAGACACTTTACTGAAATATGACAATTATGAGAGAATATTATGTTTGAAAAAACACCATGTTTTCTTCTAAAAACAGACATTTTGTCCCTGAAGTGTTCTTTTCTCCCAAATATTTTACAGATACACATTAAACATCATTGCTCTTTGCCTTCCTCTGAAATATTAAAGCACCAGTATTAAAACAAACACTAGTATCAAATCTTTAAATCTTCATAACTGACATATTTCTTTCCTTAAAGATGCATAAAAATCTTTACAGTTTTAGCACATCCTTCCTGCGTTTCACACTATAAATGTATAACCTCTGTCAAAAACTGGTAAAATAGCATTTTTCATTGAATGTATCAGAAATAATTTCCTCTTTCATTTACAATTTCTATATAATGAAAAGTCAAGGGGGTGAGATTTACAAACTTTAAGGATCCTCGAAGAATTTAATCTTTTTGATGTGAACCCATGTGATCCGCATCTTCTGGATGAATGTGCAAATTTCAACACAGTTGGACTTTGGACTTCTCCGAATTTTCTGGTGTAGTTTTTGGCTCCAGAGAGTACCAAACTACATGTAATTATGCATATTGAATAAAATATGCAAAATTAGATTGTATCTTCTCTGAGAAAATATATTCAAAAATACGTATTTAAATATAGATTTTCATGTGCGTTTTGAAAACCCACAGATTAATGAAGAAATAGAACATTTTTAATGAGCACATGGGAGCCAGTGTGGTATAGTGGTATGAGTGTTGGACAACAGCTCTGGAGACTAAGGTTCTAATCCCCACTTGGCCATGGAAACTCACTGGACAACAAATCTTGACAAGAAAATCCTGTGATAAAACCACCTTACAGTCACCATAAGTCAGAAACGACTTGAAGGCACACAATAACAACAAATGCATCTGAAATTGAAATTAGCAGGGAAAAGTGTGATCTGTCATCAGCTGGAAAAAAGGTAATCTGTCCATTTCATAGAATCATAGAATCATAGAATTGCAGAGTTGGAAGAGACCACGAGGGCCATCCAGTCCAACCCCCTGCCATGCAGGAAATCACGATCAAAGCATCCCCGACAGATGGCCATCCAGCCTCTGTTTAAAGACCTCCAAGGAAGGAGACCCCACCACGCTCCGAGGGAGTGCGTTCCACTGCCGAACAGCTCTTACTGTCAAAAAGTTCCTCCTAATGTTGAGGTGGAATCTCTGTTCCTGGAGCTTGCACCCATTGCTCCGTGTTCCAGTCTCTGGAGCAGCAGAAAACAAGCCTGCTCCATCCTCAGCGTGACATCCCTTCAAATACTTAAACAGGGCTATCATATCGCCTCTTAACCATCTTTTTTCCAGGCTAAACATACCCAGCTCCCTAAGTCTCTCCTCATAAGGCATGGTTTCCAGACCTTTCACCATTTTAGTTGCCCTTCTCTGGACACGTTTCTGTTAGAGAGGAAGGTCATGAAAAAGAAAAGCTGAGATCCTTCAAGGATGATGGTACATCCACTCTGTCTCCCACCTTCCCTCCTACAGGTGTTACCTTCCTCCTTCCTACCAACAGAGGCCAGAGGTAGCTGAGAAGAATTTGGCTGAGTCCCTCTGGGACTTCCAGGTACTGCCCAGGAAGGCCAAGGGAAGCCAAAAAGCATCCAGCTGTGTGTCCCTATACTACTTGAAAACCAAAGTACTGCAATTAAAGAGAGCATTATTCAGCACAAAAGGAATGATTGTAGAAGTTTCCACATCACCCAACTAGAAATTTGGATTGCTGCTTCACAGACAAGCCCAAAGAAACCACAGAAACATTTCTGAAGCCCAAATCATTTTTAGTGTCAGTGCTTATCAGTTTGAAATTTTCCACATGCCCAGATATTTATTAGATTTGGCCAATGAAGGCATGCCTGCACTGTAGGGATATAAAGAGTATTTGACCCTTGAGGCACTTGAAAGATTTTTTTTTCAAACACTGTTTTGTCTCTGTGCAACAGTGAAATGGGGAGCATATGGTCAGTAGCAATAGTGGGGAGAAAACATTATGTTGTTTTATTGCACATTAAATGTGTGTTTGTGTGTGTTGGGAGGGGACTCACAAATTTTTTGCAAAATGTCCCAAAATGAATGAAAAAAAACCTCACCAAAGATGTGCAGGAACTCTCATAACGGGGGGCAGGGAAGAGAGAAAACTTGAAATTTGTAATTCTCACATTGTGGTTGTTAAGTGCCATCCTGTTGTTTCCAACTTATGGAGGCCCCAAGGCAAACCTATCATGGGGTTTTCTGAAGCTGAGAGTATGTGACTTGCCCAAAGTCACCCAGTGGGTTTTCATAGCTGAGCAGGGATTTGAACCCTGGTCTCCAGAGTTGTAGTCCAACACTCAAACCACTATGCCACATGGGCTCAATTCTCACATATGATAATAAAATAAGCCAAGATCCACCACCCTGCTACAGTAACTCTAGATCATGAGCTGCACTGGATCATCAGTTCTATGATTCTATGATCTCATCCAGCAGGGAAAAGAGCATCTAAACAATGTTTTATTTTAAAAGAAATCAAAGTGGTATTGGGTAGCTCATTTTCCCCAGATAACATGTCAGTGGTAATGGAAAATAAGAAAACTGACACAGATTTTTGTTATCACTTGATCATCAGTGGGAGATTTACAGGATCAAGGGAGGTTGCCTATAATCACAAAATTGGGTTATTGTTCAATGTAGCTGCATAAAATGGCTAGGAGTAAGTTTAGAGTAGTGCCAAATTTTGGATTACAGGTGTTAGTGATGACAACCCACACAGAGACAGCCCAAGGGGAATACAAAACTGTTGGGCTGATCCATCTCTCTAATTCTCTCTCTGTCTCTTTGCATGTGTGTGTGTATAAACACTCACTCACATACATAGACATACAGTTCATAACAATATGCTATTCTGGGACAATCCTTTCCACTCCCCCCACCATGAGTATTGCAGCTAAGTTCAAGGGTCAGAGGGAAGTATGGAAGGGGATGGCAGATGATATCATTTATGCTGCTAATCAAAAGGTCTTGGAGCTTTGATCCTGAGGGCCCTGGGACTACTACATCACTGCTTAGGAGTGAAGAGAATATTTTCCTTTTATCCTACTCCTTTAGCTTTCCATCATTTGTGCAAGACATTGCCATCATTCAGCTGAAATAGGTTTCATTCATCACTATACCAAAATCAAAGGCATATTTTTGTAAGCTGTCATTTAGCCCAGTTTTTCAAAAAAAAGAAAATGAAGGGGGGGAAAGGGGTGGGAGGAGAAAAGAAACAGTGCAAAGATGCCAGTTCCTGAGAGCCACAGTTTGTACAAATGCAAACAAGATACTGGTTGGTCCTGTGTGTATATCCAGGTCCAATGATGGACTTTCAAATATATATATATGTATATATATTTAAAAAACACATTAGATTTATTTCCTTCCTCTTCAGTTCTGAAGCCTTCATACTGGTAATGCTTTATTAAATTATAAACATGCAAACAAATGTGCTTTGATGAGAGAAGACTGGATTCCAGTTGTCATGGTATGTCATTCAAATGGAACACGCAAACAGGAGAAGCAGGAATGATGTGTACAACCTTAAAACCTACATGATATCAGTACACAAAGTGGCACCCATTTGCATGTAACTGCCATCTATTTACAGGGTATCAGTTTTCATTTGGTCATTATTATTTAAAGCAGGGGAGGGTTTGCTCTTCTGAGCTTCAGTCCCCCCTTTGGAAGTGTCCTGAAAAAACAGCCTTGGCATCCACAGTGACAGCAGGATCCGTTTATATTCCTTCCGAAAGTTTTGGTTGAGAAGTCCATATATTATCGCATTAAGGCAACTGTTGAAGTAGGCCATGAAGTAGCTCACAACAAACAACCAGTCGGGAACTTTGGGCGCTATTTCCGATGGGTTAATGGCTACAGCCAGTCCAATGAAGTTCAAGGGTGCCCAGCAAAAGGCAAAAATCACAAAGACGACAAACATGGTGAGAAAGTTTCGGAAGTCGCTCGGCTTCAGCCTTGGCTTGATCTCTGACTTGACTCTCCTCCTCACTTGGATCACCAGGATCCAGATTCGCAGATAACAGAAGCTCACGATGGTGATTGGGACTATGAAATGGATGACGACGACAGCAATGGTATAATAGGAGCTAGCTGTCTGGGTGAATGTGCATGAATAGATGCGCTGATCATACGTGAGAGAGCCAACAAAAAAATTTGGCACGGTTGCAACCACAGTCAGTATCCAGACCAAACAGACATAGAGCATGGTGTTCCACCAGCTGTACACTTTGTCATATGCAAAACTGTGGCATATGTAGCAGTATCTGTTTATTGCAATGGCGGTGATGTTGAAGATGGAACCGATGACACTCAGCCCCATCACAAATCCACTTACTTTACAGTGCGTATCCCCCAAGGTCCAGCCATTATGGAAAATGGCTGTGAGCACTAAGGGGTATGGGTACAAGGCCACCACTAAGTCGGCCAAGGCCAGGCTAACCACAAATGCATTACCTGGGGAGGAAAGAAGAGAGAAAGAGAGAGAATGAGAAAACAATTAGGCATCCACTGGTCATCAAAGTCACAGAAAACAAACACTTTCAAGTGTCAGTTGATTATATATTTTTAAAAACTGGAATGCCAGGGCTTGAATTCTGGTGTCGTTCTGGCAAGAGTCAACCCATAGAATCAGTGTATTTAACAACATGTTGACGTAACATTCAATGCATCTACTCTATTTGGGACTAACCAAGAGAATTCAGGCCAAAGACTGGGTACATGGTGCAAGTGAAAACCAAAGCCAAAACTTTATATCACAAAAGCTGAATTTTGTGATTTCTATATGTATGTGTGTTTTTTAAAGCATTTGAAGAATCTTAGGCAGAGCCTGGAAAAGAGACTTTTTTTGGATCGTAACTCCCAAAACACTGCAACAAGGCAGTGGCCATTCTAACTGGGAGATTCTGGGAATTATAATACAAATCAATGATTTCCTTCCCCCACCCTTGAACACTGATCATAGGGCTGAAACCTAACTTACCTGTGGAGAGCTTCAATCAAGATGTATGGAGGATGAGTGGGAACTAAAAGGATTTTTTAAAAATCTACCACCACTACTTTTGTGATGTTTAGGTATGCTTCCCAATAACCACAATGACTCTAAACATATGCTCTTCAAAGGAGATATTCAAGGGGAAAGAGTGTCTAGGACCATTTGTAACATTATCACTAAGGTCTCTCTCTACCTCCTCCAAATGAATTACTGTACCCATGCAGTGTAGATTCACTCTGCAAATTGGGGGAAGAAATTCCTTGTTGCCCCATCTGGCACTCAATGCAGCATATAGAAGGTGAGTGCTGATGAACTGGCAAATGCATTGATAAAAGGTAGGGTCAGCTTACAAAGTGCATTTAGCTCTGTCTCTGATACTGATATGATGACACAACATCCAGTGGGTGGATTTTGCTCTTTTAAAAATAACAATTTATTATTACTGGCTGGCATTTTGCTTGGGACTTGCATCTTCATAAATGGCCTTATCTATGCCCAAATGTGAACTGAGTAGTTTCACAATGTCCATATTCACCTAAGAGCACCCAGTGTGCTTTGGTAGCCAATGGAGTGACTGATGCGCAATGGCCTAATATGCAATGAGCACCAATGCATGTTGGGCTTCTCCCCGATGAGCATCAGGACACCCTAGGAAAGTGCCAGAGCACAGCAGGAGTACCCAATGCATATCAGAAGTGCCCAATGTATATCTTCGCAATTCACTAATAGGGTTTTGTTAAACATATTCAAGGGTAGCCCTGTTGGCCATGCAGCAAAACAAAATCCAAAATCCACAAAAAAACAATACTTTATTGGCCAACCAAACTGCAAAACACATGATGCAAGCAGTGGAAACTCCACTGGTTTCTTTATCTGGCAAAAGATGTTAAAACATTTTTTTTTTAAAGAAAAGTGACGGTGTTGGAGTCACAGGCATACATGTTCACAGAATCATAGAATTGTACAGTTGGAAGAGACCACAAGGGCCATCCAGTCCAACCCCCTGCCACGCAGGAAATCATAATCAAAGCATCCCCGACAGATGGCCATCCAGCCCCTGTTTAAAGACCTCCAAGGAAGGAGACCCCACTATGCTCCGAGGGAGTGTGTTCCACTGCTGAACAGCTCTTACTGTCAAAAAGTTCCTCCTAATGTTGAGGTGGAATCTCTGTTCCTGGAGCTTGCATCCATTGTTCCGTGTTCCAGTCTCTGGAGCAGCAGAAAACAAGCCTGCTCCATCCTCAATGTGACACCCCTTCAAATACTTAAACAGGGCTATCATATTGCCCCTTAACTGTCTTTTTTTCCAGGCTAAACATACCCAGCTCCCTAAGTCTCTCCTAATAAGGCATGGTTTCCAGACCTTTCACCATTTTAGTCACCCTTCTTTGGACACACTCCATGTTGTCTCGGATGTTGTTTGTGTGACTGTTTAAGTGAAAGCATCCCATGCAGGCAGAGGCCACTCCTACTTCCTTGCCATGTAGTATGCTGAGACAAAGGATAGTAAACTTTAACTCCTTCTGTAGCAGCAAGGCAACCTCTTTGGTATCCAGCATGATTCTGACCCTTTGTGAAGCCAGGGCTCCTTTGTTAGGCAGTGATTATTGGGTTTTTCAAGAAGTCTCTGTACTGCTGCAGCTAGAAAAACTTTCAGGTGCTATATAGATAAACCTTAGCCAATTATAGTCTGAAAGATAAGTTTTACCTTTGTTGGAGGTAGAAACCTCAGAGGTTTCTGCAATGTAGCTATGGATTCCTAAAGTTATACAGTGCAGTCCAGGGAGCCCTGGTGGCACAGTGGTTAAATGCTGGTACTGCAGCCACAACGTGGCAAGTTTGATCCTATAGGGCTCCAGGTTGACTCTGCCTTCCATCCTTCCATAGGCTGGTAAAAGTGCCCAGCTTGTTGGGGGCAATTAGCTAACACATTGTAAACTGCTTAGTGAGTGCTTCACACTGATAAGCAGTATAGAAATAGAAGTGCTATAGCTGTAGCTATTGCTATAGTCAGTGATATAGCATCTAGGCCATTCATTATTAATTTATTCATTTATATCCTATCTTTTTGCCCAATATTGGGACTCAAGGCTGTTTACAACTTGTTAAAAAGAACACGGATTTAAAACTATATAAATAAGTGAGTTAAAAACTACAAATATAAAAGTTATTGAAAAAATAATCTGTCAAGCTAAAACCATTCAAAATAATTAAAAATTGATAGTGTTTTTTTTTTTAATGAATGTGGGGAAAATCAAAACCAACAGACTGAAAGCCTGAGTTTGGATCCCAATGTATTCAAGGATGTCAATGGTGAATTAGGGGTATCACCATAATCTTCACATATGTCCCTCGTTTTTAAGGCTGAAGGGGCAGGTAGGTAAAATATGGTCCTCTCAGCTCTGGGAAGTGTTGTAACTGTTCAATTTGATGCTAACACAAGGGAATTTCATTCCATTTAATTACAGAAGAATTTAATAATATTTTACTAAATTTCAAAACTTACTTTATATTCAAGATGGAAAGAATGTGCTTGTTGATAAAACTGAATGTGTGAAAGTGAAACTTCCAGTGGTATGAAACCAAGCATGCATGCTTGCCATGTGGACCAGCTGGCTTCCATGTCATTGGCATGGAGAATCCATGTTGGGTTTTATTTCACCTCTTAAAGGAGCTATCCAGAGTGCTGAATCTATTTTGGGGTGTTGGGTTCACCATCTATTGTAGCTCCTTTAAAGTATGCACTAAAGCCTAGAGTGGATTCACTGCACCTATAACATGAGACCTAATGGTCACTCTGCCACAGAAGCTAGTCTCACCATAGATTGCATAGACCTCCAGAGATAAATAATAAACATTTGCAAATTAAAAGAGCAGTGATAACTAACAAGGGAACAGTGACTTCTCAAATAAGCTCCATGACGAAGTATAAAAATTTCCACAAAAAATTATTTTAGGTGCTGAGTAACTTGTATTCAATCACTGTTACTCTGTCTCCACAGCAAGAAAACACTCCTACTATCTCCTTTATAAATCTCAGCAACAATGGGCAAAACCCAAAGCTAAGGAAAGAGAATGAAAGGAAACAAAGGCTTTCAAGTGCTTAAAAGTCTCTGGGTTCCTTGAAATGCTTCCTCCCCCATCACCTTCACTCCCTGTTTTCCTGGCAAAACAATTGAAACTCTTTGTCTCTCCTCAAATTATGTTCTTTCTAGTTTTTTGGTTGATATGCATAAAGCCGTTCTTTTCAAAACAGCAGGGTATGAAAACTGAGATGTCAAAAAGGAGGGGATTTCACAAGGCAATGTCTCTTGCCTTAGTTCTTTATGGGATGAATACCAAATAACACCCTTAGCAGCTTTCCAAAACAAAGAGGGAAGAACACTTGTTATCCCCCTCCATTGGTGAAGCTGGCTGGGTTTAATGGAATTAGCAGGCAAAAAACATCTGGAAGGCCACAGTTGCCCACTTGTTTCAAAGTAATGAAAAGTAACTATTTCATATCCTTTGGAGAAAAATGGAAAATAAAAGTGTTACATTCTTCCTAGTTTTGTAATTTTACAGTTTGTAAGTTTATAGTGTACACTTTCTTGTTTTGTCACTTTATAGTTTTGCAACTATAAAAAGCAACTCACTCCTTTTCAAGTGCCACTAGAACAATAACTGCAGCTACTTTATTATTTTTTCAAAGTAACTTCCCAGGCTCTGACACAAACTGCATATCAGCCTTGATGAAATAAAATTGTAGCTTTTGTTTTTCTGAGTCTATGTGATTCTTTTTTCCTGGAACATTCACTATTATATGTATTCTTTGTGTCTCTGGAACCTTTCACACCATTTGTTTGTTTGTATCCAACCCTATTTCACAGGATCTCAGGATGGGATATAGGTAAAATCAATAATAGGTTAAAAAAATTAAAACAATAAAAATAATTAAATACACTAAAAACATATTAAGCACATTAATAAGTTCAAACAGGTTTAAAGGATTGAAGCAGTTTAAAAACCCTCTGCATACCATTCGATGTGAATCAATGAGGCCTAAAGGCTGTATAAATAGCCATAGACTACTAGATGAAACTAGTGTAGAAACGAATCGGGCCTCCAAAAGGAGGATTCCACAACTGGGATGCCACAGCTGAGAAGGCCCTCTCCCATGTCCTCATCACACAGGGTATTGGCCTTATTGGTGGGACTGAGAGGAAAGCAGCAGATGACAGTCCTTGGGCAGGCACATGGAAGTAGAGGGTTATTACCTACCCTGAAAATCCCCATCTTGGAATATCACACAATTGGCCATATGTAATAATTTGGCTTGCTGTGGCCTTCCACATGGTTGGCAAGTAAACCAGGGACCCCCAGATACCAAGGCTGGGAGTCATGTACAACTTAGGGAGGGGCCTTCCAAATTCCTCAAATAGGCCATACCCAGGTCAGATACCTGGAGATGACTCATTCACTAATCCACTCAAAAATAGCAGAGCCCTGCATGGTTGCAAAATGGGATTTTCCTCTTCTCTCCCCAACAATAGAAGTTGTCCACTCCTGTTCAGTTCCAAATGTATTGCCCATTAACTATTGTTAACACATCTGCAGAACCCTTTGTCCAGTCCCAGGAAACTCTGAGAAACACTGTATTCCACTCTAAACCTCATCCTTTCAGGGGAAATATCAGATATAAATATCACCCTAAAACACCACCAACGTGTGCACAGATCTGTTTCCTCCTGACACTCTGTCAGTCTGTGTCACCAGGTTCACAGATCTCCTTCCTCTCATCTCCATGACAGTCTGTGCTCCCATTCTGCCTTCCAGACTTCCTCACTACCAGTTTACTTCACGATCTTAGCCCTCAATTCCTTACTCTATTCCTCTGTCCAACTATTTCCTACTTTCTTTGACAACCTTGTGTAAGTGCTTGTAGCCTGAGTGTGAGAGTGAAGGCTGCTAAGATTAATTTCCAATAAAAACCATTTAATTGTACATTTTGGCTTGGAGTCTCCTCAGTTGCTACCAGTATACATAGGTAAAAAAATCATGACTTTACCCAGCCTCTTGCTGCCGTTTTAAGCTAATAAAATATTCCCCATACTAAGATTCAGACACTAGTGGGATCCTCATGAACCCCACACAATTCAGGTAACAGGGTGCTCCTTCAAGTATCAAGGTACCAAGCCAAAGAGGCTTTAAATATCATGACAGGTACCTTGAATTCAGACCATAAGTGTTTTAACAGCCAGTGCAATTCATTTAGAACTGAAATCAAAGGATGTATACACAGAGTATTTCACTCACCAATTGAACTGCTGTATTTTGCACTAGCTGCAGCTTCTATACCATCTTCAAGGGCAGACTCACATAGAATGCATTACAGCAGCCTAATAGGAAGATTAGTAGTGCTGTGTATCCATGACAGGAAAGGCCACAGAGGGTACACCAGTGACCATTTGGGCCTCCATTGATGAGAATGGATCCAGGAGTACTCCCAAGATACACACCTGCTCCTTCAGAGGGAATGCAAAACCACCCAGGACAGACTATTCACCCAATCCCTGGACTATAACACAATTGTAGCACTATGATTCTGGAATAGTGAACATTTCCAGGTAGATTAATAAATTGTCAAAAATCTACTGGGCAACTTGCTAAGAGCCAGCACTTCCATAGTGTATCTATGTTATATTTTAAGCAGGGGTGGGGGCTGTGTGACTCTTTAGATGCTGTTGGACAGCAAGTCCCAGCAGCCCTAGCCAGCATAAGCAATGGTGTGGAAAGTTGGGAACTGTAGTCCAACAATACTTGGAGGCCTCATGATTCCCACCTATGATGAGCTGGGCTTCTGCAACAAGGCAAATGGGGTTTAGGGTTCTAGCTAGCATCATGGCCAAACATTGACAGCTGTCCCATGGCATGAAAGAGTTGTATTAGTGACCTTGTTGGATATTTTTTGTATTTGCTTTGCAGTCTGAGGCATGGGAAAGATAGGAAGGCTGAGAATGGATTGGGGTAGTGAATTTTTCTTTCTTGCTAATCTGCTTGCACAGTTCTCCTAGCCAGTGAGAGGGAGGGATGAGTTATGCTTTCACACACTGATTTTCTTTGTTTGCTTCTCCACTATTTAATCCTTGGGAATCCATCTTCCATTGGCCTTGCCTTGGAGAGGGTGTACCCAAGTCTAAGGGTTCCCCACATATCCAATAGTGGGGAATTTTATTGCCAGCCAAGAGATAGTCTGGGTAGAATTTGTTTGAGGACCCAATTTTATCATAGGTCACAAGGGAATGCAGGTCCCTGCCATCAGCAAAAAGGCTGGAATGTTTATCTGCTCTGTGTCATCTGCTGCCTCATTTATCACTGATAAACCTTATGTTACCAGTAAGTATGTCAGTGTCTGGCACAGAAAGAATCCCTGGGGAAGCCTGGAACTAAACCTAGGTGTTGTCTAGATGGTGAAAAAAGTCCTCAAGGAACGGAGGAGGAATACCTTTTGTCTAAATGAGCCCCCACTGGGATTCACCATATTCTAAGGGGGGGGTGAAAACTCCAAGTACCTCATGATAACAGCTTTTGCTGTTTCTTGTGATTTTTTTTTAAATATGCAAAAATGCACATTACAACCCATTTGAACAATCAGTTCAATTTGGAGCATATCCAGGAACTCAAAACATGATTGGTCAGACGTTTGCAGGGGCAGGCTTGCTAGTGACGAAGTGGCCAAAGCCACCATTGTTGTCTTTCACAGAAGTGACTGTTTGCTATTTTTGAGTGGCAGAGCCAAAAAAAACCAACAACCCTCTTTTAAGCATAGGATTGATCTTCTGCATCTCTCATTTAACAAGGCCAAAAAAATGAGGGAGCTTTTGGGGAATAATAATGCAGGTAATTCACTCGCAGCCACCATCTTTTCTTGCAGGCATGCTCTGTGTGAACTTCAACCTTAGATAGCTTCTCATGCCAGCGATCTTGCAAATGCATTGTGGGGACAAATGAGCACTGCTCCGATAGTAAGGTAATGCTCTATTTTTCACAATTAATTCTCCATTCTAGCTGATCCCCTAGATCTGAAACAAGGAACTACCCCTAATTTAAAGTAATCATATCCACTAAAGGCCTTCAGCCTTGTGCTTCGTAATGCTCTGCTCACCTGCTGGAAGGTTCAAACAGTGACAGCCTGTTACCTCTAGATATTAGTATCTCTCTGTTTTGGTGTGTTGACAATTGTAACTTTGGCTCTCCCTTAATGCAAACCTTAATGCAAACCTCATTAATATATTTGGCTGGTTAGATTGTTGTTTTTCCCTCCAATGCATTTCCTCATATATTTGGTTCCGCATCAGTTGGCGATAAGTCTCCTGCTTTTCCCCACTGGGGCCGGCTTTGCATAATACTATATTTTAATATTTCAAAATGACAGAATATTGCATATGCATACTAAACTACAAAGAAAGGGGGAGCTACATTAATTAAGGCTCCATTTACTTTGGGCATAAACATGAAAAGGAAAAGGTGCATATGAAGTTGTCCCATTTCCTTCCCGCAACCTTAAGGAGGTACCATGACTACAAAATGGAGTATTTCATTTTCTGCATGGGGACATCAAAGCATTGCTGAGACAGAATTTTCCTGCCCTGATTTAAAAATGAGAAACAGGTTTCGTCTTTAAACCTGAAAAGAGTTTCATTCAAAATGCATGAGATTAAGAGCTACCTACACTCAGGATTAGAGAACTATGCAGAGGATGAGATTATCATTGGCTTCTGGTCACTGCAGCATCAGAAGCTATATGACTCTCAATGACATTTACTGATGGTAAATACTATGGCAGGTACAGTTGTACTCATGTCCTGCTTGTGGGTTTCCCATAGGCATCCAGTTGGCCGCAGTATGAATGAGGGTTCCAAGATCTCACAGCCTGGCCCTGAGTCTCATGGCCTGGACCTGCTTTTACAATCCTTAGGGGAGGGGGAGGTTTCTTAGGGCATTAGAAAGTGTGTGTATATATTTTTCTTTTTCATTTGCTGTTTGTTGCTTGAATGGCAGCTCCATGCAACTGTGTTGATACTTAAAGTGCAATGCTTAATGATGTGATACATCAATGCATTATGCTTTAATGACAAGCCTGCCCCCTTTACATCTCCAGGCACAGCCCCTTGTCACACTGCCAGGGCCTGCTCCCTCTTACATCACAAGGTGTCATCGCTAGGGCTGCCAATATACTGCAAAAATAATACACTTTGACACCGCTTTAACTGCCATGGGTCAATGCTATGGAATGCTGGGATTTGTAGTTTTATGAGATATTTAGCCTTCTCTGTCATAGAGCTCTGTCATAGAGCCACAACAAACTACAAATCCCAGGAATCCATATGATGGAGCCATGATAGTTAAAGCACTGTCAAACTGCATTATTTCTGCAGTGTGTCAGCATCTTAGGTCTCAGGTTTTGGCCCTCTAGGATAGTCCCAGGCTGGGAAACCTAGTGTGAACAGAGTGCTGAATGCCATAGGTCTTTAGTCTGATCTGGCAGAACTCCTCCTATGTGCTTTTGAGATTCTGGCCAAGATTGTGCTCTTGTAATGTAAATTAACACTCACAGCCAAATACCCTGGCTTGCCCCTGTTCCAGAGCCCTGTAGTCTAAACATCACAGGGAATTTCCCCTGATCTGTCCCCAAGCGGTCCTCACCACCCCCAGGGCAAATACAGGGCTGGAATATGGGGGACAAGCTGGGATAGGGCCTGATAACCTGTTATAGGAAAATACCCGGGTTACCTGGGAAAAACTGGATCGGGCCCCATGTGTTCACAGAAGCCCGTCTGGAACACTGCTCCTCCCTGCGACTGCCAGCTCCTTGGCTCTCCTGGAAGCTAGGAAGGGGTCCCTCAACATGAAACCGAGGTTAGTCACATGCAGGGGGCCTGCAGTCACATGTTGTGGGACCCCTGCCTGGCTTCCAAGTTAGTGGGAAAATGGCGTTGGTGGTGACTTCAGAGATGGGCTGGCATCTTGTTTGGTCTCTGACCCATTTTCGGCAGGCAACTGGGGGAGGGGTAGCCAGGATATACTGGTGGGGAGCCAGTGTATCCTGGCTGGTGTAAAATAGCCCATAGTTAAGTGTAGCTGGACTATGCCACCCTTTGGCTGAATACTGAGATTGTGCAACAAAGTGTGTTACGCACTACATGAGACAGGAAACATGCAATGACTGCCCTAGTGAACAAAGTGGTAAAGTGGTACATTGAAGACACTGACAAATAGTTATACACCATCCAAGAATGTGTAGCTGAATGAGCAATGGTCATACTTGTGGAACTCCACTTAACACAACTGTGAACTGAATACACATGTGACACAATCCCCCAAACGTACACCCATGTGTGTATGGGAACTTACAGGTGTATAAAACCACTGGATTTGATGTGTGTTTTTCCTGCACAGGGATCAATGTGAGGGGTTGCTATCATAGGCCCCTGCTGAGAACCTCCCTCTAGCTGGGGGCCCACTACTGACCCACAGAGCACCCTAGTCTTGCCCCACCAGTAACACTTTGCTGTTACTTTCTACCCTCCAGAGCAAGGGGGCGGGATGACAAATTTCTATCTGCCTTGTCTTCTTCTTCTGGTTAGTTGCAAGAACTGGGCCTAAGAAGAGACAGCAAGTCAATAACAGCAGAAAGGAGGGAGACCAATAGAAGGGAGACCTGTAGAAAAGTCCCTTTCATACTACACAAATATAGCAATATGATCCCACTTTAAGTGCTGTAGGTACATCCTATGGGATCCTGGGATTTGTAGCTGACAATTCTAAATACTCTTCGTTAAACTGGAATATCAGCCAAAATGCTTTCTACCTTGGAATGGAGTTCGATGGTCTAGGAGTAGCCGCCAACCTGGCCCCTTCTCATGTCTCATGTTCCCGCCCACAATGCTTCCGCTGGAAGTGGGAATGAGGAAGGCGCCTCCCCTGATTATCTTAAAAGCTAGGCAGGCTCATGGCAGGGTTTTTTTTCAAAGAGCCTGTTGGCATCTTGTAGAAAAGGAGTTTTTTAGATGGCTACTCCTAGACCATGGAACTCGGTGCCAAGGTACAAAGCATGTTTGTTTGTTTATTAGCCAGCAAAGAAGCTATTGGTCTGCACTTCAAGGCTTGTCACAGATGAGGGATCTCCCCTCTTCCAGAGCAAATATAGAAATACAGACCATCAGCTTCTTTACAGACTTTGGTTTAGTTTGGTTTGGTTGCAAGCTAGTAGCTTCGGTCGGTTTATTTACAAGGCTTCACAGCTGTGCACACAATGCAAATTATTATATGTGGCAAAAACTGTGTCAGAAGATCGCTAGAAGAACAGAAAGGAATGACCTTACCAGATGACTTTGTCCTCCAGCATTTCAGGCCATAGCATGGGCATCAGTAAGATGTCGCTTTTTATTAGAGGCTTTTCCCCATCAATACAAAAGGGAAGCACTGTCCATGGCAGTGATAAGCCCCTGGAACAGCAGAAAGACGCTGGCGTCTGGTAAAGTTGCCCTTTCTGTTCTTTTAGTGATCTTGTGACATGGTTGGGAACACGATTTTTTGGCATGTTACCCCATGTCTGATAATTTCCTATGGCCACAGAATGAGGGTGCAGAAGGAAATTCTGATGTCCATAGACCAACATTCTGTGGTCTACAATGTTCTATTTCTAGCTTAGCTATAGCAGGTCTACAGATTAACCGATTGCTACCATATTATTTTCCACGTCTACAAATTTTCCACATGGGAAAATTCCCTATATCATCATCATCATCATCATCTTTAAAAAACTTTAAATTCACACATAAAGTTGCTCCATTCCTTTCCTCCAGGAGGATCTCATTCAGCATTAATCAAGGTGAGAATATAATGACTCTCTGTTGCCACCTTGTGTCTCCTTTAAAATTGGATTAAACAAATTATTGCACCGAATCCAAAGGAGGATTTTATAAACATTATTTTTAGATGGAAACAAGAAGGAAATATTGCAGACTTGAAAAATGCCAATATTTTTCTAGAAATAATGGCTGAGAGCCTGCATTGGAGATGTGGTTATGACAACATAGCCACAATGATGTAGAAGCATCTTTTCATGCTACCCTCCAAAAACCCTACCTTTTAAACCATGCAGCCCCCTCCCCCACTAAGAAAATTCCAAGGCATTCGAGAGTGGAATGGTAAGTGATGATGCAATCAGCCATCTCCTGGTGTTCTGTAATAGGCATGCTGCAACAGAACCAGAGTAACCCACTACCGAGAGAGAGCTGGTTGTATCATTGCTCACCACCCTGCTTTCCATCACCTCTGAAATTCTACTGTTAGGGGCTACGTGGCTTAAAAGGTATGTTTTAGGGGGCACGTTCAGTCATTGTGATGGTGCAACCACCATAAAAAGTGAAATAGTATAATTACAATGTCATATGTTGGCCTTCCCTCTCTCTCTGGCTTTTCTTCGCAAACGAAGATTCAGGAAGGACTCATCCCGCACTTTCTGCAAGTGCACTGATGATTAAAAAGGCCAATATGAGATAAATAAGTCCGGTTGCAGAAAGCACAGCATAAGGTCTCCTTCGGTGATTTTCTGTGTTGTGATTCTTTCTGCGTTGTCATTTCTCTTCAAGACTTGTTCGGCGTGAGTTCTCAAATAAGGCTGCAGCATTGTGGATAGTGCGTCTCCATGCCTCCCGATGTGAGGCCATGGCGGACCATTGTTGGTGATCAATTTGGCCGAGCTTGAGATGTTGTTTCAGGGAGTCCTTGTATAGCTTTTTTGGAGTGCCCCTCTTATGCTGACCCGTGGCGAGTTCATCGTAGAGTACTATTTTTGGGAGGCGATGGTCCTCCATCCTAGAAACATGCCCTGCCCAGCGCAGCATTGTTCTCAATATCATGGCCTCAATGCTGGTGATCCCTGCTTGCTCAAGGACAGCAACATTCATCACATAGTCAGTCCAGTGTATATTTAGGATTGTGCGTATACAGCGCTGATGAAAGCGTTCGAGGAGTCGTAAGTGTTGGCGATAGGTGCCCCATGTTTCAGACCCATAAAGGAGAATAGACAGTACAATGGCTCTATACACACTGATTTTTGTGCTTCACCTCAGGTGTTTGTTACTCCAGACTCTATTGTGAAGTCTTCCAAATGCGCTATGTGCCTTTGCTAATCTGTGATCAATCTCTTTGTCAATCTCAGCATCTGAGGAGATGATGCTTCCCAGGTAGGTGAACTGCTGAACGAACTTAAGCACAGATTTGCCGACGGCAATGTAATTACAATGTCATATGTTGGCCTTAACATATTAATTACTGAACAGGATGTCATCCAATCTTTTCAGACAGCTGAAGGTACTTCCATATTGCATACCAGCAAAAAAAGTTGATATTTCTGAAAGGGATATCCAATAGAATATACCTTGCTTTGCCTCTTCTTTTGTTTCTTATGTTTTGTGACCAAACTACCCATATCCACCACTCAACACTCCTATGCTGGTACTCCAAAGGGGACTTCAATTTGCATAATATTTGCATAAGCTAATTTAAATATACAGAACCAATTCCACAATCATTACTACCATTTAAATCGGGATGCAATACCTCTATGCATAGTGGAGGAAGACTTTGACCTGGTGGTTTGTGTGTCTCCTCAATCTTTGCTATCTAGATGCAACTATTCTGCTTTTGAGTTGTGCTTTTGAGCAACTTGAATGCTCTTCCTGACTCTTTTTAGATTCTTTATCTTTAAAGTGATAAAGATTCTGTATCTTTAAAGTGGACTTGAACTGGGCTGGCTTTCAAATACAGGACTGTTCTACAACACCCATACAAAAAGAGGAATGTTCTGTGTGAAATAAGACAAATAGCCAACCAATTTCCAAAATTCTTCTTAGCTGTGTTTTATTCAGCGTGAGGACCCAAAGGGTAGTTACCAATGGCTCCTCTTCATCAGGGAGAGAAGTGACTAGTGGGGTGCCACAGGGTTCTGTCCTGGGCCCAGTGCTATTCAACTTCTTTTTCAATGATTTAGATGAGGGAATAGAGGGCATGCTCATCATGTTTGGAGATGACACCAAATTAGGAGGGGTAGCTAATAACCCAGAGGACAGGATCAGAATTCAAAATGATCTTAACACATTAGAAAGCTAGGCCAAAACTAACAAAATGAATTTCAACAGGGAGAAATGTAGGATACTACACTTGGTCAGTAAAAATGAAAAGGACAGATATAGGACGAGTGACACCTGGCTTGAGGGCATTACATGCAAAAGGGATCTAGGAGTCTTAGTGGACCACAAGCTGAACATGAGTAAACAGCGTGAAGCAGCAGCTAAAAAAGTCAATGCAATTCCAGGCTTCATCAATAGGAGTATAGTGTCTTGATCGAGGGAAGTAATAGTGCCACTCTATTCTGCTTTAGTCAGACATCACCTGGAATACTGTGTCCATTTCTGGGCACCACAATTCAAGAAGGATATTGACAAGGTGGAACATGTCCAGAGGAGAGCAACCAGGATGGTGGGAGTTCTGGAAGCCAAGCCCTATGAGAAGTGGCTTAGGGAGATGTGTATGTTAAGCCTGGAGAAGAGAAGGTTAAGAAGTCCTCTCCCTTATCAAGAACAACAAGGAAGAACAGTATGGACAGACTTCAGGGGCAGTGCAGGAGACCTTGAGAGTACCACCGCAAGGAACAGCAGCTGCGAAGCCTCGGGGGAGGCGTGTGGTGGTGGTGGTGGTGGGGGACTCCTTGCTGCAGGGTATGGAAACAGTGGTTTGTGGGCCTGACAAGATGTCTCGGGAGGTGTGTTGTCTCCCTGGGGCAAAGATCCGTGATGTGACAGAGAGGCTGACAAGACTCGTCAAGCCTACAGATCATTACCCCTTCGTTTTGGTCCATGTGGGAAACAACAATACTGCAAGGCACAGCTTTCCGGAGACCAGAAGATCAGCTTTCCGAAGATCAGATTATGAGGCTCTGGGGAGGAAGCTGAAAGAAATGGATGCACAGGTTGTCATCTCATCTCTTCTGCCAGTTGAAGGGCATGGTCCAGGAAGAGAGAGGAAAAGAGCCGATGTAAACAACTTGCTCCATAGATGGTGTCGCCCAGAACAATTTGGATTCTTGGATCATGGGCTGCGCTTCCATGAGGGGGGACTTCTGGTAAGAGATGGGGTGCATCTCACAACAGTTGGTAGAAACATTTTTGCCTACAGTCTCAAGAATTTGATCAGGAGGGCTTTAAACTGAGTCATAGGGGGGAGGGAGACAGTATTCTGGAAGGCAAAAGGGCTGAAGACAATAGTCAAACTGTCATAGAGGGAACAAGGCAAACAGTGCAAGGACCCAACAGTGGGAGGCAAAAAAACTTGCACAGGCATCAAGTAAAGGGAACACATGGTCTTAGATGTCTCTACACTAATGCACAGAGCATGGGAAATAAGCAAGATGGACTTGAACTCCTAGAACTACAAAGCAAGTATGATATAATAGGCATTAATGAAACCTGGTGGGATGGGTCGCATGATTGGAATGTAGGAATAGAGAAGTATAACCTTTATAAGAGAAACAGGCCAAACAGGAAAGGAGGAGGAATAGCATTATATGTCAGGGATATTTACACCAGTGAAGAGGTCCATGACATCAATACTGGAAGCCAGGTGGAGAGCATCTGGATAAAAATTAAAGGGGTGGGAAACAACAGGGATGTTATTGTGGGACTCTACTACAGACCCCCAATTCAGACGGAGGAACTGGATGACTAAAGAACTTTCAATGGAGCTAAGTTTTAAACAGGACATGTATAGGAAATGGAAAAAGGGGGAAATCACCAAAGAAGAATTCAAACAGATAGCAAACACATGTAGGAGTAAAGTTAGAAAAGCTAAAGTACAGAATGAGCTCAGGCTTGCTAGGGAGGTTAAGAACAATAAAAAGGGGTTTTTGGGGGGGTATGTCCGCAGCAAAAGGAGGAAGAAGGAAATGGTAGGGCCACTACGCATAGAAGATGGCAAAATGCTAACAGGGGACAGAGAAAAGGCAGAATTACTCAACACCTTCTTTGCCTCAGTGTTTTCAGAAAAGGAAAAGGTTGACCAACCTGAGGATAAAGGAACAGAGGACACAATAGGGGAAATCCAGCACAGAATAAGCAAAGAGGTAGTACAGGAATACCTTCTTAAACTAAATGAATTTAAATCTCCAGAACCAGATGAACTACATCCAAGAGTATTAAAAGAGCTGGCAAATATAATCTCAGAGTCATTGGCAATAATCTTTGAGAACTCTTGGAGAACAGGAGAAGTCCCAGCAGACTGGAGGAGGGCAAACGTTGTCCCCATCTTCAAAAAGGGGAAAAAAGAGGATCCCAGCATTTATCATCAAGTTAGTCTGACATCAATAGCACGGATGATTCTAGAGCAGATTATTAAATAGAGAGTCTGTGAACATTTAGAAGGCAATGCCATAATCACAAAAATTCAACATGGGTTTCAGAGAAACAAGTCATGCCAGACTAAACTGATCTCTTTTTTTTATAAAATTACCAGTTTGGTAGATGAAGAGAACACTGTGGATATCGTATACCTTGATTTCAGTATGGCCTTTGACAAGGTTCCCCATGACATTCTTGCAAACAAGCTTGTAAAATGTGGGCTAGACAGGTTAACTGTTAAATGGATTTGTAATTGGTTGACCGGCCGAACCCAAAGGGTGCTCAGCAGTGGCTCCTCTTCATCTTGTAATGATGTAACCAGTGGGGTGCCACGGGGTTCTGTCCTGGGCCCAGTGCTATTCAACATCTTTATCAATGACTTGGATGAGGGAATTAGGGGCATACTTATCAAATTTGTAGATGACACTGAATTAGGAGAAGTAGCTAATACCCTAGAGGACAGGATCAAAATTCAAAATGACCTGGATAGACTGGAGAGCTGGGCCAAAGCTAACAAAATGAAATTCAATATGGAGAAATGTAAGCTACTGCACTTAGGGCGAAATAATGAAATGCATAGATATAGAATGGGGGAGACATGGCTGAATGAGACTACATGCGAAAGGGATCTAGGAGTCCTAGTAGACCACAAGTTGAACATGAGTCAACAGTTTGATGTGGCAGCTAAAAAGGCCAATGCGATTTTGGGCTGTATCAATAGAAGTATAGTGTCCAGATTAAGGGAAGTAATAGTGCCGCTCTATTCTGCCTTGGTCAGACCTCACCTAGAATACTGTGTCTAGTTCTGGGCACCACAATTCAAAAAGGATATGGACAAATTGGAGCATGTCCAAAGAAGGGCGACTAAAATGGTGAAAGGTCTGGAAACCATGCCTTATGAGGAGAGACTTAGGGAGCTGGGTATGTTTAGCCTGGAAAAAAGACGTTTAAGAGGCTATATGATAGCCCTGTTTAAGTATTTGAAGGGGTGTCACGTTGAGGATGGAGCAGGCTTGTTTTCTGCTGCTCCAGAGACTGGAATACAGAGCAATGGGTGCAAACTCCAGGAACAGAGATTCCACCTCAACATTAGGAGGAACTTTTTGACAGTAAGAGCTGTTTGGCAGCGGAACACACTCCCTCGGAGCATGGTGGGATCTCCTTCCTTGGAGGTCTTTAAACAGAGGCTGGATGGCCATCTGTTGGGGATGCTTTGATCGTGATTTCCTACGTGGCAGGGGGTTGGACTGGATGGCCCTAGTGGTCTCTTCCAACTCTGCAATCCTATGATTCTAAGAGGCGACATGATAATCATGTTTAAATATTTGAAGGATAAAGCAAGCTTCTTTTCTGCTGCTCCAGAGATTAGGACACAGATCAATGGATTCAAACTACAGGAAAATAGATCCCAACTAAAAATTAGGAAGAACTTCCTGACAGTAAGAGCAGTAATATATATATATATATTTGTAAAAACCTCCTTTCTCAAGCCTAAGTCATGTGCTCTCATGACACTACAGTGGTGAGCATTTGGATGATGGACTCACAAGAGATGGATGATAAAATCACAGTCATAATCATTTGTTGGCAGGTGGTCCAGCACTGATGTAGTTGTTTCTCAAGTATTCTACAAATCACAACTGATTATTTCCTAACAATATGTAGTTCTGTTGCATACACTGAAAGCACATTAGCTGGGCCTTGGTGCCAAACTACATATTATACTCACTCTGGAGATCATCATCATCATCATCATCATCATCACACACAAACACACCCCATAGAGGCAATATTGCTTAGTGTAACACTGTGTGAATTCTGCCTTATTACACACTGATTTTATCCATCTACAGTCCACAGCAATGGAATTTACTGTCTGAAAAATTCACTAAATTGGTGTTCTTTCCCTAAGAAATGCCCACAAGTAATGCCTGAGCAGGAGACCCCTGGTGGAATCCTATTAGTGACATACACACATTAACTGGGGTTACACAGGTGGACGTCTTTATTCAGATGTTGAAGAAGAAGGTATACCTGCCCCTACAACCCATGAAAGGGAGCTTCAAAACTATGAAAGATGCTGCCACAGCCATTTTGTGGCAGAGGAAGTAGGAAGGTGGCCAGGCAGCACTGGGCTGCAGATCTGTGGTAGGAGAAAGAGAACAGATATTACCCTCCTGGATCTCCATCATATGCTGGAACGTGTCCATAGAATCATAGAATCATAGAATTGCAGAGTTGGAAGAGACCACGAGGGCCATCCAGTCCAACCCCCTGCCATGCAGGAAATCACGATCAAAGCATCCCCGACAGATGGCCATCCAGCCTCTGTTCAAAGACCTCCAAGGAAGGAGACCCCACCACGCTCCGAGGGAGTGCGTTCCACTGCCGAACAGCTCTTACTGTCAAAAAGTTCCTCCTAATGTTGAGGTGGAATCTCTGTTCCTGGAGCTTGCATCCATTGCTCCATATTCCAGTCTCTGGAGCAGCAGAAAACAAGCCATCCAGCCTCTGTTTAAAAACCTCCAAAGAAGGAGACTCCACCACACTCAGAGGCAGTACATTTCATTGCCAAACAGCTCTTATTGTCAGGATGTTCTTCCTAATGTTTAGGTTGAATATCTTTTCCTGTAGTTTCATTTCATTGCTTCGTATTTAGCAGCAGAAAACAAGCCTGCTCCATCCTCAACGTGACACCCCTTCAAATACTTAAACAGGGCTATCATATCACCTCTTAACCGTCTTTTTTCCAGGATAAACCAGAGGAGGGAGACCAAAATGGTGGGAGGTCTGGAAGTCATGCCCTATGAGGAGCAGCTTAGGGAACTGAGTATGTTTCACCTGGGGAAGAGAAGGTTAAGAGGTGACATGATAGACATGTTTAAATATTTGAAGGGATGTCATACTGAAGATGGAGCAAGCTTATTTTCTGCTGCTAAATACGAAGCAATTAAATGAAACTACAAGAAAAGATATTCAACCTAAACATTAGGAAGAACATCCTGACAATAAGAGCTGTTTGGCAATGGAATGTACTGCCTCTGAGTGTGGTGGAGTCTCCTTCTTTGGAGGTTTTTAAACAGAGGCTGGATGGCCATCTGTCGGGCTTGGTTTGATTGTGTATTTCTGCATGGCAGAGGATTGGACTAGATGGCTCTTGTGGTCTCCTGACTGCAATACCAGCCACATGTTGCCTGAGCATCTGCTGTCTTCCTCCAACCATGAAAATGATCAAGGCAGTGTGCTCTGTGCCTTTAACCTCACAGATTCTATAAAGCAAGATATACTCCCACTGATCAAAGCTTTCAATGTGTTGAGGACCTGAGTGGCTTAAGAGTTAGACTGTCACATGCCATGTGACAGGGAGTCACCCCATAACACTGGAGTCAACTGGGAACTTTCCATGATTCATAATGAAAGATCGATATTGAATTCCAATGTTATCCACAGCATAACCCAAGTTTCCCCCAGGCATTCAGAACACATGACACAAATGCCCATAAGAAATTATTAACAACTCTAATAATTTACACCCCCCCCTCTTTTTTTGGCTTTCTGATTGTCTTAGATCTCTGAATGAAGCGTCAAAATAACAGGCACAGTCCAGTACTGGAGATCAAGTGTACCAGCAGGCATGCCAGGTAAGAAGAGCACTCCATCACCCTCATAAATGGCCAGTAAATCACAACACTGCAGGTAAGCTATAAAATACATTGAGGGCTATGAAAGCATCTGTTAACATCCTCCCAGTGGAACAGCAATAGAGAGTACTTTACAGCAGCTGTATTTGTAGTCAAAACACACTGTGAGCATTCATTACCCTGCAGGGAACTTGCCAGCTTTCCACTCCTGCTTGTGCATTCAGGTCCATGTTCTGGTGGAAGAAACCTAGCAGATTTGCAGTTTAGTGACCTGTACTTACAGAAACATCCATACTGCAATAAATAAACTTTTTTTTTATTGGAGAAGTGCTGGCAGATCCAAGTCTCCTTCTCTTATTTTTGGTAAGGATAAGAGATTTGTTCACCATCTATTCCAGGTGGGACTCTGGTTGGTATCTTGTTACTGAGACTTTTTTTTGGTCCTGGTGGATGGAGGAATTCAGCACTTCCATCTGTCTGACTCCCTCCCTGAGCCACTTATTTCTTTTCTGGCAGTCTGTTCCTCCACATGGCTATAGGAAAATGGGGAGATCACAAGGGACAGCCACAAAACCAGCCAGCTCTGTTCCTACAGCTGTCTGCAAGGGGAGGGAAAAGCATTCTCCCTGACCTATTGGGTCCTCCAAATGTCCATGAAAATGGCATCATTTTCTTGCAGCTAGCTGAAGGAACAGAGGTTTGTGGCTGCTTGGTTGTCCCTTGTCCTCTCCTTATCCTCCTCTGGCCACTGAATGACCATGGGGATGAGAGCCCAGACAGAAAACTGCTAGGTCAAATATGCAGGTAAGGAGTGGAGGATGAGATATAGCTACAGCATGTCTGGAGGAAACTTATGATCTGCCAGTGCAATCTTGGCCTATATTTAGCCCAGTATTACCTGCTATGATAGACAGCTGCTCCCCGAGATTTTTCCTTATCACCTCTTCCCTAACATCCTTCTAACAGGTATGTGTGTATGGCCTTCAAGTCATCTGTTGACCTCTATGAATTTCATTGGGTTTTCTTAGGCAAGGAATACTCAGCTGTGGTTTTGCCAGTCCCTTCCTCTGAAATACAATCTACAGCACCAGGCATTCATTGGCCATCTCCTATCCAAGTACTAACCAGGGCTGACTCTGCTTAGCTTCCAAGATCAGGTGGGATATGGTGCCTTCAACAATTGAAGGAGACAAAAATCCATATCCAGGTCTTCATTCCATTAAGCTTCAACAGGGCAGAGCTTTATGAAATTCTTTCTTGGACTACAACTGTTAAGAATTCCCACCCAGCATGTTAAGTATGAGATGTCTAGAACCAAGGGTGTTATAACATGTGCATGCCCCTACTGGAAGATTATTCTTCAATCAAGGACTGGGTTCCTCCAACAAGTAATAACATTCCAGAACTACAGGGTACTAGAGGGGCCCAGGGGCTCTCATGAGGGAGAGTTAAGGATTCATCCCTTCCAGATATGGAAAATTGTATGGCAGCCACAGCTACCCCCAAGACACCAAAGCCAAGAGGCAGGCTAGAATGCCAGTGCCTAAAAGTGCTTCACTACAGAGAAGACTCCTCTGGAATAAAAGTCTTCTTGTGTGGAGGACTCCTTCTAGAATCTTCTGGTAACTAGAGCTCTTGCATCTCCAGCTTAAGTCTGAGGGTGAAGGGATGGTTGAAGCTAGATCTTTATCAGCTACTTTACATTCCTGAAATACTGGACTTCTGTCATATTTTGGTGTGCTGCCACCTGACCATGGACTATTTTGAACTTTGACTTTGGTTCTCTGCACTTGGCTTGCCTAACCCTCCAGCACAATTATGTTCGTTTTCAATTTGTCCTCATTCCCAAGAGCTACCTTGGATTCCTCTTGCCTTTTTTGTCTGCTGACTGTGAGAGGCATTATTGGTGTTGATAACAGACTGCACAGCTTTGCTATCTGGATTTGTCCACTGAGAATCAGGACAGGCAAGGGCAAACAGCTGTGTACACTGGCTCTGCCCCCTATATCCTTCATGAAGGGAAGACTATGCAAATGTGATTTCTTTTATAGTCTGTATAGATAATGTCAGTTTAGCCTTGTTTTATTCCTCCATGGCCTGGGCAATGTACCATGACATTATGGCTGGAAACGTCTTGATGGAGGGAAGCTGAACAAGAAGGCATTCAACACCTCCTTACATAGCACTCCCCATGAAAAAGGCAGCATGGGAACACACAGCCCACAGCCATTTAGTGTCCAAGAGAGGGCATGGGCACCTAAACCAGTATTTAACACCTCTTATGTAGCATTCATCATGAGAAAGACAGCATATGCAACATAGGAACACACACTCCACAACCATATAGTGGCCAAGAGAGAGTATGGGGAAACACTTTCTCTTCTGATTTCCTGGCTGTAAAACTACACACTGTTTGGGTGCCCCCCAGTCTTCCCTCAGCCCTGAACCCTGATAAGTTGTAGGTTCTGTGAACTGCAGTTTCTTAGGTCTGGAAATTGGATAAAAAGACTGTCCTGGATGGGGTTGCACTCCTTTTGAAGGAGCAGTTACTCCTCTATCTATCCCTGTCACTGGAGGCCCAACTGGACTCTCTGGCTTGGAGTGCTTGGTGCCAGCTCTGACTGGGGCACAAACTATGGTTTTCCTAGAGAGAGATAACCTAGCCACAATAGTTCATGCACAGGCAATTTCCCAATTAGACTACTGTAATGTACTCTACATGGGGCTGCCCTTGAAGAAGACTCAGAATCTGCAGCAGCTCAACTACTGACTGGAATACCATACAGACAGCATATCACGTCAGCTCTAAAAGAATTGCACTGGATGCCAATACACTTCCAGTCTGGATTCAAGTGATGACACATAAAAGCCCTAAATGTCTTGGGACATCAATACTTGGGGGAGCACCTCTCCCTATATGTGCCTGCCTGAAGACTGAGATCTGCTGGAGGAGAGTCTCCTCTGTGTCCCACTAGTGAATACAATATACTGTGTGAAAATGTGTGAGAGGGCCTTTTCAGCCATGGCACCCCAGTTGTGAAATACCCTCCCTTTGGAGGCTCAGTTGGTACCGACACTGATAGGTGCCAAGTGAAAACTTGGCTATTCACCAAGGATTTGGGGCCTCATTGAGTCATCTCAAATGCTGACTTACATACTTTTAGGAGCTTTAACCTTTTAACTTGCTATTATATTTAATATTTTTTAGTATATTTAAATTATTTTTATTGTTTTAAACTGATTAAACTTGTTTGTTAATTTTGCTTTGATTTTAATTTTATTTTATGCACTGAGATCTTTTTGATAGGTGGTAGGGTAGATATATTTTAACAAAATAAAATAAATGGCCATGGGTCACAAACCCATGCTGTGTATGCTGCCTTCCTGAGGACCAGAAGGCAGCCCAGAACCATTATGCTTCTCCAGCACTGTGTAGGATCCCAGCATGTGAGAACCAGTATGATGTAGCAACCCATCCCTCTTTTTTAGCCTGACCTATCCCAGAGGGTTTGTCTGAGGATGTGCCTTTGGGTTCACTGGAGAAAAGTAAGAATACAAATGTAACAGTGAAATCATGTAACTAATTCTCTTTCAGGTTAAGATTTGGGTCCATGTGGTAGACTGACAATGATATTACCCCAACTGCACTGGTTTCTGACTTGAGGGATGGGGAGCATGGTAACCAGCCAGAAATCAGCCTTAGAAAGTCTGGTCCTGTTTGCTCCTAATCAATACAGAGAGCCCATGTCTCACTTGGCATGTGTCAAGTTTATGTGCCACTGCCAACTTTCCCATCTGCTTCTTTTGGAAAAAGGGTCTGAAAGACCATCATCTGCAAACATTTCTCATATTTCTAACAATACATGGCAGGTTCATGGGCAAAATCGTTATGAGATTCCCCTCCCTGACATTTTCAAGACTATTCCCCCCTCCATCCTTTGTATATTTTTTTGCAAAAAATTATCTATACTAAAAACATGTTAAATATAATAATAACAAGTTAAAAGATTAAAACTCCTTAAAGTATGTACGTCAGTCTTTCACACAAAAAAATGGTGTATCGTGCACTGAATAGTTTGAGATGAAAACACCAAGCAAACACACTCCAGTTTTGCCTCTTATTAAAACCAGGAAGCCCACATATTTCTGATCCCTTGCTAAACAAAATTTAGGCAGAAAGAAGAGGAAAATGGAGAAGAAAATAAAAGAGGAAAATGAACCCTTCCACCCAAACCCTTCCACCCATCTATGTGGTCCTTTGCAAACATGGATCCAAAAGTGTGGCTAACCTTAATAATAAAAGGAAGGCAGAGATTTAAAAACCTTTATATCCTCTTTTTAATGGGTGTTGCATAAGAGCTGCAAAAGAGGATTAAGTGGCCTCTGGATTAGCTAGCTTAAGACATAATTATGGGATTTTGGTATTAGCTTAATATTTATTTATTTATTACTCCATGTTTGAAGCTCAAGTGGATGAAATTAAAGAACAGATTGCCAAGGGACAGGTTTCTTATTTGGGAGTACAGTTTCTGTGCATACAGATTTTTCTGCATAACTAAACGGCCATGGCTTAGAGGTCATTAACAAAGCATTGTGTGATTACTCAGTATCATATTACAATCCTGTGTGCACAGAGGAATGTAGCCAATATAAAAAATAATGTGGTTGGCTGAGCTCGTACATTGTGCTCCAGCAGTATAAATCCATCTTGATGTAGTTACATGGCAGTTGCACTACATGTCTACTTAATACAGGCATTGTACAACCAGTTATTTGTCTGCCAATGTGCCTTATTGTACCATTGTGTTATGGGGAATGTGTGTTGGCTAGTCCTGCAATTCTAGGAAATGATGTGGTTCATTGAAAGCACTGACAAATGGTTATGCACCATCCAAGAAGACACCACAGCGTGGCTAGAATCCTGTTAGTGAGTCCCTGCTAAAGTAGACCCCTTCAATCAATTGTTAAATGGTGAATTGGCACATAAGTAAATTCAATTGACTTAATGGCTCTCTTCTAGTTGAGACTAACAGTAGGATTTAGGCCCATGGGAAATGATTACAATTGTGGGTTTCTGCTTGTGCAATGATAAACTGAACATGTCCATTGCATGGTGGCTAAAACAACCACGTAGGTAAAGACACTTACACAGGTATATGACACCAACTGAGGCTACTGTACTTTGGACCTATCATGAGACAACACAACTCAATGGAAAAGATGATAATGCCCAGTAAAGTGGAAGGCAGTAGGAAAAGAGTAAGCCCACATTACAGATGGACTGATTCAATCAAAGAAGTTAAAGGTTTTGCTAGACCTGAGCAAGGCAGTTGATGACTGGGGCTTTTGAAGATCTCTCATTCCTAGGATTGCTATGAAGTTGACCTATTGGCAAATAACAACAATGACACTGATAGGAGTCAAACCTGTGTGTTGTCTATTTTTTTTTTAAACTACCACAATCTTAACTCTCTCTTCCTCTAAGAAACTGAGTACAGTGTAAATGATCCCCCACAGAGACAGGGGAGAATTCCCTTTCCGCTTGGTTTTAGTAAGAACTTAACCTAATTCTTCAATTGCTTAATGTTCAGGATTTTAAAAAAAATCAAATGCAGAAGAAATTAGAACTAACTGATTCATTCATACTTAATCTTCTAACCTCCCCTTCTTTTTTAAAAGTACCCAGCCTCATGATATAGGTGGATCTGAGAGCAAGGGTTCCAGGTGAGTTTACTGTTTCTGTGCCAGCTATGTGCCTGAACACATTGGCTTGGGAGTCACTGCTATGGCTGTTTGCTGTATTTTTCAGTGATATTGTACTACACCAAGCCAGATAATGTCTCCTCATGTCTGCAGCCTGTTCTTGGGTGAACATGTGGAGAGGGAGCATTTGAAGCAGGCTGGAGAAATTCAGAAGAAAGATATTGTGTGTGGGGGGGGGGGAGTCACTTAGCAATTCAACCTGTTGGGAAGCTGCTCTTCGTTTTTTTAATTGTTGTTTTTAAACTTTGTTTTTACACCAGTTATCCTTTTCCTCCATTCCATTTTTGCTCATCAGGGACATCCCAAGATATTTTGCTGCCTGAGGTGAAGGACAGGATAGTGGCCACACCTTATTCCCCATGGAGAAACTACCTAGACTGGAATTTGAATCTCACTTCTACACCGGGAATGGAATAGCACCCTCCACAAAGGCAGTAGGCTACTTTCGGTCATCCCAGGGTGGGTTGGGAACTATATGTTAGCCAAGATCCTACATTGTGCAACTGACAGTCATATAGCTACACCTAGGGGTAGAATTCAAAGATGTGGCTGTGTTAGTCTAGAATATTTATTTATCAGTAAGCAAGGGGATTCCTCAGATGCTGGGGGAAGCAGGCTAAAGACTTTATCAGATGCATCAAACACGGCATCATAACGATGCCACATAACTGCGAAAGGGTGCGCATATCAGATGACATCGCCCTTTCACAGTTTTGTCCCTGCCAAAACCCGTACTTTTTAACTGACAGATTAAGCCATCAATTGATCTCCCTGACAGGTTTTTTTTTTTTTTTTGCCACCATAGCCGGCATGTGAAACCTCGTGTCCTCCCACCGCCCCGTACTTACCTCCATCAGTGGCCAGTCCAGCACGAACAGTTCTGGGTGAGATCACAACATCCAGGTAAGTGACACACTTTTTATGACTCTCCCTGAGTTACTTCTACGTTTTAAAGCATGCGGGTTTTGTGCTTTTAAAAACTTTTTCCCATGTTATTTTTGTTTCGACTCAAACTGAATCCAGAAAATATGGAGGTGCTTACAGTGGGGGTCCCTAAACCTGGTATTGGGTTGCAACTGCCAGTCCTGGGAGAGGTCATGCTCTCTGCTAAGGACTGTGTTTGCAGTTTGGGGGTGCTCCCAGACTGGTCGCTTCACATGACTGCTCAGGTAAATGCGACAGCCAGGAGCGCCTGTTATCAGCTTCAGCAGATACACCAACTGCGCCCTTACCTCGAAACAAAGGACTTAGAAACTGTAATGCATGCACTGGTAACCTCACGACTCAATTTCTGCAAAGCTCTCTACATGGGGCTACCCTTATATCTAGTTCAGAAACTACAACTTGTGCAAAATATGGCAGCCAGGATAGTCACCAGGAAATTGAGAAGGGAGGATATTACTCCAATCTTGAAATCCCTTCACTGGCTGCCTATCAGTTTCCGAGCACAGTATAAGGTGTTGGTAATGACCTATAAAGACCTACATGGCCTAGGTCCAATCTATCTAAAGGATTGCCTCCTCCCATATAATCTGCCCCACACCCTTAGATCTTCTGGGAGGGGTTTATTGCAACCAATGAGATCTAGCTTAACATCAACCTCCCAAAGATCTTTCTCTGTCGCTGCTCCCAGACTATGTAAAGTCCTGCCAGAGGAGATCTGTCAAGCAACTAGCTTGGAGAATTTCAAAAAAGCCATCAAAACAGATCTCTTCCGGCAGACCTTCCCTGAATAGAACAGACCATTTTAATGGATGCTTCTCCCTCTTTTTATGTTTTATGTTTATGTTTTTTTTGTTTTTATTCTATAGTTTAAAGTTTTAGGGTAGTTATTTTATGTCACTGGTGAATTTGCCAGTTATTTTAAATATATGCACTATTATATGTAACTTTAAGAGGGGTAAATTGCTTTAAGTTATTACTGTTGTTATGGATTTGTTTTTATATCCAATTGTTGTGAACCGCCTTGATTGTCTAATAGGCAAAAGGCAGGGTACAAAAATAAAGTTGTTATTGTTAATATTGTTGTTGTTTTTAAATTTCCCACACAACGAAATCTCACACTATTTTACGGGATTTCAAAGGTGGAAGTGAACAGAGCTCTGTTCACTTCCTCTTTCATTGCTGGAGCTGCCTTTGCTGGGATTGGAGGTTAGTGAGGGGGAGAGGAGCATTCTTTTGCTGGCATAAAAATGTTTTTTTATGCCAGCAAAAGAACAATTTGAAGTTATAGTCTGATAAATTCCTAAATCTAAAAAGCTTATGCTACAATTTCTTCCTCTCAGTCTCAAAGGTGCTACAAGATCCCCTTGCTACCTAGCTACACATTGGTTGCACTACACCACTGTTCTGCTGAATGCCAATGGTGTGCAGGTGACTGCTTAACTGCCAGTGTGCTTGTGTATTGTCCCATTGTGCAAAGGGGAATAAGCAATGGCTGTTTTTGAAATCCCAGGGAATCAATTGGTACACTGAAAGCACTAATAAATAGTTATGCACCATCCAATAATGCTCAGTTGCATGTGAAGTGGTTCCTCTACTCCACTTATGCAACCATGGATAGAATATGCCCATTGCACAATGGCTAAAAAGTACAACCACATGGATAGTGGAACTTGCGGGTGTGTATGACACCAACATGATTCCTTCTGTCTTCTGACAGAGGGAAGCAGCCAAAAGGTTTGCAAGGAAAAACACAGAAGAATGCCACTGCTGTTCTTTAACATCAGTTCCTTAATACATATTTGTTACTGTCAGGGGATGATGGGACAATCAATCCCCAAGTGAAGTCAAAAACTGTCTCAGCAGACCTGGTAGCAACCCTTTCCCAAGAATACTCACACAGAGAGTGTTTGGCGTCCAGAAAACAAGAGGTGCTTTTAATCTTAAGTAGTTTCAATATGTACAAAGACAAAGTACTACGCCAGGCATCTCAGGATCATAGGAAGAGAATGATCTCTGTTCTCTCTTGCTTTTATACACACCAGTACAGTATTGGCTTACCCAAGCACATGGTTACATTGCATCAGATTTCTACCTTCATGGCTTTGCATTGTAGTAATCCTCTTCTGATACAATCCTTCTCATGCAGCTGTAGCATGATTAGCATGACTGGCAATTCATGGAGTCAATCATCATGACTCAGCATGATTTCTGCAGTTGTTTGGCCATTTTAAAACTTAGGGTTCAGTAACCAATTCCTGACAGTTACTTGGCTTTATTATATGGTATTTTTTTGGTATGATATCTGGATAATCTGTTTTATCAGTCCTTTCCATGTGTGTGTGTGTGTGTGTGTGTTTTAGATTGCAAACCTTTGTCAGGGCTGGCTGTTTTTTAATTACTGTTTTACTTGTAAAGCATCATAACATCAATGGTGCTATATACAGGTCAACCCCCATATCTGCAGAGGATACGTTGCAAGACAAACACCCCCATGGATACCTGAAACCATAGATAATAGGGAACCCAGGTATTTTCAACGTGACAAACATCAGAAGTTGACCATAGAATCACATTAGAGGACCTAGAAATGCCTAGAGATAACTTATTTTTTTTCAAACATGGATAAGTGAAACCATGGATACCAAATCCGTGGATACAGGGATCGACCTGTAAACAAACAACAACAACAACATCTATCACCTGAGGCAGCTGCTCCACTCATCTTAATGGTAGAGCCAGCTCTACATCTGAGTAAGAATGTAGCTTTTTGATAGATTCTCCCAGGCTGTGGAACTCACCTCCAAGGATGGTTAGGCTTGCCTCACCCTCTTGTCCTTCCACTGGTACCTTTTTATTCAGACGGATCTTTGGAAATTGACTGATTGCTAAGGAAGAAGCTTTTAACAGTTGGGCATTGTAATTCCCTTGTTAGTTTGCTTTTAATTGCTTTAATGTGGTTGTTTTTAAAATATCATAATTTGTTCACTTGTGTTTTCCTATGGATTTGTGTGTGTGTGTGTGTGTGTGTGTGTGATTCTAGGTGTACTTTTTTGGTTAATGTCCAAATTCACTGCCTTGGTTCCCAGTTCTGAGCGAAAGAAGGGAGATAATTCAAATCAAAGCAATCCTTCAGTAATAGCCCCTTTCCTGGATTGCACTGTGGGTGAAGATGGCTGCTAGTTGCAGAGCAGTGGCCAAGGCAGCGGCTTTTCTATGGTGGAAAAAAACTGTTTTTAAAAAAATAAGAAGGAAAAAATGGGAAAGAAAAATTTGGAGCCATTGGAAAGATAAAGTCTAGCCTTTAAAGTTTTCCCTGAAAGGCGTTGGAAGTTCTTCATTCTGCCTGTGTTTCCGCTCCCTTTTCACCACATCCAATACAAATGAACAGAAAAGTTCCCCTCAGAACTTTAAACACAATCCTAGCTTTTACTGATCTACTTTCTCACCAGATTATTTTATAGGTCAAAACTTTAACACATTTTCACAGCAGTATCTTTAAACCAGTAGCTGCCAATGAAGAGCATCTTCACTTCACTTCACTGAGATCTAGTATTTTCTTGCTGTTCATAGAATCACAGAGTTGGAAGAGACCACCAGGGTCATCCAGTCCAATCTCCTGCCATGCAGAACTACACAATCAAAGCACTCATGACAGATGGCCATCCAGATTCTATTTAAACACTTCTGAAGAAGGAGGCTCCACCACACTCTGAGGCAGCGGTGTGCCTTCAAGCAGTTCTGACTTATGGTGACCCCCAAGATGAACCTATCATGGAATTTTCTTGGCAAGATGTATTCAGAGAGGGCTTGCCATTGCTTTCCTCTGAGGCTGAGTGCATGACTTGCCCAAATTCACCCAGTGAGTTTCCATGGCAAAGCAGGGATTCGAACCCTGGTCTCTCAGAGTCCTAGTCCAACACTCAAACTTCCATATCACACTGCCTCTCTATTACTATTTTCTACCAGCTGATTAAATTGCACAAGAGGGTGGTATCAGCAGACTTGAGGGAATCCCAATGTTTGCAGTGCTGCCCGCACTGGAAAAAAAAATCACAGAAGAGCTCTAAGGGGCAAGAAGGCTACAGATTGCCTCATGAGGAATGAGCATGCTCAGTGTGCATTGAATGTTGACTGATTCTTGGAGTGGAGGGGAGCAAAAAACTTTGAGGGAGGTTGGATTACAGCAGAACTTGGAAATAACTAAATAAGTACAGTTGTCCCTTCACATTCACTGGGGTTTGGTTCCTGGATCCCCCGTGAATACCCAAATCCATGAATACTCAAGTCCCATTATATGCAATGGCATAGCAAAATGATGTCCCTTCTATAAGATGGCAAAATAAAGGTTTGCTTTTTGGATTATTATTTTTTTAAGAATATTTTCAAGCTGTGAATACTTAAAACAGTGAATGCCAAATCCGTGAATGTGGAGGGACAACTGTAATTGCTTTCACTTAACTCTTTTCTCTGCTAATGAAAACAGTACTATGTTACATTGCAACTGTAACTTCAGGAAGGGAAATTTCATTGATTTTGCAGCTTATGTTACATTTTAGTTTATTTTTAGTTATCTGGATGTGACCTCACTAAATGGTGGAGAAGGAATGTATGTATCATGGTTCAAGTGCCAGTTTGTGAGGTGCATCATGGTCTGTTGTGAGTGCTGAGGTGACAGCAAGGCAGATGGGAACAGAATGTATTTTATACCACAGGCCAACAGCTTATAGCATTCTGATTGTTAAACAAAGAAGTAACTGGAAAGTTACTATTGTAGATACAGGTGGGAAGCTTGAATTTACTTGTTAAATTCAATCCTCTCCTCAAACTTGTAGGAAGAAGCAGGAGAAAAGTCTTCCTTCCCCCTCCACTGAGGGAAGGTTTAATGGATGGTGTAATTGTATCATCATCATCATCACCACCACCATCAGGCGGTATTATTATTATTATTATTATTATTATTATTATTATTATTCTAAATCTCAAGTTAAGTCTTGGGGGTCCATGGCAACAAGATATTTAAAGGGGGTCCCAGGTAAAGAAAAGGTTAAGAGCCACTGAAGTAGACGATCCCTTACAATTCTAATGTATCACTTATGATGACTACCCCGTGGCATGCAGTCTACTTTCACCCACCCATCTACTAGAGAAAAGCTGCAGATTCCCCACCACACACACACACACACACACACTATCTCTAGCAAATTGCGTTGAGTCAACTAAACAGAAATAGGCTTGCAGCTAACACTTCTTTGTATAGCAACCAAGGATAGCATATACCCTGGCAGCCATCCAAAGAAAGTTAAACACTGTTGTTGTTTTTTAAAAAAACCCACAACTCACTGAAACAGATTCCATTGGGATGAAAGCATACTCTCTGGATTGCATCCAGGATGCATATAAGAAACTTTCAGTGTGCTATTCATGCAGATGCATACACATTTATAATCCTTCCTTCCTGCCACTAAATTCTGCAAGAGCCCAATTGGAAAACAGTAATACCGAACACAGGATTAACCCAATTTAATATGATTCCCTTCCCCAAAGGACTGGACCAAGGTATTTTGCAAATGTACATAAAGGTCAAGTTGCTCATCTGCACGCCATTCTATATATAGAAGCTGACTGTATTGCCAACTGACTATTGTAAATGGAAGAATATCCTTCACCATACCTGAAGGCAGCATACCTTAGAGGAATAAGTGACACACATAGCTTTGGCCTACAAAAAGGGGAAATGGCCAGGGGCTTAGGAAGATCAGGTGCCAGGCTGACACTGATACTGACACTGTCATACACACACCCTGAATCTGCCACCAGAGGCAGTTGCTCCACTCTGCCTAATGGAAGGGCCAGCTCTGCCCAAAGGCATCCTGGGGAGTGTCACAGAATCACAGAACTGGAAGAGACTGCAAGGGCCATCTAGTCTAACCCTCTGCCATGCAGGAACACACAACTAAGGACTTTATCACACTACACTGTTATAGTGCTACTAGAATAGCTGTAGCTGGTGTAACATACACTGTTATAGGAGATTGTAAAGGGTATAAATTAATAACTCATTTTATATATTCATTCATATATTTCATAAATTATTTTATGTTTTTTCTCAGAATCCTTTCACATGGTTCAGCTACATGGTATTATTTTAGGAAAAAATATTGCATTGTTTTACATGTGGGTGGTGAGTGGCTGAGGAAGTGAGAGGAGGGAAGGGATTGGTTGGGTATGTTTTCTAAGTGGCCAATCAGCACACTGGGAAAGGAAACACACCCAAGCATTTTATCTATATAGATTGTTCCACTTTAGCTGTTATGACTGCCTCCTGTGGAATTCTGGGGTATGTAGTTTAGCATGGCTTAAGAGCTATCTGGCTGAAAATTCCAAATGCCCCTCCCTATACTGCAAACCCCAGGATTCCTCGGGAGGCAACCAGAGCAGTTAAAGTGGAATAACAGTGTTATAATGGTGTAATGTGATATAGGGCTTGTCTATATGAAGGGGGGAATGGATTACTCCAGAGTACAATAGAACCCCTGTAACTGTGGGGGACTGGTTCCAAGCCCCAACGCAGATAATGAAATCCACAGATAATAGTGAACACCATTGAAAATAATGGACCTTCCAGTTTAAAATACCATAGAGTTGCCTTGGAGGACCTAGAAAATGGCTAGAGATGACACATTTTCTAGGAAGACTCTATGGTAGCTGTGCTGAAACTGAAACCGCGGATAATTGCCGCCCCAATTGTTTTTAGCAGAGGGGCGGGGTATAAATAAATATGATTATTATTATTATTTTTATTAACTGAATCAGTGGATAATCACTAGATAATGAATCAGCAGATATGGGGGTCCTACTATAGTAGCAATTCACAGCAGCTACAACCTGTCTTAACAGTTTTATGGCCCCCATAAACTTCACATGCCCCCTAGACAAGATGGTGGCCTTGAGTGAGTTACTCACCATTTTAAATCTGCTGCTTCCAACCTTTTATTTAAAAAAAAAAAATCCTATAGGTGCACACATGATATTTCACCTTTACAAAAGAAAAAGAAAAGAGAGGAAAAGATTGCAATTTTATTGCCTTACCGATCTCTCACTTAGCCAGAAATCCAATGGGGTGGTAGCAGGTGCTTTCCCTGTTTGCAAGCCCCGCCCCCATGCTCATCCAGCCAATCAGCTTGAACTTCCTCGACACAGAACACAAATGCAACTGTCTTAATGATCAGACAGTCACATCCCCTATGGAGCTTTTTACAAACTCCGGGAAAAGCTCCGAAGGCTTTCTCGACAGAGTTTACTGTGGATTTGACTGCCCCACTTCTGAATAAGATGTATTAATGGAAATGTCCGTTTAGACAGACCACCTTCCAAGCAAATTCCATTAGGATTATTTTCACTATCTGGACAATCCCATAGTATTAAAACACTCCTGAAAAATGGCCTTCCAACCTTTCTTTAAAGACCTCCAAAGAAGAAGAGTCCACCACCTTCTAAGAAAGTCTATTCCACTGCTGAACAACTCTTACCATCAAGCATATTCTTCCTAATATTTAAGTGGAATTTCTTTTCTTGTAATTTAAAGAAAGGGAATAATTAGGGTTCATTCTGTAAGGGAACAGCTCAAGCTCCTACTCACCCATAATTTACAAGATTCTGAGGGAGATATTCCATCAATTGTACCTTGTATGAATGATACAGGTTTGTAATATAGATAGGGCTAAAGCAAGTGTAGGGAACCTCTTTCATCTTGAGGCAAAACTTAGTGTCAGATCAGTTCTCAGGGGCAGAATTATAGAATCATAGAGTTGGAAGGGCCATCTAGCCCAACCCCCTGCCATAGAAGAATACAGAAGTAAAGCTCTCTCAAAAGATGGCCACCCAGCCTCTGTTCAAAGACCTCAAAAGGAAGAGGGTCCACCATCCTCTGTGACAATTTATTCCTCTAAATTCACCAGTGGCGGGTGGGGCCAAAGGTAAAAAAGTAGGACCAAAAGTGCCAGCATATTTTAGCTTAAAGTTTATACTGCCAGTAGCTAAGGACGTTATTAGATGTGGCAAAACCGTGCCATTAGGATGTGGTGATAGCACAAATGGCAGAAATTATCAGACAACATCATTACTTACCCATCAATAAAAAGTACAATAATGCCTTATTCATAACTGCACAATGCAGTGGGAATGGGTGAATGACGAGGACATCTGATAATGTTGCCTTTGGTGCTACTGTCATGTCCTAAATGATGTGTTTTTTTGGTGGGATTTGGCTCATCTGATAAACTCCTAGATCTCAAGAGGGGGAGTTTATCCCATTAGGATAGGAGCAGGACAGTAATGAGAAAAAAACCCAACAAAAATTAATGCACCAAGCATCCAAATCAGATTTAGACACTTCAGATTGTTAGCATAGCAAAAATGTATAGCATCAGTGCAGTTATTCTCATTCCCACATTTGTGCAACTGATTGAAGAACAGGTACTATGTTGAGCTCACCTAACTGCACAACAGTCAATTAGCTCCCCAACAACCTCTCTGTGTGAGAGAGGGCTGTTTGTGTGTTCACAGAATGATTGGCTGCCCTAGAGACCTACCCCACACAACTTCTGAAAAAGTGTGACTACTTGCACACCTATTTTAGTAAAGACCTCCAAAGAAGGAGACTCCACCACACTACGAGGCAGTGTATTCCACTTCCGAACAGCTCTTACTGTCAGGAAGTTCTTCCTAATGTTTAGGTGGAATCTCTTTTCCTGTAGTTTGAATCCATTGCTCCGTGTCCTAGTCTCTGGAGCAGCAGAAAACAAACTTGCCCATCCTCAGTATGACACCCCTTCAAATATTTAAACATGACTATCATGTCCCCTCTCAACCTTCTCTTCTCCAGACTAAACATACCCAGATCCCTAAGCTGCTCCTTATAGGGCATGGCCTCCAGACCTCCCACCATCCTGGTCGCCCTCCTCTGGACATCTTCCAGCTTCTCAGTATCCTTCCTGAATTGTGGTGCCCAGAACTGGACACAGTATTCTAGGTGAGGTCTGACCAAAGCAGAATAGAGTGGCACTATTACTTCCCTTGATCTACACACTATATTCCTATTAATGCAGCCTAGAATCACATTGGCTTTTTTAGCTGCTGCATCACACTGCTGGCTCATGGTCAGCTTGTGGTCCACTAAGACTCCTAGGTCCCTTTCGCATGTACTGCCATCAAGCCAGGTGTCACCCTTCCTATATCTGTATATTTCATTTTTACTGCCCAAGTGTAGTATCCTACATTTAACCCTGTTGAAATTCATTTTGTTAGTTTTGGCCCAGCTTTCTAATCTATTAAGGTCATTTTGGATTCTGATCCTGCCCTATGGGGTATTAGCTATCCCTCTAATTTGGTGTCATCTGCAAACTTGATAAGTATAGCTTCTGTTCCCTCATCCAGTTCATTGATAAAGATGTTGAATAGCACTGGGTTCAGGATAGAACCCACTAGTCACTTCTCTCCAGTATGAAGAGGAGCCAATTCAGCAAAGGAATGAATGAGTCTAATCCTATTAGGACTAATGAACAGGATTCCAGCCATGCAGTTCTGCATTCTTGGATAGTGTGGAACTATATGTCAGTGCTTTCAATGTTTCACTTGGATCACAGTACCAGCCCCTGTGCATTCCCCATTGTATAATGAGATAAGAAGCAGGCATGTTGATAAGAAGCAGGCATGTTGGCGAATACACAATGGGTTGCACAATGTCAATATTAAGCAGCAGAAGGGTGGTATAGTGGTGTATAGCATCAGTGACACATGAGTGTTCGTTTATCATGATGTAAGATCTCAGCCAATGCTTTAGATCCTAGAACATGGGAAGAAAACCAGCCAGGAGCAATTAAGACAGACAGTAAAACGATCAAGGGTAAAGACTTTGCTCTTATTTCCAACACCTCCATGAAACAGCACTCACAGCAACAGGCACATTAATTAATTTGTTATTTAATCCAAAACTTGAAAAGATTACAGGAAGATGTGTGTAAAATAAGTGGAGGAGCAAACATTTTTAAGAGATCACTGATGGATCAACAGGGGATTACAGCTGGTTTCCACTGGCTGCATGAGCCACCAAACTGAATGCTGCCCAACAGCAGGTATGAGCTCTCCAGAGACTCAATAAAGTCTTGCTTTTGTGTTAAGAGGAGGAGGAGAAGAACTAGAGGTTAAATGAGTCCTTAATGGATCACTGTGCATGGCTGGTGTGTTTCATTCATTTGCATTGGTTCATCACAAGTACTGCAGATCTGGGTTTGTTTGTTTGTTTGCGGGGGGGGGGGGGGCACAGTGATGCTGTGTTGGCCATAGGCAGCTCTGTGGTACAGAAGAGCAACAAAGCATCCTCTTACATCAATAATGGAGAAAATGCTGTGGTCCCCAAAACCCCTCAGGGAGATCCCTGAAGCCCTGGTGTGTTTTTTCAGTTGAATTTCCAACCATAAATGACCCCAAAACACTATAAAATGTGGGGGTTTGGGTCCCCACTACCCGTTTTACTATCAACCACCAGGAAATCCATGAAAATTGACTATTCTTAGACTAAATTCCAGAACTGGAAGCAAAATGATGTCATTTCCAGTCACACTGAAAGCAACAGTTTGGCCCATGAGGGAGTCATGGGAAGAATGGCCCACATCCCTTCACAGCTGTCCTAAACCACAGGCACCAATGAATATCTCACAGGTTTCTGGTAATATTCTGAGTTAAAGTGACAGCAATTCTGCTTGCGAAAGGTTAGAGAGTGGGAGAAGGCACGTGTGATAGACCCAGGAGAAGTAAAAACAATAGTGGATGCATCAATAGATGCTTCTTGAAAGCAGCATCCCAGAGTTGTAGAATCACAAAATCATTGAGCTGGAAGAAACCCAAAGAACATGCCATCCAACCTCCTACCACTGCAGGAATCCACAGCTAAACCATCCCTGAGAGGTGGGAATCCAATTTCTGTTTAAACACCTCCCACAAAAGAGACCCCACCACCATCTAAGGTAGCTCATTCCATTGTGAAACAGCTCTTACCACCAGCAATCTCTTCCAAATGTTTAGTCAGAAAATCTCCTTTATTGAAGCAGGTATGAGAGAAGCCATGGTTGGGGCAATCTCCCCCCCCCCCAACCCCATTCTTGAGAGAATATGCCATCTTTCCAGAATCTCAAAGATCTTGCACACATTTGTAATCCATAGACATCAGTGATGGAAGCCCAAGCTAAAAGTGACACCACTCATTAACAATTGCATGAATGGCATTTACAAAGTAAATAGCAGGAGTGGGAGACATCGTTGGAAGGTCCTATAACCATTTGCTCTCAACTGTGGTTCCGATGTTCAAGTAAAAGGGGGTGGGACAGACCTTTGCCAGAGAAGCTAGAGAGCCATTGCTCATTATAATAGTTAATATTTAGTTGTGGCAGCAGGGAAAAGAGTAACATATGTCCAGAACTATGCACCATCAGCATCAGCACATGGTATTGTTGAGCAGCAAGGCTAGCTCTATAATTAGGCAGAGTGATATGGCTGCCTCAGGCAGTAGATGCTTGGGGATGGCAGCAAGGTGTTCATGGACATGCCATGAAGCCTGCTTTGTATTCCTTAAGCTAGCTTACTATGAAAGATACTGCCCTACCTACCATCAGTGCAGAAGAAAATATTCAACTGTTCCTCCAGGGGAGGGGTCCCTACCTGGTTTGTAGGCTCAGGCAGCAATATGAATTGGGCTGGACCTATTGGAAAGCTGCTGGGGCCCCAGTGCTCTGGCAGTTCCTGCAACTGTTACCTGCCCAGAGAGCCTCTTTGAGCAAACGGTGGAAGTGGGCAACTGGCTGTGGTGGCTGCCATTTTAATTTGCCCATAATGCCCTACCAGTGCCTGTGCCACATTGTTCAAGCCTTCCAAGAGGCTTTTCAGTGGGTCAATGTGGCTGCAAGGGTGAGGAAGGGGTGAACTCCTTTAAGCTGAATAATATTATGATCCATGATCCAAACCATTTATGGCAAGTTCTATGAGGCTAGAAGGTATGGAAGACAGCAGCATAGAAGATGACAAAGGAGAGCAAGGAGAAAGGAAATGTATTGCTTTGTTTTGAAAGGAGAATTTGCAAGGAGAGGTTGAGATTACTGTACTCACTGAAAGGGCCAAAGACAGCATATAGCTCTCAGACTGTACTGAAGAATGGCTCAAGATCACACTGTGCAGCCTTGCTAAAGAACATCCAATTGTCATTTATGGCCCCTGAACTAACAGCCTTTCAGACGTTGCAAATATTTGCCAAAAGGGTTTTCAAACATTCTTAAAGTGGTTTTTTTTTCTGTATTGCTCTAAATTAGAGCACATTCCTAAATGGCCCAGGCCAGCTGAAGCTGTGTTGAATGCAAAGGGATGCTAGAAATCATTTTGGACTTAGCCTGGCCTAGGTTTAACTTTATGTTGCATTGTGGTTGTGTTCCTGGACAGGAGGAGGTTTGGATGTGGCATAACTTGTCCTCCCTCAATCCACCTTTTCTCAGCCCCTTTGTTGGTTTATCTGCCAGCGGATTGTAGCCAGCAGAGCAGTTCTGTGGTGGTGGTGGTGTGCTTTCAAATAATTTCTCATTTATGGCAACTCTAAGGTGAGCTTATGATGGGGTTTTCTTGGCAAGATTTGTTCAGAGTGGGTTTGCCATTGCTTTCCTCCAAGGCTGAAGGACTGCATCTTGCCCAGGGTCACCCAGTGGGTTTCTGTAGCTGAGCTATTCAAACCTTGGCCTCCAGAATCATAGTTCAATGCTCAAACCACTACACCACGCTGTCTGTCTGATAGTTCTGCTGAGAAGATTATTCTGACAGCAGATCTCTGAGATCAGCTGGCAAAAGAATAATGTAACAAGTCTTAACCTTCTACAGGCAACAAATCTCTGATTTAGGATTACACTGTGAAAAGATGACTTCAGCAGATGGAGCAGGGAAAATTAGGCAGGAGTTTCTTTTATTTCTCTCAGGACTTGATCCCACTGTTATCTTTCTCTTTCTCCCAATTGCCCATTTATACAGAGCTGCAAATAAGTTCTCTATATAATAAGCAGTTTAATACCAGGTTGTCAGATGCCATTATCAGAAAACAGTTGTACAGCACCCTTTGGCTGGACTCCAGATATATATCGTTTGACTGTTTTCATAACAATAGGAAGCAACCCAACAAAATGCACTTTTGATTGGCTTGTATCTTAGTTTCATTATTTGACTGCCAGTGAAAGATGCATTTAGTTAATGAGCTGTTGTAGTCTTTCCAGGTGCTGCAATGCTCTCTAGGAGGCTGTAATCAAGTGGTATTACCTTTCAGATGCTAGGTAATTGCTTGGGAAAGATGCCAGAAAGGGAGTCTTAAGAGTATCTTTACACAACACATTAGCAGCAGCTCAATGCCAGTTTGTTTCCCATGGCTCCAGCCTACAGAATCCTGGGACATATAGCATTTTGAGGTACTTAGAGTCCTCCACTTGTACTACAGCAGGAGAGCTCTCTAGTAGAGAACTCACCAGAATACAAACCCTCAAATTCCAGATGATGGAGGCATAGCAGTTAAAGTTATATCAAACTGCTATAGCTCTGCAGTCTCTATGAAGGTAACTTGTGAATGTTTCTAGAGAGGCATTTCCTCTCCTCTAGAGAGCCATTTCCAGGATGCATGTGGGTAAAACCATGGCCTGTTGAACAGGTTTTCGGGGCTGGAGATAGAATTACCCCTCTATACCAGAGGTAGGCAAAGTGCTGCCTGTGGATCATCTGCAGCACCAGGGGTTATTTTTATGGTTCCCCCAGCCCCCCCCCGAGTCATCCCCCCCCCATATGCCCCCAAATCCCCATGGGCCATTTCAGATGCAAGAAAGGCCTTTTTTTTAAAAAAAAAAAAACAGACCAAACTTAGGATATTGTAACCATATTAGCAGGATGCCAGCCAATGTATTTAATCCTAACTAAGTTAATTAAACTTGTTCCCACTGAAATTAATGGAACAAAGCAGTCATTGCTTAAGTCCCATTGACTTAAGTGGGAACTAAGATCAACAAACTCAGTCTAGATTCAACCCTATAAATGCTATACTGTTGAGTCCTGTTGAGTTCAATAGAGCCTACTACCAAGTAAGTGCATACGTGACTATAGATATCAACCCCTCAGAAGGGCGAAAGTTATATTTCTGAAAATCGGAGCTAGGAAATGCATTAGCTATAGGCTGTTGCTCGTTGCATTTGTCTAAGTAACATTTGGAGAAATATTGACTGATTCAAGATCACTCACTGAGCTTTGGGCTGAATGGGGATTCAAATCAGAGTCTCATCACGGTTCAGAGCTCTAGCTACTGTGCAACATTATTTCCTTTTCTCTCCATCTCTGTTGAGAATGCCCATTCCTGGTAGATTTTAGGAGTACAGTATTCCGTTAGTAATTGTACTACTGGTAGAAAATCACTGTGCGGAAGTTGAGAGCTGAGCCAACTCCCTCTTTAACAACATGACATCTTCTCTTAGAATGCCATGGAAGCATTTTTCTCCCCAAGGATCATTTAATCAACATACTTCAATCACCCCATTACCGTCCATTGCAAAATGGCAGATGGACACCAGGCTTGCTATTTATGGCATCAAGAGGGGAAAATCAAAGGAGTGTTGGCAGAGAGAGCAACAGGAGGGTCAATGGGGTTGTGGCAAACTTTTCTCCACTCTCCTTAGCACCCTACAAAGTGCTGCTTGCCAATCAACTGAGGTTGGCAGGATGCAGAAGGACAGGACAAATCTGAGTCGGCACTGTGATGCTCATTTACAGCCAAGAAATGAGATCCCTGTTGCTAAATTGGAAGATCTGGTGAGTTTCCAACTTCCACAGTTCACACAGACAAAGGTGGGGGGGGCATGGCCTCCAGCTCACAGGCTGTCTGTCATTAAAGCCAGACAGGAGGCAGGGAAGGAGCAAGGAGGGGCAGCAAGGGGGAAACAGGGGTCCGAAAGAGGCTCTGTTAGCAGCTCTAGCCAGAGAACAGGAGATAAAGCAACCCCCCTCAAAAATGGGAGACCACAGGGGGCGAGAGGAACAATGACAAAGAGGGCAGCTTCCCTGAAGCCCCCCTTCCCCTCACCCACTGTGACGTGCCAGCTGAGCAGACTGCTTCTCTCTCTCTCTCTCTCTCTCTCTCTCTCTCTCTCTCGTGCGTGCACACACACACGCACACAAGAACAGGCAAGGGAGCAATCAGCCAGTGGAGCAGATCGCTACACCAGGGGGGACAGTAATTATGCTAGAAAGCAAGCTGTCTGGCTGGATCTTTTCATTTGAGGCTCATCTCTTGCAAGCCCACCCCCTCATTTTGGTCAATCCAAACAATCACGGCTCAGCTCTGCTGTGGCTGTTTTGGGAAGACTGCTGGTAGTTTCCACTGCCATAAGTGAAATGGTAGTCCACACAATCGATAGTGCACTAACATGCGCTACTTTTCAAAAAAAGTCAGGGGAAATACCGAAAGCTGATACTGTGTGACTTATGGATTTTTTGCCCCCCTCCTTCTGAATATGGAAACTTTGATCTGAAAGATGTGGGAACTATTAGGACTCTTTGTGAATTCTTAGGGGATTTATTTTGCTATGTAAATGGCCCCCAGGTTAGCTTTAGGAGGACATTATTGAAGAGAATCAGAGTGCTGACAGTGATTGACTGGCCATCAAGCCAAAGTCCCCTGAGGCTGGGCAGCCCTTTCTGCCCTCTGCAGAGCATCTTGTGATAATCTGAAGTATAACAAGTTATTGTGACAAACAGGGTGAGAAATATTTCACTACAGTTTTGTCTCTGCTGTGGGGGGGGGGATGAATATTACTTGTCCAGTATGCACACATCCCAAAGTTTCAGAAAATTATTCTGCACAGATATATATATATATGGAGGTTCTGCATGAAAATTGTATTTTTGGCACACACACATGCACAAAACCCATTGTTTTCAAAACCTCACTTTTTGCTGAGGGTTTTACACAAAAATTGGCACAAGAAATCAATGTGGGGTTCTGGAAACAGTGTTTTCTGTACAAAAAGAATGTGTTCTTTCCATATAAGAACAAATCCTGTTTCAGAACCCATTTTTGGTACATAATTGTGGGGTTTTACACCAAAAAATATCAGTTTTCCAAACACAGAGAAAACCCACACAGGGATCTGGAAACATGGAGTTTTGGTGCGAACATTGTGGGGTTTGTGCATTTCTGAGCAATAAAATTCCCCCCCCCATGGCAAAATCTTCCCTTTTGTGTTATTCTTCCCAACATTTTTTAGCTGAGAAATAACAGAGACTATTATTCCCATCCCTAGAGACCATCTGACTCCTGAATTTTCAAGATGGATCAAGGCTTGAGAGTGCTACAGTGCGGAAGGAATGCCTGGATCTTACACATTAATAGCCAATTTGACAGGAGAAGGGGGCATTTTTCCCAATTCCAGGACTGGCCCAAAGCATTTCGCTGACCAAAGTGAAGAACAAGAGGGCTCCCCCTACCATTCCATGTAGAAAAGCCAACTGGAGTGTTTGATTTAATTCTGGCAGTGGCACATTAACTGCATGCTTTGTATAATTTCCCCTATTTATGACTCTGGTAAAGGGTAATTAAGCTTCAGCATCCCAATATGGAAGCTGCTAATCAGCCAATGGCAGTTGTAGGAGTGTATATTCTGCACTTTGTTTAACCACTTCATTTCCTGAAGCATAGAGACAATTTATTCACAATTTTTAAAAATATTCCCATAAAACTGTGAACCTATGATCTAATTCAGTCCCTGCCCCCAAATATCAAATGTAAACATACTTGCATCTGAGGCCTTGTCTAGGTGGCCTGTTTATCCCATCTTGCCCCTGCCCTGGAGCCCTCCAGTCCAAATGATGTGTTGCAGGCCCCCTTCCTGGCTTCAGAGAGTGCGATGCAGACGGAAGTGCATAGACAGGCAAGTGTGTCCATGTATGCAGACTCCTGCCCATTTCAAAAGCAATGGGCCTGATACAGGGACAGAATACACCAGCAGGAAGCCAGCATATTCTGGCTCATGCAGATGAGTCCTAATTCTCCTGTCCTCTGCACAGAAACCTTATTGTGGATAACAATGAAAAACAGCTACATCAGCATAATCCTAAAGCCAAATCAGAGTGAGGGCAAAAGCCAATTCTAAGCTGCACACTTAAGGGAGCCACTATTTTTCATCACAATGATGCCTCAAAAACATTAACCCCTTTAACATGCTTTTACAGAGCCTGAAAATATACAGCTTTGGACTACATCTCCCAGAATCCCCTAGCCACCATGGGCAGTGACGGCTGGGAGATTCTGGGAGTTGTATTTTAAAAAGTTTTTTTTTCCCAAGCACAGCTGTTTCCTATACATTCCATTTTTCAGTTATCATGTTTCTCAAAACAGCTCATGATAAATAAAAGCAGTGTATAAATAGGAATGGATGAATCAGTATGTTTCTGGTCTGCATCAATTTTATAATATGTTCATTCATAAGCCTATCCCATTTTGTTTCCAATTCCATCTGGATATTTGGGGGGAGGGACTCCACACAAAATTCAAATTATTTCTAAATGTATTTTTTTCACAAAATGTAGAATCATACACTTGGAAGGGGACTTTGAGAGCAGCATCCATGATGCTAGGTGTTCCACCTGTATCTATCTTTTCCATAATTTCCCCTGCAATCTTCTATAAATAAGTCCCTGTTTCTTTGCTCCATTTGTTCCTCTTAGGAAGGAGGATGTATCTACACAGTACAGATATATCAGTTTGATAGCACTATAAGTGGCATAGCTCCAACCATAGGTCCTGGGATCTGCAACATGGTGAGATACTATGTATTCCCTGCTAGAGAGCTCCAGTGCACTTGGCAGAACTAGATTACTAGACCTCTCCTGCAGTGAATCCTAAGTCCCTCAACAAACTACAAATCCCAAACTATAAAACTACAGTAAAACAGATATCAAATTGGTTTATCTGTATGGTGCAGAATCATATACTCATTTGTAAAACATAAGTAATGCATACCACAAAGCAAAGTTATAGAAGAAGGAAACATACCATAGACCAATATAATCCTTTTAAAGTCACTGGAGAGCTTTTCAGCTCATACCCACTAACAAAATAGATGTGGCTAGGATATAAAACATAGAACATTCTTTTAAATGATGAAAATACATGTATTTAAAGACAGGCATGTGTGACGAACATCTCAAATGCAGTTAAGAAACTGAAACTGTAATCCATTTTTTCCATTAATATGCCTAGCCTTTGTAGGTACTCTGAAAGAGGGCTTTGCTGTCTAAAGGTATATATTTAAATCAGAATAATTGAATCATAGAGTTGGAAGCGATCACAAGGGCCATCTAGTCCAATCCTCTGCCATGCAGAAATACACTATCAAATCAATCCTGACAGATGGTCATCCAGCCTCTGTTTAGAAACCTCCAAAGAAGGAGACTCCATCACACTATGAGGCAGTGTATTTCACTGTCAAACAGTTCTTATCATCAGGAATTAGGTGGAATCTCTTTTTCTGTAGTTTGAATCCACAGCTCCATATCCTAGTCTCTGGAGCAGCAGAAAACAAGCTTGTTCCATCTTTAATATGACATCCTTCCAAGTATTTAAACATGGCTATCATGTCACCTCTTTACCTTCTCTTCTCCCAGCTGAACATACTCAGCATCTCATAAAGCATGGTTTCCAGACCTTCCAGCTTGTCAATATCCTTTTTGAATTGTGGTGCCCAGACCTGGATACAGTATTCAAAGTGAGTTCTGACCAAAGCAGAATAGAGTGGCACTATTACTTCCCTTGATCTACACACTACACTCAATATGCAGCCCAGAATTGCATTTCTTCTTTTAGCATCACACTGCTGATTTGTGTTCAGCTTGTGGTCTACTAAGATCCCTAGATCTCTTTTACATGCACTGATGTGAAGCCAGGTGTCACCCATCCTATATCTGTGCATTTCATTTGTTCTGCCTAAGTCATCCCCCCAGCTGCTTATTTAAGTTTTTTTCCCCTCTCACTTTTGGATTCTAAATTATAAATTCTTGCAAAATACGCACTCTTGACCTTCAAGTGTTCTTGCTGCCTATCACACCTGTTTCTCAGAGCACATAATACCCATGGTTCTTAGAACTTTAGGACAGAAAGAGAAAAGCAACAGCATCAAAACAAGGGGTAAGAATTGTATGGTCCTCCAGACATTGTTGAGCTGCTAATCCCAGCCCTGCTCAGCATCAGCTATGTTGGGAGTTGCAATTCAACATCTGGAGGAGGCCACATAAATCCCCATCCGTAGTTTAACGGTTTATATTTGGTGGCACTAACACAGGCTTCCACAATGTGGTTGCCCTCCAAATGCAGTATTCCACAAGTCGTGCCACCTCCAGCCACCATGGCCCCTATTATTTGGGGGATTACGGGCTCTACAGTCTAGCATCCCTGCTGTGCAACTAGATTGAGGAAAAATGCATCAGAAAGACAATGATGTATGAACTCCCTCATCTAGTTCTCTTGGTGATGTAGCTGCCTCATTGAGTTCACACAACAGAAAGGCACAAATATCCCACACATACTATAGATATAGATAGCAGGTTTTTCGTAGACCTTGGAAAAGTTATGACAAGCAGCCATGCTAGCTTGGGGACTATGGGACCTGATTTTTTTTTAAAAAAGGAACATTTCCAAGTTCTGATGCTTACACCTAATGCTCAGCAGCTGACTATATTCATTTTTTTTTCCACATTGGAAACAACTCATGTTGAGAGAAGCATTACTGAACTTGGTATCAAAAAAGCAGTGCATTTTCTTGAAACCAAATGTTCTTTAATCATATATTGAGAACAAATGCTGTTAAGAAGACAGGGGAAGAACATCAGTCTTTCATTGCCTTCAAGCTGAAGTCTGTAAACTGAGATTTTTAATTGTTTTAAATTGCAAATTAATTACTTGAAAACTTGATTACATTCTTTAATAGCCTCTAGTGAAATAACCTTTGAAGGAAAGAAGGGGAGGGAAATGCTCTCACAAGAAGTCATTAGGTTTGTCTTCAGGGACAACTTCCATCTTTCCCCTTTTTGCATATTTCTTCTTGTACCCACAAAACATGGATGTCTTCCCTCAAGAAAGCAAAATCTCTTAAAGGAAGTCCACCAAGGTACATACCCTTCAACTCTCCTGATTTGGCAGGGACAGTCCTGATTAATTCTTTGTCATCTCACTTTTTCAGATGCTTTTAAAATGGTCCAGTTTCTCTCCCCACCTCACACTTTTCCCCTTTCCCCTCAGTTTACTTCAATTGCTGAAAACGGAGTTCAAAGTGCAAACATACTTTGCACTCAATTAACTCGGCAGAGGGGAGAGGAGGAGGAATCTTATTTATTTATATCCTGACTTTCTCCCAATATAGGGACTCAAGGTGGCTGTCTTGCCCTTCCCTGTAGACAATGGCAAAAGCAAACTGCTGCAGCCTCTCCTAGTTCATGTGTTCTTCCCCACAAATAGCTTTTGTCATTATTGTTATCAAATATGCAGAGTGCGTTCACTCTCTGCCCATCCGAGCAGAGAGGCATGCAGCGAAGTAGCGTGGGCTTTCAAGCAAAGTCATGCACACCTCTGGTGCAAAAGAAAGATAGGCTGTGTTAATTTTCTTTATGGCTTTATTAAAAAGCAAAGCAAAATGAAATAAACAACAGAAGGCATTCATCCATGCTTCTGTATGCTCCTCAGGAGCTAAGAGAAAAGAAAAGGAGCCCCCAAAATGCATGAGGCTAGCTAGCTCTAAAATCCCCTCCCAGTTATATACTTCTCCCCAAACATTCAATCCTTCTGAGAAACAACAAAAATCTGAAGGCTCAGTTTCGTTTCCAGCTCTGAAGGACAGAGAAAACATAACAACAAAGGACAGATTTATGAGTTCTAATAGACAAGCTGGTGCCTTCAATGCCTTGGTGAATAAAATTACCCAAAAGGGGGAGATAAACTTCTGATTACAATATCTATTTTCCCTGACAATTTTAACCATACTCTGATGTTGCTTGGCCACATATGTCCTAGTTTTCATCTCTGAAATGTTGGAGGGGATCAACTTATACCAAGGACTTATCCAGCAGAATTGACTACATTTTAGCCTGGCTTAGGAGAAGGAAAGAAAGTGAGTGAGGGGTTCTTGGTCATTCATTCATTCAATTTATATCCCACCCTTCTCCCAGCATGTGACCCATGGCAGCTTCAAATACAGAGAAATAAAAACAATGTACAACTGAACATCTAATAATAAAAAAGTTTTAATCCTGTTAAAAACACTCATTTAAACCAGTTTAATACACAGGTAAAAGGACAGCACACCCTGTTAAAAGACCTTACTGCCAGAACTTTTTAACATACCAAAGACCTAAATAAAAAGGTCTTTGCCTACTAGTGAAAGAAGAAGAAGGAAAGACTACCCTGGCTTCCCATGGGAGGGAATTCCATGGCCTGACAGCAGCCACTGAGAAGGCTCTCTCCCATGTTCTCACTGAACACGCCTGTGATAGTGGTGGGATTAAGAGAAAGTGAGCATGCGCGCACGTGCACGCACACACAAACACACCATTGTAAAATTCAAGCAGGCTCATAGAAGGAGATGTGGTCTTTCAGACAGCTTGGACCCAAGCCTTATGGACCTTTTTAGCTCAGAACCATCTTTTCCCCAGTGCGATGAATTTATTGCAAATTAATTTAAAAACATTTACAGAAATGGTATGAGAAACAAATTAAGAAAAATAAAAAAAAATCTTGGGAAGTAAGCTTGCCCAGTTGAAACCCTTTGCTGAATCTTACTGGCCCTGTACAGCCTCAAGCCAATTTCAAAGTAAAATGGAGATGGGATGATGATGTTGTCTTCAAGAATGGTGCAAAAGGGGTGGATGAGATGAAAAGAGATAAAAGGTTCATCAATGACACACTGAAGTCTGAATTTCACAAAAAGTTCATGGAAAAATACATCAAATACTGTAGTCCTTCATAAAAAAAAAGTGTCGTAATGCTAATAGATTGAATGAAACAAGTCATTTTCCCTCCATCTGAAAAATATACTGGTTTAAAAGTAAAGTCAACAAATAGCAGCTTTAACCCAAGGTTACTCATACCTTTTTAAAACTTAATTCCTCATCTGGAATATTTTGTGGTTTCTTGTTTCAACAGAACCACCATTTTGAATTCTGCTTGGAAATGGACCTGTAGCTGGTGGAGCTATTGCAACAATGGAGTTGTGTGTTCCCTGTTATCAGCTACAATCAACAGCCTGGCCAAAGCATTTTGGACCTTCTGAAGCTTCCAAAGGAAAGCTTCCAATATGGAGTGTGTTGCAGTAATCCAAATGGGATGTAATCAAGGCATGTGTTACCATAATCAGATCTGACAGCTTGAGGAACAGCACAGCTGGGACACTAGTTTTATACACTCCTGCCCACCACATAGCACTGCCAAAATGTGGGCATCCAGGCCCAGGTCTTAATCCAAGAGTGTCCCCAAGCTGCAAACCTGAGATTTGGTGGAAGGGCTGAAACCCTATTCTCTTACATACCCTTACATCCCCTCCCTTACAATAATTTATGAATTGGCAATGATTCATAAGATTGGCATTAATTGACAGTTCATGAAGGTCCTGGTAGACCAGGTCATCCAAGGAAGAGTTCATGCACATATCACCAGAGACCTAAATTAAGTTGTCTGGGAAATTCCCCAAAATACAGACATGCCCAGGACTGGTTATACGGAGCCCCCTTAGATGAGTTGTTAGGGAGGCATGTGCTAATCCATCCCGGGCCTGGCAATGAGCTGTACTCCAACACAAAAAGTGATTGGAACACCCATTACTCTGCATCTTTCCCATCCAACAATAGAAAGTTGCCTCAAACCCATCAGTCTTAATGATCCAACGATTTACAATAATTAATGAAGCTGGAGCTTCCATTGTTTCCTTCTGGAAAACTCACTCAAACATTGTTCTCCATTCAAAACACCCCAATATGGGATATAAATATCACCCCAAAATACAGCCAAAGTGTGCAAAGTCTTCCAGATGCCATTTCTCTGCTGGTTTGTTGTGTCACCCCGCATGCATAGCTGTACTTCATTGCTACATGAACTTCTGCTTGTTGGACAAGTAAAGTATAGCCCATCGTCCCAAAATCTTTTCCTCTGTCCAAATAGTTCCTCCTGCTTCTTCATTAGCCTTGTGTGATTGCTTGAAGTGTGAGTGCGCACGTGAGGGGTTCCATAATTATTTTTCAATAAAGAAACATGTTTATTTACTTTCTGGCTTGGAGTCTTATCAGTGAGTACCAGTATACAAAGGTGCAAAGGTCCCGTAGTTCCCTGGCCTCTTGCAGACTAATTTGAGTTAATTAAAATTCCCCATATGAATATCTTAATTTGAGTGACACGAGTGAGTTCCCACAAAGCCCACACAATTCGGGTAATAGTTCCCTAATCTGCCTTTTGACTAACCAAGAGCACCTCTGCTTTTTCTGGATTAAGCTTTAATTTGTTCATTCCATCTAGTCCAACATTGACAGCAGGCACTGGTTTATCACTGAAACAGCTCTTCAAATACCTAAAGGGCTTCTACACAGACTCAGAGCATCTTAGAGTAGCATGAAACTCCAATCATCATGTAGTCCAATTTCCTGCCAGTACAGGAATCTACAGCTGAAGCACCACTGAGAGGTGTTTAAAAACCTCTGGCAAAAGAGAGTTCCTGCCTTCCAAGGCAGTCTATTAAGAGCAAAGACTTGTTCTCATCTGTCTTGTGACAGAAGTAAATCAGATATGTATAGATTAATGGGAGGAGAGATTTCAGTTAAACTTCAGGAAAAATTTCTTGACAGTAAAAGGCCTTTGAAAATAGAACCAGTTTCCTAGATTGGTGGTTGAGTTTTCCTTCCTGGTAGTTTTCAAGCAGAGACTGCACAATCTTTGCTTTGGGATCATACCATTGCAGAGCTGGAACTTAGAAGGGATCTCAAATATTACCTACTTCAACCCCCTGGCAGTACAAAACACCTGCAGCTAAACCACAAATGACCCTCCAGAGAACTTAAAAAGAAAAAACAACAACCCTAGAACTTTGAAAAAAAAGAGTTGGCACTATATCTTCTAGAATGGCTAGGGGGTTCTGGGAACTGTGGATTAGGCTGGCTGGGAGAGTCTTGTAGACCAAAACAATAACATTTCCAAACTGTGTAAAAAAGTAACTTTTTACATGCTCTGTTAAAAATCACCCATGAAGGAGAGTCCATTACTTTCTGAAGCAGTCTATCCCACTGTTGAACAACTCTTAAAACCAAGAAGTCCTTCCTAACATTTAACAGAAATCTCCTTTCCTGTAATTTCTTCAGTTCCTACCTGAAGAAACAGAAAACAAGCTTGCTCCATCTCCTATACAACAGCCCATCAAATGCCCATCTATCTCTGCATTTCTCACTTTAAACAGGCAGTTAGACAAGATCCAGTGTGAAGACATGGTTCAGAGAAGGAAGCTGATGCTTACACCATGACCCTATATTCTTGGCTTTACTCCCAACCTCACCTTCTCTGCACCATGCTTGGGGATTATAGGAGTTGTACTCCAACACAGCAGAAGAAGGGCATAGGGTTAGAACAATCCACTTTGGAGCACAGCTGGACTTTCTGCAATAAAGAAGACTGCCCAATGAAAGGCCACTCCAGATTCTTCTGCAGTGTGGAAGCAGTCAACACCAAAGGAACAAAACTGGTTTTCCCTAAGAGTGGAAACAATTGATGTTACTATCATACACTCCTGCTTCCAGAACAGTCTGCCATCTGTTATGGACATTTACTGATGGTCTCCTCTGGGTGCCCCTTCCATTGTAAATGTGGCATGTAGCAACCAAGGGAAAGATTTCTGACAGTAAGAGCTGTTAAGAATTGGCATACACTGCCTCAGAGTGTGGTGGAGTCTCCTTCTTTGGAGGTTTTTAAACAGAGGCTGGATGGCTATCTGTTGGGAATGATTTGATTGTGTATTCCTGCATGGCAGGTGTTTGGACTGGATGGCCCTTGTGGTCTCTTCCAACTCTATGATTCTTCTTATTTGTAGTGCGTCATCCAGGAAAGCATCGGGTGTTGTCTATCAGGTGCCATGCAAAGACTATTTTATCCTCATCTCTTTCATCTACTGTACTTAATTTTTTCCCCCTGAGATCATGATTCTATGGTAGCTTTTAACTTCTTGTTGTTAAGGCTGTCTTTGATTCATGGTAATTCTATGAAAGAGAAACCTCCAGGTCATCTGATTATTAACAGCCCTGCTAAGGTCTTGTAAACTCAGACCCATGGTTTCTTTGATTGAGCCAATCAACCAGTAATGTGGTCTTCCTCTTTTCCTATTGCTCTCAACTTTCCAAGGATTAACACTTTTTTTCTGAGTCATGTCATCTCACAACATGTTCAAAGTACAATCATAGAATCATAGAGTTAGAAGAGTCCGCATAGGACATTGAGTCTAACCCCCTGCTCAATGCAGGAAATCCAGCTATAGTATCCATAGCAGGTAGCTAGCTGTTCAGCCTCTTCTTGAAGACATCTACAAAAAGAGACCTCCACTGCTTCTCTTGGTAATTGGTTCCATTATCAAACTGCTCTTCTTATCAAGAAGTTTCATTTCTTTCTAATGTTCAATGGAAACTTCTTCCTGTAACAAAAAACCATTAGACCTGGCTCTACCCTTTGGTACAGCAGAGAACAACCCTGCATCATCCTCTCACAGTGTCGAAGGCTTTGGTGAGGTCAACAAATGTTACATAGAGACCCTTGTTCTGCTCTCTACATTTCTCTTGCAGTTGTCTAAGGGCAAATACCATATCTGTAGTACTCCTATTGGCTCTGAAGCCACATTGGCTTTCAGGAAGAAGTTCTTCTGCAATAGCAGGAAATAATCTGTTCAGGAGTATTCTTGCAAGGATTTTTCCACCAATACAAAGCAGAGTTATACCTCGATAGTTTGAGCAATCGGATTTTGCTCCTTTTTTCTTGTACAGGGTGATGATGACTGCATCTCAGAGATCTGATGGCAGTTCCCCTTTCTCCAAGCAATTCACAAGGAGTTTGTGGAATTTATCGTGGAGTACAGTTGTCCCTCCACATTCGCGAACTTGACATTCGCGGTTTTGGTTATTCGTGGTTTGTGGGAGGGCCCCCCGGCCCCCCCAAAACCGCGACACGGGGCCTCCAGAGGCCCCGTGAAAGACCTGGAGGGAGAGGGGAGGCTTGCAGTGTTCGGGCATATATACTAAAGACAACATCATATGGGAGGCGTAAGGAAATAATGCGATCAGAGTGTCCTGTTGGCAAGGTTTCGAGTTTGGAGGCAATAGAGTTTTTAATCATAAAGCCTACTCCTGAAAGATGTTTTTCGGTTTTGGGTTTGCCAGACCAGTAAAGTGTGTAGCTGGCGCCATGTTCTTTAAGGCTGCCTTCCTCATGGAGACAAACTTCACTAAGAGCAGCTATGTCAATATTAAGTCATGATAGTTCATGGGCTATTAGAGCACAGCGATGCTCAGGCCGTCCACTACTCTGTAGAGTCTCGCATGGTTCTGATGTTCCAGCATGCAAATGTCAGTTTATTTACACCTTTGGAGGCTGGTGTGTGCCTTTGTTTCTTTGCCTTGGTTTGACTGCATCAGAAGATGCCTGTTGGCCGCGGCTAGCCAACCAGGTAGATGGGGATGAGCTTTCATTAGGTCACCTTTTCTAGGCCCCTCTCCATATGGAACAAGCAGTGCTCTCCTTAAAAAATGCTGCTTAGTCATTCAGGATGCTGCCGAACAAGACTGTCATCTCCCGGGTCAGCCTCAAACGACCAAAGTCCTGAACCACCTGCATGCAGGGTTGGGGCTGCAGCTTCCAGGGCATCTTTACACCTGGTGTATTGTCCCTTGCCTATCGCTACAGGGCTTTTTTGGTATTGGATTTGTCCTTCGAGCCTGTGAAATTGATTTTTCTGGTGAAACGCAGCATGCACAGAACTGACCTGACCCTTTAAACCAAAGGTTCATCTGCTGTGGCCTTGCAAGCATGGATGGTAGCAGTGAGGTCCTCAGGTTGTAGGTTTGATTAGAGTTTCCTTCTCTTAGATGGTTGACCTTACAGGGTTGGACGAACACCATCTGCCCGGGTTTGGGATTAGAGTTTTCCTTCTCCTAGGATGGTTGCCATAAGGCTAGAGAGCCCATCCTGCCCTTTGAGACTCTTTGTCAGACCCGTGGGTTTTGACCTGTCCGGCATGGGAGACCCTACCAGTGGCTATTATGCCACCACCAGCATAGCTTAAAACATCATTAGGGTACGCAAGCCTCTTTCCCACGACAAGGGGGTGTCAATGGAGAGGTGATCAGACATTACTCCACATCTTACAAAAGAAGTTAAATGCATTTATGTAATCGGCAAAGTGCTGCTGATTCATACCAATTATTGCATGCAATAGTGGGAAAAGCTTTCAGAGAAATAATACCCTCCCCACTCGTACCATTCAGAACACTCTCCTTCCTTAACTCTGTTCCATAGGCAGGTTTGCCACCATAACAATACGTTAAGCACAAAACGTAAGAAGCTGCAGTTACTCACCCCAACACCCCCTGCCCCATATCTGTACTAATTGGCAATATTTAATAATTTGGGCAAATGCGGCCATCCATGCAGTGTGTCCAGTAAACTGGGAATTCCCAAGAGCCAGGAATCCCAAAGACTAGCGCTGAGACTCATTCAGGTATGCACTTAAGGTGGGGCCAGTTCAAATTCCAAAGAGAGGTAATGCAAGGCAACGTCTTGCCTGAACACCTGGCTAATCTCATCAGCCTAAACTGAAATACTCAAGTCTGTAAAGATCCCTCATACCTCTACCTTCCCCCCAAACAAAGAGAGTTGCTTCCTCTATTCAGTTACGAAGTATCCACACATTAAGGATCACTAGCATATCTAGAGTGTCCATTGTCTTACCTTCAGAACCTTTGAGAAGCATTGTCTTTCACTCTAAATCCTGTCCCCTGAAGGAAATTATTGGGTATAAAAGCCTTTCCAAATCCCCACTCAAGCGCGCACAGTTTGTCTTCCTCTCAACTTTACATCAGACTGTGTAGCCATTCCAGCTTCGGGACCCCCACTCTGCTGGTTTTTTTCTGTGATCTCATCTCCTCAGATTGGTACAGTGTCACCCCAAAACAACCTCCCTTCGCTATTCCTCTGTCCCAATACTTCCTACTTTATTTGCTAGCTTTGCATGAATGCTTGAAGCCTGAGTGTGTGTGTGTGTGAACATTGCTATTATTGTTTTCCCAGAAAGGACAAATAATTGTACTACCTAGCTGAATGTCTCCCCCCTATAATTGGTATACATAGGCCCTGCTATCTGTTGCCCCCTCTCACATAGCCAAGCTGAGCATATTAATTCCCCAAATTATTATCAATATTTGGAGGGTCCTTAAGACCTCTGAACATTTAGGATAACACTGCTGGATTGAACCCAAAGGTCAGGAAGTTCCTTTGGGTCTGTGTGGAAGCAGACTGCTTGGAATCAGTATTGAAAATTGTCTTAAGAAAGGTGAATTATTTATGAAGGAAACTTAGTATGAGCCTGCCCAGGCCCTGGGGTCCTCAGGAGAGGCCCTTCTCTCACTCTCACCACTTTCGCAGGCATGGCTGGTGGGAACATGAGGCAGAATAACTCACAACTAGGGCTGGGCAGAACTGTCAAGCCAAAGAACCTACTGAGATTCTCGTTTCTTCACTGAGATGTTTGTACAGTCCTCATTTTGTAAGTGTCCCTCCTCCTCACCCCATATACAAACAGGCTGTAATCCTACACTCACACAATTATACAGTGGTTGCACTACACCACTCTTCTCCGAATACTTCAAATGCACAACTGTCAGATACACAATCAATGTGCCTGCTTATACGTATTGCCCCATTGTGCAGTGAGGAATGCACAGTTTCCACAGCCAGTGGAAGAAAGTGATACATTGAAGACTGGTGAATAGTTATGCACCATCCAAGAATATGCCATTCCCTGGCTGGAATCCTATTGATTAGACCCAGCAGTGGAATATGCTGCCTCACAGTGTGTTGGGATATCCTTCTTTTTGGAGATTTTTAAACAGAGATCTGTCGGGAATGCTTTGATTTGGTATTCCTGCAGGGCAGGGGGTTGGACTAGATGGCCTTTGTGGTATCTTCCAATTCCATGAGTCTATGAATCAATTAACGTTGGATCCATTGATTCCATTGTTGAGCGGTGAGTCAATCAATAGGTAAATCCAGTTGAATTCCATAGCACTGCTCTACTCAGGATGAACAATAGGATTTAGGCCCTTGGAAAATGGTTACACTTGTGGAACTCTGCTTATACAACCATGTGGCGAATGTACTGCACAATGGCCAAAAATTGCAACGGTCTATGTACAGAAACTCACACAGGGTCATAACACCAATAGCACTACAGCCATAATGTTTCTGCGCATTGTTCCAATGTATGCATTTTGCACTGAGATCTAGTGCATCTGCTCATGGAACACCAGTCTCTGCCAGCATGTTTACATGGCTGCTTGTGGGGGAGGATAGAGGATGCTCCCTCTTCTCCACTTCCTCCCCAGATGTGCAACAGTAGTCAGAGGGCTCACAGATGAGGCTTTGTCCTGCCACCTACTTATTAGCTGCATGGCTGCACTTTGGCTCATTCTTATCGGGCTTGTATTACCTTAGCAAGAAACAGCCAAGGTCCAGTCTCAGACAGAAGGAATCTTCTTCTCTGAATGTGCAAGGGCAATCAGACCCTTCCCAGGGACATCCCCACAGCCAATCGGTGGTCAAGAGAATGGAGCTGTGCTCATAAACACCCTGACTGCTGTTGCACAACTACAGGGAGGGCCATTGCACAAGGTGGTGCAGAATATCTCCCTCTGCAACAGCAGAAAAATATATATATGTAGGTATAACTGGGGGTTACACCTGCATATGTCACCAACAGGATTCTAGACTCTGCATGTATTTCCCAAGGGTGTGTGTGTACACACACACACATATACAGTAGCACCCCTGTATCCACAGGGGGATTGGTTCCAGGTACTGAAAACCGTGGATAGTAGTACATGACCAGCAATGAAGAGGGAAAAGGAAGAGTTATGGAAGAGGATAAGGAAGGGAGGCAGACAGGAAGAGGAAGGCAGCCCAATTGGTTCATGCTGTGGAGAGAGGGTAAGGTGGATGGGGCTGGAGGAGGATGGAGGTGGACGAGTTCTCTTCTCCTCCTCTCCCTCCCCCATCCCTCCCCCAGCCATCACCGACCACAGATAACTGAACCAGCAGATGGAGAATCAGTGGATATGGAGGTGTTACTGCATGTATATGTATATTCTGCCCACACCAACAGTTTGCACACATTTTAGAACAGCATGCACTTTTCTTTGCAAATTTTGCAGCTGTGCACATGTTATCAAATTGTTTTTTCCCTCAACAGAATGAAGCACCAACTTCAAAATGTACGGCCTTCTGGCCACAAATCATATTCAGTTCCAAGTCAGAACATGGACTGTATAAATACGTTTTGTTAAAAAAAATTCCCAATTACAGCTGATAACCACTGATAGACAATTCTCTATAGGTATGGTTAACTACCTCCTGACTTACACTAGAGCTGAAAGTGATCAGAGCCATTCCTTTTCTCCCTTTCAACCATCCTCTTTCTCTTTCTCCCTTTTCTTCCTTCCCCAGTTCACTACATGGAGAGGGCCAGACCAGTTTTCCAAGGGGTCTGGATAGAATGTTTCAGTGGCAATGAGTGGCTCTGATGTCTGTGAAGGAGTAAAAAAGCTCCCGGTTTCACTTCATACTTTGAAACAAACATTTTGGCTTGTCTAAACCAATAAGGTTCAGCACCCCAAATAGTTCCTTTAAAGTTCAGATTAAAACCTAGAGTGGATGTGCCTTCCTAGTGACCTCTGGCATGTGTGTGTGTGTGTGTGTGTGTGCCATCAAGTCACCTATGAACTTATGGCAACTCCATGAATTTCATTTGGTTTTCTTAGGCAAGGCACACTCAGAGGTGGTTTTGCCAGTTCCTTCCTCCAAAATTTAGCCTACAACACCTGGTATTCATTGGTGGTCTCCCATCCAAGTACTAACCAGGGATGGCCCTGCGTAACTTCCAAGATCAGACATGCTCTGGTGCCTTTAAGTCAGAGGGCTAAATGAAATTAGGCTGAAGGCTTCAGGTTGACATCTCTGATCTTACCATTTATAGTACATTTTTAAAAAGTTGATCCTAGATTGTTGTCCTCAGAGCTTGGAAAAGTTACTTATTTGGGGCTACTATTCTCAGAATCCCCAGTAGCCATCTGTTTGATTTTTCTTGGAGTTGCAGTCCTAAAGAACTACTTTTCTCTGAGCTGTGGTGATGCCAGCAGTTTGCATTACAGCATACATATTGGGACTCAGGAATAGGAAACAGGCATGAATATATTCTTCTTAGTGGGAAGTATATTATACGAAGAATGCATTTTCTTTTCAAACCAAATACCTCTCTTTCCTGCCACCGGTAGCCCAACCCTTTCTCCAAGCTGGTTTCATTAAGAAGTTATTCATCAGCTTCCGAAATTATCTCCTCCCTCCCTCCTTCCCTCTCATCAAGTAAAATACTTAACTCCTATGGAGTCCATTTGTTTTACCTCCCAGTGGCATTCATTTTCAATTCTCTCCACCTCTTTTTGCTGTTTTCAAAACTGTCGTTCTGTGACTCATTCCTTCCGTGATACAAACAGGCTCTAATTTTTACTTTTCTTCCTCCTCCGAAAAAAACACCCTTCTCTGGAGAACAACTTGCCTTAAAAAAGAAAAAAATAGTTCTGCACCTCTTCCGATCTTTCCATTTTTCAAAATGGCTGAACTCGCCCAGCACACAATCCAAAGGAATTTAAGTACATGGCTGAGTTATTAACTCTCAGGCTGATTCACACATGCACTTGATGACTCACCAGTTGATAACTGGCAGCTGAGCCTGACTCTCCATATGGGATGGGGTGGAGGATGATCAAGTGGGTTGCACCATTTCAGGATGCACTGGGGGTGGATGGAATCACTGTTTGAAAATGTTCCCCTGCATAAAGAAACTATATCAAAAGAGAAAGCTAGCACTACTGTGGAAAAGAAGCATTACCCATGATGTACTAGATTTCTTATTGCAGGGATATATTGGTTTGAAAGGAAAGGTATTAAAAGTGAAATATACACATATTTATAGAGTGCAGTCCTAAAGTGGCTAAGATGAGCTGACACTAGGTCAGTTGAAAGCTGCAGGGATTTTGGAAAATTTATTTAGGATTAGCCTAGCCCGGGCTAAATTTATGCCAACATTGTAATTGTATCCCTGGGCTGGAAGAGGTTTAGATCTGGTATAATTCAGCTCATCCCTTGCTCTGCCCCTTTCTGGACTCTGTCAGCATCCAGCAAAAAGGTTCTCCAGCAAACTGGTCTGTTGGCAGATCTCTGATATCAGCCAACAGAAGAGGGTTTTGAAGTCATATCAGCTGGCAGAACGGGCTTATGCCTAATCCTAACTCTGTGCAGTAGGTACATCTTTGAGTTAGGATTGAAGTGCCTTTCCTGAAGACTACCATTGTAGCCAATAGGGAAGGGGGAGAGAAATGCTGGATGGTACTTCCTACATTTTCAGCTTTCATGTAAGAAAAACAAAAAGCATCTAGGAATTTAACTTGTGAAGATACAAGACTAAGCATGCAAAAACAAGCTTACTCGAGGAGTTTCACTAAGAAGTAAAACTGTTGATTAATGCTAAAGATACTCATAGAATCATAGAATTAGAAGAGAACACAAGGGTCATCCATTCCAACCCCCTGCCATGCAGTAATACACAATCAAAGCACTTCCAACAGATGGCCACCCAGCGTCCATTTAAAAGCCTCCAAACAAGGAGACTCCACCATACTCCGGAACCAGCGTATTCCACTGTTGAACAGCTCTTACCACCAGGAAGTTCTTCCTAATGTTTAGGTGGAATCTCTTTTCCTGTAGTTTGAATCCATTGTTCTGTGTCCTACTCTCTGGAGCAGCAGAAAACAAGCTTACTCCATGAGTCAACAGTGTGATGCAACAGCTTAAAAAGCCAATGCAATTCTAGACTGCTTCAATAGGAGTATAGTTTCTAGATCAAGGAAATAATAGTGCCACTCTATTCTGCTTTGATCAGATCTCACCTGGAATATCATGTCCAGTTCTGGGCACCACAATTCAAGAAGGATAGTGACAAGTTGGAACAGGTCTACAGAAGGGTGAACCAAATGGCGAAAGGTCTGGAAAACATGTCCTATGAGGAGTGGCTTAGGGAGCTGGATATGTTTAGCCTTGAAAAGAGAAGGTTAAGAGAGGACATGACAGCCATGTTTAAATATTTGAAAGGATTTCACATTTAAGAGGGAGCAAGCTTATTTTCTGCTGCTCCAGAGTCCAGAGATTAGGACATGGAGCAATGGATTAAAACTACAAGAAAAGAGATTCCACCTAAACATTAGGAAAAACTTTGTGACAGTAAGAGCTGTTCAACAGTAGAATATGCTGGCTCAGATGATGGAGTCTCCTTCTTTGGACCTTTTTAATCAGAGGGTGGATGGTCATCTGTTGGGAGTGCTTTGATTGTATATTCCTGCATGGCAGAGGGTTGGAATAGATGGCTCTTGTGGTCTCTTCCAACTCTATTTTATGCTTCTATGATCTTCAATATTAAATCCTTTCAAATTTTTAAATATGGCTATCCTGTCATCTCTTAACCTTCTCTTCTTCAGGTAAACACACCCAGCTTCCTAAGACGCTCCTCATTGGGCTTTTCACATTTCGACACATTCCAGTTTTTCAATATCCTTCTTGAACTCGACACAGCATTCCAAGTGTGGTCTGACGAAAGCGGAATAGAGTGGCATGATTACTTCACTTGATCTAGACACTATACGCCTATTGATGCAGCCTAGAATTGCATTGGCTTTTCTGGCTGCCGCATCACACTGCTGACTCATGTCCAGCTTGTCATCCACCAAGACTCCCAGATCCCTTTCATATGTAATGTTGTCAAGCCAGGTGTCACCCATCCTATATCTCTACATTTCATCTGTTTATTCTGACCAGTCCATACCCACTTAAGCACTTTGAGAATGTTGTTGTTGTTGTTGGCCTGCTGAAGTGGCACAGTCCACCACCGCCTCAAGATTCTTATCATCACATACTGTTCCATGTGTTGACAGCATGGATGTGTAAATGCACTCATTCTGAAGACACAGACTCAGTTCAGATATAAGAGGTTGTTTGACCAATCTGTTTTCTCTTTGTTCAATCACTAAAGCTGCAGGGTCAGGGATTTTAAAGAAATATGTTATTGTATTGCTTTTTTTAAGTCTTTATGTCTCAATTCTAGTGCATCTTGTGGGTCTTTATATGGAATATTATAAACCACTTTGGGACTTTTGGAATGAAAGCTCCAAAGGATATACCCTCATAAAGAAAGAAACATGGAACAGCTCAGTGTTTCTTATTTCCATCCTCCTATCTATCAAAGCAGATAGCAAAACTTCCCTCTTTTGAGTGCCTTCTTGTGATAGAGGAGCTTTCAGACTTTCTAGTAGCTGCATAACCAAAATGTCAAATGTCTGCCTACAAATGTCTTTTAGGGGATGTTTCTGGCCACACAATTACAAACAAACAAATTACAAACATAGTTTCTGGCCACACAATTACAAACTCACATATGACAAACCCGTCACTACATTAAAGACTCAGCTCACTTTATAGAAAAAAATCAACAACATCCAACTGAAACCTGGAGACAGGCTGATCAGTTTTGATGTGCTCTCCTTGTTCACCAAAGTCCCCATAACGGACACCATGACACTCATCCAACAAATATTTCCTGAGGACATCACAGCCTTGTTCAAACATTGCCTTACCACAAGCTACTTCCAGTGGGATAACGAATTCTATGAACAGATAGATGGGTAGCCATGGGCAGCCCCCTGAGCCCAGTGATAGCAAATTTTTACATGGAACATTTGAAAAGCAAGCCCTGGAAACAGCACCAAAAAAGCCCACAACATGGTTCCAATATGTGAATGACACTCACCATTTGGAGCCACAGAGAAGAAGATTTGGTCTCATTCCTGAACCACCTTAACAGCATCCACCCAAATATCCAATTCACGATGGAAAAAGAGAAGGAATAAACACTGCCATTCTTGGATGTCCTAGTCATCTGCAAACCGAATGAATGGTTAGGCCACAAGGTATACAGAAAAACCCACACACAGAGACAGATACCTACACAAGAACTCCAATCATCACCCAGGACAAAAAAAAAGAAGCAAAATAAAAAGCATTGGTAGACCATGCAAAAAGGATCTGCGAACCCCACTACCTGGAGGACGAACTCGCCTGCGAACCCCACTACCTGGAGGACCTAAACTGGGCCCTACAGGCTAATGGTTACTCCTGATCAGACATCACAAGAGCAGCCAGACCCAGAAAAAAACACAGGAATGTAGAAGAAAAACAGCCATCCAAAGGGAAGGTTTTTACCATACATCAAAGGAGTCACAGACAAAATAGGGAAACTGATGAGGAAACACAACCTCCAAACAATCTACAGACCAACCAAGAAAATCCAAGAAATGCTACACTCAGCAAAGGACAAAAGAGACCCTCTCACAGCTGCAGGAGTTCACTGCATACCATGCAGCTGTGGACAAGTTTACATATGGACCACTAAATGCAGTGTGCAAACGCGAATCAAGAAACATGAGAGATACTGCAGATTGGACCAGACAGAAAAATCAGCAGTAGCAGAACATGTTATAATAATAATAATATAATAATAATAAAATTTTATTTATATCCCACCCCTCTGCAACACAATTGGGGCGGCTTACAATATAAAAACTCCATAATCACAATACCCTAGCCCACCCACCCCTTAAAATAATATTAAATTATGATGGATTAAAAACAGACAATAATTAAAAATATATATAAATTAGAAGAAAAAATTAAAACATACAATCACAGCCTAGAAAGGACAGCTGAGTCTTGGGCCGGGATAATTATTCAGGAAAGGCCTGCCGGAAAAGATCCTTCTTGACAGCTTTTTTAAAGCTGTCTAAGGTGGTAATAAGATGGATCTCGTCCGGCAGGCCATTCCATAATCTGGGAGCAGCAGCAGAGAAGGCCCTCTGGGAGGTCACCGACAGCCTTGTTTTCATAGGCTGTAACAGATTCCTCCCAGAGGACCGAAGTGTGCAGGGAGGGTTGTACGGAAGGAGGCGGTCCCGGAGGTAAGTTGGACCCAAGCCATGTAGGGCTTTAAAGGTCATAACCAACACCTTGTACTGTGCCCGGAAACTAATAGGCAGCCAGTGGAGAGCTTTTAGCACAGGTGTAATATGCTCTCTTCTGGAAACGCCAGAAATCAACCTGGCTGCCATGTTCTGGACTAGTTGAAGTTTCTGAGTCAAGCACAAGGGTAGCCCCATGTAGAGCGCATTACAGAAATCCAGACGGGAGGTTACCAGTGCATGTACCACAGTTTCGAGGTCCCTAGTTTCCAGGAAAGGGCGCAGCTGGCGTATCAGCCTAAGCTGATAACAGGCACTCCTGACCGTCGCATTAACCTGATTAGTCATCTGGAGTGATGGGTCCAGGAGCACCCCCAGACTGCGAACACAATCCTTGGAGGAGAGTGTAGTTCCATCCAGGATTGGAAGTTGTATTCCCAGACCTGGTTTTAGGCCTGTAACTGTTAGTACCTCCGTTTTGTCTGGATTCAGTCTCAATTTGTTTTTCCTCATCCAGTCCATTACTGCTTTAAGACAATCATTGAGAGGAGAGACGCCATCTGAAATCGAAGCTGATGACCGAGACATGGAGAAGTATATCTGGGTGTCATCAGCATACTGATGACACCGCACTCCATGCCTCCGAATGATCTCTCCCAGAAGCTTCATATAGATGTTAAATAGCATCGGGGACAGGATGGCACCCTGAGGAACGCCACAGTTAGGCTCTATTCTAGTAGAGCAACTGTCCCCGAGCCTCACCCTCAGGGATCTGCCCGAGAGGAAGGAACGGAACCACTGCAAGGCAGTGCCTCCGATTCCTAACTCCCTCAGGCGATCCAAGAGGATGGAATGGTCTATTGTATCAAAGGCCGCTGGGAGGTCCAAGAGCACCAACAGGGTCACACTACCCCTGTCGATCCCCAAGCGGAGGTCATCAGCCAGAGCAACCATGGCAGTCTCCACTCCATATCCCGTCCTAAAGCCAGTTTGAAATGGATCTAGATAATCGGTTTCATCCAAGACAGCTTGGAGTTGGGAAGCGACCGCCCTTTCAAACACTTTGCTTAGAAAAGGCAGCAAAGAGACTGGCCTATAGTTGTTCCTGTCCAAGGGGTCCAGGGAAGGCTTTTTCAGGAGCGGCTTAACCACTGCTTTCTTCAGACAAGGTGGAACGGACCCCTCCCTGAAGGACGCATTGATAATATCCCTAAGGAGTACTCACGATGCGTCACCCCCTTGGGTGGCCAGCCAAGATGGACAGGGATCGAGGGGACAGGTCCTTTTCCTCACTCTACCAAGGAGCTTGTCCACGTCATCGGTACTCACAGATTGAAGCTGATCCAATAAAATTTCATCAACGGAGTTACTGGACACCTCGTCTATAGATTCAGTCATAACACTGGTATCTAAGTCGGCTCTTATCCGAGAGATTTTATCTGCAAAGTGGATGTTAAATGCATCACAGCAGGCCGTTGTTGGGTTGAGTAAGGGGTTCTGCACAGGTGGGATCTGCGTCAGCTCCCCCACCACCCTAAACAGTTCTGCTGGACGGGACTCTGCAGATGCAATACGTGCAGCGGAGAAAGACTTCTGCGCTGCACGTATCGCCTCTCAATAAGAATTAAGGAAATTCCTATGACGAGTCTTGTCGGCTAAGAGTCGAGTCTTTCACCAGGTGCGCTCTAGTCGTTGTCCAGCCCGCTTCATCTTCCTAAGCTCCTCTGAGTACCAGGGCTTACGGTTAGGAGCAGGCTGGAAAGGACGCTTGGGAGCGATTGTGTCAATAGCCTTGGTGAGGTCGGTGTTCCAAATATTAACCAAAGCTTCAACAGAATCACCGGCGTTACCAACCATTAAACCCTCCAAGGCTTTCTGGAATCCAATTGGTTCCATTAGCCTTCGAGGGCGGACCATTCTAATGGGTCCACCACCCCCGGTGGGGCAGTCAGTGGCTCTTTGCTCCATCTTGACCAGGAAATGATCCGTCCATGACAATGCGGAGGTTTCAATAACCTCGGCCCACGGATATTCCTGTTCCGTACTAAAGGCCGCATCGAGGGTATGACCTGCACAGTGAGTAGGCCCGACAACCAATTGGGATAGGCCCATGTTTGTCATGGATTCCATGAACTCCCGAGCTGCGCCAGTTAGATTTAGCAAGCTGGTCTTGAGTGGGATGTTGAAGTCGCCAAGAACTAAAAGTCTGGGCGACTCCAGCAGCAACTCTGAGACCAGCTGTGTTAGCTCGGTTAGGGAGTCTGTTAGACAATGGGGTGGCCGGTATACTAACAGAATCCCTAAGCTATCCCTGGACCTCAGGCTTAGATACATACACTCGATGTGGACTGTGTTCCGGATAGGCTTCCTGGTCAAGGTTAGATTGCTTTTATGAACCAGAGCCACTCCGCCCCCACACCCACTTTTCCTTACCTGCTCACTAACTGAGTACCTGGCCGGGAGTGCCTGCGCCCAAGTTGCAGCACTGGCCTCTCCCAGCCAGGTCTCCGTAAAGCATGCCAGGTCGGCAGCCTCATCCAATAAGAGGTCATGGATAATGTGTGTCTTGTTTTTAACCGACCTGACATTGCAAAGGAGCAGAGTAAGGGTCTGTGGAATGGTTGGTGCGCTCTCCAATTTATTCTGGGAAACAGAGTGAACTGAAGGCAGGATAGGTATTAAACATCGATCCCGCCTTCTTTTGTAACAATTTTTCGCTCTGTTGCCACCATACCTTCCCTTCCCCCACACAACCTCCATTCCCGCTCCCAGATCATTCCCGGCCCGCGGTAGGTGTTCCTGGGGTGGGTTGGTGGGGTGACTTTTAAGGCCAGCCACTCCTGGCCACACCCCAACTCCCTGCTCAGCTGCCCTTACCCTGGTGTAAAGGGGAAGGAAGTCTTCCTTGCAGTCCTCCAGAGTCTTCTCTGGCTGGCTGGCTGGCTGGCTTGCTGGTGGGTGTTATAAACCAACCTGGACACAAAATGCTATTTAAAAACATAGCAATTCTGGACCAGGTCAACAACTATCATGTCAGAATGCACAGAGAAGCTATTGAAATCCATAAACACCCAGACAACTTCAACAGGAAAGAAGAAACCCTAAAAGTAAACAAAATCTGGTTTCCAGTTTTGAAAAAAACAATAGAATCAGAACTCAACACTTACAAAGGAATTCCACCCAGGCACAGGAGGATTTCCAGCAGATAATGGGCCATCAACCAACCATTAGCCAAACAGACACGAAACCTCCTTGCATTTCTATACCCAGAAACTAACCATTCAATTACACATATTTACATATACTCCCCAACAGGGGTTCACAGCATATAAACGCCACACACATTCCTACCCAACCATTCTCTGAAGATGCCAACCACAGATGCAGGTGAAACGTCAGAAGTAAACTCTTCCAGAACACAGCCTCACAGCCCAGAGGAAAAAAAAAAAAAACGAGGAAAATCTTCTAGGGGACATTGACTATTCACCCAAGCCTCTAGGCACAGAACATTTATGTCCTGTTCAAATAGTGAAAATAATCCAAATGGCAATCACATGGAAGGCGATCTGTCTAAACAGACATTCGCATCAATACATCTCATTCAGAAGAGGGCCAGCCAAATCCACTGTAAAGCTCCGAAGGGAAGCCTTTGGAGCTTTCTCACAGTTTTTAAAAAGCTCCGTAGGGCATGCGAATGTGCGTTCCTTAGGACAGTTGCATTCACATTGTTGCGACAAGGCAGTGTAAGCTGATTGGTCGGATGAACATGGGGGTGGGGTTATCAAACAGGGAAAGCCCCTGCTGCTGCCATGTTGGATTTTCAGCTAAGTGTGAGATTGGTAAGGAGATAAATGGCAATCTTTCTTTCTCTTCTTCTTTTTTTCTTTTGTAAATATGAAGTATTGCTTGTGCACACCATGGTAAACAGATATTTTTTTAAAAAAAAATTAGGTGACAGCAGATTTAAAACAGCAAGTAAATCACTCATGGCCACCATCTTGGATATGGGGCATCAAAGTTTGGGGGGGGGCTCTTTTGACCATTAAGACAGATTGCAGCACTGCAAATTGCTGTTTCTTTGGAGGAGATCATATTTCTTCCCCCCACCCTCGTAAAAAGGACCTTATTTATTACTTTTCTTATGAAGAAGTCACTTTTGGACACCAACTGTTAGAATCCTATCTCACCACCTTCACATGGTGGGAACACGGGAGAGGGCCTTCTCAGTGGCTGCACCCAGGCTCTGAGACTCCCTTCCCAGAGAAGTTAGACTGGCATCCCCCCTGCTTTTTTCCCACAAAGACTTTTCTATTCTGACAGGCATTTGATGAGTGACTATATAAGGCCTGTTTTACACAATACACTGGATATTGCTAATTGTTGTGTTAGTGTGTGTGTCTTTTATAATGATGTATGTGTTAACCTGGTTTTATTCTTATTTTTTATTGTTTAATCTTGTTTTAACTTTTGTTTTTTGTGGATTTTAACCATATCTTTTTAATTGCAGTAAGTTGCTTTGAGTCCCAATCTGGTGAAAAGGCAAGATAGAAATAAATATCATTGTAGTAATCATCATCATCAACAACATCAGCATCATCTTTATCCCACTTGGAAAAAGTCCCTTCAGCTGTAGAAAGATTGGGAAACATTTCTGCTGAGCCAGTCAGATTATTATATAAATTATATAACAGATTAAATTATTATATAATTTAAATAAAACAAGGAACATTAGGTTCAGAATTAGAGACGTGCTGCTCTAAACTACAGTTGTCCCTCTATATCCACGGATTTGGTATCCACAGATTTAAGTATTCATGGCTTGAAAATACTCTTTAAAAATAATAATCCAAAAAGCAAAGATTTTGCCATCTTATATAAGGGACACCATTTTGCTATGGCATTGCATATAATGGGACTTGAGTATTCACGGATTCTCCTTGCATTTCTATACCCAGAAAGTAACCATTCAATTACACAAATTTACATATACTCCCCAACAGGGGTTCACAGCATATAAACTCCACACACACACCTAGCCAACCATTCTCTGAAGATGCCAACCACAGATGCAGGTGAAACGTCAGAAAGAAACTATACCAGAACACGCCCTCACAGCCTGGAAAAAAAACCAAAGAAAATCTATGGATGCCAGCTGTGAAAGCCATTGACTTCATGTTCCTGTCATTGCTTGTGAAATCAGGTGCCCACAGCTAAGACTGCCACAGCCAAAACACAATAGCAAATCTGGTATTACATGCCAGAGCACATTCCCATATCATAGAACCCTGCCAGTCCAAAGGGCTAAGTGTTACCTTCCCTTCTAGAAGGAAAAGCAGCTCTCTGATCATGAATGATATTACCAGAACTAATCCTGATGTCATAAAATCATAGAATCTTAAAACAGCAAGAGCCATCTAATCCAACCTCCTGCCATGCATTCCCAAAGTACTCCTGAACGATGGCCATTCAACATCTGTTTAAAGACCTCCAAAGACTGAGAATCCATCTTCTAATTTCTTCTAATCTGTCTCAGAGTGTGGTGGAGTATCCTTTTTGGATGTTTTTAAACAGAGGGTGGATGACCATCTGTTGGGAGTGCTTTAATTGTGTATTCCTGCATGCAAGGTAGTTGGACTGGATGACCCTAATGGTCTCTTCCAGCTCTATGATTCTATGAATCCATTGGTTCTTCTTCTAGTTTTCAGAGCAGGAGAAAACAAGTTTGTTCTATCTCCTAAGTGCCATCCCTTCAGAAATATACACAAAGATGGCCACCTCTTAGCCTTCTCTTCTCAAAGCTAAACATACATAGCTCCCTAAATCATTCTCCATAAGGATTAGCTTCCAGACCTCCCACCATTTTGGTCACCCTCTTCTGGACACATTCCAGCTTGTCAATATCCTTCTTGAATTATGGTGCCCAGAACTGGACACAGTATTCCAGGTGAGGTCTGATCCAAACACAGTGACAATACTACTTTTTGATCTAGACACCAGATTCCTATTGATGCAACCTACAATTGGATTGGCCTTTTTGGCTGCTGCAGCACAATATTAACTTATGTTTAACTTGCAATCCACTAAAACCCCAAGATCCTTTTCGCATGTACTGTTTCCAAGCTAGGTGTCATCCATCCTATATTTGTGCATTACATTTTCCCTGCCTAAATGGAGTAGCTTACATTTAGAGTCCTACTACATGTCTCCCTCTCTTCTGGAAGGGAAAGCAGCTGTCTTAACACGAAGGGTGTTACCAGAGCACATTCCCACATCAGAGAATTTTGTGGTCAACCAAGCAGAGCATCTCCCTCTTTTCTGAAGGCAAAAGCAAGCAAACTAACACACACACACACACAAACCTGGGTTTTTATGTTGTCGATTACCAGGTTTCCATAATGTATTTTTGTTAGCAATGGCAGCACCACGGCAGATTGGGGTCACAATATTGCACCATTAGTGGCAACAACAACTTTTTTGTTATTGGACTGCACAGGTGGACCGCAAGCTACCCAGCCCTGTTATTAATAATGTCTTCCTCCTCAAATCACTACAAATCCCCTCCAATTCTCTTCCCACACCTGAAGTGGTAAATGTGATCACACTTTCAGTTCAGTGTCAGTAACTTATTTTTTACAGACCTACCAATGTGTTTCATATTTTACAGAGGAAAGAGCACAATAATTCCTACTCCCACCCCCTAGTCTGAAGTTCAATGAAGGAGAAATAGAGGAAGGGAAAGAATAGGGAAGCAAAGTGTGCTTATTCACAGAGAAAATACATTCATAGAAGAAAGTGAATATCTCAGTATTACAAACATAAAGTTATCTCTGTAACAGCTGATTCTGTCAAGTAAATCATTACTGTCAAGAGGCTCAGTTTTGTCTGATATATTATCGGCTCATGGCTCAAATGTCAGTGGAGTGGTTAGTCTGCTTTAAGTTTTACTCTGAACTTTAAAGGAGCTGTCCCAGGTACCAAACCCATTTGGGGGTTTGGGTTCAGCACCTTGGAAAGCACCCTTGACCAGCAGAGAACCCAAATAAATTGTGAATTTAGAATTTACTCACCACCGCACTAGCATGGGGCCTGCTAGACATTACTGTACTTATATTTCCTAATCAAAAACTGCAGGAGGTAAGATGTCATTCTCAGGTCTCCTCCTCAGGCAACATCCTCTTCATGGGAAAGATTTTGCAACATGGCTGCCTCCCTTTGTGCATTTCACAGCCTTTAATTCCTTCCATGTTCCTTTATTTTAAAACAAAGGGATGGAATTTCTCAACCATGCCCTGTGACCTTTTTTTCAAGTCTTTGCTCTTCATTTGGTAGGACTTAAGAGATTACACAAAATGCTCAATAAGAGATTCTGGGCTCAAGTCTCTCTCGGAATGCCATCATTGGATCTGGTAGGCCTTTCCTCTTAACCCTGATGTGATGTGCAGTGATCTTCTATAGCCATGAGAAATGGGCATTCTGGACCTGCTCAGGGGCACTCTCATATACTTTTTCTTCCTATGTTCTGGGGTTTTTCCTAGGTATAGGAAACAGATATCAGGGTTCAAGCCAAATTTCAGTTGTGGATAGTAGCTTCCATATTTGGTGAATCCATTCTGGATTTTAGTCTGAACTTAAACCTGTTTGAGAGTGGAATACACTGCCTTGGAGTGTGGTGGAGTCTCCTCTTTTGGAGGTTTTTAAACAGAGGCTGGATGGCCATCTGTCGGGAGTGCTTTGATTGTGTATTCCTGCGTGGTTGGACTAGATTGCCCTTGTGGTCTCTTCCTACTCTATGATTCTATGTAATAATAATAATAATAATAATAATAATATTTTTTTATTTTTAACCCGCCCCTCTGCTCAGCAACCAGCGAGGTGTACAGCAAGATTAAAACAACATCAAGTTAAAACAATCCTTCCCCATCCTAACCCTCCCACCCCTTAAAACTAAATTAAACTAATGGAGAATTAAAACAAAGATGAAATACAATAAATAAAGGCAACGACAGCAAGGGGGTAGATAAGCAATCAGTCCACTTGAACCGGGAAGTTATTCTGAGAAGACCTGCCGGAAGAGATCCATCTTTAGCGCTTTCTTGAAGCTACACCTACTATTGGTGTTGAATCAATTTTGTGAAATAGTTTGCCAACTTGTATAGCTCCTTTAAAGTTCAGACTAAAACCCAGAACAGATTCACTGTGCCACTAACACAGAAGCCATTGTCAAACTGGCCCTGATTGTTTGTGACACTTCTGTTACTATGCTTTGTTTTATTTATATGTTCAGCCCAAATTTCCTTCAAGGAGCTCAAGGCAACATGCATGGCGTCTAGTGTTGTGTACCTTCAAGTTGTTTATGACTTATGGCGACCCTAAGGTGAACATATCACAGGGTTTTCCTGGCAAGATTTGTTTGGGATTGTGGTGGTTGCTTTTGCCTTCCTCTGAGGCTGAAAGAGTGTGACTTGCCCAAGGTCACGGAATAGTTTTCCATGGCTGAGTAGGAATTCAAACCCTGGTCTCCTAGTATCCCAGTCCAACACTCAAACCATTGCACCATGCTGGCTAAACCACATTTTATTCTCACAACAATCTGTAACACTGGTCAATCTGGGAGCTGGTGATTGGCCCAAGGTCACTCAATAAGCTTCAGGGCTGGGTAGAAATTTGTTATCAGTTGCTGGCTGTCCTAGGTGTTCAAGACTAGATTGGCTCTACTCTCTGCTCTCAAAAACCTTTGAGGTAGATTTGGCTAAGAATTGGTAACTGGCCCACAGTCACATACAGATCACCCCCAATATCAGTGGTTTTAGTTATCTGTGGGACACAAAATAGGGACATATTACCATAGAGTCATGCTGGAAAATGCCTAGAGAGGCATCTTCTCTAGGCATCTTCAAGGTCCTCCAATGCAACTCTATGGTATGTTTGTATAGGAAGTCCTTTATTTTAATAGGGTTTGCTATTATCTGTGGTTTCACTGAAAATATGGGGGGGGCACCTGTACTAAACTTGGTGGCAGAGCACTGATCTCCTCTCAGGTTTCTCTAGAATGAGTCAAACATACATATACCTACTGCTAAACCACGATGGTGCCAACAATATCTTGTAAAGCAAAAAAGTCATTTTTTAATAGAATGTTCTTCCATTTTGCAATTCAACACCCGCCAACTATACTTAGTTTTAAATCCATGATAAAGGCATGTTTGTTCCTGCAAGTCTTCCCTGATTTATCCAGCCTAACATCTAAATTTTGGACCACATAAAGAGTGTATTTATTTTATTAATTTTGGCTCCTGCATTTCTCCCAATGTGGGACTGAAAGCTGCTTACAAAATAAGTTTAAACAGAATAGCTAAAACAATATACAGTACAAAAGTTTTAAAGAATCTAAAACTATCTTAAATTGATAATCCAACTAAAACAAGAATTAAAACAATAAAAAACATATTCAACACACAATAAACAATACTGCACACTCATTGTACATCTTTCTGCCCCAACCAATTAAAAGCTGAAGTTCTGTTTAAATTAAAAGATCTTTGCCTGCTAGTGACAAGAACAGTTGTTGTTGTTGTCAGTGTTGCTTTGAGTCCTCAAGTCATTTTCAGCTTGTGGTGACATTAAGGAAAAATTTATCATGGGGTTTTCTCGGAAAGATTTGTTTGGGGGGTTGCCATTGCCTTCCTCTTAGGCTGAGAGAGTGTGACTTGCTCAAGGTTACCCAGCGGGTTTCCATGGCTGAGCAGGGATTTGAACGCTGGTCTCCAGGGCTGTAGCTCAGCATTCAAATCTGGTTTTCAGAAGCGAGGATTGAGGAGGCTAATTGAACTTCCATAAGCGTTGGGCAGGGTCATATGGTTTATGTTAATCCATGTATTGTGCATTTGTGTATTGTATGTATGTTACATTTCATTGATGTACTGTATACCACTTTGAAACGTTTTGATTTAAGCAGTATATAAATGTTAAATGTATATAAATATTAAATAACTTTATGTATATACATGTTAGATAAATAAAACAAACTTTTAATACACACCCTTCATGCACACACAAAACACACACACTCATTTGGTGACTTAATCACTTGCCAGGAAGCAAACCTAAGTAAATACAATGGGACTTTTTTCTCAGCTTGTATAGGTCTGGTTTGTAAATCTGCAAAGCATGAAGCAACTTCAAGATTGCTTCAGAAGGTTTGTTTGTAGCTGACTAATGAGATTCCCTTCTGGAATTTATCACCATCAATTAAATAAAAATGAACCAAGATGGTGCAAGAGCAAAATATTCTCTCAAGGAAAAGAAGGGAAGTTTCTCTCTCTCTCTCTCTTTCTCTCTGGTGTCTATCAACCTATATCAGAGCTTGGAAAAGTTATTTTTGGATTCCACCTTCCAGAATCCCCCAGCCAGCATGGTTACTGGCTGGAATGTTCCGAGAGATGTGGACCAAAACATTACTGTCCCACACTTTCCTTTTCAGTAGACTGGTCTTATTCCAATAAAAAATCCCTAATCCCCAAAAATTCCTACCTTGCAAATTTCTGAGAGAGAAGAGAATCCCGCAGTTCTTTCATGCTCAAATTCAAGACCTGGGAGGAAAAGCCCCATTCTGGAGCTGTCTACCTACCAGGTGCTGAAAAAACACACCAGTTCCTTTTCATTCCCAGAGCCTGCAGTTAAGAAGAGCTCCCTGCAGAGGGAGAGTTTTGCAGACGATATGGGAACTGCAAAGCCATCAGTTTCAATCAGCAACCAAGAGCTCTGCAAAGCAACAGCAATCTGGTCTGCTCCATGCCACCACCATTCATAAAATGACCAACGTTTGTGGAAACTGCAAGTTATCCACTCTAACCCATCAGTCTTCAGGATTTGCACCAAGCCCTTTTATTATTGACAAACATCTGACAACTACTTGCTGTTAACCAGAGCTTGAAGAAGGTACTTTCTTTGGGTTACAGCTCCCAGTATCCCATACTTCGCGTGGAGTTGCAACTCCAAGAAGCAACTTTTTGGAGCTCTGCTGCTAAACTATCTTAAAGGCAGCCAAACTTTGAAACACAGTGAGACACCCCAGCATCCTAGCTTAGCACAGACACTCCACTGAGGTCTAGAATCCACATCATACAAATAAGTGTGTGTGTGTGTGTGTGTGTGCACGTGCACACCTTCAAGTTGTCTGTCTGCTTATGGTGACCCCATGCATTTCATAGAGTTTTCTTAGGCAAGGAATACTCAGAACTGGCTTTGTCAGTTCCTTCCTCTGAAATATCACCTACAGCACCTGGGATTCAGTGGTGGTCTCTCATCCAAGTACTAACCAGGACTGACCCTGCTTAGATTTCAAAAACAGTCAGGATATGGTGCCTTTAGGGTATTTATGCTGCTCCAAACAAAGTTAACCAAGTTAAAAGCAGAAAGCAGAAGAGTTACTTTTTAGATTGCAGCTCTAAGTGATCATAATATCATAGAATTGTAGAGTTGGAAGAGACCACGAGGGCCATCCAGTCCAACCTCCTGCCATGCAGGAAATCACGATCAAAGCATCCCTGACAGATGGCCATCCAGCCTCTGTTTAAAGACTTCCAAGGAAGGGGACCCTACCATGCTCTGAGGGAGTGTGTTCCACTGCCGAACAGCCCTTACTGTCAGAAAGTTCTTCCTAATGTTGAGATGGAATCTCTGTTCCTGGAGCTTGCATCGATTGCTCTGTGTTCCAGTCTCTGGAGCAGCAGAAAAAAAACTTGCCCATCCTCACTGTGACACCCCTTCAAATATTTAAACATGGCTATCATGTCCCCTCTCAACCTTCTCTTCTCCAGACTAAACATGCCCAGAGCCCTAAGCCGCTCCTTATAGGGCATGGCCTCCAGACCTCCCGCCATCCTGGTTGCCCTCCTCTGGACATGTTCCAGCTTCTCAGTATCCTTCCTGAATTGTGGTGCCCAGAACTGGACACAGTATTCCAGGTGGGGTCTGACCAAAGCAGAATAGAGTGGCACTATTACTTCTCTTGATCTAGACAGTATACTTCTATTGATGCAGCCCAAAATCACATTGGCCTTTTTAGCTGCTGCATCACACTGTGGACTCATGTTCAACTTGTGGTCTACTAGGACTCCTAGATCCCTTTCGCACGTAGTCTCATTTAGCCAGATCTCCCCCATCCTATATCTATGCATTTTGTTTTTCCACCCTCAGTGCAGTACTTTACATTTCTCCGTGTTGAATTTCATTTTGTTAGCTTTCGCCCAGCTTTCTAGTCTATTCAGGATATTTTGAATTTTGATCCTGTCCTGTAGGGTATTAGCTACTCCTCCTAATTTGGTGTCATCTGCAAATTTGGTAAGTATGCCCCTAATTCCCTCATCCAAGTCATTGATAAAGATGTTGAATAGCACTGGGCCCAGGACAGAACCTTGTGGCACCCCGCTGGTCACATCTTTCTGAGATGAAGAGGAGCCACTGCTGAGGACCCTTTGGGTTCGACCGGTCAACCAATTACAAATCCATTTAACAGTTAACTTGTCTAGTCCACATTTTACAAGCTCGTTTGCAAGAATGTCATGGGGAACCTTGTCAAAGGCCTTACTGAAATCAAGGTATGCGATGTCCACAGCATTCCCTTCATCTACCAAGCTGGTAAATTTATCCAAAAAATGAGATCAGATTAGTCTGGCATGACTTGTTTCTCTGAAACCCGTGTTGACTTTTTGTGATTATGGCATTGCCTTCTCACAGACTCTCTCATGCTGGCTGGGGGATTCTGCATTTAGAGCGGAAAAATGAAATGCATAAATATAGGATGGGAGAGACCTGGCTGAATGAGACTACGTGCGAAAGGGATCTAGGAGTCCTAGTAGACCACAAGTTGAACATGAGCCAACAGTGTGATGCGGCAGCTAAAAAGGCCAATGCGATTTTGGGCTATATCAATGGAAGTATAGTGTCTAGATCAAGTGAAGTAATAGTGCCACTCTATTCTGCCTTGGTCAGACCTCACTTAGAATACTGTGTCTAGTTCTGGGCACCACAATTCAAAAAGGATATTGACAAATTGGAGCGTGTCCAGAGAAGGGCAACTAAAATGGTGAAAGGTCTGGAAACGATGCCTTATGAGGAGAGACTTAGGGAGCTGGGTATGTTTAGCCTGGAAAAAAGACGGTTAAGAGGCGATATGATAGCCCTGTTTAAGTATTTGAAGGGATATCACGCTGAGGATGGAGCAGGCTTGTTTTCTGCTGCTCCAGAGACTGGAACACGGAGCAATGGGTGCAAGCTCCAGGAACAGAGATTCCACCTCAACATTAGGAGGAACTTTTTGACAGTAAGAGCTGTTCAGCAGTGGAACGCACTCCCTCGGAGTGTGGTGGGGTCTCCTTCCTTGGAGGTCTTTAAACAGAGGCTGGATGGCCATCTGTCGGGAATGCTTTGATCGTGATTTCCTGCATGGCAGGGTGTTGGACTGGATGGCCCTCGTGGTCTCTTCCAACTCTGCAATTCTATGATTCTATGACATCTAATACAAGGCTCACAATTCCCAACAGTGTTTAACTATGTGCAGATATTTAAATTAGGGAGGAAAGTCCATTCGTTTTCTTCACATTATTGGTGAAAAGTTCTGTAGTGCTATTCCAGTGAAATTCAGAGTTGATACAATACTGGATTAGGTGTGACATGTACGTGTGGCATAGATATCAGCACCTCCCATGCAAAGTTGTAGCATTCCACTGAGTGCTCCTGTCACTTCTGTGGGTGACTATGTACAAAATATCCAGATCCAAGCCAGACTGTCTGAAAAGCTAAGGTCCAGTAAAATAAGATGAACCCCCTACTGCATATATATTGAGGAGACAAGTGATACAACTTCTGTAGGTGAGGCAAGAAGATAAAAACTTTGCGATAGATTGTGGGGGCAGAATTTGATTTTCATAAAAAGGCAGAAAACTGGGGGATGAATGAAGATGCCATGCCTGTTCTAGGAATCTATGCTGTGTTGTGGGGTTGTGGAGGGCTGTATCGCTCTGCTTCATAAGAACCAGCCATGGAACATGTTTTCAATGGAGACCTGAATGTGTCAAGAAAAAACAAAAGCAGGAAATGTCTCTGGAGCATGAACAGAGTGCATCAGAGCCATCTGGAATCATCATTTATAACTCCCCAGTGACATAAGATGTGTTGGTAGCTATCCCCTTAGAAGCCTTCCAAAGGGGTGAGATGAATTCATGGAGGAGAAGTCTATTAGCCACAGCAGTCAAGTGGAGTTTCCATGTCCAGGGGCAGTATATCCCTGACTATCAGTTGCCAGGGAGCAACAGGCAGAAAGACACTATAGCCTTTATGCCTCCTTGTGGATTTTCAGGGGCAATTGGTTGGCCAGATCTTCCAACCCAGCTCTTCCTATGTGCTTATGAAAGTAAAAGGTTTCCAAAGTAGAGGTTATGACTCTGAGGTGGGCTTGGAAACCTAGAGCCCCAGAATGTAAATGCTGGGATTCAACAATCTTTGGAATTCTGAAACAAAAAGGGATGGTTTAAGTTGAGACCTAAGGTGGAAACTTCAGGTATACTTGGTTGTTAGTGGAAAGCAGTGGGACAGATCTGCTCTTAATCACACTTGGAGCAGAGTCACTAAAATCAATGAGACTTAAGATGGTCAGGGCTAACTCCAGTGCCACTATTGTCAGTGGGTCTTGTCCTAAACATGAACCCAAAATGATGTCCTTTAAAAATGATGATGCTTTCCCTCCAAATCTTCCCATTTGGCTTCTGCTCCTCCACTTCACTCCCTGTTCTTCATACTGTAAACAAACTGTTGGAAACCAATTAGAAACCAACCAAGAACTGGCTCTGGAGCCCCAGGTCCATCCCTGCTATTCACTCTCTCCTCTCTTTTCCAGCCTCAGGGAGCATCTACAGTATAGAAACAATGTGGTTTGACACCACTTTAACTGCCACAGCTCCACCCTACAGAATCCTGGGCTTGTAGTTTGATGAGGCACCAGCCCTCTTTGGCAGAGAAGGCTGAAAACCTTGTAAAACTACAAATCCCAGGATTCCATAGGATGCAGCAACAACACTGAAAGTGGTGTCTAAGTGCATTATTTCTACAGTGTAGATGCACCCTATGTTTCCTCACATGTAATGGAGACCTTGCCTGAAGGGGAAAAGCAAAACTTTAAAAAGGGACAACAAAAACTAACCACTGCCTACCACAACTTAGGGGGCATCCACACTAGAGAAATAATCCAGGTTGAAACAAGGTTATTGGCCTGGCTCCTTCCTATGGAATCCTGGGATTTGTAGTTGGTGAGGCACCAGCACTCTGTCAGTGAAGGCTACAGACCTCATAAAACTACAAATCCCAGGATCCCATAGGGTGGAACTACAGCACTTTAAAGAAGTTTCAAATTGCATTCTCTCTACAGTGCAGATGCTCTCTTAGAGATTCTGGGAGTTGCAGCCTCTCCAAAGGAACTTTCCCAAGCTCTGGTTATTAGACAGGCATTATTCACATTTTATGGCCAAACAAACAAACAAACAAAAAACTTCAGCGCTTCTTGTTCACCCATAAAGAAGATCAGCCAGTACCGATCCCATCCATCTTTTGAATCTCTGGAAGGAAGGAGCTCTGCAAATAATCCAGTGTCAAGGCGGATGATTATTTGTGTCGTGTGGATTTCCCCCTTTTAAGTATGGGATACCCCCAAAGAGGCGCCTCTTCCCTCCAGCTTGCCCACTTTTAAATATATACATATATATATATATATCTCATTACCTGAATTCCTGAGCTTGCGGTTCTTGAACACCGAGATGATAACGAGCAGGTTGCCCACGAGGTCCACCACGGTGGTGAAGATCAGCACGCTGGACAGCGCCGCGACCACCCAGCCTGGCCGAGGGTCCCCCCCAGCCCCCTCCGCTGCCTCCAAAGCCGCTTCTTCCTCGCCCTCCCCGCGCTGGGGGGAGGAAGAGGAGGAAGAAGAGGAGAAGCCGAAGCCCCCTCTGGCCCCCAGCCCGCCGCAGCAGTTCCTCAAGGAGCCATTCTCCAGCATGGCGGAGCCCCCCGGCGCCCCCAGCGCTGCCGCCCCTCTTCCCTGCGCCCGCCTCCTCCGCCTTGCTCGACCATCGAAAGAAGGAGACCCCCACGAGACCTAGTAGAGCTCCCGCCACTCACTGCCGGACTCCCGCGCTCCGGCAAGGCTTTTAAAGAGACCCACTCCGATCGCCCCGCCTCCTTCTCCTAAAAAGGAAAAAGGGGAGGAGCTTTCTCCGCTCCGCGGGCGGGCGGGCGGGCGGAACAGCGCCAGGCCCCACCCACCCCTGCTGTCTTCGGGGGAAAAGAGAAAAGGTGGAGAGGGGAACATGAGAGACGCCCCACCCACTTCTTCGATGAGACACGCCCCTCAGCCCCGCCTACTATTTTCATTGGCTACCCTCCCACCGGGAGGCGGAGCCACCCAGGTTTAAAAGCCACCTGCCTGGGGTTTTCTCTCATTGCGCTGGCAGCCTCCCGAGGAGGAGGATGGTTGTTGGCGAGGCGAAGGAGGCGTTGGGAGCGAGAAGCTGGGGCTGAGCGAAGGCGAGTGGGAAGGATTTCTTTTCCCTTCGCATGCCCACCGAGGCGGTGTGACATGCCGATTAGTCAACGGATGAGCTGTGTGGACAGAGGAGGAGGAGGAGGAGGGCGTCACGTCTCTGTTGCAAGGAAGGAGCAACCGAGCTATGTTTTAAAGCAGTAGCTCTTCACTTCTTCTTTACCAGGGATCTCCCTTTAAATATCTTTTGTTTTGAACTCAAGGTTTAAAACCCTAATAATAATAACACCTAATAATAATAACAATTAATAATGCAGTTACACCATCCAGCCTTTCTCAACCTTTTTACCCTGGTGGAACCCTCGAACCAATTTTCAGGTCTCAGGGAGTCCCTGCCTAAAAATTATATCTCCAGATTGTATATATATATTTCAATCTCGATATCTCTTGGAACCCCTAGCACCCTTTCCTGGAACCCTGGTTGAGAAACCCTGTATTAAACCTTCTCTCAGAGGCACTGAAGGAGGAGGGACGACTTTTCTCCTGCTTCTTCCTGCAAGTGTGTGGCTGGAGTGGATTGAATGGCAATGTGCAGGCCAAGCCAGCCAGCCTTTGCCTTGTCTCCTGTCATGTGGCCACTCCTGCTGCAAGGAGGAGGTGGGCCAAGCAGCGTTCAAGCCTTCACAGTCTCCCTGTGAGGAAACATCACAGACCCCTAGAGGTCCCCAGACTACAGGTTAAGACCCACTGTATTAAAGTAATAATAATTGTAATTGTTGTTGCTGTTGTTGATTGTGCTGTCTCAGATGTTGGAAAGATATTAAGCGAACAATTTGGGAAACATACCCATCCACCCACCACTTTGAATTGTTACTTTTTTGGACTACAGATCCCATACTCCACAACTGGGGATGTAGGGAGTTGCAGTCCCAAAAATTACACTCCCAAAGCTGTACCATGCACAGATATTTTAGAAAGTCAAATAAGAAAAATAAGGAATAGACACAGGTGGATTTAAGTGAAGGAAGGACATGGGGTTCAAAGAGCCATAGAGCTTGAACCCCTAACAGTGCAGGAACCCACAGTTAAAGCATCCCTGAGGGGTGGTTGCCTAAACCCTTGTTTTAAACTTCCCATGAAGGATCAGCTAGGGGTGTAATGGGGGGTGAGGGGATTGCCCCCCCCAGTAAGAAAGCAGCCCTTCCAAATGAAATTTTCTTTCAGTCCCCAAATCTCTAGCATTGCAGAAGTGTGACACTGAAAAATGTTCACATCTAGAATGCTTGCATTTTCTGTGTTGACATTCCCTTGATAATTTTGCCTGCCCTTTTTTTTTTCTGCCTGAACTGTATTTCTCAATGTTCAATTAAAGTTTGAAGTGAGTGCAATGCTAGAAATTTTGGGACAGAAGGAAAATGTCATGCAGGGGAAGACAATGCCCACATTTCCCTACCCACAGAGCTCGTGCACCCCACCATCCTCACCTTCTGAAGTAGTCTGTTCTACGATCAAACTATCAGGGAGTTCTTCCTATTGTTTGTCATAATTGTAACAGGCAAAGAAGGATGGTCACACTCCCATTACCATCTTCCAAGATGAAAAGTACAGTACATGCATAAGAAAAATGTAGTATGATGCACACTGTACCAGATGAAAGATTCATCTTGTCCAACCTATATCTGTTTGGAAAGCCCACAGACATAGCATAAAATGCAAAAAATGCACATATAAGCAATGTTCCTCTGGATCTGAACATCTCACATACACACTTCAGCCTAGCATCTTCCAAATAGCTGGCTACAGCCTCCATCATCCACAACCAGCTACATTGGCTAGGGATGGTGGAAGTTGTAGTCCAGATAGGACTGAAAGCATCATGAATTATTTTCATTGACCAAAAGAAGAAGACACCTTTGAAGTATTGTCTGTGTTCACACTTCAGGATGTTGTTAGTCTCTGCACATGTCAGAAGAGATTTTGCATATGCAGAAGGCAGAGGAGAAGTAGGACTGAGCTGGGGAAGACTAATCTGCTGCTGCTAAATACTGAGATTCAGCTTAGTTGTTCCAACTGATAGGTGTTGACACAGATGTTTCCTCTGTAAATTTCTCTACTCAGTTTTTAAGACAGCACCTCTCACTCCAAGTTAGGATCTTCTGTTTTGTATTATTGCAGTTCCCAGGCTGTGATGCTTATGGCTGTGTGTGCCATTGAAATGGGAATTGCTCCTGTGTAGATATGTATACAGGAATGTGTTGTTGAAGCTGCTGTAAAACCCATTGCACTCAGCAAGACTGAAACTTACTTCTGAGCAAACATCCATACGGTTCTCTAATTCATGCTGTTAGCCAGCTCATAAACCTTTGAAATTAAGACATGTGCTTTCCCCCATTAAGAGCATTGCTTTGAATTCATTTGGCTCTGCTTGAGCCCCATGAAGAATCCTCTTCTGCCCCTCCCATGCATGCAAAATCCCCATCCTCGTGTTCAAAGAATTAGTGGCTACCTACTGATGCACAAGCTGGATCATACCCTAAATGATGTCTCTCTTTTCAATTCATGAAATCAATCACCATGCTTTTTAAAAGATGTGAATCAACCCTCCCCCCCCCGTTTTTACACATCATGAGCATAAAAATACAACCTCATTAGTGACAGTTAACTCATTTTCACAGCTCTCCCCATGCTGCTTTCTGTGTCAACAGTTGAAGGAATGACAATAATGTGGAAATTTCCAGTGAGGGTAGGGTAGCTGAGCATTGTCTCCTGGCAGCCAAAAGAACAAATGAATTACCGTAGTCTCTAAGACAGGGTGGGGCAACTCCTACTGGTTAGGGGGCCACATTGGCCCTTGAAGGGACTTTGGAGGGCTACACTGTCCCCTATTGCAACTATTTTTTTTCTTTATTTTCCCTCTTTCGGCCTCAAATGGCCTTCTACGGAGCAACTTCCCCACATTGTTGACTTTTTGCCATTATTCTGAAAAACAGCAGAAATATAATGTTTTTAAGGAGCTGCAAAAATTGGAGCAGAGGGAATGCAGTGGTCTTGTTGTTAATTGATGTGAAGTCAACTTCAACTTATGGAGACCCTCTAAGGCACCAGGCCCCATCTGATCTTGGAATCTAAGCAGAGCCAACCCTGGTTAGTACTTGGATGGGAAACCACCAACGAATCCCAGGTGCGGTAGGCTCTATTTCAGAGGAACTGGCAAAACCACCTCTGAGTATTCCTTGCCTAAGAAAACCCTATGAAATCTATGTGGTTGCCGTAAGTCAACAGGCGACTTGAAGGCACATAAACATGTGAGAGACCTCCAACTTACCCTCTTATTATTCCCCAACAGGGATGTTGATCTCTGCTCAGGTCTTGCAGACTCAGGACCGTGGCTTCCTTGATTGAATCTATCCCCTCGTAATGGGGCCTTTCTCTTTTTCTACTACCTTACCAAGCATCTTTGTCTTTTCTAACAAGTCCAAAGTACGCCCAAAGTATGACAGTTTCAGCAAAGTCATCCTGGCTTCTAGAGAGAGTTCAGGCTTGATTTGCTCTTGGACCCACATATTTGTCTTTTTGGCTATCCACAGAACTCTCCTCCAGCACCACATTTCAAATGAGTTGATAATCTTCCTATCAGCTTTATTCATGGCCCTGGTTTTACAAACATACATAGAAATCAGAAATACAATGGCAGTGGCAATCCTGATTATGGTATTCACTGATACCAAAGTCATCATTATTTAATTCAGTGGTAGCGTTTTACATGCAGAAGGTCATAGGTTAGACCCTTGGCATTTCTGGCACTGTAACTAATGGGCAAAACATTCTTCCAAAAGACCCTGGAGAGCTGCTGTCAGTCAGAATACAAAATACAGGACTAGATGGACAAACCATCTGGCCTGTTTTTGTTTTTTTAAACAAGGCAATTGCTGATGTTCAGGTTTTCTGAAGAGCAGCTGTGTTAAACCCAGAAGCAGTGCTGGCAAGACTGGAGCAGAACAAACAGATTCACATGGCACCTTAAAGACCAACAAGTTTTATTTGGCTTTAGCCAAAGTATACCCGGCACTGCCTGGGCCTGTATTTAATACTGCTGAAGGATTCCACAGACCTCATGTTTTCCATAACCTTTCTTTTTTAATCTCAGGGATCTTACCAGCACTACATCAGAAAGTTCTCTCCTATTTCCCCCCATCTTTTTTCGTCATCAGTATCTTAACCCTCACCTGTTTTCCCTAACTCAGAAATCTTACCGTCAGTGCCTGCCTCAGAAAGCCCTCTCCTGTTTTCTAGCAATTTAAAATATATTTCCAATGAGTCATGGCACACCCATTTTTACTGAGAAGCCTCCTGTTTGGAATTTTATTCTCAAACTGGCCATTGTAGTTCGGGCATTAACTAAAAAATACTGTTTCAAAATTTGAGGCATCTGCCACAATTTCCCAATGAATTATGGAATGCACACTTTTTTTTTTCTTTCTTTCAGGAAGCTTCCCGATTGGAATTTTGACTTCTGACTTGAAACTGGACACTATTGCCAGTTGAACAACTACCCAAAACAGACTGGAAATTTTTGAGGCATTTAACACAATGTTCCATTAGGTTATGGCAGCCACAGACAAATGTGCTGATCTTTTATTATGAGACAAGCCTTTGTGGACTGCTGCCCACTGCTTTAGGTGCTTCTGAAGAAATGGGCTGCTGTCCATGAAAGCTTGTGCCAAATAACCCTTGTTAGTCTTGATGATGCTACAAAGCACTTTGTTCTATGTTCAGGTCTCTTTGGCATTGGTCCTGTGGCTTTAGTAGCACGTAGAAATGTAGCCAGTGATTCTCTTTGTGGTATAAAGAAAAGTAATAAAAAGAAACTTCATGAATTGTAAGGATGTTGTAAAAGGCATAGGAGGACGTCCAGAAAAAAAGTTGACACTGCTATTGAGCATGCTACAATGCCATCACACATTGAACTCCTTCAGACAACTTTCTTAATATGAAGTTTTCACCACTCTGAGTTTGCAAAAATTGCCACAGCAGAGGAAGGAAGGGACACCTGAACCTATTCTTATTTGTGCATATTGGCATTCCAAAGCCAACAGCCAAACCCTGTTCATCATCCGTTGTATCTCATCCACAACAGAAGCTTTGCTTAGGAGGCCAAGTTATGAGCTGTTTCTGGGACTCATATTCAGATTTTTATGGCAGCATGCCCTGGTATATTTAGCAAGGACATAGGTGGTTTTTAAAACCACTTCTCATAATATGGATCTTCCAAGGGAGGTGCCTTAGAAACTTCTCTGATGTGAAGGTCGGTTACTCTAACAAGCCCATCCATATGTATGGTGCAGCATTTACACGTACTGCCACCAGTGCAATTAGAAATGATGTGCTCAGGAAGGTATAGTCTGCATCCTCAGCTGGAACATGTAGGAAAACTTGCAAATGACAAGTTCTATAATAAGAAGCTTATATGATTGGGATCCAGGCTATCTGAAGGACTGTGGTCTCCTCTGCAAGTCAGCTTGGGCCTTGAGATCTGTGTTGGATCCTTTCAGTCTCACCATCCTGAGCCATTGCTGACAGGCTGTGGAACTCCCTTCTAAGGGTGCAGTGGCATTTGAAGGCTAAAATCAAAGGAGCTTTCCAAGATCCTGAACCAGTTGGCTGCCATGTTAATGGGGGCAGTGGATTTGCTGTGGGCTTCAACCTGTGCTTTAAAGGAGCTGAACTGTGATGAACCCTGTCAAACTTCAATCACTTGAACAACAGGCATCAGTTCAAATGCTTTATTGCAAGGCATTAAATTGAACAGCATCAGGTTATTGACAGATCTGGAGCAAGCGCACCAAAAGACCAGCACTAGTATTTTGTCTAGGTTTCATTATCCCCCACCCACCTGGCTAATTGGAGTCTCTCTGTTCCAAGCTCTAGCTTCCTAATTCTTTCCCAGGCTCAGTGGTTTTGAGTCTGCCCGCAGATGGTACCCATCACTTTCCAGCCACAATCAACTTTCCCCACAATGCCCTCTGCTCATGGCCAGACTCTGTCTAGCAAGCAGGCCTAACAATGGCTAACTAATACAACACAGCATCTATCTACATAACTAACAGCCAGTGTCATGACAGAGTCTGTTTATTCATTAGAGTTTATACCCCACTCGGCAGCCAAAAAGGCTCTCAAATAGTTTACAAATTGTTCTGCAATAAGACTTACACACCTACACTGCTTTATAGCACAAGGCACTCTCTGAGCAGTTCACAATGTGTTAGCTAATTGCCCCCACAAGCTGGGTATTCATTTTACTGACCCATGGAATGATGGAAGGCTGAGTCAGCCTTGGAATTCTGCAGAATCAAACTCACAATGTTGTGGTTGCAATAAATAATAGGTTCAGCACCTGGGATAACACCTTTAAATCTGGATTAAAATCTGGGTTCATCACCCCACTGCTTGGAACGCCCTGACCATACTGGGATAATCCAACCCTGTGGGCTTTTACCACAAAACTAGCCCTGCTGGAAAAGACATGTGTAATGTTGTCCTAGTCATGTAGGACTTAGAAAATTTTTGGCAAGGAGAGATACAATGATGAAATCTCTCTCTGGCTTTTCTTCACAAATGAAGATTCAGGAAGGATTCATCCCACGCTTTCTGCAAGCGCGCTGATGACTGAAAAGGCCAATCCAAGATAAACATGTCCGGTTGCAGAAAGTACAGCAGAAGGTCTCTTTTTGGGTGATGTTTCCGGGTTGTGATTCTTTCTGCATTGTCGTTTCTCTCCAAGACTTGTTCAGCTTGAGCTCTCAAATAAGGCTGCAGCATTGTGGATAGTGCGTCTCCATGCCTCCCGATGTGAGGCCAGGGCGGACCATTGTTGGTGATCAATTTGGCCAAGTCTGAGATGTTTCACGGAGTCCTTGTATCGCTTTTTGGGAGTGCCCCTCTTATGCTGACCTGTGGCAAGTTCACCGTATAGTACTGTTTTTGGGAGGCGATGCCAATATTAATTGTTTTAGTTATTTCAATCTTCACCCCCATTATCACTCTTTGAAAAAAACCATTCATCTCCTTCACTCCCATCTGCCCTGAAAGTAGAGTTTTTGCTACAAATGTAAAAACTATTATAATTCAGCACAGCTGTAGTAATTGCTATGGCTTCTTTGGAAGTTCATACTGAATTCACCAAACCTTGCAATGTGAATTGTTTCCAGACTACCTTGACCCATTCCAGGATACTCCATTCCATTATCCCTTCCTGATTTTCTTTTTTCCTCCTCCAGCAATCAGCCACTATCCTGTGATCACCACTCCTCATTGGACAGTTTTGAGGTTTCTTCCTAGCTTCCATGTTCATTCCCTCCGCCCCTGCTAAAGATTTGGTGATATGTGAAGTTGAAGGCTTTCACAGCCGGCATCCATAGATTTTCCTTGGTTTTTTTCTGGGCTGTGAGGCCGTGTTCTGGAATAGTTTCTTTCTGACGTTTCGCCTGTATCTGTGGCTGGCATCCTCAGAGAATTCCATAGCTTGAATCCTGTTCATTAATCTATTTGGTGATACATTTGCAAATCTTATCATTTCCCTGAGCCTGCTGATAACTTTCCTTTCATGCATGGATGGTGCTGTTTTGAATGTGGGCCCAGGCTCAGAAAAACAGCTCATTATTAGAATATATAATATGTAAACTTCCACAAAAGTGGGGGGAGGGGGGAGAGGAGACAAATATTGTGCAATTCCACACAAACACAAAAAAAGTATAGAAAATAGTATTGGGTTCAACATCCACAGAATGTCAGTATCTTGAAACTCCCAGCTTACTGATGCTGCTTTTTGATAGTCCTGATGTCTTTAATGAAAACGGTTCTAAAATTGTGTGGATAATGCCAACTGGAATCTCAGAAGTGATACAGAGCTGCCAGATAAGATTTCCACTCATCAGATATGGGGATCACAACTCCTACCCCTTTATTCTGGTTAGCAGAAGCTGCATCACTTATGCAAAAGAAGACAGATGATGCCAGCGTGGCTAATATGCATAATTTATACAGGCGGCTGATCTCAGTTTGTCTTGGCTCTGAGTTTGGATTGAAGACTTTTCATTTACATTTTAAAGCAGAGTGCACAGAGTACCATCTATTCTTTCTCTTGGTAGCAATGCAGTCAGTGAAAGGAAAGTGGCTGGGGAGAATGGAAGGGAGGGGGACTAACTCCGTTTCCCTTACCACTGGTAGGATGGCTCTTTAAGTAGAGGACCTAGGGAACTTTTAATTAAATGACCATAGTCCTGTTGGTGTCTTTATTGTTTTTATTTGTCCTCAGTCAGCGTTGACTTATGGTGACCCTATGAATGAAAGACCTCCAAGAGTGATCATCTGCCTTGCCCAGGTCTTGAAATGTGGTGCTGAAGAGTTCTATTCATTCTATGGGCCACTAAAAAGACAAATGAATGCACCCTAGAGCCAATCAGGCCTGAACTTTTCCTAGAAGCCAAGATGACTCAAATGAGGCAGCCATACTTTCCACAATGTCATGTCAGGATATTGGGACATACAGTAGATTTATCCTGTAAAGAGCTGGAATGTAACAAACAGTCTGGAGTTTGCAGAAGCAAGCTAGCTGGGTAAATGTATCAATATAAACTGAGCCCAGGAGCTGAGCTGGCGCAGGGCTGGGCTGAGAACTAAGCAGTTCTGCTTTGGATTTCACAATATGAAGAAGTTCTGTGTTGGATTTCACAGAGTGAATATGTTTTTTCTCTTGATGCTGTATATATCTATAAATATTCTTTATTATGCTCAAGTGTTTTTAGACACAAAGCCTATGTCTGCACCTTTATTCTTATGCCTGAAGGAACAACACTCTGCTGTTTATTTTTGCTGCCTGGAACCTGTTTTAGGTACCCAGTGCGTGCTCTGTATTATGCAACATGTCATGAAATAATGCAATTCATTAGAATCATAGAATCATAGAATTGCAGAGTTGGAAGAGACCACGAGGGCCATCCAGTCCAACCCCCCTGCCACGCAGGAAATCTTGATCAAAGCATCCCCGACAGATGGCAATCCAGCCTCTGTTTAAAGATCTCCAAGGAAGGAGACCCCACCACGCTCCAAGGGAGTGTGTTCCACTGCCGAACAGCTCTTACTGTCAAAAAGTTCCTCCTCATGTTGAGGTGGAATCTCTGTTCCTGGAGCTTGCATCCATTGCTCTGTGTTCCAGTCTCTGGAGCAGCAGAAAACAAGCCTGCTCCATCCTCAGCATGACATCCCTTCAAATACTTAAACAGGGCTATCATATCGCCTCTTAACCGTCTTTTTTCCAAGCTAAACATACCCAGCTCCCTAAGTCTCTCCTCATAAGGCATGGTTTCCAGACCTTTCACCATTTTAGTTGCCCTTCTCTGGACACGCTCCAATTTGTCAATATCCTTTTTGAATTGTGGTGCCCAGAACTGGACACAGTATTCTAAGTGAGGTCTGACCAAGGCAGAATAGAGTGGCACTATTACTACTACTATTAAAAAAAGACAATAATGCTTGGTAAAATGGAAGGCAGTAGGAGAAGAAGAAAACTGCACTATGGGTTGATTGAATCAATCAAGGAAGACATGGCCTTGAGTTTGCAAGACCTGAGCAGGGCAGTTGATGACTGGGAATGGTGACATACACATGTAGTTACTCTTACTCATGTGGTTGTACTTTTTGGGCCATTGTGAAATGGATATACAGCCAGACCCCCCCATACCTGTGGAACCAATATCTGTGGTTTCAGTTATCCATGGGACACAAAAGAGGGACACATACCATAGAGTCACACTGGAAAATGCTTAGAGAGGCATTCTCTCTAGGCATCTTCTAGGTCCTTCAATGCAACTCTATTGTATGTTTCTTACCAGAAGTCCTTATTTTAATAGGCTATGCGGTTGCCAGTATCTGCGATAAGTCCGGGAACCCCTGTGGATATGGGGGTCTAACTGTATCCAATTAATGGTTACACAAGCAGTCCACAAGTCTCATGATTTCACACGGGCATAATTCTTATTGTTCTTCTCAGTCAGAACAACTGAATCAATTGGATTTACCAATATTGAATGGGTTTACTCTAACTGGAATTAATGAACAGGATTCAAGCTATGGAATTGTACATCCTTGTATGGTACATCAGTACCTTCAGTGTACCCCTTGATTAACTGAAACTGCAGAAACAGCCCCTGTGCCTTCCACAGAGCACACTGGGACAATGAGCAAGCATACTGGTAGCTACAAAGTCAGTTGCACCCCGTCACTATTTGGCAGGAGGATGGTGTCGCACAATTACTATTTAACTATGTATAGATTTTACTATATAAGCACAAGGTAGAATCTCAGCCTACATATGTGTGTGGGAAAGAGGTGTGTGTGTGTGTGTTTAAAAACCAACCTGATTAATCCTAAGCTTCGATCGTAAGAGCAGTGTTCCTGTGGGTATGAACATTTTCTCCTGTTTGCTGTAGATGTGGGCAAAGCAGAGCTTGGACAAGTTATTTTTTTGTACTACAACCCACAGGACACCCTAGCCAGCATGGTCATGCTGGCTGGGGATGTCATTTTAAAAAATTTTTTAAAAGGAACTTGTGTAAGCTCTGAGAAAACACAGTCCATTCCTCATTCATTAATTTCCCTTACTTCCTTTGAATGGCCTGAATAACTGAGATAAGGTAATCAAGTGCAGTAAACAGCTCTTTAATCTCCTTTATCTCCTTTCTTAAACAGGATAGAGCTCTGGATTTTTTCCCTCATTCATATCTTAATTAAGGAGTCCATGTAATCTCCCTCTATCTTAACCATCTTTCCTTCTCTCTTAGCCACCAGAGTTTTGGAATTGATCCTGGTAGAGGATGGACTCCTTTATAGAAAGTTTTCCTCCTCTGAAATGGTACAAGGCAGGAAGGAAGTGCTTGTTTTTCATGCTACGGTAACACCATTTGTGTGTTTTGCTTCTGCTCTTGTGCCCTTAATAGCAGCTGCTGGACACCTAAGAACTAAGTTGCAGCAGCTTTGGTTAGCATGGGATTGAAAGGAGGCAGAAAGCTTTGAATAAATTTTCTGTGAGCCATATTGTTATTAAAAGCATAGAACAAAACCAGTCTCTCCCTCTGTCTGTCTGTGTCAAACACACACACACACACTATAGTATAGGCACTCATAACAGTCTCTGGAGCAGCAGAAAGCAAGCTTGCCCCATCCTCAGTATGACATCCCTGGTAGCCATGTTTAAATATTTAAACATGGCTATCATGTCACCTCTCAACCTTCTCTTCTCCAGACTAAACATGCCCAGCTCCCTAAGCCACTCCTCATAGGACATGGCTTCAAGACCTCCCACCATTTTGGTCACCCTCCTCCGGACACGTTCCAGCTTCTCAATATCCTTCCTGAGATGTGTTGAGCATACCAACAAACCAAGTCAAGGGGCTGGTTTACACGGCAGGTTTTATTGCGTTAAGTTGCGCTTTAGCACTTTCCCGCATCAGTGGTGGGTAGTTTACATGGTATATGTTTACACAGCTATATTTTGTGGCTTTTTGATTTTTTCCGCTTTGAGGTTCACACAGCCAAATGTGCTGGGGGCGTGGCCAAGCATTGTGAGCAGACAAAGGGATGCCATAGGAATGTCTGCCCTGGCCCGAACTCCGTGCTTAACAGCTTAGAGGCAGTCACTACTCCCCCCGCCAGCTCCCTGGCCACAAATCAAATGGAAGGTTTTCCTCCTTGCTTAACGGCATTTTCTGCCAAACAGAGGAAAGCCAGAGAGAGAGAGAAACAGACTGTCAAAATAGCAGTGCAGCTCTGCTGCAGCCCTTCATGAAATGGTTTCTCTCCCTCCCCCATGCACAAGATCACTGCTGACAGAGCTTTTACATACCTGCAAAACAGCAGAGAGGATGAGAAGGAATGCTCCCTGACTGAAAATTGATGGGAATCCTTTTTGTTTGCAAACTGGCTTGCAAAATAGCAGAGAGGATTTTTTAAAGTTTCCTCTAATCGCTACTGTCTCTCCCTCCCTTCTCCCCCTCTTTTGAGCTCACCCCTGCATCAACCAATCACAGTGAAGCTCTGCTGTAAACCTTAGCAGAATGGTTGTTTACACTGCCAATAATCTGCTACATTGCAACTATACAGGCAAAAGTAGCGACATCCCTTGGCACGCTATATTTGGGTGTTTCACCTTCCCCCCTTCCGGATGAGGCAATGCTGTGCCTCGACCCGTGTGAACTATGAGCTATCTTTGTGGTATATTTAGAGGAATATTTGCCCATCTCTACCAGGAACACATCTTTTGTGAAGCTAAGGGGTTTTAGCTATCCATTCAAGACATTGTCACCCTGAGAGACAACAGGCATAGCTCACAGCAGTTTTTACTGGCAATATCAACCTCCCCACCACTGCTACTGTGTTGATTGAAGCTCAGCTGAGAGGAAACTGGGAATCCTAACATGGATGTCATTTGTTCTCATTTTTCCTAGGAAAATCTATTTTCCTTCTTGTTAGTGTGTTGTAGGATTGCAGCTAAATTCAGGATCACCATTACGCAGCTGCACTTAAGGGAATACAGGGGAGCCTGTAGCATATGGTGTTAATAGCCCTGCCAATCTTTCAGATCATGGGTGTGTGTGTGAAAAAGAACTTTTAAATAGCAGACTGGGAGAAAGGCAAGATATAAATGAAGTGAAATCAAAACAAATTTTATCCCCATGAAATTGTTTGCCATGGCAATGGAGACAAAGATATTTGGAGAATCTTCATCTGTGTTTTTTTTCCCCTTTGCCTACCGGGTAGGTGAAGAAGTGGATGTAGGCCATATGTGGCCCACCACCATATTTTGCTCACCCTTCATGTCCTGCTTCTTTAGGGACAAACAAAATGTGATGTTTGTTATATGGTTCTACTCTTGTATAGTTGGTTTTTTAAAAGACAAATAATGAAAACAACCAGCTTGTAAAGGCCTGTCCCAGGATGGGACCACAATGCAGGACAGAGGACTAAACAGACATAATCAGAATCCCTTCCCTCATGGTCTGCTGTTCAGAATGGGAGGACTCACTTATTGATGCCAGTGGGAGCACATAGGTGTAAATAGCAAGCATGATCAGCCACATTTCATTGTTAGTATGGCAGAACAATAGGTTAAAGATTGGATGGGGAATTTAGCCTGAAGGCCTGATAGAACCCCTGAAGCACCAGAACACATTGGGGTTTTTGTCAATAAATCTTTCATTAATAGGGAAACTTTGAGAAGTGTCTCCAGAGTCTTCTGTGGATTTTATTGGGTGCTCCCCAGTTTTTGCTTCCTTCAAAAGTAAAAGGAAAGAGTTATTCATTGCATCATCAAGTAATTTTACTCTTAATCTTTATGTTATTTTGAAAATGCCTGTAAAAATGCTTACAAAAGTGACTTTTGAAGGTAAAGAAAAACCATTGCTCATTACACATCAAGAAATTTTGTTCTTAATCTTTTTGTTATTTTGGAAATGTGGTTTTGTTACATCCTCTTTATTATTATTTTTTTAAAAGAGTAACTGATTACAGATAGTTCTGTTACTTGTAATTCATTACTTCTGAGGTCTTGGCAGCACATTAGCTTGGGATGGAGAAAAAAGGCCATGTAGCACATTCTCCAACATTTCACTGCCACCCATCATTCTCCATTTAAGATAGTGTCCTCATTTACCTGATACAAGGTTCACTGGATGAAGTGAATTCCTGAATCCCTGAAGAAGAAATATTTACGGAACTCATGCAGCTGAAGCAGTTGGAAAACACTCCTTTGCCTGGCAAGTAAATGTGTATATTGTTTTGAACATCAGGAAGACGGTGCTAAAAAAAAATCTATGAACCCCAGTTAAGCTGAGAACTCCTTTGGTAAGTTAACATTGTCCCTTTGGATTTAATTCCTGTGATGGCATCGAGGATCTCAGATGTATACAGGCTGAGTATCCCTTATCTGGAATTCCAAAATCTGAAGTACTCCAAAATCCTCATATATATATATATATATATATAGCTACAACACAAGTAGCACAGTATGTACCTGTACTGTATTTGCAGGCTGGAGAGAGACATGGCTGGAGAGAGATGCAAGGATCCATGCCTCCCACCATTTCACAGATTGTCAGTCTCTCCCCAGCCTCATTATGTCTCATTATGCACAGGTCAACCCCCTTATCCATGGATTCGGTATCAATGGTTTCACTTATCCATGTTCAAAAATATGTTCTCTCTAGGCATTTCTAGGTCCTCCAATGCGATTCTATGGTCAACTTCCATTGTTGGTCTCTTTGAAAATAATAGGGTTCCCTGTTATCCATGGTTTCAGGTATTCATGGGGGGGGTCTTGAAAAGTATCCCCCAAAGATATGGGGATCGACCTGTATATATAAATACAGGTATTTTTTTAAAAAAAAATTAAAAAGCAAAATATGGAACACTTCTGGTCTCATGCATTTTGGATAAGGGATACTCGGTCTGTATTCAGCTATTTGTTGCTTCAAACATTTCTTGGAGAAGCAGTTCATCAATAACGATAAATATATTAATTCATTCCTGTTTCACATAACGAAACCCTTTTCTGCACACAGCTAGCTGCCCTCCTGTTCTGTAGTCCATTTATAGAGTTTCCTTCCTACAGCTGCTTAATTGATTGACTCACTGCAGCTCAGGCCCATGTGACATCGATTTTCCACTTTCTATAACTGAAGGAGAGAGGGGGTGAGTTTTCAGGGTATGTTGTTGACATTCCAGCACTCTCTGCCCTTCTTGGAAATGCGTTTGGGTTTCTTCCCATGCACTATGGACTTTTCTTTTTCTGGAAAGGGATGTGGAATCAGCTATTCAATCTCAACAACACCAGTAACAAAATCAGAGCAAATACCCTTCTCTGAAAGCAAAAAAAAAAAAAAAGGCATTAAAAATTCAAACTAATCTAGATATAGGCAACCTGCAGCAGCCCTTTCACATTGCACAGTTATAGTGCTATGATTCCAATATAACTCCCATGGCTACATCCTGTGGAATGTTTTGGTGAGGCATTAGAGCTCCCTGGCAGAGAAAACTCTAAGTACACTTCCCTCAACTGTAAAGCCCAGGGCTCCATAGGCTGGAACCATGGCAGTTTTAAGTAGACTCATAATGTTATAACTGTGTAATATGAAAAGAACCAAGTGGTGTTTTCTCAGTATTTTTGATCTACAAGCCTCATCCTTTCCTAGACATTAGTCATGCTAGCTGGGGCTGATCAGAGTTGTAATCAGGAACATGTGGAGAGTACCTGCTGCCCTAATCACATCCTTTGATGCATAAAATCATAGAATAATAGAGTTGGAAGAGACCGCAAGGGCCATCTAGTCCAAATCCCAGCCATGCAGGTAACCACAAAGCATGCCCAACAGAGGGCCATCCCCTCTCTGGCTTTTCTTTGCAAACAAAGATTCAGGAAGGACTCATCCCGCACTTTCTGCAAGCACGCTGATGACTAAAAAGGCCAATCTGAGATAAACACGTCTGGTTGCAGAAAGCACAGCAGAAGGTCTCCTTGGGTAATGTTTTTGGGTTGTGATTCTTTCTGCATTGTCGTTTCTCTTCAAGACTTCTTTGGCGTGAGTTCTCAAATAAGACTGCAGCATTATGGACAGTGCGTCTCCATGCCTCCCGATATGAGGCCAGGGCGGACCATTGTTGGTGATCAATTTGGCCGAGCCTGAGATGTTGTTTCAGGGAGTCTTTGTATCGCTTTTTTGGAGCGCCCCTCTTACGCTGACCCGTGGCAAGTTTACCGTAGAGTAGTATTTTTGGGAGGCGATGGTCCTCCATCCTAGAAACGTGCCTTGCCCAGCGCAGCTGTGTTCTCAATATCATCGCCTCAATGCTGGTGATCCCTGCTTGCTCAAGGACAGCAACATTCGTCACATAGTCAGTCCAGTGTATATTTAGGATTCTGCGTAGACAGCGCTGATGAAAGCATTCGAGGAGTCGTAAGTGTTGGCGATAGGTGACCCATGTTTCAGACCCATAAAGGAGAATAGGTAGTACAATGGCTCTATACACACTGATTTTTGTGCTTCACCTCAGGTGTTTATTGCTCCAGACTCTTTTGTAAAGTCTTCCAAATGCGGTATATGCCTTTGCTAATCTGTGATCGATCTCTTTGTCAATCTTGGCATCTGAGGAGATGATGCTTCCCAGGTAGGTGAACTGCTGAACGGACTTGAGCACAGATTTGCCGACGGCAATGTGGGGATGGTGGTGTTTGTCCTGTGGAGGTTTTTAAACAGATGGCCATCCAGCCTTTGTTTAAAAACCTCCAAAGTAGGAGCCTCCACCACACTATGAGGCAGCGCATTACATTGCCAAAAAGCTCTTACCATCAGGAAATTCTTCCTAATGTTAAGATGGAATCTATTTTCCTGTAGTTTGAACCAATTGTACTGTGTCCTAGTCTCCAAAGCAGCAGAAAACAAGCTTGCTCCATCATCTATATGACATCCCTTCAAATATTTAAGCATGGCTATCAAGTCACCTCTTAACCTTCTCTTCTCCAGGCTAAACATGCTCAGCTTCCTAAGCCATTCTTCATAGGGCATAGTTTCTAGAACTTTTACCATTTTTGTTGCCCTCGTCTGGACATGTTCCAGTTTGTCAACATCCTTCTTGAACGGTGCGCCCAGAACTGGACACAGTATTTAAGGTGAGGTCTGGCCAAAGCAGAATAGACTGGCACTATTATTTCCCTCCATCTAGACACTATACACCTATTGATGCAGCCTAGAACCGCATTAGCTTTCCTGGCTGCCGCATCACACTGCTGACTCATGTTCAGCTTGTGGTCAACTAAGACCCCTAGATCCCCTTTGCATGTACTGCCATCAAGCCAGGTGTCACCCATCCTATATCTGTGCATTTCATTTTTTCTGCCTAAGTGTTGTACTCTACATAGGATAGTTCCTTCCGGCACACGGATATAAAGCTGTTGTTGTGCTTGGTTTGGTTTTTGTTAACTACTTCACATGGTTTGGGAAGCTGTTGCAACAAAGAATGAAGAACTGGAAAGACTTGCAAAAAAAGCAGGAGAATGTAGTTTGAATGAGAAGCATTCAAACTCTATGCTTTGGCAGGCAGAACCTGAGGAACACCAGGAACAAACAAGGGGAGTTTGTAGAACCTTTGAGACTAACCAAGAGAAAGATGTTGTAGCATAAGCTTTCGTAGACTTGGTCTATTTCCTCAGATGCATGGAATGAACTGGTGCCTAGGAAATAGACCTTATAAGCAAGCTGTTGAAAAGCCATAGAAATGCAAAACTTGTGGGTATGGGGAAGAGGTGAGAAGTTTAGTTTAACAGTGGCCATTGAGGGATAAAGGAGAAAGGAAAATGTTGCCTAAGGCCAGGTTGGGTGGATGATCATGTGAATATTGGAGGGTGTTATGGAATGTAGTGTGATGCTGGCTGGGAACCAGAAAGGAAATGTTATAAACAGGCCAAGAGCGCCCTCATAAGACTAGGGTGTTCACTAGTGTTATAATGTGTGTAGTGTGCTTGGAAACCATTGTCTCTATTCAACCCACTGCTGATGGACTGGAATTTGTGGATATATTCCAATTCACCCATTTCTCTTTCTAGCCTCATCCCCACACCCACAAGTTTTGCATTTCTATGGCTATTCAACAGTCTGCTTGTAAGGTCTGTTCCCAGGCACCTGTTCACTCCATGCATCTGAGGAAGTAGACCAAGTCTATGTAAGCTTATGGTACAACTTCTTTCTCTCAGTCTCAAAGGTGCTAGAAGATCACCTTGCTTAGTGATATTCAAGATTAACATGGCTATGTTTTTGAATTCTACCAAAAGCAAAGTCTGCTTTGCTGTCAGAAATCGCATTTTGCATCCGGGTGGGAGTGTGCCTGGCTTTAACAACAAGTCTGAGTTGCAATGGAGACATCACAGACATTTAGTCCTTAGAAGAGATTTCAAAAGGGGCAGAGGGAATAATAGCTCAGGATAACTTGGTGCTTAAAATCATGAGACAGAGTTAAATAATGTCCTTGTACACTCACTCCCTGTTCTTGGCTGTTACACAAATGGTTTTCTGGTACTACAGAAGACAAATAGGTCTCACATTGTGTTTACCCCATGGAAAAATAAACACTTTCCTCAAATCTGAGAGAGCCCTCTGCTTTTCTACTGGGACAGGAGCTTCGAAATGTTACTTTTTTGAACTGCCACTCCAAAAATTTCCCAGCCAACATGACCACACTGGCTGGGGGATTCTGGGAGTTATCATCCACAAAAGTTATGTTTCCTCACTCTGGCTTGAAGTCATACTAATGGAGAAGGAAAAGTTCCTCCTCTTCTGGTCACAGTAAAACTTTGCTTCCCTTCGCTTCCCAGCTGTTAAGAAAGGTGAGTCACAACAAAAGAGAGTGTACTACCACCATCATCAGCTTGGTTTCACAATCTACCAGGTGTTACTGACCAGAGTTTTGGCTATCAACAACTATGATTCTATAACAAAATCTGGGAATCAGTGAGATATTGTTGGACAATGTGACATGTTTCAAGGAATGTCACTTTTTGTAGTTGTGCTATTGTAATCCTATCTTTGGTGATTTCATTCAGGTGGTTTGTCAGTCCATGCAGAATTATTCTCAGAGCACCTGTCACCACTGGAATGGCAGTTGTTTTCTATTCTCAGAGGCATGGGATCTTTTTACTATGAGTATTAGTAGGCACAGCTACCATTAGACTAACAGAACAGATGAGCAAAATTCTTCCCTGTTTACACCAGCCAAATTCAATTGCTACAACTGTTCCAAGTACAGTAGGACCCCTATATCCAATGATTCACTATCCATTAATCCAGTTATCCACGGGACACAAAACAGTATACCTACCATAGAATCTTCCTAGAAAATGTGTCCTCTCTAGCCATTTTCTAGGTCCTCCAAGGCAACTCTATCGTATTTTAAACAGGAAGTCCCATTATTTTCAATGGTGTTTGCTATTATCCACAGTTTTCGGTATCCACGGGTCCCCCCAGAACCAATCCCCAGTGGATACGGGGATCCTACTGTACAGAGAAAGACCATTTTGTACAATAATTGCCTGATGTATAGTTGCTAAAGATGAGCAACCACTCAGGGAAAAAAGTGTCAGCACTAATCCAGCCCTAATGTGGGGCTTTGTAGACCTGCCGGAATGCACTGGCTTCTGGACAGCTTATTCTGGCCCTGTGTCTCCCCCCCACCCCCAACACCTAGATAAAATGAAAGGAAGTCCACATGGACATGCTGGCTACCATCAGCAGGCACCTCCCCCACTGTTATACGTTGCTAGCTCTGAAGCCAGGAAGGAGGCCCTCAGCATGTGATCAAGGATGGTCACGGTCACGTGGAAGGAACCTTGATCATGTGCTAGGAGCATCCTTTCCAGCTACAGAGTGACTGCAGCAGCAGTGGTAGCTATATGGGCCGGCATGCAGGTACAGACCCTGTGTTCCTGCACTGTCCGGATCTGGCTTTTCCCGCATGAAGCAGGGTTTCCTGGATTTTTATTTTAAATGTTTTAATGCTCTTCACCCTGGTTTTGCCTCAGGAATTGTAAGGACTGACTGGAGGCAAAATGGGGCAAGATCCCTGCATCATTTGGACTGCAGGGCTCCAAGACTGAAGAGGGGGGAGTTGGGGTAAATAGCTTGTCTAGACAAGCCCATGGATGAACCCATAAGGATTTAACCCAGACATTTAATAGTTGATGACTCAAAGTCCTAGGCCTGGATAGATAGTTCAGTCCATTTCAGTTTCTTCCACATTCAGGTTTTCAAAACCTCAAGTTCTTTCCTGAATAGGAATATGAATAAATGTGCAAATGCTGGCAAATTCTTGTCAAAAATGAACGGAAATGGAATTCTCACATCTCTGGTAGAATTCTGGTCTGAGTGATGGTGGTTCTGGGAATTGCTAGAGATTAAAGGGAACAAAATTGAAAAGATATATATGCAATGAATTAATAGGACCACAGCTGAATACCAAAGATTATCAGAAGAGGTTGTAGTAGAGTTGCTAATCAGCAAAGTCCTAGCACAGAAGCACCCTAAAGGTACTGTCCTCTGCACCTGAACAGAAAGTTAACTGCACGCCTTGTCTCCATCCAGAGCAGGGAAGTTGTTTTTAGTACTAGTTGCCATTTTCCAGGGGTGGCCAGTGATGCCCATGTAAGTGTGTCGGTGAATCTTTTTGACAGTAAGAGCTGTTCGGCAGTGGAACACACTCCCTCGGAGCATGGTGGGGTCTCCTTCCTTGGAGGTCTTTAAACAGAGGCTGGATGGCCATCTGTCGGGGATGCTTTGATTGTGATTTCCTGCGTGGCAGGGGGGTTGGACTGGATGGCCCTCGTGGTCTCTTCCAACTCTGCAATTCTATGATTCTATGATTCTATGATTCTATGAATCCACCTTGAGTTTAAGGACTTTATCAGATGCATTTAAAAAGTGTCATAAGGACGCAATGATAACACAAAAGGGCAAAATTATCAGACAACATTGTTGTTCAGCCATTCCAGGGGTGCCGTGTGGATGTGAATAAGGTGTCACTTTTTATTGATGGCTTAGCCCATCAATAAACAAGCAATGCCTCGTCCGCACCCCAGCTACACCCCAGGAATGGCTGAGGATGCAGGTGTCTGATAATTTTGCTTCTTGTGTTCTTGTTCTATCTTTATAATGTGATTTGGGACGTGGTTTTTTGCTGTGTTTCTTGGTGTCTGGTGGCATCCATGACCATGGGGTGATACACCCACTCTTGGTTTTAGTTTGAACTATAAAAGACTTGTCCCAGAGGCTGAACTGATTTTGTAGAAAGGGTTCAGTGACTTGGATAGATCTTTTAATGTTCAAACTAAAATCAAGAGTGGGTTTATTACCCCGCTCACATGGATGCCACCAGCTGCCACTTTCAGTTCCATAACAACAACAGCATTCGGACTGAGGGATGATGGTCACTGAAACTAGGCCTTGTATGTATAACATATGTGTGCTAACACTGAACTGCTGCAACCATTTGGAAATAGCCATGCCAAGGGGAAAAAAGATGTTAGAATGCCCTACTACCACCTCCCTATAAAATTTCATAATTAGAAATATTGGACATTTCAAAGTGGTCAAGTAGACTGGGGTGATCCAAAGTGAGGTCAGATGGAGGTCACAAGGACCTGGGAAGGTGTCTTAGCAATATTTTAGCAAGCACACCCAAGCTAGGATTGAGCTGAAGCCCTTTAATAAACAAAATCGTTAATGAGGTTTGTGCTAATTCCTTCTTGGGCCCCTTATTGGTGAGTCACACATCCTAAGCAATCAAGTGACTTACACAATCCAAATCCCCAGGAAATATCCCTTGGAACCCGCTCCTGTCCTGAAATACGAGGCTGTCATAAATCCATCAATACCCATCTTCCAGCCATCTAAGGAGTTTCATTCTCCTTTTTCCCTTCTGTGGGAGAGTCATTTAGGCATCGTTGTAGCCAAACGTACCTTCATGGCACAAAATGGGTTATAAATATCCCAGTCTAGACAATAGCAAAATGTGCCACTGTGGATGAGACCCAGCTACTCTCTCTGTTGGCATGCCCCTAGATTGGAACTTCCAGTGCCACCTACAGACTTCAGTCTGAGTACTTCACGACTCTTCAAGACTGGTGACTATCACCCAATTTCCTGAACCTATTCCTCTATCCAGCCTTTCTGCCTTAACCCTTTGATAGCCTTGTGTGGTTCTTGTGAACATGTGTTGCATGTGTGCATGCTTTTTGTGTTATTTCCAATAAAAAAAACATTTATTTCACTTTAACCTGTAGTTCTCTGCAGTTAGTACTGGTATAGATAGGTGAAAAGATCCCAAAGTAACCCACCTCTCATACCATTCTGTTTGAAGTAATAATAAGGATTCCCCCAGATATTAATATAGTTGTTGGTATCATGTGTAGGGCTCTAAAGCACCCCCACCCTCTCCAGGAAACAGAGAGACAGAGGAAACTTACATTCAGTTACAATAGACCATTAGAATCAGTTGCTGAATGGTGAGTTAACATCTAGGTAAATACCATTGATTCAACAGATATACTCTAGGATCAACAATAGGATCCAGGCCAAAGTCTCAAAATGTAAAAATATGGCTTTTATTAGCTGACAATGTCCAACATGTTCCAGCCAATTAATTAATCTACAGCCTTCTGCCATTGCCACTCAACGAAATTTGGAAGCCTCCGTAGGTCTTGGAACTATTGCCCCTGAAGAAGGCCATAGAATAATTCATTAGCCAAAATGCACTGAGCACTTTCAGCAAATTAATACCTTAAAAAAAAACACACCTTGAGATGTCATGTTTCTTTTTCATTGAGTTTCACTGGCTATTTCCCTCCAAAAAATGATCATGAAAGATATCTTCCTCAGCCTCCAAATCCCCCCCCCCAAAAAAAGGCTGCAGACTTCAAAATAGCACATTGCAGGGCTTTTGCTTTTAAAAGACAAAAGAATCCCACCTTATTGAATAATTTCTAAAGGGTTCCTCCCTCCATTTAGTTTTCAGGAAAGAACTTTCATCTTGTGAGGCAGTTTCAAGCTAGCTTTCCATTTATTTCCACCCCTTCTCCTGCCCCCCTAAAAAAATTAAAAATCCACATTTCTGTTCTGGGAATGAACACTGGAAAACTGCCTGTACGGTGAAGTCATCAAACAGTCTGCAAGCACTTTTTGCCTGAAGCAGTTCCTTTCAGGTCCCTCTTTCATTTTAACTATAGATTTATGGCTGCTTCTGGGAGTTGCTTCCCTGTTTCTCCCCTATTTTGTTGTTGGTTTTTAATTCAAAATAATGTATCTCAGCTCTGTTATCAAAAGCTCTGAACTCTTTCACACAGCACTGTTCAAGCTGACATCCTATGAATGTTGAATTTCCCAGCAGAGTAGATAATGGAATAAATAGTTAGTGACAGTCATTAGGTTAGTCTGTGTCTCTGCATGGAGAAAGGGCAATTAGAAACTTCTTTACAAAAGCTTTTTTGGATGTGCTGTGGAGCATCTTCTGTCTATTTTGACTTGGGGGAGCATCATTGCAAAACAAACAAATCCCCAACTACACTGCACTGAAAACAAACCCACCAATCTGAAACATGACAACCATGTGATGTACAGGCCAAAAAAGCCACTGTATTTGTGTGCTGCATCCACAGAAATATCATGCCCAGACTGAGGGAAGTTACACTACCGCTTTATTCTACTTTGGTCAGATCTCACCTGGGGTGTTGTGTCCAGAGAAGGATATTGACAAGCTGGAATATGTCCAGAGGAAGGTGGTGAAAATGGTAAAAGATCTGAAAGCCAAGCTCTATGAGGAATGGCTTAGGGAACCAAGCCCTATGAGGTATGTTTATCGTGGAGAAAATAAGTTTTTTTTTTTTTAATGCCGGCAAAAGAACGTTTAAAGAGTCTGCGTCTGATAAAGTCCTAAGTAAAGATTTCCTGATATAATGGTTATTAAACTCTTTATTTACTGCTAATTTGCCATACCAAAAGTATGCATGCCACTCATAACATAAATTAAATCCTTCCAACAGTAGAAGTCTTTTTTCTCTAGCTTAATCCAGTCAAAAATTCACAACAAACAGTTAACATGGTGATATAATTCTAGAGTTGGCATGCCTAACCTCCTCTTTGCCATGTATCTTGTAATGATTTCCATCCTATCCATGGTTTCTTTCCTCTCCAAATAAATTTAGAAAGATCTTTACCCCACTGAGCAAATAGAATATCGTTTACAATAATTGGAATATTCTGGAAGAGGAACATGAACTTGGGAAGAGTATTTGTTTTAACTGTGGAAATTCTTTCCAAAAGCAAAATATTCAATCTGAATCATGATTCTGTCTTTTGAGGTACTAGTTATCCCACCCAGTTTGGTGTTGTTTGAAAATTTGATGAGCATGTATTCTCTGTTCTGTCATCAAAGTCACTTAGAAAGATCTCAAACAAAAATAGGCCCAGAATAGAGTCCTGTAGATTAGTACTTGCCAGTTATCTTCAGGATGACAAGGAACCATTGGTGAGCACTCTTGGGCAACATTTTTCAAATGAGAAGAAAGGTAAAAATAACAAGAAAAAGGAGTTCTGGGCAGAGAATTATGAGAACTGATCTTTTACTTACACAGCTGCTGCCCACAGCCCCAGAAAAAGAATCGAGATACAGTTTTTAAGTAGTTCAGTGCATATGAGTTGTTGTGTCCTAAATATTACGCAGTCTGCAGTCCTTGAAATCATACCTTCCAATATCTTCTAACCAACCTTGGCTAGGGAAAAGCACATCTCCAAAGTAAGGGCTAATTGGATACTAAAGATGATAAGTACACCAACTATCTCCTGCTGGCTAATGTGGATTGTAACAGGAGGGAGAACGCTCTGGTGCCTGCCAAAGAAGAGGAGAAGCTGTGCTGAGAGCTACTGAGCCATGAGCAACTGAGCCATGAACAAATCAAAGTGGAGGAGATAAGTCTCAGCAGGTGGCATGAGAGCAAGGTGGATGAAGGTGGCATGAGATGAAGATCAAGAAGCCCATTGGACAGGACAGGAGACTGGAGAATAACAGCAGGTAGGTACAGAATTAGAACTAACCCTGAAGCAGCACCCGTGTAGCAAACAAAGTGTAGCTGCATCCTAAGGGCATTGGCACAGCATCCCCAAATCTGACAAGCAAGTTCTTCTACCCAGATTAGAATAGCATCTTAGGTTTTGTGGAGAAAGTCTGATATACATCAAATAAATAATCAATATACAGTTGTCCCTCTGTATCCATGGATTTGGTGTCCACAGATTTAAGTATTCATGGCTTGAAAATATTCTTTATAAAATAATAATGCAAAAAGCAAACCTTGATTTTGCCATCTTATATAAGGGACACCATTTTGCTATGGCATTGCATATAATGGAACTTGAGTATTCACGGATTTTGGTATCCACGGGTGGTCCTGGAACCAAACCCCAGTGAATATGAAGGGACAACTGTATACAGGAACGTCTTCACAATAAAAAGTCATTTTGTGGTGGCAGTACCCCTCCCAGTTGTGGCATCCCACCCTCAGGAAGGTTATCTGGGGCCAAACATGTCTTCCTTTGTGGGGCTGAGACAAAAGCCATCTTTAAAACCCAATCAGGCATTTCAAAGATGATCACCTTGAACCTTGAATTTTGGCTAGACAGTGACCTTCTTCATGTCCATTTAGCAGATCACACATGAGCAACACATACTCTTTTGTCTATAAAAAGAAAAATAAGGAAATTCTACATTTCCTTCTTGAACCATATCTGGAGTGCTGTATATAGTTCCAGATGAAACATTTTAGAGAGGATATTCACAAACTAGAGCTGAGATGGGTAACATTGCTCCCCCAGATGTGGTCCAAATCCAACTGCCATCAGCAGTTGGCTGATGGTCAGGAATTATGGTAATCCCAGTCCACAAGCAGTTAAGGCATTACTTTAAGACATAAATTTAAAACAATTAAAAACACATAAAGCACTTTCTACATATCATCAAAAGCCCACCCATTGTCCTTCTGCACAAACAGTTAAAGGCTGAAGGCCTGTTTAAAGGAGGGAGGTTGCTTACAAATTGAAAGATATGAATAGAATTCAAAATGACCTTGATAAACTAGAGAAATGGGATGCAATGAACAGAATGGAATTTAGCAAAGACAAATGTAACCAGAGGAGGGAGAGAAAAATGATGAAAGGTCTGGAAGCCATGCCCTATGAGGAGTGGCTTAGGGAGCTGGGTGTGTTTACCCTGGAGAAGATAAGATTAATTGGTGACCTGATAGCCCTACAATTTGCTATAGGGAGCAAACTTGCTTTCTGCTGTTCCAGAGACTAGGACACAGAGCAATGGACTTAAACTACGGGGACAGAGATTTCACCTAAATATTAGGAAGAACTTCCTGATGGTAAGAGCTGTTCAACAGTGGAATACGTTGCCTCCGAGTGTGGTGGAGTTTCCTTCTTTGGAGGTTTTTAAACAGAGGTTGGATGTCCATCTGTCGGGGGTACTTTGATTGTGTATTCCTGTGTCGACTGCATGGCTGTTGTAGTCTCTCTCTATGATTCTATGCAATGGAAAATTCTAAATTTAGGCCACAAAAACCAAATGCACAGGCATAGGATGGGGGATCCTTGGCTTAGCAGTAGTGCGTATGGAAAGGACTTTGGGATTCTTGTTAATCATAAATTGAACATAATCCAGCAATGTGATGCTGCATCAAAGAAGGAAAATAATATTTCAGTCTGCATTTATAGAATTATAATTTCCAAGTCAAAGGAAGTAATAGGCCCACTATATTCTGTTCTAGTCAAACCTCCTCTGGAGTACTGCATTCATCTCTAGGCACCTTATTATAAGAAGGATATAGACAAGTTGGAGCAGGTTGAGAGAAGGGCAACAAGGATGAAAAGAGGTATGGAGAACAAAACATCTGAGGAAAGGTTGATGGAATTAGGTTTGTCCATTCTGGTGAAGAGAAGACTAGGGGGTGCTGTGATTGCACTCTTTAAATATCTAAAGGGCTGTCAGAGAGGAGGCTTTGCAAGAGGGTAGGGCTATGTCTAATGTTTTTTAAGTGACAGGAGGGTAGATTTTGATTAAACATTAGAAGGAACTGTTTGTTGGCAAGAGCTATTCAGCAATGAGATCAATTATCTAGACAGATGTTGAGATCTCTTTCTCTGGACATCTTCAAAAAGGGTCTAGGGGTACTTTAGCTGGAGTTCCTGCACTGGGTGGGGGGTTGGTCTTGATGGCCTATGGGGCCCCTTTCAACTCTATGGTTCTATTATTCATCCCTGTTGAAATTGATGGATTTTGCACCATGCTCTCCAATATATTAAGATCATTTTGAATCCGGAACATGTCCTATGGGATATTAGCTGCCCCTCCTAATTTGGTGCCACTTGGGTACAGTCTCACTGTGCCTGGGGGGCCTCTGGATGCCTTTGTGTACTTAAGGTAAAAGTATTGCTCAAGGTGGTACTTGAATCCTCCTTGCACCACATTGTTACCTACCCTGATAGCCCCCATCTTGGAATACCAATGATTGGAAGTATTTAATAATTTGGCTTAATGTGGCCTTCCATGTGGTTAGCAGGTAAACCAGGGATCCACAGAGACTAAGGCAGGAGTCATGTATAACCAAGGGAGGAGCCTTTGGAAGTTCCCCAAACAAATATTCAGGACAGAGTGAACACCTGGAGGTGAGTCATTCACTAATCCACTCAATGATAGCTGAGTCCTTGATGCTTGTAAAATAGGTACTTCCTTCTCTCCTCCCCCCTCAAACAATACAGCTTTCCTGTTCTGATTCAATTCTAAACATACAACCATTAAGAATGGTTAACTCTTCTGGAGCACCCATTGTCTAGTCCTAGGAACCTCCAAGGAACATTGTATTCCACTCAAAATCCCATCCCTTCAGGGGAATTACCACATATAATTATCACCCGAAAACAACACCAAAATGTCTACAGTCCACAGTTCCTCTTCCTACATCCATGCTGGCAGTTTGCTGTGAGACCCTCAGAATGCATTTCTGAGACCTTTCTGATGCATGAATCTCTGCTCCTCTGAGATGAATCACATCACCCAAGAATCTCCTCACTCTATTCTTCTATCCAAATATTTCCTACTATCTTTGATAGCCTTGTGTAAGTGTCTGAAGCCTGAGTGTTTGCATGAGTGCTGTTGATATTAGTTTCCAATAAAGATCATTTAATTGTACGTTTTGATTTAGAGTCTACTATGGTATACATAGGTTAAAAGATCCTGCTGTTACCTGACCTCTCTGTGCCATAATTGAACTAATTAATTAATATTAATTTCAGACACTACTGGGATTGTCGCAGACCTCATGCAATTTGGATAACAACATACAGTATTTAAAAGAACTTAAATAGGGTAGCCATGGTTTACACAAATAACCATTTTTGCTGAAAGATTAGCATATTAAGTTCTTTTAAAAGGCACAACGTGAGATTTCTATTAGTCTGTCTTAAGCCTGATATAAAGTAAAAGGCTGTGCATACTCTGAAGCTTTTTATAAAATCATATAAAGCTGCAAAGGTGCACTGATGGGAAATTATAACTCTTTCAAGGGTCGACATTCATAACTGGAAAAAGGAAAGCCTTGAGGTAAGTTGATAGAAAGGTCTCATAACTAATTTTTTAAAACTATTCGGTGGGATTCAAAAGAACAATAAAAATAGTATTATTAGTCTTGATATTCAATAAAACTGAGGGAATGGTTGAAAACTGAATAGCAACAGAGAACAGAATAGAGAACAGAGAAAGCACACATTTCTTATATTGCCAGACAGATCAAACCTGAGCAAATAATTAAGGAGAAAAAGTAAAATGATTTGATGTTATACACATCCAGAATGCTTTTGTGGGGCAGGGGATGGGGTACTGCATAGAGTTACCAGATGTTCCTTGCTATAAGGGATGTTCCTTATTTGAGGACTAGAAAGCATGTCCCTTATAGGACTGGCAGGTATCCATTATTATATGCTATGTCCTCTATTTGAGTGTCAGAAATCTTTCTTTTTATATAGACTGAACAAGATGCCTTTTTAAGATGTGGGCCCGTCATACAGACAGGAATGTATGTGCATCGTGTAGTTTATGAATGTGGACAATACTTGTATATTAATTTTACAGAGAAAAACATGGCTAAGTTAACTGAAATCAATACAGGTCACCCCTCATATTCTGAACTTACCACAGAAATATGAAACCATATATAATAGTGAACTGCTATAGCACACCATAGAATTGCACTGGAGGACATAGAAAATGCCTAGGCATCTGGAGTGATTCTATGCTTCCTGCAGAAGCTGACCATAGAGTTGCATTGGAGGACCTCCCAATGCCCAGAGAAACCACCTCCAGAGAGACTCTGTGGTCCTCCAGATGCCTAGAGAGACCTTTCCCGCTGAGCACAGGTAAGTGAAACCACTGGTACTGATCCTGCATAAAGAGGAGTGTGTGTGACCTGTATTTTCATTTGGCATTTTGGTAGAACACAAACTGGTTAATAGCTACTTCCTGTCTACCAGCTCTACATGTGATGAACTTTTACTGTCCCTTATTGTTGTTTTGAAAGCCTGACAACACTCGGTGCCCAGGAACCACTGAGTCTAACGCTCAGTGATTCCTCTGGATAACAAGATTTGCATTGAGAGCATTGTGGGGCATTGTCTGACTACTTCCATCAGCGCTGTTTACGCACAATCCTAAATATACACGGGACTGACTATGTGATGAATGTTGCTGTCCTTGAGCAAGCAGGGATCACCAGCATTGAGGCCATGATATTGAGAACACAGCTGTGCTTGGCAAGGCATGTGTCTAGGATGAAGGACCATCGCCTCCCAAAATAGTATTCTACGGTGAACTCACCATGGGTCAGCGTAAGAGGGGCACTCCAAAAAAGCAATACAAGGACTCCCTGAAACAACATCTCAAGCTCGGCCAAACTGATCACCAACAATGGTCTGTCTGACCTGGCCTCACATCGGGAGGCATGGAGACGCACTATCCATAATGCTGCAGCCTTATTTGAGAACTCATGCCAATCAAGTCTTAAAGAGAAATGACAATGCAGAAAAAATCACAACTCGGAAACATCACCCAAGGAAACCTTCTGCTGTGCTTTCTGCAACTGGACTTGTCTATCTCGGATTGGCCGTTTTAGTCATCAGCGCGCCTGCAGAAAGTGCGGTATGAGTCCTTCCTGAATCTTTGTTTGCAAAGATAAGCCAGAGAGAGAGAGAGACTGAGGTTTAGCAGCGCAAATCTACTTCTTTTAGCCATTAATAGGGCTTAAGAGTTTCAGATGTGTGGACAGTTGGATTGTGCTGGATCCAGAGTGACTCAGCAGTGCACACATCTGCACACCTACCACATCGGCCCCACTGGCCTGTCCCCCTTGGTGCCACCACTGCTTCCTTGCCCACCAGCCAAACAGCTCTCTGCAGAACCTGGCCATCACCATCACTGCTGGTGAGGTCAGGATGGGGTATCACACCATCTGATTAACAAGGGGGGGATTGCTCTACCCCCTTTTTGTTGATCATATGGTGTCCTGTTCGGACCTCACTGGCTGCGGTGGTGATGGCCAGGCTCTGTTTGGCCAGTGGGCAAGGTGGCAGTGGTGGTATCGAGGGGAACAGGCCAGTGGGGCCAATGCAATGTAGGCCCATCAGCCCATCTGGACTACAGTACTGATCTGGAATGGATCCACATTGGTACGTGTATCCAGCATCATGTCAATCCAGGGCAGCTCTGGAGCGTAATGCTCCAGACTGGCCCCAGATTATGGTGCCGGTGCAGATGAGCCATAGGTCTAGTTCCAAGTGCAATACACAGAGAATTCTGCAACAAAAAGTGACTCCAGGAGACTAAAATATTGTGTCCTTCCTGTTCTGAAGGAATTGTGCTGGCTGCCAATACATTTCCATTCTGAATTCAAGGAGCTGGCAATAACATTTAAAGCCCTAAGTGGCTTGGGAGCTCGATAGATGGGGAAGCACCTCTCTCTATATATGCCTGTCCATATAGGATGGAGATCTATTGGAGGGGCCGACCTTCAGATCCTATCAGTAGGGGAAATATATTGTGGGAGAACATGGGAGAGTTTTCTGAGTTGTGTTCCCCAGTTGTAGAATTCCCTCCCTCTAGATGCCCCGTTGCTGCCAGGATTGGAATCATTTTGGCACCAAGTTAAAACCTGACATTTTATTAGTCTTCAAGCCAAACTGATTTTATCTAGGCTGCACATGTTTTATGGTTATATTATTCCAGATTGTTTTAACCAGTTTTAAATTGTCTGTTTTTAAATTGATAAACTCTTTAACACATTTTTAATCTTTTAAAACTTTTGTAATTATTTATTTTTAATCTCATTTTATTTTAAGCCACTCTAAGATCTTTAGTAAAGGGTGGGATATAAATATTTTAAGAAATAAATAAAAATAAATGAAGGCTAATGGAGTGGCTGAAGTCTTCCATGTGAGTGGTGTGGTGAATGTCCTCCAGGTTATAGTCTAAATTTTAAAAGAGCACTCCAAGGTGTTGAACCTATCATAGGAATAGGACTCAGTCCATTTAAAGTCTGGAATAAAGCCCAAATTAGATTCACTGTACCCTTCACATGGAAGCCACTGACATGGGGTCATGGGGTACCACCTCAGATGTTGTGGTATTGCAGCCCTAACCAGCACAACCAGTCATTAGGGAATTACCGTCTAGTATGTGAAGGGAAACCATGCTCTATAAGGAGAGGCTTAGGGAGCTGGGTATGTTTAAGCTAGAGAAGAGAATTTTAAGAGGTGACATGATAGCCATGTTTCAATATTTGAAAGGATGCCACATTGAAGAGGGAGCAAGCTTGTTTTCTGCTGCTCCAAAACCTAGGACATGGAGCAATGGATTCAAACAACAGGAAAAGAGATCCCACCTAAACATTAGGAAGAACTTCCTGATGGTAAGAGGTGTTCAACAGTGCAATACATTGCCTCAGAGTGCAGTGAAGTCTCCTTCTTTGGAGGTTTTTAAACAGAGGCTGTTACTCAAATTGCATGGGATTCATGGGACCTTCCCCTGAATTATGATATTATATTGGGAAATTTTAATTCGCTCAAAGGTATAACTGCAAGAGGTTGGGTAACTTCATGAACTTTACACCTGTGTATTCCAGTACTAACTGACAAGACTCCAAGCCAGAATAAAATAAAAATGGTTTTCATTGGAAAATAGTCACAGAAACAATCACATATGCACTCACGTTCACAAGCAATCACACAAGGCTAATGAAGATTAGGAGGATGTTTTGGACAGAGGAATAGATTTGGAGACTGGGCCATAATTACCTATCCAGAGAGCAGAAAGACTCAGTTGGATTGGAAGGTCACACAGTAGACTGGCAGAGTGACGAGATATGAGGAGCTCTGTACACTTTGGTTATGATTTGGGATAACATTTATACCCAATATCTTACCCTTAAGGGGTGGTTTGAGTATAGAACAATGCTTGAGTGAATTTCCAAGAGTTAAACACTGGAAGCTCTGGTTTCACTGATAGCTGCTAATGGTTGGGATATAAAGACTAATGTGTTTAATCTCATCTTGGGTATGTCTGTTTTGGGGGATTTCCAAGGCTGCTTCATAGGCTTCAAGTAATCTTCACTATGCCTAATGTTTGGGTGGCCCTTGTCTACTGAAAGCCATGTGAGGCATCTAATTAACCAAATTATGAATTATTAGATGGGGTGTAAGGGCAGGTAACAAGGCTGGATGGCCATCTTTAGGACTGGGAGTGTTTTGATTGTGTATTCCTGCATGGCAGGGGTTGGACTGGATGGCTCTTCCAACTTTATGATTCTATGATTATATGGATACAGTTGCCCATTCCTGATCTCATAAAATTCAATAATAAATTGGCAGAGGGTATATTTTTTTAAAAAAATAGATGTGGAAGAATGCAAAGACAAAAACCATTGGCTGCATTAAAGATTTCTGCTGCAATTTCTATGTTGTGGAAGTGTTGTTTAAGGATATCCATATGAATCAATCTTTTTGTTTTTTGACACCTTTAAGTGCAAAAAATTCTGATAGGGATTGGAAGTACTTTTAAATTATTGGACAAGCAGTCTACCAAACATACACACAAGATAAATTTACATGTATAAATACTGAGTTCCATTAAATGAGCACTGTATTTTGGAGCTGGCTATCAGTCTCTATTTCACAGCCTTCTGGATCCAGAATCATTTGTTCTGTTAACTGTACAGGTATTCTTCAATTAATGAAGTAGCCATGCCCCTAGGCATTCCTACCTTAACAGAACATTTGGTACTAAACACAGAAATAGTATGGGAAAAAATCAGGAAAAGTCACTACACCATGACCAAAAAAAAAAAAAAGCAGATCAACATGTTTCAGCAAAGTAACAATATGCACACATGAAAAGAAACAACCAGGTCAGATAAGCCTTGAATAAGTATTTTTTTTTAATTTAGTTATTTATACCCCGCTCTTCAGCCACAAGGCTATCAGAGTGGCTTACAAATTGTTTTTAAGCAATAGCTATTTACACATCTACACTGCATTAAACAGTTTCCAATGTGTGTTAGCTATAAACATATAAACATTTTGAACCTTCTGCAGACCACCTGCAACTTCTTCCAAAATGCCTCCAAGAATTATTACATTTCCTTTCATCGATCCCAACTGTTGTCATAATTTCCATTGCTTAACCTATAGATCTATGCCTTTTTCTTTTCACATGCCTTGGGGTAGGGAGTGAGGTAGGCTTATCTGCTTTCCCTTTTCCTCCCTGTTTTGCTGTTCATAAATAGTCAGGGATTCTGCAGTCACCTGCTGTTTACTTTGTCTGTTGCAGGCAGACATATGCAGCTACAGTTGTATTGGCTAGAGCAAAATCCCATTCTTTCCGAGTTCAAGTGTTATTGCTTTGTTTACCGCAGAAATGTTGCTGCAACCGAACATTTCAACCCAACTTTCAAGTCTGCTTCTCCAGCAATTCTTCACCATCTTCCCAATGGCAATACTGCTAAAAAAAAAAAAAATCTAGTTAGACAGAGGATGAGGAGGAAATGTGAGGGCTGGGCAGCTGCAAAAAGACTTTGTAAACATGAGCTTCTTTGTCAGCCTTGTGTTCATGTCTTAGATCAGAAATGGCACAAGCCAAAGGCAACAATAAAACCACACATGCACAAGAAGGAGAAGACAATCTTCTGGGAAGACATTACAACTGGCTTCATCCTACAGAATTCTAGGATTTGTAGTTACTAAGAATTCTATACCAAAGAACGCTAACATTGTAGCTCAAAGTACTGCACTAAAGAATTCTAAATTCTTCACTGGACTACAAATCCCAGGACTCCATAGGACGGAGCCATGGCAGTTAAGTGGGATCAAAGCACTATAACTGTGCTGTTCAGAATCACCTTAAAACAAAGACTGCAGTAAGAGGAAAAATAAAGAGAAACTGAAACCAAACATGAGAATATCAGTGTATACTGCTTCTGTGGGCCATGCTTCCCCCTAATACATGCTATCAAGAGAAAGGAGGTAGCTGTGGGATTCTGGGAGTCCCCCTCCCCTGCAAAAAAACTACTTTCTAGTCACTGCAGATATGAAACTGAGATTGATAATACATTGCCTGACCCATTCATCCTTAACCAGGAAGTTGTTACAAGCGTGTCCTATTTAATCTTGGAAATATTGAAGTGTATGTCAATTTAATGTTCATGTTTAACATTAATGTTAAAGAGAGCCAATGTGGTGTAGTGGTTTGAGTTTGGGACGATGACTGTGGAGGCCGGGGTTTGAATCCCCACTCAACCATGGAGACCCACTGGGTGACCTTGGGCAAATCACATACTGTCAGCCTCAGAGGAAGGAAAGGCAAACTCTCTTTGAACAATTCTTGCCAAGGAAACCCCATAAGACCAAAATGACTTGATAGCACACAACAACAAAAACACTATTAAGTTATGTGTGTGACAAAAGGGAGGGGCAAAACAGCTCAGAGGTACAGCACTTTTTTTAATGCAGGAGAGCCTATATTTAGTCTTTGGCATTTCTATTTAATAGGATCAGGGAGTTGGTGGTGGGAAAGATGTAAACCTGAGACCTTGGAGAATAATTGACAATACAGTACTAGATGAGCACATAATCTGATTTAGGACTTTATCAGACATGGCAAAAACTACGTCACATGAACACTACAAGAACAAAAATGGGTGACATTACCAGATGACAATGTCCGTCAGCTGTTCCAGGGATGTAGCGTGGGCATGAATAACACGTCCCTTTTTACTGATGGCTTAGCCCATCAATAAAAAGGGATGCTATGACCCTGGAATGGCTGAAGACATGGGCGTCTAGTAATGTCACCCTTTCTTGTAGCGTCCCTGTGATGTGGTTTGGGGCGTGGTTTTGTGCCCTATTGCCCTGCATATGATAAAGTCTTTATTCTAAAGTAGCTTTCTCTATAAATAAATATCATGTGCCTATTTCTTTACCAAACAAAGAGATTGGCTAGGCCAGCAAACCAAATGTGTAGCTATACTGGACTAGGTGGCAGACTGTCCCAGGACTTTAAACTCATGGGGCCAGTTGGTATCACCTGCATAAACATGCCTCTGCCAGAGTTGTCTATCCCACATACTCATAGTGCATCTGCTCCTGATGTAGCCACTGCTTCCAGTCCTTGCCCAGTCAGGCCTTCAGCTGAACTGTCTATCCCATGTTCCTGATACCTCCACTCTCAATGCTCTCTTCCTCTTTAGTGTTAAACTCTCTCTTCTTTTTATAAAACACATGGAGTAGGGGTGCATCTACACTGTAGAAATAATGCAGTTTGACACCACTTTAATCACCATGGCTCCATCCTACAGAATCTTGGGATTTGTAGTTTTGTGAGGCACCAGCATTCTTTGGCAGAGAAGGCTAAAGACCTGGCAAAACTACAGATCCCTGAATTACATAGGATGGAGTTGCTATGCCTAAACTCTTAAAAAGACATGCAAAGTAGCAAATACTGCATATCACTGTGCTAAGGTTGCTATCTCTGATACTGTGAAATGGTGGGAAACATAGTTGTTTAATTTATTATTGCTGCTGTAATTTTGCTGCCCTGGATGGGGGTAGGTGGGAAGGCATCTGTTAAAAATTTCTATTTATAAGTTTCAAAAGAACCTAACCAGAAATGGCTGTAGCACATCTTAACTTAATGGAGTTGGATTTATTGGAGGCAGATACACCATTTGCTACTCTACCTCAGGGAGCAAATACTTTGGGACTACCCGGATTAGAGGTAACACTAAAATCCTACACACAAAAAAAATGAATCAAGATATAGAAGTGAAGGAAGGAAGTTAGTGATGGTAAAGAAAAATGATACTTGTCTTCATACCCACATTGCTAACAAACAAAACTCTTTACAAAGCACAAAAGAAAAGTAGAACAAAAGGGATCTTACCCAGAGACATTGTTAACTGCCAGCAAGGAAGTAAGTTGCACAGGGCAAAATATGGGCATTAACATTTAAAACCTGAAAAGTAGGTGGCATTGTCATGATGACAATGAAAGAAAGGTGACACCTAGCTTTGTGTCTAAACCTAAATGGAAGGTTTTTACTTCCTTCAGTCAAACTAGTATGTCAATAAGGGATGGTTGGCCAACATCCAGACTAGAGCAAACCAAGGAGATACTTTAGTTCAAAAAATGGCATATTTATCCACAGAGGGTACGTTCGTGGACTTACCGTTTATAAATGAAATTTCAAAAAATAGCAAACCTTATTCAAATAAGAGACTTCTGGTACAAACATACCATAGAGTTGCATTGGAGGACACCTCTCTGGGCATTTTCCAGTACAACTTTATGATATGTACCCTGATTTTTTCATCCATAGATAACTGAAACCATGGATATTGGTTCTGCAGATACAGGGGGTGACCCGTGTATGTGTTTGTTTACAACAGGAGAGGTGGACTAATTTGGCTTGTGGAGGTTCCCCATCCACTCCACAGAACTCTGTAGGTCTTTCCCCTGGGGACTATTATGTGGGGGATCCCTTATATCTCCTGTCATTGATCAGAGACAGGGATGCAAATCTTCACTAATTTCATTCTTGAATGAAGCAGCAGGTACTTTTAGCAATTTTCTTGCTAAAAGCAATTTTCTTGCAAAAGACAATCTTCAAAAACTGAATGGTTTTCAAAGATTATTAACAGTTTGGGACTTTTCTGCCCCCAACTCCATGGCTTTGTTTGCTTGTTTAGTTATTTTATTTATTTTTTTAATAGTTCAAGCCAAACAATATCCAGTTTTATTAAAGGTACTTTTCATAAAACAATCAATCAATGGTATTCAGGCAGGACATGGGCTACAATCTGCAATGTTTTACAACAAGTTCCAACTCCCCTTCTTCTTGGACTACCAAAATGTAAAGTTACTTTATAAAACCCAATGAAGAATCGTCAATTTATACTTGGAACAGGGAAATGTAAAGTGAGGGTGGACACTTCCACATTTAGTATGTTAACAACTTTTCACAAGCCTACCCTGACTTTTAGAGGAAAACAAAACTGCAGAATTCTTAATCTGAAGATTAACATCACAAAAATGCTGCCCTTTTGTGGTTACGTCCTGTCAAAATCCCATACCTTTTAATTGACAGCTTAAGCCATCAATTTAGTTCCCCTGTGCCACTTTTGTGCCAACATTGCCAGCATGTGAAACCTCGGGCCGTTTAACTCTTGTCGCTGCAGCAAGAATGGCTGGTCTGGCGCAAACACTTTTGGGTGAGATCAGGACATCCTGGTAAGTTTTGCTCTTGGGACTTTTAAAGTGTGCCTAGGTGCTTGGTGTCACTTTTAAGGCTTTTTGTTTTTGTTTTTGTTTCTAAATTTCCCATGCAATGAAGTCTCACGGGATTTTGAACAAGGAAACAAACAGGGCTCCATTCACTTCCTCTTTATTGCCAGGTAGCATTTGCTGGGAGAGGAAGGTAAGTGCAGAGGAGAGTGTTCTTTTGCCAGCATAATTTTTTTTTAATGCCAGCAAAAGAACATTTTAAAAGGTGTCATCTGATAATGTCCTCGCACTTTTGATGCTAGAGAATGGCACTGTGAAAAAGGGACATTTCTGCTCAGTCCAAAGCAAGTCAGAAAGATCTCTTCCGGATTTTTACCATGAGTTGCTATCAGGCTGTATCTGGAAGTTTGTCCATAATTTCTATTTGTAAGGAAAAGTCTTCTTTGACGTGCTAGATCAAAATATGATTCAAGCAGCGTGGGGTTTGCAGGTCACTCAACATCCTACCAAGTTTTTCCGTATTTCTGACACTAGCTGATACCCTGTTATGAAAGTATATGAGTCAGTCAGCTTCCAAGCTGCATATTAAAATGACAGATGTAAGCTTGTCAGAAACAAACAATTGGCCTGGAAAATGATTGGCAAATATTCTCAATTATTAGCATGGTCTCAGGTGAGAAACAGACAACAAACTCCATGCTGCCCAAACCATTTAACAATTAAAAAAAAGAGAAGTTGAGAAGGCTAATGATCCTAATTAATACTGACAGCAACAATGTCTTAATTCAGTTTCTTCCCCCTATGAAATGTACCAGTTTCTCAGCCAGGAGGTTTACCACCTATAAAGCTAGGACAATTATGTTCCTGGAAACCACAGCATAATTGCTTTTAGCACACCATGTGTCTAGGAAAGCAAATGTTGATTATAACAGAGAATGGACATTAATGTGCTCACCAGAGATTTCTAGCATCCTGTAAGCCTTTTGTCAAATATTGGCTTCACAGCAAAGAGATCATAATATCTCAGATAACTTTATTTGAAGACCAGTGGCTTAAGGTATAAAAAGTATGGGGGAAAGAACAAAACATTATTCAACAGGTATACTGCTGTACAGAGCCTGGGAAAGTTCCTGTTTTGGACTATATCTCTCAGAATCACCCAGCCAGCATGGTTAATGGGATCCTGGGAGCTGTCATCTAAAAAAGGAACTTTTCCAAGCTCTGCCATATATCTCCTCACACAACACACACATGAGCACTCATGCAACCTAAGAGCTTGAAAGCAGTGAGTTCCAGGTCATGTCATTACCTCTATTTGCTTTTTTTCTTTTTATAAAGTTACATATTACAAGCAATGTACCAAACTAAGAGCAAAGTTGTTTTGTTGGTGTAAAGAATAAGTTCCTAGTAATGTTCAAAGGTTACTTTTAAGGGGATTTTAAGAGGCATTTTGACAGAAAGTTTTCAAAATTCAATGTCATTCTCTCACCAGTTTTAAGGCCCTTTCCAGCTCTAAGATTCTGTGGTTCTACATATCAGGAGATTATCAAGAAGAGAAATGAAAGAGAATAAATTTGAAGACATTTGGAAGCTGCTTATTGCTTGGGTTACTCTTGCAACTCTGGATTTTACCCACCATCCAATCAAACTTTCTACTGGAAAAGTGTATTTTTAAAGTTAAGAACAATATACAACCCATTTGTCAATATTTTGAAGAGGCATCAGATTTACAGGTATAGATAATGTTCCATATTTGGTTTATTCATTACAATTAGGGGTGTGCGGAAGGGAAAGAGGGAATGGAATATTATATTATGTCTATAAGCTAGGGAATATAGGTAATGCAGAAACTGTAAACAAATCTTTTCAAAATGTATTTAAAAAAAAAGCAATTGATTCAATTGGTTTAATCTAATTGGCACTAACCTATAGGATTTATGACAGTCCACGCATCCTGTTGGTGTCATACAAGTTGACAAGCGCTCTTACCCGTGTGGATGCAGTTCTTCTTTATGCAATGGCCAGATCCAGTTCCTGTGTGCATAACTGGAATTCCACAAGTGTAACAATTGCACAAGGGCCCAAATCCTATTCTTATTCTGTACTGGAGTAGAGCTGTGGAATCGATTAGATGCACAAATGGGCTGACTCACTATTCAACCATTCAGGCAATGGGTCTACTCTAGTTGGGAAAAACCAACAGGATTCAGGCCACATGGTTGCACATTTTTGGATGGGACATAACAATTCATCAGTGCCTTCAGTGTGCCACTGGGACTGCAGAAACAGGCAGTATGCCTTTGCCATTGTAAAGTAGGATAATATTCAGACATGCTGGCAGAGAGACAATCAGTTGCGCAACGCTGGTATTGAGCAGAAGGGTGATGTAGCACAACCACCATGTAATTACGTGAGCAGAGATGTACACTATGCAAGCACAATGTAGGATCTCAGCCAATGGTTCCTAGGTTTGATCTTTTAAAAGCATTTTCAGAATTATCCTTATGTGCAGAAAACTTCCTTTCATATTCCTCAAATCATACCTTTGCTGGTGAAAACAAACTAGGTAAGCATTCTAATCCATCTAATACAGAGGAAGTACTTCAGAAATGATGGCTTCTAATGAACACATTACAAAACAGAGCCACAGTGCATCTGATTCCTTTCAGGCTGTGATACAGATGCTGAGTACTTGGGTGTTTGGGCCAGGCTCTCAATGTACTAAATTTCTGATGAATGATCAAAGCAAAGAAATGACAAGGGGGAAAAGAATGTTTCATTAATGGGAACAGGTTTCATCTTTCCATGAAAATACTTGTGTATAGAAGCTCTTTGAGAAAAACAGAAGCATTAGTTATACATGGTTGCTAAGGAAAAATCCATTTTGTCGCCTCACCTTGGTGTTCAGTTGGCTCCATAGTGATTATTGGCTTATTCTGTTGCCTAATATCCAAATAAATTAGTTGTCTGTAGGCCCACTAAATAGTGCTGTATATGCAGGGAAAGGGAATACCCTTAGCTCCAAAATGACTATTTTCTCTTCCTAATTTCAGTGGTCAGAAATAAGACTATACAACTGGGTAGGATACCATCCCCTAGTAGAAGGGAAGGGGTCATGAAGCCTATAGGCTGCACGCAGGTTCTATGACCTCTGCTAGCCAGGAAAAAAATCAACTAGAAAATGAAGATTGCCACTTCTGAAGATTTCAGGAGTGACCATCTCCCTTTAAACAAGGTTAGTGGTGCCTTGTGGTTCTTAGGTAAGTGGTGCAGTGAATCCATTTTGGGTTTTAGTCTAAACTTTGAAAGAGCTTTCTTCATTTGGGAGATGGGGTTCAGTTCCTTGGACAGCACTTTTAAAGTTCAGAGTAGAACTCCAAGGTGGTTTTCCATCCTCTTCTAACAGCCAGCTAGCATTTCATGCCCAGTCCTCCCTAACTGGGGTGTCCTATGTGGCAGATGAAGATCGAGAAAGAGGGAGCTATCCATCAAGCTGAACATACATGGGGGCAAAATTTAGCACCTTGGATAGCTCTTCTTTAGACTAGAACCCAGAGTGATATGCCACCCCGCTGATACCCCTGGAAAAGGCATAGCCATCCCTGTGCTTGTTTTGCAACAACTCCACACACCTATAAATGTGTTTTACAGAATGCTTGAAGGTGGGTTTCAGTCACTCCCAGTTTTGTTTTGAGGGACTGGTGTAGCCCATGGCAGGTCCTAGCAGGATTTAAAAACAAATAGTTTATAGACAGACAAGCAGACAGGGAATGCTATCCATGGTGCTTAAAATATTTGGGGGGCAGAGCTCAGCGGGTTGGATCGCTCCGTTAAGGTTTAGATGATTAGTCTGGAGAAGAGAAGGTTGAGATGGGAAATGATAGCTATCTTTAAATATTTGAAGGGATGTCATACTGAGGATGGGGCAGGCTTGTTTTCTGCTGCTCCAGAGACTAGGACACGGAGCAATGGGTTCAAATTACAGGAGAAGAGATTCCACCTAAACATTAGGAAGAACTTCCTGACAGTAAGAGCTTTCGGAAGTGGAATACATTGCCTCGTAGTATGGTGGAATCTCCTTCTTTGGAGGTTTTGAAACAAAGGCTGGATGGCCATCTGTCAGGAATGATTTGATTGTGTATTCCTGCATGGCAGGGGTTGGACTGGATGGCTTTTGAGGTCTCTTCCAACTCTATGATTCTATGAAGACCCAAACAGAGGGGTTGTCTAAATGGTCAAAATAATCCTCATGGAATTCGCTGGGAATCCACCTGTCTAAATGGGATCCTGCACCAATCCACATTATTCAGAACGAGGGGGGCCCAAAATGGCAAAAACAATGCAGAAAAAGCCTTCGCAGCTTTTCACATAGATTTTATAAATAGAAAGAGGGGTGCACATTCCTGGTCTTTAGGACAAGCAATTGAAAGGGAAGCACAAAGCTGATTGGATAGGTGAGCACAGGGGTGGGGCTTGCTAACAGGAAAAGCACCCGCTGCTGCCATGTTAGATATTCACCTTAGTGAGCAATCGCTAAGGCGGTAAAACAGGTGGCTTTTTTTTCTTTTGCTTTCCTGTTAAATTGAAAAATCGCTATATCACTCCAGCATTCCTTAGATGACTTTTTAAAAAAACTTTGGTGGTGGCGAAGAACTAACGTGAGTGGCCACCATCTGGCATGTGAAGTTTCTGGGACTAAAAACACCATTAAGACATGTCACTGCTGCTGCAAAATACCATTACTGTGAGGTATTCCCCCCCCCTCTCTGCAGCAATATCCTTAGGAAAGACAATTCATTATTATTTATTCATTTATTTGTTTATTTTTTCAGCAAAGGAGATAAAAAGTAGAATTCATAAATCTGTGTGACCTCTGGACTCACATGTGAGTAGAGAAGGTCTCTCTTCACATACATGGAATTTTACTTAATTTCTGAGTACTTTATTTAATGGTGTTGAAAGGGGAGGTTAATTTTGTACTGATTCAAGTACAATGACCCCGTACAGCTGACCTTTGCTGTGTTTTTTAAAGCAGCAGGACAAAATGGAACCACATGGACAACCATCAGGAAGAAGAGAGAGTTCTGTGTGTTGGTTTTCATGTTAAAAGGTTTTAAACGTCTCTCTAAAAATGCTATTTTCTTTTTAGAGTGGATACCTTTTTCTAATTATAGGGAGAGTGTTAGGTGGAATACTTAGTTTCACTGGACCATAACTCAATTGTCCTTAAAGCTATAATTGGATCATACATTTCAGGAGCTGTGGAGAAACTTTACCCCCCGAAACTGTTTCAAATCATATCACACTGTTCTCCAGTGGAGCTGTTTTGGGTGGTCATGGGGCTTTTATATTCTACCCTACAAAATCAGTATATAAACTACTTGGAAGCCTGTTGTGAAGAGTTTGCAGAGCATTTTGCAAAAAAATCTGTCCAGATCTTCTCTGACTTGGATGCTGTAGTTGAAATAGGCCCAATGGATGTAGCCTTGGATCCTGCTTGTCCTGTGTTATTGGATACATTCCAATTTGTGCAACCTGAGGATGTGGATAGGATACTTGCGGACCCAGACTGGACAGCCCCACAGCCCCCCTTGAATAATCACAGACACTCAGATTCGATTGACTATGTATTGATTACAATTATAAACTTCAGAAAACATAGTTAGGTACAGGTTAGTAATGTACATACATTGAGGTAGATAAGATGATATATATGTTGGCAATAATTGGCCGTAACTTGCCAGCTAATGGTTGGAGGCAATGTATGGGTCGTGAACACCCCACCGCCCACACATGTGGGTGGCGTGGGGACCGGTCCATCCTGGTTCCCCTGCATGAAGGAGAGAGGCACTGGCCGAGCCGTCCACTCGACGCTCTCTCCTTCCCTGTAAACAAACTTATATTAGCAGCGATCAGGGGTCTCCCTTGAAGTTGAACTTGGCTTTGAACTTGAACTTGAACTTGCACTTGACGGAGACCCCTGAATTTTTTCAACTTTTCACGACCCAATACATCCGCCCGCAAATTGCGACAAAGATGAACTGAGGGAGGGTGGGCGGGTTCCGCTTTCTGGCACGGTGGAAGGCACTGCTGCTGCCTCCGCCGCCTCGGATCTGGGAGGGGCGCACGTGTGCGCGGCCCTTTACCCAGATCCGTGGACCAATCAGAGGTGGGCAAGCTCACCCCTGATTGGTCTAACCTCCCTTTCCCCTCCCCACCGCAAGGGACGATGGGAAGAAGAAAGGGAAGATGGCGGCTCGCATGTCACGCCATGCGGCCGGCCCTTCCCCCCCCTCCCCGCCCAGGACAGTGCCTGGCGAGCGGGGGAGAGGGCAGAGCTGGGAGGCTGCTTTTCGGGGCGGGCTGCAAACAGGCCCGCCGGCCAGCGGCAAGCCCCCTTGAAGAGGTGAGAGCCACCACATGCATACTGGAGCCACACTCTGAGGCAGTACATCTCACTGTCTAACAGCTCTTTTACCATCAGGATGTTCTTCCTAATGTTTAGGTGGAATCTTTTTTCCTATAGTTTAAGTCCATTGTTCTGTGTCCTAGTCTCTGGAGCAGCAGAAAACAAGCATGCTCCATTCTCTATATGACTTCCCTTCAAATATTTAAACATGGCTATCATGTCACCTCTTAACTTTCTCTTCTCCAGGCTAAACATACCCAGCTCCCCAAGCCACTCCTCATAGGGCATGGCTTCCAGGCCTCCCACCATCCTGGATGCCTTCCTCTGGACACATTCCAGGTTCTCAATATCCTTCCTGAATTGTGGTGTCCAGAACTGGACACAGTATGCTAGGTGAGGTCTGACCAAAGCAGAATAGAGTGGCACTATTTCTTCCCTTGATCTAGACACTATACTCTTATTGATGCAGCCTAGTATCCCACTGTTTTTTTTAACTGTCACATCACACCGTTCACTCAGCTTGTGGTCCACTAAGACTTCTACATCCTTTTCACATGCACTGTTATCAAGTCTGGTATCACCCATCCTATACCCGTGCATTTCATTTTTTCTGCCTAAGTGTAGTACTCTATGTTTCTCCCTTTTGAAATTCGTTTTGTTATTTCTGGCTTTCTAAACTGTTAAGGTCATTTTGAATTCTGTATGTGTCCTCTGGGGTGTTAGCTACCCCTCCTAATTTGGTGTAATCTGCAAACTTGATAAGCATATCCTCTATTCCCTCATCCAAGGCATTGATAAAGATGTTGAATAGTACTGGGCCAAAGACAGAACACTGTGGCAACCTGCTAGTCACTTCTCTCCAAAATGAAGAGGAGCCATTGGTGACTACCCTTTGGTAGCCAGGTCTGACTTCTCAAGGAATGGGTGCAGCTGATGCTGGGGAATGCCTGTTCAACATCCTAGCTTTTATGCTGTAGTGTCCCACAGAGCATGGTTCTGTCCCCCATGTTGTTTAACACCTACATGAAGCCACTGGGAGAGGTAATCTGGGGTTTGGGGGTTCAATGTCATCAGTATGCTGATGACACACAACTCTATCTTTCCTTTCCATCCAATTCCAAGGAAGCTGTTTCTGTACTAAACCAGTCTGCAGTCAGTTAAAAATGAGCTATAAACTTTTACAAGACTTTCTTCCTTTTTTGCTGCCTAATCATATGTACCCTTTCATGTGCTACATTTTCCCAAATGCTAGGAGTACATTTATATTGTAGAATAATGCAGTTTGACACCACTTTAACTGCTATGGTTCCATCCTGCAGAATCCTGGGATTTTTAGTTTTGTGAGGCTCCAGCACTCTTTGGCAGACAAGGCTACAGAACTTGTAAAACTACAAATCCCAGGATTCCATAGGATGGAGCTATAGCACTTAAAGTGGTGTCAAACTGCATTATTTCTACAGTGTAGATGCACTCTAGGAAAGTCTATAGCTGAGTGAAAAAAATAATCATAACAATTTAGAATAATCTAGAGCTATCCAAGGTACTGAATATATTTGCAGGGAAAGGTTTGGCAGCTTGGATAGCTGATTTAAAGTTTGTACAAAACCTTAAACAAAATAGATTCACTGTTCCACTGATATGAAAACCTTGTCAGAAAGAAAGTAATCATCATAATCTAAACATGTATGGAAATGTCATCTTTACAGTTTTCAAATCAACATTCAGACCAACATCTAGAAATATCCAGTTTTCAGCTGTGTAATTCCTGACAGCAGGCATCCTTTTGGTGTCATACAGATGTGTATACAGATGGGTAAATTCTGTTACATCTGTGTTCATACTTCTTTGGCCATTGTACAATGGATGTATTCAGTTCATGATTGCACAACTGGAGCTCTACAAATGTGACTGTTTCACATGGGTCTAAATCAGTGATTAAGCTCGGCCAAATTGATCACCAACAGTGGTCCGCCCTGGCCTCACATCGGGAGGCATGGAGACGCACTATCCACAATGCTGCAGCCTTATTTGAGAACTCACAACGAACAAGTCTTGAAGAGAAACGACAACACAGAAAGAATCACAACCCAAAAACATCACCCAAGGAGACCTTCTGCTGTGCTTTCTGCAACCGGACTTGTTTATCTCGGATTGGCCTTTTTAATCATCAGCGTTCTTGCAGAAAGCGTGGGATGAGTCCTTCCTGAATCTTCATTTGCGAAGAAAAGCCAGAGAGAATGGTAGTATTAGTCCTGCCTGGAGAAGACATGTTGAATCTACATGTTGGCTCACCATTCAACAATTGGCTGAGTGGGTCTTTTGTACTTCAGACTAAACAAGAGGATTGCAAGCATGCGGTTGTGCCTTCTTGGGTGGTGTAGAACTATTCATTAGTACCTTCAGTGTACCACTTGATGGAAAAACAGCCACTCTGCATATTCTATTGCACAACAGGATCATAAGTGGACACATTGACAGTTATGCCATCAGTTGCACAATTTGAAAGCAGCTTCCATTCCTGGGAAAATGGAACTTTCCTGAAACATTTCTGGAAGAACATTCTTGGGGCATTAGAGCAATGGTCACAATCAGCACAAGTCACCAGTACAAGGCATATACCACAATAGTCTCAAAGAAGAGGGCATGCAAAATACTGAGATGGACCAACAAATTGTGTGAGAATGATTTCTTTGGATTGCAAAATGAGTCAACTACTCATTGAAGCATCCCAGAGCCCTGAGTAAGTTTTCTTCTGAAAAGAGCATCTGTCAGAAAAATGAGTTGGCAGGCTAAAATGTGCAGCACTGTTGTGAAGACTTTTAAGTTTGTGTCAAATGGTAGGTGGGAGGTATAGGCAGAAAGCTGCTGATTACTCAAGAGGAATATTTCATGGTACAAGCACTGTTGCCATAGTCTTCCCCATACACTTTGCATTCAGAGTGTTTGCTCCATTTGCTACTCATAAGCAGAAGTAGGACTTCACTCACATTTCACTTCCAACATTTTTTTTTTGTTTTTTTGTTTGCTTGCTTGCTTTTTGTGTGTGTGTGTATTCTGGGAGATTTTAAAAATTGCTATTTGTATCAAGTCCATGAAGAAGATGGCTGGACAAAGTTAATGCAAGCTGCTCATTTGTGGAAAATACTTCTGTTAAAGATATTTGGATGACTAAAAATCATCTTCCAGGATTCCATGATGGGAAGGTGAAAGTAAAGGAACAGAGAGAGAGAGAGAGAGAGAGAGAAGGCACAAATGTGGAGAGGGGGTGAGGAGTTGAAGGGAGATTTTTTTGTGCCAAAATTGGCTGCTTTCAGTGACAAGAGAACAGCAGGTGTTGGAAAAGATAATTAAGGTGTGAAGTTTGTGGTGTTGTGAGGCATTTTATACGGGTAGATAATTGCATTAAAAAGCACCTCTGATGTGGTGCACAGAGCAGAAAAGCATGTAAAAGCATCAAATGTGACGTAAAAGCCAAGAAAAGTGTGATGCTAATTAGTTGTTTTGATTTCCAAAGTGAAAACCAGTTGGAGACAGGGAAATGGATACTCTCTGCATCTGAATTTTGCATCCTTTTGTAGGGATTTTGTGCAACTGTGACTTTAAAACACACACACACATTCCTAGTATATTTGCAAAGGAAGCACTGGCCAGGTTGGTCTTTGATCTGACCCAGCCCTACTGTTAGGCACCGTAAGTCAACAGTCTCAGGAAATTATCAATCAGCACTCCTGCAGGTGTCCTAGCACAATCACCCTCCCCACTGCACTTACCTTCTCTTAGTTCCAAAATGCATCTCAGGCATGAGCTCTGTTCACTTCCTGGAGTGAAATCCTGCCCATTCTTGCAGGAAGAAACGAGCGTAGGGAATTCCAATATAAAAAGAAAAATAACACAGTAAAAGTGATACCAAGCACAAAAACACACTTTAAAATTTACAAGTAACCCGGGGAGGGTACAAAAAAGATGGTAGGTTACCTGGATGTCCCAATCTCACCCGGAGGTGTTCTGGCAGGACCACCCATTGATGCTGGAATCTCGCCAGTGAAACAGGTTACTTTGTTGCACACAGGCAAATCAGAAACAGAAACAGGAATGGGAGATCAGTTGCTGGCTTCTCCCCATCAATAAAAAAGAATGGCCTTGGAACAGCAGCAGAATGCTTGGAAGAGGATGGGGAACGACGTCATCTGATAATTAAGCCCTTTTCCTATCTCCTGGCATTGTTATAATGCCATTTTTGACGTGTCTGACAATCTCCTCAGATATGTGATGCTGGCATTTTTCCCCTCATAGACAAGAGTCCTCTGTGTGCCATCTGATGTTTCCTAACCAAGTTTGCTGCTCTCCAATGACACTATCCCACTGTCATTGTTGAAAAAAATATTCAATTGTCAATCCAGTTTTTGTATGTGCAATTGGCAAAGGGGGTGTCAAGTCACCTCTTGTATGAAGTCAAAGGCTTTCATGGCTAGCATCCATAGGTTTTTTGTGGGGGGGGGGGTTCTGGGCTGTGAGGCTGTGTTCTAGGAGAGTTTATTCCTGACATTTCACCCTGCATCTGTGGCTGGCATCTTCAGAGAATGGTGGCATGTAGGTGTGTGGGTTTATATACTGTGAGTCCCTGTTGAAGAGGTTTAGCATGTAAATGTGTGTATTCAGTTGTAGGATGTTCAGTTCTTAGGGTTGGGAGGCTATGCGAGGAGAATTAGTGTCTATTTAGCTCATTGTCTATTATCTGCTGGAAAGCCTCCTGTCCCTGGGTGAAGTTCATTTGCATGTGCTGAGTTTTTATTTTGGTGTTTTTTCAGGACTGGTAGCCAAACTTCATTTACTTGTAGGGTTTCCTCTTCCCTGTTGAAGTTGTCCAGGTGTTTGTGGATTTCAAAAGCTTCCCTATGCATTCTGACCTGATAGTTGTTAGCCTGGTCCAGAATTTCAGTGTTTTCAAATAGCATTTTGTGCCCAGGTTGGTTTATAATGTGTTCTGCTACTGCTGATTTTTCTGGCTAGCCCAGTCTGCAGTGTCTCTCATGTTCTTTGATTCATGTTTGCACACTGCATTTTGTGGTCCCTCTTGTAGACTTGTCCGCAGCTGCATGGTATGCAGTAAACTCCTGTGGCTGTGAGAGGGTCTCTTTTGTCCTTCGCTGAGTGCAGCATTTCTTGGATTTTTTTGGTTGGTCTTTAGATCATTTGGAGGTTGTGTTTTCTCATCAGTTTCCCTATTCTGTCTGTGACTCCTTTGATGTATGATAAAAAATACCTTCCTTTTGGGTGGTTGTTTTTCTTCACTCCTGTGGTTTTTCCTGGGTCTGGCTCTCCTGCGATGTCTGACCTGAAGTAGCTATTAGCCTGTAGAGCCCAGTTTATGTGTTTTAGTTCATCCTCCAGGTAGTGGAGTTCGCAGTTCCTTTTTGTGTTGTCTACCAATGTTTTTATTGTGCTTCTTTTTTGTCCTGGGTGATGATTGGAGTTCTTGTGTAGGTATCTGTCTGTGTGTTTGGGGGGGGGGGGTTCCTAATCATTGGTTTGGTTTTTGGATGACCAGGACATCCAAGAATGGCAATGTTTCTTCCTTTTCTTTTTCCATCATGAGTTGGATGTTCAGATGGATGCTGTTCAAATGGTTCAGAAACATGGTCAAGTCTTCTATTCCATGGCTCCAAATGGTGAAAGTGTTGTCCACATATTGTAACCATGTTGTGGGCTTCTTTTTGGTGCTGTTTCCAGGGCTTGCTTTTCAAAGTGTTCCATGTAAAATTTTTCTGCTTTCCTTCAGACAGCAACACATCTTGGGCAACTTCTAGGCCTAAGTCACATCACTCTTGCTGTCTAATGGAGAGCTTGGTAGCAACACACTGGAGCCGAGATCCTGGTATAAAACTCTACGAGAAGTATCACTACTCCCCCCCCCCCGCCACTTCCTTTACCTTTCACTTACCATTCTACAGCTGAATCTTTCCCCACACAAACCATTTAGAAACCTGGAGAGGGAAGGAGTGTCCAATCAGTGCCTGGCTGTGTTCCTTTAGCTGAACCTCTGAAGATAACATCACCCCCTTGGCTGAGGTTCCCATATCCATGGTTTGGCTGGGTTTTCCCCACTTCCTAGGTATGCCACTGAGTGCCATTTGAACCATCATCTGGCCTAGATGCCAAGCTTTCATTTAACTTTGATTGTTTTTTTTTAAAATAAGAATCTAACATTTCTGAACAGAAAACAATATGTTCTGCTAGATTGCTCTGCCTAAGGTTTTTGCAGAAACAACCAAGGGGTTGCATAAATGATTTTTTCCCCTCAAAACAAAGTTCCCAAATGAGACAAAGCTTGTGGTGGTTGACCATTTTCTTGAAAAGGTGTCTCAGAGTGTTGCTGATGGTGAGAAAAAATTACAGGTATACTTTATGTCTTTATTATGGATCAAAACCAATGTCATGTGACATTGTTGTGAACCAAGGGTGTGGGGTCATTTCAGATCAGTACTACTAGACTGCATGAAAGAAGGAGCACAAACTTCATCAGTAACTTATAGTTTGCTTTTGCAGCTGGCAACTGATATTTCCAGATTCAACTTGGTGTAGTGGTTTGAGTGTTGGACTAGGACACTTGGGAGACCAGGGTTTAAATCCCCACTTGGCCATGGAAACCCACTGACTGACTTTGGGCAAGTCACACTTTCTCAGCCTCAGAGGGAAAAAATAGCAAACCCCCTTTGAATAAATCTTGCCAAGAAAACCCTGTGATAAGTTCACCTTAGAGTCATCAAAAGTCAGAAATGACTTGAAGGCACACAACAACAACTGGTATTCCCACAGGCATTTTAAATGTTTTTAGTGCTTTTATATCTTAGTACTTTTTTGTTTTGCTAATGGTTTTACTTTGGTTTCATGTGCTGTAATGTCTTAACCAGCTTTATTGTGTGCCATTTCTGTTCTTTCTTTCATTATTTGTATTTTATACTAATTTAACATATTGTTCACTGCCCATACGATTCTGACTATTGGGCAATAATCCAATCCATTCATCCAATAACCATTCATTCATCCAATAATATTTTACCCATAATGCCTCATTTTGGCCTGACATGCATAAACAATCTGGATTAAGTTTCCAAGTGCTACAAAAATGAATGCTTTTCTAAAACCACTTAAGCCAGTGGCAATCTCATCATCTTGTCTGGTAAATTCCATTTCTATGAATATATACACATTACACATATTCTGTTGTCAGACATCAGCCTACTGCCATCAGTCTCATTGGATATAAATCAAATATACCTCACCAGCAGAAATGCCAGTTTTTTTCTGTGCAGGTTATTGTGGCTTCTTTATGTTCCATTACACTCACCTGACACCCACACCCCTACTAAATTCCAGAGTTTCAAAAGATGGAAGAAATCAGTGTTGGCTGATATTCTTTGTGTGAAAAAGAACCACTGAAGTTTTGTTTTTGCCATTAAATGTGAATCTCTGGGTTTTCTTCGCAGACGAAGATTCAGGAAGGACTCATCCTGTGCTTTCTGCAAGCACGCTGATGACTAAAAAGGCCAATCCGAGATAAACAAGTCCGGTTGCCGAAAGCACAGCAGAGGGTATCCTTGGGTGATGTTTCCGGGTTGTGATTCTTTCTGCGTTGTCGTTCTCTTCTATTTTTGGGAGGTGATGGTCCTCCATCCTAGAAACGTGCCCTGCCCAGCACAGCTGTGCTCTCAGTATCATGGCCTCAATGCTGGTGATCCCTGCTTGCTCAAGGACAGCAACATTCATCACATAGTCAATCCAGTGTATATTTAGGATTTCACGTATACAATGCTGATTAAAACGTTCTAGGAGTCGTAAGTGTTGGCGATAGGTGACCCATGTTTCAGACCCGTAAAGGAGAATAGACAGTACAATGGCTCTATACACACTGATTTTTGTGCTTTGCCTCAGGTGTTTATTGCTCCAGACTCTTTTGTGAAGTCTTCCAAATGCGCTATATGCCTTTGCTAATCTGTGATCGATCTCTTTGTCAATCTTGGCATCTGAGAAGATGATGCTTCCCAGGTAGGTGAACTGCTAAATGGACTTAAACACAGAGTTGCCGATGGCAATGTGGGAATGATGGTGTTCGTCCTGTGGTGCAGGCTGGTAAAGAACTTCTGTTTTCTTTAGGTTGACTTCCAACCCAAACAGCTGTTGAAGCAGGATGTTAGGCGCTGCAGAGCTGCTTCTGTATGCGCAACAAGGGCAGCATCATCAGCAAAGAGCAGCTCACGGACTAGATAGTTTAAAGTCTTAGTGCGAGCCTTCAGATGGCTTAAGTTAAACAAGCTACCATCAATACGGTAATGTATATAGATGCCATCTTCTTCTTCAAGCTCTGCTGTAGCCCTTTGGAGCATAACACTGAAGAAGATTGTAAATAAAGTTGGAGCAAGAACACAACCTTACTTCACTCCATTAGTTATTAGAAAGGGCTCTGAAAGAGCATCGACATATCTGACTTGACCCTGCTGGCCCTCATGTAGCAAGATAATCATTTTAAGGAATTTGGGGGGACATCCTAGTCTTTCCAGGATCTGCCACAGACCTTTTCTACTCACAGTGTCGAAGGCTTTGGTGAGGTCGACAAATGTTACATAAAGTCCCTTGTTCTGCTCTGTACATTTCTCTTGCAGTTGTCTAAGGGCAAATACCATATCTGTAGTACTCCTATTGGTTCTGAAGCTACATTGGCTTTCAGAAATAAGTTCTTCTGCAATAGCAGGAACTAATCTGTTCAGGAGTATCCTTGCAAGGACTTTTCCAGCAATAGAGAGCAGTGTTATACCTCAATAGGTATATTGAGCAATCGGATTTTGCTCCTTTTTCTTGTACAAGGTGATGATGACTGCATCTCGGAGATCTGATGGCCCCTTTCCCCAGCAATTCACAAGGAGTTCATGGAATTTAACATGGAGTACATGACCTCCGTGTTTCCAAGAGTCATGTGGGATTCCATAAATCCCAGCTGCCTAGCCGTTTTTCATCTGCTGTATGGCCTTAAGGGTCTCTTCCAAAGTGGGAGCTATGTCCAGTTCATTTTTCATCAGTTTTTGTATCATATGTTGGATAGCTGAGCCTTGGACTACTCGGTTGGCACTGAAGAGGCTTTGAAAATGTTTAGCCCATTGATTCAGGATGGAAGCTTTATCAGTAATTAGTGTTTGACCATCTGTTCTGTACAAGGAGCTTTGGACCTAATAAGTAGGTCCAAACACTGCTTTAAGAGCTTCGTAAAATCCTCTAAGATCACCCAGATCTGCACAACATTGTGTCTTTTCTGCTATATTGATCCACCACTTGTTCTGCGTGTCTCAGAGTTTTTGTTGAAGTTTACTACATGTGAGGTGGAAAGCTGCTTTTCTTACATGGCAAGTTGGCTGGTGAGCAGTTCTCTTCTTTGCCAACAGCTCCTGGATCTCTTGGTAGTTTTCATCAAACCAGTATTGATTTTTCTTGTGGGAGAACCCGAGGGATTCTTCCACAGAATGGAGGATATTGTTTTTGATATGTTGCCAAAATACTGTAGGAGAAGGATCTGTAGGGTGGTCTTCAAGTTTTGTTTGCAGATTTACCTGGAAGTTGTCTCTCATGGTAGCTTGTTGAAGATTGTTGACTTGGAGTCTCTTCTTTAAGATGCCACCCCTCTTAGGTTTGAGCTTAAGATGAAGATTTAGTTTACATCTTACAAGGCGATGATCTGTCTGGCATTCTGCACTCGGCATGACTCGAGTATAACAGACATCGCGAATGTTTCCCTGGCGGACTAGAACATAGTCAATGAGGTGCCAATGTTTGGATCGGGGATGCATCCAGGTTGTCTTCAAGCTATCGTTCCACTGAAAGATAGTGTTTGTAATAGTTAGCGGTTGTTCTGCACAGAATTCTAGCAAGAGGCGTCCGTTATCATTGCTATTTCCACTACCATGCTTGCCTAAGACACCTTTCCAGGCTTCGGAGTTCTTTCCTACTCTGGCATTGAAGTCACCAAGGATAATAATTTTATCTTCTACAGGGACTTTTTGTATGAGGTGGTGTAGGTCTGTGTAGAATTTGTCTTTTTCTACAGGGTCGGCTTGCATAGTTGGGGCATATATACCAAAGAGAACAACATGTGGGAGGCGTAAGGAAATAATGCGATCAGAGTGTCCTGTTTGCAAGGTTTCGAGATTGGAGGCAATGGAGTTTTTAATCATAAAGCCTACTCCTGGAAGATTTTTTTCAGTTTTAGGTTTGCCAGACCAGTAAAGTGTGTAGCCGGCGCCGTGTTCTTTAAGGCTGCCTTCCTCATGGAGACGAACTTCACTAAGAGCAGCTATGTCAATATTAAGTCATGATAGTTCATGGGCTATTAGAGGAGAATGACACTCAGGCCATCCACTATCTGTAGAGTCTTGCATGGTTCTGATGTTCCAGCATGCAAGCGTCAGTTTATTTACACCTGTGGAGGCAGGTATGCGCCTTTGTTTCTTTGCCTTGGTTTGACCGCATCAGAAGATGTCCGTTGGCCGCGGCTAGCCAACCAGGTAGTTGGGGATGAGCTTTCGTTAGGCCACCTTTTCTAGGCCCCTCTCCATATGGAGCAAGCAGTGCTCTCCTTAAAAAAGGCTGCTTGGTCGTTCAGGATGCTGCCGAACAAGACCGTTATCTTCCGGGTCAGTCTCAAGCGACCCAAACCCTGCATGCAGGGTTGGGTCTGTGGCTCCAAGTGCATCTTTACACCTGCCATTTTGTCCCTTGGCTATTGCTACAGGGCTTTTTTGGAATTAGATTTATCCTTCAAGCCTGTGAAATGGATTTTTCTGGTGGAGCACAGCATGCACAGAACTGGCCTCACCCTTTAAACCAAAGGTTCATCTGCTGTGGCCTTGCAAGCATGGACGGTAGCAATGAGGTCCTCGGGTTGTAGGTTTGATTAAAGTTTCCTTCTCTTAGATGGTTGACCTTACAGGGTTGGATGAGCACCATCTGCCCGGGTTTGGGATTAAAGTTTTCCGTCTTCTAGGATGGTTGCCATAAGGCTAGAGAGCCCATCCTGCCCTTTGATGCTCTTTGTCAAACCCTTCGATTTTGACCTGTCTGGCATGGGAGGCCCTACCGGTGGCTATTATGCCACCATGAGCATAGCTCAAAACTTCATTAGGGTACGCAAGCCTCTCCTACACAACAAAGAGGTATCAATGGAGAGAAATGTGAATAATATCTGTCTAATGACCAGAACTTGGAAAAGTTCCTTTTTGGGGGGCTACAACTCCCACAATCTCTAAGAATGCATCTACACTATAGAAATAATGCAGTTTGAAACCACTTTAAGTGCTGTAGGTCCATCTTATGGAATCCTGGGATTTATAGTTTTATAGGGTCTTTAGCCTCCTCTGCCAAAGAGTGCTAGGACCTCACAAAACTACAAATCCCAGGATTTTGTAAGATGGAGCCATGACAGTTAAAATAGTGCCAAACTGCACTATTTCTGCAGTGTAGATGCCCCCTAAATCAACCTGACCATTGGGATTCTGGGAGCTGAGTTCAAAAGGGAAACTCCTAAATTTTGCCAGTAATTCATATGGTACAATGAATAAAATTTCTATGTCATTGTTACCTCACCTAGATGTGTTCAGATTGTAGCTTTTTTCACCTCCCAGGTCAGCATGGCCACATGTACTCCAACCCATTTGGATGAGTCTGTTTTGTACTCAGAATAAGAATCTTGATATCTTTCATTCAAGTGTGTGCATCTTCTAGAACATGTGTACACAAACACATGTGTTGGCATTCTATACGATGTAGCCAGAACAGAACATATACATGAACACAGAAATGGACAGAGTTCACTTGGATACATTACTTTTTTTCGACTCAAACCTCTGGAATTTTATGACTAGTATGATCATGGGGACTCTGGAATTTGTTGTTCCCCAAAGTAATTTTTCCAAGCTCTGTGCATAGTCACACACACTCAGACCTTTTTCTAAACTGTCAATGTCTGCTGGTGGCTTCTATGCCACCAGTGTCTACAGTATTAAAAACTCAAAATCCCCCTCCAAATTCCCCTGAATGTGTGGCAATGAGGCCACACAGTGCTTGTCCCAGATTCAGGGCATCTCAGGGTATTTTACCTTGGTACAAAGTATGTTGGATTCAGGGTTTTCTCCATATTTTCATCCACCAATGCCACTGCTGTGACCATTTGAACGCTCAGGAGACAAGCCCCCAGCTGAAGGGAGAGGTTTTCTCCCTTCCCGTCTTGGCAGCGTGCTCTCCACTTACCTGCTGCTTGCTTCGTCCCTGGCCAAAGGGAGAGATTTTCTCCCCTCCTCTGGCTTGGCAGCACTGCTTCCGCCTGCTCTCCACTTGCCCACCACTTGCTTCAAGTGCCTCCATTGCATGCTTCAAGTGCCTTTTCCTACAATGGGTGAGCAGGAAAGTGGGCAGAGGCAGTGCTGCCAAGCCAGGATCTTGCCTCCTGAGATTTAAAATGGTCAAGGTGGTGGCAGTGGCAGCAGATGAAACTCCACAGAGAGTTAAGTAGTGAAGACAAGTACCCGATGTCCCTGCAGAGAAGAAATACCACACAGGGCTTCATGGTGAATGCAGAGGGCATGAGGGGCAGGACTCCATTTGAAGTTTTTGCCCCATGTGTAGACAAGCCCTATGTCAGTGGAGCAGTAACCTTTAAAGGACTGGTTGTAGAGCTTCAGTAGGTGCAGCACATTGGGGAAGCCAGGTTGGTGCAGAGGTTTCAGTGTTGGACTAGGACACTTGGAGACCAGGGTTCTAATCCCTGCTCAGCCATGGAAACCCACTCGGTGACGTAGGGCATATCACACTCTCTCAACCTCCAAGGAAGGCAAGGGCACACCTCCTCTGAACAAATTCTGCCAAGGAAAACCTGTTCGCCTTAGGGTCACCATAAGTCAGAAGTAACTTGAAGGCACACAACAAAGCAGCACATAGGACTGTCCCTTCAAAGTTCTGACTAAAACTTGGATTGGATCCATACTTCCATTGGCATGGCAGCCACCAGCTTCCAACTATCAACTGTTACACTGGTCTTTAAGATAAAAGAACATGATGTGTTCATGAATGCATCATTCCTGCGAAAAGTAGCACCTCTTTGGCTAAATGGTTCAGAGGATGTTAAAATGACTCACCAAAGATTACCTGGAGGATATTTTCAGTCTACTTCATTGGAGAGGCAACATCTGAAACCTAATAAATTTATTGACATTTCCTTTTTCTCCCCCCGCCCCCCCAATGGAGCCAACAAAATGTTCATCACATAGCATCATACCCAAGGAAGCTGTCAAAACAATAAAAAGATGAGATGTTATGCAATGTATCTGTGACGTAGGGCAATCATAGCCTCTGATAGGCAGAGATGTCTTTGCATCTAGATGTCTAATGAGGCAAGAGAGGACAGCATACGAAATGCAAGTATGGGGTATTTCATGTAACTGGGAACACTTCTGAGACAGGAAGACAATCTTACCAAATAAGCAACAGTTCCTTGCAAGTATTAGAGCCCCAACTCCCAGCCTCTTGGTCAGAGAGACATACATGGGTCAGAATTCTGTTAGGGACATAGGCATATTTAACTTCCCCTTATGTGTGCAGATTTCTTTTTTCAGGCACTGATGGGGATTGGTATTCCCTTTCTCCTCCTGCAATGCCAAAGCCCCTCCAACTTACTGTAAAGCCCTTGATGCTCCCCACCCCCAACCATTAATTCTGTGTTTCACAGTGACAAGGCAGGAACAGAGAAGTGTGTGGCTACATCCCCATACACAGACTCACAATGACATTAGTGGTGAGATCCATGGGGATCCTCTAGGAGTCTTGACGCTTTTATAATCAGTGTCTATAATCAGGGAACTAGCCAGATGGTTCTTCAGTCCTGCCTGCTTGTTGCAAAGCATGGAATGGACATGTGGCACAGTTTCAAGAGCTCCACAGTAACTTAGGTAGAGGGTATATGGCTCAGCATAGCATAAATCTGCATGCAAATATTTACACTATGCTGAGGGAATGTTGAATTGAGGCCACAAACTCTACACATAGACTGTTTGGCAGTGTTGCAGCAGGGAACGAGATAAAAGTCAGTGCATCCAGAAGCAGAGTGGGTGTGCCCATTCTATTCCCCCCCCCCAATACACACACACACACCACTACAACAAGTCTCACCTTCTCTCCCCTCATATCCCTCATCATGTAATCAGCTGCTCCTTGGGCCCAAATCTAGTTCAGGATCCTGATGTAAGGACTAGAATGGCTTTAGCATTTGCTTCCTTGATCCCAGTCCAGATTAACAATAGGATTTAGGCTATTGTTGAGCTGCAACTCCTAAACATTGGCTTGGGCTGATGGGAGTTGCATTTCAACAATATCTGGAGGATGTACAATTCCCAACCCTGGACATTCAAGCCCTGGTGGCGCAATGGTTAAATGCCAGTACTGCAGCCACAATGTTGTGATTTCAATCCCAAGGGCTCCAAGATTCACTCAGCCTTTTGTAGGTTGGTAAAATGAGTACCCGGCTTGCTGGGGGCATTTAGCTAATACACATTGGAAACCGCTTACACACACACACACACACACACACACCTGCACAAATACAGGCAGGTGAGAAAACACTGGGGGGGGGGTTACTTTTGGTCACTTTAAAGAATGATCAATACAGGCTCAAACCCCATCTGTGTCTCTAATCTGTTTATTATATATATGAAGTTATAAGTGCTATCTTCAAATATAGACTTTTATAAACATAATGAACCTACTGCATCACTCCTAGACATCATGAGGGGTCATGATTCTGTGAATCAGTCTGCAGACTGAAACCTGTAGACTTATTTGAGTCTTTAAATGCTAATCACCATCTGATTTAGTACATTATACAGGTATTAAATATAATAAAATGACTTTTCAGGACTGCACTGCTCTCATGCAATTATAACTGACCATTATTGTACATAGCGTTGCCTAGCAATGTTGTCTAACTGTGAAAGAGCAATATCCTGGTGTGTTGACTGAAAATACAAGAGTGATCTAATTGGAATGTTAATTAGAACCCAAAGATTAAAGAGTCTGGTCTGATGAGTAACAATTCTCCCTCTCTGTAGTTGTGAATGAAACACACAATGGAACGCAAGTGATAAATGTAGGTATTTTTGAAAATTACATCTTGCTCTAGAAAGTCATAGAATCATAGAATCATAGAGTTGGAAGAGACCACAAAGGCCATCCAGTCCAACCCCTGCCATGCAGGAATACCCAATCACAACACTCCTGACAGATGGCCATCTAGCCTCTGTTTAAAAACCTCCAAAGAAGGAGACTCTACCACTCTCCAAGGCAATGTGTTCCACTGCCGAGCAGGTCTTACTGTCAGGAAGTTCTTCCTAATGTTTAGGTGGAATCTGTTTTCCTTTAGTTTTAATCCATTGTTCCATATCCTAGTCTCTGGAGCAGCAGAAAGCAAGCTTTTTCCCTCTTCAATAAGACATCCTTTCAAATATTTAAATATGGCTATTATGTTACCTCTTAACCTTCTCCAGGCTAAACATACCCAGTCAAGATAAAATAAGAAGGAACATAGCCAAATGAGCATGAATTGTCAAAATGTGACCTCAGGTTTTACATGTGTGTGTTTCCATGTGCACTAAAAATGGTGCAGTTAGAATCTGTGGCATTCCTAAGGTCGGTGTCACCCCTCCCTCCAACAGTGTCACCTGGTGCAGTTCGGCCTCTGCGCAACCCCCCTAGTGCCGCCACTGGCTAGAATAACAGTTCTGCATACTCTTTTTCCCCTAATCCAAACCAATTTACTTATATAAGGAATGAATCCAATGTATGTTGCCAAGCTTGAGCTTCCAGACCAATGGTCTGTTGGCAACAGTGCAACTATTTCTGCAGCAGCTCAGTTTTTGTGAAAGCTGCATTAACTTGTAAATAAATTGAGTCAATGTGAAAGTAGTAGGAATGCAGGAGAATTGTTTTGCAAAGTATTTTGCTAAGGTCTAACAAACTCAGTTCTTTGAAAAGCAACAGGCCCAGTTCAAGGTGTTAGGGTACAAAGCCCTAAACAGCTCAGAACCCAGGTGCTTGAAGGATCTATTACGAATCGTTGTTGTTGTTGTTTGCTATCAAGTCATTTCTGACTTATGGCAAACCTAAACCAGCATGTCATTTGAGCATTAGGCTGTGATTCTGGAGACCAAGGTTTGAATCCCGCTTTAGTCATGGAAATCCATCTTGGGCAAGTCGCACTCTCTCAACCTCAGAGGAAGTTAAAATCAACCCCTCCTGAACAAATATTTCTGAGAAAACTCTATGATAGGTTTGCCTTAGTGTCACCATAAGTCGGAAGCAACATGATGGAACAAAACAACAACAAGCTGAACCTATCACAGGGTTTTCTTGGCAAGATTTGTTGGTGGGGAGGGGGGTTTCCATTGCCTTCCTTTGAAGCTGAGAGAATGTGATTTGACCAAGGCAATCCAGTAAGTTTCCATGGCCGGGTGTAGATTTGAATCCAGGTCTCCCAGAATCCTAGTCCAGCACTCAAACCACTACACCACACTGGCTCATGCTATTACCAATTAACTTAGGGCCATTATCTTTACAGTGCTGCAGTATAATGAGGTCCATATGGCTAAGAGTTCTCTTAGTGGTGGCACCCTGGTTGGCAAATTCCTTCCCATTATAGATCTGGTTCTCCCCCTCCCCATCTTGTCTTTCAGGCATCAGTTATAAAGAGATTTATTTTTACAAACTTATTGGGTTTTTTGTGTCTTCTATCACTGTTCATTAAACACTGCTTTTATTGTATTTTAATAGATGTCGGTAATTCATTATTTTAGATACAGTCGTCCCCTCACATTCGCGGGGGTTAGGTTCCCCAGACCCCTGCCAATGTGAAAAATCTGCAAATAATGATTGCCCTCCCCCGCCAAAGTGACCATGGGGCATCCGAACCCCCCAGTCTCTTCCTAGGCTTTCACAGGGCCTGAGGAGACCCTTCCGAGGCCCCGTGGATGCCTCCCCGGCCCTATCCCCTCCCTCCCAGGGCCTTCACGGGGCCTCCAGAGGCCCCATGTTGCAGTTTTGGGAGGGGGGGGGCTTCCAAAACTGCGAATATCCAAAACCACGAATGCTGAGTTCGCAAATGTGGAGGGGCAACTGTATTTGCAGTTTGTGATGTTAGATTTTTATAATTTGTGATTTTAACTGTAGATTCTTAGATGCCCTGCTTTTCTAGGAGAAAGACAAGTTAATAGTAGCAGTAGCAGCAGCAATGGCAGTTATATCCAGGGGTTTGCCTTATCCCAATAGCCTAAGGAAAATTATTTTGCTTTGCTTTGAACAATTGATGCTCATAACAGATAAGAAAGTAAACTCTAGCCTAAATTCTATTGCCAGTCCCAATTAGGGTGTTCCCATTGATTCGATGGGGTTTACCTATGCATTGACTCACCTTTCAACAATTGATTAAATGGATCCACTTCAGCTGGAACTAATCACCCAACAGAATTCCAGCTTTTCCAATTTAAAAGCATCTTGCACTTTGACAGAGGGAGCTGCTATTTAAAAATCTGTTAAATCTAACCTCTTAGTAGGTTCACACAGGACTAGTTGCTTGGATAAAATCAAGCCTTCTTTGTTTGGGGGGGGTCTGTTTTGTCCTTTTCTTCTTTTTTCCTTAATGTTTTTTTTTCTTATTTTGACTAATATTTCTGTGTATATACAGATATAGTGATATATGTATATTTACTTTCACTTTTTTGTTGTTTCTGTTTCAAGGAGTGTTACTGTCTTTTCAATTTAATCTGAAAATAAAAATATTTTTAAAAAAACCTGGAACAAGTGGCACCACCACTAAAAAGGCACTCTTTCTAGCATCCATCCAACTTAACTCTTTTTGTTGTGACACCTGGACAAGATTTTCTGATAATGACCTTTGAGTCCAGGTACATACAGTGGTGGCTATTGGCTACCACTTCAATTTTAATGGAGCTATCTGAGGTGCTGAACACCATTCCCAAAATAAGGTCAGCAACTTGGATAGCTCCCATAATGTTCAAACTGAAACCCAAACTGGATTCCCCATGCCATTGTCAAGAAGTAAACAGCCACCACTGCCTGAAGGGATCAGATTCCTTTTTTGCTGCAAACTCTGTTTAATTTCTGCATGTAATAATGAAAGAAATGCTGACAGCCCCAAGTTCCATGCCTCCCTCTACCCTTCCTATAACTCCTTTTGTAAGAATATTGGCAGGGTGGGGTGAGGAGAGCAAACCCTTTATATTCTTTAGACAACAATGTACTTTCAAATACTTGCATGGATTTTGTGAACAACAAATCACCTTCTCAAATGAACTGGCTGGCTCGAAGAAACTTGAACTGCATTTACCATATTCTGAAATGTAACTTTGGCAGGCTTTGATTAATTAAGTATTAATTCTTTTCCTCAATGGTGGTGATGTATAGCTCTGAACAACAGCAGGAAAAATGAAAGTTTTGTTTGAGTGGGGCATCTAAGATTTTGCAAAGAGCTACATTAACCTAATGCATCAGTTGAGGAAAAGGAACTGAATAGAATCTTTGTGGGAAGATGAGAAGAGACCCTGATAATGTGCACCTTCTCCAAAAGCAAGGATGGACTATTACGTAAAGGTCAGGGGCCATTTTTTCATCCCCAAACTCCCCCCACAGGCTGCATCCACCCCTCATTTTTTTTCTATGCAGTCCTGCCCAAAATGGTGACAGGAAGTGATGTTGTACACCTGGACAACTTCAACATGAAACCTTAAAAGTAAACAAAATCTGGCTTCCAGTTTTGAAATAGAATAGAATCAAAACTCAACACTTATAAAAGAATTCCACCTAAGGACAGGGGGATTCCCAGCAGGCAATGACTCATCGACCAACCATTAGCCAAACAGACACTAATGAGCCTTGTATTTCTATACCCAGAAACTAACCATTCAGTTACACAAATTTATATATTCCCCCCAACAGTGGTTCACAGCATATAAACTCCACACACACACCTACCCAACCATTATCTGAAGATGCCAGCTACAGATGCAGGCGAAACGTCAGTAAGAAACTATTCCAGAACACGGCATCACAGCCCGGAAAAAAAAACAAGGAAAAATAGATGTTGTGTGACTTTCTGCTATTATTTTGAAAGGGGCTGTAGAGCAAAATGAAGGTATTGGGGGAAGTAAAGGTTTCAGGGGAGCTTGTGATGGAGGGAGTATTTTTATGTCTTTTCATATGTTTGGAGGGGTTTTTTTGGATGGTTTTCAGACAAAAACTGTCTGAAAATCACACTGAACATTTTTTTAAGAGGTGGTTGGGTGACTTCAGAGACTATCACAGTGGGAGCCAAGGGTTGCATGAGGCTTCTGGTTTACCTTTACCTTTGGATATACGGGCCTCTGTATGTTTAGCTTGGAGAAGACTGAGACATGACGTGGTAGCTACTGTTAAATATCTGAAGGGATGTCATGTAGAAGATGGAGCCAGCTTGTTTTCTGCTGCTCCAGAGACTAGAACATGAATTACAATAATTGATTCAAATTACAAAAAAGAGAGAGATTGAGACTCCATCTAAATTTAGGAGAAATGTTGGGATGTTAAGAGCTGTTCAGCAGTGAAATAGGCTGCCTCTTAGGGAACAGATGGACTCTCCTTCTTTAGAGATCTTTAAATTGTTGGATGATTGTCTTCTGGAGTGCTTTAGTTGTGCATTCTTGCATGGCAAGGGTGGGATTAGATGGCCCTTGCCATCCTTTCCACCTCTATGATTCTGTGATTCTTCAGCTAAGGCAAATGCAGCAATTCTTGAATAATTGTTTTCAGTGATTGACAGGAGTGGCTTCTATTGAACAATGTTGAGCAATGGCTACATGACTTTTGATCCCAGTATTAATTTTATAGGCACTATCCAAAGTGCTGGACCCTTTCCTCCACCATTGATGCTACACCTTGCTCAGCTCCTTTAAAACTAAAAGATAAAGTGAATTTTGAAGGCTTTCACTGCTGGCATCCATAGATTTTCCTTGTTTTTTTCCAGGCTGTGAGGCTGCGTTCTGGAAGAGTTTATTTCTGACGTTTTGCCTGCATCTGTGGCTGGCATCTTCTCAGATGCAGGCAAAACATCAGAAATAAACTCTTTCAGAACACAGCCTCACAGCCCAGAAAAAAACCATGGAAAATCTATATAGTGAATTTACCACTCCACTAACAAAGAAACCACCAGATACCACTGGTGACTGATTGGCTGCTGAGGAAGGGGCTTTAATATTGATGTGTGAACTACTTTTTATTGATCTGTTTTTACAGATCAATACATGTGTTTTAATTCAACTGAGTTTAATACTATCTCTGGCTTTTCTTCGCAAACGAAGATTCAGGAAGGACTCATCCCGCGCCTTCTGCAAGCGCGCTGATGACTAAAAAGGCCAATCCGAGATAAACAAGTCCGGTTGCAAAAAGCGCAGCAGAAGGTCTCCTTGGGTGATGTTTTTGGGTTGTGATTCTTTCTGCGTTGTCGTTTCTCTTCAAGACTTGTTCGTCGTGAGTTCTCAAATAAGGCTGCAGCATTGTGGATATTGCGTCTCCATGCCTCCCGATGTGAGGCCAGGGCGGACCACTGTTGGTGATCAATTTGGCCAAGCCTGAGATGTTGTTTCAGGGAGTCTTTGTATCGCTTTTTTGGAGCGCCCCTCTTACGCTGACCCGTGGCGAGTTCACCGTAGAGTAGTATTTTTGGGAGGCGATGGTCCTCCATCCTAGAAACGTGCCCTGCCCAGCGCAGCTGTGTTCTCAATATCATGGCCTCAATGCTGGTGATCCCTGCTTGTTCAAGGACAGCAACATTCGTCACATAGTCAGTCCAGTGAATATTTAGGATTGTGCGTAGACAGCGCTGATGAAAGCGCTCGAGGAGTCGTAGGTGGTAGCGATAGGTAACCCATGTTTCAGATCCATAAAGGAGGATAGACAGTACGATGGCTCTATACACACTGATTTTTGTGCTTTGCCTCAGGTGTTTATTGCTCCAGACTCTTTTGTGAAGTCTTCCAAATGCACTATATGCCTTTGCTAATCTGTGATCGATCTCTTTGTCAATCTTGGCATCTGAGGAGATGATGCTTCCCAGGTAGGTGAACTGCTGAACGGACTTGAGCACTGATTTGCCGACGGCAATGTGGGGGTGGTGGTGTTCGTCCTGTGGTGCAGGCTGGTAAAGAACTTCTGTTTTCTTCAGGTTGACTTCTAGCCCAAACAGCTCTGCAGCTGTTGCAAAGCAGGACGTTAGGCGCTGCAGAGCTGCTTCTGTGTGGGCAACAAGGGCAGCATCATCGGCGAAGAGCAGCTCACGGACTAGATAGTTTAGAGTCTTAGTGTTTAATACTATAATAATGTATTTAACCATGATTCAACACACACATATATTATCAGTACCTTTTTAAAAAAGATCTTGTAAGCCATCTTGAGTGCCAATGTAGTAGAGATATGGAGGTGACATATACATTATAATCATCTTCACCATCACCACCTCCCACCTTAACTTCCCCTTCTTCCCAAACATAGAAGATATATTTCAGGTGGTCTCTGAAATTATACTACCCTTTTTAACTGGATGCCTACTTTTTCTTCTTTGAAGAGTTTCCAAAAATGGCTGAGACTGAGAGGAATGGCAGAGTAATTTAGTCATCTATTTTACTTCTAAAAATGAGGAATACATACATATTCACCAGTAAGTATCACAAAACAGTGCCTCTGTATGTCAAACCAAAAACATTCAGCAGCTCATACAAAGTGGGGAAAGCACTGCTATTTTATTTGGTCATTCAAAGAAGATAATTCAGTCTAATCACCTATCCAAATAGCATGATTAATAAATATTCTGCATCAGTCTCACTAGCTGAGGCTTGTGGGAGATGCAGCTCAACTAATTTAGGGGGATACTAGGTTAGGAATGATTGCCTCAGCAATATTTTCACTGGCTTGGACCATGGAGAAATGTATTCTGCAAGCATGACCAGCTGCAGAGCAAGTCCTATATGCCCATGACTCTGCTTGTCTGAAACGCTTTGGCATTGAATCAGGATTGAAAGGAAGTGTGCAAACCAGGCACCATCATGGTTTCTAATCCTATCCTGGGAAAGTCAGTCATGCCATCAATCATTTGTTCATGTGTGTGTACCTTCAAGTCATTTCCTACTCATGGCAATCCTAAGGTGAACCTATCATGGGGTTTTCCTGGCATGATTTATTCAAAGGAAGTTTGACATTGCCACCTTCTAAGGCTGAGAGAGTATGAACTGCCCAAGATCACCCAATACATTTCCATGGCCAAGCAGGGACTTGAATCCTGGTCTCCTGGAGTTGTAACCCAACACTAAAACCATGCTGTCTGCTCATTGTTTCTCAGATATATATATCTGAGACCCGCCTGCCTTTTTTAAAACCTGGAAACAATCCATTGTTTAACAACTTGTCCTGCCAACAGAATGACACAGTACTAAAAATGAATTGACTTTCATGTACATCAAGCATTACATCACCCCTTGTTGTCTAATCTGGAGTGGGGAAAAGGCCTCTCCTAATGTAATGAGTCTGTGGCCACGTTCCACAGACTTACTTTAGAGGTGTCACAGAACTTGGGTGAGCCCAGTGAGGTAGCTGATTGTTTTCATCTTCCAACAGCCATGCTCAGCTCATATTCGAAATGGTTGTTGTAATTGCTCTCTGTTTCAAAACTGGTTTGCTATGTGTCATGATGGGCTGGAATGGGGTGGGGTGGGAGGAGCAGAAGATATTGGGTGTGTGTGACCTGTAGTACATTTCAGTTTGACCATGATTTCATTGATTGCTTGACCACTCAAAAGGCATTAAATAAATAAAATGAATAAATGCTCTACCAGCATATCATGTAAATGTTAGAGGTAAGGAGCCTTTCAGAAAAGAAGAGTTGGTAACCCTAATTCAGCATGGGAATCCTGTTACCGGAATCACTGAGGTCCATGGAAATCCCACGTGTGTCTACCAAAAATCAGTATTTCTATGGGGAATTTTAATTAGCTCAAATGGTAGTTGTGAGAGGTTAGGTAATGGTGGGATCTTTTGATCTACTCATGCCAGTAGTAACTGACAAGACTCCAAGCCAGGGGATAAAATAAAAATAGTTTTTATTGAAAAAATAATGAGGAGAATGCACACATGCAAACACTCAGGCTTCAAGCACTCACGCAAGCCTATTGAAGAAAATAAGTATTGGGATAGAGGAATAGAGTTCAGGATGACAGGCTATAATATACCTGTCTGACAAGCAGAGATTCATGTAGCAGAAGATCCTCAGACAGTAGCTCCGTGGGTCACTCAGCAAACTGGCAGAGTGATGAGGTGGGAGAAACTGCTAACACTTTGGTGATGTTTTGGGGTGATACTTATATTTTATATTCCTCCTGAAAGGGTGTTATGAATGGAATACAATGTCTGTCGGAGTTTCCCAGAGTTAAACAATGGATTCTCTGGATATGTTAACAATCGCTAATGGATGAAACATCAAAGCTGATGGGTCTCAGGCAAACCTCTATTGTTTTGGGGACAGGTGTGAGGGAAAACCAGTTTTGCAAGGCAAAGAGTGTCCAGCTACCTTGATTGAATTAGTGAATGACTCACTTCAATGTGCATCCAGAAAAATTAGCCCATTTCCACCCTAACCCACCAGTGCAAGGGGGGTTCGCATAATTACTATCCGGGCATGTCTCTTAGGAATGTGGAATGGCTACTTCCTTAGGCTTCCTGAGCAAACCTTGAGTCAAGGTATTTGGGAAGCCCTGGTCTACTTTCAACCATGTGGAGTGCCAATAATAAGCCAATTTATGAGATATAGTCAATTGAAGAATTATTGGAAGGGTGCGGGGTATCAGGGCAGGCAACAATTCAAGCCTGGATTTTAAAGATAGACACATTCAAAGCCATGGGCCTGGAACAGCAGGTTTATCTGTTTTGTTTTCTCCCACTTTCAAATGTTATAGAACTCCAATTCTCTCCATCTCACACAGGAAGACTTGTTAAGGATGTAACAAAATCCAAATTGTTAATTTTTTTGCACATTTTTGATAAGAATTTAACAAAACAAGTGAAGCAAAACTATGTTCCACAGAACTAGGGCTAAATAGGACAACTTTGATGCCACTTTACCGTAATGTGCTCTATAATGCTGCTCCTATAAGCATGTCTGAGATTTGGCTACAGTTCTGCAACTCAAGATTGTTTTAACATCCCTCTGTTTCTGATCTCTTTTACAGATTGGCTATAAAGTTTCAGCCCTACACGGCAGATATAAGAGGACAGCTCTTGGAACACTCAAAGAAATCACCTCAAATGGCTTTTGTCTTCTTACTTTTAAAATACTTGTGCAAGTAGATCAATAGCCTCTCACTTCCTAAAAAGAAAAGACAGGTCTCAGGAAGAAAGCAAAGGAGAAGAGGTTAAAGAATTAGTGAGAATGGGGGACTATAAATGGGAGGGAGTAATCAAAGAACCATAGAGTTGGAATTGCATGGGCCATCTAGTCCAACCCCCTGCCACTGCAGGAACCAACTGCTAAAGCATCCCTGAGAGGTGATAATCCAATCTCTTTTTAAAACCACCAATGAAGGAATAGTCCACCTTCTGAGGTAGTCTCTTCCACTGCTGAACAGACCTTACCATCAGGACATTCTTCTTAATGTTTAGCTTGAATCTCCTTTCTTGTAATTTGAATTATTATTGGCTTGGGTTCTGTCCTCTGAAGCAACAGACAAGATTACTCCATCTTCTACATGACATCGCTTCAGATATTTAAAGATGGTGATCATATTATTTCCCAATCTTCTTTTCTCCAGGCTAAGAGTACCCAGCTCCCTCAACCATTCTTCACAGAGCTTGAGTTCCAAAACTGCCATCCTCTTGGTCAGCCTTCACCAGACTCACTCCAGTTCCTATTCTTTTAGGAGTACCTGGCACATCTTCCTATAAACAGAGTGATCTGCAGTTTTCCCGTAGTTTTTCCTTGCCAGGGCTGTTCCTCAACCAGGAAGGCACTGTAGTGGTGTTAGATATAAGAGATCCAGGTTCAGGCCCCTACTAAGCCATGACATCCACTGGATGACTTTAGGCCAGTCAGTCTCACTCAGCCAGAGAGAGAGAGAGAGAGAGAGAGAGAGAGAGAGAGAGCACTTTGTAAACATTAAATGGATATAAGGATACTACAGGAAAAGAGGTGCAATGTAAACATTAGGAAGAACTTCCTGACAGTAAGAGCTGTTCGGCAGTGGGATGCACTGCCTGGGAGTGTGGTGGAGACTCCTTCTTTGGAGGTTTTTAAAGAGAGGCTGGATGGCCATCTGTTGGGAATGCTTTGATTGTGTATTCCTACAGGGCAGAGGGTTGGACTAGATGGCCCTTGTAGTCTTTGCCAACTCTATTATTCTATGATAAGGAGAGCTGTGTAGACCGCCTCATTCTCTTTAATATTTCAGAGATGAACACTGCCTCATGTGTGGTCAAGCAACATCACAGTGTGGTCAAGATGACAAAAGCTAGGAGAACTAGGAGAGGCTATAGCAGTTTGCTTTTACCTGAACCTACTGGGAAGGACAAGATTTCTCCGCTCCTTGCGTCTCATCTGCCCCTTGCTGAGTTAACGGAGTACAAACTATGTTTGCTCTCTGAACCCATTTTGTATCAACTAAAGCAAACTGACGACAAAAGAGGAAACTGGATGGAACTAGTACAGCTTTTAAAGAAGCTGAAAAAGTGAGACAACAGAGAATTAATTGGGACTGTCCTTGCTAAATGAGACAGTTGAAGAGAATGCTGCCTAGAGCTCATTGAAAATCGGGGAGGAAATAAATTTAACATTTTTTAAATAAAAAACTGGAGTTGAGGAGAAGGATTATCCTCTCTCCAACCCAACATCTACAGAATGTGTGGGATCTGTTGTGGCCAGAACTTGGAAAAGTTACTTTGGAGTAGGGTGACACTTTTTATTTAGCTATTTTAGTATAGCTATACTATGTTTCTAAATAATTTTATACTGCTTATAGTTAGTGATGCTCAATAGTGTAGGGATGCCTAAATACTCTATAGGCACCAGATCCCAACTGATCTTGGAAGCTAAGCAGGGTAAGTGGTGGTTAGTGCTTGGATGGGAGACCACCAATGAATACCCCATGCTGTAGACTATATTTCAGAGGAAAGAACTGACAAAATCACCTCTGAGTATTCCTTGTCAAAGAAAACCTTATCAAATTCATGGGGTTGCCATAAGTCAACAGATGACCTTTTTTTCTTTAACAGAACTGCCTGCTGGGGCCCCAAATTCTTGATATCTAGAATGTGTCACTTTGCCACCTACAGACTATAATATCATTTCACAGTAGGTATATTTCTGTGGGGTGTTTTTTTTTTAAAAAAAAAGGTTCTTTTCAAAAAGCAACTGAATACAATCATGCCATGTGAGGACATTTCAGAAATAATAAATTCAACCTACTTTAACATAAAAGGAAGGAGGGAAATTTCAATCCTTTATTCTTAAACCTTTTTTGAAACAGTTCATTTTAACCATTCTCTTGTGTAAATTTTAAATATTTCTCAAATATACTCCCAAAGACTGAGATGGGTAAGAATCCTATTGTCAGTCCCAACTATATTGTTGTTGTTGTGTGCCTTCAAGTCATTTCTGACTTATGACAACCCTAAAGTGAATCTATGTTTGGGTTTGCCTGGTAAGATTTGATTCACAGATGAAAACTAGGATTTGCATGGTCAAGCAACACCAGAGTGTGATCAAGTTGGTAAAAAGTATTAATGAAGAAGAATACACAAGTTAAAAGAAAGTGCAACAGTTTGCTTTTGCCTGAGCCTACTAGGAAGGGCAAGTTTCTGCCACCTCATCTCCTACCCCCCCCCCCACTGAGTTAATTGCATGCAAACTATTTTGCACTTTGAACTCAGTTTGCAGTAATCAAAGTAATCTGAGGACAAAAGGGGGGAGTGAAAGGAGGAGAGAGAAACTGGAATATTTTAAAAGCAACTGAAAAATGGGAAATCAAGATTGTCCCTGCCAAATTGGAACAGTTGGAAGGTATATTGTTTCTCAGACTGTTCCACTATCAATGCTGAAATAAATCTGAATGGTCTTCCTATGTGCAATGGACTGTATCTTATCCTTTGCCTCAAACAGAAAATAATCTTGAACCGGTTCTGATGCCTGAATATAACTCCAGTATCATAGACAGTGAGTCTCTGAATGCAAGTTGCTGAAGACTACAAGCATGTAAATGTTGTTACACCCATTCATTTAATTTATTTATATCCCACCTTTTCATAGAATCATAGAATTGTAGACACTTCAAAGGCCATCCATTCCAACCCCCTGCCATGCAGGAACACACAATCAAATTGTTCCCGACAGATGACCATTCAGCCTCTGTTTAAAAACCTTCAAAGAAGGAGACTCCACCACACTATGAGGCAGTGTATTCCACTTCTGAACAGCTCTTACTGTCAGGAAGTTCTTCCTAATGTTTAGGTAGAATCTCTTTTCCTGTAGTTTGAACCCATTGATCTGTGTTCTAGTCTCTGGAGCAGCAGAAAACACTCTTGCTCCATCCTCATTATGACACCCCTTAAAATATTAAACATGGCTATCATGTCCCCTCTTAACCTTCTCTTCTCCAGACTAAACATGCCCAGTTCCCTAAGCTGCTCCTTATAGGGCATGGCCTCCAGACCTCCCACCATCCTGGTCGCCCTCCTCTGGACTTTTCCCCAGCCCTAGGACTCCAGGAAGCTTACAGAAGTTAAGTACATGATACAAAGGGTAAACTATCCATAATTAAAAGGGAATTTAAAAACATGCCTCTTTTAAAAGAAATACAATAAATAGAACATAGAGCAAAAATACCATAGTGCATGTTACTGAAGGCCCTTTCTCCATGAGCAGTCAGTACTCAGAGGCTAGCTGAAACACAAAGTCTTCAATTGACTATGGAAGGGCACAAGGTGGGCACTAGTGTAACCTTTCTAGGAAGGGAGCTCCAGGGCCTGTGAGCAGGGGCCAAGAAGTCCCTTTCCCGTGTTCCTACCTAATATACCTATGATTGTGGGAGGATAGAGATAAAGCCCTCCTTTGAAGATCTAAGTACATGGGCAGGCTCATATGGGAGAATACTGTTCTTTGCTACCCTGACAGCCCCCATCTTGGAATATCCCATGATTGGGGATATTTAATAATTTGGCTTGATGTGACTGGCCTTCAATATGGTTAGCAGGTAAACCAAGGACCCCCAGATACCAAGGCTGGAGTCACATATAAGCTAGGGAGGGAGTCTTTGGAAATTCCCCAAACATGCAATACCCAGGTCAGAGTTAACACCTGGAGATGAGTCATTCACAAATCCACTCAACAATAGCAGAATCCTCAATGTTTACAAAATGGGTTTTTCCTCTTTCCTTCCTCCCCAACAATAGAAGTTGCCTGCTCATATTCTATTCCAAATACATCACCCATTAACAATCGTTAACTCTTCCAAAGAACCCATTTGTCTAATCCTAGGAAACTCCAAGAGACATTGTATTCCACTCCAAATCCCATTCCTTCAGGGAATGATCACTTATAAATATCACCCTTAAACACCACCAAAATGTGCACAAATCTTCTGCTTTCTGACTCCACATCAGTTTGTTTCACCATTCTGCCTTCAGGACCTCTGCCAGTTTACTTCGCAATCTCAGCTCTGTGGGATCAGTATAGTATACCCCACAATCCCTTTAATCTATTACTCTATCCAAATACTTTCTACTATCTGCAATAGCCTTGTGTGATTGCTTGAAGCCTGAGGCTGTTTGCATGAATGCTGTTAAAGTTAATTTCCAATAAAGATCATTTAATTGTATGTTCTGGTTTAGAGTCTCCTCAGTTACTGCCAGTATACAGAGGTCAAAAGATTCTGTCATGACCCAGACTTTCACTACCATTTTGAGCTAATTAAATATTCCCCATATTAATATTCGGACACTAGTGGGATCCTCACAGACCCCACGCAATTCAGGTAACACTATCCTTCAGATAACCTGGATCTGAGTCATGTAGAGTTTTATAGGTCATCATCAGCACTTGCATTATGCCCAGAAATGGACCACCAGCCCTATAGCCAGCACCAGTTAACAATCTGGCTGCACCTCTTTAGACTAGCTGAAGCTTCCAAACACTGTTCAAAGGCAGCCCCACAGTAATCCAAATGGGATGTAACTAAGACATGTGTCACCGTGGTCAGATCAGGCATCTCATAGGAATGGGCACAGCTGGAGCACTGGCTTTAACTGTGCAAATGCACAAATGCACTCCTGGACATCACAGAAACCTGAGCTTCCAGGCTCGAGGTTGAATCCAGGGGGTCATTTACACGGGCAAATATTCCTCTAAATATATCGCTAAGATAGCTCATAGTTCCCACAGATCGCAGCACAGCATTGCCTCATTCAGAAGGGGGGGGAGTTAAAACACCCAAATATAGCGTGGTAAGGGATGTCGCTACTTTTGCAGGTATATTTGCAAAGTAGCGCATTATTGGCAGTGTAAACAACCATTCCGCAAAGAGCTACAGCAGAGCTGCATTGTGATTGGTTGATGATGCAGGGGTGGGCTTAAAAGAGGGGCAGGGAGGGAGGGAAAGACAGTAGCGATTAGAGGAAACTTTGAAAAATCCTCTCTGCTATTTTGCAAGCCATGTTTGCAAACAAAAAGGATTCCCAACAATTTTCATTCAGGGAGCATTCCTTCTCATCCTCTCTGCTGTTTTGCAAGTATGTAATAGCTCATTTCGTCAGCTGTGATCCTGTGCATGGGGGAGGGAGAGAAACCATTTCATGAAGGGCTGCAGCAGATCTAAGCTGTTATTTGCCCGCTCTCTCTCTCTCTGGCTTTCCTCTATTTGGGAGAAAACGCTGTTAAGCAAGGAGGAAAACCTTCCCTTTGATTTGTAGGATGGGAGTGGGGGGGGAGGGGGACTGCCTCTAAGCTGTTCGGGGCCAGGTCAGACATTCCTATGGCATTCCTTTCCCTCACCAATGCTTGGCCATGCCCCCAGCACTTTTGGCTGTGTGAACCTCAAAGCGGAAAAAATCAAAGAGCCACAAAATATAGTTGTGTAAACATATACCGTGTAAACTACCCACCACTGATGCGGGAAAGCGCTAAAGCGCAAATTAACGCAATAAAACCTGCCATGTAAACCAGCCCCAGGAGTATACCCAAGCTGCAGAATTCTGTCTACAGGAAAATGTAACTCGATCCACCACAGGCTGAATCCGTGTTCCCTGATCTGTCAGGAACCCCAGAACTGTTTTCAAGGGAGGGGGGCTCAACATGGGAAGGAAGGTCATTATTTCTTTTGACTACCTGCAGGTATGTGTTTACAAAACAATGACAACACAATACAGTGCATTAAAACAGTCATCACCATCCTCCACCTCCTCTAACTGAAGGTGGTGACAATCTGAGTACCATGAAAGCAATAGCAAAATACAGGTCACCCCCTGTATCCGTGGGGGATACAGTCCTGGCCTTGCCATTTATAAGTGAAACCATTGATAATAGCAAACCCTATTAAAATAAAGGATTTTTTTAATTTTATTTATTTAGTTATTTATACCCCGCTCTTCAGCCACAAGGCTATCAGAGCGGCTTACAAATTGTTTTAAGCAATAGCTATTTACACATCTACACTGCATTAAACAGTTTCCAATGTTGAATTGGTGGACCTAGAGATTCCTAGAGAGAACACCTCTCTAGGCATTTTCCAGCACGACTCTATGGTACATGTCCGAATTTTTTCAGCCATGGATAACAGAAACTGTGGCTAATGGTTGCAAGGATTGCAGGGGGGTTAAATTGTAATGATCCTTTAGTATACTTCTAATTGATAATTCCTCAAGAGCCCCAACTTACAGAGAAGTCTTGGTGGTCCAATTTTGACAGATCATTTGGTGGGGGGCAACCCTCTCATAGCCTAATCTCAGCAGACAATTGAGCCCCCATGCTCCCCTCTTCTGGCATCCATGGATTCAACTGACCAGGAGCACATATCTTCTCTGGAGTTTCAATTTTTTTTTTTATCCTCATCCAAGATAGGATGCCTGAATGCTGTAACATGCAAAGAATTCTTACTGCAACACCAGATAATTTTTTAGAAATCAAAATAAAGATAAATGTGAATTAATGTAATACATGAGAGATGTTCACATTATTTATTTTTATATTGCACCGAATTTAATGTCTGCAATGTCCTCATTTTTTCAGTTTCATAATTCCTTGTGTTGACAAATACATGTTGGTTTAGAACTGAAACAGTTTCCTTGGATTTTGATGGAGAGAATAATAGAGTTGGGCATCCTTCTGCATACTGATGGCACCAGAGTCCTCAAACTCCAAACAACCTCTCCCAGCAGATTCACATACAGTATGTGTTAAATAACATGGGAGACAGAACCAACTCCAGAGGGCCCCACAGACAAATAACCAGGGGGTCAAACAGGAGTCCTCCAATGCTACCTTCTGAGTTCAGCCTCCTGGAAGGAACATATGTGCAATAAAATGCATATTCTGCAGATGTGCTTTCCACAGGCATGTATCTGGCTACTGTGGGGATGGAATGCTGGATTAGATCAATCTTTGCTCTTCATTCAGAAGTACTCTTCTTATATTCTTAAGAAACAGGCTAGATTCCAGTGGGTGACATAGGCAGGTATAATTGCAAATTATGAACACCCTCCCCCCAGCACAGCATAGCATCGCATGAGGGAAGGTGCTTTGATAGCCTCACATGATCAGAGGCCAGTAATTGGGTCACGGCACCTCACACCATGCCATAGGAGGTTCAGGGCAGAGCAGAGCATATTTAAGCAAGGGGTGCCCCTTCCCTCCTCTTAGGGTGGTGTCATAAATAGGTAGTAATCTGGCAGGTTGTGGGGGAGATGGTGATTCATTCGGTGTACAGTAGCACCCCCATATCCGCTGATTCATCAATTGTGGATTCAATTTTCCACTGTTGGCGATGGTGTGGGGGAGGGGAGGGGAGGGGAGGGGGAGGAGGGATATTACCTCCCCCATCCTTTCCCCTGGGAGGGCTCCTTTCGCTATGGTGGCAATCATGGGGGTGAAGGGAGGGGGAGGAGCGAACTGGCCTCATCCCCTTCCCCCTTTGCCCCCGTGATCACAGCCATGGCAGGGGAGAAGGGGGAAGGGGGAGGAGGAACAAACTTGCCTCGCCTCCTTCTCCCTTTGCCCCTGCAATAACCTCCATGGCGGGGCCATGGTGGGGGCAAAGGGGGAAGAGGCGGAGGAGTGAACTGGCCTCATTTCCTTCCCCCTTGGCCCCCACAACTGCATGCATGGCAGGGCCATGGTGGTGGTGAAAGGGGAAGGGGCGGAGGAGCAAACTCACCCGCCTTTCCCCCAGATGTTCACTGTTAGCTGCAGAATTTGCCATCCACAGGCACCCCCATAACCAATCCCCCATGGATAAAAGGGTGCTATTGTACACCTGTTTTACAACTTTTGGGTGAAGGATGGCTCTATCAAACTACCCTTGCAGGTTGTGGGACTGGAGGGTGGGGAGTAGACTATCCTTGAGGCTGGCCCAAGGTTTGAGCCCTCACCAGAAGTCAAGCAACTTGAGGTGTCTCATCCTGGGGTTTTGCCTTCCAACAGATGGTGCCCGGGATGTAGCCCACTTAATAGGAAACCCCCTGAGGCTCAGGTCTTTCACCCAGGGAAGCTGGGAAGTAGATTTGGGTGAAACCATCAGCTCCCATTTTTCTCACATTGGGTTTTCCCCCTAGTTTGCATATCCCAAGGAATAAAGATTAAATAGATGATAGTATAAATAAAGTGGCCCATATTTTAACCCAAGCTTTGTGTCCGGCCTTGTTATTTCATATGTTAGTCATCAGTGCCTGCATATGTACTTTCTTCATCATTGAAGGTGGTGGTATTCAGCACTTTCATTCACAATTACTCCTCTTCATGCCACCTACCCGTCCATGAGCTGCTTGCCCATCTAGCCATTTACAGTCCAAAGGAGGAAGATGGGCAGCCAGGCAGAAAGAGGCAGAAGGAGCTCCTGGCAGGGGTCAGGAGAATGACGTCATCTCCTGCGGCCAGCTACCTGAACACAGCCAGCTGCTGCCTACTGCCTCTCATTCCCTCGCCCTCCACCAGCAACTAAATGGCTTTTGAGGACAGTGTCCAGCCTGAATACAGACAGGCTGGACACACAGGGAGGGGAGGAGGAGGTGTAGCTATGACAGGGTCCCCACCATTTTATGTCACCAAAAAAATGTAAATATATGAAGTGAGCCAGCAATAGGGCATGTGTTGCTCTCCAGAAATTGTTGGACTACAATTCCCATCAGCCTCAGCCAGCAAAGACAATGGTGATGGATCACACTTTGCAGGAAGTAAATCATTTTAAGCATACTGTTTTCATAATAGGAAAGTTAGGAAACTCATATATATATATATATATATATATATATATATATGATTTTATATACGTATGCTCAGTGATATTCAGTACTCCAGATACCATTATGTGCAATACTATTTATTTAGTTTTTTTATTTATTTAGTTATTTATTCCCCGCTCTTCAGCCACAAGGCTATCAGAGCGGCTTACAAATTGTTTTAAGCAATAACTATTTACACATCTACACTGCATTAAACAGTTTCCAATGTGTGTTAGCTAATTGCCCCCACAAGCTGGGTACTCAATTTACCGACCTACGAAAAGATGGATACTGTCATATCCATGCAGGTTGCAAGCTCCATGAGTGCAAGCTGGAAGCAGTGCACCTGACTACTAAACATATCTATCTCCTTTTGCTTTCCTAACAATGAGACTTCAGTGTTGAAATTATTTGTCTGCTTTTCAATACCTCAGCTCTGGTGTTTCCAAGGCAGCCAACAGGAATGTTCTCATCTGATAAATTATTCCACCAAAGTGAGGACATCCAAGCATTCCATATGAGTGAATCACTCTGTCCTCATTGTGCTACATCCATATGCATGATGACTTTTCTGGCCAATAATGAATGACCCAGCAAGGTATTCGAGGCATAATTTTTGACCATCTCTACAATTAAATAAGAGAGAAAGATGGCTCATCAGTTAGTCCCTCCATTAATTATTCAGCATAGACAGAAAGCATTACTATGCAATGTGAAGTCGAAGGCTTTCATGGCCGGCATACATAGATTTTCCTTGGGTTTTTTCCAGGTTGTGAGGCCATGTTCTGGAAGAGTTTACTTCTGACATTTCTCCTGCATCTGCAGCTGGCATTTTCAGAGAATGGTTGGGTAGGAGTGTGTTCCTTCCTTTTCTTTTTTTCTGGAACATTATGGAAAGCAAGCCCTGGAAGCAGCACAAAAAAGCCCATAACATGGTTCCAATATGTGGATAACACTTTCATCATTTGGATCCACAGAGAAGAAAATTTGGTCTCATTCCTAAACCACCTGAACAGCATCCACCCAAATATCTAATTCACGATGGAAAAAGAAAAGGAAGGAACACTGCCATTCTTGGATGTCCTAGTCATCTGCAAACCAAACCAACGGTTAGGCCACAAAGTATACAGAAAACCTCCACACACGGACAGATACCTACACAAGAACTCCAATAATCACCCAGGGCAAAAAAGAAGCACAATAAAAACATTGGTAGATCACACAAAAAGGATCTGCGAACCCCACTACCTAGAGGATGGACTGAGCCACCTAAACTGGGCCCTACAGGCTAATGGCTACTCCAGATCAGACATCACAAGAGCAGTCAGACCCAGAAAAAAGACACGGGGATGAAGAAGAAAAACAGCCACCCAAAGGGAAGGTATTTTTACCATACGTCAAAGGAGGCACAGACAGAATAGGGAAACTGATGAGGAAACACAACCTCTAAACAATCTACAGCCCAACCAAGAAAATTCAAGAAATGCTACGCTCAGTGAAGGACAAAGGAGACCCTCTCACAGCTGCAGGAGTTTACCACATACCATGCAGCTGTGGACAAGTTTACATAGGGACCACTAAACACAGTGTTCAAACACGAATCAAGGAACATGAGAGACACTGCAGACTGGGCCAACCAGAAAAATCAGCAGTAGCAGAACATGTTATAAACCAACCTGGACACAACATGTTATATAAAAAACACAGAAATTCTGGACCAGGCCAACAACTATCGTGTCAATATGCACTGAGAAGCTATTGAAATCCACAAACACCTGGACAACTTCAACAGGAAAGAAGAAACCTTAAAAGTAAACAAAATCTGGCTTCCAGTTTTGAAAAACAATAGAATCAAAACTCAACACTTTCAAAGGAATTCCACCCAAGGACAGGGGTATTCCCAGCTGATAATGGTCCTTCAACCAACCATTTGCCAAACAGACACTAATCCTCCTTGCAACTAACCATTCAAATACACAGATTTACATACACTCCCCAACAGGGGTTCACAGAATATGAACTCCACACACATTCCTACCCAACCATTCTCTGAAGATGCCAGCCACAGATGCAGGCGAAACATCAGAAAGAAACTCTTCCAGAACATGGCCTCAGAGCCCAGAAAAAAACCAAAGAAAATCCATTACTATGCATTCTGGTACTTTTAATTTCAATTTGATTTTTTTTAATGTACCTTTTTAAAAAATGATCCCATAATAAATAGAACAGAGCCAGTTTTTTTGGCCTCAACTCTTTATAGCTTCACAGTAACCTTTTAAACCTGTGAACTGATGAAGAATAGGAGCTGGAGACCTTTGTTCCCAACTTCACTGGCCCCATTTCAGTGACAAACACTTTCGGTAACCTTGGGTAAAAGTGTCCCCATGCCTAAATTTCCCTTTTATAAATTCTAAAAAAAAATGTCTAATCTGTCCCTAAGATCAGCCCAGTGGCTGGTGGCCTCCATGTTATTGGTGTGTTGAATCTGCTTGGTATTTTAGTCTGAATTTTAAAGGAGCTATCCTAGATGCTGTGAACCCTACCCAGAAATAGATTCGGCACTTTGGACAGTTCCTATGAAGCGCAGACTAAGTGGGTTCACTGCCCTACTGACATGGAAGACACAAGCCACCTGAGCAGCTTCTGTAAAGAGACTGCAAAATGTAATATCATTTTAAAAATAATACCTAGGAAGTAGCAAGGAAATTACAAGTTAGTTCTCTTAAATTCTGCCCTGGGTAAATTGAAATATAAAGATAGCATGAAAGATAATGCCGGAAATCCATATTGGGAGATGTAGCTATGACAATAGAGCTCCATCATTGCAGCTATATTTTCTGCTGGGACCCCACAAAATCTACCTTACAAGCCAGGCAGGTCACAAAACACTGGGATTTCTGAAGAGCTGGGGCAGCAAGTGAAGATGCACCCAGCTCTTTCCTGACAGTGAGGTGCTTTGCAACAAGTAGGAATGGAAAAAATATTTGAAAATATTCAAAGACTGACTAAAAATATGTTTTTCAAGTATTGCGAAACCCGGATTAGAAGAATCCTAGAGTGAGAAGAATCTTTACAGTTTGGGAGTTATTCTGTGCCAAATTTGCACGTGATAGAAAGCAGCATTTTCTGCACAGGAAACAGACTCTTCTGACTATTCAGAAATATTACCTTTTTTTTTCTGTGTAGAAAACGCTGTTTCCTACATAGGAAAAAACTTTTCTATGCAAAACAATCACATGCAAATTTTTTTGCAGAATAAATCCTGAATTGTGAATAGGCTATGCGAACCACATGGTTTTCAATTTTTCTTGAAGAAAAAAAATGCTAAAATTATTAATTGCTTCCTTTGAGAAGAAAATGAATGATGGATTGAATCCCTATTGACAGGAAAGTATAACAAGACCCCACTCTCAAGACCACATTAAACACCAACTTAAGCAAACATCTCAGACAAGATGCAGTCCCACGACTCCAACACCATAATTTTTCTTCCCCTGTATGATTTTTAACATCATTCCTTGACAAAGAAGCCATTGAACTTCAAAAGCTAGCATAATGGTTTTTCTGCTGTTTGGAATAAAAGTATTGCCACATTGTGTATTTAGGATTTTGTTACCTTAATATGTGTCAGCATGGTTTGAGCATTGGACTATGACTCTAGAGACAAGAGTTTGAAGCCGTGCTTCACCATGGAAATCCACTGGGTGACCTTGGGCAAGACACACTCTCTCACCCTCAGAGGAAGGCAATGGCAAAGCCCCTCTGAAGAAATCTTCCCCCCCAAAAGCCATGACCGTTGGGTTGCCATAAGCCAGAAATGACTTGAAGGCACACCACAAAAATATGTGTCAAAATACAATCCTATATGATGTTGCCTAGAAGCAAGCTCAAATGAATTCAGTAGGACTTTCTTCCATGTGAACACATATAACATCTCCACTGGGTAGAGTCAATATTTTTATGTGGTGATAGATTGTGCCAGCACTATGCACCCCCATGCAGAATAGCAACACTGTGCAACATATGTTAATGACTGAGTGCTGTTGTGCAATGTATAACTGCAATGTACTGCACAATGTACAACCACAGTGTTCAATGCACAACCACAATATGCAATGCACAACCACAATATGCAACATGTATGGACAACATCACTTCTGCCACTGCCAACAGAATGAATCTATACTCCTATGGCAAATAATGCTGCCCTAAGAACATCTCCTTAAAGTCTGGGGGAAATATAGCTCAAAAGGAGGCCTGTGAGAGGAGAGTAACTTTGGGGATCTTCTCACCTTTATATACCAGTACTAACTGTAGAGAGCACTCCAGTTGAAATTAAAGTATTTTATTAGGATTAACACCAGAGATAAACTAATGTACAAGAACATACACTCTTAAGAACCATACAAAGCTATTGAACAGAAAGGTTGACAGGTTGGATAGAGAGAAGTCAGGGGCAGAAGTGTGGTGGTTACCAGTCTCAAAGAAAGAGGTCTGTGCAGTAGAGAGACTCAGGGCATTTTCAGACGCAATTTTCGGCAGCAAATATCCCAAAATAGCTCAGTTGCTGCCGCACGGCAGGGGAGCGGTTTTGGATGATGCCGTCCCTCTGCTGAACCTCTCCATGTCACTTCCATGACAGAATGGAGGAAACTGCATCATATTTCATTCACATATGTTGCCCATGAGTGAAATATGATGTGGTTGCCTCCATTCTGTCATGGAAGTGACACGGAGGGGTTCGGCAGAGGGACGGCGTCATCTGAAACCGCTCCCCTGCCACACTGCAGCAACGGAGCTGTTTTGGGATATTTGCTGCCAAAATTTGCATCTGAAAATGTCCTCAGACAGTCTGAGGGTGGCACAGAAGAATCCAGTTTGTGGCACACAGAATGGCAGATCCAGTCTGTAGCACACATGGTTGGAGTCAGAGCTAGGATATTTATACCCTATTTCATACCCTGGAGGAGTACCCTGGTTATGACAAAGCCTAAATAGCTTTCTCACAGAATGAACAATAGGATCCGGAACAGGCTGATTGCCTTAACTCCGGAGTAAGAAAACCCTGAGGGATCTGCAACAACCTCTTAATGTTCAGACAGTTAGGGGGTATAGGAAAGATTTCCTTACGGTATGGGTCTAAGGGAAGGTCACTGATTGCATGTTTGAGAGGATTAGCATAGACCCATTAACACCTGGGTTTTCTACATAATCCTATCTGGGTTTTCCCACCATTATTATTATGGGCACGTTTCAGGTCATGACCTCGACTGTCCTTTGGTCAGTTTGACCCCAAACATACCTCACCCCAAAAGGTGTCCAATATGTACAGTTATTAGACCTCACAGGAGGGGTAGTAGTTTATGGTAACAATAATTCGCCCTGCATTTGTAATGTGACTTGTGTGCGTGTTTGTCTCTAACTGGATGACAGCCATAGTATTTCACTATGAACTATTTCTGCTGTTTCCTGCTCAGCCATTAATTTCCTCCACAGTGACATACTCTGTAAATTTTTACAGTATGACCCTCTTATTCATGGGACCAGTACCTGCAGTTTCACTTACATATGTCTGAAAAAATATGTTCTCTCTAAGCATTTTCTAGGCCCTCCAGCATGATTCTGTGGTATGCTTCCAGTGGAAATTGGCCACAGAGTTGTGCTGGAAGACATAGGAAATGCCTAGAGATGTGTTATCTCTAGGATCTCTAGAGCAATTCTATGGTATGATTGGGCCAGAAGTCATTCATTTCAATAGGGTTTGTTATTATTCACAGTCTCCTGTTTCCATGGTAAGTTCAGGAACACATTCCCCACGTATATGGGAGTCATACTGTAGTGAGTTTTCCCCATTCTTTTTCTTTTTGGATGAAAAGGAACTCTTCACATGCTTTAAGGTACACTATCCAGGATGTCAGACTTACTTAAAACAAAGTGTTGCAACATATCATGGGAACTTGTTGTAGATAAAGAGGTATGCAGTTACCATTCATGTGTGATAATCCACAGTTTGATAGGAGGAGATATTCAACTATTGTGTGAGAGTAATGTACTAAAACTCCCCTCACAAAGCAATAAAAGCCAAGCAAGCAAATTAGTACACTATTCATATTTAAAAGCTTTAGTGATTGGGAATGTGTGTAGGTTAATGTGTTAATGAATGAACATTTTAGTGTGCTCTAAATAGATGACCAGAACTGGTAGCACTTTGGTGACTAATGTTTCTTACATCTCTAATTGTGTCTCTTGGGGTTGGTATTTCAATTCCCCCTTTTATCTAGCTGTGTTCTTAAACTGTAGTAACCAAAACTCTGAACTACCATTGTGAACATTGCTTTCAATGCTACTTTCCAGTTTAACTATTTTAAAACACAACCAATATAAAAACACAATCTACTCGTGTTTTTAAATGCTTAATTTGTTCTAGTGTGTTTAATTTATTCAGTAAACAGATCCTTTATTGTAGCAATGACTCAAGCTGAAGAAGAGGTAATACATTAATAATCAAGTACAGAAGTTTTCACACTAAACCTAGGAACATTGGAATTACCTGGAACATGAACATAGCTAGAGTCTTGTGGGTTAGTCCAAACTAGCATAGATTCATTCAATCAGTTGTTGAATGTAAGCTAAGAGGTTTGTTGTTCTTGTTGTTGTTGCTGCTGCTGCTGTGTTCCTTCAAGACATTTCCAACTGACTACAAATTTGTACTGAATACAAACTTATCAAATTTGCAGATGACACCAAATTGGGAGGAGTAGCTAATACCCTAGAGGACAGGATCAAAATTCAGAATGACCTGGATAGACTGGAGAGCTGGGCCAAAGCTAACAAAATGAAATTCAATACGGAGAAATGTAAAGTACTGCATTTAGGGCGGAAAAATGAAATGCATAAATATAGGATGGGAGAGACCTGGCTGAATGAGACTACGTGCGAAAGGGATCTAGGAGTCCTAGGAGACCACAAGTTGAACATGAGACAACAGTGTGATGCGGCAGCTAAAAAGGCCAATGCAATTTTGGGCTGTATCAATAGAAGTATAGTGTCTAGATCAAGGGAAGTAATAGTGCCACTCTATTCTGCCTTGGTCAGACCTCACTTAGAATACTGTGTCCAGTTCTGGGCACCACAATTCAGAAAGGATATTGACAAATTGGAGCGTGTCCAGAGAAGGGCAACTAAAATGGTGAAAGGTCTGGAAACAATGCCTTATGAGGAGAGACTTAGGGAGCTGGGTATGTTTAGCCTGGAAAAAAGACGGTTTAGAGGCGATATGATAGCCCTGTTTAAGTATTTGAAGGGATGTCACGCTGAGGATGGAGCAGGCTTGTTTTCTGCTGCTCCAGAGACTGGAACACGGAGCAATGGGTGCAAGCTCCAGGAACAGAGATTCCACCTCAACATTAGGAGGAACTTTTTGACAGTAAGAGCTGTTCGGCAGTGGAACGCACTCCCTTGGAGCGTGGTGGGGTCTCCTTCCTTGGAGGTCTTTAAACAGAGGCTGGATGGCCATCTGTCGGGGATGCTTTGATTGTGATTTCCTGCGTGGCAGGGGGGTTGGACTGGATGGCCCTCGTGGTCTCTTCCAACTCTGCAATTCTATGATTCTATGATTCTATGATTCTATACAGCCATAAAGTGTAGGAAACTTTATCATGGGAGGTTGGCACTGCCTTCTTCTGAGGCTAAGAGAGTGTGACATGCCCAAGGTCACCAGTGGGTTTCCATGGCCATGTAGAAATTCAAACCCTTGTCTCCTGGAGCATCACTCAAACCAATACACCATGCTGGCTCTTAGTTGATAGGTATAAAATTCAATTGTTTCAATGGCTCTACTCTAGTTGGGACTAACATTAGGATTCAGACCCATACAGTCTCAAGGGAGGACTTCTTCCTCCTTTTCTTATATTTATTTATACTCCACCTTTCTACCAGAGCTGGGCCTCAAGGCAGTTTCCCATCAATATATATATAATTCTCCTGGGTATGTTGCCATTTCCAGTGTGCTGATTGGCTGCTTAGGGAACTGACCAACCAATCACAGGTCTGTTGAGCAGCCAATCAGCACACTGGGGGCGGGACCATGTAGATCTCAAACATGGTGGCTGGAGCTGGAGAGTGAATAACATAGGGGTAGATGTGGTGTGTGTGTGTGTTCTGGAGTGCAGGGGGTGGGATGGGAGGGCAGAACGAGTGGGGGGAGGGGCAGAATGAATGGGGGAGGGCAGAACGAGTGGGGGGAGGGGCAGAATGAGTAGGGGGAGCAGAATGAGCAGTGGGGGTGGCAGAGGTGAGTTAAACCCACCACTCTACCTCAAAGGGTTGTCATGAGGTCTCCTGGGCATTTTGGGGGGAGTTTTTTAATGGCATATGGTATGCCGGGTCCAGCTAGTTTGTCTATATCCTTCTTAATGTGGGATACCCAGCAGTGATGGCTGGTGGTTGCCATGTTGGTGGGATGTTAAATCCACTCCAGATTTTAACCTAGGCTTTCAAGAAGCGGTCCAGGGTGCTGGATCCTATTTCTGAATAGATTCAGCATCTTGGATAGGTCCTTTAAATAGAATCCACACCTGGAATGCTTTAACTGCCCTACTGACATGGGACCCACCAGCTGCCACTGGCACCCAGAAATGAGCAGAGTACTCCAAGTGCAGTTTGACCACTCCAGAAAAGTGTGAAGCCCTTACTTCCCTGACTTCAACACACACATCTGCAACACTAATGGATTATAACAAGGTAGAGCTTTATGTCAGTCAATGTGGGTTGCCAGTCCGTGTAGAATGAGTCAGTGTGGAAAGTTTCTTCTCAGTCAGTGTGAAACAAATCCCCCAAGGGAAAGATGATGTAAAGCCACTGATTTACAATAAGGCATACTAGCCTCTATTTCTCCCCCACTCCTGCCATCCAATATCCCTTTGTTGTCCTTCTTTCATGTGTCCAATGCAGGCACAGCATTCCTCTGCTTTACAGACCAGGCATATTTAACAGACAATTTGTGGTTATCAGCCTCAGTATTAGAGTATATACTAGGTCTCAGGTTTGATCTGCAGAGCTCCAAGTAAGGTGAAGAAAAGACTTCTAGAGGTATCTGCACTGCACACTTGTAACAGTTTTGACTCCACATGGAATCCTGGGAACTGTCATTTGGTCAAGTGATATTACTCTGACATCTCTGCTAGAGGCCTCTTCCACTGAAGTTCAGGAAAGAGACCTAGAGAATTCAGGCCTCTTCCACTGAAGTTCAGGAAAGAGACCTAGAGAATTCAGGCCTCTTCCACTGAAGTTCAGGAAAGAGACCTAGAGAATTCAAAGTCCCTTACCAAAATACAGATCCCAGGATTTCATAAGAAGGAACCATGATAGTTAAAATGGTATCAAATTGCTATAATTGTACAGTGTGGGTGTATCCTGAGACCTTGCAAAACCGCCACCACTCATACTTAGCAATACTGGGCTAGATGGACAAATGGTCTGAATCCGTCTAAGGTTGCATCCTAAATTCCCCTTTGTCTGCCTGCAGACTCTTTTGAGGGCCCAGACCATACAAGCCCACCACTCCCCTCCTTTAAAGAAGATATATACCCTTAAGTGGAATAATAAATTGTACTGAGTACATATTCAGAAAATTGGTTAAGTACAGTTAACAGATAATTATTATTGGCAATAAAATTGCCGCAACTTGCAGATGGCTGCAAAAAATGGTGGGCAATTATGCATGGTTCATGATCTCATCATTGTCCCAACCCATGTTGGTCAATGGCTGCTCGCCGGACACTTCCGACCCTCATGGAGAGAAGTGATGGCCAGGCCAATCCGCCTGACACTCTCTCCTCCCCTGCAAACAAGGTAGCAATTAACAATTGGTAAGGGGATCTCCATGAACTTGAACTTTGACTTGGACTTGAACTTGACGGAGACCCCCCCTTAAGCCTTGATCATGATCCATGCCATCCACCACAAAAGGTGTTCCATGGGAAACTGCCTTCCGCCAACCATTCCCCGCCATCAACAGGCAGTCCTACAGCTCCATCGAGGCTCCAGGCCGGGCAGCCAGCGTCTTCTCTGGTCATATGTATGCTGCATAGGCCCCGGACCACCATCGAACCAGCCACATGATGGTCTCCATAGACAAACCGCCTTGTGCTACCATGGTAGCTGCCCCCATCCGGAACGAGTGGCTACCAAACTCTTCTGCCAGCAGCCCCATTCACCTCAGCGCGATCTTCAGCACACTCACAAACTGAAACCTGGTGAGTGGGGTCCCATCCAGATGCCTGAACAAGGGTCCACTCGCAGCACCCCTCTCTTGTAGGAATGCCTGCATGCGGACATGGGGAGGAGCCCTCAACCTTCCGCATGTGCAGAGTGGCCCCCAGGCTGTGCTGGTCACACTTCAAACGCTGTATGCATAGCGTCAGGACCCCATCCTTGATGACCATGTTCCGCAACAGCAGCACCCTGCCAGACACATCTTGCTTGGAGGAACAGACTGCCTTCCCCACTCTCAGTGCTCCAAAGAAGGCCATGGTATCAGCAGTGCTGAAGAACAAGGCCTCATAGCCTGAATGATAGATAGCTGGCAGGATCCTGACCAATCGCTCCAACATGCTGTATGACACTGGCTGCCGCGCATCTGCCACTCTGGACATCCTCCTCCTCCAACCTTCCATAGCCTTCCTTACCATGAAGCTGTCGCATGGATCGCCATGACCAGCCACTTTGCTGAAAAAGATATACCTGCTGCATGCACTGAGATGGTCCTGCTAGCCAAGCCTCGTTCCTTTAAGGAGCCAGGTAATGCAGTACTTCCCTCTCCGATGCTGGCCAGGCCACCCCGTAGCCATGCTGGCGCGTGAAGGACAGGAACTGGAACGCTGCCCTCTTGTAGCTAGCCCGTGTTGACGGTGCCAGGGAGTCCGCCACACCCTGAATCACTGTCCGCTCCCAAGGTTCTAGAGGTCGTCTGGGAATGGGACCGCTGCTGTGTCAGCATCCGGGGCCAGCGTGCGGAACCGCTGTTCCTGAAAATGATACAAAGCGTCCACTATCTTGTTATCTATGCCCGGAATGTGCTGGGTGTAGAAACTGATGTTGGACTCCAGACAAACCAGCATGAACCTGCGCACCAGCCTCATGACCCTCTCAGACCTGGAGGACTGCCTGTTGATGATCCTGACCACAGCCTGATTATCACACCAAAAGCATACCCTCTTGTCCCTGAATTCCTCCCTCCACAAGGTGACACCAGGATGGGGAATAATTCCAGGAATGTGAAGTCCCTGGATAACCCTGACCCTGCTACTCTTGAGGCCAAGGTTGGGCACACCAGTGGCCGTTGTAATATACCCCAAATCCCAGGCTGCCCGCCACGTAGGAATGTACCTGAAGGCCACCCCCCAACTTCAGGTGGCCCTTCCGCATTGTGACCCCATTGTACTGCTCCAGAAAAGAAAGCCACACCCTCATGTCCTCCTTCACCCCCTTGGTCAAACAAATGTGGCGATGAGGGGATCTAATCCCCCCAGTGAGGGGTGCTATTCGTGCACAGAACGCTCTCCCTGGTGACACCACCCTGCACGCAAAGTTCAAATGTCCCAGGAGTGATTGCACATCCTTCAGCATGGCTTTTTCCCTCCCCAGGAGGCCACTCAGCATCACTTTCAGCACAGCCAGCTTGTCCTCTGGCAGACGGGACACTCCCAGCACAGAATCCAGCTGTATCCCCAAATGCACCAGGGATGTTGCTGGCCCAACCATCTTGTCTGTTCCCAATGGGACCCCAATCTCTTCAGCTAGGGCCTGGAAGGAAGAAAGTAAAAACCCACACTCCGCCCCCCCTCATCATTAGGAAGTCATCCAGATAGTGAGTGACAATGGGGATCCCACCCTGTGCTGGAGAGCACACTCCAAGAATGTGCTGAATGCCTCAAAGGCCGCACAGCTGATCGAGCAACCCATGGGCAGGGACATGCCATAGTACCACTTGTCCCAGAATTTGAATCCCAGCAGGCAACAACCATCCAGGTGAACGGGAAGCAGTCTGAAGGCAGATTGTATATCAGACTTCGCCATGAGGGCCCCTTGCCTGCAAGTTTGGAGGAGTCAGATTGCGTGATCCAATCATGCGTATCTCACTGTGCAAAGCTCTGGTGGAATAGCATCATTGACGGATGACCCTTTGGGGTATGACAAGTGGTGAATAAGGCCTTATTCCCTTGGGGTTTTCTTGGGTACCACCCCCAAGGGTGATATGCAGAGGTTGGGCATGGGAGGCTCCTCAAATGGGCCAGTGATCCGGCCTGTGTCCCACTCCTTGTCTATTTTTTGTGCAACCATGTCAGGCAACTGTGCTGCAGGTTTTTTAAGTTGCCCAAGATGGAAGCCTCTCTGGGGCCCTCAAATGGGATGTGAAAACCAAATTCAAAGCCATCAGCTATGTAGGCCGTGGCCTCCCTCTTGGGGTAGGCCACTAGAAGAGGTCGCACGGCATCCAGATTAACAGGCGTGAAAGGCACGCGATCCCTTCCCGCAGCCCCACTTCTCTCCTCACTTTGCATTGCTAGTGCGCGCGATGCTGCCAGATCCTGCCTCCTTCCTGGCAGATGAGGCAGGGCGGCTACTCCGAAATGATAACAATTAACTTTCGGCTGTCCGCCCCCACAACTGTCACACACGTGGTCAAACCGGCATCTTGCACTTACCTCCATTATACTCCCAACACACCAGCTTTTCCCCATCCTTCTTCTTGGACACCTTGGATGCCTCCCCTTTGTCCTTCCTGTTGGGCTCCATGGCCAACAGCCAGGTAGGGTAATCGATGGTTTCCCACCTGTGCATGGGCAACCTGAATGCCTTCTTTCTGCATTCGACATACAGAATGGCAGCCAAATCCCTGAACTGCGCCCTTACCTTCAATACCTGATGAAGGTGGTTGATCAAGTGTCATGCCTGTTCTGGGAAGACCAAACTAACCCCATGAAAACCATGTACCCACTCAGCCAGTTGGCAAAGGTGTGTTCCACTACGTCAGTGCCGGACTTTTCGCTCTCCTTCTTGTCACTCTTGTGGACCCTCGCTTCATCTCCAGGAGGAGGTGCAAGTGAAAAAATATCCACGTAATACCCCTGAAAAATCTTGGAACAGACTTTCCAATTCAGATGGCCTCCCAGGGGGTCCTCCTTGGACTTGGTTTCCCTCAGTTCCTCGCTCGTGAAGTTCTCACCTCCATTCTTTCTCTCCAACTCTGCCTTTGCCCTGCCTTTCCGCAACCTTAGGGCCCACCCCAGCAAGCCCAGCTTGAAAGTCCCCTTCTCCCAGTACCTGAATTTGCTGCAGTCCTCATCCAAAGACTCACCTGAGGAGGAAACAGAACTGGACCTTGACCCCTTTCGTCAGCAAGACATCCAGCGCTTTCATCTCAGACTCTGCCCACTCCTTGATCCACTATGCCATCGAGATGAGGACTCGCATGAATGTGAGTGCTTGGAATCCCTGAAGTCACTCCTATCCCTGGATTGGGATCGCCGCGAAGGCCCGTTGCTACTCACTGGATGACATCCTCGGCTCCCCCTTTCAGCCACAGCTGCCATGATGGTGGGCAGAACTTGGCTCCCTGTCTGCCATGGGGGGGGGGGTCAAACTTGTCCATCCACTGCATCATGATGGACAAAGCCATAAACCTCAAAGCATAAACCTCAGTGGGTGGTCTAGGGTCTTGAAGTGGCTTGGGGTTGTTGATTGGCCCTGCCCCTGGTCTGGCTGTGCTGACCCTGTCCCATTTGGCACATTCTTGGTGTCAGGCTGCGGCTGTGTGTCAATGTGGTGACGCTTCCTTGTGGCCTTCTTAGGCGCCATGATTTCCCCCCAGGCCCACCACAGGAGGTACCCAGGCTGCCTATACCTTGATGGAGTGCCTAACACCCTATGCCCCTTGTCAGGGTTTTCCCCCACATCCCTTATGTGGCTTGACAACCTGATGTCTGTGTATGTTTGTGGGTTTTTTTTTTATTTCACAGTGACCGCCATCCTGCGGCCTGAAGCCCTGTTAAACAACAAGGAAAGGAATGGGGAGTGGGGGGGTGGATGGAGGGTGGTCCAATACCACCCTCATCCCCACTTCTTCGCCCCCCAAAGTGGAAGGGTGCCAGCTGCCTGCCTGCTTGGCCTGTGATTGGCCTGTCTGCCGCCGCCGCGGCCCACCCTCAGCTGCCTCAGTCCGTTTCCCAGCCGCAGCTTCCCTTTGCTGGCCTCTGCCAAGCCTTGTGTTCCCCAGCTGCCACAGCCCAGTCTTCCCTGCCATCGCGGCCTGCACTCCACCACCGCAGCCCAGTCTTTTGCCTCCGCCATGGCTAGGAGACCGCTGCAGCTGCAGCCTAGTCTCTGCCTCTGCCACGGCCTGTCCCTGCCACTGCGGTGGCCCGGATGGTGCACCAGTAACCGCCCTGCCACTGCTGCCACCCGTCTATCGCCGCTGCCGCAGCCAAGACCTTACTGCTGCTGCGATCCCTTCCAGGTGCTGCCACCGTTGTTTGTACCCTTCCACCCTGGTTTTTTTGCTGCCATTTCCACAGTCGGGTGGACTCCCCCCGCCATAGCTGATCTGCCGGCACCACTGTGGCCTCAGCACTTTCCCGCCGGAGGGGAGAGGATGGAGGGAAGTCCGCACCTTGCTCCGTCCTTTCTCTGGGCCTCCCCTCCCCAAACACTCCCATCCGCTTCTTCAGCTCACCATAAGCAAACTGAGGAGGAGCTGTGACGGAGCTGCCCTTTAACAGTTCCATCGCAGACCCGCTGATGTCATCCGGCCATGCCAGAAGCACGGCAAGATGACCTACCTCCCTGCTAGCAGGATCCAATCAGGGCAGGGCAGGACAGGCCCACCCTGATTGGCCCCCACTTCCCCACCCCTCCTGGCTGCCGAGCATGCCGAGAAGATGACGGGGAGAAGATGGAGGCCCCCACAGCGACCAGCCATGTGGTTGCCGGGGGCACCCCTTGGAGGGTTGCACAGGGGGGCACTGGCCGGGCCACAAACAGGCCTGCCGGCAAGCGGCAAACCCCCTTTCCCTTACAAGGTTGGTGTTAACTGTAACACAAGTTTACAAACTATACTTTTGAGTGATACAGGTTAACACTAATCATGGTTAGCACTAATATGCTAAACATGGGAGAATTTATGTGTGAAAGTGTACTACAGAGGGGCAAGACAAAGCATGCATGTTCACAGCTCATTCCCGATCAGGAAGTTGCACTCTGAAGATCAGGATCAAGTATCTGAACAGATTCTAAGCCTCTTTGAGGTAGCAAATGTCCCTTTTTGGTTATGAGATTCCTGCTCTGTACACTGATAGCATGTATAAAATAATAAATCACCACCATTATTTCTTGTTGACTCTAGTTGGAAAGCCAGTTGTAACCATGGGGTTGTAACAGATGGCTCTGCTCAGAATATTCAAAGTCCATCATGAATTTTTACCTTGCATTTAAAGCAAGGTAGTGTTAGCATCTCTAATGATCCCCCACCTCCAGAAACCCCAAAAATTGGCTTATTAATAATTTGGCTTATTAATGTAGTCTTCCACTGGGAAGTCAGGAACTCACTGTAGAGATCCCAATAGGCGCATGTTGTAATCCAGGCATCACCCAAAAGAAGAACTACTGACAAATTCCAAAGTATGAGGAAATATAAGGTCAAAAAGGACATTGCCTCCACCACACACCCAAGTGACAGACAATTGATTCTATTAAGCAGATGGAGTCTTCCTTTGTTTGAAGGTTTTGAGCTTTCCTTCCCCGATCACCTAACCATCAAAAGAGGCAGCTCAAGCTTTGTGAATCCAATCATCAGACATTAAAGCAATTACAAACACATTAGCATCTTTGGACACTTATTGTCAAGACCAGGAGTTTCCCTGAAACTCATTGTACAATCTTTGGGATCTATCGTTTCTTCCTCACCTCAGGGCATATTTCTGGTATAAATATTGGCCAGAAATCATCCCTCATTGTGCACAGAACCTTTGCTTGGAGACACTACATCTCTGTGTGTGTTAGCCACTCCAGATTCATCCATCCACACTGCCGGTCTGCTTGATGACTCCAGACAACAACACAGGTGATGTATCACCCCAGAAATCTCCCTATCTATCTCTCTGGCAACCTCTCCTCTTCCATTCCTAGTGGTCTTGTGTGAATGCTTTTTGTATGAATGTGTGTGTGCTTGGTGTTATTATTTTTATGTCTTTAATAAATATAATAGTTAATTCTTCATTTTGCATTTATATGTGTCTGTTCAGAGTTATAGTTGGTGTAAAGTTCCCTTCTCTGTTGCCCCTTTTTGCATTGCTAAGGTCAAGTTGCTGCTAATTTCCCTAAAAATATTTTCTTGGAATTTCCAAGAACTCTTAGGGTAACAGTAGGGTAAAGTGGGAAGGACAAGCCATGCCCTCCTGCTTCATGAACAGCTAGAAACTATCATTTCTGGTCTGTAACAAGCCACAGTTTCTCAATATCAGAAATATGATTCATATGAACCACAAGTCTCAAGTCCTTCTGTCTGTGGATATACTACCAAAAATGTACAAGTTGTACAGCTCTGCCCAGTTGCTCACTAAGCAGTAATACAGTTTTAAGTGTGAAAGATTAGCTACATATATCAGCTGGCTGTTTTGCAAAGATTCTATGCTCGCATAGAGGCCCTCAGGAGCATTACAAATTACAATTATAAAATGTAATTATAATTACAGTTAGCATTACAATTACAGTTATTATAACATTTCAAATGTCTGGCTTTGACACTGTGTGAGATGCATCCTTATGTTTCCCCCATTGCAATTCCATCCATAGTCTTTATTCTCATTTATTTATTTATTTTAAAAATACCCCTTCTGCCTGATTTTTCTTGGATTCTGTATGATTAACTTCTGTGGACTTGAATGTCCAATTGCTTACTTTAGGTTTATATACAAAAGCAAATGGAAATCAAAAAGATATCAAACCTCAATTATGGAATTAAATTCAAGTCAATATAAACGGAGCCAATAATAATACATACAACTACCCACTCCCCCAGGAACAATCTTGAAATGCCTGCAAAACAGAGCATGGAAAGGTTACTTTTTTTACTACAAGAATACCCTGAGCAGCCAGGAATGCTCCAGAACGTGTAGTACAAACAAGTACCTTGTCCAAATTTATTGTAAATGAAAACACTTAATGGCATCCAAAAGTCTGAAGGTTCACAGAAAAATGCTAGGATGATTCACTCCATTGGACTCCAGGTTCTTCCGAGGTGAGCTTTGGAAGAATTTAAATGCCACTAAGAAAGTGCACAGTGAATATCATATCTTCACATGTTTTACAGATAGCTTTAAAACTGAATTTATTCTACCTTATTTACCCCAACTGTGTTTTAAACACGGGTTTTATGAAACTTTTGGGAAAGTTGGAAAATGCGTCCAAACTAAGCATTGTCTTTAACCCTCTTCACCCATTTACTATCAGAACAATGGGGCTTTAGACATGAAGGATTTCCTTCATGCCTCTGCCCTAAATGCTTGCTGTCTCTAGAACAGTGATTCCTAAAGTTTGATTCTTCAGATGTTTTGGATTTCAACTCCCAGAAGCCCTATCTGACTTGGCCAACAGGTTAGAATCCTGGGAGCTGAAGTCTAAAACATGTGGAGAATCAAAGTTTGGGAACCACTGTTTTATAATTTTCCCCATTTGCTCAGTCTCCCATTGTATCTAAGCAACTACACCTGGCTTGATGGAAGTAGATGCAAAAGGGATCTAGGAGTTTTAGTGGACCACAAGCTGAACATGAGTCAGCAGTTTGATGTGGCAGCTAAAAAACCCCAATACACTTCTAGTTTCCATCAATAGGAGTATAGTGTCTAGATTAAGGGAAGTAATAGTGTCATTATATTCTGCTTTTGTCAGACCTCACCTGGAATACTTGTGTCCAGTTCTGGGCACCACAATTCAAGAAGGATATTGAAAAGCTGGAACATGTCCAGAGAAAGGGGACCAAAATGGTGGGAAGTCTGGAAACCACACCCTATGAGGAGCAGTTTAGGGACCTGGGTATGTTTAGCCTGGAGAAGAGAAGGTTGAGAGGTAACATGATAGTTGTGTTTAAATATTTGAATGGATGACATACTGAGGATGGAGCAAACTTGTTTTCTGCTGTTACAGAGACAAAGACCATAAAACTATAGACTCAAGCTACAGGAGAAGAGATTCCACCTAAACATCAGGAAGAACTTCCTGGCAGTAAGAGTTGTTCAACAGTAGAAATACACTTCCTTGGAGTGTGGTGGAGTCTCCTTCTTCAGAGGTTTTTAAACAGAGGCTGCATGTCCATCTGTCTGGAGTGCTTTGATTGGATATTCCTGCATGGCAGAGGGTTGGACTAGATGGCCCTTGTGGTATCTGCTAAAGGAGGCTGAGTCTTAACTGAACTAGTCTTCATCTTTCCCAGAAAAGGGGCTAATTAATACCTTGGCTGTGGCATCACTAAGGCTGGTGTCACCCCACCCCCTGTCGGTGTCACCTGGTGCATATCAGCCTCTCCAAAACCTTCCCAGTGTTGCCACTGCACTTTGAGAATCTACTTCTAATCCAACAACAACTATTACCGTCATTGTTATTATTATTATATTTATATTTATTTGTATGCCATCTTTCTCCCAAAACTGGCACTCAAGGCAGCTTACTACTAAAAGCAAGCAAAAAGATGAACATTAAAATAGGATTGAACTAACAAAATGATTTAAAATTACACTTTAAAAGATAAAATACTATTAAAAATATAAAAACCCTATAAAACTATTCAGTCTATTTATTTAATTTCTCCCAGCACGGGACCCAGGACAGCATCTTATTAAGCACATAATTAGCATATAATAGTAATGGTAATCCACATTTCTCCCATATATTCACCTTGTCTCTTTTTTGTTTGTGAATGAATGGTTAGGAAAGAAAAAGGTTTTTCAGGTTTCCAAGGATTTGGGGATGTGCCTTCTGAGACATTACACAGGGGCTAACTGGATACATCACAGACATACCCATGTTAGTCTGGAATAACACTATGCAAAGGGATCTTGTAGCACCTTTGGGACTAAGGGCATTTTCAGACACCCTAAATATGGTGTGACAAGAACACCAGGATATCGCAAAAGGGCTTTAATTTCAGATGACGACATCCCCACCCCGTTATGCCCCCATGCCGGTTCAGTGCTATGCACACTCCTTATTATTCACGCTCTAAGCCATGAATATATCGCTCTTTCCATTTCTGCCAGGGAACAACAGGTAAGGGAAACGGTGCCCCGTTATGCTGGCATGATGCCAGCATCACTGGGAGGTCTGTGCCAAACACTTCCAGGTGCAATTGGCACTTTTTTGTACCCTCCCTGGGTTAATAGTATTTTTTTTAACTATGTTTTTGTGCTTGGTATCCATTTTTGAAGTTCCTTTCCTTTTTATTTTTGAATTTCCTGTACGCTTGTTCTCTCGTGAGAACAGCCAGGAACTCAAACCAGGAAGTGAGTGGGGCTCTGTTTGAGCTCCATTCACTCCTGGGCTGCCGAGGGGAGAGGGCAGTCGTGCAAAAAGGTAGTCTGAAACGTGGGGTTATCGTGCCGGGACGGTGACGGAAAGGGGGCAGGAGAGAATATAGCAAGACGGGGACACTTTTTTTGTTCCCATATGATAATCTCCTAACAGAGAGAAGGAAGCTGTAGCCTAAGCTTCTGTAGACTAAAACTAAGGTCTCATCTACATGAACCAGAGTACACTGGCTCCCCACCGGTATATCTGGGCTGTGGATCAGGCCTGTTCCTCCCCCATTTCCTCCAAAGAATGGGAGGAATTCCTGACAGGCACGCCACCCCCACCATTTTTCTCACTGACTCGGAAGGCAGGAATGTGGCCCGCAACATGTGACTGAGGCCCCCTGCATGTGACCAGCCTTGTGACCAAAGCAGAGATACAGTGCATCAGCAACTCCCATGTGGAATAACAACATTGAGCAACACATGTCAATGACTGGGTGCTGCTGTGCAATGCAAAATGTATAACTGCAACACAAAGTGCAATGCACAACAAGTTGCATCCAGCAAATGTTCATCACAGTAGGGGAAGGTGGCATGTAATTCTACTGTTAGGCATATGCTGAAACTTGTGCCTTATTTTAGACAATGAGCATCATAGATAGATTGTTTAAAATTTGGACTAAAACCTAGAACAGATTCCCCATTCCACTAATATGGAGCTTATCTACAGAAACCAGAAAACACCAGCTCCCCGATGGCATATTCTGGCCACAGATCAGGCCTGTTCCTCCCCTGTTACCACCTCCAAATGGGCCAGAGTCCAGACAGGCATGCCAGCCCATCGCTGCAGCAGCCACCTCACTCTCTCTGCAGGGAAGAAGCTGGCCCACAACATGTGACCAAGGTCCCCTGCAGGTGACCAGCCTTGGTCACATGATGCAGGGCTGCTTCCAGCTGTGGCAGAGCAATGGCAGGCCAGCAGCTACAGTGATGGGCCAGCCTGCCAGGCCTGGCTCCTGCGATCATACGGGGCCAGATCCTTTTTTTCCTGGTGGGAACAAATTAAACCAGGTATTATTTTAAAACACTGTAGCTGGCCTCAGGGATGGTGAAAACTGCCTGGGGCAGAACAGGGCAAAAGCCCTGTGTCTTCAGGACTTCAGGGCTCTAAGGACTTTATCAGACCACCCTGATAAACCCGTTCTTTTGCCAGCATAACTTCTGCCATTTTTATACCAGCAAAAGAACTCGCCCTGCCGCACTTACCTCCTATTCAAGCTAAAGGCTTCTCTGGCAATGAATGAGGAGGGAACGGAGCTCCGTTCACTGCCTTGTTTGAAATCCTGCGGATTCTTGCGAGAATACGTAGCACAGGAAATTCAAAAATAAAAACTAAAATAACAAAGACAAAGTTTTTAAAAGCACATAAACACACTATAAAAGTCCCAAATAAACTGGGGAGGGTCATAAAAAGTGTGTCACCTACCTGGATGTCATGATCTCACCTGGAAGTGCTCTCACCGGACCGGCCATTGACACTGCATTCACATGAGTACAATGGCACACAGATTCAAATGCCAACAATGTCAGCACAAAAGCACCACAGGGGATCAATTGACAACTTGGGCTGTCAATAAGATAGGACAGGGTTTGGACTGGACATTATCACAAAAGGACAACATTGTCTGGTACATGTACCCTTTTGCGATCATTAGACGTCCTTATGATGCCATATTTGGATGGTCTGATAAAGTCCTAAGACAGGGAAAAGATGGGACATATTGTCCATGTAAACAACCCCATGGAAGCCACTATCTGCTACTGGAATCATAGCTGGGCTCAAGGAATGTTTCTGCCAGAAACACAACAGCTGATTCCACCACTTTTAAACCTAAAAGGTATATCTTTCTCTCTCTAGTATATTCTTTTCAAAGTAAAACTGGGCTAATATTTTCTTAAGGCTTATTTGTCCCAGCACTGGAGAAACAGAGCTCAACACAAGTCAAGTTGACCCATTGGCCAGTTGGAAGCTATTCAGCTCATGCAATATGCCAGCTCATTCCTTATATGGCCCTCAACGATCCAGTCACATTCCAGGTTGCTGAAAGGGCAACTGTGTTTTCCTTTTGATGTGTATTACATTTTGGCCTTACTGTCTTTCATTTGTATTCTGTCCAGCCCTTCACATTACTTAATCTATTGTAGTGATACAGCTACTGAGTGTGTTAGGTTACAGTTATAATAGAGTGAGAAGCAGAAGACAGTGACCCAGGAGACTTGGCTGGATATTCCCTCAGGTGCAATTAACAGAATGTCGCCTTCAAGTTCCACAAAAAAAGTCTAGACCGTCCCTATTATTAGGCAGACTGAGATAACTGCCTCAATTGGCAAGTACTGGGGAGACAGAACTGGCAACTAGTACTAGTCCAGGGGTAGGCAAATGCCCACATGCAGCCCCCTGGATTATTTTTGGAGTCTCCCAAGCCCCACAGGGGTCATAGAATCATAGAATCACAGAGCTGGAAGAGACCACAAGGGTCATCCAGTCCAACCCCCTGCCATGCAGGAGTACACAATCAAATCATTCCCGACAGATAGCCATCCAGCCTCTGTTTAAAAACCTCTAAAGAAGGAGACTCCACCACACTCCAAGACAGTGTGTTCCACTTCTGAACAGCTCTTACTGTCAGGAAGTTCTTCCTAATGTTTAGGTGTAATCTCTTTTCCTGTAGTTTGAACCCATTGCTCCATGTCCTAGTCTCTAGAGCAACAGAAAACAAGCTTGCCCCATCCTCAGTATGACATCCCTTCAAATATTTAAATATGGCTTTCATGTCCCCTGTCAACCTTCCCTTCTCCAGACTAAACATGCCCAGCTCCCTAAGCTGCTCCTCATAGGGCATGGCTTCCAGACCTCTCCCCATCCTGGTCACCCTCCTCTGGACATGTTCCAGATTCTCAATATCATTCCTGAGTTGTGGTGCCCAGAACTGGACACAGTATTCCAGGTGAAGTCTGACCAAAGCAGAATACAGTGGCACTATTACTTCCCTTGATCTAGACACTGTACTCCTATTAATGCAGCCTAGAATTGCACTGGCTTTTTAGCTGCTGCATCACACTGTTGGCTCATGTTCAGCTTGTGGACAACTAAGTCTCCTAGATCCCATTCACATGTACTGCCATCAAGCCAGGTGTCACCTGTCCTATAGCTGCGCATTTCATTTTTACTGCCCAAGTGTAGCATCCTACTTTTCTCCCTGTTGAAATTCATTTTGTTAGTTTTGGCCCAGCTTTCTAATCTGTTGAGGTCATTTTGGATTCTGATCCTGTCCTCTGGGGTATTAGCTACCCCTCCTAATTTAGTGTCATCTGCAGACTCGACAAGCATACCCTCTATTCTCTCATCCAAGTCATTGATAAAGATGTTGAAAAGCACTGGGCCCAGGACAGAGCTCTATGGCACCCCACTGGTCACTTCTCTCCAGGATGAAGAGGAGCCATTGGTGACTACCCTTTGGGTTCGGACAGTCAACCAATTACAAATCTACCTAACAGTTGCGTTGTCTAGCCCAGAGGTTACTAACTTTTTTGCATGAATATCATGGGGGACCTTGTCAAAAGCCTTACTGAAATCAAGATACACTACATCCACAGCATTCCCTTCATCTATCCACTTTTTTCAAGTCTTTTTTTTTTATAAAAAAATGTTTGCTCTGAAATTCCCCAAAATGATCTCTAGCAGATATGGAGGCAATTTCTACCACATTTGGAGCCCCCTGGACTCCCCCCCCCCGGGGGTCAAAATGCAACTGAAAAAAATATCAAAAATCATTTGCCCCCAAATGCCTTGCAGGGGTCCAGAAAGGCTCCAAAACATACCCAACATGTCCTTGACAGAGCATTTGGGAGCATTTTTAAGTGGGGTTGATTCTTTTCTCCAGGAGCAAGTATGGTGGGGTATGGCTCTCCAAGATCCTGCAGAGGGCTAACGTGGGGCCCCCAGTTTTCCACAGTTGGCCTAGTCATTCTCCCCAAGTTCCCAGTCTTGTTTGCTTTTGTATATTGGATTGGTGGGGTCAGTCTGCCTGTGACGCCAGGCGCCTCCTAGTGGCATGGAGGCCTTTCTTATCCCACCACTGCCAATGCTTTGTGACACCAGGCACCTTCCTAGTGGCACGAGGGACCTTTCCAATCCCACCGCTGCCACCACTTTGTGGAGAAAGGGGGACTTCCACCTCCCGACCTGTCACCACTTTGTGATGCCAGACCTCCACGTCACTGCCGAACTACATCTCCCAGTGGTATAGCACAAGCACTCAGGTGTGGCTATGTACTCCTAGCTGTGTCCCCTTCCCTGAGAATCACTCATGCCAGGCTGGATGTTTCTTTCATTAACTAAGAACGTTTATTATCAACAGAATAAAACACATAACTGTATAAACAAGTTATTGCGCCTGCACAAATATTCAATCTTTATCTAAGCCTCTAACTGTCTTGGATCACTCAAAGCCTCATCTTAACTCTCTAAATTCAAAAACTCACTTAAACTCCCACTTAAACTCAACTTAAACTCCCTGCTTTACTCACTTACTCCCCCTTTTCCTCCTCTAGAAGCCCCTTGTCCTTCCACCTCCTCACAGAGGATTGGCTCCTGGGATACCAGGTCCTCATTGGCTCCCTGTCTGTCTGTCACACTGCCCTTTGGCTCAGGCAACAACACATCTTGGACTGTTCCTGACCATTTGCATTCCCAGTGGCTGTCATGCCATGAGATGAATTTCATAGAATCAAAGAATCATAGAATCATAGAACTGTAGAGTTGGAAGAGACCATGAGGGCCATCCAGTCCAACCCCCTGCCATGCAGGAAATCTTGATCAAAGTATCCCCAACAGATGGCAATCCAGCCTCTGTTTAAAGACCTCCAAGGAAGGAAACCCCACCACGCTCCAAGGGAGTGTGTTCCACTGCCGAACAGCTCTTACTGTCAAAAAGTTCCTCCTCATGTTGAGGTGGAATCTCTGTTCCTGGAGCTTGCACCCATTGCTCCGTGTTCCAGTCTCTGGAGCAGCAGAAAACAAGCCTGCTCCATCCTCAATGTGACACCCCTTCAAATACTTAAACAGAGCTATCATATCGCCTCTTAACCATCTTTTTTCCAGGCTAAACATACCCAGCTCCCTAAGTCTCTCCTCATAAGGCATCGTTTCCAGACCTTTCACCATTTTAGTTGCCCTTCTCTGGACACGCTCCAATTTGTCAATATCCTTTTTGAATTGTGGTGCCCGGAACTGGACACAGTATTCTAAGTGAGGTCTGACCAAGGCAGAATAGAGTGGCACTATTACTTCCCTTGATCTAGACACTATACTTTTATTGATACAGCCCAAAATCGCATTGGCCTTTTTAGCTGCCACATCACACTGTTGACTCATGTTCAACTTGTGGTCTACTAGGACTCCTAGATCCCTTTCGCACATAGTCTCATTCAGCCAGTTCTCTCCCATCCTATATCTATGCATTTCATAGTTTTGTTATACCTATTCTGTTTCTTGGAGCAACTGTGTAATTAGGTTGGAGTGATAACTGCATCCATTTTGGTTCTTATAAATATAAGGGTACAAAATGGATCCACAAGACCACATAATAATAATAATAATAATAATAGTAAAAAAAATTATTTATATCGCACCCCTCTACAAAACACAATCGGGGCAGCTTACAACATTAAAATTTGCACCCAAAGACCCTCCATTCCACCCCCCTCTTAAAATACAATTAAATAATTCAAAAATTTAAAACATACTTAAAAATACTAAAAATAATACCAAAAATAAATACACGGTGGTCATTTGGACAAATTTCTGATGGCTGGGTATCTATTCAGGAAAGGCCCACCAGAAGAGACCGTCTTAAGAGTTTTTTAAAAGCTGTTTAGAGTGGTGATATGATGAATCTCATCCAGCAGGCTGTTCCATAATCTGGGAGCAATAGCCAAAAAGGTCCTCTGGGAGGTCGAAGAAAGCCTAGTTTTTAAAGTTGTAATAAATTCCTCCCAGAGGACCTGAGTGCCCGGGGAGGATTATATGGAAGGAGGTGGTCCCAAAGATAGGCTGGACCCAAGCCATTTTAGGCTTTAAAGGTGATAACGAACATCTTATACTGGGCCTGGAAACCAATGGGTGCCACTGAAGTGATCTTAAGATAAGTGTTATATGGTCTGTTCTAGATGTACCTGAGACCAGTCTGAGACCATAAGCTAATTATTTAAATAGTGCTAAATGGTATTATGTTTTCTTTTCTTTCTTTCTTTTTTTTCAGCTTAAAATAACTAAATCGCACTTCCAAGTACATTCTGGAGGATGCAAACGCTATTGAATTCAGTGAAGCTCACTTCTCAGTAAACATGAAGAGGATCACACTTTTAGGCACACTTGCAAGCTAGAAAAGGAAAAGTCAGGTTGTTGTTGAGAAGTTTGAGGAGGGCATCAGGTATGATGATAATGCAATTTCTCATTGAAGCTCCATCTGCACTGCAGAAATAATCCAGTTTGGCACTGCTTTAACTGCCAAGGCTCAATGCTATGGAATTCTGGGATTTGTAGTCTTGTGAGATATTTGACCTTCTCTGTCAGGGAGCACTAGTGCCACAACAAACTACAAATTTACAAAGCATTGAGCCATGGCAAATTAGTGTCAAACAGGATTATTTTTTCAGTGCAGATGCAGCCTGAGGACTTTGTCAGGCCACCCCCCTAAACCCCGTTCTTTGGCCGGCATAACTTTGCCATTTTTATGCCAGCAAAAGAACTCCCCATGCCACACTTACCTTGCATCCATGCTAAAGGCTTCCCCTGCAATGAATGAGGAATGAACGGAGCTCCATTCACTTCCTCTGTTGAAATCCCACGTATTCTTGTGAGAATACATAGCTTGGGAAATTCAAAAATAAAAAAGAACACTCAAAAAGTTTTTAAAAGCACACAAACACACTTAAAAACTTACAAGTAAACTAGGGAGGGTCATAAAAAGTGTGTGACCTACCTGGAGTCGTGATCTCACTGGACTGGTCATTGACGCTGCACTCATGTGAGCACAATGATGCGCGGATTCAAACACCGGCAATACCAGCACCATGGGGATCAACTGATGGCTTGAGCCATCAATAAAATAGGACAGGTTTTGGACAAGGCATAAACATGAAACGGCAACGTTATCTGATATATGCGTCCTTTTGCATTTATGTGGCATCGTTATGACACCTTATTTGGATGGTCTGATAAAGTCCTGAATCCATGCCTGCAGCTTAGCAAAGCACATTTACCATATATTCCTGCATACAAGACTACTTTTTAACACTTGAAAATCTCCTCAAAAGTGGGGGGGTAGTCTTATACCCCAGTAGACCTTTTCCCCCTGCTGTGAGAATAACTGAAGTGTAAAATGGCCTGGGCAGTTTTCCCAGCAGATCCTTCCTCCTGCTGTGAGAATGACTGCTTTGCATTTGAAGAATTAAATGGCCCTCTATTTAGCTCAGGAGAGTCAAAATGATGTTTCTTTTCAGGACAAGTTAGCCTAAAATTAGAATTTCTGGATTCAACTTCTCATTTTGCATCACGTTTTGTCTATGGTGAAATTCTCTTGTCTGCCAATGTGGCTCTAAAACCATTAATGTGCTCATTCAAAAATTTGGAATTTGATAGCTTCATATTAACCAACTTACAGTATTCATGCAACCTTACTTTCCAAAGATTGAACACCACAGAGATTTTTCAAAGTATCCCATGCTTTTTTAGCTGTTCTCAGTCCTTTAATTTCACAGACTATTCCATCATCTACAGACACTGAGCTGGCTGGCTGGTGGGGAACAGGCTTTCCAGCCAGCTGGCTGGCTGGCTGGCTGGCTGGGGGGGGGGGGACTCTATATTTTAACTTAAAAATTGGGGGGCTGTCTTATGCGCCCAGTCGTCTTATACACCTGAATATACGGTAGCTTTTTAACACCACTGCTTAGAAAGAGGAGCACTACAGGCATTTGATGGTGGTGACTTATTCTGTCCAATCACATATGTTTGTTTGATTTTGCATTTTCAAATTAACTGTCGAGTTTCAGGCACAGGAGTAGTCTTTTTGAGCAGTAACATTTCAGCAATTGGCTGTTGTTGTGTGCCTTCAAATATTTTCCAACTTATGGTGACCCTAAGGTGAATTTATCACAGGGATTTTTTCATAAGATTTGTTCAGAGGGTTTTTTTGCCTTTGCCTTTGCCTCCCTCTGAGGCTGAGAGAGTATGACTTACCCAAGGTCACCCTGTGGGCTTCCATGACTGAAAGAGGATTCAAACCCTTGTCTCCAGAGTCACAGTCCAACACTCAAACCACTACACCACAGTAGCTCTCAGTTCAGCAACTGTACCCTTCAATACATGTTCTGTTACATTAATAGTTACTTTTTAGAGAATGCACAGACAGTGTGCACCCCTGTTACCCAAAATTCTCCTTGGAAAATTCCAAGAAAATATCGAGTTTCTAATATGTTGGGGAAATTAGCAGCAACTCAACTTTAACAATGTGATGGGGGGTAACAAAGGAATCTTGAAACCTCTGTATACCAGTACTAGCCTGGATGGAATACACACACCTTTGAAATTAATTATGGTTTTTATTAAGAGTTCCAAAAATTAACACCAAACACACACACAATCACACAGAAAGCATTCACACAAGGCTATAGAAAGGCAGTAGGAAAAACTTGGATAGAGGGTAGCAAGAGGATTAGTTGGGGGTGATACAACCTGTCCTGTAGTCTGGAATTCATTGGTCAATCCGGCAGAGTGGATGGGGGGATCTGGGTGGCTAACACAGAGTGACAGAGTTTCCCCTATAACTGGAACTGTGTGCAATGAGCAGATTTTTAGGAGTCATTTATACTTGCAAATACACCTGAGGGGAGTGGATGTTTCATGGGTTGGAACAATAGATTCCATGAGCCTCCATGGATTGCACAATTAGTTTCCTGGTCTTGACAATAGGTGTGGAAGATGCCAATGTATTTCAAACTATCCTTAATGTCCAGTGATTGGATTTAAAAAGCTTGAGCAACCTCTGTCTTAAGGTTGGGGATTAAGGAGAGGAAATTTCAAAATCAGCATCCACAGAGGATTCATCCATCCATTATCTCTCTTTTCACTGGGAAATGTGTCCTTTTGACTTTTAGCCTTAGTCTTCCCTAGGGTAAAGCATGGCACCCAGATGACCTTTCTGAGACCATCCTGCCTTTTCCCTTGTGGAAGGCCACATTAATGAACCAAATTAATAATATGCCAATTTATTAATACACCAATTTTATTGTATGTCAATTTCTGAGGTCTCTGGCAGTGGGGTGTGAGCCTTACTAACACCCCTGAGTTACTACTCTATGCAAAACCTTTCCAGTCTATACAAATCAAAGCTCCTGATCCTTGAAAAATCTCCCCAGGCTTTTAATAGCTCCTTATAACTGATCTTGGATAAAAGGTAAAGGTAGGGGAAAAGTGGTAATTATCAGAGTTTGCCATTTGATATGCCAGAAATGTAAAGAGTGTTGGCTTCGTTAGGGTAAAAGCAAAATGTGAAGCCATTTCCCCTTGTTACTAAAAAAGAAGACTCAGTGAATATAATGCATTATTCTGAACATATTGGCTGGAATCCTGTTAATGGCATACAGTCAGCCCTCCGTATCCATGGGTTCTGCATCTACAGATTCAGCCATCCACGACTTCAAAATATGCCCCTCTCAAAAAAACAAAATCCAAAAAGCATACCTTGATTGTGGCATTTTATATAAGGAACACCGTTTTACTATGCCATTGTATAGAATGGGATGAGCATCCATGGATTTTAGTATCCACGGGTGGGTCCTGAAACCAAACCTCAGCGGATACCAAGGGCCCACTTTTCTCACATATAACTCAGGGTTGAGGCTGCTTCTGTTATAATGTTTCAGCAGTTGCTGTATCTTCCCCTTTTCCTCAACCCCAAAAGATACATAGACAAGAAAGAAATAAGCTTATACAGATATGTCCAAGCATCATGTTGTTGTTGTTGCTGCTGCTGTGTGTGTTCAAGTAGTTTCCAACCTAAGGTGAACCTCTCACATGGTTTTCTTGAGAAGATTTCTCCAGAGGGGATTTTCCTTTACCTTCCTCTGAGGCTGAGAGTGTGTGACTTGCTCAAGGTCACCCAGTGGGTTTCCATGGCTGAGCAGGGATTCAAACCCTGGTCTCCAGAATTGTAGCCTGATGCTCAAACCTCTACACCATGATGGCTCTCATCTATAATAGACCCTTATTTTTCCCCCCACAGGGACTTGTTAAGATTTGAACATTTATTGTATCAACTTATATGCAACTAAATAGGAGGTTTGGGCAGTAAGAGAAATTTAGTGACCCTAAGGGAAGGTACAGATTGAGGCAACAGCTACTAAGAAATGACTCAACACAACAAGCTACCTGAGAAGGTGGTGGATTCTCCATCTCAGTTTTTTAAAGAGAGGTGGCCATCAGTCAGGGATGTTTTAACTATAGATATCTGGACTGGCAAGGGGTTGGACTGTATGACCCTTGGTCTCCATATGAATTCTATAATTGTATGGTTCTGAGAATAAAACGAACACAGAGAATTAGAAATTAAAAGTAAGCTCGATCAAATAGAGAGTTTTGTTTTAGATCATTCTTGCTCCATTGTTTAAGGGTAGCAAACACCCGTTGAAAAAGGCAATATGCAAATCCACCAGGATGGGGAGAGATTTTGCAATAGATTGTATAGTAGTTTTGCAGTAGATTTTGCAACAGACTTGAGATTGCAATATTGTGGGCAAGTTTGTGAAAATAACAAAAGATGGGAGGACTACTGTTACTATTAGAATATGTATCAGAAGAACTCTAGAGCTCTACTTTCTTTTTCCTTTGTATGAAATGCATGGAGACAGCAATGAAGGTACTAAACATCAAAGAAAGGGCAGAGAGAGTGATGATGCATGTCTCACCTTTAGCCACAGGGCAATGGAAAGTGGCACAGCCAGTATCCTACCTTATGTTGGTCAATGGAAGATAATAAAAACAATGTCACCAATAATCTTCTTCCAGATGCAATTCTTGACCTTGCTCTTGCTCTGAGATCCATCTGCCTCATTCTGAGAACCTTGCAAGAGGCAGCAAGCCAATTGGGTTGGATTAAAGGGCAAAGTAAGCCTCAAGAGAACAGAAATGGAGAGCTTTAATTGCATTTTATAGAATATTGTTATCACAGGTAACATGCATGGCAGCATATACAAACACAGAAGTGGTTTTTTGAAGGCTTATTAGACTGTCTGGAATCCTCTTGGTTACCCCCAGCTAGCTGCCTTGGGCCCCTTGCCAGGAGAAAGGCAAGATAAAAATTATATGAATGAATGAATAAATAGAATAGATCCTTGACTCAAAGTAGAGTAGAACTTTGAGTCACTACATAGATAAATCCAATTGATTCTATAGCAATACACTTGCCTCTCCGTATCCATGTGTTCTGCATCCATGGATTCAACCAACCCTGGCTCAAAAATATTCAGGGGAGGGGGGAATCCAAAAAGTGAGTCTTGCTTCCATAATGTTGAGCCATGGCAGTTAAAGCAGTGTCAAGCTGCATTATTTCTGCAGCGTGTCAGTAGCTGCTGTACCAAATACTCCAAAAGAGCTTAGTGGGACTGTTTGCTTCCTTCCCTCTCCCTTTGCCCTTTTAAAAACTCATGGATAGTAGTGGTAGTGCTTCAGGGAGCTCTCTCCTGTTTTCTACCCTTAAAACATCCTGCGTTATGTTGTGAGCCTCCCTTTTGCTTCTAGGGTTCCCAACTTTTAGAATTTTGGCTTGAAACTGGCCACCCTAATGTGGACAACAGCAACACACTCTGGGCTTGTCAGCACCAGCCAAGTACCCCAGCTTGTCCCTGTTCCAGACTCCTGCAGTCCAAACAACTCAGGACATTTACCCTGATGTTCCCCTGGGTAGTCCAAACGACCCACAGGATAGATACAGGGCTGGAATGGAGGCAAGCCAGGATAGGGCCCTTTACCACGTTTTTAAAAAATACCCAGTTTAATCTAGTACCACTGGATTGGGCCCATATGTCTACAGGAGCCCATCCCAGAACACCATCCCTAGCTGCTCTCCTGGAAGTCAGACAGTGCTCCCTCAGCATATGGCCATGGCTGTGTATTAGTGGAGAAAAGTTAGCAATGGCTGCAGTGGCTTCAGCGACAGGCCTATTTGGACTCCAGCCCATTTTCTACAGGTAATGGGTAGGGGGGAAACAGCCCGCCTCTGCAACCAGGATACATCACCAGGGAGCCAGCATATGCTGGCTAGTGTAGATGAGCCCTCTGTCGATCATCATTTCTCTCTACCACAACTTGCCAATTAATTATGACTAACCAATTTTGTTTCCTTGCCTGCAATAGATCCATACATTGGAGAGAAAAAACAATAGAAGGCACATGGGTAAGAGCTGGGGGTGGGGAGAGGTTTTCATTCTTAAAAGGAGATATTTCAACTGCACAAGTTCACTCCAAAAAGTTTTTTTTTTAAAGGAACACAGGGTGTAGCATAGGCTTAAGACACAAAAACAAGAATACTTCAAGGTCATTTACAAGGCTGCAACAGTGTTTCCTGTCTAAAGATGAAGGTGAAAAGGAGGATGTTCTACCAAAAATGAAGAAAGAGTTTCATTCTTGTTGGCTTTTTGTTCTGAAGGTGAGTGCTGACTTATGTGTATACTGTTCCTGTCTCTGAGATGCTTGATAAATGATTAATAAGCTTAATGTGTCTTATTTCCGTTCCATTTTTCCAACTACACTGTGAAGTAAGAAGCTGAGCAAGTGTGGGTGGAGCCAGCTAGTTACTTCTCATGGAATACACTGCCTCGGAGATTGGTGGAGTCTCCTTCTTTGGAGGTTTTTAAACAGAGGCTGAGGGGGGCATCTCTTGGAAGTACAGTCGTACCTCCACACTCCTGGAAGTTAGGGGCTAAAGACCACCATGAATGTGAAAAAACCATGAATAAAAAAGGCCTCCCCCACCCACCCACAACCCCCCTGCCCTTCCAAAGTGGTGACGGAGCTTTTTGAGCCCCATCACCACTTTGGGAAGTGTGGGGGTGGCCAAAATGCCTGCCTGGCCACCCCCCTGACCCCTGCCGTGCTTCGCTAAGCGGGTATGGGGCTCTCCAGCCTCATATCCACTTTGGGAAGGCTGGGGATGGCGGCAGCTGGGTAGTTAGCCAGCCACACCATGCCTCCTGGACTGGCTTTGGGACTTTGAAGCCCTATAGCCACTTCGGAAAGGCTGGGGAGGGAGGCAGGAGGGTGGCCAGCCTCCCCCTGTGCGTCCCGGAGTGGCTGTGGGGCTTTCAAGTCCCATAGCTACTTCAGGAAGGCTGGGGAGGGAGGCAGGCAGGAGAGTGGGTGGGTAGGTGGCCAGCCTCCCCCCGTGCTTTCTGGAGTGGCTATGGGGCTTTCAAGTGCGGGGGTGGCTTTGAAGCCCCGTAGACACTTCAGGTAGGCCGGAGAGGGAGGCGGCTAGGTGGGACGGTGGGTGGCCAGCTTTCCCCTCCCCCCCGCTTCCTGAAGTGGCTACGGGGCTTTGAAGCCCCGTAGCCCCTTCAGGAAGACCGGGGAAGGAGGCGGCCGGTTGGGAGGGTGGGTGGCCGGCTTCCCCCCATGCTTCCTGAAGTGGCTGTGGGGCTTTGAAGCCCTGTAGCCACTTCGGGAAGGCCGCGAGGGAGGTGGCTGGGTAGGCAGGAGGTTGGCCAGCCACCACCCACATTTCCCTGAGTGGCTGTGGGGCTTTGAAGCCCTGTAGCCACTTTGGGAAGGCCAGGGAGGGAGGCAGGCAGGTGGGCAGGAGGGTGGGTGGCCAGCCTCCCCCCGTGCTTTCCAGAGTGGCTATGGGGCTTTGAAGCCCAGTAGCCACTTTAGCAACGTTGGGTAGGGAGGCAGACGGGTGGCCAGAACGGTGGCCAGCCACCACCCTCGTGCTTCCTGGAATGGCTGTGGGGCTTTGAAGCCCTGTAGCCACTTTAGGAAGCGCAGGGGGTGGATGGGGGGTGACAGAGTGGCTTTTCAGCCACCCCCACCCTCCCAAAGCCACAACAAGGCTTGAAAAGCCCCATTGCCACTTTGGGAAGGGTGGGGGTGGGTGAAAAGTGCCTTTGCTGTGAACTCCGTGCTCTCCCGGGGCTTGGCTCTCCACCCCAAATGGAGCCAAGTCCCAGGAGAGTGGGGAGTTGGGCTCACAGTTTGCTCAGAGAGCACTCCATTTAAATCGGCTCCTCTCCCTTGTGTGCGAGGGAGAGAAGCTGATTCAAATGGGGTGCTGGCTGAGGAAACCACTTATAATTGAAACTGTGAAAGTGAAAGCCATGAATGTGGAGGGGCAGCTGTACTTCGATTGGGTATTTCTGTATGGCAGGGGGTTGGACTAGATGGCACTTGTGGTCTCTTCCAACTCTATGATTCTATGATTGCTGTGATGGGGGCTATGGATGGGAAAGGCTATAAACTAGAGGCTGGTCTTGTAAAGAGTCAGATAGAGGAAGGATGAAATGAGTTAGGGCATTCAGAGACACTGGAGATTATCAGGCGCAGTGGAACGTAGCAAAAAAAAAAAAGTGTTCCAAGCCACATCAGAAGAACGGGGGGGGGGGGCAAACAGAAAGTGTGACATTACCAGATGTCTGTGTCCTTCATCCATTCTGGGGCACAGCACTGCCACAGATTAGGCTTCCCTTTTGTATTGACAGGACAAGCTGCTAGTAAAAAGGGACATCTTACTCACGGCTGCTCTACACCCCCAGGTGGCTGAAGGATGATGTCATCTGATAATCTCACCCCTTCCTGTTCTCATTGCAATCTTCTCACGTGGTTTTTTAATGCATCTGATAATCTCCAGAATGAAGTCCTGTTAGGAAGAGAGGAATTGATTAGATCCAAATGAAGTCTGGGGAGCTGAGAATGTGGAATGAGTACAGGGAGCTCATGTTTAACTGAATTGTTATATAAGAAATTGTTTTTATTTTCCACAACTGTCTGACTGTTTTCACTCAAGAACTGAAAGGGAGAACTGGGGATTGTCTAGATGAGCAATTCATCCTAGCTTTCCCCCATGTTGGAGCCCTGCAGTCCAAACAACGCAGGGCTCTTGTTCCAGTTCAACACCAAACAGTCCTAACAGTGTCTGAAGCAAAGCCAGGGGGTAGCTGGGGTAAACCCTTTAAAAATGTTTCAAAATAACCCCTGAGAAAACCTGCATCATGCAGGAAAACCCAGATGGGTCCAGTGCAGGAATGCAGGAGTCCATATCTGCACACTGGGCTGCATCACCATCTGTGGTGTCACTCTGAAGCTGGGAAGGAGGCCCCCAGCAGGTGGCAAGGCCAACCAGAATATTGCACTTCCGCACTTTGGATATGCTTTTTAAAAAAATATATTGTTCAGAGGTGGTAACTGGTGGGAATAAAAATGCGAGTAATTCACTCGCACCCACCATCTTGATTTATAGGCATGCCCGTTTGAACAATGAATGTGCATAGCTTCACATGCTTGCAATCTTGCCAAAAAAAAATCATGGAGACAAATGAAAGCTGCTGCAAATTGGCATTACTGTGCATCCACATTTTATAGCCTCATATAGACAAACCTATGTTCTCTCTAGGCATTTCTAGGTCCTCCAATGTGATTCTATGGTCAACTTCTGGCATTCTTCCCACTGAAAATGATAGGGTTCCCTATTATCCATGGTTTCAGGTATCCACAGGGAGTCTTGTAACATATCCCTAGTGGATACAGGGGTCAACCTGTATTTTCAGAATCCCTTACTGAGTATGTGTGAACAGCAAAACAGAAATCACTGGGGAGACCAAATACGTCTGCTTCACTATCTCCTCCCCCCACCCCACAACATGTTTTTTTTAAAGCATAGATCTATAAGTTTTGCCACCAAAATGGAAATCATAAGAAAGGAGACAATGGCAAAAGAAAAAGTCATCCCTTGATACATTTTGAAAGGAGCTTCAACTGGTTTCAGTGGTTCAAAATGTTTTTGTTTATGTATGCGAGGCTTATCTGACCTGGTTCATTTCACATGTGCATACTGTTAGTTTTGAAAAAAAGGTGTGATGAAACATGTTTGTGGAGACTACTTTTCTATTTTATTATTCATTTATTTGATTTGTACACTGCCTTTTTCCCAGAATGGGACCCAAGGCAGCTCACAACACATAAAATACAACATACAATTAAAAATATGACAATTAAAAGTTGGAAAGAATTAAAATTGTGGCAGTTTAAAATTATGTAAAACATACAAAAGTTAAAAAATAAAAAACAATAAAAACACACCCCAATAATAATCAACTCCCTCCCCACGAGCATTGCATAATGTTGCATGGAGGGAGGTGTTTTAATGGCCTCATATGAAGACAAGGCATATCACTGTGCACAGTTTGCATCTCAGACTGTAGCACATCAAATTTTATGTCCTGGCATACAGCTGATTTGGTCAGCCATCATTCCTTGACAGGTCTATCTTGGTGAGGATGATAGAAGGCTTATTGATGTTGCCCATAGGATGGTCAACAGGGATAGCCATAGAGCTATGGCCAATGGGCTTAGTCAGTATACTGATCACCCTAATATTTTATACACCAGACCTGAGCCTTACTGGGTTGATGGGGGATCTTTACCACTTATCTGATGTGGGGATCAAGTCATTACTTGAAGGTATACAAACCGGGGTGGGGGCTGTTTTAGTCACCCTGGTGCAAGATAGGGGCTAAGTAGACACTTGTCCCTTATCTGTGGCAGGGAGTGGGGGAGACGGAATTACTTCAGTGTTCACCTATGGCACCCTCTTTGGGGATTGAAGGATGGGGTCTATCAAACTGTACCTGTAGGTCATGCGGCTGGGGGCAGGGAGATAGGCTATCCTTGAGCTGGTGCCAGGATTGAGACCTGGACAGAAGTCATATGGCTTGAGCTGTTTCATCCTGGGGTCTCACTTTCCAGTATGGTTCCCGGGGGGTATCTCATTTTATGGGATCCCCCTCGGGGCTCGGGTATTTCACCCGGGGAAGTTTGGAGACGGGTCTGGAGAGACCATTGGCTCCAGCTTTTCCCGCACTGGGTCACCCCCTGGTTCGCATACCTCAAGAAATAAATAATTAAATAGGTTAGTATACAATAAAGTGGACCATATTTCAACTCAGCTTTTTGTGTCTTGACTTGCTGTTTCATGTGTTGGTCATTAAAAAGCCTCTGTGCATGCAGCTAGAAATTAAAAGCCTGCTTGGGTAAAAATGTCTATGCCTGCCAGCGAAAGGAAAGCAGGGAGGGGGTAAGCCTAGCCTCACAAGTAAGGGTGTTCCAGAGGGTGGGAGCAGCCACTGAGAAGGCTCTCTCTGGTGTCCTCACCAAGCAAGCCTATGATAATGGCAGACTGACAGAAAGCCTTCCCGTGATGATCTTAAAATTCTGGCAGGTTCATATCAGAGATATGAACAGTGTAGGAATCTATCTCGTTGCTTTCCATTTTATTTCTGTCTCTGGTACCATATTTTCTGTTAAACAAGTTATGCCCAGGGAAACATCTACAGCAGGCTCTCCAGTTCCACAGGTTCCAGATTCACAATTCAGCCAATTGTGGATTGTCACTCCCCATATTATTACATGGCAGCGACATGAACATGGACATGCTGAAGCATGCACATTCATGTTTTTGCCATTTAATAATATGGGGCACGATCATCCATGCTTTGGGGTATCCACGTGTGGTCCGGGAATCAAACCCCCATAGATTCGAAGGGCCCACCGTATTTCATTAACTGAGGTATACCTTTATAAAACTAAACATTTAATGCCCTTTTATGACACCCAAACTATGCTGACTGGCTTACTCTGCCTAATGGGAAAGTCAGCCCTGCCTGTCCCAAGACCTCAGGATCAAGGTAGCCTTGACATTTTTCTTTTTTAAAAAAATTAAATACTTAGTAAGCATGCAGATGACCTTCATTCTCCTTTGTTTGATTACTGGATCCCTTCTATCTTTGCTCAGTAGCACACAAGCCAAAAGAACATATGGTCCACAAATTTATAAAAAGCTCTTGGCAGCCTTCCTCAACAGATATTTTCACTTGCTGTGTGAACTTGATAGCTTTCTTTTTCTTCATAGTCACATAAATTTACTACTACAGATTAGCATTGCCTGAAGTGTCTGTTTTAAGCAACATTGTTCCTAAGAAATAGAATTCATCCATCCATCCATCCATTTATTTTTGTGAGCCAGTGTGTGTAGTGATTTGAGTGTTGGACTAGGACTCCAGGAGATCAGGGTTCAAGTCCCCACTTGCGCACAGAAATCTACTGGAATACCTTCAACAAGCCAAATTCATTCAGCCTTAGAAAAAGGCAATCACAAACCCCCTTTGTCAAGAAAAACTCATGATGGGTTCACTTTAGGGTAGACATAAGTCAGAAATTTTTTGAAGGCACACAACAAGAAAGTAAAAAGCAGTCCTATGAGGAGATTTTAACAAAGTGGCAATGCTTAGCTTGGAGCATCAGGGTGTGGAGACATTGTGGCATTCTTTCACAGAGCTTGAAAGTGTTGTTGGGGGATTCTGGGAGTTGTAGTCCAAAAAAGTACATATTCCAGGCTCTGATCTTCAAATGCCTAAAGCAGGGTTGGGAAACTTTTTGCCTGCTGAAAGTTTTGGACCTTGCCTGCGTGGCTGATGTTAATGTATAGGAGTTGTAGTCCTCAAAATCTAGGTAGGCCAAAGTTTTTCTCTAAAAGACTTTCTCAGAGAACAAGAGAAAGGATTATTCTCCACTGCTCCAAATGATATGTCAAGCTCCAATGGGATTAAGATACTGGATTATAGATTTCAGTTGAATGTTAGGAACATTCTTGATGGTGAAAAAAGTGAAGGGTGATTGGCTCTTCTTTCCTCTAAGCCTTCAAGCAGAGTGTCATATCTTCCAACATTTCACAGATGAAAACCAGGACACATGTGGCCAAACAGCAGCAGAGTGTGGTCAACATGGCAAAAAAACATCAATAAGGAAAAAACACACAAGCCAGGAGAGTCTGCAGTTGTTTGCTTTTGCTTCAGCCTGCTGGGAAGGGCAAGACTCCTTCCCTTCCTTGCTGTCCTCATCAACTGAGTTAATTGAGTACAAATTACTTTTGCTCTTTTACCTCCCTTTGCAGCATTTGAAGTATGCTGAGGACAGCAGAGAAAAGTGGGAAAAGGAAGTTAGAAAGAAATAAGAGAGTTTTTAAAAGCAGCTGAAAGGTGGTTGACAGACGATTAATCAGAACTGTCCCTGACAAACTGGGATAATCAGAATCATAGAGGTGGAAGAGCTCACAAGGGCCATCTAGTCCAACCCCCTGCCCTGTAGGAACACACAATCAAAGCACACAAAGTCAGGAAGTTCTTCCCAATGTTTTGGTGGAATCTCTTTTCCTGTAGTTTGAATCCATTGCTCCGTGTCCTAGTTTTTGGAACAGTGGGCCTGCTTCCTGGCTTTGGAGAGTGTGATGTGGATGGCAGCAGCAGCGGCAGCAGCAGAGCCTGGCCAGCATACCAGTATGGCCTCCTGAGGTCCTGCAGAGCCCGATCTATTTTGATTCCCTCAATGAGACAGTTTTTCCTTGGTATTTTGATGAAACAGTTTAATGGCATTTACCCCATCTTCCCCCCAGGACAAAATGGGGCAAGAACCCAGTTATTTTGACTGCAGGGCTCCAAGATGAGGAAAAAACGGGGTAAATAGCCTGTCTAGACAAGCCCTCAGAGAAAATCATGGGTTTGCTTCATAGTCTGTGCATACAGTACCCTTTAGATAATAAAGCTTAGCAACAAACATTATGATTAATAGATGGGGAAATGTTATAGTTCACCCAAAGAAATATTATATGGCATGTAAATAGATAAATACATTATACTGACTTGACCTTACCCTTGTTAACTACCTGGTTAAATGGGCCTATGTCATGTTGGCCATCTTGTACAAAATGTGATCTATTTCTGATTCCTGGGGGGGGGGATACACTACCCATATGGAAATTTTCTTAGCACTGGGCATGCCATTAGCTCTTAACAATTAATACATGAGTTAATTTACTCCTGTCTTCTAATGCCAGAATACTGGTGGGAAGCTTCTCCTGGCGTGGGAATTGTAAGTACTCCAATTGCCATTCATCCACTAGGATTACTGCCAATATCAGAAGTATAAGAAATTGGTGATTAAGATTCAATCTCACGAAATTTCTCCACTCAGTCTGATATTTTTCCAACCCACTCCTCATTCTAGTAATTGCAGTGGGTGCTTACTTATTTAAGCCTCCATACACTTAATAACATTAACTTAAATTTAAATTTTAAGCCAAATAAGTCACATTGCAAAAGCTAAATGGAACTGCAGCAGTTGAGAACCAAATCCAAATTATTTACTTTAATTGGAAAGTAGAGGAGCAGGGCTTAATCTGGATTCAGATGCCATAATCTATACACATTATACAGGAGCTTTGTAAATCCCCTTGCTGATCCCTGCTAGATAGGAGCATGAGCAGTTTAGAAAGAGTGTTACAGTCTTTATGGAGGAAAATTACAAAAGCTGCTTTCTTGTTGATGCTGGATCTCAACAATTCAACAGCTTATGGTTAGTTTGCTTCTTTCCCCACTAATTTATTTATCCAGTGGTAGCAGGTGGCTTTCATTCTGGTAGAATAGTGAGTGTGATAGTGTACTAGTCTGAACTATAAAGGAGCTGCCCATGGTGCTGACTGTATTCTGGGGATAGTGTTTAGCACCTTACGAGGTCTGTCTCTTAAATAACAAGACTGTGTTTCTACCTTTCAGACAAATCGGACTGGATTTTATTAGAAAATAGCAAAATATTAGCTTTTGAAAGCTTAAATTTAAGGTACAGCTGGAATGCCTACCTCTCCTATGATAAATCAAAACTTAATAAAGAGTTTAATGACCATTATGTTTGAAAGGCTATTCTTAGAGTATGCTTAAAATACAAAAACAAATTATACAGGGACATTCCACTATGGACCTCAACTCATGAGGCTTTTTTTTTTTTTTAAAGGGAAGTCATTCTTTAAAAAGACTGGATTAATTAGAAGGATTTACTAATTAAAAGAAATGAGGAATATACACTTAAATCAAGGGAAGAATTAATATCAGAAGGGTACAGATGTGATTGGCTTTTATATAGACAGATTTATGATAGATAAAATAGAAGGGTTAGAAAGTAAAGACAAGGATTTGGAAAAAAAATCTTTAATGCAGGGGTTAAGAATATAATTGGAAAAAATTATAAATTATTGTTAAATTTTGAGATGGAAGATGAGCCGTCAAAGAAAATATGATCACCTGGGCTAAAAATGTGGGATATATAATAGAACTGGACCAATGGGATAACACATGGAACAAAGGGAAAACCTGTACAAAATGATATATAACTGGCATCGATCCCTGGACAAAATAGCTAAAATAAATGTGGGTACTAATGGGAGGTGCTGGAAATGTGGAAATAATGTTGGAACATATGTGGTGGGAATGCAAAAAAGTAAAACAATATTGGAAGAGTATTCATAAAAATATTCAAATTATCATAGGTAAGACATTTACAATGAAAGCGGAAATGTACCTATTAAATATGATAGATGAAGAACTGAGACCAGAGGAAAAATCATTGTTGTATATAATTACAGTTGTATATAATTACAGAATAGTCCTTGCCAGATATTAGAAGAACACGGAAATACTGGAAACTGAAGAATAGTTGCTTAAAGCTGATAAATTTCTATAGTTGGACAAACTTACAAATTGGTTAAATGATAAGAGACAACTCAATCCATTGAAAAAGATTGGGAACATTGGAAGGTGTTTCTAAGAAATAAATACAACATATAACATGGAATTTTAGAGGGGAAAATTAGTAAAACAGCAGACGACATAGTTATTGAATATTAATGAGATGCATGATCTGATCAATATTAATCTGTAATTGGATGGATAGGAAGTCTACTAATGTTAGTTTTTTTCTAGTTATTACTTGGTTTCTATCTATTTGTTATGTCAGTATAAATTCTCTATTTAAATTTGTAAAGAAAGAGATTGAGTTAAAGTAAAATTATATATATGAATAATATAAAAGATAAAATAGATAACTAATAAGAAAGGGAAAGAGTGGATGTATCCACTATGGAAGATTGTGACATATTGTATTATTGCATTTATGCCTTTCTCTTTCTTTTCTTTTCTGAAATATGCAATAAAAACTATTTTTTTAAAAAAAAAATTAAAAAAAGGAAAGAAAAGTGCCAGTGTTGGAGTCACAGGCCTACATGTTGTCTTGATGTTGCTTGTGTTCTTGTTCAGTTGAGGGTACACATGCAGGCAGAGGCCACTCCCACTTTGGGGGGGGCTGAGACAAAGGGCAGCAAAATGTGGACAATGAAATCCTGTTAGTGAATTACAAAGATGTGCTTCCAGGCACTGGCATGAGTGCACCAATTCACACCAGGCACATCTGATGTGCATCGAGTCCTTCTGATGTGCTCTGGGAACTTCTGATGCACATTGGGTGTTCCTGTAGTGCTCCAGCAATACCTAGCCAGTGTCCAGATGTGCAGCTGGAGTACCTAAAGTCTCTCTCTCTCTCTCTCTCTGGCTTTTCTTCGCAAACGAAGATTCAGGAAGGACTCATCATTGGTGCCTATTGCACATCAGGCCATGAGGCATCAGTCATTCCATCACTGCGCAAGGGATGCCCTTATATAGTAATGTCACATAGTAATGTCACAAGATCCCCTAGGTCAGTGGCTCTTAACCTTATCTTTACCAGGAACCCCCTTTAGATACCTTTTGTTGCCATGGACACCCAAGGCTTAACTCAAGATTTAAAACGGTAAAACAACAAGTAGCAGTAATAATAATAATAATAATTACTGTGGCACTGGAAAGGCTTCTGACAGGCTTCTTTTCTTTACAGCTACATGGCAGATGGTTACATCTCAGTGGCACTGGAAAGGAGGTGAAAATGTGTAAACTTTGTTTGCTTTAAGAGTTTCTTCTTTCCTGTTGAAATTGTCCAGGTGCAAAGTTTGGCTACCAGTCATGAAAAACACCAAAATAAAAAAACCAATTCATGCAAATGAACATCGCCATAAGTCAGAAACAACTTGAAGGCATACAAGAGAGAATGTATGCAGGATATGCTGCTTCTAGGTTTGAAAGAGACTATGTAAGTACTGTTAAGTTCTTATAAAAAATGAACTGAACAACGTTCACAGCCACCTGTGCTGGCCAAAGTCAATAGGTGAGTTATACAGTTACTCCGAGCATGGAAATCATCATGTTTCAATTCAAGAAGGATATTGACAAGCTGGAACATGTCCAGAGGAGGGTGGCCAAAATGGTGGGAGGTTTAGAAGCCATTACGCCCTATGAGGAGTGGCTTAGGGAGCTGGACATGTTTAGCCTGGGGAAGAGAAGGTTAAAAGGGGACATGATCGCCATTTTTAAGTATTTGGAAATATATCATACTGAGGAGGGAGCAAGCTTGTTTTCTGCTGCCCCAAAGCCTAGGACATGGAGCAATGGATTCAAAGTACAGGAAAACAGATTTCACCTAAACATTAGGAAGAACTTCCTAACAGCAAGAACTGTTTGGCAGTGGAATGCGCTGCCTTGGAGTGTGGTGGGGTCTCTTTCTTTGGAGGTCTTTAAACAGAGGCTGGATGGCCATCTGTTGAAATGCTTTGATTGTGTATTCCTGCTGGGCAGGGGGCAGGACTAGATGGCCCTTGTGGTCTCTTCCAACTCTGTGATTCTATGTTGTAACCATCTGCCATGTAGCTGTAAAGAAAAGAAGCCTGTCAGGCTCCACGAGGCACAATGATGTGCCCTCCCCATTCTTACACCCCTGGTGCCTATGTGCCCTTACTTACAGATCATTTTGTGACCAGGCGTCAACATGGGGATTCAGCAGCCAGCCACAAATAGACAAATCCATCCTCTCTGACCTCCCAGAGGCCCTCCATAGTAGATAATATCGATTTTCAAAGGCCTACATGAATGAAAAGGTTGCTGGCTGAAATACATGTATGGCAGACCAGTGCCTTTCAAACAAGTCCCAGCCAACTTGGCCAATAGTCAGGAATTCTGGGATTTGAAATCTCAACTAGCTTGAGGACCAAAGTCTGAGAACCCACTATGTCAGACTTCAGTCCTATTCCAAAGTTCTTTTATGTACATGAGTAGATGGAGGTAGCAATGCATGCTCCATTTCCAACACCTCCCCTCCCCTCCCTGTTTTTCTAGGGAAGGTCCAAGAAGGAGCTCTAGTGACATTACAGAATGCTTGGAAGCACTGGTAAGGCATGGCTTCTAGCTCTGAGAAGGTTTGTAACAATGTTCACATAAATGGGCTTAGCGCTTCTTTGGGATCTTCCCTGGCCACACGGGAAGGGAGGGAGAGCAGAGAGTGGGGCTGCACCTTGTCTGTTCTGCTCTTATCTTTGATACAGAAGATCCATCCATTGCAGTCTTATTTCTCTCATTCTGCTGAGACAATCGCCCAGAGCAAGGGCATTAGAAACCCCCTGAAGATGGAGTGCAGTCAAGAAGCAGGAAAGAATGGGCAGTAATTTGAATTGCTAGGCAGGGTAATAAACTTCTCTGGAAGAGTTTCTAGGAGGAACTTGAGTGTCCCCTTTTCTGTGTAACCAACACATAGTCAACACACCCACACACACTCTGACAGGGAATAATGGTGGTCCTGTGGTTGCTCTCCCAGGTGACCTTTCCCTTACCCTGCTCTGCTAGAAAGCATTTCTGATGTTTAGAGAACACTGAAAGTAAAGTTCAGTAAATTAATTTTGATCTCCAGGCAGGTTAAATGGTAATTGACCTCATTCTTGTCACTTCAAAGACCCAATTTGGTTGGCTGATGCATATATACCAGGGCTTTTTCTCTTGAGGAGGTGAGAGAGTTGGTGAGACAGGCTACAGAGGTCACACAGAGGGAGTTCAAAAGGAAGCTCAGATGAAAGCTCTTCTTGTGGACCAGCTGAATGGAAACAATTCAGGCAGGGAGAGAGGACAGAAGCCTCTCAGCAGAGGTGGCTGAATAGCCATGATGCTATTCCAGAAGCCTTAACTTTGCATCTAAGCTGGAGAAAAAATGAGAGAGTGTCGGGGGGGGGGTCTATGTCAGTCGGGCTGCAAATCCACTCTGGATTTTGATCTGAACTTTAAATGACCTTGACATTTCAAACAGTACCATTGAGGAAGAAAAATGGGAGGTGTCTCAAGAAACCAGGATGGATGACTAAAGAAATATCAACAGAGCTAAGTTTTAAACGGAACATGTATAGGAAATAGAAAAAGGGGGAAATCACCAAAGAAGAATTCAAACAGATAGCGAACACGTGTAGGAGTAAAGTCAGAAAAGCTAAAGCACAGAATGAGCTCAGGCTTGCTGGAGAGGTTAAGAACAATAAAAAGGGGTTTTTTGGGGTATGTCCGCAGCAAAAGGAGGAAGAAGGAAATGGTAGGGCCACTATGCGGAGAAGATGGCAAAATGCTAACAGGGGACAGAGAAAAGGCAGAATTACTCAACACCTTCTTTGCCTCAGTATTTTCAGAAAAGGTAAAGGGGGACCAACCTGAAGATAAAGGTACAGAAGACACAACAGGGGAAATCAAGCACAGAATAAGCAAAGAGGTAGTACAGGAATACCTTCTTAATCTAAATGAATTTAAATCTCAAAGACCAGATGAACTACATCCAAGAGTATTAAAAGAGCTGGCAAATATAATCTCAGAGCCATTGGCAATAATCTTTGAGAACTCCTGGAGAACAGGAAAAGTCCCAGCAGACTGGAGGAGGGCAAACGTTGTCCCCATCTTCAAAAAGGGGGAAAAGAGGATCCCAACAATTATCGTCCAGTTAGTGTGACATCAATACCAGGGAAGATTCTAGAGCAGATCATTAAACAGAGAGTCTGTGAACATTTAGAAGGCAATGCCATAATCACAAAAAGTCAACATGGGTTTCAGAGAAACAAGTCATGCCAGACTAATCTGATCTCTTTTTTTGATAAAATTACCAGCTTGGTAGATGAAGGGAACGCTGTGGACATCGCATACCTTGATCTCAGTAAGGCCTTTGACAAGGTTCCCCATGATATTCTTGCAAACAAGCTTGTAAAATGTGGGCTAGACAAGTTAACAGTTCAATGGATTTGTAATTGGTTGATCAGCCATACCCAAAGGGTGCTCAGCAGTGGCTCCTCTTCGTCTTGGAAAGACGTGACCAGTGGGGTGCCACAGGGTTCTGTCCTGGGCCCAGTGCTATTCAACATCTTTATCAATGACTTGGATGGTGGAATTAGGGGCATACTTACCAAATTTGCAGATGACACCAAATTAGGAGGAGTAGCTAATACCCTGGAGGACAGGATCAAAATTCAAGATGACCTGGATAAACTGGAGAGCTGGGCCAAAGCTAACAAAATGAAATTCAATACGGAGAAATGTAAGGTACTGCACTTAGGGCGAAAAAATGAAATGCATAGATATAGGATGGGGGAGACATGGCTGAATGAGACTACATGTGAAAGGGATCTAGGAGTCCTAGTAGACCACAAGTATAGTGTTCAGATCAAGGGAAGTAATAGTGCCGCTCTATTCTGCCTTGGTCAGGCCTCATCTAGAATACTGTGTCCAGTTCTAGGCACCACAATTCAAAAAGGATATTGACAAATTGGAGCGTGTCCAGAGGAGGGCGACTAAAATGGTGAAAGGTCTGGAAACCATGCCTTATGAGGAGAGACTTAGGGAGCTGGGTATGTTTAGCCTGGAAAACAGACGGTAAAGAGGCGATATGATAGCCCTGTTTTAAGTATTTGAAGGGGTGTCACGTTGAGGATGGAGCAAGCTTGTTTTCTGCTGCTCCAGAGATCGGAACACGGAGCAATGGATGCAAGCTCCAGGAGCAGAGATTCCACCTCAACATTAGGAGGAACTTTTTGACAGTAAGAGCTGTTCGGCAGTGGAACGCACTCCCTCGCAGCATGGTGGGGTCTCCTTCCTTGGAGGTCTTTAAACAGAGGCTGGATGGCCATTTGTCGGGGATGCTTTGATCGTGATTTCCTGTATGGCAGGGGGTTGGAGTGGATGGCCCTCGTGGTCTCTTCCAACTCTGCAATTCTATGATTCTATGATTCTATGACAGATTGGAGAGCTAGGCCAAACTAACAAAATGAATTTCAACAGGGAGAAATGTAAGGTACTACATTTAGGCAGGAAAAAAATGAAATGCAGAGATATAGGATGGGTGACACCTGGTTTGACAACAGTACATGTGAAAGGGATCTAGGAGTCTTAATAGACAACAAGCTGAACATGAGTGACCAATGTGATGCAGCAGCTAAAAACGTCAATGTGATTCTAGGCTGCATCAATAGGAGTATACTGCAGTGTCTAGACTGAGGAAAGTAATACTATGACTCTGTTCTGCCTTGGTCAGAAATCATCTGGAATACTGTGTCCAGTTCAGGGCATGGCAATTCAAGAAGGATATCCACAAGTTGGAACGTGTCTAAAGGAGGGCAACCAAAATGGTGAAAGGTCTGGAAGCCATGCCCTATGAGAAGCAGTTTAGGGAGCTTGGGATGTTTAGCATGGAGAAGAGAAGGTTAAAATAGCCATGTTTAAATGTTTCGAAAGATGTCATATTGAAGAGGGAGCAAGCTTGTTTTCTGCAGCTCTAGAGACGAGGCCACAGAGTAATGGACTCAAACTACAGAAAAAGAGATTCCACCTAAGCATTAGAAAGAACTTCCTGACAGTAAGAGCTGTTGAATATACTGCCTCAGAGTCTGGTGAAGTCTCCTTCTTTGGAGGTTTATAAACAGAGGCTGGATGGCCATCTGTTGGGAGCACTTTGATTGTGTCTTCCTCCCAGTGATAGGAGAAAGAAGCCTTAGGGACATGTCAGTGTAGTTTCAGTATAATGCTTTTGAGAGGAGTTCACAAGAAAAACATTTAGTTTTGCAAATGCTACCACTTGCTGTTATATTTATGGTGACTTTAGCTATGGTTCCACACTGGAAGAACTGGTGATTTTCGTGTCAGTGAATCCACTCTGGGTTTTAGCCATAACTTTTATGGACCTATCCAAGATGCTGAGCCCTATCCCTGAAATAGGTTCAGAATCTTGAATACTTCCTTTAAACTAAGGCCCAGAACAGATTCATTGTTCCACTGACATGGGGGAGCCATCAGATGCCACCTTGCAAAGTTTGTTTCTCCTTTTAAATGACATTTTATGAATCTATGAAGTTTGTTTCCCAGACTGACCTCCCTCCCTCCGCAACAACCAAAGCCCACACCCCTGCCCTCACTGTAGATCACTGCAAGAGCCACCTCCAATGGCCATTCTATTGCTGGTGGAGGGAATTGGAAAAGTGATTACATCATTTGCTGAGACCTCTAGAGGACCCCAGCTGATCTTGTGTTAATGTCCCTAAATAGCCCCTCCCTCATGCACCCCAATAATTGGCGATATTTAATAATTTGGCTTTTGATATGGCCTCTATGTGGAAAAGCAGTTAAGTAGACCAGAAGCCCCCTGGAAAATTCCAATTCACACGCTGAAAATAGCAAGGCATGTACTGTCCAAGGAAAGGGCCATGGCAAATTCCAAACTGAAGTAACTCAGAGGTCAAGTTTCAAGAGGTGTTTCCATAGAATACCTGGTGACAGACAATAATCCTATTATCTGTAGTTGGAATAATCTCTTGTCTGTAAATGGCACCTGTCTTGATCCCCAAACCTCACAATAAGGAAGGTAGCCACAGCTTTTCAAATCAAAACTACCACACATTATAGGGTAGATAATATCTCCGGGAGATCCACTGTGTAATCATGAAACTCTCCTGGCATGTATTGTTTCTACATTCAAAATCCCATCCCCTCAAGGCACATTTTGTAGCATAATTAGAAGCCCCAAACCATAGCTCATTGCACACAGTCCATCTTCCTCTCAGCTCCACATTGAATTGTGTTGCCACTCCTACTTCCTCCATCCTTGCTGCCAGTCTGCTCTGAGACCATGGAATACAGGACAGGTTGTATTACCTCAAAACCCCTCAGACTATCCCCCTATCAAAATCCTCTTCAGTTCATTCTCACTAGCCTTCTGTGAATGCTTCTTGTATGAATGTGTGAATGATTGGTGTTATTTTTGAAACATTAATAAAGATCATTGTTAACTTTTCATCTTATGTGTGGGTCCATTCAGAGCTAATAGGGGTATACATAGGCTTAAGATCCCCTTGCTTCTCCCTCTTGCATTGCGAAGTCAAGTGCTAATTTCCCAAAAAAATATTAATAACTCAATCTCACACGGAATTTCCACATCACTAGCATGTAGGATAACATTTGGGGGGATGATGTCCTTGGTCAAATGCTTCTCTGATCCCCCCTGATCCCCATTAGCCATGGAATGGCCATGGTGAGGGACTATCACAGCTATATAGTGAGTCCTGGGGCTGGTGACACTGGAATCATAGCAGAGTTTCACAGGTGGAGCTCTTATACTACATGCAATCCTATAGTACCTCAGACTTTGCCAGCAATTATGGATGTGAAAGCTCAGACTCAACAGCAAAAGTTGCCTTTTCACACCTCCCAAGACTTATTCTGAACCAAAACACAGTTTTACTTTGCTGTTCCCACTTCTCAAAATTCTGTGATGCAGTTCGCCAATCAAAAATTTATCTATCTATCTATCTATCTATCTATCTATCACTCTTGGGTATGTTGCCTTTCCCAGTGTGCTGATTTCCCAATGTGCTGCTCAGGAAACACAACCAACCAATCACCACCACATGCAAATTCCCTCTCCACCTCACAATCCACTCCTGCTACTCAATCTGTGGCCCAGATTGGGATCCAGAAAGTCAAGTGGCAGTGGCAGCAGCGGCGGATCGCCTGTGACAGGACCCAGGCAGTACACTGGTGGTGGTGGTAGGACACTGCTGCCGCCACTGCAACAAGACTCAGATAGTCAACTGGTGGCAGTGATGGGCCACCTGTGGACTGGACCCAGGCAGTCAACTGGTGGTTGTGGCATGACAGCAGCAGTGCAACAGAGCAAGTCACCCTCAGCAATTCCGGGAAAAGTGTGAAATGTGGATTTAAAAATCCACCGGCCTACTTTACAAGGTTTTCATGAGGTCTACTGGGCATTTGGGGGGAATTTTTTAATGGTGTGTGTTATGCTGGGTACAGCTAGTCCTTACAAAAAAGCACCAGGGGGAAGTGCAAACAAAAGTGCATATTAGTGAAGATAACATGCGAAAATGCATTACATTTAAGGGGAAACACTAATCCAAAAAAGCACTGTATGAAAATGCACATGAATTTTCATATAGACTTTTTCCAAAATTTTGCAAACTGATATGAAAATAGGACTAGATGAACTTAAAACTGTGCAAATAAACAGAGAGAAACAAGGCCATCCCTACATAAAATTCTATTAACTGGATTGTGAGGTCTTTGAACCTAATATTTATTCAAAACATATACTCTACCACTGAGCATTAGCTCTTCAATAATATATTATCAATGTCTCTTGCTGTGAATTCTCCATCATACTTAACTAGAATAATGTTAGTCCCTTTGGCAGTGAAGCGCCCCTTTTAATAAAGATTTTTTTGAAACAAAAAGAAGACTGAGTGGAGGTGGAATGTGTGAAATCATTCCTGATTAGTGTCAAGAAGATCAAAAATTAAGTTTCACAGACAGGTTACAGAATGAGACAAGGTAACCTAGACAAGAATTAAAATAAAGTGAGAATTCTGAATGCAATCCTGAACTACAGTAGGACTTCTGACTTACTTCAGATTCACAAGCAAAATCAGAGATACTGCTCAAAAGCTGGCTTGGTCTGGAAAATGCAAACTCTTTGCATTTCCAGCACACAGACACATACAAGTGTACAAACAGGAGATTTTCAGACAACACTGTTATGGTGTTACTATTCCACTTTATTTGCCTGGCTGCCTCCTGTTGAATCCTGGGATTTGCAGTTTAGGGAGGGGCATTTACATATCTCAGCCAGAGAGATATTAGGCCTCACTAAACTACAAACCCCAGAATTCCACAGGAGGAAGTCAGAGCAGTTAAAGTAGAATAGTAACACTATAACAGTGTAGTCTGAAAATCTCCACAGACATACTCACAGAGAGATAATATTCTTCATATTCCTAATGTATTTGTCCATGCATCAGGGCAGATGTTCGATGTTCATGGAGGAAGTCACAGCAGGAGAATTTGAGAAGAACTCCTGTTGTGTTGTTGTTATGCAGCTTCAAGTTGACTCTGATTTATGGCAACACATCATAGCCAAGATTTAGTCAGAGGGAGTTTGCCACTGTCTTCCTCTTAGGCTGAGAGAGTGTGGTTTCCCCAAGGTTACCTAGGGGGTTTCCCAAAGTCCTAATCCATCACTCCCCCCAGTACACCACATTTGCTTGGGGAGGGAGAGGAAGTACCATGCTTCATTATGTCATCACACTGATTAAGTTTCTACATTATAAGAGCTCTTCAGGTAGAACTCTACTGTGGCTGCCCACTCACCCATCCCAGGGGTCATGTTTTTGCTGACTCCATGTCCTGAATGGCCATGCTGCGGCTCCAGGAGAGTGGCTATTCTCCATAGTCAGATGCAAACTGACAACATCTTCCACTATGGGACTTCTGCTATGGTGTTACCTGGCCGTACACTTCCTCCCTATAATATTTCATAATTAGCATAGTTAGACATTTCACAAGGTCTAGTAGACCAGGGCAGACCAAGAGCGAGGTCAAATGGATGTCACTAAGCGAAGGTGTAATGGACAACTACTGGCAGGCACGCCCAAGATAGGGTTAAGCGAAGCCCCTAGTAAAAAGCGCCATTGCAGAGGTATGTGCTAATCCCCTCTTGGACACATTGGCAATGAGTCATCCATCACAAACACACCAGTGACCAAAACATCCATTATCCCCAGAAAAGCCTTTCCTCACACCTTTCCTATCCCACAATACAGAGGTTGTAATAAGCCTATCAATTCTAACATCTCAGCCATTAACAACAATTAGCAAAGTTGTGGTTTCCTTTGTTTAATGGTGGGAAACCCATCTAGGCTTTGTTCAACACTCAAACGCCCCTTCAAGATACAAAATAGGGTATAAATATTAGCCCCAAACAATAGCTAAGTGTGCCACAGTTGGACATCATCAGTCTGCCAGATCACTGTGACACCTGCAGTTTCAAGTCTGAGTCTTCTCTGCTACACAAAACTCTACTCTTCAGACTGGTCATTATCACCCATGCTCGCCAAATCTATTCCTCTATCCAAGCTTTCTATCTTAACTCTTTGTTAGCCTTATATGGTCTTTGTGAGTGTGTGTATGTGTGTGAATGCTAATGCTTCTCTGTTATTTCCAATAAAAACATTTTATTTCACTTTAACTCAGTCGCTCTGCAGTTGGGACCGGTATACATAGGTGCAAAGGTCCTGCAAGTTACCCAACCTCTCTCAGCCATTCATTTGAGTAACTATAATTCCCCCAATTAATAATGTAAATAATGCTCCCCAGACCACCATTAATTCAGATAACAAGTCGGGAGAGCCAGAACCTTCTCTGACCCCTCACACTCTCCACCAGCCACTTAATGGCTGTTCAGGGGGATATTACAGCAAAACCATTAGTTATTTGTTTGGGGGGGGGGGCTTTGGCCATTGCAGAGGCTGGAAGAGAATACCAACCTCTGAAATGACCAAAACAAACAAAAAAAAAAACATATGGAGGCATAAGTTGGACCTAATGCCTATATGCACCACTAAAAGGATGGCAGTCACTGTGAATTTTCTGAGCTATCCATCAGCAGAGAAAGTGGCTAGCAAAATGTGTAAAATCCCAATGTAATAATTATTTGGGTTTCTTGACACCATGCCAATATTTTGTCGTGTGCTTACTATATATAAATATATATATCCCTTTTGTGGACAGTTGGAGGCCCATTTGACAAAGAACTTTTCAGCCGCTGAACACAATATTAAGTTTTTAAGGCAGAAAAGTTGCAGAAGTGTGGGTTTCTGGCTTATCGATGTAAGAGAGGAATGGTGCTAAAAGCACAGCATTTTTAGGGGCACCATTGAAAAGAAACTCTAGCAGGCATTTTCTAGGTGCCCATTGCATTGCTCTCTTTCATAATCATAATAATTGTTTCTAACTCCAACAAAAAGTAGTGGAACATTAAAGCAGAAATATTTCCCACTTGACTGCTCTGATTCCTGGAAGAAGCCAGGAGAATGTTTTTTTCCCACGCAAAACCAAAATGCAAGTCATAATTTTTCAGAGGAGCAGCTCAGCGTGAGGATGTTGCCACGTCTCCATTGATGACATTAGATGGATTTGTTTTCTATCATTTTAGATTATAGCAGTCTTGCAATCTTACGATTCCCTTCCTAGAAGGGCTGAGGAAACAATAAGGCAAAGGAATAACAAAAAACCAAAAAAAATCAGATATGTGATTTTTAAAAAGAAAAACAGAAAAATATATCCAAAGATGTTAAGTTGATTTGTTAATTACTACTGGTAGTCAATTGATTGAACTGGTAGAGCTTTGCATTTCATCAATAACTCAATGTGTTGTCCTAGTTTTGTTTTCTGGTTTTGGCACAGCTCTGGTTTTGTCTCCTATTTGGGGACTGGCATCGGCTCTGGCACCTTCCGTATCAGTGGAGTAGTGTATCCTCTCTGGGTTTTAGTCTGAACATGAAATGAGCAATCCAAGGTGCTGAATCCTATCCCATGAATAGGTTCAATGCTATAATTATTATATTATGTGTTCAATGCAATAATAATAATAATAATAATAATGATAATGATAATGATATAGTGCCATCTATGTACATAGTGCTTTACAGTATAATAAGCACACAAAAACATATTGATTCCTGCTGAAGGCATATAATCAAATAAGTGTATACATAAACACACACAGAGAGAAGGAATAATAAACACAAAACTATGAAACTGCAAAACAAATGATCCAGATAACTACAAAACAAAACAATGTGATTTTGGGCTGCATCAGTAGAAGTATAGTGTCTAGATCAAGGGAAGTAATAGTGCCGCTCTATTCTGCCTTGGCCAGACCTCACCTAGAATACTGTGTCCAGTTCTGGGCACCACAATTCAAAAAGGATATTGACAAATTGGAGCGTGTCCAGAGGAGGGTGACTAAAATGGTGAAAGGTCTGGAAACCATGCCTTATGAGGAAAGACTTAGGGAGCTGAGTATGTTTAGCCTGGAAAAAAGACGGTTTAGGGACGATATGATAGCCTTATTTAAGTATTTGAAGGGGTGTCACATTGAGGATGGAGCAAGCTTGTTTTCTGCTGCTGCTCCAGAGACTAGAACACAGAACAATGGATGCAAGCTCCAGGAACAGAGATTCCACCTCAACATTAGGAGGAACTTTCTGACAGTAAGAGCTGTTCGGCAGTGGAACACACTCCCTCGGAGCATGGTGGGGTCTCCTTCCTTTGAGGTCTTTAAACAGAGGCTGGATGGCCATCTGTCAGGGAAGCTTTGATCGTGATTTCCTGCATGGCAGGAGGTTGGACTGGATGGCCCTTGTGGTCTCTTCCAACTCTACAGTTCTATGATTCTAGTGTGTTAACAGCAAGAAAGCATAAAAATAAAACTGACTGACTACTGCATTTACAGTGGTAAAGTTGATGGTAAAGACATTGAACTAGTCAAAGATTTTCTATACCTTGCTTCATAAATCAAAATGGAGACCGTAGTCAAGAAATAAGAGGACTACAACTTGGAAGAACAGCTATAAAGGAACTAGATAAGCTCCTCGGGTGTAAAGATATATCACTGAATACCAAAGTCAGGCTTGTCCATGCTATATTATTTCCAATTACTATGTACAGCTGTGAAAGTTGGATAGTGAAGGAAGCTGAGAGGAAGAAAATAAACTCATTTCTTGAAATGTGTTCAAAGAGAGTTCTACACATTCTATGGGGACTGCCAAAGTGGCCAATAAAAGGATCCTAGAACAAATCAAACTCTCACTAGATGCCAAAATATCTAAACTGAGGGTATCAGATTTCAGCATATCATGAGACAACATGACTCATTAGAAAAGATGATAATGCTTAATAAAGTGGGAGACAGTAGGAAAATAGGAAGACAGCACTACAGTTGGATTGTTATTGTTGCTGCTGTATGCCTTTAAGTCATTTCTAACTTATGGCAACCCTAAGGTCAACCTATCACAGGCTTTTCTTGGCAAAATTTCTTCTGAGGCTGAGAGAATGTGTTGAGGTAAATAACCTGCCTAGACAAGGCCTCAAAGCTTTCTCATTCATAGGGTCACCATAAACTGAAGGGTACTTGTTGGCAATTAGTAACAAGAAGAGGGAATTTCAGCAGGTTTTGCTTGTTACTTGAAAATCCCTCTTCTACACAACCATTAAAAGTACAGTACCATAGTTCTCTCTAGTTTCCACTCTAGCAACTCTAGTTGTAATAGCTTTCTCCTGAGTGATTGAGTAACTGCATCATAAAATACTTAAAATTTGTGGCTGGATAAGAGTTTTTACCCAGTTATAACAATATATTTTTCAAAGGATGGATCACATGATTCCCCTCACATTAAAATGGGGACGAGGAATGTGTAGTCCTCCATATGATCTTGGACTGCCACTGTCCCAGCTCAGCACAAGTTTTCACATTTTTCACAGTTTTCCTAAGTTTGAGTTGGTGTTAGTCCAAATTCACTTTTGTCAGAAAAATATTTCCTTGCTGCTCTTGCACTTGTAATCTTACCAAATGTAATGAGATTTCTGTTCAATGTATTGCATGATTTATTACCAGCGCAAAATGTTGTCTCTTGGCTTCATGCTCCTTGCACTTTTTCATTCTTTTACAACCTGATATGAACTCCATATTTTGGAAATGTTATTGTTTTTTAATACCACACCAGGTAAAGCTCTCTCTGGAATGGTTCCTAGAAAGCCATGGGAGCCAGGTTTCAGATATGAAATCTCATGACCTCATTTTCTCTAACGAAAGAAACCTCATATTCCAGGTTTTATTGTGCTGATATAGGGCCAGCCCTGACATTAAGCAGGGTAGGACAGCTGCCTCAAGCAGCTAATTTGAGTTGTTATGAAAGGGCAGAAAGGAGTTGGCTACTTAATTTATTCAGCTGTTATGAATGAAGAAAGTTGCTTATGAGATTTTCTGCCACTGGTGCCAAAATTACAATTACCAACAGTACTTATATCCCCTCCTTCTAATAATTCATAATTCAGCTTATTAAACACTTTACATGGTTTCAAGTAGACCAAGGCAACAGAAACAGAAGGGCTAATGGAGGTCACTAGGGCCTACAAAGATGTCATGGAAATTCCCCAGAATCAAACACACCCAGGATGGGCTTAAGCGAGCTCCCCTCTTAGACAGTCAATAGGGTGGAATGTATTAATCTTCCCTGGATGCACCTGGCAGGGAATCATACTCCAAAACAAACAGTGATCAGAATCCTTATTATCCACAAATTGTCTTTCCTTGAAATCTTCTTCCATCCACAATACGAAGGCTGCCATAATCATATAAACTTTAATGTCTCAACCATTAGCAGCAATCAGCATAGCCAGAGCTTCCATTCTTTAGTCCTGGGAAAATTATCTACCTGTTGTTTCTTACTCAGAAGACCCCTTAAGGGTACGATATGGGGTATAAATGCTACCCCAAATCATAGTCTAAGTGTGGTACTGCTACAGTTGGATACCATCACTCTGCCAGACTGCCATATCACCCTCAGATTCACCTCTGAGTCTTTCTCTGCTGAATGAATCTCTGCTCTCTGGACAGGTAATTATAGCCCATTTTCCCAGCTCTGTCTCCACTATCCAAATATTTCCTCCTGATTCTCTGTTAGCCTTGTGTGGTTGTCTTGTGAGCTTGAGTGCATATGTGAATGCTTCCATGATTATTTTCCAATAAAAACCATTTTTATTTCATTTTGGCTTGGAGTCTAGACAGTGACTACTGGTATACACAGGTGCAAAGGTCCCGTGAGTTACCCAGACTCTTACACCCATACCTCTGTGCTAATTAAAATCCCCCAACTTAACATCTTAATTTGAATGTCACATGTGGGTAACCATGGACCCCATACAATTCAGGTAACACTGTGCAGCTTGACTTAAGTGTGTGGAGCACCATTTTCTACTCCACCTCAATACTTTCGGTCAGCCTTAAAGTGGCACTATTACTTTTCTCTTGATCTGAACACCTGGCTAATCCTATCAGCCAAAGCTGGGATATTCAAAGCTGTAAACAATTCTTATACCTTTACCCTTCCACAAACAAAGAAGGTTGCTTCCCCTATTCAATTGCAAAGTATATGCACATTAAGAACATCAGCATATCTGGAGTATCTATTGTCTCACCCTGAGCAACTCCAAGAAGTATTGTCTTTCACTCTGAATCCATCCCCTGTTGACTATAAAAACCCTTTCAAAACAACACCAAATTATCTTCAGCTCCTCCTACTACATCCATGCTGCTGGTTTGTTGATAGACTCTCAGAGCTCACTCTGAGGCTCCATTGCTGCAGGAATTTCTGCTCCTACAGGTCAGGTGTCATATCTCCCACAACCAACTCCCTTTGCTATTCCTTTATCCCAATAGTTCCTACTTTATTGGTTAGTCTTGTGTGAATGCTTGAAGCCTGTGTGTGTGTGTGTGAACATTGTTATTATTATTTTCTCAAATAAAGAACAATAATTGTACTATCTAGCTTAATGTCTCCTCCTGATTACAGGTATACATAGGTTAAAACAGATAGGTTATCTGTTGCCCCCTCTCGCATAGCCAAACTGAGTATATTAATTACCCAAATTAATATTGATATTTTGAGGGTCCTTAAGCCCCAGAGCACTTAGGGTAAAACCACCTCTGGGGAGCATGCCAGCTTCTACCTTCAAGGAGGTGGCTCCAATGCTTCTGCTTGTTCATTTGTAAGGCAAAAGGGGGTGGCAGTCAGCCTCCCCAGAGGCAGGGGAGCATAAAGAATGCACACTTGCAACTGGAACTTGCCGCCACCTCCACTACTGTCCTAAACCATTTTATAAATAAGGGACTTATTGTTGTCTCTCTCTCTCTCTCTGGCTTTTCTTCACAAACGAAGATTCAGGAAGGACTCATCCCGCGTTTTCTGCAAGCGCGCTGATGACTAAAAAGGCCAATCTGAGATAGACAAGTCTGGCTGCAGAAAGCACAGCAGAAGGTCTCCTTGGGTGATGTTTCCGGATTGTGATTCTTTCTGCGTTGTCGTTTCTCTTCAAGACTTGTTCGGCGTGAGTTCTCAAATAAGGCTGCAGCATTGTGGATAGTGTGTCTCCATGCCTCCCGACGTGAGGCCAGGGAGAACCATTGTTGGTGATCAATTTGGCCGAGCCTGAGATATTGTTTCAGGGAGTCCTTGTATTGCTTTTTTGGAGCGCCCCTCTTACGCTGACCCATGGCGAGTTCACCGTAGAGTACTATTTTGGGGAGGCGATGGTCCTCCATCCTAGACACATGCCCTGTAGTATGAATTCACAATTGTTTGAATCCATGTACCCTGAGCCCCTGGATATGGTGGGGCCACTGAAATTTTACCATTATGATCATGTTTGAACTGCCTTTTAAACAGTTACATTAATTATTTAATATGATTGATTGTTTATTTAATTGATTCTCAACTTTTGTATTATCCATAGTTTTAACTGTATTTGATTTTAACTTATATTGTGAGCTGCCTTGAGTCTCATAGTAGAGGAAAAGGTGGGGTAGTAATTAATTAATTAATTAATATTTAATTAAATGCTATTGGAAGATGTGGATCACTTTTCACCATTATTGCTGCCCGTGGAGGAGTTCATCTCAGGAGTTCATCTGAGACCTTAGTATCAAACCCTGTAACTATGTAGAGTGAAGCCTGCTTATAACAGACTAATTATAATGGACTAATTTGTACAGAAAATGCATGATATATGCTGTATCCTCACAGTAGGCTACATTTTTACACCTCTTCTGAAGCTCTACTAGTGAATCCAATTAATTGCTTCAGTGGCCAGGATTCACAAATCAATATGAAGCAGCACAAGAAATGACACCAGATATTCTGATGCTGCGAATTAGATGCTCTTGTGGATATTAACCATAGCTTCCCACACTAAAGATCTTTACCTGCTTAGAAATCTGATTAACACTCAGTACTCCATTGTACAGGACTGCCACAATTTGTCCTCCTACACATACAACAACAATTGTTAAGCTATTAAATGCAAAAGGTTATAGCAATGGGCTCAAATGGACATTAATTCTAGTGGGGGGGGATGGCCAATGAAGACTGAGCAGGCTCAGTGGTAATGGGAGGCTGGCTTACTGTTGGGAGGGAATGAAAAACCCAGGAAGGTGTTGGAGAGAAAGAGTGGAATGGAGCTTCTTGGACGAGGGCATGGCTGGCTGACTAGAATCCAAACAGGAGTACTTGTTATTCCCCAGTTTTGTTGTAGATCCCATTTTCCTCATTCTCAGAGTCAAATATTTGTTCAGCCACAGAGGTTGGAAAAGTTACTTTTTCAGATGAGAATTCCCTGAATCTCTTAGCCCAACCACTGGCCATGGTAGCTGGAGGATTCTGGGAGCTTTAGTCTTAAAAAGTGACTTTTCCCAGCTTTGGCTGTGTGCTGTTACCTACCCTGACAGCCCCCATTTTGGAATATCACATAATTGGCAATATTTAATAATTTGGCTTGCTGTGACCTTCCACATGATTGGCAGGTAAACCAGGGACCCCCAGATACCAAGGCTGGAGTAACATATAACCTAGGAAGGGTTTTTGGAAATTCCCCAAATAGATCATACCCAAGTCAGGGTTAACACCTGGCGATGAGTCATTCTCTAATCCACTCAAAAATAGCAGAGTCCTCAATGGTTGCAAAATGGGTGTCTCCTTTTTCCTTCTCTCCCGACAGTAGAAATCACCTGCTCCTATTCAATTCCAAATATATCGCCCACTAACAATCATTAACACTTCCAGAGAACTCTTTGTTTTAGCTTGAGAAACTCTGTGAGACATTGTATTCCACTCAAAACCCCATCCCTTCAGGGGAATTATCATATATAAATATTACCCTAAAACACCACCATAATGTTTGTAGTTCCTCTTCATACCTCCATGCTGCCAGTCTGCTGTGCAACCCTCAGAACGATACCCTGAGTAACCTCTGCTGCATGAAACTCTGCTCTTCAGGACAGGTGTAGAATAACCCACAATCCCATCACTCTATTCCTCTATCCAAATACTTCCTTCTTTCTTTGTTAGCCTTGTGTGACTGACTGAAAAGTGCATGTGTGTGTGCTCCCTTCTTGTTTTCCAATAAAAACCATTTAATTGTATGTTCTGGCTTGCTGTCTCCTCAGTTACTACTGGTATTCATAGGTCAAAAGATCCTGCCATTTCCCAACATCTCACATGCCATTTTTGAGCTAATTAAATTCCCCAAATTAATATTTGGGCATGCATGGAAATTCCACGGACACTAGCAATTTGGGTAACAGTGGCCTGAAGCAAATCTTCTCCCTCCGACCATGTTTTCTCACATTTCTTAGGCTAAAATGCTCCTTAATGGAATGAAGGAATGCAAATGTAACGTATGTATTAGGGAAATACAAACATTGGAAATACAAATATTGTTCTCCTCCAAAACAATTGTGCTCGTTTTGCTTGTTTGTTTGTTTGGACTTCCTTCAAACTATCTGATACATTTTGCTTCAGGAAGTTCAGAATTTACTTAATTTTGCCTCAAGCATGAATTGATTGCTACCTCAGGGTAAAGATGGGCTAAAGCGTCCCTTACATTCACAACACACAAAGAACAAACATAGCTGAAGAAATGTTACAGACATTATCTTTTTTTAATTATTATTTTGTCTTTTATTAAAGATTTTGTAACAAAACATATAAATAATAATATCATCAAAATACAAAAAACAGCAGTAACTGCAGGACATTGGAATAATTATAAAACAAGTTACAGTATTTATATACATTTTGCCTTTTCAGATATGTTTTGATAACCAAGAATTTATAGAGAGAACGTGTCTTTCCAAAGGAATGTTATGTTATGTTATGTTATGTTATGTTATGTTACTGACATTTTCAGTCCACTGTAGGTTTCACTTAACTGTCATCCCATTTACTTCAAAGTTTTGCTTTCAGCAAAATTTCAGTGGCCACTTTAAGAAAGAGGTAATGGAAAAGGAAGAACTTTAAAAAAAACTTGTGCAGAATGAGAGATACAATCCATCATCCAAATTTTCTCATTTTTTTAAAATGTAGCTCAAAGGGTGCCAAGCTGGCAGAGGCTTCCACTAGTAGGAGAGAGGGGAGAGGAGGGATTTTGGAAAAGTTAAACATAGTGGCTTGCATCACAGAATCATAGAGTTGGAAGAGACCACAAGGGCCATTAGGCCAACCCTCAGCCATGAAGGAATAAGCAATCAAAGCATTCTGGACAGATAGCCATCCAGCCTCTGTTTGAAAACCTCCAATGAAGGAGACTCCACCACACTCCAAGGCAGTGCGTTCCTCTGCCGAAAAGCTCTTACTGTCAGGAAGGTCTTTCTAATGTTTAGGTGGAATCTCTTTTCCTGTAGTTTTCATCCATTGCTCCATGTCTTTGGAGATTTTCAGATGGGAAAATTATTCCCCGGGGAGATCGGGACAGAATGGTTTCTGCCCTGGAAGTAGCACCGCGTTTCGCATGCCCACTTCTGTCTCCCAATCTTCTGTCCTCCTGATGCTGTCCTTGTTCTATTTCTTTTTATTAATGACAAACTCTCGTTAATAAAATATCGCGGAAGGGACCGGCAGGGAAATAGAACAAGCACAGCGTCAGGACGACAGGAGATCGGGAGAGGGAAGTGGGCATGCGAAATGCGGTGCTGCTTCCAGGACAGAAACAATTCTGTCCCAATCTCCCCAGGGAATAATTTCCCTGTCTGAAAATCTCCTTAGTCTCCGGAGCAGCAGAAAACAGGCTTGCTTCATCCTCAGTATGAAATTCCATCAAATATTTAAACATGGCTATCACGTCCCCTCTTCACCTTCCCCTCTCCAGGCTAAACATACCCAGCTCCCTAAGCCACTCCTCATAGGGCATGGCTTCCAGACCTCCCACTATTTTCATCCCCCTCCTCTGGACACATTCCAGTAACACATTAAAAACTAGCTCTGACAATAGTATGGGAGCTGCCAGAGAATGAATACTGCAAACCCATTTATGAGACCATGAAACACCTCTTATCTGAAAATGACTCAGGGCAGGAATTCAATAGATTTAATTTGGAGCATGTTGTTTTCACCATGGTGATGGCACTTAATCATTATAAAAACGTTAATGAGGTATCACTTATGTTGGCAATAATAGGGCTATACAAAAGGCCTCCCAGGCCTTCCCTGAAGCATGTGGTTGAAATATTGGAAGAATTACAGAGCAAATGGAACTGAAAATTGAACAGGCTGGCAGATTTTCTGTAGGAATCTGGTGCCACAGGCTTGGGACACAGAACTGGAACATGGGTCCAGGTTATTTGAAGGACTGTATCTCCCTTTATGAACCCATTAGAGCTCTAAGATCATCTGGAGATGCCTTCTCTCTGTCCCACCACCTTCTATACTTGTTAGGTGGGAACAAGGGAGAGGGCCTTCTCAGTGGCTGATCCCAGACTTTAAAACTCCCTCCTTACAGTTAATCTTTCTTGAAATTATTATTCATCGTTCCATGTGATGAAATTTATTTAAATGTTTATAAAATTATATATTAAACAACAAATGTTTTTCACCCAGAGATGTACTGATACCGCTGCCACATTAAAACCTGGGCAAAAGTTTACACTACATGGGTCCCAAGAAGCATAATATCTGAACTCAGAACTAAGGATGGGGAGAATATTCAAAAAATTTCAAGTAGTGATTCATATTGACAAACTGGAACATATCCAGAGGAGGGCAACCAAAATGGTTAAAGGTCTGGAAACCGTGCCCTATGAGGAACGGCTTAGGGAGCTGGGTATGTTTAGCCTGGAGAAGAAAAGGTTAAGAGGTGATATGATAGCCATGTTTACATTTTTGAAGGGATGTCATACTGAGAGTGGAGCAAGCTTGTTTTCTGCTACTCCAGAGATTAGGACATGGAGCAATGGACTCAAACTACAGGAAAAGAGATTCCACATAAACTTTAGGAAAACTTCCTGACAGTATGAGCTGTTCGACAGTGGAATACACTGCCTCCGAGTGTGGTGGTGTCTCCTTGTTTGGAGGTTTTTAAACAGAGCCTGGATGGCCACCTGTCTGGAATGTTTTATTTGTGTATTCCTGCAGGCAGGAGGTTGAACAACATGGCCCTTGTAGTCTCTTCCACCTCTATGATTCTATGATTCTATGAAATGCAAGCTTTTCAAGTACAGTTGCCCCTCCGCATTCGCGGGTTTCACATTTGCGGTTTTGATTATTCGCAGAAAGCCACCTGCCCCCCCTCTCCACTACGTCCCTTCCCAAGGCAGCGAAGGGGTTCTCAGGAATCCCTTCACTGCCTAGGGAAAGGAGGGGTGGAAAGCCTCCCTCATTCCACCCCAGTCTCTTCCCAAGGCAGCGAGGGACCCCCTACGCCACTCTGGGAAGGGCTGGGGGTGAGGGAGAGTGACGGCGGGGGCTTCTGAAGCCCCTGTAGCCACTCTGGGACGGGTGGGGGGTGAAGGCGAGTGGTGGCAGGGGCTTGAGAAGCCCCCATAGCCACTCTGGGAAGGGCGGGGGGGTGAGGGAGAGTGGCGGCGGGGGCTTCTGAAGCCCCCGTAACCACTCTGGGAAGGGCAGGGGGTCAGGGAGGGTGGCGGCGGGGGCTTCAGAAGCCCCCATCGCCACTCTGGGAAGGGCGGGGGATGAAGGAGAGTGGTGGCGGGGGCTTCAGAAGCCCCCATCGCACTCTGGGAAGGGCGGGGGGTGAGGGAGAGTGGCAGCGGGGGCTTCTGAAGCCCCCGCAGCCACTTTGGGAAGGGCGGGCAGGTGAGAAAGGCCAGAGAGAGGCAGCGCAGCATCCTCCCAACCAGCCCACTCGCCCGCTGCTGTCCCCAGCCTCCAAAGCCCCGGCGCCCACTTTGGAAGGCCGGAGAGAGGCAGCACAGCCTCCTCCCTGCCCACGCGCTGCCTTCCCCGGCCTTTCTCAGCAGGGTCCGGGGCTTTGGAGCCCCGGAGCCCACTGAGAAAGGCCGGGGAGAGGCAGCGCAGCCTCCTCCCCGCCCACACGCTGCCTTCCCTGGCCTTTCTCAGTGGGGTCTGTGGCTTTGGAGTCCCAGAGCCCACTGAGAAAGGCCAGGAGAGGCAGCGCAGCCTCCTCCCCGCCCACTTCGGAAGGCTGAGCAACCTCCTCCCCACCCACACGCTGCTTTCCCCGGAGGGCTCCAGGGCTTCTAAGGCCTGGGTCCCCTCAGAAAGGCTGCAGAGAGGCCAGCCAGGCTGGCTAGACACCCTCCCGCTGCCTCCCTCCCTCTGGGGGGGGGCTGCGGGAGCAACATCTGTTATTCGCAGTTTTCCCACATTCGCGGGGGTCTCAAGAACCTAACCCCTGCGAATGTGGAGGGACAACTGCACTGAGAAACTGGCAGGGGACTTTTTTGGATGTGTACTTACTGTGCAAGAAGGCTCATAACAGTTGTGATGCTGCTGCGCGGCAGGGAGCCCATTTTGTATGATGCTGTCCCCCTGCCAAAATCAACTGTGTCAGTTCTGCGAGAGATTGGAGGCAGCTTCCATGAGTAAAAAATGGCCAAATATGGTGTGGCTGCCTCCAATCTCTCGCGGAACTGACACAGTTGATTTTGGCAGGGGGACGGCATCGTACAAAACAGTCCCCCTGCTGTACAGCAGTGCCACAACTGTTACGAGCCTTCTTGCACAATAAGTTCACGTCCTAAAAAATCCAGGATCTGCTTCTCCTTGCAGGACTAGGCCCTGGCTGTGGAAATCTTGGAGGGACCAGGGCTGACTTATCAGGCACAGCTGGCTGCACTCATGCAGCACACCTGGAGGAGCCAGGGGAATAGCTACTTAAGAGATGCATTCTCTTTTCAACTTTTGCCACAGTAACATGGTTTTCTGTGTTGCTTGTAGCTGCTCTTTGAATCTTGATTGTCTTGATCTACTGCTTCATTGTCCTTGGACCCTTGCTTGCTTCTTGGACCTGCCTTTGCCTCTGGCCCTCTAGACTCCCAGTATGTTCTCTGACCTTGGACAATTTTTTGGACATTGGCTGACAGAAAGCTGGGCAAGAAGGAATTTGCACTGATGAGAATCTTTACAGTTTGAGACTTATTCTGTGCAAAATTCTCACATGGTTGTTTTGTGCAGAAAACAGTATTTTTCTACACAGAAAACAGTACAGGTTGACCACCATATCTACAGAATTGGAATCCATGGTTTCACTTTTCCCTGTTTGAAAAAAATATGTTCTCTGTAGGCATTTCTAGGTCCTCCAGTGGTACGCTATGGTCAGCTTCCTACTTCCATCTCATTTAAAATAACTGGGTTCCTTATTATCTGTGGTTTCACTGGGGGTCTTAGAACATATCCCCTGTGGATATGGGGGTCAACTTTTACTTCTGCACAGAAATATAATTGTCTCTGCAGAAAACAATGTTTCCCTGTGCATTCTCCTCTGTACAGAATATGCAACCTATTTCTTGGTAGAAAATGATGTTTTATTGCACCCTTCAAGAGCAAAATTAGCAAAGAATTACAACCCTACTAGAGCAGGGATGTGAAAGGAATTTAAATAGATTTGCTTAGTTGCACTGTTTATTCTGGTTTAAATTTTGCTATTATCCAAAAGAATTCTTCTTAAGGTCTGTTGTACAGAGGGAAATAGAGGACACAAATAAACCATGAGGTCTGGGATAAAGGAATTACACAATACATTAATTCATTTCACTTTATTACCAAAAATAATGAGGGTATAAGACATACTGAGATGCTTCATGAAGAAAATAGTCAAATGCTTCAAAAAAACTTTTTTTTAATTTTTTCAGTTTTCAGCATGTCTTGTTAAAAAATGTTTTCACACAGATCCTTATATTATGCCCATAAAATAAGGTTTTTGCTCAGAAAGCTCACATGTCTTGCACATAAATATAGTATTTTATATGCAAAATCGAGTGGAGTTTTTTTGTAGACTTTTTTTGCATGAACACTTTTTTCTATAAAAGTGTCAATGTGTGTAAAACCATCAAAATATATAATTTTTTAAATTATAATTTTTTAAAATTGGGGAGAGCTCTTTGGCAGTTTCTTACTCTAGCATGTGAGAATTAAGTAAATGAAGAGTTATAGCCCAACATACAAGGTTGCCTAAAATGAAATATGAAATGGCTCCCCACCTTACGCAGATTGGCAGTTTAGCCAGCAATGATGTAAGGGCAAAGTATTTCCTTTTGTTGGAGGGTAGCAAGCTAGCTGTGGCACTACAGGCCATGTGTTACATATCAGTCTGGTCCTCTAGGACTCTGGCATTTTCTACCTAAGGCAGCTGCCTCCCTTTGCTGACTGGTGGGGCCGGCCCAACTTGCCTGCTCATAGGTCTGCCAAACAAAGTGCCTGCCTTTTCTCCCTGAAATGGAACAAGGCCAGAAATGGATATCGCTTCAAACATGAGAGATAATCTACCAGAGTTATTTCATCTTGAAGAAAAATGGTGGCCAGTATCAAAAATGCGGATCCCTTTCCACTGCAGAAGCCTAGAGAAGGACTGCAACTCAACTGCAGTGGCAGGGCATTGGGTTTCTAAGGAGAAATGACTAGACTCAGCAAATGGTAAGTTGAGTGAAATGAAAGCTGGTCATAGGAAAGTCTATTGGTCCTAAATCCTGAAAAGCTGATGCCTTTCAGGGTTGGCAGCCTTGACCTAGATCCCAGTGAAGTAACTTGTAGTCCTTTAGATCTTGTTGAATGACAACTTTCATCCTCCTACATCACTGGCTATGTTGGCAAGGACTGATATGAGTTGCAATGTGATGTCATTTGGAGGTCAACAAATGGCCCATTCCTGGGCCAGATGGAGAAACATCATAATTGCTTTTCCAATGTTTGTTGCTCAAAACTGGTTTTGTCTATGGCATCTTTTGTACCTGTGGTATGAAGTTAAGGCTTAAATACCCTAAAGGCACCAGATCCCATCTGATCTTGGAAGCTAATTAGGGTCAGCTCTGGTTAGTACTTGGATGGGAAACCACCAATGAATACCAGGTTCTGTAGGCTATATTTCAGAGGAATGAACTGGTAAAACCACCTATGAGCATTCCTTGCCTAAGAAAACACTATGAAATTCATGGGGTCACCATAAGTTGACAGGCAGCTTGAAGGCACACATGCAGTTAAAGTGCACAGCAAGAGCCACATGTGCCACAAGAATGTCTCTTCTCACTAAAGGTGCTGCTTCTTCGGATGCTCAACTGGCTAATAAGGACTCCTGATGAGTTATAGGATAAGCCTGGGGTGAGATAATGAGTTTGCTTGACATCTATGAAACGTTCAGGCTGCTTCTTGAGGGCTGTCAATAATGAATCATCATCAGACTATTAGAGTCAGCCAACTGACAGAGTAGTGCTTGGAAAAGCAGTGGATTCAAACATCATGGCAAATATGGTGTGCTTTAACTGGAACACCACATAAAACTATCACATATGATGAAAACAAAACCTTGCATGAAGATCAACAAGGTTTCACTAGCAGAATAGAAGAGGCCATTTCTACTACCGGTAGTTGTTTCATCATATTTGATTCCCTGCTTCCATTCATGCCAAAACTGCTCCAAAGGGTTAGGGAAATCTCCAGAACAATGTAAGGGGTGTTATAGGGCCTGCAAGATGAAAAATAATTGGCAAAAATTGTATACTCTTCCTCAAAAGAGTAAATGCTGGATGAGATCCTGCATCAGATAGGTAGCCAGGATGTCATGGCTATGATCCATCTCCTAATCTACCCCCCAAAACCCACCTTAAAGGGACGAGGGACAGAGTTCTGTGCGGGGCAGTGCAAGCGGTGGTACAAGGAGCTGAAGCAGGGACTCTTGCAGGGTTATGTCACAACTCCTCATCACACTGCTGCTGCTTGCTGGTATCACAGAATTCTGTCCCTTGGTGCAGCTGCCCAGATTTTCAGTGGGTTTCAGGCCTAATTATGATTGTGGCAATGGTACCACAACTGTAATTGTGAACACAAAAATGTATGAGGTTGTAGGCCTAACTTACAACATTGTAACTGCCTAACAGAATGGAGGGTGACCAAAACGGTAAAATGTCTGGAAGCCATGCACTATGAGAAGTGGCTTAGGGAGCTGGGTATGTTTAACCTTGAGAAGAGAAGGTTAAGAGATTATATGATAGCCATGTTTAAATATTTGAAGGGATGTCATATTGACTGTATCCTGGCTGGTGTGATTTCACACACAGGCCAATCCATTTGATTCAATGACTCTATTGTAGTTGGGACTAAAACTACAAAACAGTTACATTTGTGGAACTTTGCTTACACAACTGTGAACTAGATCTGGCTATATTACAAAAAGCACAAACACATATGCAAGAATACTTACAGAGGTGTATGACAATCACAGCATGCCTTTTTACAGGTTTCATTTGGGATTTTGTTTTTATACTCCTACTAACAGATTTACATTTCAGTGTCTTCTTTGGGGTTGGGGGGAGAGAGGGAAGAATCGTGTATTTTAAAGAAAAGTCATGTAGGTTGGTAATTCTGTTCATGAAACCACAGCAGTATATACAGAAGATATGCTTAATAGAGAACCTGATCAGTTTCCCCACTGTGCCTTGGATTAAGATTTTACAGAGAACACTGTGAATAAAATAATTTCTCCCACTGGGCTCTTTTCCCTAGCATTTAATGCAGTCAATGTATTGATCTGGTTTTTTAAAAAAAACAGACACAGAGAAATAATAGAGGAGTTCTTTGTTAGTAACAGTACTGTTAATAAGTACTTGGCATTCATTAATCCCCTGTACTCTTCAATCACTCAGTTCACTCAGATGGAAGAAAAAAATTCTCAGACTCAGCTGAATTTACATAGTTGAGTGCAGTTAATAATGCACTGAAACTCTGAGTTGCCTTGCAGTTTTAAACACAAAAAAGTTGGGCCACACTTAGTGAGCCAACAGGAGTAGTCCTATTGAAATCAATGGGACTTCAATCAGTCATGGCTAATTCAAGATTTGATTAGTGGTATTTCATTTGATTTCAGGAGGTCAGCTCTAAGTACAATGAAGCAAAAACCTAGCCAAGTATCTCACTTCTATTCCGCAGTAGCTTCTAGTTAAATCAAAGCAAGGAGAACAGAGATAAAAGCAGGTGATTTAAACATAAATTGTTCCCACAGAAAAAGCAAACTTCTGAAGTCAGTATTAAGAAGCAGTAGGAGAAGAAGAAAATGTGGCAAACTTCTCTTTTGAGACAGCCAAGGCCATGATAATGCACCAGTGAATGAAAATGAGGCAATTTAGAAATGTTCTTTTACACTGCATTGCATACAGTCTTGGAATGTCTGTTTCCAGCCCTAAGCAATAAAAAACATAAAATGTCAAGGGCTTAAATATTCACAGATACTTTTACCTCAGCGGGCTAGGCTCTAAGTTTCCAGAGGCTACCAGCCAACACAATCCCTTGGTACCTTAGATTTCTCCTAAGAGTGGAGTGAATAATGTAAATCAGAGAGGGCTAGAAGGGCATAAAACAGGACCAGAAAGCATGCTGGAAGGAACTAAAAATGATGTTAAAGCCCAGATAAAGAAAGTGTTATGTCCCAAGACAGCCAGATCATGACATCTAAAAAAGGTCAAGGCAAAAATGTGAAAGAATCCAAAAGGAGACAAATGCATGGAGGACTGTTGTTGTTGTTGTTGTTGTTGTTATTATTTTGGCCTCTAGGAAGAATTGGGTTGGGTTGCAGCCCAACCTGAATTCTCCCACATGGGCATTTGTTGCCCAAAAAGCAAAACTGGAAGTGACATGATATCCTAAGGTCTGTTGTTATGTGCCTTTAAGTTGGCTCTGACTTGTGGTGGTCCCATCACAGTGTTTTCTTGTCAAGAATCATAGAGTTTGAAGAGACCTTAAGGGCCATCCAGCCCAACCCCCTGCCATGCAGGAATAAACAATCAAAGCATTCCTGACAGATGGCCATCCAGCCTCTGTTTAAAAGAAAGAGACTCCACCACACTCCGGAGCAGTATATTCTATTTCTGAACAGCTATTACTGTCAGGAAGTTCCTCCTAATGTTTAGGTGGAATCTCGTTTCCTGTAGTTTGAATCCATTGGTCCATGTCCTAGTCTCTGGAGCAACAGAAAACAAGCTTGTTCCATCCTCAGTATGACATCCCTTCAAATATTTAAATATGGCTATCATGTCCCCTCTTAACCTTCTCTTCTACAGACTAGACATGCCCAGCTCCCTAAGCCCCTCCTCAAAGGGCATGGCTTCCAGAACTCTTACCATCCTGGTCGCTCTCCTCTGGACATGTTCCAGATTCTCAATATCCTTCCTGAATTGTGGTGTCCAGAATTGGACACAGTATTCCAGGTGAGGCCTGACCAAAGCAGAATACAGTGGCACTATTACTTCCCTTGATCTAGACACTATATTCCTATTAACGCAGCCTAGAATTGCATTGGCTTTTTTAGCTGCTGCATCACACTGCTGACTCATGTTCAGCTTGTGGTCCACGAAGACTCCTAGATCCCTTTGGCATGTACTGCCATCAAGCCATGTGTCACCCATCTTATATCTCTGTGTTTCATTTTTACTGCCCAAGTGTAATATCCTACATTTCTCCCTGTTGAAATTCATTTCGTTAGTTTTGGCCCAGCTTTCTAATCTGTTAAGGTCATTTTGGATTCTAATCCTCTCCTCTGGGGTATTCACTCAGAGGAGTTTTGCCATTGTCTTCCTCTTCAGCTGAGAGAGTGTGATATGCTCAAGATCATCCAGTGGCTCAGCAAGGATTTGAATCCTGGTTTCCGAGAGTTCTAGGCCAATGCAATTTTGGGCTGTATCAATAGAAGTATAGTGTCTAGATCAAGGGAAATAATAGTGCCACTCTATTCTGCCTTGGTCAGACCTCACTTAGAATACTGTGTCCAGTTCTGGGCACCACAATTCAGAAAGGATATTGACAAATTGGAGCGTGTCCAGAGAAGGGCAACTAAAATGGTGAAAGGTCTGGAAACAATGCCTTATGAGGAGAGACTTAGGGAGCTGGGTATGTTTAGCCTGGAAAAAAGACAGTTTAGAGGCGATATGATAGCCCTGTTTAAGTATTTGAAGGGATGTCACGCTGAGGATGGAGCAGGCTTGTTTTCTGCTGCTCCAGAGACTGGAACACGGAGCAATGGGTGCAAGCTCCAGGAACAGAGATTCCACCTCAACATGAGGAGGAACTTTTTGACAGTCATAGCTGTTCGGCAGTGGAACACACTCCCTCGGAGCATGGTGGGGTCTCCTTCCTTGGAGGTCTTTAAACAGAGGCTGGATGGCCATCTGTTGAGGATGCTTTGATTGTGATTTCCTGCGTGGCAGGGGGCTTGGACTGGATGGCCCTCGTGGTCTCTTCCAACTCTGCAATTCTATGATTCTAGTCTAACACTCTAATCCAGCGTTTCTCAACCGGGGTTCTGCGGAACCCTAGGGTTCCGTGAAACATCACTAGGGGTCCTGCAAGAAATATTAACGAGGCCTATTGGGCTTTAGGACCCAGGTCTGTCCCAGCCGCCTCCACCAGTTCCTCGGAGCTCCTTTCCCTGCAGGAGGAACCACAGCCTCTCACTGCAACTCACCTTTTCCTCACCATGTTGCAGAAGGTGCTGAAGATGGGGGATGGCAAGAGGAAGGAAAGCAGGTGCAGACTGGAAAGTGGGGGTGGGGAAGAAAAGAAGACACATTGCCGAAGGAGGGGTTTTTGCATGAAGTTCCACAGCCTGCAACCTCACCCCACAGAATCAGGATTTAACCACACACGTGTTTAAATATTAAAGTGAGTTAAATTGGTGGGGTTCTGTGCGGAGCCTTCCAGACTTTTAGGACATGGTTGTATGGCGCTTCTAGTACTAGAAGCAGTGTGTGTGTGCAAATTAATGTGTAGGGGTGGTGAAGAGCAGGGTGCAATTAATTCTATATCCTGCAAGATTTGGCTGTTGAATGGAATGCTTGGATCCTTTTGTGGAGTCTTTTGGTCTAATAATGCATCAAGGCCATTCTTATCAGAGTCTATCTTGACATGCATTCTGTTCCAGAAGAAAAATAAGGGAGATAAAGCAGGGGGTCCTTTAGAAAGAGGAAGATTTTCTGCCAGGTCCAACTGGGATTGTGAATGGAGTGGGAGGAGAGAGTGCTTTCTTAAGCAAGGAATGTTCAGAGGTGGTTTGCTTCTGAAATGCAGCCTATAGTGTCTGGAAACCATTCATTTCTATAGCGTTTGCTATTATCCACAGTTTTGTGTATCCACAGTAAGTCTGGGAATGGATCCCCCATGGATGGGGGGGGCTGTATTTCCAAAAAGAAATTCAGTAGTCTCAGCAAGCACATAGTGTTTCTGTTGAGGTCTCTACAGCAGGGTTTCTGAACAAGGCTTCCCTAGAACCCCAGGATTCCATGAGAGATTGTGATTGAAAAAAATAAAATAAAAACCATAGATATAATATTTTCAATACAGGGGTTTCCTGAGACCTGAGAAATCACTTGAAAGGTTCCTACAGGGTAAAAAGGTTGAGAAAGACTGCTCTAATCATGACACCACACTGATTATTCAACTAGAGTAGAGTCATTGGATAATCGGATTTACCTACATGTTGATTCACTATTGAACAATTTATTCAGTGCCTGTACCCTAGTATGGATCAATCAACAGGATTCCAGCCATGTACCTGTGCATTCTTGGAAGGTGTTTTCTTAGTATGAAAGTGAATCTTTTGGTGAAAGCATCACATCCAGCTGTATTAAATACCAGGTTGTAGATGATTTTTGTTCTGCCTTCCTCCTCTCCTTCATCTTCCCTGCCTCTGACTCAGCACTGCACCAAACATACTTGCTGGTTTGTGATTTCATAAACACCTAGCCTGGATTCCTGTTGGTGCCATACATCTATATGAGTGACCTTACACATGCAGTTGTACCTTTTTGGCCATTGGACAATGATGTTGTTACCTGAATTACTGGGGGTTCATGGGAACTCCACCCACATCAGATATTCATATGGGGAATTTTAATTAGCTCAATATGGCAGTGAGATGCTGGGTAACTGGGATCTTTTGAACTATGTATACCAGTACTAACTGATGAGACTTGCATCCAGAAAATAAAATTAAAATGTATTCATTGAAAAATAATCTTGGAAACATTCACAACAACACTCTGGCTTTAAACAATCACACAAGGCTAGCAAAGAAGAAGAGGAAATATTTGGATAGAGGAATAGAGTTTGGGATGCTACTATACCTAGCTGAAGAGCAGAGATTTGTGCAGAGAAGTATGGCTATGCACACTGGGTGAAACAGCAAACCAACAGGGTGACAACCTCTAGGAAACTGAGCACACTTTGGCTGTGTTTTGGGGTGATATTTATATTCTATATTCTCCCTGAATGGGTGTTTTGAGTGGAATACAATGTTAGATGTTGTTTCCCACAGTTAGACAATGGAAGCTCCAACTATGTTAACAATCACTAATGGCTGAGACATTGAGACTGATGGGTGTGAGGCAACCTTCTATTGTTCTGGGAGAGGGGGTAAGGAAAACAAGTTTTGCAGAGCATAGAGAGACCACTTGATTCAATTAATGAATTACTCACTTCCAGGGACATCCAGGAGAATTAGCACCTTTCCACCCTACCAGTCTGGGCGGGGGGTTCCACATAATTACTACACAAGTGTGTCTTTTATGAATTTGGGATGGCCTCTTCCTTATGTTTTCTGAGCACACCATGAGTCCTTGCATTTGGGAAGCTCTGGTCTACAGCCAACCACATGGAAGGCCAAATAATAAGCCAAATTATGAAATATAGCCAATTGATGAATTATTGGAAGGATGCAGGTGTCAGGGAAGGTAACAATGGACGTAGAACCACAAAAGATCCCAAAGATCATCAAGTCCAGTCTCCCCACTCAGTGCAGGAACTCCAGCTAGAGCATCCCCTGTTCATAATTTCACAGTTCACATATTCAGTTCACAATTTCTTAAATTTCTACAAGAGTAACCATTACCCATGCATTACACATTATCAGATGGTGCATAACTATTGGTCAGTGCCTTCAGTGCACCCCTGATTCACTGGTATTATAGGAACAGACAATGCACCTTTCCTATTGCACACTGAGACAATTAAGAAGGTACACAGGCAGAAATGCAGTTGGTTGCAGAGCACTTGTATTCTGCAGAATACTGCTGTAGCACAACCCCTGTGTAAATATGCAACTATAGATTTACACTACACAAGCATGATGTAGGATCCTGGTCTGGTCTGTGGTATCCCAGAGTATGTGCTCAGGGGGCAGAAGCTGTTGAGTCTTAGCCTGAAACATCAGGTGGTGGGATCTGTTAATTGTAGAATTATAGAGTTGGAAGAGACCACAAGGGCCATCCAGTCCAACCCCCTGCCATCCAGGAATACACAATCAAAGCACCCCTTACACACAGCCATCCAGCCTCAGTTTAAAAACCTCAGGACTGCCTGGAGTCAAATCAGGGCTAGATCCTTGTGTCATTTGGACTGCAGGTTTCCAGCATGGGGGAAAGCTGGGGTAAATTGCCCATCTAGACAAGCCTCAGTTCTCCCTTTCAGTTCTTGAGTGAAAGCAGTCAGGCATAGTTGTGGAAAATAAAATCCATTTCTTATCTAGCAATTGAGTTGAACATGAACTCCCTGTACTCATTCCATATTCTCAGCTCCCCAAACTTTACTTGGATCTTATAAATTCCTCTCTTCCTTACTGGACTTCATTCTTTTGCTGACTGCCCTAATTCTATTCCATCCTTCCTTTATCTAACTCTAAGAGACCAGCCTCTAGGATGGTTATGGCCTTTCCCATCCATAGCCCCCATCTATGTAAAGCATTTGTAAAGCATCCTTACAAACCTCCAGTTCCTTTTCCAACTTGGATTGAAATCCTGACCAAAAAGTCACTGTTGGCTTTCCCTGTTCACTGAAAGGAAAATCCATGGTACTGAACTTGAAAAAATATAGGCAGTAGGAGCAGTGGCTGGTGGCTTCCATCTCAGTGAGTCAGTAAATCAAGTCTGGGTTTCAGTCCCAACACTAAAGGAGCTATTCAAGGTGCTAAACCTATTTGATGGATACAGTGCAACATCTTTGACTATTTATTCATTTATTCCATTTGTATGCTTCCTTTCTCCCAATGCGGAACCCAAGGCAGCTCACAAAACTAAAACAGGATATATATGAATGGCCTCTTGAGAGTTTTTGACTGAATCCCACCACAGATCCACCACTCTAGTGACATGGAAGCCACCATGAGACAGCAAGGAGAAACAACAAAGGAGAGGTTGCTCTGTGGACAAATGGAGGAATGCCTACTGGGGCTAAAAGCAGGGTCTTTTTTTAGACTCAGATTGGCTTGGGAGAACAATCCAAGATCATCTCAATATTTTTATTCAGTAGACTGCACTCAGCTCTCAACAACCGCAGATGGTCTGATAAAATCAGAGCTTGGAAAAGTTCCGGGTGGGGGTGGGGGGGGCTTACAGTTTCTATGGTCCTCTAGCCAATATAAACATAGTGGCCAGGGGTATTCTGGGAGATGCATTTCAAAAAAGTAACTTTTTCAAGTTCTGGGTAAAAGGCTTGAAAGCTAGCAGCTCTAGCAAGAGCAGCATTGTCCATCTGTTGAATGGTTAAAATATTTGGACATTTTTTTTCCTGGTGTATGTGATGGCAGACCAGAGCTGCTAGATTCGCCATTAAAGTAGAATTACACTCATTAGAACAAATGCTTTTTAAAGAGGATATTTGAACGATGTTTTTAAAGGAAATAATGCAAATCCACAGAGAGTCAAAATGACTAATGTTTGCTTGAGTGTGGGAGCTGCTTTACCTCCCCACAAATGTTTTCTTAGCTCCTTTCTACTTGCTTTTAGATAGATTTGAATTACAGTTGAGCCCAAACTTTGTGCCTGTTTTTATGTTTGCGGCACAATCATTTCCAACCCTATTGACTTATGCATAGAAGTGCTCTCTCTCTCTCATACATGTACACATGCACACACACACCAGTTTTTTCTTGCTCAACTGCTGCTCAGCTGTCACTAGATGTAATGGGCAGTGGAAAGTAATATATCACCATGAGAACTTCCCAATCGCATTTGATTCCCGAAGCTAAGCACATTGTGTCTGGGGCCCTTTCAGACTACAAAATTACAGTATAGTGATGATTCCACTTTAACTGCCATAGCAACACCCTATGGAATCCTGGGATTTGGAGTTTAGAGAGATGTATCTAGAATTCTGAGCCAGAGACCTGATGGTGTCATTCAGCTGGTTTGCACCAGTTCTCCGTAATCATTGTCAAAATTGTTAAAAGACATGGAAACTGTGGAGATAAAAAGGGGAGCCATGAGTAGCAAAGGGGAGGTGAAGGTAGAGACCAGAGCAAATGAGGAAGATAGAAAGGTGAGAGGATCAAAGGGAGGAAAGGACTGTTACCTGAATTTTTGAGGTCTGTGGAAATGCCATGCGTATCTACCAAAATTCAGTATTTCTATGGGGAATTTTAATTAGCTCAAATAGTAGTTGCAAGAGATCATGTAATGGTGGGATCTTTTGATCTTAGTATACTGGTACTCATTGATGATACTCACAGGCAGGAAATAAAATAAAAATGGTTTTTACTGAAAAATAATCAGAGGAATGCACACATACGTACACTCAGGCTTCATGCACTCACACACGGCTATTGAAGGAAGTTGGAAATAGAGGGATAGAGTTTGGGATGATGGGTTATACCATACCTGTCCAATGGACACAGATTTGTGCAGAGAAGAAGAATGTCTGGAGGAGCTGGTTGACTCAGCAAACCAACAGAGTAATGGCATCTGGGAAACTGAGCACACTTTGGTGGTGTTTTGGCATGATATTTATACTTGATATTCCTCCTGAAGGGGTGTTTTGAGTGGAATACAATGTCTGCTGGTGTTTCCCAGGGCTGAACAATGGATTCTCTGGATGCGTTAACAATCGCCAATGGCTGAATCATCAAAACCAACAGGTCTCATAGGATAGGTGAGAGGAAAAACCAGTTTTACAAGGCAATGAGTGTCCAGCTACTTTGACTGGATTAGTGAATAACTCACTTCTATATACGTACAGGAGAATTGGCCCATTTCCTCCCTAACTCATTAGTTCAAGTGGGGGTTTGCTTAATTCTTACCTGGGCGTGTATTTTAGGAATTTAAGCTGGCTACTTCCTTAGGTTTTCTGAGCACACCTCAAGCTTTTGCCTGAGCTGACTGGGAAGAGCAAGATTCCATTCCCATTCCCCTCTGCTGAATTAACTGGCTTACTGGTTCATACATGAATCTCTGGAAAAGTTCCAGGGTTAACAACTTTGAAATTCAGTTTTCTGTGGGACAGATGAGGAAACCAGGGATGAGAGTCATCAACAATGCTGTTCAGGTCTTGCAAACTCAGAGCAGCTGCGCCTTGCTTGACAGAGACAATCCACCTGTCATGGGATCTTTTTTCCTGCTCACTTCAACTTTGTTGGCATTTGCTGTCAAGTTGGCTTTGGGTGCATCTACACTGTAGAAATAAAGTAGTTTGACACCACTTTAACTCTTGTAGTTCCATCCTATTGAATCCTGGAGTTTGTAGTTTTACAAAGTCTCTAGCCTTCTCTGCCAAAGAGTGCTGCTGCCTCACAAAACTACAAATCCCAGGATTCTGTAGGATGGAGCCATGGCAGTTTAAGTGGTGTCAAACTGCACTATTTCTACAGTGTTGATGCACCCTTTATCCCATATAACACATAGGAGAATCTTCTGTGTGCAAAGAAGATGACCCCCTTCCAAGCTGTCCTTATTCTTTGCTGGTGCAAATCTTTTAATCTTGGAATTAACTAAACTATCATCTTATAATAATCATAAACTTTAAAAAAGTATTTTGGATCATTGTGTTACCTGGCCTTACACCCTCTCTCTCCAATAATTCAGCAATAATGGACATTATTGCAAGATCTAGGTAGACCAGGACAAACCAAAATTGGGTTCAGGTGAAGGTCACCCAGAACCTAATGAAGATGTCTTAGAAATTCCCAGCAATGCCCAAGGTGGAATTAAGTGAAGCCCCTTAGGATTAGAGTCATGAAGGTGGAATGCGCTAATCCCTCTTAGATGCTCTTGCCAGTGAGTCATACTCCCAAACAAACAGTGACTGGAACAGTCATTATCTATGCAAGTGTCTTTCCTCACATTTTTTCCTCTTCCACAATAAGGAGGCTGCCATAAACCCATCAACCTTGATATCTCAGCCATTAGCGGCAATTAACAAAGTCTGGGTTTCTTTTGTTTAACTGTGGGAAACCCTTCCGAGTATTGTTTTACCCTCAAACACTCCTTCAGGATACCAAATTGGGTATAAATATTAGCCCCAAATAATAGCCAAGTGTTCACAGTTCTTCATATGCCATCACTCTGCTGGTCTTCTGTGTCACCCTCAGCTTCTTGCCTGAATCTTCTTTGCTGCGTGAACTTCTGCTTTTCAGGACCGGTACTTGTGGCTTCCCCGAATCTGTTCCTCTATACAAATCTTTCTGCCTTAATTCTTCATTAGCCTTGTGTAGTCTCTTGTGAGCATGAGTGTTAATGCTTCTGTGTTTATTTTCCAATAAAAACCATTTTTATTTCATTTTAAACTTGGAGTCTCATCAGTGAGTACTGGTATACACAGGTGCAAAGATCCTGAAATTACCCAACCTCTCACAGCCATACCTTTGAGCTAATTAAAATTCCTCAATTTAATATCATAATTTGAGTGTTACAAGTGGCCCCCCATGGACTCCACACATGCGGGTAACAGTTTGACATGAACATTCTATTCCCCAGCCCTACGGAACTATCATAAACTAAGAAGGAGCTTTGAAAAAAAAAACCCAAGAAAATGATCTTTATGGAAAGAAGCAGCCAGCTTAAAAATGGACATAAATTTGTTAGTTCCTTAGCATTTTCTCTCATTTAGTTAATTATACATTCTCAGATGGTGCAGAAGTATTTGTTAGTACTTTTATTGTACAATTGGATTCACTGGGATTGCAGAGACAGGCGTTGCTCATTCCTTCTTGCACAATGGAACAATAAGCAAGACCACTAGCAGATAATGCTATCACTTGTACAATGTTGGTATTCTGAAGAAAGTTAGGTGAGGTGCATCCAACATTGGCAGAAAACTGTAATAACCAGTTTTTAAAAATTAAACTGGTTGTGCTATAGAAATGGGCTTGGTGCTGTATCCTTCACCCATCCCTGACTTGGTGGTTGTTGTTATTTGCTGTCAAACTAGTTTTGACTTAAGGCAACCCTATAAATGAGAGACCCTACATGACACCCAGTTATTAACAGCCCTGCACAGATCTTGCAAACTCAGGGCAGCTTCCTTGGTTGAATCAATCCACTGTAGTGAGATCCTCCTCTTTTTCTACTGCCTTCCACTTAACCAAGCACTATCGTCTTTTCCAATGATCTCATCTCATCATCATCTCATATGTCCAAAATATAAGCTACAGCTTAGTCATGTTGGTTTCTAGGGAGAGTTGGGGCTTGATTTGCTCTTGGACCCATATATAGTCAGACCCCGTATCTGCAAGGGTTCAGTTCCCAGACTTACCGTGGATACCAAAAACCACGGATAACTGTGAATGCTATTAATTATACTGTAATGTACTTCTGGTAAAAAATACCACAGAGTTGCTTTGGAGGACCTAGAAGATTTTCTAGGAAGATTCTGTGGTATGTGTTCCTGTTCTGAAACCATGGAAATTGGTTCTGTAGATACAGAGGTCCAACTATATTTGTATTTTTGGTGGTCCATGGTATCCATAAAGCTCTCCTCCAGTACACATTTTAGAACCTTCCTTAGAGCTTCTGGCTTTAGTTTATATAGGAGCAGTGCTGGTTTTTAGCTTTGGGTTAACTTATGATGGGAAATTTACTCAGGCATCTAGAATGCCATTCCAAGTACAAATCCATTTTAAAGTGAAAAGAAGTGAGGGTGGAGATTGTCTTTTTTTTTTTTTTAAGAAAAAGAAAAATATCCAGGGGCACAGGTAATTTGTCATTATGCTTATGTTTGCTATTCCAGAGTTTTTCCAGTGTCTGGGTTGAGTGTACCAGCTCCTTTACTGTGACTTCAGCAGATCATAGGAGAGAAAAAGTGAGATGCTGTTAAATTAATTACTATCACTTACTGGTATCCAAATGTTATGTGATTAGGCTAAGATGAGTAATGTTTGCTAGTGTGTGGGAGATGCAGCTTTTCCTGCCCACGAAGGTTTTCTTAGTTGTGTTATCCTGCTTGTAGTAGAGATGGAAAGGATTGAGGCTGAGCTCAAAAAGGAGGTGCCATTTTGTGTGTTTGACACTGTCAAGTTAGCCACGACAACATCAGGTGGTGTCATTTAACTAACTGTATTCTAGCCCTTTAGCAGTTCCTGATCTGCTGTCTTAGCCCATTGGATTTTGTACAATATATAATGGCAATATAACTGCTCTGGAAGTCAACACATGACTTGTCTGTTCAGTGAAGAACCAAACCAATTACAAAATTGCACAACTAGGACCTCTGCATATCTTTAATAAGAGCAGAGATTAGATCGTAACTTAGAAAAGCTATGGTTACACTCCACAGGCCTCTGAAGAATGAATTATGGCCATAGTAACTATTTTAAAGTAATTACTTTGTCACTATTCAAAAGTAACTAGGTGTGTTCTTTAGTGCATTTTAAAAGCATCAGAATATTATAGGGTGATGATCTGTGGTCAAAGCAGTATACAGTTGTCCCGCCACATTCATGGATTTGGTATTCACAGTTTTAAGTATTCATGGCTTGAAAATATTCTTAAAAAAATAATAATCCAAAAAGCCAACCTTGATTTTGCCATCTTATATAAGGGACACCATTTTGCTATGCCATTGCATATAATGGGACTTGAGTATTCATGGATTTGGGTATTCACAGTGGTCCTGGAACCAAACCCCAGAAAATGTGAAGGGACAACTGTAGTCACAAAGCTCTGAACTACCGAAATAACTAAGACAGTTACAGTTACACTCCAAAATGAGTGACATCATCCCTCTCCTTAGTCATTTCAAAAAGGGAATAAATTACAAGTGAATTGTGATTTGGAATGAGTTATTTTGAAACTCTGGATTGGATTTGCAACAAAATGTTCCACTAGGATGGGACACTTTATAGCACAGGGTAATGGCTTGGTAATGGCTTGGTCATTCAACTACAAGTCCCTGGAGTCCTAGCCAACATAGTCAATGCTAAAGAATACTGGGAGTAGCACGTCAACATGCTCGCTTGGCGAGGACACAGGAGAGAGCCTTCTCAGTGGCTGCTCCCACCCTTTGGAACTCCCATGGGAAGCTAGGCTGGCCCCCTCCCTGTTGTCATTCCACTGGCAGGCAAAAACATTTTTGTTTAAGCAGGACATTAGCATATAAGTGTGGCTTTTATCAGGGTGCGTTTTTATGCTGTTTTTATTTTTTTATCTGTTTTTAGTGTGTATGTTTTAATTGATTTTAATTGTGATTTTGATTGTTTGTACGCTGCCTTGGGTTGCACTTTGGGAGAAAGATGGCATAGAAGTGGCATAAATAAATAAAAAAAATGAATAAATATCTGGAGACCACAGAATTTCCACCCCACTGCTATAAAATGTACACGTTCAGGTTTCCAGTCAAGCTTCTTTCCAGAATGTTCATTTCTACTGTCTTCTATTTCATCCCCCTAAAGAGAGGAGATGTGTGGCCTGTGGACCACATGTGACCCCCAGGAGCTCTAAGTATGGCCTCTGAACCCCTCCCAGAGTCCCTAGACCCCAACATTTGAGGTGGGGTAATTTTGGGGGCATGTTTTTTACCCCAGCCACCCCAAATCTGCCAAAACCAGAGTTGTTCCCTTCTCCTGGTACTCCAGATCCCCCCCACAACCACCAAAGAACACAGAAAAATGTTTTAAAATTGACCAAAAACACACTGGCCAGGCAGGAGCAAGGAGGAAAAATGGCCCTCCCTGTTAGTATGCCCTACTACCATCTCCCCAGGGTACCTCATATTTGGAAATATTGGACACTTTTTGGGGTTGGGTTGACTGGGGCAAACCAAAGGTCAGTTGGAGGTCACAATGACCTGGGATGTGTCTTCAAAATATAATGCCAAGTAAAGCCCAAGTTAGGTTTATTCAGAAAGACCCTTAGTAAACCCAGTCGTTAAGGAGGTATGTGCTACTTCTTTCTTCCAGCACTGGGTGTTTCAGCAACGATCAATCAAGCAGTAAGTGACCATTCCTTAATCTATTCCTATGGAAATCTTTCTTATACCCCCACCTATCCAACTTTGAGAGGTTTTCACAAACCCATAAGTTCCTATCTCCCAGCATTTAAAGCAATCAACTGAGTTTCAGTTCCCTTTGTCTATCCTGGGGGAAAGCCATCCAGGCTTTGTCCTAACCAGAGTACCCCTTCAGGATATGAAATAGGGTATAAGTATTGGTCCTCTAACAATAGGAAAGTGTGCCACAGATGAACACTGACACTCTGCCAGAGTCTCTGTGCCACCCTCAGTCTGAGCATCTTGGCTGTATGAAACTCTTGTCTTCAAGACTATGGACATTTTCAGACACCCCTTACCACGCAAGCAGCCTCCGGAGTAGCAATGAGGCTGCTGCGCAGCAGGGGGTCCTTTTCGGATGCCACCGTCCCTCTTCCGGGACCATTCGTGGCACGTCCATGAAGCTTTGGAAGCAGCCACACCATATTTCAATCACAGGAGTTGCCCGGTAAGGGGCATCTGAAAATGTCCTATAACTATAAACCTATCTTCGCAGAACTCTCTCTATCCAACCTCACCACCTTTCTTTCCAATAGCCTTACATGGTTCTTAAGAGTGTACGTTTTATATGCTCGCACATCCGCTGTGTTATTTCCAATAAAAATACTTTATTTCACCTTAACTGGAGTGCTCTCTATAGTTAATAGTGGTATATATAGGTAGAAAGATCCCCAAAGTTACCCTTTTCTTGCAGGCTTCCATTTGAACTAATAATCCCTCCAGATAATGATAGAAATGTTGGCATTACAGGTGAGGCTCTAAAGCACCCACCCACCCCTTAGGGTAACATCCCTCCCCTGTGCAACTGCCCACCACTGCCCTAAAGTCACCAATTCCATGGCAACTGAGCATGGTCAATGACACTGGTCTGCTTTAAGAGTCCCCACCATCTTGGGCTGTTCTTCCATGTGTTCCCCTTATTGGCTGGCAGTGACATTTGGTCTACATAACAGCACTGACAGCGAGAACAATAGAAATACAGGTCACCCCCTGTATGCGCAGAACCAATATCCACAGTTTTAGTTATCTGCATCTGAAAAAAATAGGGACATATTCCATAGTGTCATGCTAGAAAACTTCTAGATGCATCCTCTCTAGGAATCAACTAAGTCCTCCAACACAACTTTATGGTATGTTAGTACCAGATGTCCTTTATAGCGTCCACTATTATCCATGATTTCGTTTATAAATAATAAGTTCAGGAACGTATCTCCCACAGATACTGGGGCAACCTGAATAATGATTCTTGACAGCATGAGAACACAAGAAAGGCCAGGAAAATGAAATACAGGGCCCCTCAGCATCCACTGGAATTTGATCCATGGATGCTCAAGTCTCATTATGTACAATGGTGTAGTAAAATGGCATCCCTTATCTAAAATAGGGAAGAGCAAGTTTTGCTTTCTGGATATTTTTTTTTTAGGGGATGGGGGAATATTTTCGATCCATGGTTGGTTGAATCTGTGGGTGCAGATAGCAGAACCTGTGGATACAGAGGGCCAACTTAAATCGATCTATCTGTTCAGTCCTGTTGAGTAATATAAAGTGTAATGGAAATTGTAAGGCAAATCCAACCACCTTTGTAGGGATGATGGGGAATTTTTTTCAGTGAGCATTTTGCTGTAAACCAACATAATCAACACTTCCCAAACTGATATGTACATAGAACAAAACATTGTCAACCTTCACCACTCACACCTCTCTTTAGACCTTGTGATGCAGTTCTGTGGTTGAAACAGGTGCCCAAAGAGTGTGCGTGTGTTGGAGGAAGTACAGCCTTTAGTCTGAATCCTATTGGTTAGCCCCAACTGGAAGAGAGCTGTTGAATAATGCATCAACACATAGGTAAACCCCATTGATTCAATGGGTCTACTCTAGAAGGGATGAACAACAGAATCCAGGAGAGAGAAATCGAGTGAAATAACTTGCAAAAATGAACATAGTAAGCAAAATTGGGGGAGGGGGGATGGCACATTATGGAAAAATGAAGATGTGCTGCAAATTCATGCAGAAATGAGACAAGAATGAATTTGAGGTTGGGAAAATGGGAGATCCCCATTATTGGATATTTTTGTTGTTGCGTGCCTTCAAGTCTTTCCCAACTTATGGCAACCCTAAGGCAAACCTCTCTCAGGGTTTTTGTGGCAAGATTTCTTCAGAAGGGGTTTGCCTTTGCCTTCCTCTGAGATTGAGAGAATGTGACTTCCCCAAGGTTACCCCATGGGTTTCCATGGGGTGACTAGGTCTCCAGAGTCCTAGTCCAACACTCATACCAGTACACCATGCTGGTTTCTTCTCCAGTCATCAGGGGGAGGTGACGAAACTCAAGGTGAGAAAGCTGCCTTGAAAACTATGTGTGTACATTTGGTTTCCTCATTTGCTAAGCTTTGTGGCTGGCATTCAGTATTTCTGTAACAGAAATAGGAGTTAATAATTACATATCTGTAACCACTCCATATTTAGTAAGACTTCATATTCTTACTGTAGGACTAGGTAAATGCCCCTTCCCTATGATGTACCAATAACACACGCTCACATTCACTCAATAAGAATTCTTTATTGGTAAGGAATCGTGCGTCAGGAACATAGAACAAAGCCAAAACTGAACACAGGCTAGCACAAACCTCCAGATAAACCCTTACAGCGTGAGAATGGCATTTAGGGGGAGAAACGGTTCAGCCAGCACCTGGAGCTGCGACCTTGAGCTGCTGTGGAGAACAGCGTTCCCAGGCCAACAAAGCGGGCTGGCACCCCTCCAAAGACAGAGGGGCTAAGCAAAGGAAGCAGGCCAAAGCCAGCCTCATGTCAGGGTCCTCCATGAATTCCACTCTAAACCCCAGAATCCAGGGATGAGCCTGACATACCACCCTCCCGAAGAAAAACTTCCCCCCCTTCAGCCTGGCTTATCAGGAAAGCGGGCATGGAACTTTTGTAATAAGCGCGGAGCATTCACATGTTCAACATTAACCCACTCAGCATGGCCCAAAGGCAAATGTTTCCATTTCACCAGATATTGTAAACCCCCACTGTGTACTCGAGAGTCCAATACATCAGAAATTTCAAAATGTTGATCTTTGTCGACCAGGATAGGACGGGGTGCAGGTTCCGGATCTTGATGATGATGATCCGAAAGGCACACCGGCTTGAGTAAGCTAGAATGAAACACAGGGTGGACATTACAGTACAGCTTGGGCAGTGATAGTTCAAAAGCCACGGGATTAATTTCCCTAACAATAGGAAAAGGACCAATATATTTAGGCCCCAGCTTCTTCGAGGGTTGTGGGCTCTTTAGGAATTTAGTGGACAAGAACACCAAGTCCCCAATTGCATACTTCGGGGTAGGGTCCCGTTTCTGGTCGGCATGATGCTTATAACGTGCTTTTGCAAAGTCCAAAGCCAATACAACTTTTGGCCATGCCTCTCTAATCTTTTGACTCCATTGGGTCACCGAGACCGGGTCCTTTGAAGTCCCCTCCCCTAAAGGCAGAGGGTTAAAGTCTTGCCCTGAAACAATTTTAAAAGGAGAGAAGCCAGTGCTCTGGTGTGTGGCGTTGTTATATGCGACCTCCGCAAAAGGCAAAAGGTCCACCCAATCGGATTGCTGGAAGTTTGCATAACACCTTAAATACTGTTCCAGAATCTGATTTACACGTTCACTCCACCCATCACTCTGTGGATGATGGGAGCTGCTCAACCCCAATTCAACTCCCAAAAGTTTTGTGAACGCCTTCCAGAAGTGGGAGGTGAACTGAGCCCCCTGATCTGAAATGATCTTAGCAGGAACCCCATGTAATCTGTAAATGTGCTGCAGAAATAATCTGGCTAACTGGGGGGCTGCTGGGAGCTTCTTACAGGCCACAAAATGCGCTTGCTTTGAAAATAAGGCAGTCACAACCCAAATAACGGTCTTTTTCCTACTCTCTGGTAACTTTACTATGAAATCCATTCTGATGACTTCCCAGGGCTTAGTGGGGGTAGGCAAAGGTAGCAACAAGCCTTTTGGCTTCCCCCCTCCTTTAGCCATCGCACATGTGGGGCACCCTTTGACATACTCCTCCACCTCCCTCCTCATTTTGGGCCACCAAAACTGCCTCCGTGTCAAATGTAATGTCTTTACATATCCAAAATGCCCTGCACTTTTCACATCATGGCACTTGTTTAGGATGGCAGACCTCATAGCCTCTGGAACATACAGGCACTCCCCCTTCCAGGCCAGGCCCTCCTGTAGGACTACCTCCCCTCGGTGAGCCAAAAACCACGGGTCCTTGGGGAGGGCTGCTGCCATTTGGGCTTGCCAGCCACCCCATTGTCCCTGGAGACTGGGGGAGAGGGCGCTAAGAAGGGCGGAGTCAGTGTCACACTGGAGCCTGAGGTCCCTGCTGGTGGCTCGCCATTTCCACTTGCCCCAGAGTCCAAGCCTGGCCCCAAAGAGGGGCCTGCCGGGGTCTCCAGACATTTGGCCTTACTGCGCGTGAGAACTGCCAGCCCCAGATGGGAGGGGGAGAAGACTGTGTCAATCATGTTGAGGGAGCCTGGACAAAGCGTCAGCCAGGAAATTCTTTTTTCCTGGGATAAACTTTAGGGTGAAATTGAACTGGTAAAAGAAGCTGGCCCACCAAATCTGTTTAGGATTAAAACGCCTTGGGGTTCTCAAAGCCTCCAGTTCTTGTGATCTGTCCAAACCTCGAAAGGTTGGAAAGATCCTTCCAGCAGGTGGCACCAGGTCTCTAAGGCCAATTTCATTGCACCCGCCCCCTTTTCCCACACAGGCCAATTTTGAATTTTCTGGACAGATATGCACAAGGCCGAAGCTCCCCTTCTTCATCCTGTTGTAACAACACCCCTCCCATTGCCACGTCTGAAGCATCAACTTGAACCACAAAAGGTTGGGAGGGGTCAGGGTGCTTAAGAATCGGTTCAGAGGTGAAAAGCTTCTTCAGCTTGTCAAAGGCCCTTTGGCATTGGTCAGACCACACAATCTTTTGGGGAGGCTTCTCTGCCTTCCCTGTCCCCTCCCGTTTCTCCCGTTTCTTTTCACCCGCCCCCTTGGTTTTCAGCAAGTCAGTCAGAGGAAGGGCTACCGCAGCAAAGTCAGGGATGAAGGACTGGTAAAATTAGCAAACCCCAGGAAGCTCTGCAGCTGCTTCCTGGTTTTCGGGGCCTCCCATGCAAGCACCCCCTTTACTTTCTCTGGGTCCATTTCCACCCCTTTGCTTGAAATGCAGTACCCCAGGTAATCTAAGCGGCTTTGGTGGAATTCACACTTTGACATTTTGGCATACAAATGGTTCTCCCCCAACCTAGTAAGCACCTTCTTTACCAATTTTACATGGGACGTATAGTCCTCTGAATAAATAAGTACATCATCCAAATATACCAGTACCCCCTTGTACAAAAACTCTCTCAGCACATTACTTTAACAGCCAGCAGCCAGAGTGGATGAAGGAGGTCTGTTCAGCTGCTGATGAGGGTGCAAGGAGGAGGATGTTCTAAATGCCACCAACCAATCAGACAATCAGAAGCAGGGCCCCTATCACAATTCCTTGTTGCACTGCAGATCACTGGTGGGAGGGGAATGGAAATGTGATCCTTCTTGCACTCTGATTGACAGCTGAATAGATCTCCCTTACGCTATCGGGCTGCTTGCTTCTACAGTAGGGTGTTACACATTTTACCATGCCTTACACCCCCACCCTATAAAATTTCATAATATGGCAATATTGAGACATTCACGAGGTCTAGTACACTGGGATAAGCCCAGCATGAGATCAGGTGGAGATCACAGGGACTTAAAGAAGGTGTCATGGAAAACTGCCAGCAGACATGCCCAAGACAGGATTAAGCGAAGCCCCTAGTAAACAACACAATCTCAGAGGTATGTGCTAATCCCCTCTAGGACACATTGGTGATGAGTCACTCAGCACAAATGAACAAGTGACCAAAACAACCATTATCCCTAGAAAAGCCTTTCCTCACACCTTTACTATCCCACAATACTGAGGTTGTCGTAAACCAATCAATTCCTATATTTCAGCCATTAAAAGTAATCAGCAAAGTTTCAGTTTTCTTTATTTAACTGTGTGAAACCTCTTACAGTTTTGTCCTAAGTTCAAAATACCTCTTCAGGGCATGAAATACAGTATAAATATTAGTCCCAAACAATAGCAAGGTGTACCACTGTGGATGAGACCTTGCCACCCTCTCTGTTGGTGTGCCTTCAGATAGAAGCTTCCAGTGCCATCCTCAGATTTGGTCTGAGTCTTTCGCTTCTCCCTCTTCAAGACTGATAATTATTGTTCCTATCTTCCAAATTTTTTCCTCTGTCTATCCTTTCTTCCTTTAACTCTTTGTTAACCTTGTGTGGTTCTTATGAGTGTGAGTGCGTGCATAAATGCTTCTATGTTATTTTCCAATAAAAACCATTTTACTTCACTTTAACTCGGAGTCTCTGCAGTTAGTACTGGTATACATAGGTGAAAAGACCCTGAAAGTTACCTGACTTCTCACAGCCATCCATTTGAGTTATAATAATTCCCTAATTAATAACTCAGATTTGTCATCATGAGTGGGCTCCCCATGGACCCCTACCTATTTGGGTAACACACACAGAAAACTAATTAGCTGATTTAGAATGTTAGCATGTATTTTTTTTTTAATTGGAATGGCATACTCTGAGCAACTGTGATTGATGCTTAGTAGTATCAGGCTTAATGACATTACCAGGAGCTGCTTCTTGTTACATTGCCCTTGTGACATCCTGTTACATCAGAAGGGGTCTTAGGTTTTGGCCCTGAAATCTTAGGGCCTGGAATAGTCCTGACCTGGCAACCCTAGTTGAAGGCAACAGACATAGGTGCAGACTATGAGCTGTGTCTTCATTACAAAGCAATTCCAGGGAGTGTCGGGGACACAATTTGGGGAAATGAATGGCTTTCAGATTCTTATTTGAGGAGATTTAGTAATGTAGATATTGGGAGTGGAAGCTGGAGGCAGCTGCAATCACAACTTCATTGAAGGATTTAAAACAAGAGGATACTTCTCAGTTGAGTTGATGGCCCTTGGGGTCCACTCCAACTCTTTGATTCTGTGAAATATACATGGCAAGAAACGCCAAACAAGTCTTGAACAGAAACGACAATGCAGAAAGAATCACAACCCAGAAACATCACCCAAGGAGACCTTATGCTGTGCTTTCTGCAACCGGACTTGTTTATCTCGGATTGACCTTTTTAGTCATCAGCGCACTTGCAGAAAGAACGGGATGAGTCCTTCCTGAATCTTCGTTTGTGAAGAAAAGCCAGAGAGAGAGAGAGTCCTACCACCCCTTGCTATACCTTGGAGTAATTCCTGGTTGACAACAAAACTCCAGTCATGAAGTTTCCCCATACAATGTGATCCACTGTTTAACACCTCTTTCGGTTTATATAGTTTCATAATTTAAACTTACTGTTTGTGGCACTGTATTGCCATCTAGTGCTGGCTCGGGATTTTGCACTGGATTGTTAGTTGGATCAGTAGAGTTTGACAGCTGACACCACCAGCTTCTGTGCATATGATGTTCTCCACAACATCCACTCTGTGAAGTACAGTCCATAAAGCAGCCACACAAAACTGTGGGGGAAGATAGAAAGAGAGGGGTAAATGAAGGCATTTGATCTCATGGCTTTTATGCTAGTGGGGTAGAAAATCCAAATTCTGGGTTTTAAAGGAGCTTGCAAGAAATGAGCCTGTTGAAGACAGGGTATTTTCAATGCCTCTCATTCTTATAGGGTCGCCATAAGTCGAAGCCAACTTGACAGCAGTTCATAGCAACAATCCTAGGTGAAAATCCTAATCTCCCAAGATAGATTCAGCTCCTTGGACAGATCGTTTACATTTCAGACCAAACTCCATAACCAATTTTTTTAGCCACTCTCTATGACATGGTAATCACCATTTGCCACTCTATTAAGGATATGCCCAGGACAGAACTAATCTCCATAGAATACACTAGCTTGGCATATTGAATAAGACCAGGAGGGTTACACTCCACAACCCTATTTGCTGTTTGGAAACTGGTGGCAGGGCTTTTTTTTTTTTTATCCTGTCTGCTCTGTGTATGTCATCAATTGCTGTATTTGTATAGATGAGATTTTGTTAGTGGGCCCTTTGTATCCATTATGGTTCCAGGACCCCCTATGGATACCAAAATCCATGGATGCTCAAGTCTCATTATATACAATGGCATAGTAAATTGTGTTTCTTATATAAAATGGCAAAATCAAAGTTTGCTTCTTGGAATTTATTTAATTTTTACAAATATTTTCAAGCCATGAATGGTGGAATCCATGGATACCAAGTCCATAGATTTGGAGGGCCAACTATATTTATTTGTTTGTTACATTTATATGCCACTCCACCCGTTCCCCCCGCTGCTGCCATGAGCTCAGGGCAGCAAGTATGGCTTTCCTTCTGCCCATTTTATCTTCATTAGAACCTTGTGAGGGAGGACTGGTTGCAGAAAAGTAAGTGGCCTAAGGTGGGAACTTGGACCTGGATCTTACACCCCAACAGCCTAAACACAGTGCTCCAATCCTTAGTCAAGAGTCTTGGTGAGGAGATTTAGTCAGTAAATTGACCAGCACTCAGTGTGAATTAACTCAGAACCAGAGATGGGATACAGACTCATTTACAACTTCACCTCAGTTGTATTCATGTTATGCTCGCAATACAAGGTAGACACAGCAAGCACTTAATCACTTTAGGATTCTTATGCTGTCTTTCACCACTCCCTGAGCCAGCCAGTACAACTTCTCCAGGAGAAAACAAAGGTGTGGCAGGGAGCAAAGGATAAACTACCAATGAAGAACAGAGACCTTCATAGCATCAAATCATGGGCTGAGCTTGTAATAAAGCTGGACCATCTCTGGAGAGGTGAGATGCCCCTTTATCATCTTCCACCATGGAGAGGCCCTGTGAGGTAGCTGCTACTTTGACAGGAATCCTTAGAGCTCGAAGGAGTTATTTTTTTTAGGGTGATAGCTTTGTGTTTTAGGCCAAAAACCTAACTTTTCCTGGATCTGGGAATTTTCCAAGCTCTCCTGTTACCTTTTGTAATACATTTGTTTATTTATTTATTTAGCAATAGCATTGATGTTTATATACCTCTTATCAGTGTCAAAGCACTCCCTAAGTGGTTTTACAATGTGTTAGCTAATTGCCCCCAACAAACTGGGTACTCATTTTACCAACCTACGGAAGGATGGAAGGCTGAGTCAACCTTGGAGCCCTCTGGGATTAAACTCATAACGTTGTGGCTTGCAGTACTGGCATTTAACCACTGCACCAGCAGGGCTCCTTGTATATTAAAATATGTATTTGTTGTGGGTACTTTCAGCTTGACTCCAACTTATAGTGATCCTATCCTAGGGTTTTCTTGGTAAGATTTGTTCAGAGGATGTTAGCGCCCCTGACAAACCCCATCCTCAAGAATCCCCAAAACTGGCTTATTAATAATTTGGCATATTAATATAGTCATCAACATGGCAGGAGGGTAAAACCCAAGTACTCGCTGTAAGGATCCCAAAGGCAAGTACTAAGCCATGGATTGCCCAGGTGAAAGACTATTGACAAATTCCAAACTGGAAGAAACATAATGAGATCAAGCTAAACCTGAGGACATTGCCTGCGCACACCTTGGTGACAGACAATTGATCCCATCATTGGTGACTGGAGTATTTCTTTCTCTGGAGGTATAATCTTCCCATAGTCCCCAGACCCAGCCATCAAGGAGGCAGCTCATGCTTTGTAAATTGAACCACCAGAACATTTAGGGTAGTTGCAACACATTCACATCTTCAGAAACCCATTGTTCAATCTCTGGAGCTTCCTACTTTCTCTCTCCTCCTCTCATATTGCCCCTTGTCCTCACCTTACTTCAGTTGCTGCAAACTGAGTTCAAAGTGCCAAAAGTAGTTGGCATTCAACACAAGAAACTGGATTCTTTGCATAGCTCCTTCCTGTGGAATCCTGGGATTTGTAGTTGTACAAGGTCTTTAGCCTTCTCAGACAAAGAGCTCTGGTGCCTCACCAAACTACAAATCCCCGGATTCTATAGGAAGTTGCCATAAAAATAATCCAGTTTTGACCTGGATTATTTCTCTAGTGTGGATGCCCCCTAACTTAGCCACAGGGAATGGAGAAGAGGGTTGGAATTGTGCCCTTCCCAGTAGGCTCAGGCAAAAGCAAACTGCTGCAGCCTCTCCTAGCTTGCGTGTTCTTCCTCATTTATAACTTTGACCACACTCTGGTGTTTCATGGCCACACCTATACCAGTTGTCATCTGTGCAAAGTTAGAGAGTATAGGAGTTGTAGCCCTCAAAATGTAACTTCTCAAAGTTTACCTCTTGACCATTGTAACCACAGTGTAGAAGACAATCCATGCCATACTCAAGTTGTTGGTATAAATCTAGACATAGCCTGTCTGCCATGAAGATATGGAATAACAAGCTTGTGTATTTGGATAAGGCCTCAGTAAAGAGCATACATAACCTTTAGATGCTTATGATTCTGTGGCTACGAAGGAGGGCTTCATGGGCTTTGCATGATGACTCAGTCATTCAAGTCATTAGTATTTTACTCTCTACAAAGTTCATTCCACCCCAGCACTAGCTTTCTGGAGGAGGGAAATAAGACCCTAAGAGCATCTTAGTCATAGTTTTATTATTCTTTGTCCTTAATGACCTAGCAAGCAATTGTGCTCCCTTCACTTCATAGTGTGGTCAATTTTCCCTTCCCCACATCTTCATAAAACCAACCCATGAGGTATAGAGCTCCTTTTATGGATTTCTATGGGTAGCCATTGTCCATTCCTTCCAAAAGTTATACAGCGTGTTGGTGAGCAATGGGGGTGTAGCTAAAGGGCAGAGCATTTACCTTCAAAATAAAAATTCTGCACCCACAATGAAAATTTCCTTCAGTACCCATATTTCTAGCACTGTAGAGAGGGGGGCAATGAAAATTGTTCATGCCTAGAACACTTCTATTTGTTGTGTTCCCATTCCTCTAGGGAAATGGTTCCTGGCCCTTTTCTTTATTTTTATGGGTGACAATTCTTTCATTCTCCCACCCCCTGTAATTGCTCTGTTGGTATCACCAGGATTGCAGACAAAATGGGGCACTGACAAACAAGGTGTCAGAATGCTTGAAGAATTTAAAAACACACACACAATCCTCCTCCTCCTCTTCTTCCTATTCAATTCCAAATACATCACCCTTTAATGATCCTTAACTTTTTTGGAGCACCCTTTTTAGCCCTGGGAAACTCCGAGAAACATTGTATTCCACTCTAAACACCATCCCTTCAGGGGAATTATCACATATAAATGTCACCCTAAAACACCACCAAAGTGTGCACGAATCTCCTGCTTTCTGACTCCATGTCAGTTTGTGTCACCATTCTGCCTTCCAGACCTCCCTTCTGGCAATTTACTTTGTGATCTCAGCTTTATAGGATCGGTATCGTATAAGCCACAATCCCCTTACTCTGTTACTTTATCCAAATACTTCCTACTTTCTTCGATAGCCTTGTCTGATTGCTTGAAGCCTGAGTGTGCTTGCATGAATGCTGTTAAGACTAATTTCCAATAAAGATAATTTAATTCTATGTTCTGACTTAGAGCCTCCTCTGTTACTACCAGTATACATAGGACAAAAGATCCTGCCATTACCCAGCCTCTTGCTGAGCTAATTAAATATTTCCCATATTAAGATTCAGACACTAGTGGGATCCTTGCTGACCCCACACAATTCGGGTAACAAGTGGAAGGTGAAAAAGAAAATCAGGCTATGAATGAAAATTGAAAGAAAATCATGAATTTCTTTTCATCATGATTGTACACCCTCCAACATTTCACAGATGAAAACTGGGACATGTGTTCAAGCAACATGCGAGTGTGGTCAAGATGGAAAACTTTATCAGGGATGAAGAACACACAAGGTAGGAGAGGTTGCAGCAGTTTGCTTTTTTCTGGGCTTACTGGGAAGGGAACTCCGGAAGGCATGGATAATTTTTTAATTTGAAGCTTTTTTTAAAAAATGCAAATTTACTTATTTATGTTTGTTTATTTAATTAATTTATAGGCTGCCTTTCTCCCAGAAGGGACTGGAATGATTTTGAGGGGTGGTGTGGGAACCTTGAGGACCTCAAAAACAGCGTGGGATTATATATGCACTCTGAGGCCTACATATTACTATACCCTCCAACTGTCCCGATTTGGTAGGGATAGTCCCACTTAATTCTCTGTTGTCCCACTTTTTTACCTGATTTTTAAATGTTCCAGTTTATCTCACTCCCTCTTACTTTCCCCCCTTTGTCCTCAGCTTACTTCAATTGTTTCAAATTGAACTCAAAGTGCAAAAGTGGGCCAGAATCCTATATGGAAGTTGCATCATTATAAGTGGACTTACATATAAGGGAATTAGAATTGATGAGTTCTGTAATTGAGATGGCAGTCAAGAAAGACTAAGGAGATTATCAGACGGACCCTTAGGGTCCATTTCTGTCCTGCTACCCTCCCCACCTGCCCCACTCCCATTCCTGCCATGGAATAAAGAAAAAAGTTTCACACACCTAACTTCATTCTGTGATAGGAATGGGCTCCCCCTCCCTTCGCTGCCCGGTCATAAATGCAGCCATCGTAAGGCTGCTTTTATGACCGGGAACTCAGATCCCAGCCATTTTCATGAGAGAACAGCCGGGCGGCAAATTTAAAAAGATCCCCCCTAGCTGTCAAAAAAGAAAACACATTTAAAGAAAAAAAAGCCATCCGGGGAGGGGAATTTTTTTTTAACTTACCTTGTTGTCCCTCCCAATCACACCCGGAAGTGTCCAGCAGGGACCTCCCAGTGATATCACATCCAGTTGTCATCCTGGGAGCAGAACAGGGCTCCTGTTCACACTCTTGTCATTCTGTTATTATAATGGAACAGGCCTCTTATTCACAGAATTTTCCATGAATAAGAGGAAGTGGGGGGAAGAGGAGCAGAACGGGAGGACAGGGACAATATCATCTAAAAGGTAAGCCTTTTAGCAATCTCCTGTCGTCTCTGTCCTGGGATATTTTTACCGTCTGATAATCTCCTAAGAGACTGCAGCCAGAAGGAGACTAGGACTTGGAAGGGCAGCTATGAAGGAACTGGACAAGATCCTGAAGTGTCAGAATATACAACTGAATACTAAACTCAGGATTGTCCATGCCATCTTATTTCCCATTTCTAGGTATGGTTGTGAAAGCTGGACACTGTAGAAAGGCAATAGGAAGAAAATCAACTCATTTGAAATGTGGTGCTGGAGAAGAATTTGATGGATTGCTAAAAAGACAAATAAATGGGTCCTAGAGCTGAATTCTCCTTAGAAGCCAAGATGACTAAACTGAGAGTGTTGTACTTTGGCCATATCATGAGAAGACATGACTCACTTGAAAAGACAATAATACTTGGGAAGGTAGAAAGCTGTAGGAAAAGAGTATGACCACACTGTGGGTGCATAGACTCAATCAAGGAAGCCATGCCCTTGAATCTGCTGATAGGGTGACCTGGAGGTCTCTCATTCATGCGGTTGCCATAAGTTGAAGTCCATATCCAGTAGAGTAAGATTTTCAGACTACCCTGTTATAGTGTTACTATTCCACTTTAACTGCTCTGGCTTCCTCCTGTGGAATTCTGGAGTTTGTAGTTTAGTGAGGCCTAAGATCTCTCTGGCTGAAAGTTGTAAATGCCCCTCCCTAAACTGCAAATCCCAGGATTCAACAGGAGGCAGCCAGAGCAAATAAAGTGGAATAGTAACACTATAACAGTGTTGTCTGAAAATCTCCGAGGACTGCTGTTAGGTTACTAAATAGCAGAGCTGGCAAAGTCACCAATGTACATCATTCACCAATGCACATCACTCTTGCCAGTGTCCTGCTAAGCATCTTTGCAATTCACTAGTAAGGTTTCTTAGAACCTCTTCTACTTAACTAAGTACAATAAATGTAAAGTTGCCTGAGCAGTGGGGAGAGGAGAGGAGAAAAGGCAAACACTTTTCCCTTCCCTGTATACTCAGGTGAAAGCAATCTGTTGTTGCCTCTCCTTTTGCCATCTTGATCACATTCTGATGTCGCCAGTTTTCATCTGTAAAATGTTGGAGGGCACGTATTACAGTACTTGTCTCTAGTGTGCAGAAAGAGTGACCGGCACAAATTTCATGGTCCTGTGGAGCTTTATAAACTGGATTGACCAAGTATCAGATGAAGACTTCAGCCACTACACCATACAATATCTCCAATATCAATGAGGCAGTGAATCTGCTCTGGGTAATAGCCTGAACTTTAAAGGAGATGTCAAATGTGCACCTTTAAAATTCAAACTAAAATTCAGAACAGATTCAGCACCCCACTGATATCAGTGGCACCACCTACACCTGAGACCATACTGTCTCTCACATTCAAGGGAGATAAAGAGGGATGATACAAGACTGCACAGCTGGAGGGCAATCAAAATGGGAACTTAGTCTGTTCCCATCTGCCTGCTCAAAAAAATTGTCCCCATTTGTGCCATGTCCAATATCCTTCCAAGTGAGCCAATTATCCAGTACTACAGTCAGACCCCTGTATCCATGGAACTAATATCCGTCATTTCAGTTATCCGTGGGAAACAAAATAGGGACACATACCATAGAGTGATACTGGAAAATGGCTAGAGAGGCATCCTCTCTAGGCATTGTCTAGGTCCTCCAATGCAACTATCTATCTATATAATTATCTTGGGTATGTTGCCTTTCCGAGTGTGCTGATTGGCTGCTCAGGAAACACACCCAACCAATCACCACCCACATGTAAATTCTCTCTCCACCTCACAATTCACTCCTGCCACTCAGTCTGTGGCCCAGATTAGGAACAAGACAGTCAACTGGTGGCGGTGGTGGTGGCGGGCTGCCTGCAACAGGACCCAGCCAATCAACTGGAGATGGCAGTGGCAGGATGCCACTGCTGCTGCTGCAATGGGACCCAGACAGTCAACTGGCAGTGGTGGTGGCAGGACCCACAGTCAACTGGCGGTGGCAGGGCATCAGAGCGAGTAAGCCTCAGCAATTCCGGGAAAGCTGTGGAATGCTGAGAAGGGGGAGGAGGGATTTTAAAATCCACTGGCCCACCTTACAGGTTGTTGTGAGGTCTACTGGGTGTTTTGGGGGGAGTTTTTCATGGCGTATGTTACAGTAGGTACAGCTAATATGGTATGTTTTTACTGGAAGTCCCTTTATTTTGATAGGGTTTGCTGTCCGCTGTCGCATGTATGGGCATCCAACTGTGGTTTTTTCTCCCCTACTTTTTAAAAAACTGGTAGGCACAAAATAAGGTTTCACAATGAAAATTAGGGTGTTTGTGAGCAATTATCCTTAAAGGGGGTAGTGGTGGACATGATGGAAAAGAAAAAATGCTTTAACATAAAGAACATTTTGCTGATCGTGGATAAACACACTGACATCCAAAGCTCTCAAAGGATCAGGAGAAAGAAGCTAATGTTGTTCTCTTGTATTTCAATGAGCTGTGTGATGGAATAGAATTACCTTCTAGCATATAACAAAAGGCTGCTCAGTGGCTTTCCCTACTGCTGCCCACCTGCCTTTGGGATGAGATTATTTACTGCAATCTTAGCCACCGTTTATCACTAGAAGGTGAAGCTTCAGTATTTATCTCACTTGGAGCAGCAGAAGTGGGTGTAGTCTTTTGGTGGCAGTGCTATTCTCTATCTTTCATGATCATGGGGAATTTGTTGAACTCCTTCATGGATGTAACCTTTGTTTGAGATTCAAAAGAAAACTATTAACTGGAGGCATTTCAGGGTGCTTTTTTTTTCATAAGGAAGTATAGTTTTCCCTTCATATTTGCTGGGGTTTGGTTCCAGGACCTCCCGTGGACATCAAAATCTGTGAATACTCAAGTCCCATTATATGCAATGACATTACAGTGTCCTTTATATAAGATGGCAAAATCAAGGTTTGCTTTTTGGATTATTATTTTTTTAAATAATATTTTCAAGCTGTGAATACTTAAATCCATGGATACCAAATCTGTGGATACAGAGGGACAACTGTATACACCTATCCAGTTTCATTTTGTCAGGGTTCATGTTTTTTTCCAGAACCAATCTCATTCTGACTTAGTTCCACATCAGACTGCAAACTCTTTTTTTCCACATGGAAATCGGTATGACTTTCCATGGCCTTTTTTTTTTTTAATGAATGCATTTTAGAGCCATTGTTCAAAAAAGAAATCCTTTTGAATATATTTCCCCTTTGTAATATACAAAGTGTACTTGTGTACTTTTTCAAGTGTACACACTTTTTTCCATGCACATTTTTTAGACGTGCTCCGTTTCCAACTGCACTCATGTGTGTAGATATGGGTATGCACAAATATGCTTGCATTGCATTGTAAGGTTGGAAATGGTTGGATTTCTTTCTACAAGTTGCATTCAGGTTCAGTTTTGGGGCTGGGATGTGCAAACTGACTTATCTCACACTACCCATCCTTCTTTTCTTAGAATGTACTTTTCAAATGCTAAAATTAGCATGTGTACTGTATCCCTCTCCTCACCTTCATACTCCAGTTTGGTCATCAGTATCACTCTGCTAAATGCTGAGGAAAGTTTAGGCCACATCAACTAACAGTGTGTGTGGGGCAGGGGTGGTGTTGGTAACCTCTAAGGCAATTATCTAGAGTAAGATCTCTAAGACAATGATCTTTGCCAGCTTGGTCCCATCCATAAGAAGATAAAAACCATGCTGAACCAGACATAAACCAAAAAGTCATTAATCTAGACCAGTGATTCACAAACTTTGGTCCTCCGGATGTTTTGGACTTCATCCCCCAGAATTCCTGACTGTTGTCCAAGGTGGCTAGGGCTTCTGGGAGATGAAGTCCAAAACACCAGGAGGACCAAAGTTTGGGAATCACTGGTCTAGACTTCTGTTCACACACACTGGATAATCCTATATAAAGGGGGACATGAACACAATTGCTTCCTCCTTCTCATGTTCTCCAACAACCAGTATACAGAGGAATTGTTGTTGTTACCCTCAAGACATTTCTAACCCTGAGGTGAACCTATTACAGGATTTTGTGAGCAAGATTTGTTCAGAAGAAGTTTGCCATTGCTGTCCTCTGAAGATGAGAGTGTGTGACTTGACCAAGGGCACCCAGTAGGTATCCATGGCCTAGCAGGGATTCAAACCCTGGTCTCTGAGAGTCCTAGTCCAGCTCTTAAACCACTATACCATAGAATCATAGAATCATAGAATCATAGAATTGCAGAGTTGGAAGAGACCACGAGGGCCATCCAGTCCAACCCCCTGCCACGCAGGAAATCACAATCAAAGCATCCCCGACAGATGGCCATCCAGCCTCTGTTTAAAGACCTCCAAGGAAGGAGACCCCACCACGCTCCGAGGGAGTGTGTTCCACTGCCGAACAGCTCTGACTGTCAAAAAGTTCCTCCTCATGTTGAGGTGGAATCTCTGTTCCTGGAGCTTGCACCCATTGCTCCGTGTTCCAGTCTCTGGAGAGGCAGAAAACAAGCCTGCTCCATCCTCAGCGTGACATCCCTTCAAATACTTAAACAGGGCTATCATATCGCCTCTAAACCGTCTTTTTTCCAGGCTAAACATACCCAGCTCCCTAAGTCTCTCCTCATAAGGCATTGTTTCCAGACCTTTCACCATTTTAGTTGCCCTTCTCTGGACACGCTCCAATTTGTCAATATCCTTTCTGAATTGTGGTGCCCAGAACTGGACACAGTATTCTAGGTGAGGTCTGACCAAGGCAGAATAGAGTGGCACTATTACTTCCCTTGATCTAGACACTATACTTCTATTGATACAGCCCAAAATTGCATTGGCCTTTTTAGCTGCCGCATCACACTGTTGGCTCATGTTCAACTTGTGGTCTACTAGGACTCCTAGATCCCTTTCGCACATAGTCTCATTCAGCCAGGTCTCTCCCATCCTATATTTATGCATTTCATTTTTCCGCCCTAAATGCAGTACTTTACATTTCTCCGTATTGAATTTCATTTTGTTAGCTTTGGCCCAGCTCTCCAGTCTATCCAGGTCATTCTGAATTTTGATCCTGTCCTCTAGGGTATTAGCTACTCCTCCCAATTTGGTGTCATCTGCAAATTTGATAAGTATGCCCCTAATTCCCTCATCTAAGTCATTGATAAAGATGTTGAATAGCACTGGGCCCAGGACAGAACCCTGTGGCACCCCACTGGTCACATCTTTCCAAGACGAAGAGGAGCCACTGCTGAGCACCCTTTGGGTTCGGCCGGTCAACCAATTACAAATCCATTGAACAGTTAACTTGTCTAGCCCACATTCTACAAGCTTGTTTGCAAGAATGTCATGGGGAACCTTGTCAAAGGCCTTACTGAAATCAAGGTATGCAATGTCCACAGCATTCCCTTCATCTACCAAGCTGGTAACTTTATCAAAAAAAGAGATCAGATTAGTCTGGCATGACTTGTTTCTCTGAAACCCATGCTGACTTTTTGTGATTATGGCATTGCCTTCTAAATGTTCACAGACTCTCTGTTTAATGATCTGTTCTAGAATCTTCCCTGGTATTGATGTCAGACTAACTGGACCATGCTGACCCTTTATACAGAATACCACTTCTGATGGTAGAGGGTATATTGAGCCATTCTGATTAGTAAGCATTGATGGTCCCATCCTGCATGAATGTATCCAATGACCTTTTAAAGCCATCCATGTTGGCAAACATTGCTATATTTTGTGACAGTGAATTTGACAACTTAACTAGGCAATGCATGAAGAAGTATTTCCTTTTATTTATCCTGAATGTCCCACCACTTAGCTTCAGTGGTTGACTCCAAGGTTTTAGCATGGTGGTAGTTGTTAATTGCTGTCAACAAGTTGTTAATTGTTATGGCAACCCTATGAATATGAGACCTCCAGGTCACCCTGTTACCAACAATATTCAGGGCTTTGGCTTCCTTGATTATCTCTCTCCACCCATAATGTGCTCTTCCACTTTTCCTGCTGCTTTTTCCTTAGCAAGCATTATTGTTTTTTCTAATGATTCATGTTCTTTTATGATATGTCCAAAGTATGATAGTCTCCATTTAGTTGTCTTGGCAGTTTTGACTATTGCTGACAGGTTGTGTCTGAGAAGTCTGGGAAAAGTAAATTAGTATTTATATTCAGTCTCCTCTCTGTGGGTGTCTTGCTAGCTGAAAAATGCTAAAGAAGAGAAGTTACAGGTTCACTTATTTCTCTCAAATTGTCTTTCTGAGCACATTTTTAAATGTCATGTTTACAGTGTGGCAGAAAACTGAATGGAAATGGCTTCTTGCATCCTTTCCAGTGGTACTTTGATAAGCTTTGATCCCTCACCCCCACCATTTTTTCTCTCTCTCTCTCTCTCTCTCTCTCTCTCTCTCCTCCCCTTCCATCACAGACAGGGATGTACTTTAAACTCAGTAACCTTGACTTCTTGCTGTTCCTGAGTTCCTGCAGTGAAATGTAACAAAAAACAAGTCAGAGAACAAATGGAAATGTGTCTGTGTGTTAGCTTTTCATATCAGTGGGGTGGTAAATCCACTCAGGGTTTGTCCACTCAGTATAGGCTCACTGAGAGGCACCTGGCACAGCCTGGGGACAAATTAACCCAGGAGTAGCCAAACACCAGAACTGCGCAGCAGAACTGCACAGCAAAAAGGTCACAAAAACAAAGGCTTCAGCTAGCAGCCATTTCACTGCTCTGACCCACTTTCACACACAAAAAGACTTAAAGGCAGCAAGGTTCATCCAAAGATATCCAAAGAGGTCTTTATCTTCAGTTTCAGTATAAACAAACACAGTATTTACACAGCAAACCTCATTAACAAACTCAACAGCAATTTCTCCAACATCCACCAACACTCCTCTTTCTCCATGACACGAATCCACACACAATGCATCTTGTACTTTGGCTATATAGGAGTGTTTGCTAGTCATCCCTCTGCCTAGCCACAGGTGTGATCAAACCCACGTCAGCTGCGCTATTCTGTGGCCTGTTGCTCCAACATTTTTCCTTTTACCCTTAAAGCAATATTACCCTGACAGGGTTTCAGTCTGAACTTAAAAGGAGCTGACCAAAATACTGAATCTTGTATCTGTAATAGATCCAGCAATAGAAGTAACTCCCTTAAATTACACATTAAACCCAGAACGAATTCACTCCCACGCTGAGATGAAAGCACCTACCACCATTGTTTTCAGTGAAATTTGGCAAATAGGAAGACAATATTCCTGCATTCAACCCTGAAGCAAACTATATTTCTTATCTCTGAAAAGTGACACTTCTTTGAGAATTCCTGGAGAACAGGAGAGGTCCCAGCAGACTGGAGGAAGGCAAATGTTGTCCCCATCTTCCAAAAAAGGAAAAAAGAAGACCCCAATAATTATTGCCCAAATAATTAAGATGGATAGCGAATAAAGCAGAAGAGTTCTTTAAAAGGAAGAGGGAAAGGCGAAGAGAAGAACAGAGGAAGAAAAGAAAAGAAAAGAAACAGGAAGGATGCAAAGAAAGCAACATAGAATATTAAAGGAGAAGAGGTTTTTATATGTATCTGTATCTATATACAGGTGTAGGCAGGCATATGCATATGTATTTATGTGTATGGGTGTTTTATGCACATGTATAAATATGTATATGTATATATGGAGAAATATGTGGATGAGAAGATATATCTATTCTGGATATCTTGCAAATAAAATTAATTTTAAAAAATAAAAAATATTATTGCCCTGTCAGCCTGACATCAATACCAGGAAAGATTCTAAAGCATATTGTTAAATAGACAGTCTGAAGCACTTAGAAAGGAATGACATGATCACTAAAAGTCAAAATGGGTTTCTCAAAAACTAGTCATGCCAGACTGATGTTATCTCTCTCTTTTTTTAATTGAATAACAAACATGGTAGATGAAGGGAATGCTGTGGGTGTAGTGTATCTTGATTTCAGCAAGGCCTTTGACAAGGTCCCCCATGATATTCTTGCAAACAAGCTAGTCAAATGTGGACTAGACAATGCAATTGTTAGGTGCATTGTCACCAAACCCAAATGGTGGTCACCAATGGCTCCTCTTCATTCTGGAGAGCTGGATGCCACAGGGGATGCCTAGGGGAGGGGGTGCCTCAGCAGTGTTTGTATGAGGAAACTCAAGGGACTGCAATTTTTAGTCTTTGCTTTGTGGCCCTTGTAATAATTAATTCCAGCCAAAATTCACTAAGTCAGTTATGAATGTGTAACCACCATAGCCCCATAGCTACATAATGCCTCCCAGTTTGACCACTTACTGGGCAGTGGGCACTGTGATCAACAGGGGGCTGTTCCCCTGTCAATCAGGAAGCAGCTGACTGATGTTCCCATTTCCACCTCATTCATGCATTTATGGAGGTAAATCCTCTCTTGGGCCCCTTGGTGATGAGTCACACATCATAAACAAACTAGTGACCAAAACAACTCCTATCCTTAGGAAATACCCCTTGGCACCCCTTCCTGTTCTACAATACGAGGTTGTCATAAACTGATCAATTCCTATCTCTCAGCTGTTAACAGCAATCAGCCGAGTTTCAGTTTCCTTTGTTTATTCAGTGGGAAACCCATCTAAGCTTTGTTCTAAGCCCAAATACCCCTTCAGGTATTTGGGCTTAGAAATATTTCAGGATATGAAATATAGTATAAATATTAGACTCAAACAATAGCAAGGTGTGCCACTGTGAATGAGACCCTGCCACGCTCTCTGTCAGTGCATCCCCAGACTGAAGCTTCCAGTGCCACCCTCAGATTTTGGTTTGATTCTTTCACTTCTCCCTCTTCAAGACTGATAATTATAGCTCCTATCTCCCAAATCTATTCCTCTATCCAACCTTTCCTCCTTTAACTCTTTGTTAGCCTTGTGTGGTGTTTGCTAACGTGGGTGTGTGCATGAATGCTTCCATGTTATTTTCCATTTTTTTTAATTTCATTTTAACTCAGAGTCTCTGCAGTTAGTACTGGTATAAATAGGTGAAAAGATCCCGATAGTTACCCAACTTCTCACAGCATTCCATTTGTGCTATAATAATTCCCCCAGCTAATAATAGATCACGGGTGGGCTCCCCACAACCCCCCCCCACCTCTTTGGGTAAGAGGGTGGGAATGTCAATCTGCTCCCTCTGTTCTAAAATGCCACAAAGAAATCAATAGGATGGGTCAATATGGGCAGGAGTAAAAATATCCTGACAATGAAGAAGCATATTGTGGATAATATGTTGTGGATAACAGCCCTTTTCAGCCAACACTGAAAGAAAATTTAGATTTAACTCTCAGGAAACATATTAAGGAGGCTCATATCCTGTGCCTGTCCTAGTTAGTCTAGGACAATGCAATTACCCCACTGTAGACACCAAGAGCTACACATTGTCTTGTCAAAGCTGAGGGTACAGATGTATAAGAGAGTACAAAAAGATTGAGTTATAGAGATACTAACAGCAAACACTCATGTTAAAAGAACATTTATGAGAAGAAGCTGCTATCAGCTTATATTGATTCATCGGGAACTGCAAGCAAATATTGACCTCAGAGAGCCCATTCAAACAGGGTGAGTTTATCTACCACGATATTAATCCAATGTCACTTTAACAGGCATGGCTCCATCCTATAAGACATGTAGTTTGATGACATCTAATTCATTCTCTAATCCAGTGGTTCTCAAACTTCAACACTCCAGGTGGTTTGGATTTCAGCTCCTAATAATTCCTAGACATTGGCCATGTCAGGTAAGGCTTCTGGGAGCCAAAGTCCAAAATATCTATAGGACCAAAGATCAAGAACCATTACTCCAGTTTATTCCCCAAAACTGCAGCACTAGAGATCAACACATTTTGAATATTTTCTTCAGGTCTTTCACCAGTTCCCCCAATTCATATTAGAATAAAGATTTGGAAAAGTGTGTGTGTGTGGCGGGGGGGGGGGTAATTAAGGGTTGTTACCCTATGTCAGGCCCTCTTCTTCTGACTCTAAACATGAGCTAGAGGAAAAAGAGCTTCAGAGCAGGATGTGTAGCAGGGAGTAGAGACAACAGAACCTGCCCCCACGGAGCTGCCTGGACCCTCAGAGAGAGCAGAAGGGGACAGAGCAGATAACCCCAAGCCAGCAGAGAGGCTTGACCCTTCAGATGGAGAGACCTTAGACTCAGTGGTACCCACCTTTCAGGAACACCGGAATCAAAGGCTAGAGGAGCAGAAGACTTGATGTATTTATGAAAGACACCGGCTTATCAGAGAGCAGCTGTGCAATCGCTGAGTCAATATAAATCAGGGATAGCTGCTGTGCCAACCTGTTGGAGTTTATCTGACTGCATCAATAGGAAACCTCTGCTTTTGGTTTCTCGTGTTGCCTTGCCTGGACTTTGACCTTTGGACTGTACCAGCCCCCCTGCTTGTCATGACCCTGGACTATTCTCTGGCTTTTGTGGACTTGTTATGTTACCTAGATATTTTACCCTAGCATTGTAATTCTGTGTGACCTTGAGTTCTGGGCAGACTGCCATGCAGTCATCTGCTAATCGCACCTTGCCTTGGCTTGTTTCCCAGACACCCTAAGAGGTGGGGGTGCTTAGAATACCACCTGTGATGGTCAAATCTCTATTATTATTTGGGGGAATTATTAACTCAGATGGAAGCCTTCAAGAGGAGGGTATCTTTGGGGATCTTTTCACCTATGTATACCACTACTAACTGTAGAGAGCACTCCAGTATAAGCAAAACAAAATATTTTTATTGGAAATAACATAGGGGATATGCTAGCATACCAAACATACACTCTTAAGAACCATAAAAGGCTTTTGGAAAGAAAGGCAGGAGGGTTGGATAGAGAGAAGTCTGGGAAGTTAGGGTTATAGTTACCAATCCTGAAGAAAAGATTTCCAATAAACTCAGGGAAATACTGGGGGTGATCCCATGGTCCGGAATACTAAAAGAGAAGAGACATCAAGATGGATGGGACTTTCTCAAATGGGAGATACTGAAGGCACAATTTCAAACAGTACCAATGAGGAAGAAAAAAGGGAGGTGTCTCAAGAAACCAGTTTTAAACAGAACATGTATAGGAAATAGAAAAAGGGGGAAATCACCAAAGAATAATTCAAACAGATAGTGAACACGTGTAGGAGTAAAGTCAGAAAAGCTAAAGTGCAGAATGAGCTCAGGCTTGCTAGAGAGGCTAAGAACAATAAAAAGGGGGTTTTGGGGTATGTCCGCAGGAAAAGGAGAAAGAAGGAAATGATAGGGCCACTACATGGAGAAGATGGCAAAATGCTAACAGGGGACAGAGAAAAGGCAGAATTACTCAACACCTTCTTTGCCTCAGTGTTTCCAGAAAAGGAAAAGGGTGACCAACCTGAGGATAATGGAACAGAGGACACAATAGGGGAAATCCAGCACAGAATAAGCAAAGAGGTAGTACAGAAATACCTTCATAATTTAAATGAATTTAAAACTCCAGGACCAGATGAACTACATCCAAGAGTATTAAAAGAACTGGCAAATGTGATCTCAGAGCCATTGGCAATAATCTTTGAGAACTCTTGGAGAACAGGAGAAGTCCCAGCAGACTGGAGGAGGGCATATGTTGTCCCCATCTTCAAAAAGGGGAAAAAAGAGGATCCCAACAATTATCGTCCAGTTAGTCTGACATCAATACCAGGGAAGATTCTAGAGCAGATCATTAAACAGAGAGTCTGTGAACATTTAGAAGGCAATGCCATAATCACAAAGAATCAACATGGGTTTCAGAGAAACAAGTCATGCCAGACTAATCAGATCTCTTTTTTTGATAAAGTTACCAGCTTGGTAGGTGAAGGGAATGCTGTGGATATCGCATACCTTGATTTCAGTAAGGCTTTTGACAAGGTTCCCCATGACATTCTTGTAAACAAGCTTGAAAAATGTGGGCTAGACAAGTTACCTGTTCAATGGATTTGTAATTGGTTGACCGGCCGAACCCAAAGGGTGGTCTGCAGTGGCTCCTCTTCGTCTTGGAAAGATGTGACCAGTGGGGTGCCACAGGGTTCTGTCCTGGGCCCAGTGCTATTCAACATCTTTATCAATGACTTGGATGAGGGAATTAGGGGCATACTTATCAAATTTGCAGATGACACCAAATTAGGAGGAGTAGCTAATATCCTAGAGGACAGGATCAAAATTCAGAATGACCTGGATAGATTGGAGAGCTGGGCCAAAGCTAACAAAATGAAATTCAATACAGAGAAATGTAAGGTACTGCACTTAGGGCGGAAAAATGAAATGCATAGACATAGGATGGGAGAGACCTGGCTGAACGAGACTATGTGCGAAAGGGATCTAGGAGTCCTAGTAGACCACAAGTTGAACATGAGTCAACAGTGTGATGCGGCAGCTAAAAAGGCCAATGCGATTTTGGGCTGTATCAATAGAAGTATAGTGTTTAGATCAAGGGAAGTAATAGTGCCGCTCTATTCTGCCTTGGTCAGACCTCACCTAGCATACTGTGTCTAGTGCTGGGCACCACAATTCAAAAAGGATATGGACAAATTGGAGCATGTCCAGAGAAGGGCAACTAAAATGGTGAAAGGTCTGGAAATCATGCCTTATGAGGAGAGAATTAGGGAGCTGGGTTTGTTTAGCCTGGAAAAAAGACAGTTAAGAGGCAATATGATAGCCCTGTTTAAGCATTTGAAGGGATGTCACGCTGAGGATGGAGTGGGCTTGTTTTCTGCTGCTCCAGAGACTGGAACACGGAGCAATGGGTGCAAGCTCCAGGAACAGAGATTCCACCTCAACATTAGGAGGAACCTTTTTGACAGTAAGAGCTGCTCGGCAGTGGAACACACTCCCTCGGAGCTTGGTGGGATCTCCTTTCTTGGAGGTCTTTAAACAGAGGCTGGATTGCCATCTGTCGGGGATGCTTTGATCAAGATTTCCTGCGTGGCAGGGGTTGGACTGGATTACCCTTGTGGTCTCTTCCAACTCTATAATTCTATGATTCTATGATTCATGCAATGAAGAGGCTCAGACTGGCATCTCAGGGTGGCACAGAGAATCTGGCAGAATGTCAGTGTCATCTGTGGCACACTAAGCTGGGGTCTGGGCTGGGATATGTATACCATATTTTATATCCTGAAGGGGTACTCTGGTTATGACAAAGCCTGGTTGGCTTTCCTACTGGGTAGACAAGAAGCATGAAACTCAACTGATTGCTTTGGTTCCAGCAAGACAAAACACTTATGATTCTGCAGCAACCTCTTAATGGTTGGTCAGGTAGGGGGTATAGGAGAGATTTCTGTAGGAATAGATTTGGGACTGGTCACTTGTTTGACTGAATGACTCATTGCTGAGGTGCCCAAGAAAGTATTAGCATGTACCTCCTTAACAACTATGTTTACTAAGGGGCTTCTGGACAATTCTAATATGGGCTTGTTTGCCAAAATACTTCTAAGTCACATCCCAGGTCATTGTGAACTCCACTTGAACTTTTTGGTTTGCCCCAGCCAACCTGACCCTGAAAAGTGTCCAATATTTCCAATTATGAGATACCATGAGGAGGGAGCAGTAGGGCATGCTTACAGTGTAACTCTAGAATACCTGTTTCCTATAGATCTCTGTAAAGGTTCATCTACACTGGCTGCTTAAATCTGGGACCGGTCTGGAGCATTGTGCCCTACCCCCTCCTTGTTGATTACATCAGGATCCCATTCTGACCTCAGCAGACTGGAGCATGCTGGGCTGGCTTCCCATGGAGCTCCTTGACTAGCAAGGAAGCAGTGGTGGTGGCTTTGACGGGGATCAGTCCCCTTCCCTGTGTTGCTGAATGCAGGGTAAGGGAAATGGTGTTGCATATGCATGTGGACAACCAGATTGGGCTGAATCAGACCTGATCCAGCTGTCCAGACAGCTAAAGAGCCAAAAGTCACCCCAGGGTGTTTTCAGACTTTGCTTAGTATGGAGCAAGGTTGGTTTATGGGCCAAAAAATGCAGATCCTCCCCAGAGGTAGCCATACATCATCTGGACTGCCAGCATTGGATTCGGGATGAGTTTGCATTTTGATTTTTTTTTCCATTGTAGACAAGCCCTAAGAGAACTTGATTTCTCCCTTGCCAAGGCTCCCATCAATAAGCAATTTTTATTACTCACCTCTCTGTAACTCATATTTCTTAGTATTTCTTTTTTTGATTTATTTCGCAAATGAGAGAGCAAGTGTGTGTGAGAGAGAGAGGTATGTTTTCATTAGTCAGATGGTTACCGGATCCAGGGTCATTGAGAGAATGTCAGAAGGAGTGAAATTCTTGCATATTTCTGGTCCTTGTATGGGGCAAAAGGTCCTCTGTGCCTGAAAGATAGAACACCCACAGGAAGGAAGCAGAATACCTTTTGCCTCAGCCACTGTATACCTGAGGGCATGCATGTTAATGGGTGTTGAGTCACATATATGGATGTGGGTTCATTTTACTCCTCATCTTGCACTTTTGCCATCTCATGATGCTTCATTCGCCTCCTTCCAATCAGCTCCTCATTAACAAAGTTAAGTTTTCTTGTTATTTTGTAACATCTAGGAATCTTATGTCATTGGTCTAAGAACTTATTTGTACATTCAGCAAAAGTATGTTTTTGAGAGTTTGACAGTAAGTGATGCAGGTTTTTTTAAAAAATCTCTTTATTTATTAACGTGTAAAGTATAATGTCAATCAAAATTAACAACAATCCCTTCATTTTTATCCCTCCTCCTCCCCATAGCAATTAATTCTACAACTACAAAAAATGAAAGAAAAGAATGATGTAAAATTAATTCTTGAACAGACCTTCCACTCTCATATAAAATTTAAAATTATAGTAATAGAGTCCATAATAAGATAGAACAGTCCAAATTATCCAAATTAGTCCTCCTCTTTCAAACTGCATTTATTTCTGCCATTCTACCCTGTATTTATCTGGAACAGTAGTCTCTGTGTTTTCAACATTAACATATTGGATAAATGGGTAGCAATTTAAATAAAAAAGCATCTGGTCTAACTTTTCCTTTACTCAAGAAGATATTATTAGACCATTTCCCCCATAATAGCTATTAATCATAATTTTTATACCATACAGATAATAAATTATTGTGGCCATCTTTCCATCCTTGGGCTATTAGCAATAGAGCTGCCACAATGTAAAATATCGGAAGGTCTTTATGTAAAAGACTGTAATCATCTCCTTCAAAAAGACCTAGTAGGCATAGCTTAGGATCTTTCACAACTGGTATCTTCAATATAAAGGAAAGTGTAATGAGAGCGACTGCTCCATCCATTTTTGATACATGTTTAATTGAAATATATTGATACCAGGCCCTCTGTAAGGCTGACAGGAAATTCAAGTCATTTCCCTCTTTAAGATTACATCTTCAAAGAAGGTTTTTCATATAAATATACCCCAAATCTCCCCTCAGCGTGCTCAGACATCACTTTATTTCTGTCTCCACACCAGTCTATTTCCTCTTTTCCCTCCCCATTTCTCTCCCCCTTCCGAATCTCTCCCTCTCCACCTGACAAGGGCTTCTTTAGCTCCCTGCTTAATCTCTCTCAGTGCCAGGCAAAGGTGTTCCTTCTGTTGCTTCTAATAGTCTCCCTTTTCCCTTTGCTTTAACTAACCACCATCTGTCATCCCAGGCTACTCAAGAGTAATTTCCCTCTGCTGCACTACTTGCAAAGAGTTCTTCACTCTGGAGTAGTAGAGTATTTCCCAGATACACCCTAAGCTAACCCACCTTTCAGATTTCTCCTGCTTTTCTTCAATAGTTCTTGTGAGTGTGTTGGATGGATATGTGTGGTGTGAATGCAGTTTTAATTTATTTCCAATGAATATTTCAAGGCTATTTGGTTTGTCTGGCTCATTCTCTCCCAGTGAGTACTGGTATACACAGGATAAAGGGTCCTGCAAAGTTACACAGCCTCTCACTTGCCAACTGATTTAAATTCCCCACAGATATACGTGGATTTCTACACACACTAGCAACTTGCACAACAAAAGTTCTTGAATAATTAAACTCCAACTAACAATTGGGCAGTCCCACCAGATATGTCAATGGGTACCCCTAGAAGCACAGCTCCTCCAACTAAGTCCTGATCCAGCACCTTTAATTCTGGATATCTAGAGTGGTGTTCTATACCATTTATGTAATAATTTTAATGAATTTTCCTGAATATGGGCTAAAACCATTTGCAATGAAGAAGGCAAAGGCAAACCCTCTCACTGAACTAGATGAGCTTGGGCAATTCACACACTCTCAGACTCAGAGGAAGCAAAAAACCCCTCTGAAATGACCTTAACATATTAGAAAGCTGGTCCAAAATTAACAGAATGAATTTCAACAGGGAGAAATGTAGGATACTACACTTGTGCAATAAAAAGGAAATGCGCAGATATAGGACGGGTAACACGTGGCTTGATGGCAGTACATGTGAAAGGGATCTAGGAGTCTTAGTGGACCACAAGCTGAACATGAGTGACAAGTGTAATTGCAGCAGCTAAAAAAGCCAATGCAATTCTATGCTGCATCAATAGGAGTATAGTGTCTAGACTGAGGGAAGTAATAGTACCACTCTATTCTGCTTTGGTCAGACCTCACCTGGAATACTGTTTCAAGTTCTGGGCACCACAACTCAAGAAGGATATTGACAAGCTGGAGTGTCTCTAGAGGAGGGCTACCAAAATAGTGAAAGGTCTGGAAGCCATGCCCTCTGGGGAGTGGCTTAGAGAGCTGGGTATGATTAGCCTGGAGAAGAGAAAGTTAAGAAGTGACATGATAGCCATGTTTAAATATTTGATGGGATGTCATATTGAGGATGGAGCAAGCTTGTTTTCTGCTGCTCCAGAGACTATGGACTTTTTTGGATGTTTAAAAAGTAACGCAAGCAGCATCGTCAGCTTGCGAGGCTGCTGCGCTGCAAAGTGTCAGTTTCGGATGACGCTCGCCCCTGCCGGTACTGTTGCAGTACCGCGGGGAGAGTTGAGCATCATATTTCCTAGATTTTTAATCACGATCAACTTTTGTGAGTAAAAATCAAGGAAATATGACGCTCAACTCTCCCCGTGGTACCGCAACAGTACCGGCAGGGGCGAGCGTCATCCAAAACTGACGTTTTGCAGCGCAGCAGCCTCGCAAGCTGACGAGGCTGATTGCATTATTTTTCAGCATCCGAAAAAGTCCTAGGACCCAGAGCAAAGAGATTTCACCTAAACATTAGGAAGAACATCCTGACAGTAAGAGCTGTTTGGCAGTGGAATGCACTGTCTCGGAGTGTGGTGGAGTCTCCTTCTTTGGAGGTTTTTAAGCTGAGGCTGGATGACCATCTGTCAGAAATGATTTGATTGGGTGTTCCTGCATGGCATGGGGTTGGACTAGATGGCCCTTTTGTTCTCTTCTAACTGTATGATTGTATGCTTCTATGAACCCTATGGTAGGTTTGCCTTAGGGCCATGGTAAGTCAGAAATGACTTGGAGGCATACAATATCAATTGCTTTTTTGCTTTAAAACAGTATCTACCCATAAAAGCTTGGTGCTTTAAGACAGCTGTTTGACCATGACTGAGACATTTCTTGTCCAATACTGCCCTCATGCGGCATTTCCTTCTTGCCATCTAATGTTTCACTCATCTTATTATGAAACATTTCCTCAGTATTTTATTATTAGGAAACATGGTAGCCAAATCAACTTGAAATCCATGTACATTTCTTTAAGTCCCCCACATACAATATAGGGTAGGCAAAACATCCCAGGTAAAGGGCAGAAAATGCCTACCTGGCCCCCAAATGGCCAGCAATGTTCGGAATGCACTGAGGGCAGGTGGCTGGACCACAATGCAGCGATAAGGAAGAGACATGACTCTGCCCCTTCATGTACAACATTCGGCATATTGTGTCAGCTGCAAAGCATTTTGGTTTCCTTCCAATGGAGAGCATCAAAGGTAGGTCCCTCCCCACAGCAGTTTGTCTCTGTGACCTCATTCATGTATGCATCTAAAAAGCTTTTTTAGTTTACATCCAACATTACAGCGCATTCTTCTACTTTCCTTGCTGTTGTGTGCCTTCAAATCATTGTCTTCTGATAGTGACCCTAAGGTGAACCTATCATGAGGTTTTCTTGGCAACATTTGTTTAGAGGGGGTTTGCCATTGCCTTCCTCTGAAGCTGGGAGAGTGTGACTTGCCCAAGGTCAACCAGCGTGTTTCGGTGGCTGAACGGGAATTCAAACCCTGGTGTCCAGAGTTGTAGTCCAAAGCTCAAACCACTCTGGTTCCCTACTTTCCTACCTGTTTTTAAATGAGTATTGTACACAGCATTCAGTTGCTGAAGTAGTTTAATTTACCTATGCGTTTTGAGTATACTTTCATTTTCACACACACAAAGTTCTGTGCTTTTGTTTTAAAGTTGCTTTCCTTTGGGCTGCCACATTTGTTTCCTACAATGCTCTTGGCCATAATGTCAGGACATTGTGGGAAATCAAAATGGTGAGAATCAATGGGAGAAAAAAAAATAAGAGCTGGATCATCAGAATGCTGCCATGTTCCTTTTTTGTGCCACTGAAAAAAGCAAGTGCATAGTGCAAGGGAAACCCACTGATAAAGGAGGAACCTAGCTGGAAAAATGACTTTGCCAAGATTCTGTTTAAAATTGGAACCATTGCCACCTATATAGCTCAATCACACAGGAATTATTGACATTTCAATAAACAATGAAAGAGGATTCTACAGATTAGCTGATTTTCCTCTCCCTACACACACCCTTTCCTTTTCCTGGCTGAGCTCAAATTTGAATTCTGCTCTCCTCAAAACAGGGATGCCTGCCACTGCAGTGCTCACAGGCCCTAGGGAAAATGGCTGCTCTCTTTCCAATGTACATCACTTAGCCAGTCAAATATAATTACCTAGCTCAGAGTGAAAGACAACTGTGTGCCAAGCAGCTGCATAACAGTAGAACTACTTTATTATTAATGAAAATTCTCCACTTCGATTGTAGGGTATTGATTGCACCCCTAACCACAGAAGTAATTACAAGGCCGATATTTAATTTAGCAACAGACATACTACTTAAATTATGTATTCGTGCTCCCAGAGAACCAGTTATTTCTTCCTGCATAGACAATGTAAAGCACAGTCCTAAATGTCTAATTACATCTGGCTGAGTTCAGGCCTTATTCCCAAGTGTGCATGAGACCGTAGCTTTACAGTGCAAACCTAAGTATTTCTCTGAAGACGCCAGCCACAGATGCAGGTAAAATGTCAGAAAGAAATTATTCCAGAACACGGCCTCACAGCCTGGAAAAAAACCCAAGGAAAACCTAAGTATGTTTCCTCAGATGTAAATTGTTTTGATTTCAGTGGAACTTACTCCCAGCTAAAGAGTTCTATCCTTTGTATTATGTATCTGGACATGTGACAGGGACAAATTCTTCTATCTACGCTCCAAGCTTCCCCACTTCTAGAATTAAGTTGATCCAGATGCAGCACAGAGAGAATGGAGGAAGAGAAGCCTCCCTCATTTCTATCAGTAGCCCCTGAAGAAGTAAGTAGGGAAGGGAAGGGTTAAGGAAGGGAAGTGGGCATTATAGTGTTACCAGTGTAAAAACTAGAGCTGGGCCCGGTACCTTTAATGATTGCATAGCAGGTGTTACTACTTACCTGGTTGTGTGATGAGCAATACTTGCTGAAATTGCCTCTTCTACACAATTATTGTATGTATAAGAGTGGTCTCCAGTTTTCACTCTGGCAACCCTGTTAATGATTACAGTTGCCCCTCCACATTCGCAAACTTAGCATTCACGGTTTTGCATATTTGCGGTTTTGGGAGGTTTCTGCCATCAGAAGTTATGAAATATACAAACTTTTTACATGTGCTAGTAAAAATGTCATATACATAATTGAATGCCCTTGCAAATTAATTTATGTGGGGATGACCAGCAGAGCGATAAGAACTCGGATCACAGAACACAGAAGTTGTATTAAAAACTGTAAAATAGAAGCTCCATTGGTAAAACATTTTCTTGAGAAACATCATACCCATGATTCATTCAAATTCTGGTGCATAGATGGGATCTCTCTCTCTGGCTTTTCTTCGCAAACGAAGATGGGATATCCAATAGTAAAAACATAAAACAATTACTGATATTGGAACTCAAATGGATTCATCGTTTGAAATCTGAATCCCCGGTGGGTTTAAATGAAAATGTGAATTGGCTAGTTTGAGTCTTTTGCTGTCCTTTCACACCTTAAATTTCCTCTTAGTTCTTTTCTTGAGTCTTGACAGGATGGTTGCCGCCACCAGTTTGACTGGTCATAGAAAAGGTTCTGTGAACAGGAGAAGAACTTCATTTAAATTCTGGTGTATTGATGGGATATCTAATACTAAGTACATAAAACTACTACCAATATTGGTACTCAAATGGACACATGGCTGGTAAAATTGGACCCCTGGTGGGTAAAGGTGTGGGTGTAAGTGGTTGGTTGAGTTTTTCAATGTCCTTCCACATCCTAAGTTTTCCCTAGGACCTTTTCTTTTCTTGAGTCTTGGCAGGATCATTCCCATTACCAGTTCAGCTGGTTATATAAGATACTCTGTGAGCAGGAGTTGTACATTGTTGCTTTGGAATTGAGCAGAGTCACATTGTGCGAGCTGTTGAGTTATTATACATTTTGAATGCTTGTAGGCCACTGAGGAAGATTGCTGTCAAAACACGTTTGGCCTTGAGCTTTTATTATTCATTATTAATAATTTTAGCATTTGCACACTTGTCAGTGGGGTATTGTTATTCTTTTAGAAATTTTAATTTTATTGGATTCTCTGCTCCAGGGTTTAGTTATCCTTTCATTTCTTCATATTGTTTTTTATGATTGGGAGTGGGATTAGTTTATCCTGGTTATTTTTTGGCAGAACCCTTCAGTTTGGTTTTTGGTTATATGTTTTGGGTTTTCTGGCTGTAGGGACTTTTAAAGACTAAAGCCTGGCTGGGATCCTGCTTGTAAATTGCATTGGCATAAAATTGCTGTAGAAGGAGAGATCCAATACCTCCTTGTGCAACATGTTTCCCTAGGGTGCCCAAAGATAGCCAGTCAATTGCCAGATGCAGATTCCGCCCCCTGGATTCCAGACACAGCAGTGCACCAGGACACCACTTGGGTGCTGTTTTGCATCAAGAAAAAGGGAACAACCTTTTCAGGCGAGTGAGAGCAGCTCTTTTTTCCTTAGTGCACGATGGCACTTGGATGGCACTTGGTGCACTCCTGTAGTCGATCAGTGGCCAAGGAGATGGAATCATAGAGTAAGAAGAGACCACAAGGGCAATCCAGTCCAACTCCCTGCCATGCAGGAATACACAATCAAAGCACTCCCAACAGGTGGCCCATCCAGGCTCTGTTTAAAAATCTCTAAAGAAGGAGACTCCACCACCCTCCCAGGCAGTGCATTCCTCTGCTGAACAGCTCTTAATGTCAGGATGTTCTTCCTAATGTTTAGGTGGAATCTCTTTTCCTGTAGTTTGAGTCCATTGCTCCATGTCCTAGTCTCTGGAGCAGCAGAAAACAAGTGTGCTCCATCCCCAGTATGACATCCCTTCAAATATTTAAACATGGCTATCACATAGTTTAAAAATATTTAAACATGGCTATCACTCAGATAACAGGCCTGAGTAGCTTTTAAAAAGCACTAAAGATGGATCTCTTTCGGCAGGCCTTTCCTAATTAGATCCCGGCCTCAGGGGATCCTGGCTTCTTTTAGTCCGCTGGCCATTTATTGTACTTCATTGTATTTATTGTTTTTAAATGTGATTTTAGATCAGTTGGTTTTAATTTATAATTGTTTAATATTTTTTATGGGGGAGGGTGGGGGTGGGGGGTGTTTGGGGATTTTATCTGTATTGTATTTTAATTTTTGTAAGCTGTCCCGATTGTTTTAACAGAGGGGCGGGGTATAAATATTATTATTATTATTATTATTATTATTATCTCTTAATCTTCTCTTCTCCAGGCTAAACATGCCCACTTCCTTAAGCTGCTCCTCATAGGGCATGGCTTCCAGACATCCCACCATTTTAATCGCCCTCCACTGGACACATTCAAGCTTGTCCATCGAGCTCTATCTGGGTACTGCTATACACCAGGGAAGGAAGCACTGCTGTCACCCTCCATACTATCAACGTATGTTCAGTAACAGATATATATGCTCCACTTTTACTCAGAATCTTGGTCTCCATCTGCTAAGGTTGCAAGGGGTTTGCTCCTAAAACTTGCAGCAGGGATATTTTTCATGACAGTTCCTTCTCAACAGTGTTGTATTCCATATAGTCAATGGTTGCTTTCCTACTGGAGAGGAAAAAATGATCAACCAGTGTCGCTGCCTGCCTGTATTATATTACAGAAAAGTGCTTGCAAAATGCATATAGGTTAAGTGGAATTTTGTGTGTAAAATATGTATATTTGAAAAAATGTGCATGAATATCCACACAGGTCACTTTATAAATATCACAAACTGATGTGGAAATGAGGTGAAGTAAATTTAAAACAAGAAAAATGAGAAACAGAAACCAAAATTGACAGATCCATCAATCTTTAGGCCAGGGTCAAAGACAGAGATCTTTCCCATCATCTGTTCCTTGATCCTTTTAAGTGGCATTTACAGACTTCCTGCCTTTGCTACTTTTGCATACAGTCCTACTCACTTAAAAAAAAAAAACAGAACAGGGGAGGGGATTAAAATTTCCAAATGTGCTAATGTTTTTAAGGAAATGTTGCATGAACTAAAATGCTGAAAGGTCTGGAAACGATGCCTTATGAGGAGAGACTTAGGGAGCTGAGTATGTTTAGCCTGGAAAAAAGACAGTTAAGAGGCAATATGATAGCCCTGTTTAAGTATTTGAAGGGTGTCACAATGAGGATGGAACAAGTTTGTTTTCTGCTGCTCCAGAGACTGGAACATGGAGCAATGGATGCAAGCTCCAGGAACAGAGATTCCACCTCAACATTAGGAGGAACTTTTTGACAGTAAGCGCTGTTCGGCAGTGGAACACACTCCCTCGGAGCGTGGTGGGGTCTCCTTCCTTGGAGGTCTTTAAACAGAGGCTGGATGGCCATCTGTCGGGGATGCTTTGATCAAGATTTCCTGCGTGGCAGGAGGTTGGACTGGATGGCCCTCCTGGTCTCTTCCAACTCTGTAATTCTATGATTCTGTGAACACCTTTCCCCCATGACTAAAGCTTCTGGTGTCCAGTAGACTTCTAGGCTTAAAGTCAGGATGCTTGTGATGATATTTAAAGCCCTAAAGGACTTGAAACCTTGATACATTTGAAGAGTGCCTCTTCTTATATATCCTTGCTCAAAGATCTTACATTGCCTAGTTGGCTGTGCATGCATCAATAAGTACATTCACACACCCCGTATCTGTGGTTTCAGTTATTCACAAAAAAGGGGCACATACCATAGAGTCATGCTGGAAAATGCCTAGAGAGGCATCCTCTCTGGTCATCTTCTAGGACATAGCATAGACACAGTTCTATGCTATGTTTTTACTGGAAATCCTTTAGCGGGTTCACTGGTATCCACAATTTTTGGTATCTGCAGTAGGCCCACCAATCAAACTCCCACAGATATGGGGGTTTGACTGTAATGTCTCCTGGCCTGACCCTCCAAACTCACCAGAACAGACAGCAGCCACACTGATCGATGGAGAGCTGTTCTGCTGTCAATTAGGGTGCAACAAACCCATGCTTCCAGCCCTCTTCCACTAGTAAGCAAGGTTTCAACACCCAGAAGCAGGACCCCTGTCACAACTCTTTGTTCAGCCTCACTTGCTGGTTGAAGGGAGCTGGAAACATCCTCCTCCTGCACCCTGATTGCCAGCAGAATCAGTTGGTAGCCTACATTGCTTGGTGTGGCTGCTGATTGTTAAGGTATGATCAGGGAAGGGGTGTTGAGAGCAGTGCACTGGCTTTACTGGTTGGTGGGTGAAAGCTTTCCCAGGAAGTAACCCTCAGCAGGACCTTACAGGGTAACAGTTTTAAAAACAGACCATTAACCAGAGTGACAAGTTGAAGACAAGCTGATTTTGCAGCAAAAAAACACAAAAAAACAAAAAACCAAAAAAACAAAAAAAAAACTTTATTAAAAAGATAGGAAAAGATAGCAGTAGAGCCGAACAGAACCGTCTATATTCAATACAAGTTGTTAATAGCAGTTTCTCAAAGGAAAAAGAGATGTGTGATGGCATGGGTGATAAAAGCACCCCTACCCCTGACCAATCTAGAGAGGGGAATATTAGAGGGATTCAGCTAAGCTCAAGGAACCACAGACTAAAACATACACAGATTTTCTCACCTTCTGATGCAAAGAAGAGTCCAGGTCTTCTGGGGAGAGCTTCTGTAAAGTGGAGGAAGAAAGCAAGAGAGAGAGAAAGAGAGAAAGAGAGAGAGAGAAGAGCACTCCCTTTCTGGCCTATATATTAGCCCTTTTCTAACTTGGTGGCTGTCATGTGGAGTGAAGGGACACCTCTGGGAGGGAGATGTTATTCTATCAGGAGGGTTTGAAGGCCCCATGTGCTTAGAAGGATGAGTACAAAGCTTGTGGGCAAAGGGCATATGTGAATGTGACCTCTGCCTTTCAACCTCTGTCCTCTGGGCACTAGTAATGACTCTGGTCTAGGAGATGAACAGTGGAGCAGCACACATTGAGACAATGCCAATTAGGTATTTGTCAGGATAATGGGAACTGTGGTGCAGAAATCCTGACAGGTTAACCAATTCATACTATAGACAGAAAGGCCAAGGCTGGACTTTTAAAGCCAGCCAGGCAGGCCTCAAGGGCAAGTGAGCTAAAGGTAAACAGAGAACACACAGCTGCATTTAGTATCAACATGTTTCTTTATCTCCATGAGAAAGGATGTGTGCCAGCCTGTATTGAGCTCCTGTGTAGTTACTCACTTCTGTCTGTCTGTAATATGATATTTGCTATGCTGTGAAGAGACACAGAAGCTGTCTTTGCTTTCTAGCTAGGAAGGCTGCATTTTGTCTTAGGTTAGGAAGCATGTATGTACGTAGTGATTCTAATTGCTTAAATAAATAGTAGACAGTCTATTATACTTGTCTCTATACCTCTAATTACCTGGATTATGCCTGGCAGTGACTGGGATGATTTTTCTGCTCCTCTGCTACTATTACTACTACTACTACTACTACTACTACTAAAATTTATTTATACCCTGCCCCTTTGTTAAAACAATAGGGGCGGCTTACAAAAATTAAAATACAATACAGATAAAAATCCCTAAACACCCCCCACCCCACACTCCCCCATAAAAAAAATATTAAACAAATATAAATTAAAAGGCAATTGATCTAAAATCACATTTAAAAACAAGAAATACAATAAATAGCCAGCGGACTAAACAAAGCCAGGATCCCCTGAGGCCAGGATCTAATTAGGAAAGGCCTGCCGAAAGAGATCCGTGTTTAGTGCTTTTTTAAAGCTACTCAGGCTTGTCATCTGATGGATCTTGTACTGATTTCAGCCTGCTTGGTTCTCTGAGCATGTACAGAGTTCTAAGATGGGCTGTATATCCCAATAGTATTGTCCTTTGCCCTCTTTGAAATCCAATCAGGGTTGTCCAATATCTCTGGAAACTGTACAATACCTTACAATGGTATGTGTGCATGTACCACTCTGAGCCAGTTTGGGAGGGTCTCCATTTAGTGTAGGTAAGCACTGATTGCTCTCAATGAGACCATTTCTTTGTCAGCAGGAGGAAGTGAAATTCCAGTTTTTACTTGAAAATGAGACTTGACTGTCCAGGATGGACAGGGAATCCAGGTTTTTCACTGCCCTACCCTTCCAATATATGCCTCTTACAATGTGTGCAGACCCTGGCAATAGGCAGCCCCCTGCTTTAAGCAACAAAGTATACTTGTAATTCATATTTATCTAGCAAAACTAGTAACAGGGACATTTATGATTGTGCCAATAGTGTCACCATTGTGAATATGTAGTATTAGTGAATGCAGTGTTACAGATCACTGTCTCTAGGTTATGATTCCATAACAGCAATACTGGATTCTAGCCACTGTCTGCAGGAGGAGTCCTCTTCTGTGTTCCACAAGATGGGGCAATACGTTGTGAGAAGACATGGTGAAGGTCTTCTCAGCAGCGGCACCCACATTTTCAAATATCCTCTCTAGAGGCCCAGTTGGTGCAAACACTTTTTATTTAAGCTTTTGTGTGGGGGGGTTAATTTAATAAAAATGGCTCTTTATTAAAGCCTTTGGGGCTTAATTGGTTTAAGTCTGTTATGGTTTTAAATTGTTTCAACTAATTTTAATTGCCTGATTCTAACTTGTCAAATTGTTTAATGTACTTTTAGTGCTTCAATTACTTCTTGATATTTTTAAATTGATTAAACTGTATTGGTTGCATGCAGCCTTGAGATTGTATGACATACAGTGTGATAGAAATATTCAAGGCAAGTGTTGTTAAAGGTATGTTTTACATAGATTTGAAATGTGTGTTTTTCCATTTTTCAAATATGTACATTTTGAAAGGATGCATCTATAGGCGGCCATCAAATTGTGGATTTTACAACACAAATGGACCACTATCCTACATCATCCTGGCGGAGCGTAATTCTCTGCCTGTGCAGTTCTGCATCACTCCTGCCCCAGGAAGACAGGTTTCAAGACCCAGACTGTACTGCCATGACTGGCTACTGGTTAGAAGGGAAAGAGGGATAAGGGGAGTGATCAGGCAGCACCTGGCAGCAGTTTGGATGAGAAGGCAGGTGGCATCACCCTACTGGATCTATAGCACCTCACCTCCCCATTCCCTCTCCCTCCAGCCTGTATATGGCTACAGCAGTGCACTCTGGCTCCTGAAACCTACTTTGGACAAGGAGGTTTTGCACAAGGTAGCACTGAATACCTCCTTCTGCAATTCCAAAAAGGAACATGTGTATGTCACAAACAGGATTCTGACCATAATATCCAACTGCAGACACACAAGAAAAGGTGGAATAGATGAATTCCAGAAAAAAGTGTGCTGCAGACGATTCCTTACTTCCTTATTGGCCTTGTGAACCAGGATAACTAAAAGAAATGTCCTCATGACTACTCATATGCTCAGCTACAACCACGTTATGGTAGAATGAGAATCTTTTGCTAATAAAAGAAGTGAGTAAACAGTCAACGGCAATTTGTTTTGTTTCATTTTTTTATTTCAAAACTGGTTTTAACGATCAACTTAGCAAATTTTGGCAGTTACAAACCTGTACACGTTTTTTCTTTGTTTTTCATTTTATAGCAAAATAACACAAGACAATACTGCTGACGGTAAATATGAAAGACCAATGCATTTGCTGATGAGGGACAAGATCCACTTGAAGTGATAATCTTCCCTTTGCATAAAGTTGTGTGGTTGGAATAATGGTGGAACCTCCTGAAATGGCATTAGAAAATATGTCTGTAATAGCATTTGTGCAAAAATCACATTCATTCAAGGGGGGAAAGTCATTAGGAAATAGTTTCTTAGAAGGGGGTGATGGTGGTTAAAAGATAAGACGTGATCCAAAAGAAAGTTACAGTACATTCTGAGGTGATTAAAGAAATACCATTTCCAAATCTATTAGCCTTTTTCTTAATTTGGCATAACCTTAAATGTTTAATCTGACATTGATGACTTTCTTCAGAATACACAAACGAGTGCAGAAAAAAATGGAAATTAAAAAGCAACCTGATTGGCATGAATATCTACAAAAGCCTGGTAATTTCAAAATTATTACGTATATACATTATTTTATAAACTTTTTTTTCTGAACACCAAAAACATACATCTTTTACAAACCAGCCTGCTTGCAACAGGAAAAAATTTACAAGACAATTATCTTTCTTATACAGTGCTTCAAAGAGAACTTCCTCACGTTTCCCAAACAAATCTCCCCAAATGCAGTTAACGTGGGCTTGCAAAATCATTCTGGAAAGAACCCAGACCAGGCTTTACTAGACAGGTTTAAATTACCCAAGTGAGGATTCAAATTTTCATCACTCACTCCCCATGTATCTTTAATACTGTCACTGCTGAAGCCTGGTTATGGCCTTGTAATATAACGTTTGTAAATTATTGCTTTATTAAAAATGTTTTACATGATGAGATCAACAGAACTGCAGCACACCCCCATTCTCCTTTCTTCCATGTGAAATAATGAAATGTTCAGTGCCTTTCTGTTTGGTGCATAGTCTTCGAAATACAAGCTTCAAATAATGGACAAGCTTAATGCCTATTGTAGTACAGATATGTCAGGTTACAGGAAAACATTTAGTTAGGCAGATAAAACAAAACTAACTCACAAAAATCAAATTTTGCATAATCATGAAAAGGCTTGTGAGTTTTACCACTGTCCTGATTTAAAACCTTTCCATGGTTTGTTTGTGTTTTTGAAACTGCAGCGTAACAGGACAATGTGCCCTCCAATGCTTTGTGGAAGATTCCTATTCCCTGTGGTGATTGTACAAGTTACTTTCTATAGATGCTGAAAGCTACATCTCTTAGTAATAATAATAATAATAATAATAATAATTTCACAAACTTTTTGTTCATTCTTACCATTGGGAAATCAGTGGGCCAATATCTTTGAAATTTTATATGATCACCTTATCACAGGTCCAAAGGTTAGTAACCTGTCCACCAACTAGACATGGTACCACAAATAACTAGCGGACAATGAAGTCTTTATTTTCAAAAATGTTGTTTTTATGTTCAAAGCAGAAATGCACAGCCAACGATCCACAAAAACAACCATAATTTATTAGGTGTACATTGCTGCCTCCATATGTGTCCCTGTTGTGCAGTCCAAGGCAGGCAGAAAATACATGTTTATTGAAATCCTAGTTGGCAGCCATATTTGGCTTGTGGGCTATATTTGCCTTGGTGGGGCACCCATTGCGCAGGCCTGATCTAAAAGAACATGGGCCAAGATCCACCAAGGAGTAATTTTGTACATCTAGTTTTGTGTTGGATAATGGCCTTAGGCATATATGTAAAGAGCTAGCAACTGGGAAGAATGTTCTCCATAGGCTGAAGGCAGACCTGTGAGCTTCAGGAATTGTGTTGTCCATAATCTGTCTGCAAGCTAGTTGGGTGCACCTAGCCTGCAAATACATTACACTTATTTTCAGGCACAGATGTTACATGGGGGTGGGGGAGATGAAGTGATGATTATATTATATGAAGTAAATTATAATAAGATAAAGCTGAGGAGGAGGACCTATCAATATATAAAAAATCAGGTACTGCTAACTAACTTAGATTTCTGAATAAGCTCATTATGGGTTAAGGTGGGCATGGGAAAAGAACCTCAACAAGCGTAACTTAATTTCTGGAAGATTCCAGCTTTGCCTTCAGTAACTCCTTTTTCCAGCTGTGCTATCAAAGTTTTGACTAAGTGGAGAAAGGAAACTTACAGGCAAGTTTCCATGGCAGGCTTTGAATCTCTAGTAGCATCAGTGGAACTTTAAAGGGGCATATATGGCATCTGAGGTATCTGCTGAAACTTTTTTACTCTGCCACAGTGGTTTAAAGTTGCTTTGCCAAACTGACACATCTTTAAAAAGTCATCATGAGAAAAGTTGAACAAATGTCTGCAGAGCTAACTCTAATCAACGCTTAATTAACTGAGGAAGTATTGACTCTGGACTGTATCACTTTAGACTACAACAATGAAAAGAAGGCTATGAAGAGATGCTTATGCTAGGCTCTTTTGGACTGACAAAGAGTATTTTTAGTGTGGAACGGCTGATGATGCTGACACTGGTTTTGGGAGCAGATCATTATGTCATGCAAGCTCCAACCTGCCACCTGCAGTAGTACAGCGTAAGTTTGCTGTCTTGGGAAGAACTAGATTTGGGTTGGACTGAAAACAAGGCTGTGGACATTAGATCCTTCCTGCAGATGATGCAGAGTCAGGTGTCCTAAAGAAATCCTTTTTTCTAACTGCAGGTGGGGGACCTCCCTTTTTGAAAACTGTTCTACATGTTTTTTTAAAACCCAATTCCTTTCATGTAAAAGAGGATCAAATCAGGAAAAGAGGTGTTACATTGTCTCCCTCCAAATGTTTCAATAGACTAAAGGCAGAAGACATTTATGCAAATATAGGGAAATGTATGCAAATGTAGAAATTTGATCTTCCCCATCTGCAATCTCTAAGGTAGACCACTTTAGAAGTCTATTGTACCTACTGGGAATAGAATTGCTATGACCTCCTGAAATCCCAATGGATCCAATGGAATCTAGTTCTAACTAAGTTTATTCACAGTAAGTTTTTGCTAGATGATCCCTCATGTCACTGACACCAACAACTCTGAAAAAGTTGATATAGATATGAATTGATATTTCCATGAAAAAAGTGGAAGATTTTGTGTTGCTCATAGCTGGAAGGCAAGGGTAGCAGAGAATATGAGTCCATTCTTCATTATGCTAGATTGTAGATAATTACTCTCCTCTTCATTGTGGCCAAGTGCTTTTAGCATGGGCAATCAAGTCTGTCTTAGAGGAAGAGCATAGCTAACATATGTTACCAGATGCTGAAAAGAGTCTAAAAGGAAAGATGGTGGAGTGAATGAATTACGATGGGCCAAACTATTTTGGGAGGCAAAACAGATGGTCTCTAGGGGATGATGAGCAGCCAGCTGCTGGTTGAAAAAAAAAAAAAAAGGAGTAGAGTCAGGAGAGTGAGAGGATGACTGCATAGGTTCTGGTTAACAGTGGGAGGATCCCAAATGGCATGTATCCTAGGAGGAAATGGAGAACTCTATAGGATGCACAGAAGGAAAGAGGAAGAAAATGAAAGATAACACCTATCCAGAGTGCCCACTGGATTGCTTGGCTTAGGAAAAAAAATCAGGGTTTGTTCTGTGGAAGACTACTATAAAAAATGAGAGGGTGAGATTAATTTACCAAATGCAGGAAATAACAATGTTCTGCTACTTGCATTAGGTTTTCATCGTTCCAGATTATTTCTGCATAATGATATGTATCAGTAAAAATACAAAGTAAAATAAAAATAAACCTAGATATTAAGTGTTCCAGAGAAGCATTAGATGAAAATTCTCTTTGTAAGTGAAAGCCAGAAAGGATTATTTCATAATTACTTAGCAGGGGGACAAAAACCCAAAAACCAGAGCTCAGTAGTTCAACTAAACAATGGTTCAGAGTTCAGCGTCCTATTGGAGTCTACTTGAAGCAAGCTCATTGTCTGCCGTAGTGGTGAGCTTGAGAATTTGGAACAGATGTTGACTGGTCTTTTAACTATTTCACAGCAACTCATACACCCATCCCTCTAGAAAATTATTTTTGCCTATCCATCAGGCCAGCCCAAAGGTAATAGAGACTTCATCAAGTAATCTTCTTTGAGTTAACTGCACTTTTTGACCAACCCTGATTGCAACTTGCTTGGAAGAACTGCTTTGAATTTGGAAGAGAAATCTGTTCTTTAGTTTATCCACAACTGGGAGATGCAAAGTTCAAGTATAATGTTCTGGGTCCTCACTGCCCAGAAAATATTGGGAGGCTGTGGAGAGCTGGAGAAACATCTCACAAAACACATCATAAATGGATTCCTATGGTGCATAGGGCAGGGAAGGGGGAAGAAAGGGGTCCGACCATTGACCGGGAAGTGTAAGAAGGCTTATACTTCCCAGAAAATGCATATGGACAATTTATTGTCTAGGCTTAAACTCATTTTTCACACACATCTCAAGATTCTAACCAGATCATTTGTTGCATCACAAACGCTAGTAATCATCCTCTTCCAGAATGCAAAAGGGGACAGTAAATAATAAATTACCAAGTTTAGAATGTGGATTTCTGAGTCTCTTTGCTGTTAAAAGTGTTACATGGTTGTAATACTGCTTGTTGTTGTTTTTTTAAACAATTTTGCTTGTTGTACTGCCAACTGCATGAACAAATATTTTCTACTCCAAAAAGAACTGGTTGATTAGCTTAATGAAACAGACTTTGAAATTCAATTCTTGCCAACTCCCTCCACTCCAACCTCTCAGTTCAGGGAAGACATGCACTGGAAACACTCATTTAACATTGTGTTGATGGGGAATGAGGATAAGGCAGGGTCCTGAAAAACCTGTTAGAGCATCCATTCATCCATGGCTACTTTCCAAGAGTAACAATTTACTTATTCAGTCTGCTTTCTGGATGGCTGAATGCACTCAGGGAAAGAAGGGTGCTTCTTTTGCCGCTCTTTTAAATTGTACAGTGTTCAAAGCAAACCATTTAATTCCCGGTAGAAAAGGAAAACATAGTTTGCTCAGAATGATGGCAAAAATGGGTTGGGGTGTTTGCAGCACAAAAGCAAACAGGGCAAGAGGCAACTCGTACATGCTGTAAACACAGCAACCATCTGCATAATTTCCTAGCTTAAAAGAATCCTTTCACATTAATGAAAAATGCTGTTGGATCAAAGGAGATGGGGGTGGGCACAAAACAAAATAACCATTTTGATTTTTTTTCCTCAGGCCAAGCCAGAAACATAGGACTGAAGAGTGCCCACGTGCAAAGGATCTTCTTGTATCCTTGAAGTTTCAGCTGGTGTAGCAATTGCTCATCCCATATGACAAGCTGTCCCCTTCGACACTGGAAGTAAGACTTTTGGTCTTCCCAATGATGTTGCTGGATGACCAGTACAGTAATAAGCACTTTTCGTCCTCATATGATGAACTCAGGGCACTGAGTTGCTTAGGAGCATATTAGCTGACTGTCGTGTTACCGCCACAACTGTATCATGGGTCAGCTGTGAGGAAACTTCATGGTGATTCCCAGTGACCCAGAAGAGAGGGGCTGGTCTGTTGCAATTTCTGTATGGATTACAGCTGATGAGTCAACCTGGCATGCATATTGTTTTGCTCAACATGGTGCCTAGGTATCTATCTGTCAATCCCCTCCTCTTTTGGGGTCAGAGCTGCGGTCTCAGGCTTATACTGTATATAGCCATTATAATTATGAATCGCACAGAACACCAAAGAAAGTAATCTTTTATAAACCAGAACTTTTGAAAATAATTTATTTGGAAAGGACTTCAACACCACTGTAGTTTTACCAGCTAATTTAACCTTATTCATTAATAGATTTTTTTTTAACTATGCAGAGATTCAGTAGAAATTGGGGTTTGTTTGTTTTTTAAAAAAACAACTCTTCTTTAATATTGCAAGTATTTTTTGCCTTGTAACACTTTTAATAGTAGAATATTCCGTAAAACCGGGTGGAAGAAAACTCACCAATTGTCCTCTCCTCTACCAGCAGCAAACAGCAGACACCAGCTGAAATCCAATTGCTAGTCTCAGCTAGAGTAGACACGATGAATCAATGGGATTTACATAAGTGTTGATTTAACAATCAGCAGTTGATTCAATGAGTCTACTCTAGAATGGACTGGTAATCAATTTCCTGAGACAACTGTTTGCTCTCTTGGCAGTATGCATGTACACCAGGATTACCTGTCAGGGTTAAACATGGGTTATGCTAGCTTTCCATCTTGCCCCTTTTAGAGATCTATTTTTTTTAGGGAGAAAAAATTCTTCTTAACAGTTATGCTATGAATGAGACCAAACAACGACAACAACAACAGCAACTAAAAGAGCTTCTTCACACTTGAGTCTGGTGATGGGTCTCCACAAAAGGAATGTGAATGTGATGGTGATCCAGGTGGAGCTCCTCAATGCTTTCATAGTCACTGATAGCCACCTCTGAGTCATCGAAGCCACAACTCGCTGAAACATCAGACGAGGATGCATCAAGAGAATTGTGTAAGGATAAAGGCTTCTTTACCCCACTAATGTTTTCTGCATTTGGCCCTGGGCCCACACCAAAAGTACTAAATTCATTCCCAGTCTGAGATCCGCCATTGTCCATCTCATTGGGGAACTGATGCGGAGGGAGGTACTGGCTCGGGTGGAACTGTGGCCGTCGCCGACAATCTGGGCTAAGTGTGCTAGCCATGGAGACTGGCTGTGATGGAGGAAGGACTTCATAATGGTCTGGGTAGTCTTCTGGAAGAGGAGGTGGCAACTGGTCTTGGTGTAGAAACTCTTCCTCTTGTGGTGGAGGGTAGTCACTATCAATATCATAGCCGCCAAGGTAGTAATCCGTTTCGAGCTCTCTTGTGCTCCCATGATGTGCTGAGCTGCCATCTGTGGTCTCATAATTGGGCACCTCCTCAATGTCAGATAATCGAGTGCTTGGCATCCAGTCAGAGGTGTCCCAGTGATAAGCTGCAGAAGAAAACAAATCCACAATTGATTGGGGAGGGCTCATGACTTTTAATAGAAATTAAGGCCAGTATTCTCTGTCAGCTACTCAGTTAAGTATACGTAACCAAGTAACCTCTCCTGGCCAGACTCCCTTCAAACCTGATTGAAATGTTATTCACCCATACTCTAATCACTGGCAGAATGGACCTCCTTCTCCCCATGGTAAGATAGGTTGGGGCAGGGTTTACTATTGTGGCAACAGCATCACAACTGTAACTATGTAGCAACTGTGAATACAGAACAATCACAGATGAGTAAATCTAGGTAACTGTCCCGTATTCACGATCACTATTAGTCGTAATTGTAACACTATTGCCACGATCTTAACACCTACCCACCCCAACCTACTTTATTAGGCATCAGCTGCATGGGGAGAAGGAGATCCATTCTGCTGGTGATCAGAGCATGGGTGAATAATGTTTCTTTCAGGTTTGGGGATGGGTGGGCAGGGAGAGGTTATTTAGTTAAGTATACTTAAGATGGAGAATACTGGCCTAAATCTATGGCATGCATCTGCTATAAAGCAAACTGCTCTTGGCCTCAGGATACCGAAGCTGCATATGCAAATAAACGACATGCATCATAGTAATTTCTTTGAAAACGACAACTGGCCAACCATGCTTTGGCTGAAATGGAAAGAGGCAACCTGATATCACAATAACATTCAACACAGCACAGCCATTTTGAAATAAAGAAAGTAAAAGTCTGAGAAATTAAAAAGCTGAACTCTAATGTAAGGCTTTGCTCATGGAAGAGGTGGAAATCCATCCGTCAGTTAGAAAAGTGTTTCAACAGATACATTAATAAAAGTCAGCATGCTCTCACTGCTGTGTTCATTTCCAAGATCTTGGTCTGGGGAAAGAATTTAAAAAATAATACAGCCACACAAAATAACAAATTGAGATGAAAAAGAACCAGCAAACCTCTGAAAGAAAACCACAATATGCACTGTTCATGCTCTGACATGCACAATGTGAATATAACATGATCCATAAGATGGAGACCAAACTAGATGTATTAGTATCATGTTAAAAATCTAGCCCTCAAGACCACCCACTGCACCAGACAGGTAAGTCACCTCTGTTGTAGTTCTGTCCTTGATCCATACCAGACACTGTTAAATACAAAGTGAAAAAAAGCAACACTGGAAACTCTCAAGTCTGAAATCAGGACTGGGTTAAACAGGTACATTGCAGAAAATCCAACAATATGTCATATGCTTCTAAAAACACACCTGACAAAGTATTAGTACAAATAGTTTTAAGCAATGCTTCACTTTAAGGTTAAAAATTAATTTGCTTTTTCTAATCAGACTTTTATATAGAAAGAAATAGAAATATCATCTTTGCATCAATTGGTAGAATATATTACTTTAATAATTTGAATCAAACATGCAAAACTGACTCAAGCATACGTGTTTAATACAAAACTCTATACTGTACAGGTTTTTTTTAAGTCGATGAATGGTATATTATTCTCTTGCTCACTGTGAAACAGAAAAAAAAATAAGAGTCTACCATTTTCAGGGCCGGTTCAAACAAATCTGGGCCCAAGTACGCTCAGATACCACGGTGAGGGGCACGGTATAACAACCTGAACAGAACAGAATAGAAAGGCAGTCAATTGGGCCACTGAAAGCAAGCACCACAGAGTCTACCCCTAGCTAAAGATATTATTTTCCACATTGGAAACAGTGTGTGTGTGTGTGTGTGTGTGTGTGTGTGTATAGAGGTTTCCCTCCCCCATATCCATGGGGGAGATTATACGAAACCACGTATAATAGCACACCACGATAGAATACCACAGAATCATGCTTTAGGGACTAGAAAATGCCTAGAAAGGACACTTCTGTAGGCATCTGGTGTGACTCTATGGTCAGTTTCCGATGGAAGTTGATCACAGAGTCATGCTGGAAGACCTCCCTGTGCTTAGGGAGACCACTTCTAGCACTATGGGGCTATAGATACCTAGAGAGACCTTTACCCCCTGACTGTGGGTTAGTAAAATCACGGGTACTGATCCTCTGAAATTGGGCGAGGCGGTGATCAGTATATATATATGTATGTATGTGTGTGTGTGTGCACGCATATGTATGTGTATATGTGTGTGCATGCATAAATCTAAATACAGGTTGAGTATTCCTTATCCCAAAATGGTCCAAAATCCAAAATGGTGCAAAATCCAAAACCATATCCACAGAGGTTTGGTTCCAGGACCCCGCACAGATATCAAAAAATGTGGATGCTGAAGCCCCTTATTTATAAATTGGCATAGGGCATCAGCAGAAGCAGCAGCAAACCCTGGCCGCCAGGTACACATTCTTCAGTCCCGCCAGCCTCCTGCTTCTGCCTCCAAGACAGTTGCTGTGCCATTCCTGCTTGTTTGTTCACAAGGTGGAAGTGTGCGGCTGGGGGGGGGGGCTCCTCAGTGAACTCCTGTACAATACTGCCCCCCCCCCGAATATCAGGTCCCCTATATCTTCTGTCTCTCTCCAGCCTCATATCTCATACACAACACAAGTAGTGAACAAATGAGACATGAGTCTGAAGAGAGATGCAAAGATCTGTGAAATGGTGGGAGGTGTGGATTTGTGCCCAAGCACTATGTTTGGATTCCTGCCATTTCACAAATCCATTTATGTATACACAAATTTTCCAAAATAACAAAAATAATAATCCAAAATCCAAAACATTCTGGTCCCAAGCATTTCAGAAAAAGGCATACTCAACCTGAATATTAATATACTGTATACAGACTATGGTACATCTAGCTTGCTACAGTCTATGGCTACTTCAGGGTTTCGGAGAGGACATTTTCCCAGCCCTACTGGGAGATGCCAGGGAATGCAAAAGCATGCAAAATAGATGCTGTACTAATGAGCTACATAGCTTTTTCTGCAGAAATGGGAAATAAGGGAATCTGAGACACAGGGTACAGTTTCACTGATGTCTGGCTGGAGGACTTCCCATAGGCAACTGGGTGAAAAGAATACTGCTCTAGATAGGGATTGGGTTTGATCCAACAGGGCTCTTTTTTAAACTTCTTTTCTCTGACCAGTGGTTGCAGCTCAGGCAGCACTGTCTGAACCGGCCCTGACTATTTAAAAAACAGAAACAAAAACAGAACAAACCCCCCAACAGACTCAGAGCATTATGTTGATGAGACACAAGGACCTTTCTTGTGTCCCTGGTTTTTATGTCCATACGCCACTCATTGTGGCCCTACTCTAGCATGCCTTAGTACGGGTCAATTGTGCAGTCATCTTGCTTTACACAGCAGAACCTCACTAACTTGTTGACATGCCTGGCCCAAAGTCCCAAATGTCTCCATTTCCCATATTGAAGGCAAGGGTTATGCAAGCAAGGGCTGGCTGGTCTCCAAATTCACAGAGATTCCCAAATAGTTTATTGGGACTTCCCAAACAAAAGTTCCTAAATAGGAGATTTCACATCAGGTTCAAGGAGTGCTGAGCTGCAATTAATTTTAGTGGTAGTAGTGATTTGATGGTTCTCAAACAAATAATCCTGGTTTGAATCTGTGGGGAGATGAGTGGGTTTGGAAGACATCACATCTCAGTTTGATTTTTCCTTCCACCAACATTAAGGACCCTGCTGGGTTTAAGAATTCTAATGGCGGGGGGAGAGCAAAGAGAAAATAAGGATTTGTCCAAATCAGTTGTGAAGCTGTTTCTTCCAAAGATAGAACATTAGTCCACCTATGGCCAAATCTACACTACACAAAAAATCCAGTTTGAAACTAGATTATTTGCTATGGCTCCTTCCTATGGAATCCTGGAATCTGTAGTTTTACAAGGCCTTTAGCCTTCTTTGCCAAAGAATGCTGGTGCCTCACCAAATGACAAATCCCAGGATTCCACAGGAAGGAGCCATGGCAAAAAAAATCCAGTTTCAAACTGGATTATTTGTGTAGTGTGGATTTGGCCTATGTCAGGTGCTGCTGCCACACTGCAGAAATGTTGCAGTTTGACACTGCTTTAACTATCATGGCTCCATGCTATGGAATCCTGGGATTTGTAGTTTGTTGTGGCACCAGAGCTCTCTGACAGAGAAGGCTAAATCTCTCACGCAACGACAAGTCTCAGAATTCCATAGCATTGAGCCATGGCAGTTAAAGTGGTGATAAACTGATTTGTTTCTGCAGTGTAGCAGCAGCATGGATCATCTTTTACTCTGACATGCTTTGGCCACCTGGGCCCTTCTAGATGTTTAGGGCCCAGATTCCCATTTTCTAACCATTGGAGATGATGGAGGTTTTAGTCCAAAACATCTGGAAGGACTCTAGTTGGGGAAAGCTGTTCTAAAGGAGGAGAAAAGAACAAGACCAAATTGGCTTTGTACAAATTGGCTTTTGTGGGGGAGACACACATACCAGCTGTGGGTAGAACCTTATACCCATGTGGGTAAGATACCCATTGCTAGTGTGTGGCCACTGACATGACTGTGACAACCCCATTCACACACTGATGAATGTCGACGTGGATGAGTGGGCAGGTGCCCAGAGTCCAAAGGCTCCTATCGAATTAAATGGCTTGAGGGCCTCAGAGTCAGACCCTATTGCATTTAGACCAAGTGAGATGCTGGATATCATGGAGGGATATTACAGGCAGTTATATGCTCGGAAGAACATAGATATAGAAGAGATGAAGGGTTTTTCCCAAGCTTTTTCAGAGGACCAGATGGGCACCCTCTATAAGGGTTTGAGTCCAGAGGACAGGAAGAGGTTGGTCTGTCCTATAGAAGAACAAGAAGTTCATGAGGTCATAGTTCAGGGGAAGGGTAAGTCGGCCCCTGGCCCAGATGGCCTCAGTTGGCATTTTTATAAAGTTTACAGGAAGTGGATTGTTCCCCCTTTAACCACTTTGTTTATTTTTTGTGGGATAATAATGAGCTCCCTGAGATGTTTTATCAAGGGGTCTTGATTTTTTTCCCAAAGGAGGGAGATCCTACCCTCCCAAAAAACTGGCGCCCCACAGCTCTGACCAACATAGACTACTGCATGTTGGCAAAAATACTGAACAATTGGCTGGCTAAGGTGGCTGATAAGATTGTGATGGAAGCACAGTCCAGTGCTGTGCCGGGTAGGACTACGGTAGACTCTCTTTGTTTGTTTCAGGTAGTGTTCCGACTCAGCAAGGAGGGAGCTTGGACTGGTCAAATCCTACAGGTTGACCAGATGAAAGCTTTTGACAATGTAGATCATACGTTCCTACGGGAAGCCCTCAAGTGGAAAGGAGTGCCAGAGAGATTTATTGCTTTAGTTAAATTGTTTTATAGGGATATGCAGAGATGGTTTTGCAAGTCAATGATCATAGAAGAAAGAGGATTAAGTTAAATTCTGGGGTGAGGCAAGGTTGTCCACTGAGCCCTCTTTTGTATGTTGTTGCTTTGGATGCTATCCTGTGTAAGATTAGTTTAGACAAGAGCATCACGGAGGTCCAAATCCCACGTCTGTTGGACAGTTCGTGGTTGGTTCGGTGTGAATCTGTTGAATTTGTTGCCCATGCTGATGATGTATCCCTCTTGGTTAAGGACAAGATGGAAGTTAGACAGATTAAAGATGCTTTTGAGGCCTACGGTTGAGTTTCTGGTGCTCAACTTAACATGGAAAAGAGTTTTTTGATCAGGACTTTTGCTGCGGAGGACAAGATGGCAGCTATTCTTCTAAAGGACATAGTTGAAGGAAAGGAAGCGTGGCAAGCAGAGCAAGAGGCAAAGATGGATAGAGTGAAGATCCTGGGGCTGAATTTTGCAGTGGCTCCCCAGGGATGGAAAGAAAATTGCTATTGGTAGTTGGAAAAAGTGAAGGAGAGGGTGGCCCTCTGGCAGAGATGGAAGCTGACCATTTACGAGAGAGCCGCTTTTGTAAATACCTACCTGCTTCCGGTGGCAGCAAACTAGGCGGCTGTTTTGCCGCCTCTGGATTCAGTGATTAAAGAAGCTAATTGAGTTCTCTTCAAGTTCCTTTGGGGAATGGCCACATTCCCCCTGGCAAGAGCAGTGGCTTATGGGCAGGCAGAACAAGGGGGCCTGGACTTCCCAGCCCTGGGACCTAAGTTCATCGCCATCTCTTCAGCCCAAAATTTTGGGAAAGTTTCTCTGTTGCAAAAGGGTCAGATTCAACCTCAGGCTTGGCTAGTTTTGTTTTGTGAGTGCTGGATGGGGACTAGATGCGGAAAGACTTGGTGGGAAGAAGGCTCATTAAGTTTTAGGTTTTCTGTGCCTGAAAAATTGAAAGCACCAGATTATTTGAGAGACTTTGTTTTTTACATAAAAAATTATAGAATTCATGTTGAGGAGTTGAAGGGGGAAGACAGACTAGGTCAGAGCATCAAGAGCATCAAGAGAGGTTTGTACAGGAAAACAGTGGAGGAGATTTATGTTAACCTGTGTTTGCAAAAACGTCAGGCCAAACTAGATTGATTAGAGTACCTAAATCACCAGACTAATCCGACTGAGTATTTCATGGACAAAAGGGTCCCCAAAAAGTTGTGGGACTTGAGGTAGAGACTCTACCATCAGATTCTTAATCTGAAGGAGACCGTGGACCACAGAGGATGAGGAGACTTGTCCTCGTCTGAAATGTAAAAAGGCCAAGATTTTGAGTGGTGTGGCACAAAAGGAGATGATCAGACATTTTGTCCAGGACTGCCTGAGTGCCCGGGAAACATGGGAGGAGGTGGCCCGGGTCCTGGATTGGCCAGATTTGGCACAGCAGGCTTGGGAGACAGTGCTTTCGGGGACAGAACCTCCGGAGGGTGTCAGGGGACCTAGAAAGTCAGTGGACCAAAAGAGGAAGAGGAAGGAGTCTGGTTCTGTCGCTGAGAGTTTTTGGACAGTGCCCTGGTCCACAGTGTGCCTGGTAAACCTCTATGTGATGTTAGGGTTATTTTTCCAAAGACAAAGGGAGATGAAAAGTCAAAATCTGCAGGATGTAAAAGGCACTGCTTATTATGTGAAGAACCTAATTGAAAATTTAGCTCTGAGTGAAAAAGAGAAATTGCCAAACCATCATTGGAAAAAGTTTTGGCCGTGGACAAAAGTTTTGGACAACCCCAGCAGTAACATAAAAGGATATTTTAAATAAATATCTTATTATTATTATTGTATTTTTGTATTATTTTGTATTATTTTGTATTAATCTTTCATTGATTTTTTTCTTTTCCAAATGGGTATAATTGTAATGTGTAAATATTACACATTACACGGGTTGAACATGAGCCAACAGTGTGATGCGGCAGCTAAAAAGGCCAATGCAATTTTGGGCTGTATCAATAGAAGTATAGTGTCTAGATCAAGGGAAGTAATAGTGCCTCTCTATTCTGCCTTGGTCAGACCTCACTTAGAATACTGTGTCCAGTTCTGGGCACCACAATTCAAAAAGGATATTGACAAATTGGAGCGTGTCCAGAGAAGGGCAACTAAAATGGTGAAAGGTCTGGAAACCATGCCATATGAGGAGAGACTTAGGGAGCTGGGTATGTTTAGCCTGGAAAAAAGACGGTTAAGAGGCGATATGATAGGCCTGTTTAAGTATATGAAGGGATGTCACACTGAGGATGGAGCGGGCTTGTTTTCTGCTGCTCCAGAGATTGGAACACGGAGCAATGGGTGCAAGCTCCAGGAACAGAGATTCCACCTCAACATGAGGAGGAACTTTTTGACAGTAAGAGCTGTTCGGCAGTGGAACACACTCCCTCGAAGCGTGGTGGGGTCTCCTTCCTTGGAGGTCTTTAAACAGAGGCTGGATTGCCATCTGTCGGGGATGCTTTGATCACGATTTCCTGCGTGGCAGGGGGGTTGGACTGGATGGCCCTCGTGGTCTCTTCCAATTCTGCAATTCTATGATTCTATTGTGCGTTTAGATTAAGAGGAAAAATATATTAGTGTTAGGATAGATAGTTTTATTTTTGTATTAGTAAGAAAAGAGGAAAACAATTATTATTATTTTTGCATTATTGTTACGGCCTTCTGCGGTCGGGTGTATTTTTTGGTAGAATGGTCTTATTCCAATAAAAAAATTCCTAATCCCCCCAAACTCCAGAAAATGCCCCCCATTACAGTTAGATTTTAATTTAATTTAATTTAATTTTCAAAAAGTGAACTGCAACCAATTTGGGCTTTTTTAAAAAAGTGATTTCAGTGAGGAAGGGGTTCTTTTTTTCAAGGGAAGGTCACAGGTTTGGGAGAGGTTATTTATCTCCTCCTCAGCAGCAACCCCACCCCCAAATGCCCCTTGTGCCAGAATTAGGCTTTTAAAAAGCCTTCACTGGTATATACAGAGGTGCTTTAAAAGCTTGATGGGAGATTGGAGGTATGAAATTTTCCATGCATTTCCAATCAGCTTATAAGAGTTTTTGAAGTAATGAGAGTAGAGATCAGGGGATAGTGGAATCCAAATAGCCTTTATTAGTAGTGTTTTATTAGAAGTATTTATTAATTTCTTTTCTGTCCAGCCGGATTCCCAAAACAAAACTGAGGATGGGGAAAGCTCTCATTAATCCTGCTTTTACCAAGGCTTTCTTGAGAGTGTCTTAAAAAGGACTTGGGTGAGGTAAAGATTTAACACTGCAGATGACAGTCATAGAATCATAGAATCATAGAGTTGGAAGAGACCACGAGGACCATCCAGTCCAACCCCCTGCCACACAGGAAATCCTAGCAAAGCATGCAGCTTTCTCTCAGCTACTGTGTTGACTACTTATATCAGCTCTTGATTCAGTTAATGAAAAAAAAAATACTGTGTCATGTAACATGGAAGTAATCTTTAGTATCCAAAGGCAGCAGTGGATACGAATTTCGAGGAAATAGAAAGGTGGCTCCACTCTTGGTTCAAATCTCACTGCTTCAGCAAATGCAGAGTTTCTGCCAACCGCACAGGGATGACAGGATGTAAGGATTACTCCTATGATGCCATTGACAAGATGGACTCTGGCTCACAGAACCTTATGACACAATGCATGCACCTGCCTTGAAATGTTTCATTGGGCTCTCACTTGAGAGTATGTAGATAACACACAAAAGCGCATGTGTGCTGCTCTTGGATCCACAGAAAAGTGGATGAGCCATTAAATAGGCTTGCCAGCTTTCTTCTTGAGTGTCCATTATTTATTATGAATGTACTTAGCTTAAATTCAATTGGTAGCCCCAACTAGCATAGACCAATTGATGCAGTGGAATTTGCAGTAAGTGCCAACTTATACAGCTGCCATGGGATCCATGTGCTTAATCTAGTTGGCCTAATGTCTGAATTTTGGCCTTGGGAGGCACACTGCATTGGAGAAATTAACTGGTAGATCCGGTAATGGATTGCAGGGTGCATTTTCCTTGGAGCCCTATGCTGGCAACTTAATTTCACTGCATTGTCAGCATTGTAAAAAAAAACAACCCTGCATATTGAGAGTGGGAAAAACAAACTCCAAAGCCTGTTGGCTTGAAATGAACAATCAAAATCACAACAATATACAGCCAGACCCCCGTATCCATGGAACCAATATCTGTGGTTTCAGTTGTTTAAGGGACACAAATCAGGGACACATACCATAGTCATCTTGAAAATACCTTGAGAGGCATCCCCTCTAGACATCTTCTAGGTCCTCCAATGCAACTCTATGGTATGTTTTTACTAGAAGTCCATTATTTTAATAGGGTTTGCTGTTATCTGTGGTTTCCGGTATCTGCAGTAAGTCCGGGAACCAAACCCCTGTGGATATGGGGGTCCGACTATATATTTTTTTCTTTCTTTGTTCTCTTTTGTTTGCCTTTAAAGTGAAGTAATTTGCTCCGGCCTGACTAGTCACAGTGTGAGTTAATGAGGTTCTGCAGTGGCTTTTCAACAAAACCAACCAAAAAAATATTTTTTTTTAAAAAAGGTGGTAATACAGGATAAATAAGTCAAAAGATTAAATACCTTCATTTTCTATATTGTCAACTACATTGTTGACAAGCTGTATGACAGTCACTATGGAAGCTTGTGGGAGAAGGAAAGCAGAAATAAAGGGAAGGACAGCTTCATATTAGTATTTATAACATACAGCATTGTAAGGTTACCAATATTAAATTCTCACACACAAGTCTTGTTTGGAAGGGTCTAAGGATGCTGGGTAGGGAGATGGCAGCCTATGGCACTAATGAATTATGCAGTGGCTTGAAGGACATTTCAATTTCAGATCATCTCATGCCATTCTTCCCCCACCTGAACAGAACAGCAACTAGAGATACATTTAAAAGCAGTACTTTCAGACAGCTCATGTGTGACAATGAATATCAGTTCATAAATTCAGCCCGCATTGTCCGGCAGATTCAATTAACCAGACCAGTATCTTGTCTACCCGACACTAATCTTTAATTAATTTTTGCTTAAAGGCCTCTGGAGGCAAGCTGCTATCTTCGACACAACCATGATCTTTCAGGCAATCATAAAGATATAAGATAGTCTAAAAGTCTTTTGGCTTAAATCTTTCCTCCACTCTAGTATTTATTTATTTGATGCAGGTTTTTTACACCTGCGTACTTTCTTCAGGAAAAAGCCCCCGTGGGGAAAAATCTTCTGCAGCCTCGATTCAGCAGACCATCACCCATCAGCTTTCACTTGAAAACAGCAGCAATATATTTATTGATTATTAATAAATTATTGCTTGTTGTTGCTGTTGCGTGCCTCCAAGTCATTTATGACTTATGGTGACCCTAAGGCAAACCTATCACAGGGTTTTCTTGGCAAGATTTGTTCAGAGCTTGCCATTGCCTTCCTCTGAGGCTGAGACACTGTGACTTGCCCAAGGTCACCAAGGGGGTTTCCATGACCAAGTGGTGATTTGAATCCTGGTCTCCAGGTTCCTAGTCCAACATCAAAAACCACTACATCACGTTGACTTTCTAAATTATTGCTATCCTGCCCTGTCACATGATCTCAGGGTGCTATATAAGTAAAATCAATAAAATCACTTAATACTATTGTTATTGTTATTTTAACAATCCTGTGGACTAGAAATGTACAAGAACCTTTCAACATTTGGACTACTACATTTTTATTAGCAGTGTGAAAGAGGGTATTTAATGTCAGGAGTGACCACAACCAATGCACCATTGGTCTTTGTCATGTATACCCCACCTTATATTTAATATTACTTGTTTAACCATATATTGTTGCCATGTACCTTCAAGTCAACTTTGATTTGTGGTGACCCTTTCATAGGGTTGGCAAGATTTATTCAGAGGGTTTTTTAAATTGCTTTCATCTTACATTGAGAGTGTGTTTTGTTCATGGTCACCCACTGGGTTTCCTTGTGTGAACAGATTTGAACCCTAGTCTCTTGAAATCCTGTTCTAACACTAAAACCACTACATCACACTGACTTCCAACCAAATATTGCTACTGTTTATTTCAACCATTAGCCTCTCTTTAGGGTTATTTTCTGTCTCTTGTTTCCTGAGTTGGGTGTTGTTACCTACATCTTGTTACCTGAGTTGGGTGTTGTTCTAGGAACCTAGAGACCAGGGTTCAAATCACCGCTTGGGTGGTAACTTTGTAGCATAGCAGACACTGTCCAACTGTAGCTCTAAGCATTTTTCATAACTGGGTATGCTAGCTAGGGCTGCTGGGAGTTGTCATTTGATAGCATCTAGAGAACCACACAATTCCCACCCCTCCTATAAATGGATATGAAGCTTAAATTATTTTTTAAAAGGAATTGCTCATTATTCAGTTAGAGATATTGTTGCGGGGAGGGGTAACTCATAAGAATCCAGTGTGATGTAGTGGTTTGAGTATTGGACTAAGATTCCAAGAAACCAGGGTTCAAATCCATGCTTAGTCATGGAAAACTACTAGGTGACCTTGGGAAAGTCACACTCTCAGCCTCAGAGGAGGCCAATGTCAAATCACCTCTGAACAAATCCTGCCCAGAACACCCCATCATAGGTTCGCCTTAGGGTTGCCATAGGTTCGCCTTAGGGTTGCCATAGGGTAGGAAATGACTTGAAGGCACACAACACTAATCAGACTCATTAACAAAACTTGTTATTGAAGGATCAACACATTATTAATGCATTATTTTCTTACTTTTACTTTAAAAAACACACATACACATACTTAAGAATACAAAAATGGACCCAAATCCCCAAGGGTGGGAAGTGACATTCCCTTCAAAAGTAATGACGTCATCTATTGTTATTGTATTTTATATAGAAAACATCAGTTTGCCATCCTTTTCCCACAAAGTAACATATAACACCTAATGGCTGGGATTCTGTATTGCAGTTATGTATTTGTAACTTGAGTTACTGCTCCATATTCAGTAAGACTCTGTAGTCTTCCTGCAAGACTACATAACGCCCCCACCTCCCTGCAGCCAGCTTAACAGCAGCTGCATCAGGCAAAGGAGGTCTGTTCCTCTGACAATTGGGGTGCAAGCAGGAGCAGCAGCAAGATTATGACACAACCAGAAGCAGGACGCCTGTCACAATTCCTCATGGCAGCCTCACTCTCTGGTAGGAGGGGCCTGGAAATATCACTTGTCTTGTGCTCCAATCAGCAACTGAACAGAGCTCCTTCCCTGATGCAGCTGCTGGTTATTAAGGTAGACTGGGGGGTGGGTGTTCAGGACATGTTACTTAATTATGCACACAACTAAATAGCCAATGTAGAATATCAGCGAACATCATTACTTAGAACCATAGAATTGGAAGAGACCACAAGGGCCATCCAGTCCAACCCCCTGCCATGCAGGAATATACAATCAAAGCATTCCCAACAGATGGCCACTCAGCCTCTGCTTAAGAACCTCCAAAGAAGGAGACTCCACCACACTCCCAGGCAGCAGTGGATTCTACTATCCAACAGCAATTAGTTTCAGAAAGTTCTTCCTAATGTTTAGGTGGAATCTCTTTTGCTGTAGTTTGAACCCATTACTCCGTGTCCTAGTCTCTGGAGCAGCAGAAAACAAACTTGCCCCATCCTCAGTATGACATCAAATATTTCAAATATTTAAACATGGCTATCATGTCACCTCTCAACCTTCTCTTCTCCAGACTAAGCATGACCAGTTCCCTAAGCCGCTCCTCACATAGGGCATGGTTACTTCTCAGCATTAAACGTAGGACCTTATGCATGTAAAACACCTGTTCTACCACTGAGCTATGGCTCCCCCTATATTTTAATGCTGAGGTTCCAAAAGTAGATTTAAATCATGTTATCTTTCCAGCACCAGCATAATTCCACTTAGTCACACTTTCCTTTAGCCTACTTATAAATGTTCCTATTTAAGTAAGGCCTAGATTTTTGACTGGGCATCTATGACTGGGCATCTATGAGACCTGCTCAGCATCTAGCTCTTTCCCCAAGCTCTGAGACTAGGACATGGAAGTGGCATACAGTGCCTCCTAGTATGGTGGAGTCTCCTTCTTTGGAGGTTTGCAAACAGAGGCTTGATGGACATCTGTCAGGAATGATTTGATTGTGTATTCCTAAATGGCAGGGGGTTGGACTGGATGGCCCTTGTGGTCTCTTCCAATTCTATGATTCTATGGTCCTATTCCCTTGGGACAGATCCCTCTACTATGCAGTATTCCTGATTGCCCTTGTCACAGAGCTGCAAAATTTTGAAAAACTGCACCCTCATTTATTTGTTTTGGTGCTGTGTGGCTTCAAGTAGTTTCTGACTTATGGTGACCCTAAGGTGAACATATCATGGGGTTTTCTTGACGAGATTTGTTCAAACGGGGGTTGCCATTACCTTCCTCTGAGGCTGAGAGAGTGTGACTTGCCCAAGGTTCACCCAGTGGGCTTCTGTGGCAAAGTAGGGATTTGAACCCTGGACTCCTCATGTATACAATTATGAAAAAAATATAGGAACAGAAACCCTTTTATAATGGTTGTCTCATACAGCAATGTTACAGATTTGCATGGGAAGCCCCCATGCCTAAAAGGAGTACTCAAATTCAAACACACTGGTTTGATGAGAGGAAAGTGACAACAAAAGGGGTGCAGGAGTGCATTCATCCCATTACTGAATGCAGGCTAATGCACAGTCCTCTACTGAAGAGGATAGCCCCTCTATTGCAGTTTGGCAACATCAAATGTGATTTACTTATTTTTGCATTGATTCTCTGACAAGTAGTTTTATGTAACTTTAAAAGGCAGAAATTGCAAGGCAGTCCTTTGTGTCGATTTTCTGAATATTCTCCTGGAAATTTTAACCCTTTATAGCTTTCAAGTATCTGCCATCATCATGACTCTATGTTAAGAAAATGCAATAATCCATTAAAAACAAAGAAACCATAATAGCAGTATTTAGTACAACAAAGCTTAGGAAAAATTGGTGTGGGTTATGATTAAGGGCTTGTCTACACCGACCAAATAAAATGTCCCCACGGTGATCTGTCCATACGATACATAGTCAGTTCCCTGATTCTGGTGCGAACTATCCACATGACGTCCAGCCAGCTCAGCACCAAAACCACACTAAATCACCCTTTAAACGGAGTAAAATAACTCACCATTTGGTCCGGATTCTACAGGAAGACCCAGTGTACTGGGCAGATGTCTACACACTCATCCCTGCTGTGTTGCCACCGCAAGTCGCATCCTCTGAGGTCACAACAAGGTGCCCAGCCATGTGAGCAACACCTCATTTCTGGCCTCAGAGGACATGACTCACACCAGCGATTGAAGTGCTTGGAAACACAGTGGAGACACATGTGTAGACATGCTGCCAGTGTCACTGCTGAGTGTACCAGTAACAGGGAGAATCCAGGACAGCTCCAGGGCCAGAATACTCCGGACAGCAACCGGATTATCTTGGCCAGTGTAGATGAGCCCTCTAGCCATCATTTATTGAGAGTATCTCACAGCTATAAATAACAAATATTGCTGCTCCCATATTGACCAACTAGTCAATATTTCAGTTGTTTGTAGCATAATAAAGCCTGTGAGAACAGCAGTATGAAGTATTTTCTTGGTGATAAATGAGATATACTTGTAGCAGGAGCAGAAATAAGGTAGTAAAATGCTTACCATTGTCATCACCAGAGTCCGACTGGTAAGAGCTGAGGGACTGGACTTCAGAGTTACTGCCTTTATTGCTTCCGGAAAAACAGGTCACCTCTTCAATGTCATCAACTCCTTTGCCTACATATACACATACAAAAAAATAAAATCTGATCAGTAGAGTGGAAACACCGATCTTTGTCTTGAACCCTAATGATATGTTATGGACAGATTCCATTTTCCTTGGGACATTAATTCAACACACCAGGGGCCCTTTCACATTACACAATTATAGTATTATGATTCTACTTTAACTGCTATGGCTGTGTCCTATGGAATTCTTAGGTTTGTAGTCTGGTTAGGCACTAGAGCTCTCTGGCAGAGAATTTCACGTATCCCTTCCTAAACTGCAAAGGAGGAAACAATTGTCAGTTATCATATTAATGATCAACAGGCCCATCACCCATACTATTGAGATACAGCCATTTTTAAAATGAGATAACTGCAAGTAATAATCATCATATGGACTCAATTCAGCAGCGCTGAATAGTATGAACTAAGCTTTATTCTTAAATATATATCCTTGGCTGAAATCCTGTTGGAATCCAACTAGAGTAGACCTGAATGAAAATAATTGTTGAATCATGAGTATAGGTAAATATAGGTAAATACTGTAGGACCCCCTTATCCATTAATTCATTATCCACTGATCCAATTATCCATGGGACACAAAATAGCACATCTACCACAGAGTCTTCCTAGAAAATGTGTCCTCTCTAGCTATTTCCTAGGTCCTCCAAGGCAACTCTATGGTATTTTAAACTGGAACTCCATTAATTTTCAATGGTTTTCACTATTATCCACCGTTTTCAGTATCTACACTTCCCAGAACCAATCCTCAGCAGATATGGGGGTCGTACTGTATAACGGATTCAAAGACTCTACTGTAGTTAGGACTAACAAGAGGATTTAGGCCCACATCTATTTCTGTATCTACATCTACACAAGCATCTATTTCTATCTGCATCAGAAGAGCCAACATCTGGGTAACTTTCAGTGCCGTGTAAAAAGTGAAGAGTTTCTATTGGGCAAGAAGGCAGATTCAAGACCAAGAAAGACTCTGCTCCCATATTGTTGGGATATTGCCCCCCTTCCCCCATACCTTGCCTGTTGTCCTCTCTTACATTCTTACTTCAAGCATACCTTTTTAAAATGTCCCTCTCATTTTAAAATGTCCCAGTCTCATTTACTGCTCCAAGTGGAAGAGTGGGAAATTAAGTTGGAAAACTAGTAAGAATGGTGAAGACAGAACTTTGTTGGTCAGATTTGGCCCAAAGGTCACCAAATGGTGGCCCATATTTAAGGCAGAGATATTCATACCTGTCTTAGCAAAAGACGGGTGTGTTTCTGCAGTGATACAATCCAAAAACCTACCAAGTAGCAAAGATCTACATTGTGCTATAGATCAGTTGTAAACCAACCAGTGTGATGGTATAGAATGTATTCCAAAACATGTGTCTGTGTCTGTGTGTATTTGTGTTTTAAACACACACATTTATTAGTTTAGATATATGGGGCAAGACATGGTATCTATATACTATAATATATACTTTAGGTTAAAGATTGTATTTTAGGACAAAAGGGTTATTTAAGGCAAGGTGCATATCTGTTAAAGTAGCTTATTGTATCAATAATGTGAATGCTCATGCTTGAAAATAATAATCACAAATAGATGGGGAAATGGGACAGAACATATATAGGAATGAGCAGAGGCAAAACTGGCAGAGGCTGAAAAGAGAGGGATCTATCCCTACTCAGAAATAAGCTTGAAGAAGCTCAGTGCTTAGATAAGCATGCACAGCAGCCTTCCCCTTCTTGGGTTCCTTCAGATAATTTGGATTATAACTTCCACAACACATAACCATTGGCCATGCTGGCTGGAAGTGGCGGGAGGTGTAATATAAAATATCTGGATGTCACCAGGTTGGGGGAGTTGCTGTATAGGAATGTAATACAAGTCAGCATCCCCCACCCCCAGCAAAAACAAAACAAAACACCTTTTGATGAGCCAGGATGTATAGGGAGGCCAAGATGGCTCCATCCTTGCTCTCCTTCTTCCAAACTAGAATTTAAAACATTCTAGTGTCGTCAGGCTTTTAGAAAATGAATGGGATGGGCTTTTAATGAGGTGCTGTACTGTTTTATGGTTTGTATAATATTTATGGTTTATGGTTTGTATAATATTTTAATGAATTTTAACATTTTTAAATGTTATAAATTGTTTAATGGTCTTTTAGATAAGTTTCATATTTATATTTTGATTGAAGTATGTGCATTGTTTTTTTAATCTGTATTGTTTTAAAATATGTTGCAAGTTGCCTTGACGCCTATTATTGGGAGATAGGTGGGACATAAATAAATAACTGCAGTAGCAGCAGCAGTAATAATAATAATATGGAGGAAGAGGAGGAGGCAAGGAGGGGAGGAGGAAATGGTAGTACAGTCAGCCCTCTGTATGCACAGATTCAGCATCCACAGATTTCACTATCTGTGGCTAGGGACACACACCATTTTATAATGCCATTGTATACAATGGGACTTCAGGATCCATGGATTTTGGTATCAACAGGGGGAGGGTTCCTGAAACTAAACCACGGCAGACACCAAGGGCCCACTGTAGTTGTTCTAGGAGCATCATCTTAGAAGAGATCATGTCTAATGTGGGAGAAGACTGATAAGGATGCTTTCAGGTGCTGCCTCCCACTTGCAGTGTGTATAAAATGCTTGCATTAAAAATATATTGCCAGATTAACTTGGGGGCTTTTTTCCCCTTCAATCTGTTTATTTAATAATTGAAATAACAGATTAGTCTAACTGATTACTCAATTAAATCTTGTAGCTGTACTGTTATATGTGCATACGTAGTTTTTATTGGCAATGAAAATTCCATTGCAATATTCCATTACATTATGGGTCATTGGTTTTCTTCGTTTTTTGATTATCTGCACCATGCCAGTCTATGTACCATGAAACACATGACTCAGTTTTAATGGACACATTTTCATTTTTATGTTATAGAAACCTTTCCATGCCTTCAGAATGATGTGGGCATAAATATACAAAGAATCAACAATGACATGTGACCTTGGATCAGACACAATGTCTTAGACTAACATGTCCTACAGCACTGTGGTGAGGACAAAACAGAAAGGGGTGTGTGAACAATACCTTGAACTGCTTGGAGGGATGGTTGGATACATACAAAAAATATGAGGAAAAAGCAACAACATATTTTTTAAAAAAATTTGTTTTAAATGTATATCCTGCCTTTCGTCAACGTGGTATATTATATGGTCCTTCTTTCCATATTATTCTTCTCACAGCAACTCTGTAAGGTTCATTAAATAAGGGAGAGTGATAGGTTACAGCTTATTTGAAGGTCCATATTCTCTCTTACAAACCTGCCCATGTTTTGTGGCCCTTCTGTTTGTCCCACTACCCTCACAGGTATATTTGGTGTGAACATATGAGAGGGCCTTCTCAGCCATAGCCCCCAGGCTCTGGAACTTCTTTCCCAGAAAGGTTAGACTGGCACCCTCCCTAATCTCTTTCCACAGACAGGTGAAGATATTTCTGTTTTGACAGGACTTTGAGGCCTGTACAAGGCCTGTCCCACCTAAACATATGTGCTGGATTTTCTGCGGGATACTTTTATTGTACTGGGTCTTTTTTAAAATGGCTTATGCTTTTAACTGGTTTTCATTTTTTTGATAGTTTAATGACTTTTTAATGTTTGTAAATTTTTAATTTTTAATTTTTAATCTGCAGTAAGCCACCTGGGGAAAAGGAGGGATATAATAGGAGTATAGTGTCTAGATCAAGGGAAGTAATTGTACCACTCTATTCTGCTTTGGTCAGACCTCACCTGGAATTCTGGGTCCAGTTCTGGGCACCACAATTCAACAATTCACGAAGGATACTGAGAATCTGGAACATGTCCAGAGGAGGGTGACCAAAATGGTGTGGGGTCTGGAAGCCATGCCCTACAAAGAGCTGCTTAGGGGATTGGGTATGTTTAGCCTGGAGAAGAGAAGGTTGAGAGGTGACATGATAGCTGTGTTTAAATATTTGAAGGGATGTCATACTGAGGATGGAGCAAGCTTGTTTTCTGCTGCTCCAGAGACAAGGACACAGAACTATGGACTCAAACTACAGCAAAAGAGATTCCACCTAAACATTAGGAAGAACGTCCTGACAGTAAGAGCTGTTCAGCAGTGAAATATGCTGCCTGAGAGCATGGTGGAGTCTCCTTCTTTGGAGGTTTTTAAACAGAGACTGGATGGTCATCTGTCGGGAATGCTTTGATTGTGTATTCTTACATGGCAGGGAGTTAGACTAGATGGCCCTTGTGGTCGCTTCCAACTCTATGATTCTAATAAGAACAAGAATAAGCATGAGGCCATCTAAGAGCTTCATTAACAAATGAAGTTTTGAATCTGAGTTTCTCCCAGTTTTACTTCAGCCCTCTAGCCACTACTCTACACTGGCTAAAACACCACATTTGCCTTCGTTTGAACTACTCACTTTCAGTGCCATTTTCCCAACTCTTCCTGATGGAGTCACAGTCAGAACGGCACGGAGATACAGTTGGTAGGTTGGGGGCAACACTGCACACTACAACACCCCGCCTTGCTGTTAGGATCCGAGGAGACTCTGGATGGAATGTTGTCATCTCCTGGTGCTCCACTCCAAGTCCATCAACTATTTTGTCCAAATTGTTCCTGGAATCACTCTGGAAGCAAGGGGTGTAGGCCATTGGCCTCACGGGCACTTGAGGTGGTCCCACCTCTTGGTAGATATTGCGCCCATCTCCACTGTTCCTTATGTTCTTGAACTGAATCCCATTGCTTTTGTGAAGCAGAGCAGCAGTTGCTGGATCTTGGACCAAGGTGATGTTGTTCCGGGAGTAGTTTTTCCGGAAGACTTTCTTACGGAATACTATGAAAAGGATGATTAACAAAAAGATGATGAAAAGAACGACAGCAATGCCAATCAGCTCCTCCTTGCCCACGTAAGAATGTCCGGCTTGGATGTTAGGAACAACCACTGGTCTCAATCCACAATGCTGGCCCACGTATCCAGGGGTGCAGTTACACAAAAATGAACCAAATACATTGACACAAGAGCCGCCATTTTCACACTCCTCTTTCTCACACTCATTAATATCTTCTTCGCACCTGAAGGGGGGAAAATTGAAGTGGATGAGGGATTTCAGCAATCAGTATTGAAACAGTTACTTTTTTTTTAAAAAAAACTATGCTTTTAGTATGTAAAGTGTATTTTAAGTATTTTAATTGCTTTAACTTTTAATGTTTTAAAAGTAGGGTTTAATTGAATGTATCATTTCATGCTTTTTAAACTTTTGTACTCCATAATGTAAGCTGCTTTGAGTTCCATTTGGGGAAAAAGTGGAATAAATTAATATATAGATAGATGAATAAAAAATAATAAATTTTTGGATGAGCTTCTAGAACACCCCATCCATGGCTGCTGGTGGCATGATTCTGAGAGCTGCAGTCCCAAAAGTAACTTTTTAAGGATTCAACTAGGTGCTTGGCAACTGCCTCCTTAACCCTAAATATTCAAAGAAGCAGCATGGTGGTGCCATGTACAGCTTGGTGCATTATAGGTCGTAAGACAACAACTGCAGGCCAAGATTTAATGTTTTATGAAAATGACTCACAAATAGTAACAGCGACAGCAATAACAACAGTAATAATAAAAGTAGTTGCCTCTAAATAAGCACTATCCTCAAAGGCTTTTGAGGGTAGACAGCAATGCAGCACAGGAAGAAAAAGAAATCCAGATGGACATTTGTGAACCTGACCACCATAGTCTGGAAAAGTTAAATTTGATGGGATACAGCTCTCAGAATCCCCAGAGAGCAAGGCCACTGGGATAAGTAAAAAGGAGGTTTGGTACAAGGTGTAAGATGTCCAGATTGTGCTCCGGGCAGCTTTCTAGGTAAGACACGATATAGGAGTCAGGAAGTCATGGGACAGACCAGTAATAGTCAGGATTATCTATGCTCTGACCAAACCAGATACTGGAAGTAGCTAGTTACAAATAAGTAGCTGAAATTAATTCTTTTTTTCCAGCGAAGAAAGTTTAATTAGCTTTGATTATGGCTATAAATTAATGAGGGATAACTTTATGCGTTTAGTGGTGTACCTGTGTCTTTTGGCTTCTTGTACAGTTAATTTCTTTGACATGAGTTGGTTTAACTAAATTGTCGGAAAAGAACATAACATGGTTCAAGGGCTGGCTTGTGCTGTGCCCTCTGCTCCATACTGTGTTGTAAACGATGATGAAGGGCACTGCAGCCACGTGAAAGTGGGAAAAATGTGAATATAGGTCCTTATTTTTTTTTTTAACCTGGGAGAACATTTCTCTAGGCAGTTGTAGATCCTCCAGCATGAATCTATGGTCAACTTCTGGTGGAAGCTGACCATAGAATCATGCTGGGGGACCTACAAATGCCTAGAGAGAACATATTAATTAAACCTGAGAATAATCAAATCCATGAATGCTTAACCTACAAATGTGGAGGTACGACTATAGTTACTTTCTTGCAATAGGAAACTGTTTTTTAGGAACAAAAAACAGGCACTTACTTCCATTGTGACTATAACTGTGAATAATTAAATTTTAATAGTCTCCTACCAAACTCTTGGGTTCAACAGTATCATGTACTGTCTAGAGCTTGAAAAGTTACTTTTTACAAGTAATTTGTTCCTACTTCTTATTACATGGTTCAAAAAGCATCCCACTGCTGTTGCTTGTACAGTGATGAAAAAGTATCTTTTGCTTTCGTTGATTGCTGTATTCTTTCAATCGCTTTGTGTTACTATTCTGAGAAAAAGCCCTTAGGACTGCTAAGAGAATACAATATAATCTGAACATTCTTTGCCCCTAAAAGTAACTTTTGAAAGTTTACACTGTCCACCAATAAAGTGGCTTTTTTTCTTACTCTTTGCATTACTTTTAAAATGTGGCTTTATTGCATCCCTGTTGCACCCAAATATAACTACAGGTGACTGCATTACTTGTAACATTCTACTTCCAAGCTGTGGTGCCATGTAATTATTAATGTATAATCAGGGAAAGGAACTGAGTTAAACCTTCTGTTTTGAGGTCAAGCTACATCATGAACAGTTGAGGCCTCCTCAACTGGTTGTATGATCTTACTTACGTCACTCCTGTTAACCCAGTCTTGCAGCTGCAGATGAACGCACTGCCTATGGGATCACATGAGCCTCCATTGCGACAAGGATTTGGAAAGCAGGCTGTGATCTCTGACTCACAGTTTCGCCCGGTGAACTGAGGTAGGCAGCTGCATTGATAACCTATTGGTTGTTTTTTTTTTTAAAAAAGAAAAATAATAAATACATCAGAGTGAAAATGGAACTCTCCAAACTTGATTATGAGGCATTTGGATGGTTAGTGTACATATGTGAATCTCTATTTCCCTCTAGTGGTTGACTTAGGAATGCTACTGTAACATCTTGACAATCTTCAGTTTTTATAGTTGGAAAGGCTAAGAAACAACATAATATATATGTATTATGTTGTTTATACATAGCTCATCTTTCTGTAAGCAAAATGTTGTGTCTAAATGACCCTAAGGAACAGTCTTTCAAGATGCTATTTTGACTGTTTAGCCAAAAGGTTATCAAGTTCATTTAAATGTAATATAAACAGATCAAGGAGTAATGGCTGGAATCCTGTATCAGCTTATATATAACTAAATAAACTCTCCTGGCCTGACCCCACCACCGCCAAACCTGATGAAAACATCATTCATCTGTGCTCTGATAATCAGGAGAATGGGCCTCCTTTTCCCCATGTAGCTGATGAGAGATGAGTTAGAATCATGGCAATAGTGTCAAAATTGTGACTAAATAGTAAATACAAAACAATATGGTAACTAACACAGGATTCTGGCCATTTTTAAAAAAACCAAAGTTGAGTAGCTGCAGGGAGAGTTGGGCCATTCCCTTTTGGGCCTTCCCAGTGGGTCTCACCAGCAAGTTTCAGTGTGTTGGAAGTGATGTAACATTTGTTTTGGCCAATTTGCAGTCATTTTTTTAAGGGGTTGGGGAGCTCCGGGGAAGCAAATTACTGCATTTGCAGGCAGCTGGGGAGCTTTTGGCTGGTTTTGGGGTGAAAAGTTGACCGAAAATTGGTCCTTTTAAAAAAAAAAAATGGGAGCGGAGTCTAGAGGGCTTGGGGGATTTCTGTTTTAAACAATTCAGGTTTCAAGTCACAGAAAAACGACTGAAAGTTAGCTATGTTTAAGTACAATAGGAGACCCATCTCATCTGCAAAGTCTCCTCTTTGTGAGTACGGATGGAACAGAAATGCGTTGGGTTCACATTCCCCTGTGAAAATGTTAATTTTGCATCTCCTGAGATCGGCACTATGATGAAAAATCCGTCTTGCCTTAGAAATCTGAAGATATCTGAGATGTGTGAGGTACTTACTGAAAAGAAGAAATGCTCATTACAGCATGCTGCATCCATATGAAAAAAATGTGTTTGTATGTAAAAAAAAAATGTATGTAACATTAAATACATTAGAAAAATGCCTAGATACAAGTTTTCCCTTTTTAAAGAAGAAATATGCATAAAACCAAACATGAATTTCCAGGCAGGAAGTGGGGGAGGGAGTTTTGTGACCCAATTCATAACTGGGATGGAATGAGAATGCTGGTGGGATATGCACATGAGATGGACAGACTACAAAAAACCTGAACAACTAGTGACACCCTCAGAATGCTACTTTGGGAGGTCCAGTTGGGCTGTAATCTGGGTTAGCATTTTATAATGGCCCTGTCAGGCCAAATGTGCCAGGTTGGCTATGTTCTACTGAGTGGGACATCAGATGTCTAGAGCAGATGAACTGTGGGATTTTCATATTTGATTCCAAGCATGCCTTTCAGTTTGGCATGTGTCCCTTGTTAGTGCTGTTGATGTAAAAGACAAAAGGCATCCACTTTTAAATTGAATGCACATTTTAGTTAATGTCATGTTAAATTTCAAAATGATGGGAACTCTTTGTGTGCAAATCGAGGCTGAGAGCAGCTTCAGACACCACAAATGCAGCCAATAATCTACTGGGCAGTTGCTTCTGTGGATGGTAGGGTATATTTTAAAATCTGTGAAAAGATCTGATAGAATCATAGAATCATAGCATTGGAAGAGACCTCAAGGGCCATCCAGCGAAAGCCTCTGCCATGAAGGAAAACACAATCAAAGCATTCCTGACAGATGGCCATCCAGCCTCTGTTTAAAAACCTCTGAAGAAGGAGACTCCGTCACACTCCAAGGCAGTGCATTCCACTTCCGAACAGCTCTTACTTGCCAGGAAGTTCTTCCTAATGTTTAGGTGGAATCTCTTTTCCTATAATTTGAACCCATTGCTCCATGTCCTAGTCTCCGGAGCATCAGAAAACAAGCTTGCTCCACCCTTGCTGTGACATCCCTTCAAATATTTAAACAATGCTATCATGTCCCCTCTCAACCTTCTCTTCTCCAGGCCAGCTCCCTAAGCCACTCCTCATAGCGCATGGCTTCCAGACATCCCACCATTCTGGTTGCCCTCCTCTGGACATGTTCCATCTTCTCAATATCCTTCCTGAATTGTGGTGCCCAGAATGGGAAACAGTATTTCAGGTGAGGTCTGACCAAAGCAGAATACAGTGGCATTCTTACTTCCCTTGATCTAGACACTATACTCCTATTAATGCAGCCTAGAATCACATTGGCTTTTTTAGCTGCTGCATCACACTGCTGACTCATGTTCAGTTTGTGGTCCACTAAGACCCCTAGATCCCTTTCGCATGTACTGCCATCAGTCCAGATGTCACCCATCTTATATCTGTGCATTTTTCATTTTTACTGCCAAAATGTAGTATCCTATAGGACATGCAACTTTTCTACCAGTGTCTTTTTCAGACATTAAAAAAGAAGCATGCCAATTAACAGTGCTAACAGGCTTAAGTGACTGCAGCCAAAGTATAAATTCCTATCTTCCCATGGTTTCAAGAAACGTTCAATATTTTGACTATCAAGTCTTAAGGACAGTTGCCACGTAGCACAGAATGTCTTGCTCTGATGGAGAAGTGAGATTGAAACCCATTTAATTCTATAATCCAAATCCTGCTACTTTGACCTAAATCATAGGTGCACAACATGGGAACCCTAGTGGTGCAGTGGTTAAATGCCAGTACTGCAGCCTCAAGGTTGCAAGTTAGATCCCAAGAGCTCCAAGGCATTAGGTGGCCCTGGGCAAGTCACACTTTCTCAGGCTATGAGGACAGGGTTACCATAAGTCCGAGTTGATTTGAAGGCACCTAACAACAAATTTGAAAAGGAAACACACTGAAAAATGTGTGTTCAAATGCCACATTTTCTGTGGGTTTTTAAAGCAGCCTCCAGAGATTCATATGGAAATTGGACATACGGGTGAACACATGCAAATGTGACACAGCCTAGAAATGAACTGCTGCAACTTCCCGTCAGGTGTGCTCCCTGTGACAAGCCCAGGTTTGTGTGTTGCTGGACAATGTGTGAAAAGGCCTTTAGACACTTTCTGTTATGATTACAGGCAGTAATCTCTTCCAGCAAATACTCTGCCATACGCATTCTCAATTGTCTGCTGCCATCAGAAGGCATCTGTACATGGTACAAGGCCTTCTGCTCAATCCAATTTAATTATATATGCTGTTTCATGTGCAGACAATCACTTGGGCTAACAAATTATTTTGCCTTGGGAAAGAGGGGGAAAAGGGAAAGAAGAGAAGATAAGCAAAGTGTGGTCATGACAATGTCACAGCGGATTGCTTTATAGATCGGCTGATGTATAGTTAGGGCCCATTGCTTTAGAGTTATGGCACCATAACAATTCTTTATTTACATATACTGCTGAGACAGTGAAAAAAACCCACCAAGCAAATAGATTTCCTAACGAGAGAATGAGAGAGCATGCATGCTGAAATATCCCTTCAGGGTGCTTGCCATCCAATAGTGGTTGTAATGCATAGAGGCCTAAGTAGCTTTGGAGCTGAGAATGGAGCAGCAAGTCATTGAGACGTGAGCTGTTTATATGCCTTTCATAATAAAATGGGCCCATCATTTGGAGACATACATACATGGTCCGTTCCTCCCAGCAGCTGATGGAAATGTGAAATGTGTAACCCTACCAAGGGTGCAAGGCAGGGGGAAATTATCTTAAAGAGATTTGGCAGAAAGATTTCAATTTGTGCATCCAGCTATTTGCTGAGTGATTGTGTAAATAAACTCCAATGAAAGCAATAGGAAGAGAAGCTGGTTCCCCATTATACTTATTCATGTGGAGAACACTTGACCTAATTTATAATATGCTGTCCAAGTTAAAAGTTAGGCATTTGTTTTATCCTTACTCCCCAGAGACATAAGTAATCTTGTTTAGCAATTTTCTCAAGAGCTTTTACATCTTTTGAAATATTATCTTGCTTCCCTTGCTATGTCGTATATCCTCTTTTTTTCTTAAACTGCCATTTGTAGATAAGTAACTATTAAATATACAAGTTAGCTCCGACAAGTGTCCTGATGGTGTATATCATACTCTAAGTCTGTTGTCTTTACTTGTTTTTGCATTTGGCTCTCTGGGCATTACCTTCAGTTCAGATGATATGTTCTTCAGTTCATTTCCCATAACACCAAAGCAAACTAGAAAGTAGTAAGAGTTAATCTTCAGGCTGCAGAGGAATTCTATGAACCAAATGTGGCAGAACTACAAAGATGAACTGGTTTGACAGCATGGAAAGCTAAAAAGGATGTGTTTGAACAAACTGGGAGGAGAAGGTGGTTATGACACATGTATTTTGCATGACCCACAGGACCAGCTCTGGAGGGGTACACAGAAGACTGTCATTCTATACATTAAAAGCGTTTGTCTAAATTGGTTACATGCAGATCCTTCCTTACTCTCAAATTCCTAGAACTGATTGATTCCCATGTTATTTCCCTTGGCTTGTAATATTTAACTTGCAGAGGAAAGCAGATGGAAAATTGACTAAGATGAGTCTCTAGGAAACATGGAAATGATCAAATGTATTAGGGAGCTGGGTATGTTTAGCCTGGAAAAAAGACGGTTAAGAGGCGATATGCTAGCCCTGTTTAAGTATTTGAAGGGGTGTCACATTGAGGATGGAGAAACTTTTTGACAGTCAGAGCTGTTCGGCAGTGGAACACACTCCCTCAGAGAGTGGTGGGGTCTCCTTCCTTGGAGGTCTTTAAACAGAGGCTGGATGGCCATCTGTCGGGGATGCTTTGATCGTGATTTCCTGTGTGGCAGGGGGTTAGACTGGATGGCCCTCGTGGTCTCTTCCAACTCTGCAATTCTATGAATCTATGATTTGACACTGGACTTTATCTAATGTTGACTGTCCATCAAACATTGCATTCTGCAAACATATCACCTGTTCTCTGTCAGCGCCCTCATGCATGCTTATTTAATGTAACCAAAAAGACCAAGAAGAAGAAATTAACACTGTTCAGTCTACAGGGTTGCTTCATACACATTTCTTACAAACAATTTATATTTGCATCAGGGCAAAAAACAAAACAAAACAAAAACACCAAATAAGTGTCTCTAAAAGATGTATTTTGTTTAGCTACCTGTACACAGGTTGTAGGAAGCATGTTCTCATCCTCTGCACTCACGGATAAGCAACATACTGTGATATTAAGCTCTGCTGTGTCTCCTCCACCACATTCTGAAGATGATTTCACATTGATTGTTGTTATTTAGGTCCTAACTATTTGGGTGCTCCAGGTGAGTCATGAACTCACAATCTGCTATTATAATTATTGAGGTTTTGAGTTCATGCATCACCTGAACACCCGAAAGGTATAACTGTTATAAATGTAAGCTGGCACTATAACTGTAACATATGTAAGCCGGCCCTCTAATGCTACTGATCAAGCACCAGATCAACAGTGACCCATCATTCTCTGAAAGTGTTTCCACTGTAGCTGTCATAAAGGTGAGCTAGTTCTTATGATGCTAACAGGAAAAGAGATTCCACCTAAACATTAGGAAGAACTTCCTGAGAGTAAGAGCTGTTCGTCAGTGGAATGCACTGCCTTGGAGTGTGACGGAGTCTCCTTCTTCAGAGGTTTTTAAACAGAGGCTGGATGGCCATCTGTTGGGTGTGCTTTGATTGTGTGTTCCTGCAAGGCAGGGGGTTGGACTGGATGGGCCTTCTGGTCTCTTCCAACTCTAGGATTCTATGATTATAAGGAACAGAACAAGGTAACATTTCTAATGTGGATAAAATATTCAGTTGGTAGTTCTGTGGTTACACAAAGGGAGACAGAGCAGATTTTTAACCAACTACTGGCATGAGAAACTGAAGGAAAAGGAAGTTCCTCCCTCCCCACAATTGAACATTCAATGTATGATATTTACCACCAGATGGCACGCTGGTACAAGTCCCTCCGTTCTGGCAAGGGTTCCTTTCACAGGCATCAGGATACAGCACACAGCCAAGCTTCAGCTCAGTCAGGCCAACCACCTCAGCAAAGCTGCTTCGCTTATTCTGGAGTGGCAGCTCATTGTTGTTCAGGATGACAGAATCCAAACAACCCTGAAACCCACTCAAGACTTGTGTGGTCCTCTTGTCTGTCAGGCTTCGGACATTATCCACCTGCACTTGGGCCCCAAAGTAAACTGAGCTATCTGTACTCAGCGTCTGGAAATACAGGGGGGCTTTGCGTCGCTCCACATAGCTGTCATCCAGTGATAGGCTGGTGAAGTTCCGATTCAGCTCAAGGAAGACTGAGTGCCAGCTCCCATCGTTCACAGCCCTGCCCGAAATTCCCAAAATGCCTGGGCCGACTCCACAATCTAACTGGAACCACAGTCTGCCATCCACAATCTGCAAAGGGAAAGCAAAATGTCACGTAGTTAAAACCTGCAGCAACATTGCATGCTTTTGTGTTTGTTCTGGTGCTCTGCAGGAAAGCTGTGATACAACATAGCCAGTGTATCAGCATGTGAAAGCAATTATGTGTTGTGGATTACTGGTTATGGCAGTTATATTTAATCTGAGTTTATCATGGTCAAGTGGAATGATTGCACAGCACTAACTCAGTATAGCAGGCTGTCTTTTAAAACAGCACTAGCTACCCATGAATTTGTGTTCTGTAACAATTTATTTTCTACAAATGCCTTCATAACATGACCTGTGCACTCCCTGGGTCTAAGAAGGCTTCATAACCCCTTGCTTTTCTTCATTAGTCTCAGACCTTTTATCTGCCCTAAATAAAAGAGTAAACCCTACTGTGTTCTGTCCAAATCTTGGTATCTTACTCAACTTTTTTCTTCCCACCTTCATTTAACCACCCTGAACAAACCTGATTTTGATTCATTTCAGAAGCTAACCAGGGCTGGACATGTCTACTACTTGGATGGCAGAACACCAGAAGAGACCAGGGGTCTCCAAGTGGGGATAGGAAAGAATCTTGCCTGAAACCCTGAAGAGTTACTGGCTGCCATTCAGAAATTACAATACTCAGCTATAAACGAATGGTCTGACTTCCTTTGTTTGTATGGCTCTTTCTCATGCCCCAATCAGCTTCTCCTGTGTTTTCTCTCCTCTGCCTCTGTTCTGAACTATGGATTGTTCCATCTCCTTGGCAGGATTACTCTGTTTGACAGGTATATGTAGGTCAAATATTGGTTCACCAAGGTCAGTGCTATCTACTTTGACTAAGCATGGGCCTCAAAGGTGTCAGGTAAAACAGTGGCCTTCACGTCAGTGGGATAGTGATTCCCCTCTGGATTTTAATCACCCAAGGCACTGCACTGATTATGGGGGTAAGGCTCAGCAACTTGAATAGTTCCTTTTAAGTTCAGACTAAAACTTGGTGAACAGGATTCACCATCCCATTGGAAGCTACCAACTGCCACTGAAGTAGAGTTCTTTCTTCCCAGCCAAGCTAGGGTGAATTGCTTTTAGCTGCAGATGCCAGAGAGTGAATCTGGACCAGGGCTGGACCAAGATTCCTTTGACACCTGAGCCAGAATGGCAATGACAATTCTCCCTTCCACCGTTTTCAAAGTACATAGTATACATGGACAGCCATGTTATTTTGGCACCTAGGCAGCAGATCCCACAAACACCTCTTTCCCACTTCCTGGCACTAAAAATACAATAGAAACAAGCAAAATAACAAAATGTTGTTGCCCTTTCATGACACTCAAAGTCCCCTGCCCACATTGGCTGCCTCACTCTGCCTCATAATAGGGTTGGTGCTGTGTCTTCTACAAGCGAAACTGGTGCTCAAGCAACCAACTACAGAAGCATCTATCTGATTAAGACTGGTATGCATTGCTAACTTCCTACAGCTCAAACAGATCAGATCCATCATGTGACAAACAACACCCACTGTATAAAAACAGCTCAGGAAATAAATCAGAACTGCAGATTCACTTCCATCTTGAAGATGCTACTGTCCCAACTGTCATGATGGCCTGCAGGCATCATGGAATCCCATTACAAACTCACAGGAATAACATTGGAAACTTCCACTCCTTATTTGGAAATGGGAAGTGGGTGGGAGAACTTCATTGACTAAACATGACGCCACAGAAGATTTCCGTGTTTGTGAACCAAGCTGAATGCATGTGAGCATATATTGTTCCTGCTAAATGCCTGACAAAATGGCTTCTTTCTGAGATCAATTCAAAATGCTGTTTTTTGACTTTAAAAACCTGAATAGGTTTGGACCAAGCTAGTCAGACAAATGTCTTTCACATGATCTGGCCTAGCCACTCATGTTCATGGGGCGGAGGGTTCTCTACTGTGTGTCCTGCTGGTGTAAGAAGCTTTTACATGTGTAGGAATGCCATGGAGAGGACTTCAAATTATCATGCCCTTCCCTACTGGAAGGGTTGTAAGCTGGGGGAATTATCAGAGTGATGAGGAATTTCTTTTAAGTTTTTTTTTAAAAAGAACCTTGCCCCCACCTCTAAAGTATTTCAAGAAATTATGCACAGATACAGATACATACAGAGGCAGAATAATGAATGCATCTCTGACAGGGATTTCCCAAATTTGGGGGATGGGATTATGCACTGAACTTCAGCCTTGTGGCTGAAGAGCGGGATATAAATAAATAAATAAATAAAGCAAGCAAGCAATACTTAAAACAGTAAAATTGTAAAATACAGTAGAAGTTTTTTCCATGGACAGAATTTATATATTTTTGCATGGTTTCTTCTCTTGCACATTCTATCCATGCAGCTTCCAGAAAATCTATTCTGCCTTGAATGCTGCATCATATACACATCGCTGCACCCATAATACACTTTTCAGTCTACCTAAATGAAATGTCAAGGAAGCATTTACAAATGTATGTTTTCTGCCATATATATTTCTGAAATATCATGGTAAACTGTACTGCTAAAATAGGAATTGTATTTTTTCATGTCAACTTGCCTTCCTTTGAATCTTAATAGCATTTATTCTCTCTTTATTTTTCTTTCTCTCTCTTTTCATACTTAGCATAACCAAATAAAGGAACCCTTGTTAAATCTTACAGTTGGATGCTTAACACTACTAATGAATATTATCTTCTCTCATTCACTATTAGATTCCATAGCTTACAACATATCACAACTTGAATGGACTGTAATATTGCTATGTTAGAGGACAAGCAAGATACAAATATCCTGAAAATGACATAACTAAATTAATTATTAACTAGTGATGGGCAAACCATGGATTGGCTGGGAACCTAGCTGAGTTATGTCCCTCAAATTAAAAAAAAAATCACTGTGCAGTCAGTTGTGTAGTGGGTGGTGCTAATTTGGTGGCCTGAGAGCCTGTGGGCTTCCTGTTAGAAGAGTGTCACAACATGTTTGTGGTCATCTGGTAAGTAAGGGAGAAAGAAGGCTATATTGTCCCAGGCTGAGGAGCAGAACTTCCTCCCAATGAGGTCAAGGCAATGACCTTCCTTGTTTGGTGGAGCAGAGGAAGTGGAGCAACGTGTTGATTTTGCCTGTGCCACCTCCACAATGATGGAGTTCTGAGGCGGGTGGATAGAGAGGAAGGGAACTTCGTCTGTGTGAATCTTGTAGAGGTCCTCCAGCCAATGAGTTGTCGGGGGAAACCGAAGTTGATTTTGTCCAGGCGTGCTTGACTGCCTCCTGAAGTGTGGGAGGAAGGGGAGCATTGCTGGAGTGTTGCTAGGTGTCTCAACCCACTAGAATATCAGATCCAGGGAGGTCAGATTTTGCAATTTAAGCTCTAGGTTGAGTGATTTCACCATACAGATGATGAAGTCTGCATGGGGGTGGAGATCCTCCAATGCCAGCAGGGGAGATGTGTCCCTGAGGTTATCCGGGAGCTCAGGAGAGTGGGACCGCTGGGTGAGAGCATCCTGGTCTCCCTATCTCTCAATTGAGGAGTTGCGGTGATCCGGAGAGTGGGGGGGGAAGGTTGGAGGGAAGGACTCCTGGGTTGCGATCAGGGGAAGGATGCTCAGGCCAAGAAGGCTGTGGTGTTGGGTCCTGTGGGTGATCTCGAGGTCTGTCGCTGTGGGAACAGTCCTTACCAGAGCGGTGAGGTCTCTTGGTCCAGTGATGGGGCGATTTGTGCCGGTGGTGGGTCTTCGGTGGCTGGTGATGGGATCATCTCAGTAGCTATGGAAAGTACCTTGGCTCCAGGTATGGAAAGTAATGGGTGCCTTGGAACCACAGAGGTTTGAAAAGGTATCAGGAATCCTGTGAAAAGGAAGTGGAGTAATTATGGTCCTGATCCAAGTAAGTTGAGTGAGACCAGGAGCAGCTCCAGTGGGCTTGGGTCCATTGTCGCTCTCAGCAATAGTGTGCATGGCAGTGGCAATGCCTGCCCTGGCATCTGCGTCGGGACCTGGAGTGTTGCAAGGTCGACAGTATGGATCTGGAGCACCGAGTCAGGGATCAGTCAGATCAGGACCGATCAGCAGAAAGGTGCCAAAATCCAGAGAAAAAATAGTCCGAGGTAAAAAAAAGTGAGAAAGTTACTCAACAGAGAAAGTTCTGAGTGATCAACAATGATGGACAAAAAGGAACTGAGGGGAGTAGCTTTCTGGCACTGTTTATGCAGTGCCCTGGGAGGGTGGAGCTACCGCCAAAAAGCTACTCAGCTCTGTAATGCTCCGTGTTTGATCTGTGCATGTGCAAGATCCCAATTGTGTGAGGCACAGAGACCACAAAAAGAAAAGAATGTTCTTGAGGATTCGAATTGAATACAGTCCTTTTTGGCAGCTCAGGGCTTAGATATGTTTTTTAAAAAGCTACCTTTTATATTGCACTTTCCCAGAAAAACTGGTTTATTGTACATGTGGCCACCTCTGAGTTAGCTCTGGTGTGGAGCCAGGGGGTGGGGTTTTGACTCACCTGACCATTCCCATCAGTGAAGGCTACTTCCTCTGTTTGTATTTATGTTTTGCTGACATGCACTCGCTATTGCTTTTTGAAGGTGCATTTGTGTGGATACTTGGCTATCATTATTAGCACAACTCTGCCTATTTGTATATTCACGTATTTGCATGCATAAGTGGACAAAAGACAAAAGCGGAGCAGCCATGGAGGTACGGCTGAAAATAATGCAAAATATAGGATGTTATCACAGCAGGGCCACCATTTTCCACTGAAGTATGCTAGCCTAGGGGAAATGCATGCCTGGTAACGTTGCTCTCACATCACCTTAACAAGATGTGTGTGGCGTTAACAAGATGTTTGTGCAGACTCAAAAAATGCAATCTGAAGCAGAGTTTTTTGGCCTGTGTAGACTGTACCTATGCTGTAATCACACTTGAAATACTGGTATTACATGTGACCAGGAATACTGTAAAAATGGAAAAGTCACAGAAAAGAGCAAAAAGGACCCCAAGGGCCATCTTGTCTAAGCCTGTGCCAGTGTAGGACTCCACAGCTAAAGACTAGAGAGGAAGCCATCCAATCTCTGTTTTAAAAACACACATAAAGAGGAGAGTTCCACCACTTTCCAAGACAACCTGTTCCACTGTCCAACAGTTCTTACAACCAGGAAGGTCTTATTATTATTTCATCAGTCTTCTTTTTAATATGTTGAATCCATTGGTTTCCATCCTAGTCTCTGGAGCAGCAGAAAACAAACTCATTCCATCTTTCACATGACAGCCCTTTAATATTTAAAAGTAACTATAATATCATCAAGAGCTTGTGTGCTGTAGTGGTTTGAGTGTTGGACTAGCACTCCAGTAGACCTGGAATCGAATCCCCACTTGCCATGGAAACCCACTGGGTGACCTTGGGCAAGAGGAAGGCAATGGAAAGCCCCTTCTGAACAAATCTTGCCAAGAAAACCCAGTGATAAGGTCAAAAATGATTTGAAGGATACTATTTTATTCTCCAGGCTACATGAACCCAACTCCCTCACATGACCCATTCCTCATAGGGCTTGCATATCAGCTCCCTTACAATCTTGGCTGCCCTTCTCTGGCCACATTGTAGCTTGCTAACTGGACACAGTACTCCAGGTGATGTCTGACCAAACCAAACCAGAACAGAGTAGATAACTTCTCCCTATATGGACACTATAGATTTGCATGAGCTCTTTTTGATGTTGCATCACACTGTTGATGTAAATTAAGTTTTGGTCAACTAAGACCAGTGGCTCATTTTTGAATTTACTGTTGTCAAGCTAGCTGTAACCTATATTTACTTCAGTATTTGGTTTTTCCTGCCTAAATGTAGTACCTTTCATTTGCCCTTGCTGGAATCTATTTTGTTAGTACTAGGAACAGTTCTCCAGGCTGTTATGATCATCCTGAATCCTGATTCTATCTTCTGAGGTATTGGCTGCCCCTCCCATTTGGTGTCTTTTGCACATTTGATTAGCATGCCCCCTTTTTTTCCCAATCAGGTCATTTATAAAGATGCTGAACAAAATAGCCCCAGGACAGAACCTTGTGGCATTCTCCAAAACGAGTGGGTGGGTGCTGCAGCTTAGAAAAAAATGTTAAGAAATTGACATATATAGATTATACATAGTGAGAGGCAAGCTGAGAGGGAGAACTCTCTCTCTCTCTCTCTCTCTCTCTCTCTCTCTCTCTTTCTCTCTCTCTCTCTCTCGTAATACTAGACCTGGGGTCATCCACTGAAGCTGAGTGGTGGTAGATTCAGGACAAACTAAAAGAAGTACTTCATACAGCACACAAGTGAAGCCCAGAATTGGCTACCATAAAATGTATTTGTGCCTATCAATTTGGACTGCTTTAAGGGAGACTGGAGAAATTAAGATGGCTATGGGTCATAACCAGTCTGTATATTCCTTCAAAGTATGAGAGGCACCATGCTTCTGTCTATCAGGTGCTGTGGAATTTCAGAGAAGGGGAAGAAGGTTAGAGAAACCTAACCTGTCAAGGGCAACACAGACAACAAAAACAAAACAGCATGATGCAAATAAATAAATAAATAAATAAATAAAAATAAAAAATCAATAGATCAACAATACATAAACATAAAGGTGCATCTACATAAAATCTCATTAAACTTCCTAGGCAGGAGGGCAGGATAGAAGCTCTAAAGGGTGATACAAATTGGTATACTTTGATTGCTTCACCAAATAAGCAAAATGAGATGAATGGGCATCATATATCATTTTAGAATATTAGGCTAGCTAAGGCGCTTGGATGTTATCCATACCTGCATATCAATGCTGGCAATAAAACTATCAAATGGTCCTTTTGGGACCTTCCTAGACTTGCAAAGCCCATCTGCAGTCATAGCCCATGAATATAAAATGGTGCCCACACTAGATGGATGTATCTAGGGGAATATTTAGTTAGTGGGAATACATTCCTGATTCATCTAAGCAAAATGGAAGATTTAATTAAAATATTACTTGCTCCAGCTCTTGACATAGCTGGGATCACAGCCAAGGTTTCTTGCTGTTTAGGCAATGGAAGCGGCTTAACATATGACTACCTTAACATATGACTCCTGTCCTCTAGCCCATATTGAATTTTACTTCATGAGGCCAGATATATATTACCAAGTACCACCAATGGCAAAGATATTTTAACTAATTCCTGCCACCCTAGACTCCATTGCACCAATATTGGAGGATGAAGGTTAAACATTTCCAAGTGGGCGTGGCATGTGGTTTCAGTAGGGCAGTCAATCCACTCCAGGCATTTGTTCATACTGTAAAAAGCTGTCCGAGCTGTTGAGCCACTCTGGATAGCTCCTTTAAAGTTTGGACTGAAACCTGAAGTAGATTCACTGGCACAATGACAAAGGAGCTACCGGTGGCCTGTGGTGATAAGAGAGATCTGGAACCAGAGAATCCCATTAAATCTCCAATTCTCACTTAGCCACTTTCCCAAGAAGTATAGTCCCAGTGAGTACTATGTTGAAATCTGCTCTCTAATTTCAAGAAAGTTGCCTTCCACCATGAAGATGCTTCAGGTTTTGTTTTGTCTCATTCTCTGGGAGCTTTAGAATTCCTCTTGAAATGTCTTTGGTGGTATTTTTGAGCTTACTTTACTGAGAAGTAGGTGAGAGTGCTGGGTCTCATCACCCTGGCTCACCCCACCGCTTACTAATACACACTTCCTTGTAGTGCTCCACAGCCTCCCCATCTACCTGCAGTCAAGGTTGGTGGCTTCTATGTCAATGGGATGGTGAGTCAACTGTGAGATTATTCTAAAATTTAAATGAGCTATCCAAAGTGCTGAGCCCTAGCCCCACAATTTCAGTTCCTTTAAAGTCTGAATGAAATATATGGCATGGATTCACCACTCCACTGAAAATAGTACAGGGGTGGGCAGGAAGGGACTTGTGGGCTGCATGTCACCTCTGGGCCACACTTTTGTGGCCCTTGAAGCTTCCAACCAGTCCAACAAATCTCCCACCCAACATTTTAAAAATCTGAATTTTTATTTTATTTTATTTTTGCATGAATTTTAGACATTTTTTGTCTGAAAACCAAAGCCTGAACTCTCCCTTAAAAGCCAAGATGACTAAACTGAGACTGTCATACTTTGGACATATCATGAGAAGACATGATTCACTAGAAAAGACAATAGTGCTTGGTAATAGAAGGCAGTAGGAAAGGGGGAAGACCACAATCCAGATGGATAGATGCAGTCAAAGAAGACTCTGCGAGACCCGAGCTGGGCTGTTGAAGATAGGGTAACAGAGGTTTCTTATTTATAGGATCGCCATAAGTTGAAGTCGACTTGATGGCAGTTAACAACAGAAATCCAGGAACTTTTTGCCTGAAAATTGGGCAGAAGCACTACTTCCATATGTGTGAAAACTCATGAAAACACCCCCACTCCACCCACACAGTCACCCACTTCCCTAAAATACATTCATTCCTCTCTACAGTCCCTCTCAAAATCATTGACAGGAAGTGATGCAATGTCACTTTCAGTGGCCATTTTGAGAAGGAATATAGAAGAAAATTGTGATATTTGTGCTTGCTGTATGTGCATGTGTGGAAGGATTTAACCCATTTGGGGGCTTGGGGGAAGAACTTGGCCCCTGCCTTCCCCTAGTTGTTCGCCCTGCATTAGAGCCACTGGCTGTCAGTGTCCTAACATCTGCACTGCATTTCTCAGATTGGGATAGTTCCATATGTTTAAATAAACAGAACTGCTGTCATTACAACCAGTTTTGGCCCTGAGTGTTGAAACGGAGGTGCAGAGGTCTCAAACAGAGAGGGGTGTTGAAAATTCCACCTTCAGAATGTTGCTCCAGGCACATTTCTCTTTTCCTGGCCCTGCTACCAGAACTGAGTCAGTAAAGGAGAAAAATGCCCGGAGCAATCGAGCTGGTATCAAGAGTACGCTTTGTGCTGCTGTTATTGTTTTGGCTTTGCTTTTTACTGAACGTTGCTTTTTAAAGACCCATGGCTAAAACAAACTGAACTGAACTAAACCATATGCGGGAAATATCTTGACACCATGGAGCTTGTGAATTAGTGATCCGCCAGGTGGGACTGTACCACGTGCTCTGAAGAATGTCTAAGTCTGATCTAAGTCTCCTACAGAATAGATACAAAAAGGACTGTTAACAGGGGCAAGCTTCCAGCAGCCAGGAGATATCCAGGATTTCTTTCTCTAGGTGGTAGTTCTTAATCTGGTACATTTAGTAAATGGTTTTAACAATGTGTGTTAGAATGTTACCATCTGTCCTGCATTGTTGAAAACTGAGCAGATGAAAAGTAAAAAAGAAAAAAGAACCAAAGGTCAAGAACACTATTGCCAGGTTGTGAGTTAATTCAGATGAAATAATTTAAGAGCCAGCAGCCAGATCGGGTGAAGGAGGTCTGTTCAGCTGCCAATGGGGGTGTAAGAAGGATTGTGTTGCAGAGGGGCGGGATAGAAATAAAATTTTATTATTATTATTATTATTATTATTTATGGCATTTCCATCCCCTCCCACTCAAGATGAGGAATTGTGACAGAGGTCCTGCTTCTGATTGTCACAGCTTCACGTGCTGGTGGGAGGGTGTGGTGGAAATGTCATCCTTCTTGCATCCTCATTAGAAGCTGACCAGATTGCCTTTGCACGATCTGGCTGCTTGTGCTTAAAGTGAGCTGGAGGGGGCATTTATGCAGTCGTACAATAAGACTACAATGTTGTCTAAACAGCGATAATACTCCTCATGGAATGCAAGGAGAATGCTATCTGTCTTAATGGGATTTCACTTCATTTCACTGTATTCAGAAAGAGTGGGGGCTCAGACACCATATACTCCATGGAAAAAGCCTTCACGGCTTTCCCCAGAGTTTTTTAAAAACAGCAGAGGGGATGCACATTCCTGCTTGTTGGGACAAGTAACACAAATTGATTCACTTTCCCATATGAGCAGAATCTGAAAGCTAATTGGTTGGACAAGTGTGGTGGGGGGGGGCAGAGGCAAGTGTCTGGAACTGCTATATTGGATTTTTGCTTTAGCAAATGAGTGCTAAGGTGATAAAACAGGGTGTTGTGTGGTTTTTGCTTCTTCTTCTTCTTTTGGTTAAGGCGAAATTGCACATTGAATATAGGTTTTTTTTTAAAATGTTCAACAGCATCAAGTTGAGGCAAGTAAAAAAGTGAGTAATTCACACATGGCTGCCATCTTGTTTTTTCACAGCCTGTTTGCACAGCAAATGCGCATAGCTTTGCATGTCTGCGATCTGTAAAAAATACCCCATCATTAAGACAAAGAGCAGCTGCTGTGAACTGCCACTACTGCGGAACGATCCAGGATTTTTGCTTAGTATAGACAAAGCCTATGCAGTATTACTGAATACAGAGCAGTTACGAATCTGTAACTCTGGGTTATGAATCAGCAACTGCAATAGTGAATGTCAGCCAAAGATGGCTTACTAAATTATATCCAGCAGGTTATCAGACCTCCCTTGCTTACAGCAGCTTTTTTATTAGTATTGTCTATGCAGTATGGAATAAGTTGCCCAGTCTTGCTATATAGCACGTTATAACCCCATGAACTTGTTACAACAAAAATATAGCCATCAGGAACAATAAGACAGTTTCCTCATTGTTGCTGAAGCTGCGGTTTCTTTCCTTATTACTCTCAACAAAACAAAACAAAACTGAGACTGCTAGAGTTTCTGCATCCACAGCTAAAAAGGGAACAGCATTCCCGATAGTGAGGGCCCAAAGAGAGGGAAGCATATAATCAAGAAAAATAACTGCGGGAAAAGATAACTTATTTTAATTACCTTCAGAATTATACAGGGATTTGCTCTGGTGTACATTATAATCCCATTGCTTTGCAGAGTCCGCAGACGCAGAGCCAGCTTGAATTCTTCCTTCTTGCTATTTTCAGAAACCCGGTATTTGATGTAACTATTCCCAGCAAAGCTAAGGGAAGTGTGTCCTGAAATAACCATTTGGAGAAAAGGCATAAGCTTTTTTATTTTTCCATTCTGAAATAAAAGGCAAGAGATTATCCCACTGCTTGCCAAGAAAAAAAAGTTAATTAAGGGAGATTCATGGTTAACAAGGCTGATAAGGAAGAATCTTTAAAAAAACAAAACAAAAAACCAAGCGCATCTTTTTACAGATTAAAACCCTGTCTCGGTTGTACATGCACCTTATGTTAAGGGAGATTAATTCACTAATAAGGGGGGAAATGTTGTTTCTTGATAGGAATGATTATTATGCATAAAATGAGATGGAACTACTTGTAGCAAGCAAACCAGATAACAACAAAATTATTATTAATTAGTTATCAGTTTTGCATACAAGAGGCTGGGCCTATACAATTTGTGGCCCACCAACCCAAATATAGCCCAGCAGCAGGGGTAATAGTTTAGGGGAGTGGAGGTAAATGAAAGCATTGTCGATGAAATTTTCCTTCAGTCCCCAAATTTCCAACATTGTTGGAAATGTAGTAGCGAGGTAGTAGTGATGGGTGACTTCAACTATCCTGATACTTGCTGGACATCTAACTCAACCAAAACTTCAAAGTCTAGCAAATTCCTTACTTGTCTAGAAGACAATTTCAATGTCCAAAAGTTGGAAGAGGCAACAAGGGGGTCAGCTATTTTGGATCTGATCCTAACCAACAGGGATGACCTGGTTAATGGGGTGCAAGTGGGGGGATCTTTAGGTGATCATGTTCTCCTGGAGTTTGTTATACAATGGAAAGGAGAAGCCAGGCATAGTCAGACATGCATCAAAGACTTTAGGAGAGCTGATTTCAATAAACTCAGGGAAATACTGGGGGTGATCCCATGGTCAGGAATATTAAAAGAAAAGAGACCTCAAGATGGATGGGACTTTCTCAAAAGGGAGATACTGAAGGCACAATTTCAAACATTACCAATGAGGAAGAAAAATGGGAGGTGCCTCAAGAAACCAGGATGGATGACTAAAGAACTTTCAATGGAGCTAAGTTTTAAACGGAACATGTATAGGAAATGGGAAAATGGGGAAATCACCAAAGAAGAATTCAAACAGATAGCGAACACGTGTAGGAGTAAAGTCAGTAAAGCTAAAGTGCAGAATGGCTCAGGCTCACTAGAGAAGTTAAGAACAATAAAAGGGGGCTTTTTGGGGAACGTCTACAGCAAAAGGAAGAAGAAGGAAATGGTAGGGCCACTATGTGGAGAAGATGGTAAAATGCTAACAGGGGACAGAGAAAAGGCAGAATTACTCAACACCTTCTTTGCCTCAGTGTGTTTAAAAAGGAAAAGGGTGATCAACCTGAGGATAATGGAACAGAGGACATAATAGGGGAAATCCAGCACAGAGTAAGTAAAGAGGTAGTACAGGAATACCTTCTTAATCTAAATGAATTTAAATCTCCACGACCAGATGAACTACATCCAAGGGTATCAATATCAGGGAGGATTCTAGAGCAGATCATTAAACAGAGAGTCTGTGAACATTTAGAAGGCAATGCCATAATCACAAAAAGTCAACATGGGTTTCAGAGAAACAAGTCATGCCAGACTAATCTGATCTCTTTTTTTGGAAAAATTACCAGCTTGGTAGATGAAGGGAACGCTGTGGATATCGCATACCTTGATTTCAGTAAGGCCTTTGACAAAGTTCCCCATGACATTCTTGCAAACAAGCTTGTAAAATGTGGGCTAGACAAGTTAACTGTTAAATGGATTTGTAATTGGTTGACCGGTCAAACCCAAAGGGTACTCCTCAGTGGCTCCTCTTCATCTTGGAAAGATGTGACCAATGGGGTGCCACAGGGTTCTGTCCTGGGCCCAGTGCTATTCAACATCTTTATCAATGACTTGGATGACAGAATTAGGAGCATACTTATCAAATTTGCAGATGACACCAAATTAGGAGGAGTAGCTAATACCCTAGAGCACAGGATCAAAATTCAAAATGACCTGGATAGACTGGAGAGCTGGGCCAAAGCTAACAAAATGAAATTCAATACGGAGAAATGTAAGGTATTGCACTTAGGGCAGAAAAACAAAATGTATAGATACAGGATGGAGGAGACCTACCTGAACGAGACTACGTGCGAAAGGGATCTAGGAGTCCTAGTAGACCACAAGTTGAACATGAGTCAACAGTGTGATGAGGCAGCTAAAAAGGCCAATACGATATTGGGCTGCATCAATAGAAGTATAGTGTCTAGATCAAGGGAAGTAATAGTGCCACTCTATTCTGCCTTGGTCAGACCTCACCTAGAATACTGTGTCCAGTTCTGGGTACCACAATTCAAAAAAGATATTGACTAATTGGAGCACGTCCAGAGAAGGGGGACAAAAATGGTGAAAGGTCTGGAAACCATGCCTTATGAGGAAAGACTTATGGAGCTGGGTATGTTTAGCCTGGAAAAAAGACGGTTAAGGGACGATATGATAGCCTTATTTAAGTATTTGAAGGGGTGTCACATTGAGGATGGAGCAAGCTTATTTTCTGCTGCTCCAGAGACTAGGACACAGAGGAATGGATGCAAGCTTCAGGAACAGAGATTCTACCTCAACATTAGGAGGAACTGTCTGACAGTAAGAGCTGTTCGGCAGTGGAACACACTCCCTCGGAGCGTGGTGGGGTCTCCTTCCTTGGAAGTCTTTAAACAGAGGCTGGATGGCCATCTGTCGGGGATGCTTTGATCAAGATTTCCTGCGTGGCAGGGGGGTTGGACTGGATGGCCCTTGTGATCCCTTCCAACTCTACAATGCTATGATTCTAAATATGATTTTTTTTCACAGAAAATGCTGTTTCCTGCCTAGAAAATGCTGTTTTCTATGCAAATTTCCCCATGTGTGAATTCTGAGCAGAATAAGTCCTTAATTACAGCTTTTTCTGCACAGAATACAGACTTTTCTGCACAGGAAATAATATTTCTGCACAGAAATATAGAAAATGTTGTTTCCTGCATAGAAAGGGATGTTTCCTGTGCAAAACAAACAAATGCAATTTTTGTGGAGAAGTCTCAAACTGCAAAGATTCTTGTGAGTCCAGGATTATTCTCATTGGGGTTTCTCAACTGCTGAAAAATGTAAATTTTTCAACAGTTTTTCAAATATTCTTTTTATCCCTCCTGCGTCCTATGGAATCCTGGGGTTTGTAGTTTGGCGAAGTACTAGAACTCTCTGGGTGTGAATTCTCAGCCAGAGAATTCTTTCTACACTGGTAATCCCAGGATTCCATAGGATGTTGCTATGGCAGTTAATGTGAAATCACAGAGCTAAAATTGGGCAAAAGGACCCCTTAACAAAATAGGCAGGGTGAAAGAGCAAAATGTATACCTGAGCACTCTCCAAGCTTTCCAGGAGGGCACTGGCAGATGAAAGGCCTTCGATTGATTTCATACCCCACACACTGCATATCTCCTGGACAGGGTTTATCTGTGCATGGATCACTTGAACCTGGACACAATCCTCCTGTGGTACACGTGGAAGAAAAAGAAGTAATTTCACTTTACCTGTGGCATACAAGCAGTGGGGTGGTGGTAACTTTTGAAGTGCAGATCTTCAGTATGACCATCCCCCAATCCCTAAAGGAAGTACAAAAATGCAGGTGGCTGTGTTGATACACACACACACACACACACACAAAACAATAACCAGTGTTTAGTATTCATTTTCACAGGAAGCAGGTATTTTGTAATGTTATTAGCTCTTGCTCACTCATGTCCAAGCCACTCTGAAATACTTTAAGTTACAACAGGGATAGCTAACAACAATACACTATTGCTAGGAAAATCCATTCACCCTCAAACTTTCCCCTCCAGCTGTGGGGTTAGCAGCTAAAACTCAGAGGGAACAGGGGAATTTGAATGATGGATGTGGCAGATGATGTCACAGTGCCTACTCAACAAAAAGTCCAGGGGCTTCAACTGTGCGAATTCTGGCTCCATTACACTAGTGCTTAGGAGGAAGGTAAGATAAAAATGTGGACTTGTAAAATTCTTATGCCCCTTAAACAAGACTTAATCAAAGCCAGTCAGTCATCATTTATTGTGGTCAATAGACCCAAAGTTTACACACACAAACAGTAAGAACAATCAACAATAAAACCCATGTATGACAGATACATATAAATTTCCTAAATTGCAATCTCGGGCCATTTCTTTCTACAAAAACATTGGGGGTGGGAGGGGGAGAACAGGAGGAGACAAGCTTGACCCCCTCCCTTCTCTGGGACTGTTTCGGTTTGGGGGGTCCGACAGTGTGTGGAGCTGGTGGGGGTGGGCAGGGAAGGGCGGGAGGAGATGAGCTCGCTCCCCGCTCCCTTCCCTAGGACAGTTCCATTTGGGGGATCTGGCCGCATGCAGAGCTGGTGAGGTGCTCCCTTCTCTAGGACAGTTCTGGTGTGGGGGGGTCCAGCCCTGCACAGAGCTGATGGGGGTGGGAGGGCAGGAGGTGTGAGCTTGTCCCCCACCTTTCCCTGGGACAATTCTGATGGCATGGGGTCTGGTGGTGCACGGAGCTGGCGAGGGTGGGAAGGGTAGGGAGGGAGGGGGCGAGCTTTTCCCCCACCCTTCCCTGGCAAAGTTCAGGGGGGTCTGGCGGTGCATGGAGCTGATGGGGTGGGGGGTGATGGAGGAGGCCAGCTTGCCTTCTTTCTCCCTTCTCTGAGGAGAGGGGGTGTCCGGTGGCAGTGGAAACGGTGTTCACTATTATCCATAGATTTCACTATCTGTGGTGGGAGCTGTAACCAGTTCCCCACGGATATAGGGATCCTATTGTATAAAAGAATATGATTCAAGGACTCTACTTCCATGTTGTTGCAAAGGCAACATCTTTCAGAATACAGGGTGCCAGTAAATCTGCCAGTAAATCAAATTTTCTTTTTTGGAGGGTAGGTGGGCTTATTTACTTATTGTTTCAACTCCCAAGGATCAGTTACAAGTTGCCACCACTGTAAAAACAGAACTAGGAAATGCTACATTTAAAGATAACACATTTGTGTTGTTTTAAAAAGTAACTGATCATTACTCTCTCATTTTTAAAAAATCATATTTTTTTCAAAAGATTTACTCATTAGTAATATTGATTTTAAACTTGAAATGTCGATTAAAAATACTAAAATACTAAAAAGTGGCCACTGCTCCCCCAATAAAAAGCTAAAGTAATGAATAACCTTATTTGTTACTAAAAAACTAAGCCCTGTTGTTTTAACACAAGATGCAAATTACATTGGTCCTTCTTTTTTTTAAAAAAAACCCAAACCAGTGACAGGGTTACTTCTAACAAGTTAGTTCTAAAGCCTGTAGAAAAGGCGCTCTCTCTAGCAGTGTGTCCACATGTCTAATCTCAAAAACCGATTAGTCCTAGAGAAGGTCCTCTGAAGAAAATTTTAATTGGAGGGCAAATGTTAATTCATTGCATTTGAATATCTGTCCTGGAACAACCCATACATTTTAACTCTCATGCTGAAGAAGTTAATGGCTGGGATATGCATAACACTGCCCTATTGGTAAATCAAGGTTAAAAAATTGTGAATGCCCTGTGTGCTTACATGGTTCCCACTTTTTTTGAAGCAGTCCCTCTCCATTCCAGCTGTTCTTTTCAAAGTAAATTCCTTCCTTTTTGAAAAAGAGGCATGGACACACTGGTGTTTCCTCTATAATCATGGCTACCAAACAATACATCCAGCAAAATGACTTCTGTTTGGGGCAGAGCTAGTGGGGTGTCCGAGCCCCATTTTTATTACCCCCTCAAATACCTCCACTGTGGTGAGCCATCATATGCAGGGCCGGTTTAAGGCACCGGCGGCGTTAGCATCCGCAGGCGCCCCCATCATTGTGGGGGCCTCCGTAGTAACCCTCTTGCTGCAAAAACATTTATTAGTAATAATCTGAATATCCTGTTCTGTGAAGAGCTTAAGTTGAGTTACATTGACCTGAGATAAACATATGGGCCCCCCAAAATAAAGCATTGCAGGAGGGCCCAAAATTCCTTAAACCGGTCCAGATCATATGTAGATTCAACAGGATGACTCACAATTTGGGATAAGCCATAAGCAAAATGTTTTAGGGCACTGATGGCCAAACATGCAAGCAATCTCTAGGCTGCATGTGTCCGTGCCTGTTTTTGTGGGGACCTACCCGGCTGCAATTTTAAAACAATATTTGGAAAAACAAACTGAACTGCACTCTCACATGTGTGATTCTCCTGTTAAGCAAAGTATGTTGGCTTCTCAGTGAAAATGTTCCACTTAGTGCTATACTTACAGCCCTTTCACACTACACAATCAGAGCACCATGGTGCCACTTGAACTGCCATGGCAACCACTTATGGAATTCTGGGATTTGCACTTTAGGGAGGGATATTAAGAATTCTTGGCCAGAGAGCTCTAGTGCCTAGTCCCCAGGGTGCCCAAAGATGCATCTGTAGCAGTTAAAACAGAATCATAGTGCCATAACTGTCGTGTAAAGAAATGGTTCTTCCATTAAAAAAAAAAAAAGATGTTAATTTTTGGTCATTTCTTGTTAAAAAAATGGGGGAAATCAGCTAGGGTGCAGAGGGCATGCAGAAACCTACTGAAGATGCTCTCCCTATTTTACAGCAACTAAAAGTAAGATATAGAAATTGTAATGAAAATAGCATATGGATGGATATGATTGCATGTGAGAACAGCACCAAAACGAACATGACAACATTGATTAAAAGACAGTGGGAAGGCTCTGGAAATAGGGAACAGGCTCGTGGTGCACATTGCTGGCAAAAGTGAGAAATCTCATGTGGTAACATCATGACATAGGCTAAATTGCACCGTCTAGAAGCACCTGATAAATGCCTGCCACACTGGGAGTGTTTCTTACAATACATACATCCCACAGATAAATACATGACTTCACATTGACATGATTAAATAAATGGTGGCAGTATACAATTTTGCTCATTTGGGCACAGTCTCAGGTGTCAAACTAATCTAACACATTTTGTCCATAAAAAGGCTTCACAACATCTGACAAAGCCATGAAAACATATGGCATCAAATTCCCTGGCTTTTAAGAAAATGAAACCTAGAGGAAATGAATGCATGGGAGGGCCAACCTCTAGCCGTGCTACTCCCAGTGGGACTTCAAATAAGTGCAAATTTAGGGTTCTGATTTGGAAATACAGGGAGGATGAAACTGTTGGGGACAAAGGAAATGGTGGAAAGACAAGATGAATTCCAGATTTACATGTTAACAGTGCATGCACACACACACTTTGGTTGGTCAGTTTGTCAAGACACCTCCCTCAAACCACAGGAAAAGAGATTCCACCTAAACATTAGGAAGAACTTCCTGATGGTAAGACCTATTCAGCAGTGGAATGCACTGCCTGGGAGTGTGGTGGAGTCTCCTTTGGAGTTTTTTAAACAGAGGCTGGATGGCTATCTGTCAGGAATGCTTTGATTGTGTGTTCCTGCAGGGCAGGGGGTTGGACTGGATGGCCCTTGTGGTCTCTTCCGGCTCTGATTCTATGACTCCTGAAATAATATGTCAATCTGCTCCAGAGCTCTTCAGAGCCCTATTTGTGTTTGACAGTAAAAAGTAATACAGTGGACAGTGAGGTGGGGCTGGGACTTTTTCATGGCAGCATCCAGATTGTGGAAATTGCCTCCAAAAGAGATCATTCTGACCCATTCTCTATTGCCTTTTTAGACAGAAAGTGGCAGATGGTTAAGATATTGTTACTGTTCTAAGCTTTTTGTGTATTTCAGTCCTGCATGTTTGGATCTATGAGATTTTGGTTTTTTCATGCTCTTTGCTTTCAAATTTTAATGACTTTTAATTATGGTAAAAAAAGCTTTGATGAGGGCACTTCACAGGGTAGAAAGGAGGGATGTGTTTTTATAAATAAACAAATAAAATTAATTTGCATTGACAGATAGCTGATATATACACAAGTCTGTCCTCTGGGTAATAAAAGCTCAGCCAGTTAATTGTATGAATTGATTCTAAATGGTTAATAGAACAAAAATACGCATACCCTTTCATATAAATAAAACTATACAGTAGGGGTTTGGTTCCCGAACTTACGGCAGATACCGGAAACTGCAGATAACAGTGAACACCATTGAAAACAATGGGACTTCTGGCATAAAATACCGCAGAGTTGCTACCTTTCTAGGCATTTTCTAGGAAGACTCTATGGTATGTGTTCTGTTTTGTGTCCCATGGATAACTTAAACTGTGGATATTGTTCCCATGAATGTGGGAGTCCTACTGTACTACTAAAAACAATTACTTTCTTTGGAGTTTTTCCCCCATCCCAAGATAAAGTACGTGTGGGGAAAAAAGCTGTGATATCTGGCTCCTTTAGGGATATTCCCAGTGATGGCACTAAGGGGGTGCGAAGAGGCTGAAGCGCACTAGGTGACACCACCCTTAGTGATGCTACAGGATATTCCATGATCCCCTTGAATACTGGGGCTTCGTTTAATCAGATCCACCACCACCACCTTTTTGATGCAGCTATAAAGAATATATAGCCAGGATGCTTAAGCAATATGAAACTAATTTAACAGGTGGTATAGAGCAGGGAGTATGGGCACTGTTGCCAGATGATGTTACACAGCAACTCCTATCATTGCTCTGCATTGGTTATACTGCGTAGAGATGTTCAATAACATCTGGAGGGCCACAAGTTGCTCACCCTGGTGTAAGAAGGAAAGCTAAGAGAGGGCTAGTGGCTGTAGGCCTGGATTGTGGGACTTCCAGAGGCATCTGTTTAGCCTTTGTACAGAAGCAAGATGCTGGACTAAATAGATCTTTGGTCAGGTCTGATATGGCTGCTAGTATTCATTTTGTTAGGGCCCGTCTAAAAGGTGAAAATACCCCTATTAGAATTTGCTGGGGATCCTACTTGTCTAAAAAGGATCCAGTACCAATCTACACTGTTTAGAAGGAGAGGGGCCCTAAATCGAAAAACAATGGGGGAAAAGCCTTTGCAGATTTCCCAGTACTTTTTCACAAACTGCAAGGCAGGTGCCCATTTTAGCTCGTTTGGACTACAGAACAATAAAAAACTCGAAGGAAAGCATAAAGCTGATTGGCCAGGTGAGAGCAGGGGTGGGGCTTGCTAGGAGGGAAAGTACCCACTGCCGCCATGTTGGATTTTTGCGTTAGCGATTGCTCGCTAAAACGATAAAAAGGATAAATATTTTCTGTTTTGCTTTCTTATAAAATTGGAGACTCACTCTATTGCACCAGTGCACCTTGGGATGACTTAAAAAAAAATAATAATAAACTGGCAGCGGTGAAGAACTAATGTGAGTAAATCACTCGCGTCTGCAATCAGGAATGCGAGGCTTCTGGGGGCTTCTGGGGCCAGAAAAAACATTTAGACATGTTGCTGCTGCTGTGAGATGCCAATACTACAAGGTATTTTAGATTCCCCCCCCCCTCCTATAGATGGGCCCTTAGTATTTGCTTTTGTCTCCGATTGTCTTTGGCAATAAAGACAAACAAGCACTAGGCTCCTTAAAAAAAAATCACGTTATGATTTATTGCATTGATGTTCAGAGCTTACAAAGTTACTTCTTAAAATAATTCATCATGTCCTTTATTGTAAAGACCAGACAAGTAATTCATAACAGTTACATTTCCACTAACTTATGTTACTCACAACTTTTTAGCAGGATACTGTTCTTTTTAAACAAATATATAAAAATAAAAGACCTAATAAGCCTCAAAAAAACCTCAATGCATTCCCTCTAGTAACAAGAAAATTAGTGAGTAAAAGTTACTTTTTGCAGAGAGAAAGTAGCCATATTATTGGCCGTTATGTTTAGTGCGAAAGAAATATTTTTTACTCCTTTGTTGTGATACCCACACTGGAGGAGTCTTCCAATGAGGATGAACTTGAGCCCCTGGAAAATGACACAGTGAATCTTTTCATCACTGGGCCACACCTCCTCTCCTGAAGTGAACCCTGTCTCAGATGAGGACCTGAGTCTCCTTTTTCATCCCTACTCAACGTGCTCAACTAAAATGGAAATGCACTGGTCTTCAATCCAAGCACAAGTGAGCAAATGAGAGGGAATTGCTTGATTTCCAAAAAATAAAAATTGACCTACAAACATTAACACAGGTCACAAATCATTTGCTGCCACCTGTGTGGATCCTGATAATGCTTCTGATTTTGTCTATCATACAAAAGAGTGGCAAAGCGTGGCATCAGGATTATCCAAGATCTCTTGATGATAGGGATGGACAGTTCCTTTTCACAACACTTCTCGTCTTTCCCAACACCAAATCTACCCCTATATTGGCTCCATCTGGATTGTTTTAAGTATAAAAGATTAGAAGACTGAGAGGTGACACAATAGCCATCTTTAAATATCTGAAGGGATGTCATGCAGAAGATGGAGCGAGTTTATTTTCGGCTGCTCCAGAGACTAGGACATGAATCAACGATTTAAATTACAAGGAAAAAGATTCTACCTAAAGCTTAAGAAAAACTTCTTTATTGTCAGAACTCTTTGACAGTGGAATAAACTGCCTTGGAAGGTGGTGAACTTTCCATCTTTGGAAGTCTTTTAACAGAGGATTTTTCGGAGTGATCTGGTTGTATATTCCTGCATGGCAGGGCATTGAACTAGATGGCCCTTTCCAACTCTTAAGATTTAATGTTTCTACTAGTTGTACCCGGTGCAACATATACCAGTTATCTTATCCTGCTCCTCCAATATGCTTCATGATGGTGGTGGGGAGACCAAGTTCTGCCACTTCCTCAGGAAAGGAAGCCTAGTCAGGCTTTACTCCTGAATAAACCCACCAGGGATTGAGGTGCAGGCCCCTGAGGCAGCTGTAGGAAACCCGGCTCCAGCGGCATGTGTAGGGTTCAGCTGAACAGCCCGGAGGTGGGAAAGAAACCCTTTACTTGTGAGTAACCCCTTGCGGACCTACGCAGCAGCATGCTCAAAGCCCTTTACTCGTGAGTAAACTCCATGAACCTGCCCAGTGATGCACTCAAAACCATTTACTCATGAGTAAAACCCCACAAACCTACCCAGCGGTGCACTCGAAACCCTACTTGTGAGTAAACCCCCGTAGACCTGCCTGGTGGCATGCTCGACACCTACACCAGTTGAAGCATTCCACACATTTCCGAGCACAATGTGCTAATTGGCCGGCCAATGGAGAGCTTTGATTGGTTGGGAAATTTCCTAAGCAGCCAATCAGCACACTGGAAACGGCAACATACCTAAGAGTTTTACATATATAGATAATTAGGCTGGCTATATTTAAGTTCTGGCTGTTATGCAACAATCTTATGCCTGTTTAGGAACCATATTTAAAAAGTGAGAAGTGGAAAGATGATGGTACCATGATTATTTCAAATTAATTCTTCTATTGGAATAAAATAAAAAACTTTTTAAAAAATCAAATCATGTACAGATATTTATTTTTTATATTTATCAGATACAGACCTTTAATTTATCAAAAATTTTAATTGAAAAATCTAACCAATTAATCAACAAAACGTTGCATCTACACACATATATCTTTATATGTGTGTAGCATCTACGTATATGTGATGCATCTCGAAGCAAAAAATCAAAGGCATCCTTATTGTTAATCTTGCAAAATCAGTATTCTCTGGCCACGTTACATTATTTGCTCAGCTCCTGAGTCTTATTTGCTCTCCTTAAAGGGTGTGCTGCACTTCCACTATAAGGGCAAACACCCTCTGCAGTTATCACATACTGTTAGTCCCTAATGCATTCCAGTACAAGATAAACATGGTCTTGCTCGAAATGTAGTTCAAATTACTTTGCATCACAGGTCCTCTCCTAGAAACAGAAAAATTACTACTGTAGGTTTCGAAGTGGACACAGTCTGCCTACAAATACAGCAGTGACTGTAAATGCCTTCTCCTGATGTACAGTGCAGCGCGGTCAATTTAATCTTTCAGAGCACTGCCCTTGCTTTTTCAAATATTTGCTCACTAGGTCCTGGAGGAATAAAACAACTCTCTGTGCTGCCTTGCCATTGCTGTGCAAAATGATGCGTGTAAATTCTTATGAACAACATACAATACTGGGCACAATAATGGGAATAAAAAGCTGGGCTGGAAAACCTTATAATTGAATTGGCTTTATGTTTTTAGTACTGTGCGTAGCACCTCCATATTGCTGATCACTTGCCAGGATAATATATCATAATATCATGGAATAAGACTGTGGCCAGCAACTAGTTTTGCCAGAGGACAATTCCAACATGGAAAGGGGGCAAGCTGTTTCCACTCCCATAGCCAATACATGTCAGGAATTTTTCCCCTTTAATTGAATTTCTCAGAATCCCACCAGTATTTTTGCACAAGTTCCATAATGAATCGTGAGACTTGAAACATTGTGTTTGTATTCTGTACTGTGATGCTTGTACCCCACCCTGATCCTAAGGGGAGAGGTGGGATATCATTATTATTATTGTTATTGATATTATTATACGCATTTAGTTTGAAAAATATGGATTCTGACTCTTGTGGTTTCTGCCTGAAAGTGGGAAACAAAAAGATTGATATACATTTTGTTATTGCTCTCACAGACTTGGGCCCTTTCACAATACGCAAGAATAGCACTGTTGTTGCTGTGTGCCTTCAAGTCATTTCTGACTTATGACAACTCTAAGGTGAACCTTTCATAGGATTTTCTTGGCAAAATTTGTTCAGAGAGGGTTTGCCTTCTGTCTTTGCCTTCCCCTGAGGCTGAGGGAATGTGAATTGCCCAAGGACTCCCAGTGGGCTTCCGTGGCTGAGCGGGGATTTGAACCCTGGTTTCCAGAGTCATAGCCCAACACTCAAACCACTATACCACACTGGTGCTCCATATTCCACTTTAATTGCCATAGCAAAATCTTATGGGATTCTGGGACTTGCAGTTGGGGTTATGTAGAATTCTGAGCCAGAGAGCTCTAGTGCCTCACCAAATTTTCTCTCTGGCTTTTCTTCGCAAAGAAAGATTCAGGAAGGACTCATCCCGTGCTTTCTGCAAGCGCGCTGATGACTAAAAAGGCCAATCCGAGATAAACAAGTCCAGTTGCAGAAAGCACAGCAGAAGGTCTCCTTGGGTGATGTTTCCAGGTTGTGATTCTTTCTGCGTTGTTGTTTCTCTTCAAGACTTGTTCGGCGTGAGTTCTCAAATAAGGCTGCAGCATTGTGGATAGTGCATCTCCATGCCTCCCGATGTGAGGCCAGGGTGGACCATTGTTGGTGATCAATTTGGCCAAATACAAACCCAAGGATCCCATAGGCTGAAGCCATGGCAGTTACAATGCAAAAATTGCAGCATATTTTTGTAGTGTGAAGGGGCCCCTGAACTGGATAATGCCATTAATATATATATATATATATCAGTTAATGCCAACTTCTTTTCTATTCCAACATATCTATTCAGGCATTATTGCCTTAGACACAAAGCATCTTTGGACCTTCTTTTGCCCTTGGGATTTGTATTGTGTGGAAAGTAAATAGCAGTAACGCAGGCGACATGGCCAGCATTCTATTACACATGGGTAGATCACCTTATACATATTGTGCAAATAATTGCCACAATGCAACTGATGTGTTCTGCTTACAGTAGCAGAAACATAGTAGCGCATACAGCAACACTGCCTGTTGCAATCGAGCATTCTGCATTACAGTTATATATTGCAACAGTGCACAGATGTTGGCATGTGGTGCACAACGTTGCTATTCTGCATGGGGCTTGCATAGTGTTGGTGTAGCACACCCTCTCATGAGACGGGATACACTATGCTGAGGGGTGTTGGATTGCAGCTCATATCTACTACAGTGGACTGCCACATGGCCAGAGACACCAACTTCTCCTATGTTTATACAGTCAGACCCCTGTATCTGCAGGGGTTCAGTTCCCAGATTTATTGTGCACACTAGAAACAATAGGTAACAGCAAACCCTATTAAAAGAAAGGAATGCCAGTAAAAAAAATACCATAGAGTTGTGTTGGAGGACCTAGATAAAAGATGCCTAGAGAGGATGCCTCTCTAGGCACTTTCCAGTGTCACCCTATGGTATATGTCCCCATTTTGTGTCAAATGAATATGGATGTGGATACAGGGGTCTGACTGTAACAGCAACTGAACCTGCCAAAATTAGCACGAAAGCATTTCACACCTCAATTATTTCTTTCTTCAAACAATGCACCATCTATCCAGCTATTCTACATCCTCATATAAAGGGTCCTCTCCCTCTGTTCTGGTTCCCACCCCCCCAATACCATCAACAACAAATAGTTAAAAATCATAACCTCTGCTGCAAGAATAGGCAGCAAATCCCTGTTCTCATTTTTTTGTTTCTACATATTTTGTTGTGTTTTTTTAAAAAATGGGGAATTTGGCAGCAATGATCTAATGCTGTTGTTACAAAATACAGAACAGCTGAAATGAGATCTTCAGATGTTCCTAATCGTCCATCTGATTCCATGTACTTTTAACAGATCTCCCACTTGCTGTGTAGTAGGAATGCAAATCTGTATGCACAGGATATTTGTTCTTTGAACACAATTAAATTTTATGTCATGTCAGGCGATAATTTTCAACAAGCCTCTCTGTGGCTGACAGAAAGACAAGTCACTTGGGTGAAAAAGCTGCAGGACTTATGAATATCTATAAGCTTTGTGGGAAGACAGCCATGGTGAGATTCTGGAATAATGCACTGCATATTTCTACAACCTTTTAACCTCCAGTGAAATTTTTTGACACAAAGCAATAAAATCAATAGGTAGCCCTGTAATCAATCTTTGCCATATCTCAGCTGGTTCAGACTCAAGGCAAAACTAGTTCCTCAGAAAGCCCAGAGGCATGTGGGAATAAGCTAATCATTTAACGGGACACTGGTGATCCAGCCAGTCAAACAGCCCACCAGTCATGGTCTGAGGTTTCCTAGGAGTCTGACAGATGCCATGTTTTTGCAGTCTTAGCCAAACAGATGAAGCAGGGAGGGCATTGAGTTCTCACTTGGGTCTGCACTCATGGCTGGCGAGCTGCATTCATCATGATGAATGATAAGGTGGAAAGGATGGAAAAGAATTTAGACAATTTGGGAAGTAGCATGTTTTTGTAATGAATTACTTTGGCGAACAAGCTAGTTTTTGCAGCAACAACCAGGAACACAGTGACTTTTTTAGCCGTAAAAGCCATGACTGTTATTCACTGCTTTTCAGGGGAACAAGAATGGGTATGTGGAGATTATCCTGGCCTCTGTGTGCCTGCACGCACCACATACACACCTTAGAAGCCAGGATATCCCCTTTTTACCCTGTGAAATCAGCTACCTTGGGGCTCTCAGCCTGGAACCCCCAAACTAGCTTCTCTTCTAAGGTGTCTTAGTGTCTCACTCAAGGGTGCCCTCTAGAGGCCAAAATGCTGCCACCATCCCCTGATCCTAGAATGATATTTAAAATGTGATTACAGAGGGATAATCACATCAATATTAAGCTTTCCAGCCTTAAATGAGGTCCCTCCCTTCTGTTCCCGAGAGGGAGAAAAAACTTTGTAGTGAAGTCCTGAGCTACAGACATGTGTTATAGGCTTGCTTTTAGATATAGAAAATGAAAAGGTTTTTATTTCATTGTTCAAGGAAGTAAGCAGTTAAACAGAAATTATATCATGGAGAAAAAGCATTTCTCTCCAGGTTCAACTTAGAGTTACACAGGATGTAGTAAAGTATAAGATTACATTCAGCCACAGATTAAAATAAATCATATAAGCTAACGCAATCTAGCTAAACACATTTTCCTACTCTAGGAAAAGTTCCATTTACAGTTGGGAAGAGTCATCCGAAGATTCATTCATTTAGGCTAGGCTTCATGGTGGGGCCTAGCTCAATCTCTGGATGATGACGATTCAGAGCATGGGGGTCTGCTCCATTCAGACCCCCATGGCCATGTGTCCTCAAACAAAGAGTTGCATCTCTTCAAAACTCCATTAGCCAAATCTGATTGGCTCTTCATTAGCCAAATCTGATTTAATTAATTAATTTGGTATTTATACCCCACTCTTCAGCCATAAAGGCTATGTATTAGCTAATTGCCCCCACAAGTTGGGTACTCATTTTGCCAACCTACAAAAGGATGGAAGGCTGAGTGAACCTTGGAGCCATCTGGAATCGAACTTGCAACGTGGTGACTTGCAGTACTTGCATTTAACCACTGTGCCACCAGGGCTCCCTAATGATGATTTGGCTCTTCATTAGCCAAATCTCCAGTCAGGTGATGTGTTGTCATGCATAGCAAATGCGTCCCACCTCCCACTTCTCATACCCCTTAGGTTACCTGCTTCTAAAGATAAGAGAAGTGGTGTTTACAGATACTGGGAAATGTAGTTCTGGCTCCATGATGGGAGTTGCAGTCACTCCATCATGACAGGGTGTCTCCTTGTTATTCATTCCTGTGTACATGTGCTGACTTGGTTTGAGAAATGGGAGGAAGAAGGCTCACATGGGTGGCTGCCACATGCTGCAGCTGGCAATAAGGAAGAGTGTTGGGGGAGAGAAGGATGAAGAAGCATCAACACTTGCTTAGGGTAGTGGTGGACAGAGTCTAGTGTTGATGCCTATCCTTTTGATTCAGCTCTGTGCTTCATTGACCTGTGTACTCAAAGCTTTTCCTTCCTACTAAAGATGTAAAACTCCAGAAATTTTGAAGCCATGGACAAAAATGGGGGGGGGGGAAGAGCAACATTAGCACTTTTTACAGATTGATAGTCACACTGTTACTTTAGGAACATAAAAAATGACTATGTACAATTTGGCTTGGCATAAAATTATCACAAATGATATATTAAAATACAGTGTATTCAAATAATTATTGTATTTAAACAACTATATATGAACACTTTGTCTTAATGATTTTATTCATCATGCTAAAATAAAAATTCCATAATTGATTTTCTTCCTTTTTTCAATTTTTCAGAAAAAAACAAAAAAGGCTTCAGGAGTAAAACAGGAAAAATCCTTTTTCCTGATTTTTTTGGGTTTTTTTCCAGGCCTTCACATCTCCACTTCCTACTTTTATGTTGAAGTTGCTTCCTCCCTTCCTCTGAGAAATTTTAGTGCTTTACAACTCTCTTCTATCTATTTTCCTATCTCAGATATATTTTCTGCCACAATAAACGTAAGTTTTGCATTTTAATCTTGCAAGAGCATCCTGCATATTTCTATCCTGTTTTATACCACAAGCTCATATTGCACTAGGGCTATGCTTCACTCTGCTTAATATAAATACCAATAATTTCCTACAGGAGGTACATAACAAGTGGAGAGAGAGAAGATACATTGACATGAATTGCACTACTAGAGGTTCAGATCAGATTAGAAGGAGAAACACCTCAGGGAGCAGAGAAGGTACTATTACTGACTGAAAGAGTGAGAGACTATGGGTCAGTGTTCATTTTTTTCAAGGACACTAAAGTAATAGCACTGGTGACTACACAATAATGAATAATTCAGCAAGTTACCTTTCTGGACTGCAAAAGCAGTAACAATCTATGGGTTGATCAGACTAACGAATAAAGTTATTAGTTTGTTTTAAAAGTAATAGTCCAAGCTCTGGAGACAGTATATCTTGTTCTACAAACTGGCATATTTCCAAAGCCAGCTGTATGTTCACACATAGAGATCACACAAACTGACAGATGCTTTCAAAGTGAGTAAATACGGTCAAATCAATGAGATTTGCTTTCTCAATCCAACACTTTAATTGTTTCCTCACCTGAATATAAAGAAAGTTTCATGTTTTCATAAATTCTTCAAAAACGTATGGAAATAAAATTCTCTCTTATTTGCACCAGCCAAATCCAATATACAGAGCTGTTACTAGCTTGGGAGTGATCACGGTGTCCTTGCTGGGACATGGAGAGGCAGTGTGGGATTTCTAGTCAAACTATGACTAGAAATATCTGTGTTTAGTTAGTGGTCATGAAGCTCACTGTGATCCTGGTTCTGTTACCATTTCTCAGCCTCTCTTGTCTCACAGGGTTACTGTAAAAATAAATTGGAGGGGAGAATGATGCACCTCAGCTCCTCAGAGAAATTCAGTAAATAAATTCTGCAGAGAAAGCACGTGGCATCCTCAATTGCAAGTCCTGTCCCTAACTGTGCCACATATAAGATTCCACAACTAATATTTGATTACAAAAATGGGTACCACTGCTGGGTGCAGAGACATCTAATTATACTTGCAGGAGCAAAAAAGTGCCTACAGGGAGCAACATGGTCCCCACATGCTGAAGTGGGCCCCCAGGCCAGGATCTTTGGTGGGCCCCCTACCTAATGCTAAGGTTAAGGGCAGCGATATGCTCTACAGGATTTAGGATAAAAATTAAAATAAGCCAGTTTAAATGATGACACCAAAGTAATATTTATATTTATTTTTTTAAAAAAACTAAATGGATTTACATAATAAAAACTTACAATATCATCATGCAAGCCCCCTCCTAATCACAGGCCCTGTAATCCCCCCCTTGAGGGGGCCATGGGTGGCAGTAGAGGTAGAACCAGTAGTTAGGGTTCCATGGAATGTTCCCTCTTTCTCATGTCTCTTCTATTGCAGGCCTGCACAACCTGCAGCCCTCCAGATGTTTTGGCCTCCAACTCCCAGAATTTCTGATCATTGGACCAGCGGGCTCTGGTTTCTGGGAGTTGGAGGCCAGAACACCTGGAGGGCCGCAGGTTGTGCAGGCTTGCTCTATTGCTTCCGTGAATAGAGAAGGACATTCCAAGGTCTCTTTCCATCATTCCATCTCTTTCTTTAGCCTTTGTCTCAGCCACACAGCCAAGAGATCCTACTCTTCTAAGTCTATCAGATATATAACCCGGTTGCTCACTATTTTCTCAGTAAGAGTGTCTTTCATTAGTGGTGACTGGTGGTTCCCATGTCACCGTGGGTCAATGAATCTGCTCTGGGATTTGGCCAATTTTTAAAGGAACTATCTAAGGTGCTGAATCTATCTTGGAGATGGGTTTGAGTGAATAGGGTTCAGTACATTGGGTATATACTTTAAAAGTCTGGATTACAACCCAGAGTAGAGTCACCATCCCACTGATATAAACTTGTCCCTCCGCATTCACGGATTTAAGTATTCACGGCTTGAAAATATTCTTTAAAAAATAATAATCCAAAAAGCAAACCTTGATTTTGCAATCTTATATAAGGGACACCATTTGCTATGCCCTGGTGGCGCAGTGGTTAAATGCCAGTACTGCAAGTCACCACCTTGCAAGTTGCAAGTTCGATTCCAGCGGGCTCCAAGGTTCACTCAGCCTTCCATCCTTTCGTAGGTCGGTAAAATGAGTACCCAGCTTGTGGGGGCAATTAGCTAACACACATTGGAAGCTGTTTAATGCAGTTAGATGTGTAAATAGCTATTGCTTAAAACAATTTGTAAGCCGCTCTGATAGCCTTGTGGCTGAAGAGCGGGGTATAAATAACTAACTAACTAAAAATAATGGGACTTGAGTATTCACGGATTTGGGTATTCACGGGGGTCCTGGAACCCAACCCCAGTGAATGTGAAGGGACAACTGTAGAAGGTACCATTCACCACTGCCTTTGATACAGTAAGAGCTGTTTGGCAGTGGAATGCACTGCTTTGGAGTGTGATGACGTCTCCTTCTTTGGACGTTTTGAAACAGAGGCTGGATGGCCATCTGTCGGGAATGCTTTGTTTATGTATTCCTGCATGGCAGCGGTTTGGACTAGATGGTCCTTGTGGTCTCTTCCAACTCTATGAATCTATGATACTGATTCAAGCTTTCATGTAAAGCCAACAATCACATCTATTCCTACAGCACAATGACAACACAAAAGGATACCTTGATAGAAATGCCAGGGACAAAAAAAAAGGACACAGAACGCAAGTTAATCCTATTGGGATACCTTGAGTGGCTCAGGAGCCATAATTCTTCATGTGACCATATGCATCTGGCACCACTCTTCCACCTTCTAAATGAGGGGTTGGCAACTGTGGAAGGTTAGGGGTGGGCATTAGACCCTGGGGGAGGCACACTCTCCCTGCAACACTCCATCCATTCTCCAACCCCCCCCCCAAAAAAAAATTAGGGTGTTTTTTTCTTTTGTTTTTGCCTCCCAACTTCCTTTAGGGGATATGGAGTCATGTTTTTTGGCCCTTCCTAGATCCCTAGCAAGCTTTTTAATTTATTTATTTATTGGAAAATTTAATTTTGACACACACACCCTGGGGAAGGCCTCTAAATATAATGGAAATGCCCTCCACATTCCCTAGAGGTAATTTTGGAGCATTTTGGAGCAAATATTTTTATTTGGGGATTTTTTTAATTGCTGGAGGACCATGGGAGCCACAAAAACAGACCTGGGGCCACATTTTGTCGATGGGCCGCACTTTGCTCACCCCTATTCTAAATCACGAGAAGGAGTTTCATCACACAACTAGGGTGACACACACTGGGTGCCTCTCCCATTTTGCTCCAGGACTGGGAGGTTGCTTTAAGTTTTGGCATGGCACACAAAGTCACTATTCAGGTCAAGCTATCAGTTCAAGCACTTCTATCAAAGTGTAAGAGTGGTCCTGACAGATAAACAGCACACATTTCAACTTTTTATTCAATCTCCTGTAGTTGAATTTTATAGCTGTCACAAAACTTTTAAAATACTGGAAGTTCAGGAGAGAGTTCTTTATGCCTGTCTTTGTGGTTATGAAGCCCCCAAGCTACAAATCTTGTCTTACAGCATTGCTCCTGGCTCACATGCATTTTCTGGGTGATCTGACAAAGGCAGAGCCTCAAAATCACTGAAGCACTCATGGGGACCTTATCCACCTTTAGGGATTTATAGCCAGGGCCTGAGCATCCACTATGAAGTCAAGCAGTTCTTTGGCTGTTCTTTGTTTTCCCCCAAGTTAGTTCAAAGGAATATACTGTACATTAAGAGGGATTTCATTCTCTCTAGGCAAGCCCTGGAGAGATCAATAGTAGTCCTTTGGAGCTTCAGAGAGAGGGAATAAGTGTGCAATCCTAAACACACTTAACTGCAGCCATTTTTTGTTCCCAATTAGCAACTGAGCCAGATTCAAGGAGCTACCATTGGTATTTAAGGCCCTAAATAGTTCTGGAACTGTTTCTAGGCTGCATCAATAGGAGTAGAGTGTCCAGATCAAGGGAAATAATAGTGCCAGTTTATTCTGCTTTGATCAGACCTCACCTGGAATACTGTGTCCAGTTCTGGGCACCACAATTCAAGAAGGATATTGACAAGCTGGAACGTGCCCAGAGGAGAGCGACAAAATGGTGAAGCTCTGGAAGCCATGCCCTCTGAGGAGCGGCTTAGGAAGCTGGGCATGTTTAGCCTGGAGAAGAGAAGGTTAAAAGGTGACATGATAGCCATGTTTATATATTTGAAGGGATGCCATATTGAGGATGGAACAAGCTTGTTTTCTATGGCTCCAGAGACTATGGCATGGAACAATGGACTCAAACTACAGGAAAGGAGATTCCACCTAAAGATTAGGAAGAATTTCCTGACAGTAAGAGCTGTTCAGCAGTGGAATGCACTGCCTTGGAGTGTGGTGGAGTCTCCTGCTTTGGAGGTTTTGAAACAGAGGCTGGATGGCCATCTGTAAGGAGTGTTTTGATTGGATATTCCTGCAATGCAGGGATTTGGACTGGATGGCCCTTGTGGTCTCTTCCAACTCTATGATTCTATAGAACAGGTAATCTAAGAGACGTTTTGGGTGAGACCGTGTTCACTGTATTAAGCATAGTTCATTTGGTTTCAGTGTAGGGAAGGGCCTTCTCTGTTGTGGCATCTGTCATATGGAATGATCTTCCTACTGAGACAGGCAGACTCCCAATGTAGGCTGTTTCTACACTCAGTTGGAAACCTCTTTCTTCCCCTCAGCATTTCCTGATCACTAACTCATTCAGTGATTATTCTCCACAAAGTAATTTTTCTGCAACAGTTTGGAATGTTGAATCCCAGCAGACAATTGCAAAAATTTCTCACTGGTCTAATGTTCTTTCTAACAGAATTTCCTGATTATTGGAAATTTAAAAAAGAACAAATGAACAGAATGAATAATTACAAGTAACAGACTATCATCTTCAGCATCTTTAAATATCTGAAGAACTGTCAGGTGGAAGATGGAGTGAGCTTGTTTTCTGCTGCTCCAGAGGGCAGGACTCAAACATAACCGATTCAAATTAAAAGAAATGACATTCTGACTAAACATTAAGAATAGCCTCCTCATGGCAAGAGCTGTTTGAGAGAGGAACAGACTACCTTGGAAGGTGGTGGACTTTCTTTCACTGGATGCTTTTAAATGGAGCTTGGGTGGCCACTCATCAGGGATGTTTTCTTTGCAGATTCTTGCATGGGAAGGGACAGGACTACATGAACTTTTAGATGCCTTCTGTCTCTACAATTGTATGGTTGTATTATTTTGATTTTACTGTGAATGCATACTAAAGCGTAATTGAATTGTGCAGAATCAACCAACTTCTATTTTCCTTAGAATCATAGAGTTAGAAGAGACCACAAGGGCCATCTAGTCCAACCCCCTACCATGCAGGAATAAACAATCAAAGCACTCCTGAAAGATGGCCAACCAACCTCTGTTTTAAAAACATCCAAAGGAGGAGACTCCATCACACTCCGAGGGAGTGTGTTTCACTGCTGAACAGCTCTTACTGTCAGGAAGTAATGTTTAGGTGGAATCTCTTTTCCTGTAGTTTGAGTCCATTGCTCTGTGTCCTAGTCTCTGTAGCAGCAGAAAGCAAGCTTGCTCCATTCTCAATATGACATTCCTTCAAATATTTAAACATAGCTATCATGTCACCTCTTAACCTTCTTTTCTCCAGGCTAAACATACCCAGCTCTCTAAGCTGCTCCTCATAGGGAATGGCTTCCTTACCTTTAACCATTTTGGTCACCCTCTTCTGGACACGTTCCAGCTTATCCTTGTTTTTCCCACTCCTCTTCATTCAGCACTGGAGCAGTAGAGTGCAAATCGTGCCACTCAGAGTTCATGCAACTAAGGGAGTGTCCCCTATGAATTAACTCTCTTTTGGCTAAGATTCCACATTATTCTTAGGCAAGCTACTGAATCTCAGCCTTAGCATCCTCTCTTCAAATTCAAGATAATAACCCTTTTAACTGATTTTCTTGGACCATTGTAAAGATTTCTGAGATACTATATGTCCAGACTGCTATGAGCAAAGAAATGTGCTTTATGGCTTGGGGACAGGATATCTGAAACACTGCCTCCTCTCATATGTTCTTGTTGTTATGTGCCTTCAAGTCATTTCAAACTTATGGTGACCCTAAGGCAAGCCTATCACAGGCAAGATTTGTTCAAAGTGGGTTTGCCTTTGCCTTCCTTTGAGGCTGAAAGAGTTGTGACTTGTCCAAGGTCACCTAGTGGTTTCCACGACCAAGTGAAGATTCGAACCATGGTCTCCAGAGTTGTAGTCCAGTGCTCAAACTACTATACCATGCTGACTTTCTTATGAGCCTGCCTAAAATCTATCATCAACAGAGGCCCTGTTACAAATCCCCCCACTCTGTGAAGTCCCCATATACTGTAAGCCTGCCTAAAATCTCTCATCAGCAGAAGCTCTGTTACGTACCTCACTAGTGACACTAAACTAGTGAATAGTTTGTTATACAATGGAAAGGTGGAGTTTGTTATACAATGGAAAGGAGAAGCCAGGCATAGTCAGACACGCATTCTTGACTTTAGGAGAGCTGATTTCAATAAACTCAGGGAAATACTGGGGGTGATCCCATGGTCAGGAATACTAAAAGAGAAGAGACCTCAAGACGGATGGGACTTTCTCAAAAGGGAGATACTGAAGGCACAATTTCAAACAGTACCATTGAGGAAGAAAAATAGGAGGTGTCTCAAGAAACCAGGATGGATGACTAAAGAACTTTCAATGGAGCTAAGTTTTAAATGGAACATGTATAGGAAATGGAAAAGGGGGGAAATCACCAAAGAAGAATTCAAACAGATAGCGAACACGTGTAGGAGTAAAGTCAGAAAAGCTAAAGCGCAGAATGAGCTCAGGCTTGCTAGGGAGGTTAAGAACAATAAAAAGGGTTTTTTTGGGTATGTCCGCAGCAAAAGGAGGAAGAAGGAAATGATAGGGCCACTACGTGGAGAAGATGGCAAAATGCTAACAGGGGACAGAGAAAAGGCAGAATTACTCAACACCTTCTTTGCCTCAGTGTTTTCAGAAAAGGTAAAGGGGGACCAACCTGAGGATAATGGAACAGAGAACATAATAGGGGAAATCCAGCACAGAGTAAGTAAACAGGTAGTACAGGAATACCTTCTTAATCTAAATGAATTTAAATCTCCAGGACCAGATGAACTACATCCAAGAGTATTAAAAGAGCTGGCAAATATAATCTCAGAGCCATTGGCAATAATATCTGAGAACTCCTGGAGAATAGGAGAAGTCCCAGCAGACTGGAGGAGGGCAAACATTGTTCCCATCTTCAAAAAGGGGAAAAAAGAGGATCCCAACAATTATCGTCCAGTTAGTCTGACATCAATACCAGGGAAGATTCTAGAGCAGATCATTAAACAGAGAGTCTGTGAACATTTAGAAGGCAATGCCATAATCACAAAAAGTCAACATGGGTTTCAGAGAAACAAGTCATGCCAGACTAATCTGATCTCTTTTTTTGATAAAGTTACCAGCTTGGTAGATGGAGGGAATGCTGTAGACATCACATACCTTGATTTCAGTAAGGCCTTTGACAAGGTTCCCCATGACATTCTTGCAAACAAGCTTGTAAAATGTGGGCTAGACAAGTTAACAGTTCAATGGATTTGTAATTGGTTGACCGGCCGAACCCAAAAGGTGCTCAGCAGTGGCTCCTCTTCGTCTTGGAAAGATGTGACCAGTGAGGTGCCATAGGGTTCTGTCCTGGGCCTAGTGCTATTCAACATCTTTATCAATGACTTGGATGAGGGAATTAGGGGCATACTTATTAAATTTGCAGATGACACCAAATTAGGAGGAGTAGCTAATACCCTAGAGGACAGGATCAAAATTCAGAATGACCTGGATAGACTGGAGAGCTGGGCCAAAGCTAACAAAATGAAATTCAATACGGAGAAATGTAAAGTACTGCATTTAGGGTGGAAAAATGAAATGCATAAATATAGGACGGGAGAGATCTGGCTGAATGAGACTACGTGCGAAAGGGATCTAGGAGTCCTAGTAGACCACAAGTTGAAAATGAGCCAACAGTGTGATGCGGCAGCTAAAAAGGCCAATGCGATTTTGGGCTGTATCAATAGAAGTTTAGTGTCTAGATCAAGGGAAGTAATAGTGCCACTCTATTCTGCCTTGGTCAGACCTCACTTAGAATACTGTGTCCAGTTCTGGGCACCACAATTCAAAAAGGATATTGACAAATTGGAGCGTGTCCAGAGAAGGGCAACTAAAATGGTGAAAGGTCTGGAAACGATGCCTTATGAGGAGAGACTTAGGGAGCTGGGTATGTTTAGCCTGGAAAAAAGACGGTTACGAGACGATATGATAGCTCTGTTTAAGTACTTGAAGGGATGTCACGCTGAGGATGGAGCAGGCTTGTTTTCTGCTGCTCCAGAGACTGGAACACGGAGCAATGGGTGCAAGCTCCAGGAACAGAGATTCCACCTCAACATAAGGAGGAACTTTTTGACAGTCAGAGCTGTTTGGCAGTGGAACACACTCCCTCGGAGCGTGGTGGGGTCTCCTTCCTTGGAGGTCTTTAAACAGAGGCTGGATTGCCATCTGTCGGGGATGCTTTGATCAAGATTTCCTGCGTGGCAGGGGGTTGGACTGGATGGCCCTCGTGGTCTCTTCCAACTCTGCAATTCTATGATTCTATGATTCTATGAATACATGTGACAGAGCTTTCTCTGTAGCAGCACCCTGACTGTGGATATTGCTCCATGGAAGGTCAGGCAGGCTTTATCCCTTCTGAGGGTGTGACTACATGGGGGGTTAACAATCCAGATGAAATTTGGACTACTTTGGCCCAGAGCTGTGGCACATGAAATTCGGACAACTCTGGCCTGGATTTAAGCGCCACACCCACCAAAGCACAAATCTACATTGGGTTTTTCCTTGGCTATTACAAAGGTATTACTCACACTTGACTCTGAGGTCTGGAAAAAGGAAATTGCCAGTGGTAGTTGCCCTCTCTGAAGCCAGAAAGAGAAGCTAGCCTTGCAATGGTGGGGCAGGCTGCCTGTTCTGGTTTTAGAGAGGGAACTATCGCTGGTGCTTTACTTCTCCTGGAGCTCAGAGGGGCAATTATGTGCCAGAAAATCAAAGTCACAGTAGTAGTCGCCCCCTCTGAAGCCAAAACGAGGAGCTAGTCTCTCAATGGTAGGGTTCGCTGGGGGTCTGACCTCAGAGAGAGAGTGACTAATGCTGGGGTTTCGCCTTCCCAGAGCTCAGCACAGGCAATTGTGTGCCAGAGAAAGAAAGCCTCAGCAGTATTTGCTCTTTCTGATGTCAGCACGGGCAGCTAGTCTCACGATGGCGTGGCTTACCAGGGGTTATGACCTCAGAGAGAGCGACTACCACTGGGGCTATGACTTTGCAATGAGAAGTGGTACCAGTGGAGGGGGAAAATGGCAGCACATCAGGCAGCACTTGTCCTTCCCCTTGTCCCACCCCCCAAACCCAGTGTGGATGGATTGCTCACACAACAGTTTCCTCTGATGTTTCATGCAAACTCCAGAGAAAATTGCGTTTTCTAAAACCCAGATTAAGGGGTTATTCCCCGAGTCTGGTGCAAATAGGTCATGAGACTGTAGACAAGCCCTGAATTCCTGGCAGGTAGTGAAGAGTATGCTGTTTGGCATGGCTTTTGAATTTGTGGCATCTGCTGTGGCTGGTTTTTAAATTATTTGTTTCAATTTAAAACTGTTTTTAAAGAGGAGTTTGGACTGTTTTTGATCGGTATTTTTAAGTTTTTTAATGTATTTTTATCCAATGCACATCACCTCAGGGGACCTAATGGATTAAGAGGTGATAAATGCCTGAATAAATAATAATAATAAATAATAAATAAATTATAATAATAAATTATGACAAATATAATTATTAAGAAGTCCATTTTCATGTTCCTCATTCTTTCAGCCACAAATGAATAATTCCTCCAATATTCTCCCTGCTGGGTAAGAACAAACACCAAGATGATGATGATGATGATGATGATTAGGTAACTGTTCTGTAGTCATAGTCACTACTTAGCTATGAGTGTGACACTATTGTCATGATCATAACCCCCCACTCCAACTTACCTTACCAGGCATCACCTGCATGGGGAGAAGGAGCTCCATTCTGCCAGTGATTGGAGTATGGGTTGACTCAGGTTTGCGGGGGGGCAGGGTGGTTGATCAGGCCAGGAAATGTTACTTAGTTAACTAACTGGTTGCTGATGTAGAATACTGGCCACTATTACACATGTAGAAAGTACATTTTCTGCACAGAAGTGTGTTCCCAGTGCAAAAACAACCTCCCATGTGTATTTTTGCACAAATACTTGCTGAAGCATGAAGAATCACACAGCAGCCTTGCAGCTGTCTCTTTTCTTTCCAATGTACAGTAGTTTTTCTTGAACATTTAGAAACACCTTTCTTGGCCAGGACACAAATAATTGTCAATATCCTTTCCCTATTATAGAGATGTTGTTACTACGGGCTGTGAAGTCATAGACTTCTAAGAGAAACTGGGAGCACCAAACACTCTTCACAACTGGGAGCTCATTACATGAGTTACAGCAGAGACTCAGGTTCAAGCTTTTGACGGCTTCCTTCAATGTGTCAAACTAAAAAATACGACTGGAAATCCAAAGTACTGAAACAATTTTCTTTTCTCCTGCCCATTGCATCTTATATTTTATTTTCCAGAGAGGAAAACCAACCGCTGCTGTGCTAGAGAATGACATTCTGTCAGCATTAATATTGACTTGTGACAACCCGTATTTAAACTATATTGTATACCATGCAGTGGTGTCAGCCAAGTTCCTGAATGGTTAAATCACTGTCACATTACTGACTTTGGTTTCCACCACTATGAATGCTCTCCTCTAACTATGGCTCTCAGAACTGTCTGTGTGAGATGGAAAACTTTCTTCACCACCACAACTGCAAATCTCTTACGGTAGGTTTCCCAGAGTGGTTTCAAAAATGACTTGACAATGGCTTGAAAAAGCTGATGCATCACAGACAGGGCTTTAGAAAGTCATCAGGACTGTGGACACTGAGCAAACCATCGTCTGCAGATTGTTGGGGTCACGCCCACACTTCTGGTGGCCTGGAGCCCTGGTGGCACAGTGGTTAAATGCCGGTACTGCAGCTACAACATTGTGAGTTTGATCCTGTGGGGCTCCAAGGTTGATTCAGCCTTCTGTCCTTCCACAGGTCAGTAAAATGAGTACCCAGCCTTTTGGGGGCAATTAGCTAACACACTGTAAACTGCTTAGAGAGTGCTTAGCCCTATTAAGCAGTATAGAAATGTAAGTGCTATTGCTGTTGCTACTTCTGAAATTCCCTTATCATATACAGTCATGGTTAATTACCATAGAATTAACATTTATATCCAAACCTTCTTCTAAGAAACTCTTGGTGGCAGCCACTTTTGATCCAAGGTCATTCAATGAGTCTCACATTCAAGCTAGGACTTCAACCCCAGCCTTCCTGATCCAAGTTGGATTGTAACTCCCATCAGCCTTAGCCAGAATAGCCAATGGTAAAGGATGATGGGAGTTTGAACCCAATAACATCTGGAGGCCCACAGTCTGGTCACCACTGCATTATATTATGCTGGTTCCTACCACAATATGGGCACAGCATGGCTCCTTTGAAAGGAGTGCAAGCCACAATTAAAAGACAACAGGGTTAGCACGCACCATAATTAGCACTGAGGGATTTAACACCATGTTAAAAGCTAATGAAAGAAGGTGGGTTTCTATGGAGGGGCAAACAAGGACCCTCCACCCCTGGCTGATTTCTGATTTGCAGACAGCCAGCACTAACATTTTGCATTTTACTATTGTGGTAGAAGCCAAATTTGGCAATTGATGAGAGCCAGCGTAGTGTAGTGGTTTGGGCATTGGACTATGACTATGGAGATGAGGATTCAAATTTCTGCTTAGCTATGGAAAGCCACTGGGTGACCTTTGGAAAATCACACCCTCTCAGAGTCAGAGGAAGGCAAAGGCTAAACCTTCTCTGAAAAAATCTTTCCAAGAAAACCCCCTGATAGCTTTGCCTTAGGGTTGTCATAAGTTGGAAAGGACTTGAAGGCACACAATGACAGCAGCAGCAACAACAAATCCTTAATTTACATACAATTTAGATGCAATCTGAATTACAACTGAAAAGTGTAGATCATTAAGAGAGGTCACTGTTACACTGTAACGGAAAATTAATTATCAGTGTGGTCTCCCCTTTAAATTAATTGTGATTGATCTGTGTGGCTGTCTGTATTTCTACTTAGAAAGCACAGTGTTTGCTTGGGGAAAAAGTCATGCTATGAATATTTTTGATATCTCTTAAAGCAGAGTTTCCTAATGTCTTATGGAGAATATATTCTGGGCCTTCATTTAAACCTATAATGGAATATTGATAGATGTAAGCAGGTGTATCAGGTATACAGTAGCACCCCCTATCTGTGGAGGATTGGTTCTAGGGCCCCCCGCAGATATTGGAATCCACGGATAATAGCGAACGCTCCCCAGCGCCGCACCGCAGGACCCCAGCAGGGAAGGGAGTATGGAGGCAACCTGCTCTCTACCTCCCTCCCTCCGCTGTCCACCACCCACTCCGTCCCCAACTGTGGATAAATGAATCAGCAGTTGACGAACCAATGGATACGGGGGTGCTACTGTCCTGTATCATTACCATTTTCCTTTCTCCTTTTTGTTTAGTATTTTTTTTTCTTCTAAGAGAAGACTGGAGGGAGCAAGAGAGGTTCATCTACAAGGGCTCATCTACACAGGGTAGAATACGCTGTCTCTCCACAAATCAGGCTCATTCCTCTCCCCCGTTACCTGAGTGAAATGGGATAGAGTCCAGAATGCCATGCCGTCCCATCCCTGAAGCTGCTGCCACCCATGTCACATTCTCTGAAGCTAGAAAGCCTGCCCACAGCATGTGATCAAGGCACCTTGCATGTGGCCACCCTTGGTCACATGCTGCAGGATTCCTTCCTGGCTTCGGAGAGAGTGACACGGATGGCAGATGCAGCAGCAGGCTGGTGTGATGGTATGGGCGCCTGTGTTCACATGGGGCCTGATCTGTTTTTCTGTGTGTGACTAAGATGGTTTTTCCCAGGTATTTTGTTGAACTGTTATCATCTCCCCCCCCTTCTTTGCCCTGGGGGTTGTGGGGACTATCTGGGGGCTAAACAGGGCAAAAGCACTGCATTGTTTGGACTGCAGGGCTTCAAGACATGGGCAAAACAGGGTAAATAACTTGTCTAGACAAGGCCTAAGGTTGAGAAACAAAATTAGGGCTTTCTGGGCACTAAAATGTCTTTTTTCTTCAAAAATATGAAGAAATTGCCCCCACACTCCTCTTGTTGATTTATTATCAACATTTTGATTAATTGGGGGACATTTTTTTGGTTCCTGGGGGACCCTTGGGACCACAAAAATTGTATTAGGAGACCTTATTTCCCCTTTTCTTGCTATATACAAATTCATTTTCTGAATGTTGATCCCTATGTAACCACCCATGCACAAGATAAATATCAGCAAGCTAGAGGGAATTCCATGGTTTGTAAGTGTATGTGTGGGCCTTCAAGCTGCCTGTAAACTTATGGCGACTCTATAAACTTCATAGGATTTTCTTAGGCAAGGAATACTCAGAGGTGGTTCTGCCAGTTCCTTCCTGTGAATTACATTCTACATCATCTGGTATTTGCTGTCAATCTCCCATCCAAGTAAAAACCAAGGCTGACCTGTTAAGCTTTAAGACCAGACAGGATCTGGTGCCTTTAGGGCAAGGGTACCACCAAAGTCATGGCAGAGTAAAGGTAGTCCTAAGTAATTCCCAACACACTTAGCCAAGGAAGTTGGAGTTTAGCACAGCTTCAGCAGACCTATTGCCAGTTCAGCTGGCTCTAGGTCAATCCTGGCCAGTAAGGATTACAGTGTAAGGCTCTGGAGACCCACAGCTTGTCAGACAAGATAGTACTGGACTAGATACACTCATGAACAGGCTTGTTATAAGTAGCACTTGGAAAAGATAAGTTTTTGGTATACAAATCCAAAATTCTGGAGCTGCAGTAATAAAAGTAACCCTTTTCAAGCTCTGTTTACAAGGCTTTCTTGGTGACTGCTCCCAGACTGTGGAATTCCCTCCCAAGGGAAGCGAGGTTGCTTCCCTTTCTGCAGACAGGCAAAGATCAGTTTATTCAGGACTTTTGAGTGTTAACAGTTTGTTGAAGAAGGTCTTTTAATTGTCCTGTATTGTAGTGTATTTTTATCATCATCATTATTACATTATAACAGCCTTTTTATAACCATTTGAAATTAAAAGTTTTGAATATGATGGTTTGCTTGTTTTTTTATATGTATACTGTCCATTGTTTAACTGAACAGTCAGACCCTCTATTCTACAATTCTACCCCAATATCCATAGGGGTTCAGTTCTCGGACTTACTGTGGATACCACAAACTGTGTATAACTGCAAATCTTATTAAAATGAAGAAATTCCTGTGAAAACATACCAAATAGTTGTGTTGGAGGACCTAGAAGATGCCTAGAGAGGCTGCCACTCTAGCCATTTTCCAGCAAGACTCCATGGTATGTGTCTCTAGTTGGTGTCTCGTGGATAACTGAAACCATGGATATTAGTTCCGTGGATACAGGGGTCTGAATGTACTTTGCTTTAACTAATAATTTTGCCCCTCCTTGGGTCCTGTGTTGTGAGAAAAGGGGAATATAAACTAACTAAATAACAATACAATAAATAAGGCTGGGGAGGGGGGTCCGGAAAGAAATAAAGCCTTCTGTGCTACTACTTACTTTCTAGTGGAACTGAAACATCAGCAAAGGCAATAATTGAAACAAAAAGGAACCTGAAGGATTCCATTACCACTGGCTAGATTAAGACACATTAAGTTCAGTGCAGTTATTTCCTTTCAGGGATGAGTAAAAATAACCACTTTGTAAGCATTAATGCTATCAGCTAATAGCAGGACGGGGTGGGAGGAATTAACTGGTCCTACTTTCTTTTTGCTTTGGGGCAGCTGGGTGAGTTATATAGGCTTCTTAACAATTTCATTACAGTCATTGGGATTAGTGCAGGTGACTTGAAAATTAAACTTTATGGATTGTAGTCCAAAGATCTGGACTGAAACACCTACATCACTGGATATTATCCAAGCCAAAATGAAGTTCCAAAACCCTGGAGATGCCCTTGCTTTCCTGTCTTTCAGCCTATCTTGTATTCTGATAACTCAGTTTGCTAATCAAGGTAAACTAGGTAAAAACCACTGCACAGCTGGCATGCATGAATAGTGAATATCCATGGCATCTGCCAGTGGGAATAGAATTCCTAGTAAGATACATATTTCAAGAACGTGTTAGCCTTGCTTCTGTTCAGGCTCTCTTGGGCTATAATGAAAGCTGTCCAGTGATTATACAAGCAGCAGTTCTGCAGATTTATTTTGTGCTCAAATGTATTCTCCTCCAGTGTTTTGTTGTCCAGTGTATTAGTTCTTTAAAAGGGGCACTCCTAGTTGTAACACTTAGAACAAACAGTTTAACACTGCATGTAATGATTGGTCATGGCCCCTTGACCCTGGTGCAAGACTTTCAGGCCATAATTTCAAGGTCACCATGAACAAAACGAAACAAAACAAACTGTTATGTCCTTAGACTGCTCAGCAGTCTAAGGACATAGTCTAAGAACACCCCCCCCCCCTCCACCTTGATCTACTTTTAAAATCCCAGATTGGTTTCCATTACTCCTGTAAAAAGAATAAAATGAGATGAACCCATTTTTAGCTTTGTCACTTAGGCCAAATGTCAACTTTGGTTTCAATATATTAGACACAGTCTGGAATTGTTCTGACACAACCACCATTTTCATGCCTGTGGAAAGATGGGGCTGGAGGGGGGAAAAACCCTATAAACTTTTCCAGGGGAAGAGGTTTATTGACCCTTTTGACTGGACTGCCTCTGAATAGCTTGGCCAGCTTTGTCCCAAGGAGTCAAAGTTCACCAGCCGTCCATTTGACATCAATAAACACCAGCTGTTCCTGCTGAGCATGAGAAATCAATTCTCCACCAGACCTTTCCCCAAAAGTTCTTTTGACTAACTGTCTATATTGCTTGGTGTTAGAGAAATAAAAACAAAGCACTAAGGTGGAGAATGAGGGAAAAGGAAATGGTGGAGGGGTGGGGGTGATTACTACTCACCATCACATGAGCAGCGTACATTTCGGTAGAATCGAGGACACACAAAACTAATCCGTGCTGTGCTGTAGGTCATCAGGGAATGGGAATCGATAGATAGGCTTTGCTCGCAGTGCTGTTCCTGACAATCCAGTCCAGAGCAATTCTTCTCCAGAATAGCTGAAATGCGGATCACATTTTCCAAGTGTCGCCTTGCATTGGTGAGCTTCTGAATCAAGTAGGCAGGCTTATAGAAGCCACCGGTGTGCATCTGAACCGTAAACAACATGTCAAGCTGATTGGTGCCTGCCACAGGCTGAATGCTAATGATGTGCAGGCTGTCTTGCTTCTGGGTCAGGACAGCATTGCGTAAGGTACGCCTAAATCCATGCATGTGGAGGCCCACAAAATCTTCCGGGGAAACATTCTCAAAACGGATGGTGACTGTATTCTGTAGCATTTCCTGCATCAACTGCTCAACGTGGACTGTCACATCCATAGGCACCTGGAAACGACCATCGCTGACAGATACGTTCAATACATACTTCCCACTATCCAACCCTCCAAGGGCGATTATCTTGCCATCATGATTGTTGACTTTGAACAAACTCTTCTGCTCTGATTTCAAACCATATGTAAGGACATCATACACATCTTGGTCTGTTGCATGTATCTTTCCAATAACACCTCCTGGAAAGTCATCTTCCATAGTGACAATAAATATCTCCAGTGGAATGGCTGTTGGCTTGTGGATGCTCTCTTCAATCACCCGGATCTGGATATAGGTGTGAGACACCTGCTGAGGTTTCCCAGAATCCTTTGCCTAATTTAATGTATAAGAAATTGGAAAAGGAAAAAACAAAATGATCCATTTTAAATACTGACCACAAGAAGGTGTTAACTGGAGTTGACCTACTGAATCAAAACATGGATTTACCAATTCTATGATTCAATAGCCCTAGTCTAGTTTGAGGTAACAACTGCTTCCAGCCCAAGAGTAGCTCTTTTTCTGGAAGGATTTTAGAATGTCTGTAGTACATATTCTGATGTATAATAATAACAATGATATGATGGTGGTGGAGGTCATAGTGGTGATGATGATGAAGAATAGGGGGAAGAAGAAGAAGAAGAAGAAGAAGAAGAAGAAGAAGAAGATATAAACTCATCTTTTGCCAGGGTTCTTTGTCAGGTTTCTGTTTTACAGCAACCATTGAACCTCCAAACAAGACTGAAAAATGAGGCTGCAGCTCTAAGGCAAACTATGAAGTAAGTCTCAACTCAGAGTCAAACTACATGATATGTTAAATATACAGCATACACTTCATCTGTGGTTTCATAATCAGGAGGGGGGGGGAGTGGAAATGCCCAGAAGCCAGGGAGAGGTTTGTTTGTTGCTGTTTTTTTTTTGGTTTGTTTAAAGCAGGCCTTTTGAAGGTAGAGGATGTTGAACAGTGCCATTCTAGTTTCTGGAGCTGTAATTTCTGGTTTTTTGTTTTGTTTTGGCCAGCAATGGGTTGTATGGGGCTGCTAAAATAACTTAAAAGCCAACTTTGCCCATCTCTGGTCTAGCCTATTTGCCCCAATGGGCAGCAGCTCTCCAGGACCACAAGCAGAGATTTCCCCCATCACCACCAAACTTGTAATCTAGGGCCTTTTTAAATGGAGTTGAAACCAGGCTCTTTTCTGTCTGAAGTGTCTGCTCTATTACTGAGCTGCTTTCCTCTATGCAAAGTATTGCGTTACTACCCTCCTCCTATCTTCTGGGGTAAATAACTAGGGTCAGCTTGGATTAGTAGAATTTACACTTCAGTCCACATATATCTAATTCACCCTGGTTCATTTTGAGGTGGTACCCTGGATTATAATGAAAATACACAGTCATGCATTAATCAGCTGCTGGGCAAAAGTGGACAGCCATGGAAAGCTTAAATAAGTTCACTTGTACTATCTACTGAATGACCTGGGGTGATGTGGAGGGTAGTGAGCAGCCCCCAGCTCCCGCTAACCTTTAGTATAAGCAGGGATGAACCTTTTCTGGATTTAGCCTCTTCTCAAATAGGCACAGCTTTCTGCAAACTGGGGGGACAAGTTCCAAAACAGAATATGGCTATACAGTGGGACCTCTGTATCCTCTGGGACTGGTTCCAGGCCCCCCCTTGAATACCAAAATCCGTGGATGTGCAAGTCCCATTGTACACAATGGCGTAGTAAAATGGTAAAATGGCAAAAGCAAAGCTTGCTTTTTGGAATTATTTTTTAAAAAATATTTTCAAACTTTGGTTGAACCTGTGGATATAGAATCCATGGATACAGAGAGCCAGCTGTAGAACAGGACTAGGCAACATGTGATGTGGTCCTCCAGGTGTTGAACAGCAGGCTCCCATCATCCTCATCATTTCTCACCACTTGGCTTGGGCTGAAGAGAGCTACAATGTAACATCTGGAGGGCCACATATTGCCTTTCCCTGATACAAAGAGAATCACAAAGGCCTGGAATTCAAGACATAGCTGTGTTAGTCTGGCACATCAGTAAGCAAGAGGATCTTGTAGCACTTTTGAGTTAAATGAGTTAAATGAGCTAAATGAGTTAGTCTGAGTTAGTTTCACAGATGTTACAAGATCCCCTTGCATAAAGACCTGGAATGATCCCTGTGAATTTTATGTCCCAGATTAGGGAACACACATATAATTTATCCTCACTTTGTAGCTGAATTTCAGTTTTGCCTCCCCAGTCAAACACCACATAGGACTGGAACCTGTTAGTCCCAACTAGAGTAGACCCACTGAATCAACCATTGAATGCTAAGTTAAGGCACAGGTAAATCTAATGGATTCAATGATTCTACTTTAGTTAGAACTAACAAGAAGGTTTAGGACTATGTATATGTAATGAAGGGGAGAAAAGGGGAGAGCTGTTGGTACCGGTTGTCATTCTAGTTCACGCTACCCCACCTACATGGTTTGGATCCAGGTTATCTATAGGATCATGTTCTTCTACCCTGTATACTCAGGTCCTCTGAGGGACATTTACATCAGTCAGCCAGGACTAGGCTGACAACTGTCACCCAGAGGACTTTTTCTGCAGCCACCCCTAAACTGTGGAATGACCTGCCAGAAAAAAATTGACAGCTAGATATACTGCCTGAGTTTAAAAAAGCATTGAAGACTGATCTCTTCCAGCAGGCCTATCCAGATGATTTTTTTAAATTATGAATTTTTAAACTATGATTTGATTGTTTGAGTATGCTCTTTTAACTGGCTATGTATTTTGATTTGTATTCAATGTTTTCAGCTGGTATCTATCAATGGTTGTATTTTAATCTGTTGTTCCCTGCCTCAACCCATAGGAGGAGGTGGGTATGATATAAATATTATTTCATAATATTGTTATTATTCTCCTCTTCCATATCCCCCCTCTTCATCTAGCGAAGGTGAGCAGGTGCTGCAGCTTCTTCCTGTGATATGGAAGCACAGGTAAGACCCTTTTCCTGTTTGTCAGGTAGTAGGGAGGATCGGCATCACCACTACTGTGGCATTGCCCCCCCCTTATTTTATGTGTGTGAGAGAGTGTATGCAACAGGGATTTAACTCTTCACAAATTTCATTTTTGAAGGAAGCAGCAAACAATTCAGCAATTTTTTTCCTGCCATGAGAAAGACTTCAAAAACTGCAGTTTTCAGATACTATTCACATCTTGGGATTTATTCTGCACACAATTTGCACATGGCCTTTTTTTTTTTTTGCACTGAACATTTTCTGCATAAGAAGCAGCAACTTTTGTGCACAAAATAAGATTTCTGTTTCCTGCACAGAAAATGCTGTACCTGGGGACTTATTTTGTATAAAATCCACAGTTGATTTTTGCAAAGAAAACACATCTTCTGCAGATAAAATGCTATTTCTGCACAAAAATGGTGCTTCCTATGCAGAAAATACTGCATGTGTGCACGCACACATACAAAACCCATAGGTTATTTTTGTGTAGAATAAGTCCCAAATGGTGAAGGTTCTTGTCAGTCAAGTCTTTCTTCCATCAGGACTTCACAGCCCTCAATTAAAACATTTTCCAACCATTTCCCAAATATTTTCACATATTCTTTCCATCCTGAGTGGAGATCCTGTGACCATCTTCTTGGGGAGGGTGGCACTTGGTGTCTTCTTTTTCTCCAACGATGGAGGGCACCGAAGACAATGCTTTGAGGCACAATATCCTTGTCCATCTACTTTGGTCTGGTTTGCAGGGGGCAGGGTACAATGTGTCTGTGTGTGGTGCGGGAAAGTGCTTTACTTCCTCCCTTAAGCACCAGGACAGTCTGGGCCACTCTTGAGCCTGAAAGTTATTTCTTCCAAATGGTCTTTCAAGGTATCCAGTTGCATTTGGAACAGGTAATCAATGTACCATTTTGTGCATAGTAAAAGGGAATGTAATTAAAAATATTGTTACGTACAGAATTGTTGGCACAATGAGAGGAAAATCCTTTGTTAGAGGAACTATTTCCCACCTTTTTTTTTTTTTTTTGCAGTGGTACATACAAAGAGTAGTTACCTGAACACAGAGCATGTATTCAGTCGCTACCATGCGATTGAAGATAATTGCAGATCGGAGGATGCCTTGTTGGTCCAATGTAAACTCTTCTTCTTCATTACCAGTCAAGATTGAGAAGGTGAAAGGGGGCCCATTGTGCAGAGAGTCTTTGTCTGTTACCACTAGCTGTAAAATGCTTGTTCCGATTGGTTTATTTTCCTTTGTACATATACAAAAAGTGCATTTGAGAAAAAGAGAAAAGAAAAAGAAGAGACTTTAATTATATATCTCAGCACATTGTTGAGGTAATGTGTCTGCTCCTTAGAATGTGGATTTTTTTTTTTTGTAATGAAAAAGGAAGTATTATTTTTAGTCTACTGTTTTTTTTATTTAATTTTGATTTGCTTCCAGTGTTCAAATCTAATTTTGGTTAGGTTCTAACACCACAGAGGAGCAATTTGTAGTAACATATGTCCTAGCTTTTCCCATTTGTACTGTGCTCACAAGTGAAGAACTTCTCCAGATAACCATTTAGAGCAAGCATGCAGAATCTTTGACTCTTGAGATATTTGAACTACAACTTCACCACCAGCTGTGTTGGCTGGGGCTTCCTGGAATTCATCTCCCAAACACCTAGAAATGGAAAGGTTCAACATCCCTGACTTAGAGCACAACAGATACATTTTATTAGATTAAACATTCACATATGACTTAGCCTCATGTGAACATATTTCTGGGTGTTTTAAAGGACCAACTATTCAGTTTATTATGTTTTGTCACCAAAAAGGGGGCACCAAGATGCCTTCATTCACCTCTGAAAACAGTACACTCCAACAGGAATTTTAGTAGTGACATACTTCATTTCTGTAGTATTTGTGCTGTAGACTCAAGTGATGAATAAACCAGGTTGACAACAGACCTGAGCTGTTCTACTGCTGGATAAAATGACTACAGAGAAATTAAGGACCCCAAGAAGCAGATTCACCGTTCTCTTTGATCTTTCAAATGTGCATGTACTATTTATTGTACAGGAATCACAAACTGCTACATGCCAGCATAAGCCAACAGTGTGATGCAGAGCATTTGAGATTTGGAACTCTGTAAAAATTTGTTAGATTTGATTTATAATCCAATTTCTTAATTTAGTTCCTTTTTAAACAACAGTCTAACTGAGCTAAATGGGATAGTTATTTTACATGATATGTTTGCTCTCTGTATTTTTTGCTATGCTATTTTCTTACCTGTAATACTAATACTGTCAGCTTTGACTTCATTTCCTCCTATGCACCTCTTCCTTTCTCTAATATTCACGTAGCCAAAGGTAACAGAACTCATCTTTCCTCTCTCCTACATGCACAGTTCACTCTAATAAATTTTCCCCATGCAGAAGATAGTGGCTGAGATCCACCATTGTGAGATGTAACTATGTGATATGTAATTACATCTGACAATGCAACACTCAAAAAACCTCCTTTTCAGCCAGGCGGTGCCCTGAATAAGGGGTTTCCGAGGCACTACAGATCATGTCTAAAGTGCTGCCCAACACATTGAAATCAAGCAGCTGGAGAGACCCCATAGGTTCTTGGCACTAGTGCTTCTCTTAAAAGTGCACCAAGACTGCAAAAGTGCTGCAGATATCATTTTCCAGTGCCCAGATCTGCAACACCATAGAAATCCTTCTGTTGGGGCGCTTCCTTGCTGAGATGGTAGTTTTTTGGAATCATTTTTGGTCATTACTGACCATAAATGTGGACCCCAAAAGTTACAAGATCTTAAGTCTGGCTTGTGATCTCATGATAACTGAACAGAACCCCAGCCAGTCTTTTGTTGATTTTTTGAACACCAGCTGTTGGATAGACTAACAGTGTAGAATGTCAAAACCACGGCTTGCTGTCTGAATCTATGCAAGCTTAGTAACTATGCAAAGGGAGAGGCTTTTGAACTATAATTGCAAACTATGATTTGACATCAGCCTACACAATTCAGCTAACTGTTGTTTCTGTTACACACAGGGCTGCCAGGTGGAAAAAAGTGCTTGGCTCTTCTCCCTTTAATGATTGTGTAGAAGATGGAACTTCAGCAGCACTTCCTGAAATTTGCTCTTCTACACAACCAGTAAATGGACAGGAGCCACATCCCTTATTTCACCTGGCAACCCCACTTATGCATGGGGACTACAGTTAGAGCTACTTCGGCATCAGGGAGATTAGGAGTGGAATATATGCATTGCATCTACTGAACTCCTACTTATGCAAGCCTTTTCTGACCCATTTTGTACTAATGGTAAATCCTAGGAACCAGTTTCCTTATCTCTGTAAACCAGTTTCCTTATCTTTAACTGTGTTACAGAATTAAGGAACAGCATTTTCATCCTTTCTTAAGAAATGACCAGATAATTCAATATGCTGAAAGCTGATAAATTATCAAAAGCAACTGAAATTTTACTGAAACATTTGAAAGGTCAGCCTAGTATAGGAGGGTTTTTTGGGGTTTTTTTGATGCTCAGGATAAACTTACTTGAATCACAGCTGTGTAGTTGGTGGGTGTAAATATGGGGCTGTTATCGTTCACATCAGAAATGTCAACATTGACAGTCACAGATGCAGACAAAGGAGGGATGCCACTATCTCTTGCCTGTATGACTAATGAATATCCAGAAATCTGCAGAAATGTTAAAGAAATTGGAACAAAAACAAACAAACAAACAAAGAAAACATTAAATGCTGCTGCGAAAGGTTACAGATTCCATCTCAGATTTGTTACATATGTATAATTATTCAGGCATTCTCAGTGAGGTTAAGCTGAACCTATGGGGAGAGGGAACAGATTAGTCATGGTCCCTTCTCTTGTTGCCTTCAATGTGTGGGGAGCAGCAAGTTGAAGAGAACAGCATCCTTGACATCCAGGATGGGCAACTGCAGGACCCTGGAGAACTGCCTCCTCCAACACAATACCCCTCACAGTCTACTCTTGAAAGTGTGCAGAGGAGAGATTTAAAGGACGTTTATTCTAAGCAGAAACTACATAGCAAGGAATGGTATCTCTTCCATGAAAGGCTTGAAGTTACAATTTACAGATAGGTCTAGTCATTCCAGCCAAGTTTATAAAATAAACATAAGCCCTAACACAACTAAACTAGACAGTTACCTAATCTACTTACAAGGGTGCAGTCCAGATGTGCTGGATATTCTGGGAGACTAGGCCTTTTAGCTTAGCCTCTATCAAGCATCCCCCCTCATAGCTGGGATGAGGGCCCCCCAATTCAGGATTCTCTCTTTTATCTTCTTTGTTCTCTCTCTGTCTCATGGTAAGGCAGTATTTATCACCTCTTCTCAGAAGCATCTCGAAGTTTGCTTCTGCTGAACATCTTCATTTGTCAGCTATCCCTCATGACCTGTGACTTGATACAAACCCCCAATAAACTGTAACTTTACTCCTAACACCTAGTTAACCCTTTGTTCTTCATCGTGCTATCTGTGAATCACACAAATGGGTTTCAAGCATGTGCAGAAACGGCATTCAGAATCTTCTAGAGCAGTCAGTTAGAACTTTTGGTGGTAGCCCTGCCCACTGTCCCCAGGGTATAAATACCTGGTGCCAGCCAAGTGCCTCAGTTCTTTTCCACCCGCTGTGACAGCAACAACGGAAGTTATTCGGAGCAGTTTCGATTCTTCAAACTTTTCTTATTATGTCAACTGTGCACTTCAAGAGATGCTTGGTGTGTAGGGCGAAGATCCCGAGCGCGAATGGGGAATCGTCTGCTTTGCTGATGCTCATGTTCCCTCCTCCTGCGTTCACTGCAAGGCGTTCACCCCGCAAGCTCAGAAGAGTCTCATCTGAAGAAGGCTTTGCTCTATGAAAACTCGCTTCAGCTGACACAGGCCTCTCCTTCGATGTCAAGGGACCTCAACAAGGAGAAGAATGCTCTTGGCACTTCACGAGCCCTGATGTTGGGCTCCAAGGATCAACAGTTGTTGAAAGACCATCCAGCTCCTTGCATTCAACATTGGTGTCGAAGACATCCAAATGTGCTAAGAGTGAAGCGGATGCAGAACCCTCGACTTCTAAGTGTGCAAAGGGTGTGGCAGCTGCCCACTCTCCTTTGACCACTGCTGTGTTCCATGGGTCCCCGCCTTGGCCACACTCCAGTCCTGCTGGCAAGCCTTTGATGCCCGAAAGTCTCTCGAAAAAGAGCTGACTAAGGGCACCAAGAAATGAAAGAAGGCTAGAGTGGAGCATTTGGAAAATCCACATCTCTCACTGCTCACTCTAATGTCGATGGCTAGACCTCTTCCGCCAGTAGTAACCCCCATTATGGCTGCAATGGCTGTTCGTGTTTCACCTACGGGGGAGAATCCGACCACTGTGGAGCCTTTGAAGATTGTGCAGATCGATCCCCAGGGCTCCACAGCAGCCAGAGATTACTTCTCACTCCACACAGCCTGTGCCAGTGGTCGAGATCCAAGACGAGCCTGTTCCTGTGTGGGTCCCTTTCCTGCAAGGGATGCCTATTGACTTTCGAAGAGAGAAGTCTGCTTTGCAAGGGACTCACACTGGTCTACCACATGACTGCTCAAGACCCCCTTCTTGGGAACTGTCTGCCCAGTCTTTGTGTCACTCTCCTGTTCAGAGGCACCATGATCGCTCGATGTCCCAGTCACCTAGTTGTCCTCAATCAAAGTCTTCTCATCATTCCTACTATCATGCTTGATTGAGCTCAAGGACACGTCAGTGACGATTCTACTCTAGAGGCACCTCTTATGATTGTCCTGAGATGTTGTATAACTACAACTCTTATGATGGCTGTCCATACTTGTTGCCTCAACCTTATCGTTCTTTGAGGAGAAGACACAGATCTCGCTCAACCTCCAACCACTCTGGACACAGATGGATGGGCTCAATACCACTGCTCTCACTCATGCTCGAGGTCCCATTCCAATGACAGGACATGACCCTCTGTGTCTCAATCCACTTCAGGTGATTCTTGCAAGTGGTCTGCATCTCCTCACTGGGAGAAGTGTTGAGGGTCACGCTCAAGGTCTGTGTCTCTAGCCAATTCACTCATCATTGTCCAGAGGATGAGTCTGTTGACGACATCTATGAGCAGATTCAGAGAAGAGTCTCCACCCCGCAGTCCATCCTGTTACTTCCCTTGGTGCTTAAGATGGCTAGATATTCTTGGGAGAACCTGTCCTCCAATCCATCTACCTCCAAGAAGGTGGACAGGGTGTACAGAATCCTTGAGCCTCACCTGGATTGGCTTTCTCATCATCCCAAGCTGAATTCCATGTTGTCAAGGCTTCGCAGTCGAAAATACAGCACAAGCCTCATATGGCCCCAGTGGACAAAAAGAGTAGAAAGCTTGATGCAATGGCCAAGAAGTTCTATGCCTCTGCTGGCCTTGGGATCTGGATCGGCAACTACTTAACTTACATGGCTGGATACCAACAGCTACTCTGGGAGAGAGCCTTCCCCTTCTTGGAGAAACTGTTGGAGGAAGATAAGTGGATTGCGATGGCGCTCTATATTGAGGCATACTTGCTAGCTGGACATCAGCTAAATTCCTCTACCCATTTTGTGGATTCTGCCGCTAAGACTCTAGCTGGGGCCATCACGCTTTGCTGACACACATGGCTTAGGTTCTCTGGTTTGTCCTTACAGGCACGCTTGATGATTGAGGACATGCCTTTTGATGAAAACGGCCTTTTCCACCAAGAGACTGACAATAAGCTCAACCTGACCCACAATATGAGAACCATAGCAAGGATTTTTGGAATTCCTTCTTAGACCTGTTATCAGCTGAAGTCTCGTTACTGGCCCTTCTACCCATCCTCGTCTCAAGGACGAGGAGATGTGATGCTCCTCTTTGAATCAGTCTGCTCCAGCTCTACTGCTGGGGTGTCCTTTTCCTCACTACAAACAGCCAGCCAAAAAGATGCCTGTGGACACAGGCAAACATCAGCTTTGACTCCTTTCTCCTTCTCCCTTCACCAGACTGTACTTTGGGCAGATGCTCTCTCCCCATCTCTCTACCTGGCAGTCCATCACGACAGAGTCCTGGGTCTTAGACATCGTCCATCATGGATATGCCATTGAATTTGAAAGCTGCCTACCTACAGTTTTCTTTTCTGTTACCCCATCTTCCGAGGTTCTCGTACAAGAGATTGCCACCTTGCTAGAAAAAGGGGCTATAGAACCCATCCCCTCTTCTGCATGACACCTCAGTTTCTACTCCCATTATTTCATTGTTGAAAAGGAAGATGAAGGCCTGTGCCCTATTCTGGACTTGAGAGGGCTCAACACTTATATTTGCCCAAAGAAGTTCCAGATGGTGACTATTTCAATGATCCTCCCTTTGTTACAGCACGGGGACTGGATGGCAACCCTCGACTTCAAGGACTATTTCCACACTGGAATCCGAGAATGCCATCGCTGTTACCTGTTGGAGGAAGATCCTACAGGTTCCAAGTTTTGCCTTTCGGACTCTCCACTGTCCCATGCATCTTCACCAAGTGTGTAGTGGTGGTCGCTGCCTGGCTACAACAGTCTCTTGATGTCTACTGTCAAAGTCTATTTGGTGGTGATTTCCCATCACTTCATTCTTTTGGTTTGCCAGTCCTATTTCTTGCACCCAATGGTGAAGCAGCTCTTTAAGTCTAGGGCCCCACTCCACCTTGGGATCTCGGACTGGTTCTCAAGTAACTGGTTCCCTGTTTGAACCCTTATCTTCCTGTGCTCCACACTTGCTTGCATCGAAGACTGCCTTTTTGGTCACCATCACCTCTGCATGTTGAGCGGGAGAATTGTGTGCCCTTCAGGTAGACCAGCCCTATCTCCACATCCATGTCAACAAGGCTGTTCTATGACCTGATGTCTCTTTCCTGCCGAAGGTTGTGTCTCCCTTCCACTTGAATAAGGACATCACTTTGCCTGCTTTCTGTGAGAATCTTGTCACCGAATCCGAAAGGGAACTCCACTTGCTTGACGTTTGTACAATTTTGGCTTGCTATGTGGATCAGACTGCTTCTTCTCGCCGCTCCATGAGACTGTTTGTTTGCTACTCTGGGACTCCCTGTGTTTCCTTAGAGATTTTCTAAGTAGGTGGTTTCTACCATTCACCTCGCCTACAAACTCACCCAGGTTGAACCCCCTTCCTAGGGTTTGTGGACATTCCACCAGGGCGGTTGCAGCGTCCTCTGCTTTTCTAGCAGGAATCCCCCTAACTTATGTTTGCAGGTTGCTGTGTGGTCACAGCCCATGACTTTTGTTTCTTATTACTGAGTTGATACTCAGTCCAGGACTGATGTCTTTTTTGGCAGGCTTGTTCTCATGTATGTCGCAAGCTGACACAGAAGCTTTGCCTGTTTTATGTGTTGGACTTTACCAATGACGTCTTGTTGTCTGGGGTTTTGAATCCACATTTTGTTCTGTGGTTAATTGTTTATGGATCTCTTTTGAGGTTAACCTCTGTATTATTGAAAGGTCTGCTCCTATGTATATACCATGCTGCTATGTATACTGTATTTATTCTGCCTATTTATTGCTTACTTGCACAGTCACCTTATATGGTGCCCATGTGGTTTGATGTGTACCATGTTATGGTGTATATCTATTTATTTGCTAAAACGGTTTACATGCTTGTCCTTCTACTGCAATTCACCTCACAATATATTTCATGTTTGAGTTTGCACCTTATCCTGTGTCTTGGTGTCTTATTTCATGGGATACTGCTACTCCTTGGGGTTTTGGTGATGCATGACACTCCCACTACCTTAGAAGTATAGCTAGCTAGTCTCCCATTTGTGTGATTCACAGAGACCACAATGAAGAAGAACCGGTTACTTACCTGTAACTGTAGTTCTTTGAGTGATCATCTGTGAAATCACACAAACCCGCCCATCCTCCCCTCGAGCGTTCTGCCATTTTCCTTGGTTTCCACTGATGCTGTTAGGTGGTGGACATGAAAGGAGGCACTTGGTGGGCACTGGGTATTTATACCCTGGGGACAGTGGGCGAGGCTACTGCCAAAAGTTTTGACTGTGGTAGAAGATTCCGAATGCTGTTTCTGCGCATGCTTGAAACACATTTATGTGATTTCACAGTCTAAAACAGCCTGTGTAGAGAAGCAAACCATGGCAAAACTTCCCCCCACAGTCCCTGTGGTGTGTGTATGAAGCATTTATCATAAATAGTTTCAGGGGGGGGCATTTAGAGAGGGGGAACATGCTGCCTGCACTTCCTACCTCGGTTATATCCTCTCCAGGCAATAGGAAACCATTATTTCTCAGGGTTCTGGACTGCATGCAGAGCAACCTGGCAACCTTTATTCGCCACACGTGCAGAGTGATGAATGAAGGGGCAGAGTCAGCATGTTCCCTCTCCCCACATGTTAAAGCTAAGGCTTGTGTAGTTCTACATAAGGCTTCTGTAGTTCTACAAAGGAGCAGCATGAGGTGGGCATTTTTATGAGACAGTAGAATGGAGGAACAATATTTGGTATTGGTCCCTCATGTAAAAAAATCAGGACAAGTAGAAAACTAATGCAGCAAGGAGATGGGGTAGAAATAGGACTGAGTGTGATGGAGAGGAGGGAGGGACACTTTTGTCAGCTGTAATAGGCTGTAAGAAACTTTTTCTATGTAGAACACTTGGTTCAGTCCTATCTGGAAGCACTGTAATGAACAAACTAGTTTTCTTCATGTGGGAATTTATTTTAACCCATAGAAGGGGGCATTCTGATTTTAATTCTTTATGACTATTTGCACTTTGGTACCGCTGCTTTAGCGATTCAGAACTCTACTACCTCATGCTGATTCATGTGCAGGCAGCATTTCACCCTTTGTAATTTTTGCAGGAAACAGAGACTGTTAGGGGCTTACTACATTCCGAAGAAAAGCAAAAGGGGAGCAAGAATGTTCCGTCTCTCCTGCTGCCTTACCACGTGACATTGCTGTTCTTCTGGCATGCTTTCGTTCCGGTCCCATGGGGGACTGAGCTAAAACTACGTCTTTTTACTAACAGGTTTTTCTGATTAGCAAAAAGATGTGGTTTTACCTCGGTCCCTCATGGGACTAGAATAAAAAAATGATGACGTCATGTGGTAACTCAGCAGGGAAGACAGAACATTCCTGCTCCCTTGCTGCTTTTCTAAAGAGTGCAGTAAGGCTCTTAGAATAGACCATACATACATAGTTTTATTAAGGCCACAGAACAGACTCATAAGAATAGATCAAACTGTTAAGAAAACACTGCCCTTCTTTCAACAATTTGTGAATGGTCATACTGTCATTCTGATTGGCTGGCTATATGATAACATGACATCATCCAGGAAGATGGGGATACAGAATGTATGTTTAAAATGGTGTCAAGTTGCTGACTGTACAGGGAAACAGCCAATAAAAAAGGTGAGCAATAGAGTGGGGAAGAAGGAGTAGAGCATTTGGTTCCAAGTGCCTAGTGCCATTCTCATTAATAACTACTTTTCTTTATGTGGGGATTTACTTTACTAAGCATGGAAAGAACATGTACCATTATTACTTTCCCACCTGAAAATTGGGTTTCCCTGATCTAGGATAATAACATAAATGTTAGAATTTTGTGCTGGTTTTGCTTGGCAGTCATACATTCTGAAGTGTTTCAGGAAATTATTCTGTGCAGATGAATACTTTTTGTGCAAAAAAATGTGTTTTTTGTGCAAAAATCATGATTTCTGCCAAACCCTCTCCCAATGTGTTTCCAGAAACAGTATGTTTATGCAAAAAAGAATACTTTTTTGTGCAAAAAACCCATGCATTTCTGCCAAACTCTCTCCCAATGTGTTTCTGGAAACAGTATGTTTGTGCAAAAAAGAATACTTTTTTGTGCAAAAACCCTATGCATTTCTGCACAGGATAATTTCCCCAAACACTTAGGAGATACGCAAATACCAGGCAAAAACTACATCAAAATATTCATTTTGTCCCACAACAGGGAGAAAACTATGGAAATGTATTTGTCTTCCTATACAAAGATGAAATAGTTGGAGATTTTCATAACTGCATTAGGACTTCAGCCTCTATTACCTTATGGTAGCTCAGGCCTCACACTTTGCATTTTAACACAAGATGTTTAGCCTCATTTATATCTCCATCCTTTGTAATAACAGCATTTCCCTAGTTATTGCCACAATGTGTCTCAGGCTCTGCTTTTTTAATAAGGCAATCCATAATCATAATGGCACTGTGGCATTAAAATTACAGCATTAGAAGATGCAGCCTACAGATAATGGGGACACTAAAATAATAAACAACTAAGCGCCATACATAGGAAATCTAGTATTGGGCATTATAATTTGAACTTACAGAGAAGAAGTGCTTTTTGGGCCTAAGAGTCAACTCCATTATGAGAATGGGTTCCAAAATAAACCTATATAATATTTATTAATTTGGTCACTGATTAGGGTTTCCTGTGGTAGAAGGAATTCTAAGCCCATTGTTGTAAGTTGATCTGCCCAGGAACGCTTAAGGTTGAATCCATCATTAAGAAGTGAGGCAACTGCCTCAGGCAGTAGACATTCAGACACAGGAGTGCCCCCATTATTTCTTCTGAGACCCCTACATTTGTTTCCTGTTCTTGAATGACCAGGTTGTGTGTACATACTTCGAACAGAACTGTTGCCCTAAACTGTGATGGAGGATCCTATTCCATTGCCTGTTTTGAAGTCAGGTTCAATTACTAGCTGGTACATTGAGCAGAGGGAGTAGGTGCCATATCATTCTTTGTCTCAGGCTGCAAAATGTCTTCGGCTGGCCTGGCAGTGGTTTGGTGGATCAGTCTGTTAAGCCATTTGTGAAAATGGAATTGGGCATCAGATTGTTCACATGTCAGTTCAAATACTGGGGGGGGGGGGAAGAGCCGCTGGCAGGACTATCTAAGATTGCAGAATTCGGGTGGACTTCACAATATTTAAAGGGTCTGTCAAAACATTACATGCATAAATCAAAAACTTTCTGTATGTGTAAATCTACAACATCAGGGAGACCAATGATGACACTCTTTGCATGGCAGGAGGTTGGACTAGATGGTCTCATGCTTTCTTCCAACTCTATGATTCTTTTCAGCTATGCACTACTGGGGAAAAGGGGTAAGAAGTGGTTTGGCAGTACTTTGGCATTTCCTTATGATGTTACCATTCATGCCTCCTTTCTAGGCAGAGTGTATTACTGATGCTACCACATTAATTTAAAATAAAGTAGTGTGTTTCATTAGTGTTAAAGAAATTCCAAGCAATTAATTCATTTAAATAAAGGAATTCTGCACAAATAATTTGTTAAATCATTGTTCTGTAAAATATACATTAGAATGACTAAAAAAAGGTCAGCAATAAATTAATGAGAACTGTTAATCATTATTCAAAAATATTATCTTTGGTGTTTAATGATTACGTTAATGAATTTTAACATTGCTGTAGAAAACTTTAACAAATTTGGACCAACTAATTAATTTTAACAAATTATTTCCAAGCTCTCTTTCTGCATAAACATAATTAGGGACTGTGGCTTTTGAAAGTTCCATTCAGATCAACAGGGCTTGTGCATTGCTGTGTTTGCTAAAGATTCTGCTTAATGCTGGTGGAACTTATGCAAACCTATTTCTTTCTCTAAGATTTCTCCCATGGTCTGCAGATGGCAATAAATCCACACCCCCTCTGCTTCCCTTGCATTCTGCTGGCAAACTATTTGCAATGGTGATTCCAAATATTGACAGCTTCATCCTGCTGTCACATTAATACGGGAAGGATGTTTTCTTTTGTATTAAGCAGCCTTGAGGCAAACAGAGTCATTTTCCAAGTGGAAATATATTTTTAACCTGCTTGCTTGCCTAATTTAGTGCCTCTAACATTACCTTACTTACTGGGATATACCAGGAGGACTTACTAGTGTGTTTTCCAAGACAAATACAGTATTATTGGCCCCCCCCCCGCTCCATTTGACATGTCACATTCAAACAGAACATATATGTTTGATTTTCAGACAAAAAGGTGTCACGTCTTCTGAAGACCTATATCCTTGCAACAAAGGTAAAGAACCTCTGCATGCCTCCAGTGGGTACAGCTAAGGCCAGTGGTTGGCAGTACCAGAGCCAAAAGTTGGCAGGGCTAAACTTTCTTCCATCTCTCTGTGTCCTCCTTTTCTCTTTCTCATAGTTATATGTTTTCCACACTCTTTCTGCCACCCCCCTCTCCCCTTCCCCCCTCTATTAACATGCAAACTGCTGTCAAATGAATAGATATCTTTTTGCCAGATAATATCAGCTCTTCTACAGATCCTGGAAACTAGAGGCATAAAGGCAATGACTCATATTTATATTAAGGCTTATCAATTCTGCTGGCAGTACTTGTACCCACTATCCTTGGGGTTTCAGGGTCTCTGTCATTATGGAGTGTGTCCATTCTGCAACCAGATGCTGATGGCTTCTCCAAGTGTGTGGCTGGGATGGGTGGGGAACAAGATGCAGGCACTGCCCCTTCAAATGAGAATTATGAAATGAAATTGTCCTTCAGTCTCTAAATTCCTTGTATTCCACAGAGACATTGAAAATCTTTCATACCTAGAACTCTTGTATTTCCTGTGTCCACAATTCCTTAGTAATTTTACTTGCCCCTTTTCTTTGGAGGCCTCAACCGTATCCCCTAAATGCTCAACTGAAGTTTTAAGTCATTGCTAGAAATCTGGGGGAGTGAAGGAAAATTTCATTGGGTGGAAGGATTCTCATTTTGGGGAGGGCATCTCCTGTTTGCACGTATATGACCCCATAGCAATTAAGGAAATCTGGGACTTCAAGTTCTTGACAAAGGATGCCACACAGAGTTCCAAACATTATCGTTCACCATTCAAACGACAGCACCTAGTTTCCTCAACACTGCCTTTTCTTATCTATATCTGTGTTTTTCAGTACTGTAACCAAATGCATCAGAGTTTAGTTAATGTTTCAAAATGGCACCCATATACCATGGCTGATTGAAAACAGGATATAAAAATAACAGAGTATTTTTCTTATGATAATTATATTGATGGAAGAGGGACATGCAAGCATTCATCAGTCATAAGAAAAGCCAGTGTATAGGGAGATAAAGTTTCCAGAGAAATGGAAAAGTAATGAATCCAGCATGGCCTTACCCGCTCTCTGTCCAATCTCTTTTTAACCTTTATAAGTCCCAAGCTAGGGTCAACTGAAAATTCATTGTTCCGATCTCCACTGATTATGGAAAAATGAATCTGCCCATTAGGAGGACTGTCCAGGTCTTCAGCTATCAACTTTGGAAGGGTGAAGATCCAGGGGGAAAAATGAGAAAGCTGGATGAATACATACATTCCATGAAATGCTCATTGGTACAAATATTATATGAACCAGTGGATGTAAATTACAAGAAAAGAGATTTTGATTAAATATTTTTTAAAAATCTTCCTGGTGGTATAATTAGGGAGCCCTAGCGGTGCAGTGGTTAAATGCCAGTACTCCAAGCCACTACACTGCAAGTTCAATCCCAGAGGGCTCCAAGGCCTTCCATCCTTTTGTAGGTCAGGATATGTAAAGTGCTATTGCTTAAACGATTTGTAAGCCGCTCTGGGAGCCTTTGTGGCTGAAGAGTAGGGTATAAATACCGAAATAAATAAAGATAGATAAATGGTAAGAGGACAGTTGAATGGCCTATCTTTGAAGATGGTGGGTTCTCCTTTAAACAGAACGTGAATGGCCAACTGTCATGTATACTTTAATGGTAAATGTGAGAGTCATTAACCTGTCCCACCACTGTCAACAAATGTGAGAACCTCCATTTGTCCCACCACTATAGCATCAAATATGGTGACCTTCAAGATGCCCTCATGGTTTCTGTGTGAGACTTTAATTCTATAACCCCACCACTGGACACCAATGCCCTTGAACCACTGCCTCCACTACAGACACCATGTGCCTGAACTCAACCACACCAATAACATTATTGTAGCTTTCACTGAAGCACAAATGTATTATACAGAAATTAATGTATTAAACAAGTTCAAAATACCATTACAAATTACTTAACACATCTAAATCCTGATGGACCATAACAAAATACAAGTAACTCAAACGTATTTCATATTCCTAACTTGGACAGACTCATATCACTCACACTCTTTGACTAACTGTCCTATACACCAGCCTTTTTAACATTCCAAATGCTCAACCAATTACTAGCCACTTCCAATATTCCATACTCTCACCCTCCTTCCAACAGATCCTTAATATATATTGTATACATAACCATATGTATGGTTATGTATACAACGCACTCCCTTGGAGCATGGTGGGGTCTCCTTCCTTGGAGGTCTTTAAACAGAGGCTGGATGGCCATCTGTCGGGGATGCTTTGATCATGATTTCCTGCATGGCAGGGGGTTGGACTGGATGGCCCTCGTGGTCTCTTCCAACTCTGCAATTCTATGATTCTATGATTCATATGTGTGTGTATATGTGCCTTCAAGTTGCCTGCTGACTTATGGTAACCCCATAAATTTCATAGGGTTTCCTTAGGCAAGGAATACTCAGAGGTGGTTTTTCCAGTTCCTTCCTCTGAAATATAGCCTACAATGTTCATTGGTGGTCTCCCATCCAAGTACTAACCAGGATTGACCCTGCTTAGCTTCAAAGATCAGAAGGGATCTAGTGCCTTTAGGGAATACTTTACCTAAATTCCTCTAATAAGCACAGTAACCTTTTTTTAAATATAGAAGTCCGTAATGTCACGGTAGATTTCTAGTACTATCACTGACCTACATTGAGGTGGACAACTGTGAAAGGTCTACAGACCACTTCCATAGTCTGGGATGTCTGGTGACTGTATGAACTACCAAAAAAGTGGGGGGGCTGGAAGTCCATTTCCGGTTCTTAAAATAATAGTATTTTAAATGTTAAACAGTATAGGAAGGCCTTGCAACTTATTCAAAAGGTAAATTGTTGCACTTGGAGGTTTCTAAGAGCAGCAATTCACCTTCTTTTCTGGACAGAAAAAGGTTGGTCTGGGTCTGTGGCATCACTAAGGCCAGTGTCACACACATACACCAGAGGTGTCACCCAGTGCGATTCGGCCTCTCAACACCCCATTAATACCTCCACTGGCCTGGGGATTCTGTCAAGGGCCATAAAATAATCCTTGGGGAGGCTGCACCCCTGTCCTACTTGTAATCTGGGGTACCATCCCACTCTTCAAGTCTATATGATACTATGTATCCAGTCAAACACTTTTAAGTTCTATCATTAAAATGTATGAAATTCCATCTATGTGTCCATCACAACTTCCTCATAAGGGATAACCATATGTATTTTAGGCATTCGTTCACTCCTATTTCTTGACCATTGCTACTGCTATTAATGTTTGGCAAAAATTAAGTTGTATTAGGTGCTGGGCAGTTTGAGGGAATGTCAGCAGGACCAGGGTTCAAGCTGTTGCTACGTCAGAGTACAAATCTAACTGGAAAAGAGCCACCTGAACTCAGGCTAGGGGCTCATCTACACCAAGCAGGATACCCCAGCTTCCACTGGTGTATCCTGCCTCCAGAGCTGGCCAGTTTCTGCCTATTATCTGCAAAAAATGATCTGGAGTCCAAACAGGACACCAGCCCATCACTGAAGCCAGCACTATTTCTCACTAATGAGGAAGCCAGGCAGGGGTCCCGCAACATGTGACTGCAGGTCCCCTGCATGTGATCAGCCTTGTGTGTGTGTGCCCAGCCTTGGTCACATGCTGCAAGACCCCAGCCTGGCTTCTGGGAGAGTCAGGGGACTGGTGGTGGCAGCAAGGAGCAGCATTCTGAGATGGGTTCCTGTGGACATGTGGGGGTTAATCCAGCAATACTGAATTAAATCGGATATTTTCTTAAAATTTGGTAGAGGGTCCTATCCCGGCTTGCTTCTGTTCCAGCCCTGTATCTGCCCTGGGGGCCATTTGCACTGCCCAGGGGAAGATTGGGGTAAATGTTTTGCATTGTTTGAACTACAGGACTCTGGAATGGGGGCAAGCGGGGGTATTTGGCTGGTGTAGATAAGCCCTAGGTCAGCTGGGATGAAACCAAATCCCTCCTCGGCAAAGCATGTTGGAAATATCTTTGGACTACCTCACTGTTCAACAATTGATTGAATGGGTCTACTCTAGTTGAGGCTAACCAATAGGAGTCTTGTGCTGGGAGAAAATTGGGATATAAATTAAGTAAATAAATAAGAATATAAAGAAATAAATGGGATACAGGCCACATACAGACTGGAACACTGTCCAGACAAAAATACAAGTCTAGCCCAGAAATATTTATAGACACCGTGCAAAATTCAATTGTACGCAGCTATCATTTGGCTGGGGAAAGGAACGTAACAGTTTCAGTCCGCACCCTTCAACTTTAAGTAACTTGCTGTGAGCTGGAGCAGGACATTTTTCAGAAGGTTCCTGGTTCTTGTCTAATTTGCTCCCAAAAGAGACTACAAGTCATATAGTCCTCTTCTGAGAACTTAACAGCACTATTCATGGATACTTAGCCAAGGATTTGGTAACAGTACCTGCACACTGGCATATCAACATGGGAAACAATTTCACAACTCACCGTTATTAATGAATCACCTACTGAAGCATCCTCACTGATGACAGCACTGTAGACCTCTTGACTAAATCTCGGTGCATTATCATTAACATCAGTCACATTTATATTCACTGTTGTCACAGCACTTAGAGCTGGGCTGCCCCCATCTTTAGCTTCAACAACTAGGAAGAAATCCTTACATGTTTCATAGTCCAGAGGTTCAATTACAGATATGGACCCTTGGAGAGAAAAAATGGAATTTTAGAATAGTATAACCCTGAAGACCCAAGTAGCTCTTTGAATGTTATGTTAGCCATCCCAGCGACTGCAAATGAATCAGACTACACGAGCAAAGCAAGTTGTACAGATGTAATTCTTTGCTAATTTCATTCTCAAAGGAAGCAATGATTAATTTTAGCAATTTTCTTCCTGATGCAAGAAAGTCTTTGAAAAACTAAAGTATTCAAACTTTTCACAGTTTGGGACTTACTCTGTGCAAAATTTGTATGTGCCAATTTGGTGCAGAAAATGGCATTTTCTATATAGGGCACATACTTTTTTTTGCATAGAAAGTAATTCAGTATCTCTGAATGCTAACATGAAGAAATAATATAATGTTGGGATTGGAAGCACTGGTAATATTAGAGAAAAATGTTTGCTTTGACATTATTCTGTCTTTTTAGGTAGTATGTGTAGATTTATTGACTGACTTTTTAACACTAACAATCTAATTCACAATCAAAACAATATACATTCAAAAATATAGAAACAAAGAATAGAAAAAGAGAAAAATAACAAAAAATAAAGGGGGAAGAGACAGAAAAGAAAATACATATAACTAAAATACAATAGGGCTCTGACTCCCACAATCCTAACTGTGATGAAAAGGGGGGTGTTATTCTATCATTACAGATCCACCTAAACAATCCTACTACTTAGTAATAGCCATAACTAACCATTTTTACAGTCTTTGATTTCTTATTGCTCAAAAAGTCCATAAATGATTTCCAATCATTCAAAAAGTCTTCAATTGGCTTATCCTTAAGAACCCACAATGATTTGGTCATTTGGCCTAACTCAGCAATCTTAACAATCCATTCTTTCACTATTGGTGCTTCAGTCTGTTTCCAAGTTTGAGCATATAATATTCTTACTGCTGTTGTTATGTATTGAAGAAGTAATCCATATTTATTATCTAATTCTTTATCCATAACACCCAACAGAAACATCTCTTGTAACATTACAAAATCTACCATTTTTGGATTAACATATAAATATTATACAAGTGATTTTTTGCCTTCTTACATATCCATCATAGGAAAAAAGGAGACCTCCTTGTCTTGACATACCCAACATTGGTTTGAAACATTCCTGGACATTTTTAACAGCTTATTTGGGCTTTGGTACCATATATACATCATCTTATACAAATTTTCTTTTAAATTACTACAAAGTAAATTTTATATCTTTGGACCACATTTTTACCTACACATCCATATGAACATTATGCCCAAAATTCAGGGGCCACCTTATCATTTACTCTTCTACAGGTTCAACTACTCTTTCTAGTTTCAAAAGCTTTTACAATTACATGGTCATTGTCTTTACACAGCGCTAAGTAAAACTCATTTTCTCCAACTTCTATGGCTGAATTTCTCTTATCTTGATTAAATCTGTTCTTAAGTTGCATATAAGCAAACCAATTAAGATCTTTGTCATCCTTAAAAAGCATCTGTCTTGAGATTTTCCTTGGGTTTTTTTGGGCTGTGAGGCCGTGTTCTGGAATAGTTGCTTTCTGACATTTCGCCTACATCTGTGGCTGGCATCTTCAGAGAATGGTTGGGTAGTAGTGTATGTGGAGTTTATATGCTGTGAACCATTTGTTGAGGTGTATATGTAAATTTGTGTAATTAAATGGTTAGTTTCTGGGTATAGATGTGCCATTATTTGCTGGAACTCCCCCTGTCCTGGGTGGAACTCCTTTGTAAGTGTTGAGTTTTGATTCTATTGTTCTTCAAAACTGGAAGCCAGATTTTGTTTACTTTTAAGGTTTTGTCTTAGTAAACAAAATCTGGCTCTCAGTTTTGAAGAACAATAGAATCAAAACTCAACAACCAATCAATAGAATCAAATAGAATCAATAGAATCAAATAGAATCAATAGTATCAAAACTCAACACTTACAAAGGAATTCCACCCAGGGACAGGGGGAGTTCCAGCAGATAATGGCCCATCAACCAACCATTAGCCAAACAGACACTAATGAGCCTTGCATTTCTATACCCAGAAACTAACCATGTAATTACACAAATTTAAATATACTCCCTAACAGTGGTCCACAGCATATAAGCTCCGCATACACTCCTACCCAACCATTCTCTGAGGATGCCAGCCACAGATGCAGAAAGAAACTCTTCCAGAACACGGCCTCACAGCCAGAAAAAAACCCAAGGAAAATCTATGGATGCCGGCCGTGAAAGCCTCTGACTTCACATCTCTCTTGATTTAAACTTCCAGCTGTCTTGTTTAAAATACAAAAGATCATCATAAAGTAACCATCTCCCATTTTTAGCCCATTCTTCCTTTTAAAAAAGGCTCCTTGCACTGAAGTGGCTAATGTTATCTTGGGGGAGGGGATCTCTGCTTATATTTATACCAAACTCATAGAATAGCCTAATACAATGGTTTTTAAATTCAGCATACACCTGAACATTATCATAACAAATATAGCCATGCCACTCAAATCTTAAATCATGACCTTCGTGTTCTAAGAGTCTCTCAACTCTCAGCAATATCCATTCCTTCAGCCATACAAAACAACATGTGTACATTATTTCATTAATTTTATTTTATTTTACTGAATTGTTTGTGCATTACTTGGCTGGATTGTTCTCGATGGTAAAAACATGAAACATTTTTCTCCTTGCCTTTGAGAAAGGTGAGCTATTTTCTGTCAGCCTCAAGACTATTTTTGCCTTTGTAAAAACCATGTTTGTGTGGATGCTTTAAACAACATAGCTAAATGACAATAGCTGCTGTCTCACTGCATGGACTTTAAAAAAGAATGATTGGCACTGCAAAGGTTGTTTGCATCTTTTGTAAAAACAAACAAACAAACAAACAAATTCATCAACAAGTCCTACTGGGCTTGCTGAATACTTCTCTGGGTTTTGCTATTCAAAGAGAAAATACAGTAGCACCCCCGTATCCACTGATTTGCCTTCCACTGATTCAATTATCTGTGGGTGGCAACAGCAGGGAGTGGATGGGGGAGAGGAGGAGTGATATTGCCTCCCTTCTCCCTTCAGCCCCAGGATCACCCCCCACCCCAGACTTGCTTCAGTGGTGGGAATGGCGATGGGGGTGAAGGGAGGGAAGGAGTAGATCTCACCTTGGGATCACTCCCTGGGATCACTCCCATGGTGGGAATGATGACAGAGGCATTCACTATTATCTGCAAATTTCATTATCTGCGGGAGCCCAAGGAACCAATCCCCTGAGGATACGGGTCCTACTGTACCACTTTGCACAGAGACATCCTGCTGAAATTTTGGAGACACTGTTGAAAAAAACAACTGCTTGTCTTGTTCTTGCATTGAGGTGAGAATATCATAGGCGACAACTGGCTAACTCGATTATATCTAGATGACTTGCCAAGAGCAAGTAATTTAGTGAGATTTCTTCACATCCCTAATACAAACAAACAGACTTTGACAAACACAGGGGAAAAAAAATACTATTAGCTGTATCTGTTTCCATTTTTAATTCTGAGGACAACCCGTATTAAAAAGAGAATGCTGGCCATGACTTCAGCCCGGCTAACCCATTGCCTGAGGTCTATGTACTCTGTGAACAGAGAGGTGACCACTACTACTGCTCCATGCCCAGCTGTGAAAACAGAATAATAGAATCTTAAGAGGTGGAAGGATCACAAGTGCCATCTAGTTCAACCCCCTGCTATGCAGGAATACACAGCTAAAGCCCTCCCGAAAGATGCCCACCCAACCTCTGTTTAAAGACTTCCAAGGATGAAGATGCCACCACCTTCTGAGGCAACCTATTCCACTGTCAAACCACTATTATGGTAAAAAAAATGTTCCTCCTAAAGGAAACTCTTTTCTTGCCATTTGAATCAATTGGTTTGTGTTGTAATGTCTGGGGCAGCAGAAAACAAGTGTGTTTCATCTTCTACATGACATCCCTTTAGATATTTAAAAGGGTTGAGAGAACTGAAAGTAATTCATCCTAATGTAGAAAGAAGTGCTATGTTTGTAGACACATGCTGTGCGAAGGCATCCATTTGCCTCTGGTCACTGGACAAAGAGATTTTCTTTCAAAATCCTTGAATGAGCAGTTTTACAAAATTATAGGAAAGACTGGAGTCTTCATCTTCTACCACTGACCTGTCAATAAGGGAACTGTCACAGGTTAATGCATAACCAATGTCCCTTTCCCCTCCTTTCTGGTGATTAAATGTCACCTCTGCTTTTTTATTGACTTATCTTCTTGCCTTCATTGTAAACTATACCTCCAACCATTGGGAGGTGATGTGTGTGTGTGTGTGTCTGTTCCTGTGGTGCTGATATGCCAGAGTTCTTCTAGTTATCCCAAATAATAAACCTTAAAATGACCTTGAATGTGTGCGTGTGTGTTTTTCTTAAAGCCTTCAAACTAAAAAAAGAAATTTCAAAACCAAGGAAAAAGGAAGAAGAAGAGAGGAACCTGTTAGACATTGGGCCTTGGAAAAAGACAAACTGAACACGGTAAGTTGCTCATTTCAGACCAAGGAAAAGAGGGTCCCTATGGATATGTCAATGAAGAGGCATAAACTTCTGTGAGCCCCTCTTCATCAGATCAAGAAGAGGGACTTACCCCCACAAATGGAATTCATGGCCCAGGATAAGGATGGACAACTTCAGTGGGTCTGGGGGCCATTTCCTCTCTTCCTCCATGAATCCACTGAAGGTTTTACCTTTTTCAAAAAAAAATTTTTTTAAAAAGAAGGGGCAGGAAGTTCATCTCCAGTTGTTTCTTTTAAATCACACGCACGCACAAACACATTCATGAATGCAATGTTTTTAAATGAAAGCAAAGCTGTATGCTTTGCATTAAAGGAAAATTGCCATTCCTGGAAGCTTTGATGAATGACAATTGTTTTCCTTTTTTTCTTTAGACATGTATCTGGGTCTAGCGATCGGTCTATGTATTGCCTACCCCTGGCTATGTGATTCACTGTGATGGGATGTGGTGATGGTTCTTATGTTTGATAGATTTTACAAGTGATCAGAAAAAATATATAAAGCAAACAATTCTATAAATATCTTTTGGGCAAGATGGCTAAATGAGAGCTCCAAGTTCAACTGAAGGATGCAGTTGATTTTTGTGGTAGACTTACCGTTACCCTACTGCAAAAACTGATTGCATCCTTCAATTAGACTTGAAGCTCTCATTTAGCCATCTTAGATATGTCCAATAGATATTTATAGACCTGTTCTGCTTTAGGCTGGTGGGGTAAGGATAACAGGAGACCCAGCTTGGTATAGAGAATTGAGTGCTGGACTAGGACTCTAGGAGTCCAGGGTTCAAATCCCTGCTCGGCCATAGATACCCATTGGGTAACCTTGGGCAAGTCCTATTTGTCAGTCTCAGAGGAAAGCAATGGCAAATTTCATCTGAACAAATCCTACCAAGAAAACCCCACCATAGGTTACCTTAGGGTTGCCATATGTCAGAAATTACTTGAAGGCTCACAATACCACCACCACCATCAAAAGGGTAACAGAGAAAAAGAGGTTTGTTACGCTGCCGTCGTATTAACTAAAACATTATATTACACATTGTTCTATTATTATAAGTTGCCTTGATTCCGTTTGGGAAGAAGTACTTCTTTAAAAAAAATTCAAATGAATTTTAGAAAATGGTTCTATTCCTGGGACCAGCAAAGTGAGGGATGGTGTGGTGAAAAGAGGGGGTTGAACCATGAGAAGAGAGAACTTGAGAGTATTCATGTCTGCATTTCTCAGATTTTCCTAAACCCCTGCTAACTGCTCATTTCAATAAGGATTAAGTTGGCAAGTCTATTTTCATCTTTCCTGTTCAACCCATCATAAGCCAGGTAGGCATAAGGCAGCTGACAGCTCACTGATGTCTCGAGATTAAAAAGAACATTCCCCTACTTTGACCAAAATGAAATGAAAGGAAGAAAGAAAAAGATCTTAATAAGGAAAACTGAAGCTGATCCATCTACATGGACTTAACATTAATATACTTGAGTAGTCTGGAGGTAAAGGCTGACATGCTGTTCCTCCAGTCAGTATAGTTATGAGAATGAAAGACAAGCCCATAGCCCATGAACATCACTCAGTATCAAAATTGTAATGTTAGAGTTTTCCCAGATAAACAGTACAGGGACCCAAAGGGTCTGTGATATCTTCACAGGGGGTCAAAGGCAATCCACTCCAGTCACAAATGTGCAGGGAGAAGCAGGTGAAGTCTTCCCTCCCCCTTCAGGTATTATTATTAGTATTATCACAATAATAATAATAATAATAATTATTATTATTATTAGAGTTTTAAATTGTGAGTTAAGTCTTGAGGGTCCACAGCAACAAAAGGTATTTAAAGGGGGTCCGTAAAGAAAAGGTTAAGAGCCACTGATGTACATAATCAAGATAAGACTACTGGTAAATTGCACCAAATGAGAGAATACATTTTGCAAACTGCAATTAAAATATTTACTGCATTACTGTATTCAGGCTATTGAATTCAGTGATTCATTCTCTAAGGTTAGCATGTACAGCGGGGATGGGAAACTGTGGCCCACAGGTCACAAGTACCCCCCTGAATATTTGGGCCAAAAAATGTTTACCAATTTTGTTTTGGTTTTTTTTAACCGAAAAAGCCTCTCCTATGGCCTCCATGTCTTTCCAGGGGTATCCTAAATTGGTGCATACATCCTGCATATATTTTTAAAAAACCCCACTCTTTAAACCTTTAAATCTTCCATTACAGTGGGCCCTTCATATCCACAGGGGTTTGATTCTGGAACACACACACCCGCCCCACAGCCATGGATGGTTACATCCCAACTTATTAAATGGTGGTGATGTGTGTGAGGATGCGTCAGAAAAAAACATTCATTTTTAAATCCTGTTTTATGAGCCTATTTTATAAAACATACCTGTCTTTGCGTTGATCCTGAATTTCCCTTTTTCATTACCAGACCTGATAAGGTAGGTAATCTCTGCATTTGTACCAATGTCTTTACTGGTGGCAAAAACAGAGAGAATTTCAGCACTAGGAGAGGTGTCCTCAGGCACGGTAACAAGATAATCTCTCCTCTCAAAGACAGGAGGGTTGTCATTAATGTCCAGAACTGTAATTGTGACTGTGGCAAATGAAGACAGGGTCTGCATGATTCCTTGGTCAGAAGCTTTGACGGTGACATTATATGAAGGCTGAAGTTCTCTGTCCAGAGGATGTTCCAAAATGATGATTCCTGAGGACTTGTCTACAGAGAAAAAGCCTTCTGAAGAGTCTGCCAGAGAATAGACAATCTTTCTATTCACACCTAAAAAGAAGAAGAAGAAAAATAAAAAATAAAAAGAACAGGGTTTCTTTAACAAGACCCTATGAGAGCAGAGAATAAAGGGGTGAGTTTGTCCCTGGAAGAAACTAATTCCTTCAGGCAGCCAAAAGTTATCAGCAGCTCTGAGATGAGACCAATCTAGACCTGCCTTTGAGTATTAGAAGGGTAGAGGCAAGGCATTATACCTCCATGTGTAAAATCCCATGTGTGTTTTGATACAGGTTCCCAAGGACCAGGTTCTTGTATCAGCAGGGCAGCATTTCTCCAAAGGATTTCAGTCTGAACTGTGACCACAAGAGATGCACACACAAGCAATATGACAAGCTCCATCAGCTGACTCAGCATCTAGTCAGGTTACCCAGGGAGCCAATTCAATTCCAACACACCCTAAAAAGCTTCAGGGACATAAGATGCCCTTTACTCATGAGCAACTTTCCTTCTGCTGAGAAGAACCTGACAGGTTGAGGACCTACTTGCTACATTTCAACATGCTGCCTTTGGAGCCTGATTTTCACCTTCATTGGACTGTGTTGTTCTTCACTGCTTTATCCAGATGTTGACCTTCTGCCTACTTGCCGACTACCATGGTTGACTCTGGGAACTGACCACTTGCTCCTGATTGAGTATCTATTACTGATTGGGATACCCAGCCAGCTCCAATTGTGGATTCTTGCATGGCGGGGGGTGGGGGTGGAGTAAGGATCATTGGGTTCCTACAAATGTTATGATTCTGTGACGTCTACCCCAAATCTGACACAGTGCTATAGGCCAGTGAGACTACTGAAGTGGTATCAAGCACCAGAACTTGTCAACCACACCTCCTCTAAGCCAAACTAGAATGAGAAAGCCTCCCTCAGCCATAGATTTTGGGCTACAGTGGAATACAGCAAAAATATGCTTATCGTTTAAATACTGTTAGGGAGAGATGCTCCTTGGATTTTCTGCCTCTAGTGTGACAATGCCTTGGACTTTTCTGACAACCATTGACTATTAAGATTTTAATTATAAATTCAGAAGGAAGAAGATGACAATGAGAATACACAAAAATTGCCCAGGTTGTTGAAGTCAACCAAAGGTGCGGCCAATGAACTAATTGTGGCTAAAGGTTGGGAAGAAAAACATGAAATGAACCATAACCTATCACACTAATATTACATGACTGATTTGCAGGCTTAGATCTCTACAGGTCATGCAGCATGAACTAACAGGACTCATATGGGACAGTGAGTTCATGCTACATGACCTCTGAAGTACTTGCTCCCTGTCAGCAGTACTACTGCTAGGGAAGCTAATACTTGGAAGCACTCTTACTTAGAAGTGTATTATATCTGATGATCATTCATTCAGTACAGGGGTAGGCAGCTTTGATGGGTCTGGGGCCAATTTTCTGCCCCTGGGGTTCTCTGAGGGGGGGGGAAGCACACAGGCTATCAAAAACACCCATTCCAAATCAGGGTGGACGACAACCCTGAATTGGGCTGGAAGCCTTCAAACCACAGAACTGGAAGGAAACCCAAGGGCCATCTACTCCAGCAATAGAGGAATCCACAGATAAAGCATTCTTAATGGCCATCTAATCTCTGTTTAAAGACCACCACCTTCCAAGGCAGTCCATTCTACTGTCAAACAGCTTCTTCCTAATGTTTAGGTCGAGAGTAAACCACTTTATGAGGCAGTCTAAGTCTACCACTTCTGCTCAACAGTGCATCCCCGCATTTTATGCTCAATAGTCCATGTCAACCTATTTAAAAGGTGCATTACCAGAAAAGAAGCGATCTCAGAGAGATAGGGATTGTAGAATTAGTCTTTGAAGATGTGGACATATGCAATCCCAGGACTGCACTTTGCCTACCACTTATATAGAGAATGTTTCTCAATAGACAGGTCAGTTTTTCTTTCCTTCATAATCAGCTGCTTTCTAATCAAGCTTTTTCTCTCACTCATTTAAGAAAAAAATTACAAATTGTGGTGAGTTCTAAATGACACAAGCCAAATTAATTCTAGACCATCTACACTGGCCAAATGCAGCAAGTACAGACATTTCCATTGCAGAGCGGTCTATAATGTGTCTGCTTGTCCCTGTTAGTTGCCTCTGCTTGGTCCTGTTAAACATGGGAAGCCTGTCAGAAAAGAAACAACAATCCTAATTCAGCAACACAAATGGTTGAATTCACAGAGGCCAGGACCCTACATTGCCTTTGAGTAGTGTATATCTAGCTGATGTATAGTTACATGGTAATTGTACTACTCCACCCTTCTGCTGAACACCAACACAGTGCAACCAACTGTCTATCTCCATTGACGCCCCCTTGTCGTGGGAGAGAGGCTTGCGTACCCTAATGATGTTTTGCATACCCTAATGATGTTTTGGTGGTGGCATAATACTCACCAGTAGGGTCTCCCATGCCAGACAGGTCAAAACCATCATAGAGTTGGAAGAGACCACGAGGGCCATCCAGTCCAGCCCCCTGCCATACAGGAATACACAATCAAAACACCCCCCAAAAACCCTCTGTTATCCAAGTGATTCAGTGGCACTCCTCTAGTTGGACTACCAATAGAGTTTAGGCCCATGTAAAATGGTTACACTTGTGGACCTTGACTTATGCAATCATGAACTGATTACATCCCTTGCACAAAGGCCAAAAAAGTACAACCGCTTGTATAAGAAATAGTATGCAGGTGTATAGGAAACCCAAGGATTCCAGCCATTGAGAGCTGGAAGTGTGTATCTCTCAGTCTCATTTTTTCCCATATTCATTTTTTTTTAAATCTCTGTTTCTTTCCATTAAATTCATGGGGAAAAAAAAATGTGGGCATTCTTCTTTAAAAAGCAAATCTATTGAAATCTCTGGTGCATCCTGTATTGTCACATGTAGCAGTTGTTTGTTACACAAGAGAATCAACCTCAGCCACCTGCTAAATTGCAGAGATTTGTATGCTGAAGTTGACTCCAGGCCTGAAGGGAAAGTACTTTGTGATTGCCAACTCTCTTTCCACTGCAGCAGGACAGCCACTTGAAAGCTAATTAAGCACAAATAACAAAACAAAGGCACGTACATCCCCATGTTGTTGTCTGAGTGTGTATGGCTCCAGCAATGGGAATGCCAAACAAAGAGCATGCCTGTAAATGTGACAGTGCATTGAAGCTGATGATTCCTTATCCTCAGAGACTGTTGTGGAATTGTTGCCCTATCATTAGAAAGCAAAAACTACAAACCTGCCATTAGTTAGATACACCAGAATTACTGATTCCCCTTCAAGGCATGCTTTGTTAATTCAGAATTTTCTGAGGATATTTTTGAGGTTTTAGGATTGTTGTTTTTGACACAGTTATGGGAATATAGTGCTTTTTTTAAAAAAAAAAGACTGATCAAAAGCTACATAAAATACATTTCTTTTCAGCTTCACATGGCAGAACAGAAGCATAACTTCTTCACTAGTTTGATCTGGGGGACTCCCATTTCTCCAGCTATATTCATAAAATCCAATCACCAGAACAAAACACAGACTCTTGTTTAAACTGCATTATGAAAGATTAGGTGAGTTTTTGAGGAAGAGATATGTGTGTGCGCACACACAAGCACATTTCCTAACTCAGCCAAGACCAGGGTGCAGTGGGAGGGAGGGATGAGGAAATTTCCTCCCAAAATATGAATTCTGAACCCTACCCCATGACATTTTCCTTCAGTCCTCCAATTCCTAGCAGTGCAGTAACTTAAAACTTCAGCTGAGCACTTAGAATATAAGCATCCAAAGAAAAGAGGCAGGCACAGCTACCAAATGTGAGCAGGGCAAATATGAAAATACTAGACAGGAATGATTTTCAATGTCTCACTCTCTGCAATGCTAGAAATGTTGGGACTGAAAGAAAATGTCATTGGGGCATAGAATTCTCCTTGGGGGCTGTGGCGTTACTAAGGCTGGTGTTAGCCCAATGGTGTCACCCAGTGCGGTGCGGCCTCTCTGCACTCCCTTGTGCGGCCAATGATTGGGGGGACCAATATTGCCCCCCCCACAAGACATTCAGCCTTGAAATTGCCATTAAGAAGAACTGGCATTTAAATTATGATTTGTCCATTTATCATCTACCAGGTCGATACACACAGGATGCATTTCCATACATTCCAAACTCATTAAAGCTATGTGGCACATAAATGATTATTTTATTATCTGCCTCTTTGATACACTAAGGATGTATTTCCCAGCATTTCAGAAGTCATTACAAATGCAAGGCATTTAAAGGATAGCCTTATCATCCATCATTACGATTAGTTATTTGTATCACTACAGCTCCCAACGTCCCCAATGTGAGACAAGGCACTGGTGGGTTACAGAGCGTATAAATCGCGGGTTATAGATAACTCCTGTTTATTTGTCAGTGAGGATTTGGACGATTTCATTTTAGCACGTATGGAGTTGTCATAAGGGATCCATTTGTACTGGCCTAAGATGTAACAAAGAGAAAAATACAATATATATTATAACAGGATTGAGGCTCTTTGGCATTTGGTGTGTTTTCTCTCCATCTTCAGTAAGGAAGAGAGACAGAATAAGAAAGGGAGAGGGAATGGCCATTTTCAGACAATAAAATCTTGGCTTAACAAGCTGAGATATGAACAAATCTCTTAGCCACAGGGACAGCCCCTATGCTCCTCTCTTTCTGCAAGCAAGTGAAGAGAACAGGAAGTCATTAATTACCTGTTTTCTTTCTGAGCCACAATTATTATTATTATTAATTATTAAATTATTAAAAGCTTAGGAACAAGCAAGAATGGAAATAAAGGTTTTTAGGTAACCAGTCATCACCACCACCTCAATCGAGGAGATCAAAATAAGTGTGCTTTTTTTTAGTAGGGATGTAATTTGTCACTAATTTTCTTCTCAAAGGAAGTAACAAGTAATTTTTTTTGGGGGGGGGGGGAATTCCCACTGCAAAAAGGTGTTCACAATTTGGGACTTATTCAGTGCAAAATTCACATAAAACAGCTTTTTCCACATAAAATTTCTGCATGGTACTACTATTTACTATGCAAAAAATACTGCTTCCTGCATAGAAAGTGCAGGTTGCAGTGCAAATCAATCACGTGAGAAGACAATGAACGCCAGTCTGATTGCTTCTGCAAATACAAAGATTTCATAAGCAGAATGGAGCGGAGGTATGATTTTCAGTGACCCCCCCCCACACCCTTTGTAGTCCCCTCTGCTCCTTGAACAGGATGCCCTAGAGGACTACCGGAGCTGGTTTTGGGAGTGTTCTACAGGAAAGAGGAGGCATTGCTGAAAATTGCAGACCTCCTGTTCTGCCAAAATAAGCCTTCTATCAATGGATTCTGCCTGTTGATCTTACAAGCTGGGCCAAGATATAGGCAAGTTAATAAGGTTGAATTCAGTGACACAAGTTTCCTCACCCTCAGAGAGGTACAGCCTGCTGACAAAGGTTCACTACTTTAATGCAGTGAGTTTCTCCAGATTAAGGAAGGTATAGTCTTGCAAAACAAAGGCATAGTCTTGCATGTGGAGCAATGCAACATTTCTCTCATATAGACGTTTCACAGAAGTATTTCTCTGTCATGTCCTGGTGCATTGGACTATGGGTTATGTAGTTATGTGGTATAGTTAGCATAAGTAGGCCTCTCTTGGCATCTGCACCAGTGACCATGAATGGAGCCTGATGGGAGAAGGGATGGTATGCCCTGGTGGAAAGCTACCCCAAGGACATTCTATGTGAAACTTTAGGGAGGCTGCTTTGCTTTGCTTTGCTTTGCTTTGCTAACAGCCAGATGCTAGTGAGAAATGGAACTTGCATTCTGTATTAACAAGGAGGTTTTGGCGCCAGCCTCTCAGAGTCATCTTTGCTATGTTACTGGTCACATCTAAGTCCTGACAATACAGCTGCTATTCTTTAGAGCTTGTGTCCTGTGAGTAGTTGTCGCCAGAGTTCATCACATTCTCCACAAAGGCATTTCTTGCCCTTCCTCCTACCTGACCCTTATTTACCCCCAAACCCTGAACTTCTTACATGGAGAAATAGGATTTCGTATAATGAGCCAGCGTGGCATAGTGGTTTGAGTGTTGGATTACCACTCCAGAGACCATGGTTCTAATCCCCACTCAGCCATGAAAACTCACTGGGTGACCTTGGGCAAATCTCATACTCTCAGCCACAGAAAATACAGTGATACATTTGCTTTATGGTTGCTGTAAGTCAGAAACAACTTGAAGGCACACAACAACAACAACAACAACAACAACAACAACGGCTGCTATCCAGTCCCAACCAGAGTAGATCCACAGTATCAGTAGGATTTGTGTAAGTAATGGCTCATTATTCAACAAGTGATTCAACAGGTTTACTCTAGCTGACAGTAAACAATTGGATTTAGGCTCTTAGAAGCCACTGATGTAGACTTATGATGGCAGGGAGAGAGAAGGAATTTTATTTCCATCATCTATGCTTTTGGCTCTCAAAGAAATCCACTAACTTTTCCAAGTTAATCATTAAAAAGCTCCCTGCTGTCCTCTTCACTCTGCTCTTCCCTCTCCTTTCCTGTAATAAAACAAACCTTTATATCAAATAATAAAAGTAAGCAAATGGCATGTTTGCAAATGGCAAGTGTGTTATGACGGCTTCATGTCTTCAGCCCACAAAGATTTATAGATGTATTAACAGAGTGCTGAATCAAGAGATCTCTCTTTTAATATCCGCATATCAATACTGTCATGTTTCATTACTTGCATCTTGTGCTCCTAGCGTTTGACCCTAATAGCTAATCAGCATGGAGAATTGCAGGTCTGCAGGTCGAAGTTATAGAATGAAAGTCGCAACTGATGTCTATATTACTAATCATTACCATAAAAGCTGCTGACTCCAAGTTTTTCTTCCCTATCATCATGCTTGCTAACTTTTGACATCAAGTGCTCTGGTTCACACCGAAAGAAAGGAAAGAATGATGAGCAGCGGCATTTGGAAGCTGCAATAACTTTTTAAAAATGCAATGCATAATTTTCAATTTAAAAAAATGCTGGCAGCTCTGCATGTTAAAATCCACCTGAAATTCAAAAATGTTTTTAAAAAATGATACAGCTGGAATTCAGAAATTTGAGATTACAAAATTTGTTTCAGGTTTTGTTTTGTTTTTGATCAGAATCGGTAATAATTTCCAAAAGTTGAATGTGCAAGAATGCAGTGTTGGCAGATTTGCTCACACCTAATCTCAGTTGTTAAGATTAGTATTCAAAACTCATAATAAAAGCTAAGGACTTTCAAAGATATTCCATGGAACTCAGAAGTTTAGTGTTCAGATCTAGTACCTGAGAACATGAAATCTACGTGCTGTTTTGTTTCAGGCCTGGTATTAAAGAGAAATGAAGACATTACAAGAAAAATGAAGCTAAAGTAGAGATGTGAACAATCTCCCCCTACCTGTGTAATGCCAGTAGTTAGTATTCTCTGCAATCTTATTCACTTACCCACATCTGGATCATTGGCTTGAACTCTTGTTAGCAAAGCTTTTGTGGCGGTGTTCTCATATACACATGCAGAGTAGTGGTCAGAGGAAAATATGGGTGGATTGTCATTGACATCTTCCAGAATCAGATGGATTTCTGACTGACAGAATCTTCCTCCCCCATCTGTTGCCCTTGCTATCAGGTTGTACACAGGGATCTTCTCACGGTCTAACGTAGCTAAGGTTTTGAGTTCTCCTAAAATGTATTCAATGTGAAAAAATGGGACATAAATAAATGCAACATTATTATCAGTACCATTGATAACTGTCTCACTAGTTACGATTATAAATTGTTTCACAGCAAGATGTACCACCAGAGAAGGATGGATTTTGACCACCTAAGAGAGACTGTGCAGAATTCAAAAACTAGGTAAGCCTTTTTCTAGCTGATCCTAATTGACTGTTAGCTAGCTCTGCATCTCAATTTAATCTCCAGCTTTGTTTATATAAGAACTGGTTGCAATGTATTTTACTATGTGCTGCCAAAGGAACCAAGCCAGTGTTTCATCCAAGGCTAGTACTAAATGTCTGAGTTGCTTCCATCTTGGTATTTGCAGAGAAAGGAGCCCACCATATTGTCTGCATCCTTGCTGAGTTCATTTGTTTTCTTGTTTTCTTCTTCTTTTCTTCCTGTCTCTTTTTGTGTGACTCATCAAGGCTGCAGTCCCCATCTTGGGACTGAACCTCAAGAGTTTAAAATATCTAGCCAAAACAATGTGTGTGTGGGGATTTCATCCTTCCCCCTGCCTTGGCAGTTTTTTGTGATCTACAAAAGTATATTGAAGGGTACTGGAGAACTAGAATGCATCCATATTTTGTGAAGTTATAGTTGATCCTAATAAAAGTATTGCCCACCTGTGGATTCTGGACTATTATTACTATTATTATGGTATTACAGTACAATGATTTTTTTTCTTTCAAATAGCTTGGGTCCTGAAAAAATGGGAAGGAAGCTGAAAGAAAGGGAATAAATATCCCATACAATTGTGCCCCTGTTCACCTGACCAAAGTGCCTCTGCCTGATTTGAGGCAATTCTCCTTGTCAGGCATTCCATACAACATTCTTCTAAAATCTGTCTTTTGTTATCTCAAAGTGTGAAGAGGAAGAAAGAGAAAACAAAGGAAGAAAGAATTCTTCCAAACTGGGCAGAGATACACTGCTCAAGCAAATAGGGTCCTGCGGTGGGGATCAGTGGGGAAGAAGAGATGGAACTATTTCGCCCCACCAATTTTCTATCTGTTCTAAGATGCTGAGAATCAAGCCAGTAATTCCAGACAATTACACACAGCTACATATCAAGGAATATTTCCTTGAACACATTCCACCTTGATGTCATTTTATAAATGACTGAATCATTGAAGCATATGCTTTGCTATTGTGTCTGTAAACATGCAACTGCTGTTTAAATGCTGTTTTTTCATTGTCTTCCTTGGTTCTTGCGTAACATGTGAATGGGCCATAACTTTTGTGCGTTCAGTGATTATGGCAGTGATCTGGGCATGTGCACTGGCATTCTCAATGCTTGAAAATCTGCTGGTTTTTGGAGTTGTAACAACAGAAGACCTCCCAATGGATTAGATCAGAGGCCTAACTGTACTAGTATCTTGTTTCAGAGACTGACAAACTGGCTTTTAGGAAGCCCCGGAGCAAGAGATGAAGATGATAACTCTCCTGCTGATGTTCCCAGTGCCAGTTGCTGGCTTTCATGTCAGTGGTATGGTGCCTTTGCAAGAACATTAAAGGAGTTATCCAAAGTGCTGAAATCTGTTCCCTCAGATAGGTTCAGCACATTGGGTAGCCCCTTTAAAATTCCCCAAAGGAACCACAGCTCCACTAACATGGGAATTACAAGCCATCACTGGACACTCCCCAGTATCTGGTTGTGAGAGACCCCCTTCCTTTAAATTTCATAGAATCAAAGTGGCATGCATATTTTCAGAGGATGAAGATGTTACTTTTCTTAAACTACAGCTCTCATAATCCCCAGCCATCATGATCAATGGTTGGGCGTTATGATCCAAACAAGTAACACCTCCAGGCCCTGATTTTAAAAAGAGTGCTTTTAGGAGGAAATGTTTATAATTTAAATGAAATTTTCATGTGATTACTTCTCTTTTAAAAAAAGTAGAAAACAGGGACTGAATGGAATTATTATCTAAAACATTTGGAAGTGATATGGACCAGAAACAGGAGGACGAGAAGTATTCTCACTGTACTCACAGGCCCTCACTGCTTTTTTGACAACACAGAAATGCTCCTCACACATCCTGATGAGGCAATTCACTACAGCGGTCTTTAATGACAACTCAGCTTCTGCACTATCATAGTCCATGAAGCTATGTGTCTTCTATGTGGGCAGAATTCAAACATGTAGCTGTTTTAGTATTTAATATCAGTAAGCAAGGGGATCTTGTAGCACCCTTGAAACGAGCTGGGAGAAAGAAGTTGTAGCATAAGTTTTCGTAGACTTGGGCTAAGTCTTCACTGTAAATAATGCAGTTTGACACCACTTTAAGTGCTGTAGTTCCAGCCTATGGAACCCTGGGATCTGTAGCTTTACAAGATCTTTAGCCTTCTCTGCCAAAGAGTGCTGGTGCCTCACAAAATTACAAATCCCAGGATTCTGTCAGATGGAGCTATGGCAATTAAAGAGGTGAAGCAGCAGCTAAAAAGGCCAATGTGATTTTGGGCTGCATCAATAGAAGTATAGTGTCCAGATCAAGGGAAGTAATAATGCCGCTCTATTGTGCCTTGGTCAGACCTCACCTAGAATACTGTGTCCAGTTCTGGGCACCACAATTCAAAAAGGATATGGACAAATTGGAGCGTGTCCAAAGAAGGGAGACTAAAATAGTGAAAGGTCTGGAAACGATGCCTTATGAGGAGAGACTTAGGGAGCTGGGTATGTTTAGCCTGGAAAAAAGACAGTTAAGAGGCGATATGATAGCCCTGTTTAAGTATTTGAAGGGGTGTCACGTTGAGGATGGAACAGGCTTGTTTTCTGCTGCTCCAGAGACTAGAACACAGAGCAATGGATGCAAGCTTCAGGAACAGAGATTCCACCTCAACATTAGGAGGAACTTTTTGACAGTCAGAGCTGTTTGGCAATGGAACACACTCCCTTTTGACAGTCCAGTCTCTTTCCTTGGAGGTCTTTAAACAGAGGCTGGATGGCCATCTGTCAGGGATACTTTGATTGTGATTTCCTGCGTGGCAGGGGGTTGGACTGGATGGCCCTCGTGGTCTCTTCCAACTCTGCAATTCTATGATTCTAGGTATCAAACTGCATTATTTCTACAGTATAGATGCACCCTTGGTCTACCTCCTCAGACACATGGAGGAAATAGACCAAGTCTACAAAAGCTTATGCTACAACTATTCTCCCAATTAGTCTCAAAGGTGCTACAAGATCCCCTTGCTTACTGTCTTCTATTTGTTTGCCTAAATCCATGCAATATGGCACAATATCAGACTTACTTTCTCCTTTTATTATGCATGCTATATTTAAATCTATGAGCATTGATGAACATTTCTTCCACAATGTCCTGGCACATAGCTATGTTCTCGGTAGAGGCCTTGTGAAATGGGGAGGGGCACTGATAGACTGTAGCATACCAGATCACATGGAGAGCCTCCTTATCTAGAAGACGGCTCTCTCAGCTTTAGATCATTGCTCTTTATGGAAAGAGGGAGGCGATGGATGGACTGAGCTAGTACATGCTTCTCCTTTACTTTCACTATTTTTATAATGCCTGAATAGTGTTTCACCAGTAAGACAGAAAGAGCTACACACAAATCACTCAAGCCTCTTTCATGTCAAAGATGGGGGAAAAAAGATATCAGTTTCACACCTTCTAAGACTGGCAGTGGGACATAGTGCCTTGGTGGTGCAGTGATTAAATGCCAGTACTACAGCCACAACGTTGCAAGTTTGATCCCAAGGGCTCCAAGGTTCACTTAGTCTTCCATCCTTTCATAGGTTGGTAAAATGAGTACCTGGCTTGTGGGGGCAATTAGCTAACACACATTGGAAACCGCTTAGTGTCTAGTGCGTTATAAAGCGGTGTAGATGTGTAAAGTGCTATTGCTTAACAATTTGTAAGCTGCTCTGAGAGCCTTTGTGGCTGAAGAACGGGGTATAAATACCTAAATAAATAAATAAATAAAACTTGAAGGCTTGCTGTGCATTTTGGGGAAGAAAAATGTGCACAAACACATGCATACAGTTGAGAAATGTATACGACAAAAACACAGATGTGGAGGGAAAGTGCATAAGCACACTTTTAGTCAATGGGAAAGATCCATCACAGTGCATACACTGGGGAAAACATATATAAAATGCATATTTTAGGACTGATGCATTTCAAAATATGCTCACGTTTCCATATGGGAGGACAAAAATATTCTGCAACCTGATACACTTAACTAGGATGAGACTAGAATTATGTATACAGTGGGAGTCAGAAAACAAATGCACTGAAACTGAAACTTGACAGCTTTTAGTATCTCCATTCCATGCATCTAATTTGAATGTTTTGCCAATTCAATCTTAAATTCCTGTGGGCCATGAGAAAATGCATACCATGAAAATTCTGCTCATCTTACCACTTTCTGGATCTAAGAAAAACTTGTTATTCCCAGAGCCATACAGTGAATATCGAATTTCACCATTGGATCCAATATCTGCATCTTTGGCACCCATTTTAAGGATCACCTTGTTGGGAGGAATGTCCTCAGGAAATAATGCCATATATGTTACCTTGGGGCACAGAAATCAAAAGAAAAGACCAGAATGTAATCACAGTTCTGAAACGAAAGGTAGGCATAGGCTTAGAAACATGATGGCTTTTCTTTCACATATTTTTCCTTATGTTATCTCAGCAAGAAACCTGAAAATGGAAGTGATGATAACAGCCCAAGCACTGTAATACTAAAAATTAAGGGATACCCAAGAAGAATTAAACCAATAGGTGAGTAACTTCGGCAGTGCCCATGTAAACAAAATGGCTAAGAGCCTACATTGTGAATGTGTGGTGCAACTCAACAGTCCTGTAGTTACATGGTGGTTGCATTACATTGTACTGGCATTGTGCAAGCATCTGCCCATGTGCCTGCTCATTGTCCCATTGTGCAATGTGGGAAACACACAGTGGCTTTTTCTACAATCCCACTGAATAAAGAGGCACATGTACAACTGTATGGCTTGATTCCTGTTGGGTTATTCTCAACTAGAGAAGACCTACTAAATCAACTGTTGAATGGTAATTCCACTGTGATGACTTAGGAAGCTGGTAGACTGAGAGATGATAAATAAATATGTAATATAAAACATCGATTCAATGGTTCTACTCAAGCTCTGACATCTTAGTATACCATTGCACAAAAAGAAATATGGAAACAAGGCTGAGATCCTACACTGTGCTTGTGAATTGTACATTTACACTGATGCTGTTACACTGTGGTCATACTACTACTACTACTACTACTACTAATAATAATAATAATAATAAAATTTATTTTTATCCCGCCCCTCTGTTAAAACAATTGGGGCGGCTTAGCAAAAATTAAAATACCAATACAATTTAAAATCTCCAAACACCACCCACCCCTACCCTCCCCCATAAAAAGATATTAAACCAAATACATTAAAACAACTGATATAAAATCACATTAAAATAATAAATAATAAATAGCCAGCAGACTAAAAAGAGCCAGGAGCCCCTGAGGCCGGAAACTAATCAGGAAAGGCCTGCCGAAAGAGATCCGTCTTTAGTGCTTTTCTAAAGCTACTCAGGCTCATCATCTGATGGCTATCGTTCGGCAGGCCATTCCACAATTTGGGGGTGATTACCGAAAAGGCCCTCTGGGAGGTTGCAGACAGCCTAGATTTTTGTGGCTGAAGCAAATTCCTCCCACAGGACCGGAGTGCACGGGGAGGATTGTATGGGAGGACGCAGTTCCGAAGATAAGTTGGACCTAAGCCATTTAGGGCTTTAAAGGTAATAACCAACACCTTATACTGGGACTGGAAACTGATAGGCAGCCAGTGGAGAGATTTTAATACTGGAGTTATATGGTCTCTCCGAGATGTTCCTGAGGCCACTCTGGCTGCTGTATTTTGTACCAACTGAAGTTTCCGGACCAAGCACGAGGGTAGCCCCATGTAGAGCGCATTGCAGAAATCTAGACGAGAGGTTACCAGCGCGTGCACCACAGTCTCGAGGTCCCTTACTTCCAGGAAAGGGCACAGCTGGCGTATCAGCCGAAGCTGATAACAGGCGCTGCTCCTGACTGTCGCATTCACCTGACTAGTCATCTGAAGTGATGAATCAAGGAGCACCCCTAGACTGCGAACACAGTCCTTAATGGAGAGCGTGACCCCATCCAGGACTGGAGATTGCAACCCAACTCCTGGTTTGGGGGCCGCTACCGTGAGCACCTCCATTTTGTCGGGATTTAATCTCAATCTGTTTTTCCTCATCCAGCCCATTACTGCTTTAAGACAATCATTAAGAGGAGAGATGCCATCGTTCTGCTGGATACTGACATTATTAACAAATTGTGTCAGCGCTGTATATGCACAATCCTAAATATACACTGGACTAACTATGTGACTAATGTTGCTGTCCTTGAGCAAGCAGGGATCACCAGCATTGAGGCCATGATATTGAGAACACAGCTGCGCTGGGCAGGGCACGTTTCTAGGTTGGAGGACCATCGCCTCCCAAAAATAGTACTCTACGGTGAACTCGCCACGGGTCAGTGTAAGAGGGGCGCTCCAAAAAAGTGATACAAGGACTCCCTGAAACAACATCTCAGGCTTGGCTAAATTGATCACCAACAATGGTCTGCCCTGGCCTCACATCAGGAGGCATGGAGACGCATTAACCACAATGTTGCAGCCTTATTTGAGAACTCACGCCAAACAAGTCTTGGAAGAGAAACAATCCAGAAAGAATCGCAACCTGGAAACATCACCTAAGGAGACCACCTTCTGCTGTACTTTCTGTAACTGGACTTGTTTATCTCGGATTGGCCTTTTTAGTCATCAGCGCACTTGCAGAAAGCATGGGATGAGTCCTTCCTGAATCTTTGGTTGCAAAGAAAAGCCAGAGAGAGATATCTGCGAATGTGCCTGCTTATTGCCCCATTATGAAATGAGGAATGCAGAAAGGCTGTTTCTGTAATGCCGGTGAAGAAAGTGGTACATTGAAGGCACTGACAAATAGTGACGCACCATCCAAGAAGGCGCAACTGCAAAGCTGAAAGCTTGTGTGTAGTCCCAACTAGTGAATACCCATTAAATCAATTCAAGAATGTTGAGTCAATGCATAGGTAAATGCAATTTATTCAATGGCTCTCCTCCAGTTAGGACTAACAAAGGACCATGTGAAATGGTTACACTTGGGGGGCTCCACTTTACTGAGTATGTCCATTGTACAACAGCAAAAAACCTACAATCCTATGTGTAAGGGAATTTCCATAGCAGTATAATGCCAACAGGATTCTGGCCTAAAACAATATTCTTATCTTCACATTGAGGATGACTGAGAACAAAGAAGGTAGAAGTGGACTTCCCCCACTAGAGCTCAGATATGCACAGTTATACATGCACAAGCTTAGCAGGCTCAAATGCAAGGGTTCCTAATCTTACAATCATAGAGTTGGAAGACACCACAAGGGCCATCTAGTCCAACCCCTTGCCCTGCAGGAATACACAATCAAAGCACTTCCAACAGACAAAGCCTCTATTTAAAAACCTCCAAAGAAGGAGACTCCACTACACTCCAAGGCACTGCCGAACAGCTCTTACAGCCAGGGAGGTCTGCCTAATATTTAGGTGGATTCTCTTTTCCTGTAGTTTGAGTCCATTGCTCTGTGTCCTTGTCTCTGGAGCAGCAGAAAAGAAGCTTGTTCCATCCTCAGTATGACATCCCTTCAAATAAACATGGCTATCATGTCAACTCTTGACCTTTTCTTCCCCAGGCTAAACATACCCAACTCCCTAAGCCTGGCTTCCAGACCTCTCACCATTTTTGGTCACTCTCCTCTGGACACGTTCCAGCTTGTCAATATCCTTCTTGAACTGTGGTGCCCACAACTGGGCATAGTATTCCAGGTGAGGTCTGACCAAAGTAGAATACAGAGGCACTATTACTTCCCTTGATCTAGACACTATACTCCTATTGATGCAGTCTAGAATCACATAGGGTTGTTTAGCTGAATCTCATGAACAGAGGTGTAAACAGCTGCATGTTCACAGAGCTCCACCCTTCCCTTCCCTTCAATGCACAGAGGCTGGAGTCAGTAAGGATGAATCCTAACCTCTGTTAAGTGCATTGTCATTTGTTTGTATTGAGCTTCAACTGGAGCACAAGGAAAAGATAAAGGAGTAGAAGCCAGGGCAAATGGGGAGGGGCTGCAGCTCATTGCAAAACAACAACAAAAACAACAACAACCATGCCTTGCCTAAACAAGTTCCCAGAGCCAATCCCTCACATCTTAATACAAACTAGGTAGAAATGATCTTTTTTACTGATGTTTTACCTACTGCATTTTTATGTTGTTGCTTTATTTTTTTATTTTGTATTTAAATATTAAGTATTTGCCATTACTGCAACAAGCATTGTATTCTTGCCATTAGCCACTTTTAGCATCATTTGACAGAAAGGTGGAATGGAAACCTTCCATTCATTCTAAGCCATAATAAATTAATAAATAAAAATACATGAATAAAAATCTCGCTCTGCCTGAGACACTTAAGAGAGGCTGCCAGTCAGAGCAGACAGTATTGGACTTCAGGGACAAGCAGTTTCATCTGCCATAAGATGACTTTTTATCTTCACTGCTACTACTGCTGCAAGAGAAAACAGCCAATTTTTAAGAAGAGTTCAGGGAGGAAAAATGGCATTATCCACTTGTCATCACTGCCACTGCCTCTAGAATACCTTAACTAATGGCAGGCGAAGCAGAGGTCAAATCCAGCAACATGAATAATTGTGTGTAAGATGGTTCCTACATCTGTTACCATTGTGTATTGAAATAAGTATGTGTTGTAAGTAGGGCGATTCACACTTTAATCAAGCCTTTCCAATCTGTTCTTCCCAAATCCTGAAGTATGTGAAAGAAATACAGTAATTATTCACTGTTTGATTTCCCCCCAAAAAATTTTTGTGATGCAGCTTCCAATAAAGTGTACAAAACTAAACATGTCAGTGTACACACTCCTGTATTAGTAAATATAACAAAGAGAAATGCATTACTTTCAGGAAAATTGCTTTCAAACAATGGGACAAAACTGTTAGCAAAACACATATATGAGAAGAAATGTATATGAATTTACATGGGATTTTGAAATACAGTTGTCCCTCCATATTCATGGATTTGGCATTCACAGATTTAAGTATGGTATTCATGGCTTAAAAATATTCTTAAACAAATTATAATCCAAAAAAGCAAACCTTGATTTTGCCATCTTATATAAGGGACACCATTTTGCTATGTCATTGCAAATAATGGGACTTGAGTATTCATGGATTTGGGTATTCACGAGGGGTCCTGGAACCAAACCCCAGCAAATGTGAAGGGACAACTGTATAGCAACCATAAAGAGATTCAGAAACAGGATGAAAAGTACTGAATATTGGGTGTGTGGAGGGTTGGGGTGGGAGGAAACAAAGAACCTGAAATAAAAAGATTTCTCTTGTTCCACTGGCTGCTTTGAGATTGCCAAGGGAAGGATGGGATAGATAAATACAATAAACAGGCAAACAAATACAGCCAAGCTAACCTGATCACAGATAGGACTGTTATCATTCACATCAGTGACAATCACTTCTACAGCAGTCTGAGTTACAAAGAGCCCATCAGTGGCTGTAATATTTAGAAGATATACATCTTGTTCTTCCCGATCTAATGGTCTCTTGACATAAACCGTCCATTCATTCTGAACCAAACCAAGGTCAAACTTCCCTTTGGGATTTCCTCCTGTGGAAAGAGACAAAAAACATTATCTACCATTTCCACATTAATACATAAAGTACACCTGTGAGCTGGAAGGTCTCCAAAACAGCTCTGTCTTGAAGATGGATTCCCACAGACACCTGATTAAGGTACCCATAGTTGGGAAAAGGAGATAAAACTGACTTTTTTTGTGGTATCCTGAGGACAAGTGGGATATGTAGTTCTCCCAAGGGTTGTTCACACCACCATCACTTCAGTAGGTAAAGAAAGGGAGGGTAGCTTCAGGTAGTGGGTGGAGATGGTAGGGAAAGGGAGCCAATAATTCAAAATCTGAGTAAAATCTAAATCTTCAGATCATTCTAATTCACATGGGCCTAAATAATGTGGGTAGTCCTAACTAGGGATGGAAAGAATATTTGAAAATATTCCATAAAATGGTTTGAAAAATGTTTCTTGAGTGTTAAGAAACCCCAATGAGAAGAATCTTGGACAGACAAGGATCTTTGCAGTTTGGGACTATTGTGTGCAAAATTTGCACACGATTGTTTTGTGCAGAAAACAGCATTTTTTTCTGCACAATATTTTCTGAGTAGAAAATAACAGTTCTATGAAGAAATATTACTTTCTGCATGGAAAAAGCAGTTTCTCACACAGACAGATTTATATAGAAAACAGTATTTTCTGCACAGGAAACAGCATTTTCTGGACTGAAAATAACATTTCTGTGCAGAAACATTATTTCTGTGCATGAAATGCTGTTTCCTGCACAGAAATTGCTGTTTTCAGTGAAAAAGACCCATCCGCAATTTTTCTGCAGAATAAGTCCTGAACTGGTAACAGGCTTTGAAACTGCATGGGTTTTGAAGACTTTTTTGCAGCAGGAAGATAATTGCAAAAATTACTTGTTGCTTTCTTTGAGAAGAAAATTAGTGATGAATTATATTCCTAGCCCTGATAAGAGGAGATCCACTGAGTCAACTGGATTTACCTATGTGATCACTCACCATTCAAGAGTTGATTCAAGTGATCTATTTCAGTCATGGGAAGCCAACAGGATTCCAACCATAGTCTCTTAGTTGAAATGGGCTTTTATGAGCCCATTAAGTTCTTATCCAGATCCAGTTCAGGACAACCCACCAATATTTTCTACTCGGGCGAGGACATTCAAATCTTAGACCCTTATTCCCACCCTTTCCTTCCCTCCCCTTTTTTGAGCTAGCTATGGGTGAACATTACTTGGGCACCGATACTAGCTGTACCTACAGTGAGTTCAAACTAATGCTTGCAAAACTATGTCTAGCCCCTAACTAGGTCATATGAGTTCACTGCTCATAATACAAGCTCATAGCTTGTAATGGTAATCATTAAGATCACTGCAGAACAAATACAAACATTAATTAGGTTGGAAAGTATGCAAACCTGTAGTGTGTTAATATGTAGAATGCTTCTAATCTCTTAGTCATTAGGAATTATGTATACCCTGGGCCTGCGTTGACCAATATACCACAATAACTCCCTGAACACAGCTGATCTCTTCTGATTTTGAAAGCTAAGGTGGGTTGAATCTTGTTAATACTTGGTCTGACTAAGAATAAGTTAGCTTCCTATGTTTCTCTTCATTAATTCATTAATTCATTCTTTACAGGAGGTACTTCTCCTTTCTGTCACTCTCGCATTGTCCTCTAGGGGTGGCCATGTTCAAAAGAGGACAAGCTACAACTGATAAAATTCATTCTTCTACACAGCTGTAGGTTCAGGGATCCTCTTTTGCATCTCCTCTCAGCCCTTCCCAATTCCAACTTCTTTTTTTTCAAATTGGGCCATCCCACTCTCCCCTCCTCCTCTCTAGGTTTCTGGATTTTTTCTTGCATTAGGCCTTACTGTATCCACAACAAGCACCATTTAACTAACTTCAGCCATCTTCCTCCTGAGATTAGGTTGACAACAGCTTGAGGTGCTTTTATCTCTTATAGGAGAGTCAAAATGATAACCTTCCAAGACAATAAAATCATTTATGCCATGTTTTGAGATGATCTCCTTGTTGGGCTCCCCTTAAGGGCAATCAAACTCAAACTGTGAGCAATCAATAGCCTCCCTTTCACAATGGCACAATTGTCTTTCCACTTCAGTCTCAAGAGGGGATGTACTACAACCCCCTCATTCTTGTTGCCAAGACAATTTCATTAGCTGTTGATTATGCAATCAAGGCAATGCAGCAGGTTCCATTAAGGAATCCTTTAATGAAGGCTGTTATCACACCAGTGTTATTTTTGTATTCATTACAATTCTCATTTGGGTGTGAGTATATGGGGGGGGGAGTTCAAGTATACTGAACACACAAAGATGCATGAGTCTTAAGTAGACCTAAGGAGAAGTCGTTTAAGGAGCAGCTTAAAAGATAAGGCTGTCAATTAGATCAAATTTATACAAGAGGGAAAAACAGCAACGAGGAGACAGGATGAAGCCTATCAGCTTTCTATAAAACTAAAACTGTGGAACTGAATACTGCGTTTTCACATCACTAAATGGATTCACAAAATCAAGGCAGAGATGCTATCAGCTGGGAAGAAAATATGGCCATTTCACACACTAGGGGCTAGAGAAAATGAAAAGTCATGCCAGAACAGTCCTAATGTACAGTCATTAAATTTTTCTGTGGTTATTTCTCCTCTCACTTAAAATGGTATGTCTACTTTTCCATTCCATATGGTAATCGTTCTCAACATTGCTACATCTGCTTTTGAGCTTCTTAACCACTTTAGGAAACCAAATTATAGCATTTGGTTTCCTGGAGTTGTTAAGAAGCTCAAAAACTCACCATATCTCTTGTACTGTAGTCACCTTGATTCTAAATGTTACAGATTAATATAATTTTATACATTATGTAGAGGTTTTTAATAAATATTTGTTCGGAGTCCACTGTCCCTTTTAAAGTAGGACTTTTTTTTCTTCTAATTTATATATATTTTTAATTATTGTATGTTTTAATCCTTCATAATTTAATATTATTTTAAGGGGTGGGTGGGCTAGGGTATTGTGATTATGGAGTTTTTATATTGTAAGCCGCCCCGATTGCATTGCAGAGGGGCGGGATAGAAATAAATTTTTTATTATTATTATTATTATTATTATTATTACAGTTTTTAATACCCCTTTGAACTGCAGTCCAACAACATCTGAAGGACTGCAGTTTGCTTGTTCTCTACTACAGATTGATCAGTGAAGGGTTAAGGAAAGCACCAAGATGGCTACCACTAAGTCTCTTCTGTGTTTGAGCAATATAGCCATTGTTTTGGAAATAGCGATAGCATCTTTGCAAGAAGAGGTTGAACTAGGTGGGAATGGATGAGAAGTTTCCTCCATTCACATTTCAGAGCCAGTTTACTAAATTTGCACCCAAAGACAAACCAGAACACATCTAGACACAGAAAGGTGTAGTTCTCAAAGTCTGTGATACTGTTTTGTCTAAACAAGAACATGTATTCCTGCATGGCTGGGGGTTGGGCTAGATGACCCTTGTGGTCTCTTCCAACTCCATGATTCTATGTACAATTTTTTTTAAAGGGATACAAAATTTGGAAATAACGTGTATAGAAAATTGAAAAACTGTTTAAAAAAGAATACATGCATTTGAAGAAGTGTGCATAAGAATACATTAATTAAAATGTGTCTGAAAAATGTATGTACTTTTGAAAATGTGCATGGAAAAAGATATGATTTGCATCCAGTATGGCAAAAGAACAACAACAAAAACTTTTCCAGAACACAACCTCACAGCCCGGAAAAACAAACAAACAAAAAACAAGGAAAATCAACAAAAACCCAATTTGCAATCAGATATGGAAATATGGCACAACAAACAGTGAGAAAATGAGAAGCTGAATAAAATTGACCAGGATAGGTTTTCGCATTCTTACAACTGGGAAGAGAATGGACAGAGTGGTCTTTGTGGCTGGGGGAAGATGGAAGTTGTACTCAAATACATCTAGAAAATGATGGGTTGGGGACAGCTGTAAGGATTATCCAGCCCACAGTCTTAACCACACCATATCTCGGTGCAACCAACTGCTTTATTTACACACTTATTTAGGAATAAATAAAGTCCCAGTCTGGGGAAAAGACACAGTATAAATAATGTGATGGATATGAATGCATAGATGGAATAGAAAGGAACCACTCTGAACTTCCTTTGATGGATCATTTCTATGGTGAGTAAACATTATATGAGTACTGTTAGTTCAGAATAAAAGCCTTCCCAGGCCAACTTTCTGAAGTCACTGAGATCGCAAACCCTCTGTTGTCCTTGAAATATCATTAGCAGAGCCCATTACTGAGACCAGATGGCAGTGACTTAAAGAAGGAACATACAGGCGTACATAGCTGCCCCATAAGATGAAACACCAGAAATGCCAATTTGAGGCACACTCTACGGCTCTGAATGGGTTACCCACTGGGACCTGTGAGACATTAAGCGCCAAAAGGCACAAAGAATCGCAACATGTTCATAGGCCAAAAGGTTCACCACTGGGCTGGAGTGCCTTCAGTCAAGCAACTGACCATTTCCATTGTGTCTGAGGTGTTCTCTTTAGCATCTGAATCATCCTTGATAAGATGCTGAATGGAAAATGAGATATAAACCACTCAAAACAGTTTATATATTCTTGAGAGTAAAAAGAAGTTCTTAAAGTATCTACTTAAAAAAAAACCCACTATATATGCCCTCCTACAGACTTTACTCTGTGGTGAGAAATTATTTTTTTCCAGGAACACGTTTAAGCGGGCTCAGTATCTTAAGGGTGTTCTAATTAAATCATTTTTACTGTCTATTTAAACAAAATGGAAGAATTCTGACTGCAAACATTAAGAGTCTTTAAAAAACTGTCAGCAGCTTTCTTCCTGCATTCTGTTTGAGCATCACAACATCTAAGCATTTGTTCCTAAAACAACTTTCCTCAAAGGCTCTGAGGCCAGAAGAATCAGCATATCTCTCTGTTTTTGTTTACTTCATGTTTGAATAACACTCACAATCGTCCACCTCCTCGGTAAATGTTACAAAACTAACTTGAGCTCAGCTTGATGACAGGGAACTTAGTGTGAAAATAAAAATAAAACCCCTTTAAAACACATTTTAATAAGGCACATGGAAAATAATTTTAAAAATGCAGCTGTGACTTTTTGCTGTGACTCTAATTTAAAATTTAAAAATATTTAAATCAGATGCAAGGATATTGTTTTTACTGCTAAGTATAGTAGTCTAGTACATTTTCTTAGTGATACCTTTATTTCTTCCATGCTACATTGGAAACAAATGTAATGGAAAGATGACAGAGGAAGAGTGTATGACATTGTTACTCCTTGTAACAATGACACTGGCTTCTAGGTATGAAATGTGGCAGCTGCAGATGGAATATCTCCTATATTATCATGCATGGGAAGAATACGCTTCTCATGCATAGTCTCTCCATTTTATATGACATTGTACATGACACCAGGGTGGCATATGCAGCCACTATGTTGATAAAGTAGAACAAGGACCAATCTTGCCTAGTTGAATTGTGGCATTTATTACCATAGGATGTAAAGATGACCATCAACTTTGAAAGTTCTCATTGGACAAATGCATGGATGATAGTGCAATCCATGGCCACTAGTCACGATTATATGTATCTCCTACAGAACCAGAGATGTTATACCTTTGCATATCAGTTACTAAGAAACACAAGTAGCAGAGTGCAGCTGTACTTATGTCCTGCTTGTGTGGGCTTCCTATGGGCAGCTGACCAATGTGTGAACAGAATGCTAACTGGATAGGCCTTTGGTCTGATCCAGCATGGCTTTTTCCCCACTTTTGAGTACTCTGTTGTAATGGAAGGTGGGATTTAAGGGCTTGTCTACCCTGGCTTGCCCCCATTCCAGAGCCCTGCAGTCCGGATGATGCAGGGCTTTTGCCCCATTCTGCCCACAGGCAGTCCTGACCACCCCCAGGGAAGATATGGGGCTGTAACGGGGGCAAGTTGGGCTAGGGGCATTTGCAGCATTTTTTAAAAGTGCTCAGTTTATTGTGTTCCTGCCTGGACAGGACAAAGTGGGCCCTGCATATCCGCAGGAGCCTGTCCTGGCAGGCTGGCCTTCACTACTGTTGCCAGTTGATCTTGCTCTGCTGTGTCTGGGCAGCAGGCCTGTAGCATGTGACCAAGACTGATCACATGCAGGGGAATCATTATATGCTGCAGCTGGCTGCCCAAACCCAGCAGAGCAGGGAAAATGGCTGCAGCAGCTGCAGAAATGAGGTGGCAGTCCTGTGTAGACTCCAGCCCTTTTTCTTCATGTAACAGGGGCAGAATGGGCCACCTCTGCACCCAGGATACACTGTCGGGGAGCCGGTATATCCTGGCTGGTATAAATGAGCCCAAAGTTTCATGGAGTAAACAACTGAATATTGGAGAGTCCAGTCATGGTCACCCAGAGGACCTTCTCCACCACCAATCCCAGACTGAGGAATGGCTTACCGGAGGAGATCTGGCACCTTGATGATTTGGGTGCTTCTAAGAAATCTGTTAAGACAGATCTCTTCCGGCAGACCTTTCCAGATTAGGTCAGATGCCTGGCCATTACTTTGATACTCTCTACCTTTATTACTTTTATTCCCTATTTTATGCCTTTTTTTTTCATTTTAAGCATATTTGAATATCTGTATGTTATATTTAAGACTTAACTGATTCATTATTGTAGAGATGTTTTAATGATGTAATGTTTTAACATATGTGTGGTTTTAACATTTGTGTTGTTTTTAACATTATGTTGGATTGTTGTTTTACATGATGTTTGCCGCCCCAATCCTGACGGGAGAGGCAGGATACAAATACAGTTGTCCCTCCACATTCGCGAATTTGACATTCGCGGTTTCGAGTATTCGCGGTTTTGGGAGGGCCCCCCAGGGCCCCCCCAAAACCGCGACACGGGGCCTCCAGAGGCCCCGTGAAAGCCCTGGGAGGGCTGGGAAAGCCTCCGCGGGGCCTCTGGAGACCCTCCGGAGGCCCCGCGAAGGCCCTGTGGGGGGAGTGGGGAGGGCAGGGAAGGCCTCCGCGGGGCCTCCGGAGGGTCTCCGGAGGCCCCGCTAAGGCCCTGGGGGGGGAGTGGGGAGGGCAGGGAAGGCCTCCGCGGGGCCTCCGGAGACCCTCCGGAGGCCCCGCAAAGGCCCTGTGGGGGGAGTGGGGAGGGCTGGGAAAGCCTCCGCGGGGCCTCTGGAGACCCTCCGGAGGCCCCGCGAAGGCCCTGTGGGGGGAGTGGGGAGGGCAGGGAAGGCCTCCGCGGGGCCTCCGGAGACGCTCCGGAGGCCCCGCAAAGGCCCTGTGGGGAAGTGGGGAGGGCTGGGAAGGCCTCTGCGGGGCCTCCGGAGGGTCTCCGGAGGCCCCGCTAAGGCCCTGGGGGGGAGTGGGGAGGGCAGGGAAGGCCTCCGCGGGGCCTCCGGAGGGCCTCCGGAGGCCCCGCTAAGGCCCTGGGGGGAGTGGGGAGGGCTGGGAAGGCCTCTGCGGGGCCTCCGGAGGGCCTCCGGAGGCCCCGCGAAGGCCCTGTGGGGGGAGTGGGGAGGGCAGGGAAGGCCTCCGTGGGGCCTCCGGAGACCCTCCGGAGGCCCCGCAAAGGCCCTGTGGGAAAGTGGGGAGGGCTGGGAAGGCCTCCGCGGGGCCTCCGGAGGCCCCGCGAAGGCCCTGTGGGAAAGTGGGGAGGGCTGGGAAGGCCTCTGCGGGGCCTCCGGAGGGTCTCCGGAGGCCCCGCTAAGGCCCTGGGGGGGAGTGGGGAGGGCAGGGAAGGCCTCCGCGGGGCCTCCGGAGGGCCTCCGGAGGCCCCGCGAAGGCCCTGTGGGGGGAGTGGGGAGGGCAGGGAAGGCCTCCGTGGGGCCTCCGGAGACCCTCCGGAGGCCCCGCAAAGGCCCTGTGGGAAAGTGGGGAGGGCTGGGAAGGCCTCTGCGGGGCCTCCGGAGGGTCTCCGGAGGCCCCGCTAAGGCCCTGGGGGGGAGTGGGGAGGGCAGGGAAGGCCTCCGCGGGGCCTCCGGAGGGCCTCCGGAGGCCCCGCGAAGGCCCTGTGGGGGGAGTGGGGAGGGCAGGGAAGGCCTCCGTGGGGCCTCCGGAGACCCTCCGGAGGCCCCGCAAAGGCCCTGTGGGAAAGTGGGGAGGGCTGGGAAGGCCTCCGCGGGGCCTCCGGAGGCCCCGCGAAGGCCCTGTGGGAAAGTGGGGAGGGCTGGGAAGGCCTCTGCGGGGCCTCCGGAGGGTCTCCGGAGGCCCCGCTAAGGCCCTGGGGGGGAGTGGGGAGGGCAGGGAAGGCCTCCGCGGGGCCTCCGGAGGGCCTCCGGAGGCCCCGCGAAGGCCCTGTGGGGGGAGTGGGGAGGGCAGGGAAGGCCTCCGTGGGGCCTCCGGAGGGCCTCCGGAGGCCCCGCGAAGGCCCTGTGGGAAAGTGGGGAGGGCTGGGAAGGCCTCTGCGGGGCCTCCGGAGGGTCTCCGGAGGCCCCGCTAAGGCCCTGGGGGGGAGTGGGGAGGGCAGGGAAGGCCTCCGCGGGGCCTCCGGAGGGCCTCCGGAGGCCCCGCAAAGGCCCTGTGGGGGGAGTGGGGAGGGCAGGGAAGGCCTCCGTGGGGCCTCCGGAGACCCTCCGGAGGCCCCGCAAAGGCCCTGTGGGAAAGTCGGGAGGGCTGGGAAGGCCTCTGCGGGGCCTCCGGAGGGTCTCCGGAGGCCCCGCTAAGGCCCTGGGGGGGGAGTGGGGAGGGCAGGGAAGGCCTCCGCGGGGCTTCCGGAGGGCCTCCGGAGGCCCCGCAAAGGCCCTGTGGGAAAGTGGGGAGGGCTGGGAAGGCCTCTGCGGGGCCTCCGGAGGGTCTCCGGAGGCCCCGCTAAGGCCCTGGGGGGGAGTGGGGAGGGCAGGGAAGGCCTCCGCGAGGCCTCCGCAGGGCCTCCGGAGGCCCCGCGAAGGCCCTGTGGGAAAGTGGGGAGGGCTGGGAAGGCCTCTGCGAGGCCTCCGGAGGGTCTCCGGAGGCCCCGCTAAGGCCCTGGGGGGGAGTGGGGAGGGCAGGGAAGGCCTCCGCGGGGGAGTGGGGAGGGCAGGGAAGGCCTTCGCGGGGCCTCCGGAGGGTGTCCGGAGGCCCCGCGAAGGCCCTGTGGGGGAGTGGGGAGGGCTGGGAAGGCCTCCGCGGGGCCTCCAGAGACCCTCCGGAGGCCCCGCGAAGGCCCTGTGGGGGAGTGGGGAGGGCCGGGAGGGCCTCCGCGGGGCCTCCGGAGGCCCTGCGAAGGCCCTTTGGGGGGAGTGGGGAGGGCAAGGAAGGCCTCCGCGGGGCCTCCGGATGGTCTCCGGAGGCCCCACTAAGGCCCTGGGGGGGAGTGGGGAGGGCAGGGAAGGCCTCCGCGGGGCCTCCGGAGGGCCCGCGAAGGCCCTGGGGAGGCGGGGGAAAGCGACTATGGGGCCTCCGGAGGCCCCATGGTCGCTATAGCAGGGAAGGGGGGGCAAACAGTATTTGCGGTTTTTCACATTCGCGGGGGTCCGTGGAACGTAACCCCCGCGAATGTGAAGGGACGACTGTAAATCTATTATTGTTGTTGTTGTTGTTGTCATCATCATCCAGTAAGAAGACCCAACCATGATGTTAATCAGGGGTGGGTGGGATGGATTCAGACTAGGGATCCACACAATACTCCCAAATATTTCTCCAGTAAAGGATGTTTTGAAATATTAAGATATCCCAATGAAAAAGATAGTCTATTGCTTGATAGCTTTTTAGCATTTGAGAGTCTTCATGAAAAATGTATAAAATTCATTAAACTGTATGGGAAAAAAAACCTTTGCACAGAAATTGGTATGTTCTGCACAAAAGGCAATGTTTTCTGCACACAACTCTGCTCTTTGCAATTGTTCACAACAAGCTCCCATATGCAAAAAAATTAAAAATCCCCCATAAAAATTCACAAAAACATTCATAATATTGCTCAGTGTGGAGAACTTTTTAAATTTTTTGTTCTTGAATATGCAAATGAAATAAGTGGAGATGTCCATCCTCCTTTGGGTCAATCATTCTTTCACAGCATAAAAGCAGGAAGGACTATGCACACTTTGCTCCAAATTATTTGGGAAAAGGATGCATAATAAACATTATAAATGGCTGTGAATATACTTTGGCTCTCCTGACAGGTGGAAGCTGTGAAAGCAAAACTGAGGAATGAAGCAGAGCTCACCAAATTCTTACAGGAATTTGGCCAAGTATTAATCCCAATGATGGTGAAGTGTTGACCTACAGATCCTATAACATCATGGAGTTTATATTTGTGGCTCACCTGCTAATCATGGGAATCATTATTTTACTCAAATTGAGGTACATAAAAATGCTGGTATAGATGGACATATTCATCCAAAAAAGTGCTGAGACCTCCCAAGAGCACAGTAGACAGTCATATGATTTTACATTTCTTGTTCAAGATGGATTTTCCACATCTTGTATCTAACTGTTGCCTGTCCTTGGAGGAGAGATCTAAAAGACTGTTTGGAGTATACCAAACACAGTTCTCATTAATTATTCCCTCTCCCTCAGCTTTAATTCAGAGATCCACTTACTCATACTTCGTTAAGTAAATGGTTCATGGCATGATTGTATTTACAGAACAGCTTTTCAAGCCTCAAAATGATGGAATGGCTCTGGCAAATAAATAAATAAAAATAAAATACTGCAATCTATCCCACTAGAACATTTTAGCGTTCATAGTGAGCTCATTATGAGGCAGCCTGTGATCAGAGTGTTTTACTTGAGCAAATTATAATTTTAAAATAGCATCTAGATCACGGGAAGTAATAGTGCCACTCTATTCTGCCTTGATCAGGCCTCACCTGGAATACTATGTCCAGTTCTGGGCTCCACAATTCAAAAAGGATATTGACAAATTGGAGCATGTCCAGAGGAGGACGACTAAGATGGTGAAAGGCCTGGAAACCATGCCTTAAGAGGAAAGACTTAGGGAGCTGAGTATGCTTAGCCTGGAAAAAAGACGGTTAAGGGGCAATATGATAGCCCTGTTTAAGTATTTAAGGCGGTGTCATATTGAGGATGGAGCAGGCTTGTTTTCTGCTTCTCCAAAGACTAGAACACAGAGGAATGGATGCAAGCTCCAGGAACAGAGATTCCACCTCAACATTAGGAGGAACTTTCTGACAGTAAGAGCTGTTCGGCAATGGAACACACTCCCTCGGAGCGTGGTGGGGTCTCCTTCCTTGGAGGTCTTTAAAGAGAGGCTGGATGGCCATCTGTGATTTCCTGCGTGGCAGGGGGTTGGACTGCATGGCCATTGTGGTCTCTTCCGACTCTGCAATTCTATGATTCTATGAAAAGAAAACATATCCAAACCTGCAAGATAACTTGTAGGGTTCTTTTTAAATCTACAGTACCATTGGCATATCCAAGCATCTTAAGAAATAAATATAGTGAAATGTCCATTCTTTTATTACATGCAATGTGTATTTAAACAAATAACATAAAAGCAACAGGCCTTAATTTATGCTAACACTTTTAAACTTTTCATTTAACACTGGTTAGCTTTTTCAAGGAATATGTAGCTTGCTTACATTTTGATGCCAATGCAGTTTAACACAAGGGACAAACTTGGCAACAAATTGCTACATATGTACAAAACTTAACAAGATGCAAACTTTCCTGCTCCACCATCCTCAAAACATTTATTCAAAGGACATTTTGCCAGGCTTCTACCAGGTAGCAAGTCCTCTCAATTATTCAGCTTTGAACTGATTGAAATCCATTTGTTGCTGTTAACCCACAATCATGAGGGAGAAGATTGTAATTTCAAAACCCTACAATCATCTAAATGGGTACATCAATTCACAAAGCAAAACTTGTAAGGAACTGGGCAGTACAAATGAACAGTTGGCAACTATTTATTTCTTCAGTAGTAGCTGCACTTTCCCAAATTCATGGTGTTTGCTTGCTTGATTTGCCATACCTAGGGATGGCTAGAGCCTTCTATGTCACTGGTGTGGTGAATCCAGCTATTCCAATGATTAGCTATCTGAGGTGCTGAAGGTATTTTCGGATATGGTGCAGCACCCTGGATAGCTCCATCAAAATCTAATGCAGATTTGCCACACCCCTGATATGTAAGCCACTGGTGAGCCTGAAAGTACCCTTTCTTCACAACTACATTCTAGAATCTCATAGTATTGTAGAGTTCGAAGAGATGATCCACAAGCAGCTAAAAGAAGCTAACCTGTTAATCCTCTGTACTACTGCAGTGTGATTTACTATCATAGTATACTGCAACAAGAAGTGAGTATATGCAAAAGTGAATTAATTACCTCAGGATATTAAGTCAACTCACATGAAAGACAAACCTTTTTCAGCTGAAAAAGTTTTCTGTGCTTCTTAAATTTGTGTTTGCACAGTATTTTTTAAGGGAGACAGAGGGCACACATTGTACACTCACAGTGCCAGAGGGAAGCCAAGCCATGGGTGATACAAAAGGATCAATGGCCAAAGGCAAACAGACATATGGGGGGGGGGGAGATTTGGAGAGAGCCAGGGTAGAACAAGAAAATAAGTTGATTTTAGAAACAGCCAAAGAGCTCTAAGTTGACATTTCTGGCCACCATCTTCTCAGTAATCTCTTCCTGCTTTGATATTGCCTACTGGGAGGATGGTCCCATAGAGAGCCAGCACAAATGTCCCTGAACATTTACATCCTACTTTTTGATTACTTTTTACTTCTTCCCACATCCATTAAAAAAAAAAAAGCACAAGTTCTTTTCATTAATATTATGAAGAAATTTGCATATTTTGGCAAGGTCCTATTTTTTTAAAAATGAACCAAATGAAATTTTCAATCATCTGTAGTCTAAGACAGAGAATGCCCACCTCACAATTTTGTGACTGCCCCCATCTGAGAATTAAAAGTCAATAAGGTGATGAAAATCCATGCTCGGCCACAGAAACCCATTGAGTGACCTTAGGTAAATCACGCTCTCTCAGCCTCAGAGGAAAGCAAAGGCAACTCCCCCGAGCAAACCCTGCCAAGAAAACACCCTGATAGAGTTGTCATAAGTCCCTTAGGATCGTCATGTCAGAAACTCCAGTTGTCCCTCCATATCCACAGATTTAAGTATTCACAGCTTGAAAATATTCTTTAAAAAATAATAATCCAAAAAGCAGACCTTGATTTTGCCATCTTATGTAAGGGACACCATTTTGCTATGCCCTTGCATATAAAGGGACTTGAGTATTCTCTGATTTTGGTATCCATGGAGGGTCCTGGAACCAAACCCCAGTGAATATGAAGGGACAACTGTACTTGATGGCCCTCAAGAACAACAAAGGGCGATAATAATGATGACAACAGGAATACTAATAAGAACAACAATAAAAGTAATAACAGAGAAAGAGGGCTTTATGGGTTCAGATGGTTTAACTTTCACCCTGCATAAAACTTTAAATTTTTGGTAGGAAAATGGTCACAAATATATTAACACCCTCGAAGATGGTAGTACTTTGAACATTGACTGTAACTAATCCATGCCTAACGGGGCTTCAAAAACAGCAACACAGTCCATTTAAGAATGGAATTCATCAGCAGCAGTGAGAATTGGAGCCTAAACCCTTAAAACTCTGGGCTCCTTTTTAAAAAAACATGGACATTGCAATTTAATTCCCTGCATGTTTACTTGGAAGGAAGTATCACTGGATTCAATGGGACTCAAGGTAACCCCCTATATTTTGATCACTGTGGGAAATCTCTGGTGCAGCATACATCTTTTCTCTATCTTATCTATCTGTCTATCTATCTATCTTTCTATTTTTAGATAAAATCAGAATCATTAGGTTAGAAGTGGGCAAAGTGTGACCCTCCAGATATTGTTGGACTGTTAACTCCCAGCATTCACCACCAAAGGTGATGCTGGCTAGTGCTGATGGGCACTTGTTGTTGCGTGCATTCAAGTCATTCCCAAGTAATGGTGATCTCTAAGGGGGATCTATCACTGGTTTTTCTTGGCATGATTTATCCCAAGGAGGTTTGTCATTCCCTTCCTCAAAAGTGGACAGAGTGTCTTGCCCAAGGTCACCCAGTGTGTTTCCCTGGCTAAGTGGGAATTTGAAGCCTGGTCTTCCAGAGTCATAGTCCAACACTGAAATGATATCCCACACTGCTTTGCAGTGTTGCATTAGGCACACCACCACCACCCCAAAAAAAGAAAAAAAAGAAAGAAACAGAAGGAGAGGTTAAAAGCACAGATGTAAATCTGTTTGGGAAACACAAGCAGATCAGAGTTCCCAGATACAGGTGCATAGGCATTTCTGACACTGAAACATATATTATGTGTCAATAAATATAAGACATCAAGTGTCATGGAATCATAGAATCATAGAATTGCAGAGTTAGAAGAGATCACAAGGGCCATCCAGTCCAACCCCCTGCCAGCAGGAAATCACGATCAAAGCATCCATGACAGATGGCCATCCAGCCTCTGTTTAAAGACCTCCAAGGAAGGAGACCCCACTACGCTCCGAGGGAGTGTGTTCTACTGCCGAACAGCTCTTGCTGTCAAAAAGTTCCTCCTAATGTTGAGGTGGAATCTCTGTTCATGGAGCTTGCATCCATTGCTTCGTGTTTCAGTCTCTGGAGCAGCAGAAAACAAGCTTGCTCCATCCTCAACGTGACACCCCTTCAAATACTTAAACGGGGCTATCATATCACCCCTTAACCGTCTTTTTTCCAGGCTAAACATACCCAGCTCCCTAAGTCTCTCCTCATAAGGCATTGTTTCCAGACCTTTCACCATTTTAGTCGCCCTCCTCTGGACATGCACTAATTTGTCAATATCCTTTTTGAACTGTGGTGCCCAGAACTGGACACAGTATTGTAGGTGAGGTCTGACCAAGGCAGAATAGAGTGGCACTATTACTTCCCTTGATCTAGACACTATACTTCTATTGATGCAGCCCAGAATCGTATTGGCTTTTTTAGCTGCCGCAACACACTGTTGACTCATGCTCAACTTGTGGTCTACTAGGACTCCTAGATCCCTTTTGCACGTAGTCTCATTCAGCCAGGTCTCCCCCATCCTATATCTATGTATTTCATTATTTTGCCCTAAGTGCAGTACCTTACATTTCCCCGTATTGAATTACATTTTGTTAGCTTTGGCCCAGCTCTCCAGTCTATCCAGGTCATCTTGAATTTTGATCCTGTCCTCTAGGGTATTAGCTACTCCTCCTAATTTGGTGTCATCTGCAAATTTGAAAAGTATGCCCCTAATTCCATCATCCAAGTCATTGATAAAGATGTTGAATAGTTGAATAGAACCCTGTGGCACCCCACTGGTCACATCTTTCCAAGAAGAAGAGGAGCCACTGCTGAGCACCCTTTGGGTTCGACCGGTCAGCCAATTACAAATCCATTTAACAATTAACTCTTCTAGCCCACATTTTACAAGCTTGTTTGCAAGAACGTCATGGGGAACCTTGTCAAAGGCCTTACTGAAATCAAGGTATGTGATATCCACAGCGTTCCCTTCATCTATGAAGCTGCTAATTTTATAAAAAAAAAGAGATCAGATTAGTCTGGCATGACTTGTTTCTCTGAAACCCATGTTGACTTTTTGTGATTATGACATTCCCTTCTAAATGTTCACAGACTCTCTGTTTAATTTTTTTTTACTATTAATTTTTAAAAGAGATTTTTCCATACGATGTCCACTTCATAGTTCCATAGTTTCGCACATCTTACAATTTATACACTGCTTATATGTGGACATTTCAATAAAACATTCAGCTTCCTCCGTACCATAGCTCATTGAGATTCCTCTATCGTTATTCTTTATCTTATCTTCCCTTAATCTCTTCCCAATTTAGCTCATCCTGCTGTTAATTTACCAGAATTGTTACTATCCCTTTCATCTTCCATCCCTCGTTGCCTCCTATAGCCTTCTATAGGATCGTTTGTTTAATTCTGTTGTGCTTTTCTTTTTGTTTTAATTCTGCAACTACTAGCTCATATTATATTCCACCTTTTTTTACAGTTACTCGTTAAAGGAGCCCACTCCCTTTCCAATTCCTCCTTTGGTTTTTTATTCAATATGTGGGTTAGTGTATCACTATCTCTCATATCTAATGCCCTTTTTAGCCAAGCGTCAATTTGTGGCATTTCTCTATTTTTCCATTTAGCCGCTACATTAATATGATCTGCTCTAGAATCTTCCTTGGTATTGATGTCAGAATAACTGGACGATAATTGTTGGGATCCTCTTTTTTCCCCTTTTTGAAAATGGGGACAACGTTTGCCCTTCTCCAGTCTGCTGGGACTTCTCCTGTTCTACAAGAGTTCTCAAAGATTATTGCCAATGGCTCTAAGATCATATTTGCCAGCTCTTTTAATACAATTGGATGTAGTTCATCTGGTCCTGGAGATTTAAATTCATTTAGATTAAGAAGGTATTCCTGTACTACCTCTTTGCTTATTCTGAGCTGGATTTCCCCTATTGTGTCCTCTGTTCCTTTATCCTCATGTTGGTCACCCTTTTCCTTTTCTGAAAACACCGAGGCAAAGAAGGTGTTGAGTAATTCTGCCTTTTCTCTGTCCCCTGTTAGCATTTTGCCATCTTCTCCACATAGTGACCCTACCATTTCCTTCTTCTTCCTTTTGCTGTAGACGTTCCCCAAAACGCCCCCTTTTATTGTTCTTAACTTCTCTAGTGAGCTTGAGCCATTCTGCACTTTAGCTTTTCTGACTTTACTCCTACACGTGTTCGCTATCTGTTTGAATTCTTCTTTGGTGATTTCCCCATTTTTCCATTTCCTATACATGTTCCGTTTAAAACTTAGCTCCATTGAAAGTTCTTTAGTCATCCATCCTGGTTTCTTGAGGCACCTCCCATTTTTCTTCCTCATTGGTAATGTTTGAAATTGTGCCTTCAGCATCTCCCTTTTGAGAAAGTCCCATCCATCTTGAGGTCTCTTTTCTTTTAATATTCCTGACCATGGGATCACCCCCAGTATTTCCCTGAGTTTATTGAAATCAGCTCTCCTAAAGTCGAGAATGCGTGCCTGACTATGCCTGGCTTCTCCTTTCCATTGTATAACAAACTCCAGGAGAACATGATCACTCTCACCTAAGGATCCCACCACTTGTACCCCATTAACCAGGTCATCTCTGTTGGTTAGGATCAGATCTAAAATAGGTGACCCCCTTGTTGCCTCTTCCACCTTTTGGACCATGAAATTGTCTGCCAGGCAAGTCAGGAATTTGCTAGACCTTGAAGTTTTGGTTGAGTTAGATTTCCAGCAAGTATCAGGATAGTTGAAGTCACCCATCACTACTACATCTCTCCTTTCTGCGTGTGTGGTCATCTGTTCTAGAAAGGCATCATCGAATTCCTCCATCTGACTTGGGGGTCAGAGTCCCACAATAACATCCCTGTTGTTTCCCTCCCCTTTAATTTTTATCCAGATGCTCTCCACCTGGCTTCCAGTATTGATGTCATGGATCTCTTCACTGGTATAAATATCCCTGACATATAATGCTATTCCTCCTCCTTTCCTGTTTGGCCTGTTTCTTTTATAAAGGTTATACCCCTCTATTCCTTATTATTTATTTATTTATTTATTTATAACCCACTCTTCAGCCACAAGGCTATCAAAGTGGCTTACAAATTGTTTTAAGCAATAGCTATTTACACATCTACACTGCATTAAACAGTTTTCCAATATGTTAGCTAATTGCCCCCACAAACTGGGTACTCATTTTACCGACCTACGAAAGGATGGAAGGCTGAGTGAACCTTGGAGCCCACTGGAATAGAACTTGCAACGTGGTGGCTTGCAGTACTGGTATTTAACCACTGCGCCACCAGGGCTCCTACGTTCCAATCATGCGACTCATCCCACCAGGTTTCAGTAATGCCTATTATATCATATTTGTTTTGTAGTGCTAGGAGTTCAAGTTCATCTTGCTTATTGCAATAACTGATATTGCAACATGTGGTCCTTTCTAATAAGTAAACCTGGATTGGACTGCAGCCTTAGCTCTCTGCTGGTATGTATCTCTATTATCAGAGTAGAAGGGACATAAGGACTGAAGTATTATGAGCTATCATTTAAATGCACAATGTGACTCATCCTAGGCATGGAACCACACTTGTTTAATGGGGACAAACAGGTGTTTTTGTGGGATAGTGACATTTCTATCCATTTTGGAAAAGCATCTGCCACTTGTTTCTACTTTTCTCTGCTCGGGGGCTGCATGATACTCTGATGTTTGGAAACATCTTCTTGGAATGAGTATGAAATGCATTTCTGACAGCAACCTCTATGCATTTGTTGTCATATTTAGCTACTCTCCTACTCTGTACTCACTTTCTTCGGTGACTTACCTTAAGAAAATCCCATGCTATTGGAATGAAGACTTCTGAAATCACTTGAAATCTCCTTTCTTCTTAAATGAATTCAACTTAGGGTCCTTTCATGCTACACAAGTATACTGTTACATTTCCATTTTAACTGCCCTAGCAACATCCTGTGAAATTCTGGGATTTGCAGTTTAGGGACAGAGCTCTCTACTCAGTCTGAGAACTCTACAAACTACAGACCTCAGGATTCCACAGAACAATGGCATGTCGGTTAAAGTGGAATCATAGTGCTAAAATTATCTTGTGTGAAGGGAGCCTTAGGTCCCACAAATGTCAACAAATCCTCAAGAAGGCTGAGAATCACTGATGCTTAATCATCATAAGAAGCCCAAGAGACACAATGCCTGTGAGACACGTTTGGCTCAAGGGTGAGAAAATACCTGACTGGAGATGGACCTTCTCAAGCTCAGTTCCCTATAATTACAGGGATTTTAGTTAACAGTCAATGGAGAAGATCCTTACCTAGAGACATGGAGTCTGGCTGCCACTCAGATAAGGCAATACTGAGCTTGATAGGCCAAAGATCTACTTCGATATATGGCAGCTTCATTCATTCAAAGACACTTAGTACAGTTGTCCCTTCACATTCGCTGGGGTTTGGTTCCAGGACCCCCCGTGAATACCGAAATCCGTGAATACTCAAGTCCCATTATATGCAATGGCATAGCAAAATGGTGTCCCTTATATGAGTTGGCAAAATCAAGGTTTGCTTTTTGGATTATTATTTTTTAAAGAATATTTTCAAGTCGTGAATACTTAAAACCGTGAATGCCAAATCCATGAATGTGGAGGGACAATTGTACAACATTACAACTGAGCAGGAATGAAGTTTTGGGTCTCTCAAACCACCAGTTGCTAAACCTTTAAGAACTCTGTCTGTGTTTGAATCCTATGAATTCAGCCACCTTTGAAGCACTGATTAAGGTTGGCATTCTCTCCCTCGCTCCCTCCAATAACTTTGTCATCTCATTTATATGCCAGGCAGGTACAAAATTGTCCTCTCAATGCTGAGAATTACTCTACGTATTGAATTTGGCTGAATTGTCTATTCTTACTATTATGTATCTTGGACTGCTGGCATTATCAAGCCCTGAGCAGGCTCAAACGCATGGCTACTGGGTTGCGTTCAGCTTGGTGCATCACAAAGTGTAACTGCCTGTCAGATCTTAGAAAAGTTCCATGCTTGGGCTACAACTCCCAGCATCTCCCACCTAATACAGCCACAACTTTGTAAAACTTTGTAGCCAAGCAGAAAAGAATGCAACTCTGGGGGGTTGAATACACGATGGAAAAAATCCTCTAATAATTCGAACTGAATGCCATTGGTCCTGATGGACGAGAAGGAGGGGGGCTGAAAACTCCAAATGGATCGCTATAACAGCTTTTGCTGTTTCTAGCAATCCTTTTTAAAAAGTGTGCAAAGAAGTGCACAATTGGTCATCTGATCAACCAATTCAAAAAGGGGCACACAGCAGAGTTTAAATCTGATTGGGTGGACCTCAGAGGGGGCAGGCTCAAAAGGGAAGGCTTGCAATGCAGGAGCCGCCACTGTCGTTCTTTGAGTTGATAGATGGGGAACCCAGAGCTCTCCAAGCGCTCCTCTGTCTCTGTGTGTGCATGTGTGTCTCCCCCTCTCCCGCTCCATTGCCTCCCTCTCTCTTCCACTGCCTCTCTCAATCTCCATCTATGTGTGTGCGTGTCTCCCCCTATCCCCCTCCCTCCATCGCCTCCCTCTCTTTTCCAGAAACTGAAAAAAGGGGCGACCCAGAGGGAGATTTTCCACTGGCAATTCACTCACAGCCACCATCTATTCTTGGGGGAATGCTCCATGTGAACTACAAACTCGGGTACTTTTCCCATCACCGATCTTGCGAATGCATCATGGGCACAAATGGGCACTGGAGCGAAAGTGAGGTAAGGCAATATTTTCCGGAAATAATTCTCCCATCCAGCCGACCCCTGGGTTTCCTGAACAGGCCATGCTAGCTCAGCTCTAGGCCAAATAAGTAACTTTTCCAAGCTCTGACTGCCTCTATTAAATGGCAAATATGAAAAGCAGCCCAAAGTTAGAATGTGGAGAGGAAAGGTCCTTTATCAAGAGTGGGACTCTGTAGGAGTTATTTGTACTTCCAACCTTTAAAAAGGTCAAAATAATGTACACCACTACCATAATCATGTGTCTGTTTATATACAGTGGCCATCAATTCTTCTCTACCAATAGTTATGCCTTTAAAAATTGATGTTTTAAATTAGGCTTGCCATCTAGAAATGGAAACAATGATTTTAATTAAATAAAATAGCATGCTCCCCTACCAATCTTTACCCTCATCCAATCCTGAAGAACAAATGTTGCTCATTTTCTCTGGCTAATAATGCAGAATGCTATAATCCTTTTCAAGCTGATATATCAATCATAACCAGCTATATAGCCTGTCACATGGCAGCACAGCATGAAGCGTGAATCTGGTAAATTAAAAAGGCCCATATAAATGTTTCTTTCTCTGTGTGTCCTGTTTGGTTTGCAGAATGTGCTAAGCACTAACCCGAACAACTGAATGACATCCTAAAAAACAAAAACAAAGAGGTAGTGTGGATCTACACTGTGATACAATCTTAACAGTTTCATATCCAGTGAAAGACCCAAATGCCTCTTCTTTTGTGTCATTGACACAGCTTACCAGTTTGGGAGCTGCTCTCTGCTGTATTTGGTATCATTACTGTAAATGGCCAGAAATTAAAATATTTTACTGATGTGAATTTTTATCAGCATCAGGTGTATTCCCACACACACACACTAAGTTGCCTTGACTTCAAGGGATAGTGAGAAGATGGGGCAAAAATAAACAGGTGTAATACTTTAAAAATATCAATTCCTCAATTCCCACCACTTGCTAATCTTCCCAGCTTCTCAGCTCTCTTACTGACCTAGTCCCATTATTCACTGCTGATCACACTGGCTTGTATCAACTCCTTGGACGTGATTAACCTAACCTAATCTATTAGTTCTTAGTGCCAGGAACCAGACCAGGCTAGGGAAGGGCATAAAAAACTGCTTCCTACAAGTTTGGCAAGATTAGGTTTCAGGGCTACAATTCCCAGAATCTCTTGGCCAGTGCAGTAGGTATAGTGCGAAAAAGCTATCTTTTCAGGCTCTGGCTTTATTGAAAATTAGTCCTTTGGATTTATTCCTTTACACTATCTACTTTGACTGGCAGCAGATCTCCAGGGTCTTAGCCAAATCTATGGCTGCTACCACACTGCAGAAATAATGCAGTTTGACACTGCTTTAACTATCATGGCTCTATTCTATGGAATCCTGGGATTTGTAGTTTGTTGAGACACCAGAGATCTCTGACAGAGAAGGCTAAATATCTCACAAAGCTACAAATCCCAGAATTCCATCACATTGAGCCATGGCAGCTAAAGAGTTGTCAAACTGGATTATTTCTGCAGTGTGGCAGCAACCTAAGTTTTTCTCATCTTTGTCATCCAGCATTCTTTGTAACTGGAGAAGCCAGGCACTGGACATGGGACCTTGAGCATGCAAAGCATGTACCCTACTACTGAACTTGGCTCTTCCCTTCCTTCGGAGTTCCAGCCCTGTGAATCACCTTACCTGTAATATGGTAGCTAACTTGGTGGTTGATGACAGATGTATCCTCATCCCATGTGCTGAGGACAGCCACAACTTCACCAGGTGAGTCACTCTCTTTCACGGAACCCCTGTACATATCATGCTCAAATACTGGGCCATTGTCATTGATGTCCGTCACTGTGACAGAGATTAGTGCAGTTGATGAAAGAGACAAGGTTTCTCCCAGGTCAGAAGATACCACTGTGAAGGCAAAAGTGGGATTCTTCTCATGGTCCAAGTCTTTCAAAGTGCTGATCCAGCCACTGTTGCTGTCAATGGTGAACACCTCTGTGATTTTGTCAGCCTCTGCTTCTGCCAAGAGAGAGTAGGTGACTTGACCATTTGCCCCCCAGTCTGCATCAGTTGCTTTAACCTGAATCAATTTAGTTCCTATTGGCATTCCTTCCATTATGATGGCTTCATAGCTGGCTGACTCAAACACAGGTTTGTTGTCATTAATGTCCAGAACTTTAATATCCACATCCACCGTTAGAACAACATCCACTTTATCTAATTGTATGGTTGCAGCAACTTTGAAGTGAAAGGCAGAGTTTGTTTCATGGTCAGGCCTCTTGTCAAGTTTTATGAGGCCAGTATCTCGCTCTATAATAAAAACTCCATCCTTGTTGTTTTCTGTCAGCTCACCATTTACTGTGCTATAGGTGGCCCCCTGATTGGGCAAAACATGCAGGGCATCAATGGCGCTACCTATAGCTGTGTCTTCTGACACTGTAAAGGAATACTGGGGTTGAGAAAATGAAGGCAAGATGGTTTCTGGAGGTAAAACATGAATGTACACAGGGATAAGGGAGTGTTTTACAGGAATGCCACCATCAACTGCTTTGACAAAGAAGGAGAGCACTGTGTTTTTAAGCTGGTTAAAATTACCCTTGGTTACCATCCATCCATTGTCAGGGTCAATTTCCAGTAGATCTGCAACAGAAACGGAAGCCTCACTGTATAGCGAATAGGCAATCCTTGCATTTGCACCATCGTCTGGGTCAACCGCTTGGACCTGGGTGACCAAATGACCTTTCCCAACATCTGCTTTGACACTTGCCCTGTACTCTAGCATCATGAACTGGGGAGCATTGTCATTCTCATCCACCACTATGACTCTCACAGTGCAGAATGTGGTTCTTCCTCCTCCATCAAGGGCTCTCAAAAATATGGTGATGTCACCTTCTAAAGGGATCTCTCGATCAAGTTTCTCAGTTGTGATAATTTGCCCATTGTTATCAATGAAAAAACGGTCCTTGGCAAAATCATTTATGATCAAATAACTTATTTGTCCATATATGCCTGAATCCCCATCTGTTGCTTTTACATGTATTAATTTGGTCCCTGGGGGAGAATTTTCTCTAACCTCTGCCACATAAATACTCTGCGAGAACACAGGGCTATACAAGTTAGCTCCAAGAATCCGAATATGGACTTGGGCTGTGCTTGTGAACAAACCATCAGAGACAGAGACATTTAAACTATACATTGACTCCATCCTTTGCTTCCGGTGGTTTGAAAGAGTGATGATGCCACTCTTACTGTCCATCACAAAACTTGTACGGTCATTTCCGGACAAGATACTGTATTCCAGTCGGTCAAAATCGGAGCTGTCTGCATCAGAGGCTTGGACGCAAGTCACAAAATGACCTCGAGGAGCAAGCTCACTGACATATGATTCATATATCAGCTGGTTAAAAATGGGAGGATTGTCATTCATGTCTGTCACAAAGATGCTAACTAGGACTTCACTGCTCAATGGCGGGAATCCATTATCAGTGGCCCTCACTTTTAAACTGCATTGCTGCATCAGCTCATGGTCCAACAAACGGGCTGTTAGGATCAGACCGCTGGTGCCATCAATATGAAAATAATCTGTGCTGTTGAAGGTGTCCTGGACTATCTGATACTGGATAATTTTGTTATTCTCAGAATCTGCATCAACAGCAACAATCTGCAAGACAGGCGTTCCAATCAAAGATGCTTCAGACAAGGTGGCATTATAGGCAAAATGTTCAAAAACTGGAGCGTTGTCATTGACGTCATTGATAATCAAGTCCACTGTGACTTCAGCTCGGGCACCAGTGAGCGCATCGCTGGCTCTCACTGTCAGCTTGAAAATGGGGTTTACTTCATAGTCTAATGGACTGATGACACTGAGAACTCCAGTGTCAAAATCAATGTTGAACTGATTATAGGGATCTCCGTCTACAATTATGTAAATGATACCCTGACCTTCCGGACTGGTAGCGTTGATGCTCAGAATTGGGGTGTGCATTTCTATGTCTTCATTTACAGAGGCTGTATAGAAAGGCTTGTCGAAAACGGGCATCGCTTTGTTAACTATTGTAATAGGCAATTCTACGGATGCTGACAGTGATGGATTGCCTCCATCCTTAGCGATGACAATAATTAAATACTCTATGTTTGATAAGTCAGAATTAAAGGCAGCTTTTAGTGTGACACTGCCAGTCTGCCTGTCAATTTCAAAGTGCCCATAGTCCTCCTTCAGCAGGTAAGCAACATCGCCATTCGCACCTTTATCTTTGTCAATAGCTGTCACTCGGTATATCAGGGCACCAGGATCAGCCTCAACTTGTACAGCCGCATAATATGGAAGTCCAACAAACACAGGAGCATTGTCATTGATATCTTCAATGTGAACTCTGACCACCACCCTAGCTACCCGAAGATGATCCAGTTCACGGCTAGCCTCGACCACTAACTCGTACAATTCCTGTTCTTCTCTGTCAAATGGAATGCCAGTAGTTTGAATGACACCCAAGGTGGATTTGATCTTGAATTTGTTCCCAGGATTTAATATACTGTACTTCAAGGGCTCATTTAGACGGTTTCCAACTGCATTGACCACTGCTACTTTTGTGATATTGGTGCTGTTTTCTGAGATGGATGTAGAATAAAGGCTTTGAGTGAAGTGGAGGCCACTGTCCATGGCTTCCTTGACCATTATGGTCACGACAGCAGTGCTATAGAATTTCCCATCAGATACTTTTGCTATAAGCATATAACGATCTTTGGAAAGACTGCTATTTTTTATAGTCACTGCTCCTGAAAGAGGATCAATGAGAAAATATTCTGTGTTTCCTTCAATAAGGCTGTAAGTCATTTCACTAGGGACTTCTGAATCTGGGTCTGCAGCCATGACTTTAAGAACCTCAACTCCAACATAAGTTGGCAGAAGCAAGACAGTCTCAAACATGGCCTGACTGAAAACTGGAGGATTGTCGTTGACATCTGTTACATCAATAGTAACTTCAACTGGACTTTCTGCAGTAAGCTGTGGGTTGCCACTGTCTCGGACATGGACGTGAAAATGGAAATGTGCAATGGTTTCATGATCTAAATCAGCAATAGTTCTAATTGCACCTGTACTGGAGTCTACTGTAAAATACTTTTTAGCAGTAGATTCAACAATCTGGTAGACAAGCAATGCATTTTGATTGCTGTCTGCATCTATGGCTCGTATTACTAGCGGGTTGTTTTCTAAGCTCCGGACAATGCTGTTTACAGGTGCAGCTTCACTGATCTTGCCTGAATATTGTAAGAAAAGGAAGACTGGTGGGTTGTCGTTTTCGTCCACAATCTGGATGTTCACTGTAGCATTTGATGCCATCCCTGCCATGTTTGTAGCTTGGACAGTGAGTTGGTAAGAGGAAGTGCGCTCATAATCCAGAGGCTTTTGACTAGTGATGACTCCTGAGTAGGGGTTTATAGCAAAGGCTCCGTCAGTGTTGCCATCTTTAACCTCATAAACTAGCGTAGACTGACTGATTGCTGACACCAAGATAACTGACGTTCCAAAGTCAACATTTTCATTCACTTCAGCTTGCCATTCCTTGTGCGTGAATTTTGGGTGAGAGTTGTCTGACATGGTGACAGATATGCGGACAATGGCTGTGGCTGACAGTGATGGAGAGCCCTGGTCCGACACTTTGACTGATAGAACAAACTGGCTCATGGCAGTTAAGTCTGGTTCCTTCAACACGGTGATGATGCCTAGAACAGGCTCAATCTTGAATGTGTTCCCAGTATTTCCTGAAAAGAGCAGAACAGGAATTTATGTTAAAAGCAGATCGTCAAAATATAAAGTCAGATAGTAATATGGAAGCCCAGAAAACTTGCTGATTTCAAATTGTGTGCAAGGCTGCATTTATGAATAAAAATGCACTTGGACAGACTTCCCACAAAAGATAGGTTCCCCACAAATGACAACATCAAGAAAATTAAGGAGATATGCAAAGTAATTTTTAAACTCTCATAACTTTCCCCAAGGAATCACAATCAGATTTCAAGTATACAGGGAGAACTCTTTTAGGAACAACTGGATCTCTACAACATTGAAACAATAACTGCTAGCTTTCTCTGAAGAAGTCAGGATTGTGTGAGGCTATAAACCAGGGATGGCCAAATGTTGAATCATGGAGTTGGAACGGGTCCTATGGGCCATTGAGCCCAACCCCTGTTCAGTGCAGGATCTCCAGAGAAAACATCTCCAGTAGGTAGTTTGTCCATCCTCTTTTTGAAGACATCCAGAAAAGGAGACCCCACCATTTCTCTTGGCAGTTGGTCCATTACTGACCCACTCTTACTGTCAAGAGGTTCTTTGTAATATTCAATTAAAATCTACTCCCCTGTAACTTAAAACCATTAGACCTGGTCCTACATCTGGGGCAGCAAAGAACAGACCTGCCCCCTCCTCTCAGTGAAAGCCCCTGAGGTACTTAGATAGGGCAATCATGTCTTCTGTGAAGTTGAAAGCTTTCACAGGTGGCAGCCATAGATTTTCCTTGGTGTTTTTCCGGGCTGTGAGGCCGTGTTTTGAAATAGTTTCTTTCTGATGTTTCGCCTGCATCTGTGGCTGGCATCCTCGGAATATGGTTGGGTAGGTGTGTGTGTGTAGTTTATATGCTGTGAACCCCTGTTGGGGAGTATATGTAAATTTGTGTAATTGAATGGTTAGTTTCTGGGTATAGAAATGCAAGGCTCGTTAGTGTCTGTTTGGCTAATGGTTGGTTGATGGGCCATTATCTGCTGGTAATCCTCCTGTCCCTGGGTGGAAGTCCTTTGTAAGTGTTGAATTTTGATTCTATTGTATTTCAAAACTGGGAGCCATATTTTGTTTCCTTTTAAGGTTTCTTCTTTCCTGTTGAAATTGTCCAGGTGTTTGTGGATTTCAATAGCTTCTCTGTGCATTCTGACATGATAGTTGTTGGCCTGGAGGACAAACTAAGGAACCTAAACTGGGCCCTACAGGCTAACGGTTACTCCGGATCAGACATCACAAGAGCAGCCAGGCCCAGAAAAAACCACAGGAATGAAGAAGAAAAACAGCCACCCAAAGGGAAGGTATTTTTACCATACATCAAAGGAGTCACAGACAGAACAGGGGAACTGATGAGGAAACACAACCTCCAAACAATCTATAAACCAACCAAAAAAAATTCCAAGAAATGCTACGCTCAGCAAAGACAAAAGAGACCCTCTCACAGCTGCAGGAGTTTACCACATATCATGCAGCTGTGGACAAGTTTACATAGGGACCACTAAACACAGTGGGCAAACACGAATCAAGGAACATGAGAGACACTGCAGACTGGGCCAACCAGAAAAATCAGCAGTAGCAGAACATGTTATAAACCAACCTGGACACAAAATGCTATTTAAAAACACAGAAATTCTGGACCAGGCCAACAACTATTGTGTCAGAATACACAGAGAAGCTATTGAAACCCACAAACACTGGACAACTTCAACAGGAAAGAAGAAACCTTAAAAGTAAACAAAATCTGGCTTTCAGTTTTGAAATAGAATAGAATCAAAAGTCAACACTTACAAAGGAATTCCACCCAGGGACAGGAGGGTTTCCAGCAGATAATGGCCCATCAACCAGCCATTAGCCAAACAGACACTAACGAGCCTTGCATTTCTATACCCAGAAACTAACTATTCAATTACACAAATTTACATATACTTCCCAACAGGGGTTCACAGCATATAAACTCCACACACACACCTACCCAACCATTCTCTGAGGATGTCAGCCACAGATGCAGGCGAAATGCCAGAAAGAAACTATTTCATAACATGTCCTCACAGCCCGGAAAAAAACCAAGGAAAATCTAATTATGTCTTCTCTTCACCAAGCCCACAGACTGCCCTCAAGTCTTCTCTTCACCAAGCTGGTGTCCAGATCCTTCAACCTTTCCGCAGATGTTTTATTCTCCATTCCTCTTATCATCCTTCTTGACCTTCTCTGAACCCACTCCAACTTGTCTATATCCTTCTTAAAATGAGGCACACAGAACTAAATGCAATACTCCAGATGAGGCCTGACCAGTGCAGAATAGTCCCAGGGGGACTAATAGTTCCTTTGACTGAGAAACTATGCTTCTTTTAATTCAGACTAAAATAGGATTTGCCTTCTTTGTTGAAGCATCATATTTTAGTTTATTTTAGTCCTTTCAAATTGGGTTTCTATCTTTCAATGTATTAGCCATCCCTCCTAGTTTTGTGTCACCTGGAAACTTGAAAAGGATTTCCTCCACCTTACCATCTAAGTCATTGATAATATTGAAGAATAATGGCCCCAGGACTGAATCCCGAGGCCCTCCACACAAGACCTCTTTCAGACTGAAGCTCAGCCATTGATGCTGGTTCTCCAAGCATGGTTATTTCCAAAATGTGGTGGGTTCAGGGTGTCCTGGGACCCTCTGGGGTCTGCCCAGACTGCCAAAAATAGCAAATACTCATATATACCTGGAAGTGCATTTATGATTTTGCAAAATGGGCATTTATTTGATGCTAAACAGTACATAACATGGGATGAAATCTATTTGAAACATGAATTGCCAATCCTTACAGCTACTAGTAGAGGTAAGTAATTCTTTTTATCGGTCAAGAAAAGGTAGAGGGCTGAAAAAACAGCCCTGTTGGGGGCTCCTCTGCTATAAATCATTAATTGTCTTGTAGTTGCCAAGTTACAAACTGGTACAGGCATACCTTAGTTAACAACTCCCCCCGCCCGTCAGTGAAGCTTCTTTCTACAAATTCATTTTATACCTCCCCAGCTGCCTGTTCTTCCTTATCCTCTCTCTAACTAGACTTTTTTTCAGCAGCATCAGCATTGGGAAGATGGAGAAGGAGGGCTGGAGAACCACATACTTTCAGTACTGGGTTGCAGCAACATGTCTGCCATGAACAATGCACAAAAACTTGAGCCGGAAAAGAACAGGATTCTATTCTAGCTGGTCGTATTGTAGGCTTGAGTATTTGCCTACAACAGGCAGGGTAAACTGCAGCTGCCACCAGAATCCCTTGCTGAGTTATGTGAACAGCAAAACAGAGAGGAAATGGTAGAGCAGATAACTCTGTCTCACCTGCTACCCTCAGCATGTTTGTGTAGATTTGTTCTCTGCTGCCTCAGATGGTAGAGCCATGTCTCATAGTTTGAAGTTACAGGAGAGTATATTTTGATTGAACATGCAAAGGAACTTCTTGGCACTATGAGCAGTTCAGCAATGGAACCAATTGCCTAGAGAGGTAATGGGTTTCCTTTTCAGGGTGCCTTCAAAAAAAGGCTGGACAGCTACTTGCTGGGGATGCTCTAGCTAGACATTCTGCATTGACTAGGGGGTTGGACTAGATGGCCCATGAGGCCCCTTCCAACTCTATGATTCTATGTTTTAAAAAGGCATAGATCTGTAATTTTGACCACTTAATGGAAATCATAAGAAAAGAAGGTGGTGATGATAGGGGGAAAAAATCATCCTTGGAGGAATTTTGGAAGAAATCTTCAAATGGTCTCTAGAATGTTCAAAATTTTGTTTTTTAAAATTTATGTAAGACTCACCTGACATAGCTGCTTCATTTCACATGTGCATATTGTTAAGTTTTGAACAAAAAGTTTGCTAAAACATATTGAACTGCTGTTCTTTTTTTGTGTAATAACCTATCCCTATTTTTCCCATGCTTTTTTCTGGCTATGGACGTATCAAACTTTCTGTGAAAGTAATGCTGAGGAACACATCTGTTTCATTAACTAAGGTATTCCCATACTTACTTCCTAGCCTAGATGTTATTGACTGCAGCAAATTTAGAAAACTTCCTTATCTATCTCATGGATGAATGCTATTCAGAAATAAGATCCACTGGATTTAATGAGACTTAATCCCAGGTAATTGTGTTCAGAATTGCCATCTCATCCCAAACACAGTTACCTTGGGGTAAATCTCACTGAACCCTGCAAGGTCTATCTTGAAATAGACATGCATAGGATTCTACTGAAAAGGCTGTAACTTTCTAGAGGCCTGTAATGAAAGACTGCGAGTCCACTGAACTTCATTGTGAACAGGCAGTAGGCACAAAATAGCAATAAAAGGCTAACAAATCAATTGCTCAATGCACGAACAAAGATCTATGGTCTCAAATAAGGAGGACTTTAAGCAATTTGAGAGTCCTGTTTCAATGCATCAACAGAATTGAATGAAATAGGGAGAGCAATATTAAACAGAAAAGAAAGGGGGGAAAAGAAAGCCGAAAGGAATTATAATAGCTCCCAAAAGAGATAAAAGAAATTCACGGTAGTGTGGTTTGTTTATTGATCTCAGTGGATGGGGCAAAATGAAGATGAATGATTATTTAGTGAAGATGTAAATGTGCACCGAATAGGCACTGCCTAGGGACTGCTCAGTCCTAGATGGGGTGCTTAAGATAGATGCAGGATATAATAACGAGTTAAGATCAAGAGACTTTTTTGTCAAAGACATACAATGAGGACATAATTAAAAGTTACCAAAAAATAGAGCACTGCTGATACAAACAGCAGACCCTTGTTCTGTTTCTCTCTGTCCCTTTGCTTAATGTGCAGGTGAACCTACTCTGTATTCTGCAATGGAGAATACAGTGCAATGGAGCTGTCCATTCAACATCCCTGACTACTATTTAGGTGAATACATATTGCAAAAGGTTAGTTCAACAGAAAGCTAATATATATTACTGCTCAGTCAGCCTGACATCAATAGTAGGAAAGATTCTAGAGCAGATCATTAACCAGACTTAGAAAGGAATGCCATGATCATTAAAAGTAAATATGGATTTCTCAAAAACAAGTAGTGCCAGACTAATCCTATCTCTTTTTTTGATAGAGTTACAAACTTGATAGATGAAGGGAATGCAGTGGATGTAGTGTATCTTGATTTCAGTAAGGCTTTTGACAAGGTCCCCAATGATATTCTTGCAAAAAAAGTTAGTAACTTGTGGGCTAGACAATGCAATTGTTAGGTGGATTTGTAAGTGGTTGACTGACCAAACCCAAAGGGTAATCACCAATGACTCCTCTTCATCCTGGAGAGAAGTGACCAGTGGGGTGCCACAGGGTTCTGTCCTGGGCCCAGTGCTATTCAACATCTTTATCAATGTCTTGGATGGGGGAATAGAGGATATGCTTATCGAGTTTGCAGATGACACCAAATTAGGAGGGGTAGCTAATACCCCAGAGGACAGGATCAGAATCTAATCAGCAGATTAGAAAGCTGGGCCAATACTAACAAAATGAATTTCAACAGGGAGAAATATAGGATACTACACTTGGGCAGTAAAAATGAAATGCACAGATACAGGGTGGGTGACACATGGCTTGAGGGCAGTACATGAGAAAAGGATCTAGGACTCTTAATGGGCCACAAACTGAACATGAGTCAGCAGTGTGATACAGCAGGTAAAAAAGCCAGTGTGATTCTAGGCTGCATTAATAGAAGTATAGTGTCTAGATCAAGGGAAGTAATAGTGCCACTGTATTCTGCTTTGGTCAGACATCACCTGGATTACTGTGTCTAGTTTTGGGCACTACAATTCAGGAAGGATATTGAGAAGCTGGAATGTGTCCAGAGGAGGGCGACCAGGATGGTGGGAGGTCTGGAAGCCATGCCCTATGAGGAGCAGCTTAGGGAGCTGGGTATGTTTAGTCTGGAGAAGAGAAGGTTGAGAGGGGACATGATAGCCATGTTTAAATATTTGAAGGGATGTCATACTGAGGAGGGACCAAGCTTGTTTTCTGCTGCTCCAGAGACTAGGACACAGAGCAATGGACTCAAACTACAGGAAAAGAGATTCCACGTAAACATTAGGAAGAACTTCCCAACAGTAAGAGCTTTTCAGAAGTAGACTACACTGCCTTGTAGTGTGGTGGAGTCTCCTTCTTTGGAGACTTTTAAACAGAAGCTGGGTGGCCATCTGTCGGGAATGCTTTGATTGTGTATTCCTGCATGGCAGGGGGTTGGACTGGATGGCCCTTGAGGTCTCTTCCAACTCTTCTGATTCTACGATTTGTACAGGTTGATTCTCCCTTATACAAAATGCTTGGGGCCAGAGGTATTTTGGAATATTTCAGATATTGGAATACTTGCATATACCCATAATGAGGTATCTTGGAGATGGAACTCAAGTCTAACCACAAATTCATTTATGTTTCACATACACCTTATACAAATAGGCTGAAGGTAATTTTATGCACAATATTTTTAATAATTTTGTGCATGAAATCAAGCTTGTGTACACTAAACCATCAGAAAGCAAACAGGTCACTATCTCAGCCACCCATGTGGACAATTTTGGGTTTTAGATTATTTCAAATTCATTCTGAATATGGGAGACACAACCTGTAGTCGTATAGTCGGCCCTCCACATTCAGTGGCTTTCCTTTCACGGATTTGCTTATTTGTGGATTTTATTTATAAGACCTCTCTGTGAATTGCTAGGTCCTCCAGTGCGATTCTATGGTCAACTTCCTCCTTGTGCCCCATTGGAAACTGAACAGATCTCCTTTCCACTGGTTCTTAAGGTGGACTGGTGTGAGATTGAGCCAGGAAACTTTATTTAGTAATGCAGCTTCTCTCTCTTTTTTTTGGTCCTGTTTAAGTGGAAGTGGGAGCCCTGGTCGTGTAGTAGTTAAATGCCAGTACAGCCACAATGTTGTGAGTTCGATCCCAAGGGCTCCAAGGTTCACTCAGCCTTCCATCCTTTTGTAGGTCAGTAAATGAGTATCTGGTTTGTGGGGGCAATTAGCTAAACACACATTGGAAACCGCTTAGTGCCTAGCGTGCTATAAAGCAGTGTAGATGTGTAAGTGCTATTGCTAAACAATTTGTAAGCTGCTCTGAGAGCCTTTGTGGCTGAAGAGCGGGGCATAAATACTCAAATAAATAAAAGAACATTTAATAGACATTTGTGCACCTCCAATAAATAAATATTCTAATAAAATAAAAATATTGTTGAATGTTTTTGTGCAGAAAACAGTGGCTGGAATCCTGTTGGTCATACACATGTCTTAGTTTCTTTCCACATACAACTGGATTTTTTAAGCCATAGCTTAACTGACATATTCAGTTCATGGTTACATACATAGTTACACACAGGTAACCATTTCAGATGAAACTACGCATTCTTGAATGGGGCATAAGTATTCATCAGGGCTTTCCATGTACCATTTGATTCAATGGGATTGCAGAAACAGTTGTGCAACACTGGTATTCAGCAGAATTGTGGTGTAATGCAGTCACTCGATAACTACACGAGTGAAGATGTACACTGCACAAGCATAATGTAGGATGCAGTATTTCCCTCCCATAAAAAGTCCCCAAATGTGGAAAATCTCATAGCAGTTGTCCATTTTATTGATAGTGTCTTGATGGGTCAACATACCCTTTCTCAATAAAGATGAGAAAACACGTGAATATTTTCTACATCCCTAACCCACAGTTCACAGTATTTCTCTCTGTATTAGCCTTCCACAAGCTGGTGCTCTCCAGATATGTTGGACTGCCACTTCCACCATTCAATAGCCCTGTTAGCTAAAAATGACAGGAGTCACCCTATCTGGAGGGCATCATGTTGGTGAAGGCAGGTTTACAAAAGGATGACTTATTTGTTGACAAACGTATAATCCAATCTATCAATGGCTATGTTTGTGCCTCTACTGCATATTCAGGAGGATATCCTACATTGGACTTGCATAGTATAAACCTCCACTTACTTAGTTAAGTGATGGCTGTGCTACACAACTCTTGCTGAAGACCAACATTGTGCCACCAACTGCATATCTGTGAGTGTGGTTGCCTATTGTCCCATTGTGCAATGGGGGATGCACAATGGCTGTCTCTGCAATCGCAGTGAAGAAAGTGTACACTGAGGGCACTGCAGATTAATTATGCACTACCCAAGAATGTACAACTGCATGTGCAATGATTATATTTGTGTAACTCTGCTTACGTAACTGTGAACTGAATATGGACTTTGAGCAATGGCCAAAAAGTACAACAATACACATAAGGAAAGTTAAGTGTGCCTAAAATACTGACAGGAACGCCAGCCCTGGTATTTCACAGATGAGACATCTATGAGTTGGTCTATAAATTCATGTGCTTATGAAAGACTGGTGCTCTCCCCTAGACTTAGTGTGAGATTATTGGTTTCCATTACTCAGCTGTGTGCTCCTGTGTGCTGAATCCCCTGGGAAGGAAGAGATCATGCATATCAGCTGAACTCATCAGTTAGAATTAACATCCTTACTACACATTCTTTCATGGATCAGAGGAATGACAGCCTCAGAAAGCTGTATTATGTCACATGCAGGAGCATGGGTGGATAATGCAGTGGGTATTTAGAGCTTTATTTGAAACAGAGGCTGCAAGCTTCCCACTGCAGGCACAGATGAGGATGAAAACCAAACCAGAGAGATAACATCCCATTAAAGGGTTTCAAGCTTTTGCACAACTGCTCTGGATAGAAGCCTCACACTGTCCTATTTCCTGGCCATTGTTCCATCTCTCCCTCCTCCTTTATTACTGTAGCCATTTTTTTCCCTCATGCTGAATTTATGCCACTGCCTCACTGTATTCTTTGAGTGTAAGGTCAAATTAACCAGCCAGCAGCAGACCTAAGTCTCAGCTGCAAAGCCATGAGAGAATGGCTAGATTTGCAATGGTGATGGGCTAGAGAAAGGGAAGGGGTAATTAATTTTGAAGGCTGCCCCTTTCCCCCTACAATCTTCTCTGCACAGATTATTTTCCCCACATACAGACAGACACTCTTATCTGTAGTTCCAGATTATAGATGTGAAAATCTAACTTTTATTGAGTGTTTCTGAATCCTGTCTGCATTTCTTCCCATCCTTGTTTTGTATTGGGTTTCAAGACTTTGCATTTCCTCCCTACACTGAAGCTTGTGTAATTTCTCCCATCATTTCCTCATTTATTTGTAAAATTTATCTGATTTGCACAACTTTTCCCCACTGAGATTTTTTTTTTAAAAAAAACCTTGCCCATTTTAGCTGTTTACATTTAAAAATATGTACATAGGTTTGGTGTGCACTTTATTTCTTGGAAACACCCTATAATATTCAAAGTGAGGTGTATATTTGCTCACAAAAAATCTTGGAAGGCCTGAAAAGGCTACTTTTGTTAAGACACGTCAAGTGCAAAAGTATTTTTACATCCCAAATTCCTGATGCATCCAAGATCAAGGAAACCCAAGGAAAATTATATGCAGTAAAGGAGTTGTTAGTACCATACTTCTACTGATTGGCAGTTCTCTTTTGAACTTCATGTCATACCCTCGGCCAGTGTGCCACTCTTCAGCAATAACTCATGTTTCAAGACCTATTGTGGCACCTATGGACCTGCCCACAGTCAATTTTATAAAAATGACTTTTGTTATATTCTTTTACTAAAAGCTATACTTGTTGTTCTCATGTATTTGGAAAACCTCATGATCTCATAACTTAAGGGCTCTGACACTATCAGCACGCCAGGAGGAGCACCAGCAGTAGGGTGAGGCACCCCCTCTACTTCCTAGCATTTCATCAAACAGGGAGAAGTATAGATAGGAGTAGATAAATCAAGCATCCAAGAGAAAACAAGTGGTGGTGGGAGCAAAATTCACGCCTGAAAATCCAAGAGGAGATAGCACACAGGTGAAACAGAACACAATGAGCATGTATCCACATTGCAGAGTTTATAGCAACTCGACACCACTTCAAGGGCCATAGCTGCATCGTATGGAATCTGGGGATCTGTAGTTTTACAAGGTCTTTAGCTGTCTCCGCCAAAGAATGCTATGCCTCACCAAACTACAAATCCCAGAATTCTGTAGGATAGAACAATGACAGTTAAAGTGGTTTCAAACTGCAATGATTCTACAGTATGGGTACACTGCATGTGACAAAATTACAAACAAAAACAAGGCAATGAAAGTGCTAGTCTGTGCTAGAACCAAAGATATGAACATGATGTCCTGGATCTATGGTTCTGGTATCTCAATAGGACAAATGATACGTGAACATTAGGTTAACATATGGTGGGGCAACCTGTTCATGCATGCTGCCCCACTAGATGGACTAGATAGGCCTTTGGGATCCTTTCCATATCCCCAATTCTATGATTCATGTCTTCTCATCTGAATGCTTGCTGTAATGATATAAGGATATGAATAAACACAAGCCAATGCATGATCCTGCCTAGATCATTCATTATGGGACACATATGTATCTATTAGGAGATCCTGGATATATACACTCTGGTTCTGGGATCCTGTTGGGAACTTACACCAGAGGAAGTCTCAGATGTCAGTGTAAGTCCTTTCTTGTCCCACATGTAGAGGTGGTGAAGGCAGGGCAACAAATGTTACCTCCAGAGGAGATAAAGCTACCTTGTCAACTCCTTAACAGTATGTGAGCCAGCAGGCTAGCCTTTTCTTTGTATAGGGAAGATTTTTGCTCCAGCCCTTCCTGCATTTGCAATGCCTGGAGCTCCTTTTCTTCATTCTCTCCTCCTCCTCTTCCACCAGAGTAGTTATGCCATCCAGCAGGATGTTAGCCTTTATACAGATTTTACATAAAATAAAATAATAAACCCATCCCACTGAGATTAAATGAGAGGGCCTGGGGCACTAATAGCAAACGCTACAGATTGTCCTATTCTAGGTTTACTCAGATTGTTGAATGTACAGAGAATCAGATTCCCTTCACATACAAAGATTACTTCCTTACATGCTGTTTTAAAGTAACAGTAAGGGAATGTAATATCAAAAGTGGCTTGCAGTGGTTTGAAACAAAATCCTATCCACGTTTATGTATACATCCCATTAGGCTTAGTAAGTATGCTTAGAACTGTAGCTGAAACAACAGTGGTACGGCTTTAAGATATATGACACATGGCATTTCACAGAATAACCTGTGGGCTCATCCGCACAGGCTAGAATATTCCAGCTCCCCAATGGCATATTCTGGCTGTGGATCTGGCCCGTTCCTCCCATGTTACCTCACAGGATGGAATCCAGACCAGTACACTGGGCTGTCACTCTCTCTGCAGCCAGGAAGCAGGTCCACAACACGTGACCCCTGCATGTGACCAGCCTTGGTCATATGTTGCGGGCCTGCTTCCTGGCTGTAGAGAAAGCAACATGGATGGCAGCTGCAGCGATGGGCTGGCATGGCAGAATGGGCTCCTGTGGACCTGTGGGGCTCGATGCATTTCTTCCAAAGAGAAATGGTTTCTCCTGGGTATTCTGCTGAACCGTTTTATTGAGATTTACCCTGTTTTAGCCCTGTCTTTGCCCCAGGCATTGTGAGGACTGTGTCAGGGCAAAACAGGGCAAAGCCCTGCAGGGCTATAAGATGGAGCCAAGATAGGGTAAGTAGCCCCTGTAGACAAGGCCTATGGTTCATAGCACATATAAGCCCCTGCCCAGTAAGACATCCTCCTTAAAAGATAAGATACAGAAAGATCAATGAGATAAACTTCAGTGTGAATAGTTTCTTAAATCTCGGTGATTTATACGGGATCTATCTTCTTTTGCATTACAATTCTAGAATAATTTTTAGCAGAGAATTACACTACATTCTGTGGTTTCTTGCATGCAATTTCAGAGCTAGAACCATTTCTTTGTGAATCTTTCCAGTCTCTGCTCGCTAATCTGCTTTTTATGTTCAATATTTTTATTTGATAAGACCTACAGAAAAAAAGAAACACAACAAGCAACATATATACATAAGAAAATAAGTGTGTAATAATAGTGATAATCATAATAAATTCTCATATTACAAAAAAATTCTCTCAGATACACTTTTGTTGTTTGTTACTTCCTGTTCTCTAATGTCAAGAGACTAGTACTGATTAACAAAGATTGACCTCGACTTTCTCATCTAAAATATTAATAGTTTGTCTGCCATTTATTTTCCTATTTTTAGTTACCTTTTTTATCCAACAGAAAATGATGTACAGTAGGACTCCTGTATCCGTGGGGGATTGGATCCAGTGCCCCCATGAATACTGAAAACTGAGGATAACAGCAAAAACCATTGAAAAGAATGGGACTTCCGGTTTAAAATACCATAGAGTTGCCTTGCAGGACCTAGAAAATGGCTAGAGAGGACACATTTTCTAGGAAGACTATATGGTAGGTGTGCTGTTTTGCATTGTGTTTTAGATAGGAGCCCTGGTGGCACAATGGTTAAATGCCAGTACTGCAAGTCACCACGTTGCAAGTTCGATTCCAGAGGGCTCCAAGGTTCACTCAGCCTTCCATCCTTTTGTAAGTCGGTAAAATGAGTACCTGGCTTGTGGGGGCAATTAGCTAATGCACATTGGAAACTGCTTAATGCAGTGTAGATGTGTACATTGCTATTGCTTAAAAACAATTCGTAAGCCGCTTTGATAGCCTTGTGGCTGAAGAGTGGGATATAAATAACTTATAAATAAAAAATAAAAGAAAAATAACTGAATCAGTGGATAATGTATCAGTGGATATGGGGGTTCTATTGTATTTTTATATTTAAAAATATAAAGAAAGAAAGGTAAACTAAATAAACATAAATTGAAACATCCGACTTAATCTAACATGACATCACTAACCTGCTTCTATTGTATAGATCAGCTCTGCATTTTCTCCCTTGTCTTTGTCCAAAGCAGTGACCTGCAAAACGGCAGAGCCAATGGCAGCAGATTCAAACACAGAGGCTTCATACAACGGGCTGGTGAAGTAGGGACTGTGATCATTGGAATCTTCCACATTTACAATGACCCTGGCCAAATTCCGTCGGTAGGGAAACTCTTGGTCACGAACCTGGACAGGAAGGGAGAAATAGTGGTAGGCAGCATGGAGAAATTTGGAGCTCTCAGTAAAATTAACAAAATCTGTGGAGAACTGGCAAATCTTTACATTTGAACAAGATATATAAAAATAAGCCAAAGGAGTTTTTTTTCTTTCTCATAGCATATGCTTACAAGATTATTCCCATTAGAATTTCTCCTTAGATTTGGAAATTCTAAATCACTTGCTTTTTATTGACTGAGTGATCTTATTTATTAGGATCTGGCTCCTAAAGGTCTACCAATCTAACAGCAAAATAACATTTTTCCGTTGCTGATTTATGGATATTGTTTGAGCACTAATGGGTACTGAGTAGGGATGTAACTATTATTATTAATATTTTATTCATTTGTATCATGCCTTTCTCTCAATGAGACTCAAGGATCTCATGTACATGAGCCTCCAAGGGTGGTGAGGACTATCCAGGGGTGGAACAGGGCAAAAGCCCTGCGTTGTCAGGATTGCAGAGCTCTAAGACAGGGGAAAGATTGGGTACATTACCCATGTAGACAACCCAGGGAGGCTAACAGCATATTTAAAACTACAGATTAAAACTATGCAAAACATTCAATAAAAAATATAAACATAAAAGCAATTAAGCTATTCATAAAGTTAAAAACATTAAAAATTAAAAACATTAAAATTCATTAAAAGTCTACATACAAACCTTGGGTGACCTTGGGCAAGCCACACACTCTCAGCCTCAGAGGAAGGCAAACCACTTCTGAACATATCTTGCCAAGAAAACCTCATGGCAAGGTCACCATAGGCCAAAAACTACTTGAAGGCACACAACAACAGCAATTTACATCTGTAGACCTAACTCAATGTTTTCCACTTGTAGGAAATGAGATTTCAAATAAACATTGGGAAGACCTTATGGTAAGGGCTGTTTTGACAGTGAAATGGGTGTCCTCAAATGGTGGTGGACTCTCCTTCCTTTTAAAAAACAAATTTGGAGCTATTTTAGTTGTGGATTCTTGCATTTGCAGGGTGTTGGTTTCAGGTGACAGTTGGGTCGCTTTTAACTCTACAATTCTGTAATACTGTAGGTACCACAAGAAATCAGATGTTGACACCAGGCCTGACTGAAAAGCAGATTAAACGGTACACATGGAGCAGAATGAACTAACAAAGGAAAAACAGAACAGAATGTGGGAGACCCACTCACCCCTAGCTTTAATAGCAATTTTTCCAGGAATTCTGGCACTCTAGATTAAATTCAAGGTGAGTTAAGAAGTTCTTAAGGAACATTTTTTGGGGGGGGTAAGTTTTGCTCCAAAGCATTCAGCATTCACTTCACAGCAGAACAACTTCTGCTCTGTAATTTAGACACACAAACAAGCAATTCTTACCTTGAGAGAGTCCTGCAGAAATCTGTGATAAATCAGGGCACTCTGCTTTCAAGAGCCCAGCATGGCAAGAAGAGTGATAATCGCTTTTTAAATAGCTTTTGAAAGAATGCTAAAACTTTTCCTCAGAAATTCTTTAAGAAAGTCACCTCTGATAAAAGGCCCAGGCATTGGGAGATTACAGTTTTAAATCCATGTTCACCCTCAAGATGGCAAAACTATTTTCTAAGATAAAAACTCTTTTATACTAAGCCTTACAGAGCCGAAGTAACAAATGAATAAATAAATATACTGCAACTCATGTAAGAAAATTAATTATTGTTGCCTTACCTAATTTTAAAGCCTTTTTGCTTATCAGAAGTCTGTAACGTACCAGTTACAAACAGAAATCAGAAGGCTACAGCAGATGCTTTTAAAGCATATTCCATTATAGTCAGCAATTTCATCTGACAGCAGAGTTAATAATCTGTTCTTACCATTATATTTAGGATGTGCTTATCCTGAGCTTCATGGTCTAAACGCTCAGCAGTGTACAGCACTCCTGTGTTGGGATCTATTCGGAACTTCCTCATGCTGATTGAATCAATGCTGCTGTGAATGATATAGCTGAGCTTGTGTTTCTCATCTCTGTCTATGGCTTCTACTTGCAGGATTTCAGTGTCAGAGAGGATGTCTTCCGAAATTGTAACATCATAACTTGGATGGGAAAATTCAGGACCGTTATCATTGTTGTCAAGCACTTTGATTAGGACCTGGAGTTAAGGAGGGGGAGGAATGAGAGGAAAGCAAATACCATTTAGACACCAAACTCAGTTAAAGTGACATACTGAGAAATGTATTTATTTACCACATTAGAGCTCAGGATAGTTAGCAGTATGTGGTATTCATCAAATCAGAAATGTTACTTTTAAAGCTAATATATATTTGCTACTAATTGGTTGTCACTACTCTTTTTAGCATTTTTTTAAAAACCGTACACCACACATTAGTAACATGTTATTAACACATTGCTTTTAAAAAATAAACTCAAGGGTATGAATACTAAAAATATTTCGCTCTCAAAATAACCCAACATAATGTTGCAGAACAAGAAATACCTGTCATTGCTAAAAGTACTACAAGTAATGACCCTGGGGCACAATTTTAAAAAAACTAATGACTGACATTGCTACTTCTATAAAGTTACTTTCAAGCTCTTGGATTTTCTGTTTTTCTCCTTATCATGAGCTTGTGAGTTAGGCTAGACTGACCAACAGCTAGATTTGTCTACTGCATTTCAGAGAACAATGAGGATTTAAACCCACATTATCCTTATTTCACTAAAACAGCTCTAGACAGCTGGGAAATTTTAACTACAGAAGGGACGAGTGAGGGGAAGGAGGAATAGGAAAGAACTCTTCAAAAACCACAATGGCTGTCACAAAGAAGGGGATAAAGATTTGGTCTTTGTTGTCCCAAAGGGCAGAACCAGATATGATTGGCTCCAGTTACAGCAAGGTAGCTTTCCGCTGAATATCTGGGCAAATGCATTTGCAGTAAGAACAGTTTGATGGTGGAGTCAATTAACTAGGCCACAGCAGACTGTGGTCTCTCTTACTGTCTGGAAATATACACATGGAGGCTGAATAGTGGTCTGTTGGGGATGCTCCCACTCTGAATTTCCTGCAAGGAGCAGGATGTAGGATTAGATGGCCTTTGAAACTTCTAATTCTATGATCATCTGGAATATTGCATCCAGTTCTGGGCATCACAATTCAAGAAGGATTATTGACAAGCTGGAACGTGTCCAGAGGAGGGCGACCAAAATGGTAAAAGGTCTGGAAGCCATGCCTTATGAGGAGCGGCTTTGGGCATTGGGTATGTTTAGCCCGGAGAAGAGAAGATTAAGGGATGACATGATAGCCATGTTTAAATATTTGAAGGAATGTCATACTGAGGATGGAGCAAGCTTGTTTTCTGGTGCTCCAGAGATTAGGACATGGAGCAATGGACTCAAACTACAGGAAAAGAGATTCCACCTAAACATTAGGAAGAACTTCCTGACAGTAAGAGTTGTTCGGAAGTGGAACGTGCTACCTCAGAGTGTTGTGGAGACTCCTTCGTTGGAGGTTTTTAAACAGAGGCTGGATGGCCATCTGTTGGGAATGCTTGGACTGTGTATTCCTGCAGGACAGGGGGTTGGACTAGGTGGCCTTTGTGGTCTTTTCCGATTCTATGATTCATCAGCTCCTGACACTATGATCCACTGTAAGTCATCACTAATCTGGTAGCTGGCCATGGATTTTGCTTACATTTAAGTGTAGGAACACACACACACACACACACACACACCCATCTATGCTTGTTTATACCGTAAATGAACATGCAATCTGCTATTTGCACAGATCATCCCACATGAGAAACACATTTTCTACTTCCTGATGCGAACTGCTTGGCTACACCAGACCAAGCACACACTAGGACAGCTCACCTGCCCACCACAGTGGTGAGAAGGATAGGAAAGGGATGCTGCTGCTTGGATTTGGTAAGAAGGAGTGACACAACATACTCCCAGCACATCTTCACACATTGAGTAAGTGGTGGGTGAACTGACTATAGGCCAAGTGGGCATCTTCTCCTCTATGGATCACAGTACCCCCCAAGTTGAAAGTGTTGCACCAGTCAACTCAATAATTCATCTATATTTCTTTGCTTTGAACACAAATTGTTTATCCCATTTATACCCCCAACTGCTCTGCCAGCTCAGGGTGGTCAAAATCACCACCTCCATTACAAATGGCAGCCATTTTGAAGCAGACAGGGTGACTGGCAGAAGCCAGCAGATATATATTTTTTTTAATGTACATTCAGTCATTGCATGGTGAGTGTGAGCTCTCGAAAAAAAAAATCTGGAGGGCAGGAAAACCTAATAAAAACCCTCCCCATACTTTTAAAGTGTGCATGGGGGTAGACGGGTGAATGGAGAGGATGTGTACTCAAAAGTGTTTACAGGGCTTTTGTTCAAGCCCAGTCACTTACACCCACACTTTGTGTTTTAATGGAGGAAAAGATTTACTTATATGCTATTATAACAGTATTTTATGAAAAGAAGTTGCCCTCAGAGAGACATGAAACATTAGCTTTCCACGATGTTAGTGAGACGTTTGTAAAATACTTTACCAGAAAATGCATAAACAATCCCTCCTCCTCAAATTGCCTGTAATGACCCATCTTGGGAACAGTCTGGAAGGCAGTTGTAATAAAATTCTCTCTAAGTTAAGATTATTATACATTACTTAGGAAGCCAAGGTGGCCTTGGGGAGGGGGTGTTTTATGAGCCTTTGGGGGCAGCACAAGGAAGGGAAGAAGTGGTACCCAGATTTGTGGAAGATGAAGGCAGATAGAGCCAAGGGACATATATCCTGCAAAATCCACAGTGCTAATGATGACAAATATCCCTTGCTTCTTATGGCTTGAGTTTTGTTAATGCACATTGGGGTACTCTATTGGCCTTAACTAAAGGGGGGGGGGGAAATCCAATAAATTCACTCAGATTAAGCACACTTTTCAGGATTTAGCTTGCCACACCATAAAAAAAGTTCCCCCCCCTTTTCTTATTTTGCAGAGGGAAACAAAGACAATAATCAAAGCCCCAATCCTATTTTTGTTAGATTTAAATAATAAATGATAATATTAGTTATAACAACACCACGAAACACACATTATGGTTACAACTTAATACCCACTGACTTGTGCATAAGCCCTGCTGAACTCAGAGATCTCAAACACCATATCATTGAAACTATAAATCCAAATGATTAATTTCTTGTCTCTCTAGCCTGTCCCCTTTTAAAGGAAGAGATAAATAAAGCCTACTCTTGAGGGGGGGGGCATCACCCTGTATCATCACCACAACCCTGTTAAGTAGATTAGGCTGACAGAAAATTAGCAGTTCAAGGTTTCCAGATCACCTTATGGAATGACTGGAGATTTGACACAAACATGCTTTTCTATCAGAGATCCAACATCATGAAACATAAATACTGTGAAATTGGAAACTTGATATGATTCCTAAAGAAGTATTTAATCTTAAACTGGATTACTTCCAAAGTGGGTTAATTAATTTTACTTAATTAAAATCTGTCTGTAGATTGCAGTACCATTTTTGGTCCTTTATGCTGCAGACTTTCTTAGAGATGAACCTGCAATGAGGCATAGGATATTAATTTCTTGAGAGGGCCTCTAGGTTCTCCATAGACTGATTCGACTTGCAGGGCCTATGAACTCTTCTAACAGTTAAGAGAGAAGGAGAAAGAGAGAGAGAAAGTCCTCCTTACTGCTAATCAGGGAGGAGAGTGACCAGAGGAAAAGGCAAAATGAAGATCAGAATGGAGGGAGAAAATTACCATTGAGTGGGGGGAAGCAAGAATAGGGAGGAAAGAAACAATAGAGGGAAAGAAAGGGAAAGCGGACAGTAGGGTGGGCCTTCAAAAATTTCACAACATGGGTATTTCTGCTACTAATAATGATAATAAATGTCAGTGAATTGTGTAAAGCTTGTGTACAAAAGTAGGATGTGTATGAAGACCATGTGTATCAATACTTCATTCAAACTGCCTTCATCTCCCTGGAGGAAAGGATCTATTCTCATCTAGAGTCAAAATTAGGTGGCATTTCTTTGCTGTTAGCTGCTGAAACAAATAAATCAAGGTTGCTACTAGCTAGGGAGCACTGTGTTAGCCTAACTATTGTTTGGTATGAGACATATATAAATTAAGTTCTCTAACAGCAAAACTATTCTGACATTGATTTTCCTTGGTTTTTTTCCTGGCTCTGAGGCCATGTTCTGGAATAATTTCTTTCTTTCTTTCTTTCTTTCTTTCTTTCTTTCTTTCTAGCCCACTCTTCAGCCACAAGGCTATCAGAGTGGCTTACAAATTGTTTTAAGAAATAGCAAATTTATACATCTGCACTGCATTAGGCACTTTCCAATGTGTGTTAGCTAATCGCCCCCACAAGCTGGGTACTCATTTTACCAGCCTATGAAAGGATGGAAGGCTGAGTGAAACTTGGAGCCTGCTGGAATCTGCATCTGTTTTTTCAAAGAACACATTCTTTCTTACTTGATTAGGTACAACTTCCTTATTTAGTCTTCTCTCAATTATTCATTGGGTTTATTTTGAACTTTTAAGCATCCTTTTCTTCTATCAGAGAATTCAAGCTCATGCACAAGAACAGTTTTCCATTCAGACACCAGCCAGGCTCCAAGTTGCTTCAGAAAGTTCTCTGATGCATCTTGTGCTCTTAACAAGGACTGTTTTATACTAGTTTCATCTTGGTAGCAATACACACTCATGAAGAAACTGTTCCATGCTTTTTCATTCCTTATGTAGGACTGGGATGCAAAAGAGGTGCATATTAACCAAGACTTTCTATGAATTTATCCAATCTGTGTCCTGCAAAACTATTTGCAAAAGTGTACTTGTATTTTTTATTTTTCCATCATCAGGAGGAAACTGTGTGCGTTTGTGACTTCAAGTCACCTGTTGATTTATGGTGTGCCCATGAATTTCATAGGGTTTTCTTAGGCAAGGAATACGCAGAGGTGGTTTTGCCAGTTCCTTCCTCTGAAATATAGCCTACAGCACCTAGTATTCATTGGTGGTCTCCCATCCAAGTACTAACCAGAGCTGACCCTGCTGAAAACAATTTCCCCCCTTTCTTTTCTGAATTATATGCAGGTAAATGCACACCAGTAAAAAAAAGTGTATATGAGCAATGAGCACAAATGTGCTTTTAGTCAACGGGGGGAAATGAATACATTTGGAAAATGCACAATGAGTTTTCATTTGAGAAGCAAAACAAAAAGTCTCAAACTTGATACTGGAGATTTTCAGACCGCGTTTCAGCGTGCCTAGTGCAGGAGGAGCTTTTGGGAGAGGGATGGCGATCTTGCGCAGCAGGGGGGCGTTTTCGGACACCGTTGTCCCTCTCCCAAAACCATCCGTGTCACTTCCGTGAAGCTTCGGAAGCCGCAGAGCCATATTTTAATCACGGAGGTTGCCCGTGATTAAAATATGGCGCTGAGGCTTCCGAAGCTTCACGGAAGTGACACGGATGGTTTCGGGAGAGGGACAACGGCGTCCGAAAACGCCCCCCTGCTGCTCAAGATCGCCGTCCCTCTCCCAAAAGTTCCTCCCGCCCTAGGCACGCTGAAAGGCAGTCTGAAAATCTCCACTGTCTCAAACTTGTATGAGCATGTTGGAGGGATTTTTAAAAATACAATGAAGATGAGCTGAAATATTTTCACAGACCTGTCCCAGAACTATTATGACTTGTTGTTTTTAAAAATTTCGCCTTGAACCAAATTGCTGTTCCCAGCTAGAAATAGAACCACTGAATTAATGGGATTTATATACATGTTCATTTATCAGATTTCAACTGAGTCTGTGGATCTGCAGTTAGTTCTTTGATGCTTAATATGATGCTGCCAAATCAACATCTGCATATGGTCCTTGTGTGTTGTTTTTTTTAAGGGTTAAAACTATCGTTGCCACGGACAGAAGCTAGTATTCTATATCAGCTCCTCCCAAACATCATTCACTTGTACTCATCCATAACTGTTCTATATTCATGATCACTTTCCCTGCCCCCACTCACCTACTTTACTGGGCATCAGTTCCACGGGAAGAAGGAAGTCCATTCTGCCAATGGAGCACAGGTGAATGATGCTTCTGTCAGGTTAGAAGGGGTGGGTGGATTGGGTCATGAGAGGTTACTTAGTTAAGTATATTTAACTAAGACCTTGTCTAGATGTGAGGCAAAAACTCCAAATGGAATTTTTCCTGCATCTGCCACCATGACCACTTTTAAAGCTCCAGAGACAGTTCCCGGTGGGAGGAAGAGATTTTCTTCCCTTCCCCTGGCTTGGTAGCACTGCCTCCACCGGTTCTCCTGCTCATCTGTCACTTCCTTGAAGCGCTTCTGTCACTTTCTTCAAGTTTCTCTTCCTGTGATGGGCAAGTAGGAGAGCGAGTGGAGGCAGCACTGCCAAAACAGGGGAAGGGAGAAAACCTCTCACTTCCACCAGGAATTGGCTCCAGAGCTTTAATACCGGATGTGGTGATGGCAATGGTGGGTAGTGGTGGCAGATGCACATGAAACTCTGCAGAAAATCCCAAATCCCACATACTACACATCCTGGTAGGATATCCCATGATGCTTCAAATCTGGGCCATGACACATGTGGCTAGATAGCCCCAGATTTGGGGGAAAGGCCATGCCACATGTGACCTGATCATAGCAGATTCTGGGGGATTTGGGAGATTTGCTCTTTTTTTTTTTTTTAAGCAATATAACACAGAAATATTAACACAGAACAAAGAGTCTATGATTCTAAGTAAATAGACAATAAATGCAATATACACAATACAACATAAAGCTACAAAACTAATAACCCCTTTCCCCCCAAAATTGGCTTATTAATAATTTGGTTTATTAATGTAGCCTCCCATGGGGAAGAGCAGTGATGTGTCAGGGACTTGCTAAAGGCACTGGTATGGATCCCAAAGAGACACAAACGCATCTCCCCGGAAGATCTACTGGGAAATTCCAAAATTATGAGGAAACATCAAAAGATCAAAGGGACACAGTCTCCACTATGCACTTAAGTGGCAGACAGTAGATGGGTGGAGTAATCCTTTGTTTGCAGGTATAGAACTTTCCTTCCCTGATCACCCAGCCATTAACAGAGGCAGCTCAAGCTTTGTGAATCCAGTCATCAGACATTAAGAACAGTTTGCAACACATTAGCATCTTCAGACACCTATTGTCAAGACCAGGAAACTCGTTGTGCAATCCTTGACAGCTCCTGGAATCTATTGTTTCAACCCAGGAGACTTGCTCACCTCAAGACATATTTTTGGTATAAATATTGGCCCCAAAGTCCCCTTCATTGTGCACTGAGTCTCTGCTTGGGTACACTATGCTGCTCTGTGTTAGCCACTCCAGATTCATCCATCCACACTGCCAGATTGTCCAAAGACTTCAGGACTACAAGACAGGTGTCGTATATCCCTAGAAACATCCTTATCTATCCCTCTGGCAATCTTTCTCTTCTTCCATTCCTAGTGGTCTTATGTGAATACTTTTTGTATGAATGTGTGCATGCTTGGTGTGATTATTTTTATGTCTTTAATAAATATCATTGTTAATTCTTCATTTTGTGTTTGAGTGCATATGTTCAGAGGGAGTCGGGGTATACAAAGGTGTAAAGATCCCTCTCTCTGTTGCCCCCCCCTTTTGCATTGCTAAGGTCGAGTTGCTACTAATTTCCCCAACATATTAGAAACTCCATATTTTCCTGGCTTTTCCAAGACGTCTTTGTGTAACCCCCCTTAAAAAGTCTTCCCGTATATTCTCCAGTTACTTCCTTCCTTAATTAATCTTTGTTTCTATCTCTATTTTCTACTATTCATTTTAATTAATCTAGATAGTTAAAATAGTAGTAATAACATTCCTACCTCATATAATAACAATAATAGTAACAGTAATAACAATAGTAATCGTGGTAATAATAATAATAATAATAATAATAGCAATCTTTATTTTAATTACTAAACCCAGAGACATAAGTATCTCCTCTTAATTGTTTAATGTATACTATAAATGGTTCCCATGCTTTCATGAAGGTTTCATGCAGGATTTGGGGTACCTGATTGTGTAGATAAGCCCTAAGTAGTTGATACAGAATACTGGCCACTGTCCGTACTTGGCAGTTAAAGGTCATAATCTAAAGCAGTGTTTCTCAAGCTCTCTCAAGGGAGGACCAGCATTTTTCTCCATGCTTGCTAGAGACCGGTATCATATTTGTACCTGTAGGCTACAGTTGTTTTTCCCCTTCCTGGAAACTCACCAGGGATGTTATCCTGGTGGCTTGTGGACTGCCACAAGTCCAAATCCACCACTTTTAATAGCACTGATCTAAAGTTCCCTTTTCAGTGTGTCAAAATGTGTTCACATTTATGTATCAAGATTTATCTTTCTTTTAAAAAAAATCTGAGCAATATTTCCTCATTCCCTCAAGAGTGGCTGCAATAGTGCAGCTTCCAGAAATAACTCCTCCAATAGCACTTCACATATTGAGCAGCGTAAAGCTTGTTCGATGTGCAATCTTTTCTCATCAAATCCTTTGAATCTATATTTTATTTTTGTGTCTTTCCACACCACTCTCCAGAAATAGATGTGTTTTGCATCTTAAAAAAAAAAAAAGAGTTTTAAGTATATATTGAACTCAGCCTAAAATGGCAAGGCTTCCACAGCTCCTTTAAAAAAAAATAAACACACACACACATAGGAATATACCTTCAGTTTGAGGGAACTGGCTCTGATGGGAAAAGAGAGAAGGAAAGAGAGATAGTGGAGGGAGAGAAAAAAAGAATCAGAGAAAATTCATAGTACATCTGTAGTGAAAAACAAAACCAGCATGTGTTCAGATGGTTTGCTACCCAAATATTTTAAGAATCAGCTATGAATATGCCATCTAGTATCATTACTCTGTCAAGCAAAAACAACCACTAAAAAGAACAGTCAGACATGAAATCAGTCAGAACTGTGTACAGACAATTACTGGAAGTATGCCGCATTTGGGGTTGATGTTTGCACCAGGGTAAATTCTAATTCTATGAGGCAGTGTGGAGCAGTGGTCTGAGTGTTAGATAAGGACTCTGGGAGACAATGGTTTCAATCCTCACTCAGCCATGGAGACCCACAGCATGGTCTTCAGCAAGTTCCTCTCTCTCCACCTTAAGAGGAAGGCAATAGCCAACCTTCTCTAAATAAATTTTCTCAAGTAAACCTTATGATAGGGTCGCTAAAAGTCAGAGTTGACTTGAGAGCACATAATAACAACAACAAACATGATTCTCAGCTACTCCAATAACTGGATCAACGCCATAATGACTTGGACACCAGCTGATGGACCCCACACACATCATCCGATGACATGGCTAATGAAGGCATCATTAATTTGTCAAACATTTTGTCTTCAGGGCATGGAAGTGTAAGACCACACTCAATTAAGAGAGCTGGGCTGAAGAAATGCTAAGTAAACAGCCTCAGGGTGTTTGACAGCATGTATGAATTGAACAGAAGTGGAAAATACTAGAAGTGTTTCAGGGCAGATTCTTGGAGCTGTCTCTGGTATAAACACCACCTGGGCAACACCACGGGAAGTGTGTGTGTGTGGGGGGGTTACCATATCAAGGTTAGCTGCTCATTAAGAATATTTGGTGTGACATAATTTTATTACACATATTGGGAGGTGTTAGTTTATTTTATTAAAAAAAAAACTATAGCTGACCAATGTTTTACTTTGCTTGGTTCCTAACGACGTCACAACAGTTTTGCCTTCTTTCCCAAAGCTTCTGCCTCTAAGTATTGCTGCAATCTACCCACTACCCAGTATAGCTGGGTAAATGTCCAGACATCAACCTTGAGAAATTCTCCAATTTCTACCTCAAAGTTTGTTTTCTCTTGGGTTGATATTGGATTTTGAGGGTATTTTTTTAAATTACTTTGCATTAGGCACTTTATTGTCAAAATTGTACATTTTGAGCATTCTTCAAATGTACACATTTCCTTTTGCAATCTCACACTGACTACAGTGTGTAGGCATGCATTTTTCAAACGTAAGCATTTCTCTAGTGGCATTTTATACCGCAAAACGTCAATCCATATTATACGGTTAGAGCAGTTCAATAACACTTGTACTGTTATAGCTCCATTCTATAGAATCCTGGGATTTGGAATTTGGTGAGGTACTTAGAATTCTTTGCTGTACTTCAGTGGCACTAGAAATTTCTAACAGATAATTCTAAGTACCATGCAAACTACAAATCCTAGGATCCCATAGGATGTAGGTACCACAATTTTGTATCAAACTACTGTAACTGTCCAGTATAGATCCACACATTTTTGGTATCAACTATTGCATTTGAGTCCATGGTCAGCTCTGTGGAAGGGGTTGCTAGTTGGCTAAGCTTATAACGAAAAGAAAATCCAACAAATTCTCACCCGTCCCTCAGCCAATACTCCCTCTATGTTTGTGTCATTCCTTCCTGTTCTTGCCTGCAGACTGGACCCAAATTTTGGCATTTTTCTATTGTCTCATTCATGTGCTCTGAGAGCTCTCCTCAGGACCCCTTCCCTGGCTTCGCCATTTGCTCTCAGAACAGACCACTGAGAAACCAACCTCCTGACAGTGAACAGAGAACGCCTTGTTCCTGGATCCAAATGTTGGCTCTGGTTCATTAACAGACTAAAAGAGATTTCTTGTGACTTAATTCATGGCAGACATTGATTTGTCAAAACAATATTGATATACAAGTGGCACATTGCCGTTGCAGATTATTATTACCACAGTCAGCTCTGAAAGAGAGGACTGGGGGAGAACTCAAGGGGAGAGGACCACCATGTTGTCACTTCTGCTTTAACAAGATGCCACAGAATTCATTCTTGCACAGCTACAGAGAAGAAATGTAGGAGGTGGGGCCGGGGTGGGGGGGTGGGGGGGAATGTAGTTGTTAATTTTTGTGTTCTATCAAGTTCCAGTGGCAAGGTAGACTAGGAAGGGTTTGTGATATGTTGTTGCTCAGACCAGTGAGTTCTGATCTATGGTTTCTAAGGGACATACAAGAATTTCCCACACAACCTGTGATTCCTTACACTGCTTAGCCAAGGAGGACAACTTGTACTTCTCCAGGCCCTCTACAGAATGTTTCAAGTCCATTTGCCACAGATGAGTATCTCTCCTGCCCTCTGCTTCCAGTAAAACTGGTGGTGGTGGGAGAAGAATTGTCCCTTATCCTCTTGGAGAAAAGGAGTGATGCTGTCCCTCCCTGGAGTCCTGCTTTTGTAAAGAGCGGTCCATAGGCTGGAATTCTATTGATGTTATACACCTGTGTAACTTTCCTTAAACATGCAGTTGTAGTTTTTTGGCTTTTGTGCCACGGATGTATTTGGTACCTGGTTGCATAAGCAGAGCCCCACAAATGTCACCACTGCACATTAGTCTAAATCCTATTGTTAGATCCAATAGAAGAGAGCCATTGAATCATGGATTTACCTATGTACTGAATCCCCATTCAATAGTCCATTCAGTGGGTCTCCTCTAACAAGGGCTAACCAACAGGATTCTAACGATGCAGTTACACATGTACCACTTCATTCAGTGGGACTGTAGAAACAGCCCACAATCATAAATATACACTGGACTGACTGCGTGACAAATGTTGCTGTCCTTGAACAAGCAGGGATCACCAGCATTGAGGCCATGCTATTGAGAACACAGCTGCGCTGGGCAGGGCACGTTTCTAGGATAGAGGACCATCGCCTCCCAAAAATAGTACTCTACGGTGAACTCACCATGGGTCAGCATAAGAGGGGCACTCCAAAAAAGCAATGCAAGGTCTCCCTGAAACAACATCTCAGGCTCGGCCAAACTGATCACCAACAATGGTCCGCCATGGCCTCACATCGGGAGCCATGGAGACGCACTATCCACAATGCTGCAGCCTTATTTGAGAACTCACGCTGAACAAGTCTTGAAGAGCAATGACAACGCAGAAAGAATCACAACCCAGAATCATCATCCAAGGAGGCCTTCTGCTGTGCTTTCTGCAACTGGACCTGTCTATCTCGGATTGGTCTTTTTAGTCATCTGCACACTTGCAAAAAGCGTGGGATGAGTCCTTCTTGAATCTTCGTTTGCGAAGAAAAGCCAGAGAGAGAGAGAGAGAGAGAGAGAGAGAGAGAGAGAGAAAGCCAGTGTGCATTTTCCCCACTGCACACTGGGATGATGAAACAGGCACACAATCAGTTGCACAATGTTGATATTCAGCAGAAGGGTGGTGTAATGTAACTGCATGAGTGTAGATTTATACTACACATGTACAGTGTAGGATCTCAGCCATTTAGTTTACATAGACATAGCCAATGTTACTTGTACATCCATTTTATTTTTCTTGGATTTTCTCTAAATTTAAATACTACGATGCCCGGGGTGTTAATTTTGTTTGCATTTGCAAGTTCAGTATTGAGATATCATAAGAATACTGTACAGTATATATGAGAAATTATAATCATCATGTTTCTAAGACCTTTTGTACCTTTCATTTCAGAATTGCTGTTACTGTTTAAATCTAAATCTTCAAATGCTTCTACATCTTGGCTTAAGTCCTATTGTCAGTCCCGACTACAGCAGATCCACTGAATCCATTTACATTTTGATTCACCATTCAACAGAGATTTAAAGGGTTTGCTCTACTTGCGGGCAACCAACAGGATTCGAGCCACATGGTGCCACCTACTTGGACATGCATAACTATACTTCAGTACCTACCATGTACCACTTCATTAACTGGGATTGCAAACAGCCACTGTACCCTCCCGATTGTACAATGGGACAATAGGCAGATACACTGCGGATGCACAGCATTGAACAATGTCAGGATTTAGCAGAATCTGAAGTCTGTAGGCAAGAATCACCTTTTCTATGGGTGCATCTACAGAAATAATGCAGTTTGACACCACTTCAAGTGCTTGTAGCTCCATCTTATGGAACCCTGGGATTTGCAGTTTTAAGGGTCTTTATCCTTCTCTGCCAAAGAGTGCTGGAGCTTCAGAAAACTACAAATCCTAGGATTCTGTACAATTGAGCCATGGCAGTTAAAGTGGTGTCAAACTGCATTTTTCCCACAATGTAGATGTACCCTTAGAAAAGAGAGAACTCATACACTCATTTCTCTATGTACAACTTGTGGAAAACAAGGACTGGGCTTATCTTACTCCCTGTTGGGCTTTTGCAGAAGATAGCACTAGTCTTTGGGAGTCAAGTATTGTTAGCTCCCTGTATAAACCTAAACCACAGGAAGAAAACCATCTCTCCTCCCTTGAATTCACCTCAGATGGGACATGGGACAATTCCACAACAGTTCCCCTAGGGTGTTTTCAGCAGGCAAAAAGGCCAATGGAAAGGTAATGTCCCTTTCTCTGTTGAGTCCTCTGCACATACCCTGAGACTCCTAGAAGGGAAAGTCTGTTGACAACCACTGCTGTGGTGCAGCAAGTTAATGATCAGAGTTTTTAAAAGTCAGTATTTGGGGCTACAAATCCCAGGATTCTCTAGCTGACATGGCCAGTGGAGATATGGGATCTATAGTCCAAAAACTAACTTTTAAAAGCTCTGATAACTTTTAGATCACAGGCTTCATGGCATGACAGGATCCTACTCTCCATGATCACCAAAATAATCCTCCTTATTATACTCTGCTTTAACATTTGTACTATGCTAGCGGAAAAATAAACCAAGAAACACAATGAAAGAGCAGCCAACCCTGAGCATACGCACAATCTTTCTAAATGCACTTAAATCATAGCACCAGTATGTCTGTGGGAGTACCACAGAATGTAGTTCTGATGCTCCACACACTTATGTGGGATTAAGCTGTTGTAGAAAAAATATCAGCTAGAATTCTGTATCAGCTGCTTAATTAGGTATACAGTTGTTCCTTCATATTCACTGGGGTTTGGTTCCAGGACCCCCCATGGATACCAAAATCCATGAATACTCAAGTTCCATTATATGCAATGGCATAGCAAAATTGTGTCTCTTACATAAGATGGCAAAATCAAAGTTTGCTTTTTGGATTATATTTTTTAAGAATATTTTCAAGTCGTGAATACTTAAACCTGTGGATATGGAGGGACAACTGTACTTAACAGAGTAACTTCTCCTGGTCTGACCCACACACCCCCGACAACCTGATGAAAACATCATTCACCCATCACCAACAGAATGAATTTTCTTCTCCCCATGCAGCTGATGCCCAGTAAAGTAGGTTGGGAGGAGGCTTATAATCATGGCAATAGTGCCAAACTTGTGACTAAGTATCGATTTGAATACGGAACAGTTGTGGATGAGAAATCTAAGTTAGTGTCATGGTTGCTACTTAGTCATGATTTTGATACTATTGCCACAATCATAACTTTCCCCCAACTTACTTTACCAGACATCAGCTGCATGGGGAGAAGGAGGTCCATTCTGCTGGTGATCAGAGCACAATTGAATGATATTTCCTTTGGGTTGGGCCAGGAGAAGTTACTTAGTTAAGTATACTTAATTGTATGCTTAGTAACTATGCAGAATTCCAGCCAGTATACTTAATTTACCATTTATAGCCATGTATGTGCCTCATCAGGTCCTCCTCACAATAGCATGTTTTCAAACATAAGAACAAAGGAAGGATACTCCAGTGAGTAAGGTCAGCTGTGCCACAGAAGACCCATTTCAGGAGAAGTGCTGACTGATCCTTGTCTGCTGCTTTCTCCAACACCTCTTGCTGGTCACTGGGAGGTAATTTTTGGCTCTATGTGCACCACTGGCCACATTTACCAGCTTAGACTATTCAACCAAACCAAAATTCATGGGACCTTGGCCATTGGCTTCCTTTAGGCTTGTCCTTTCGGTCCCACATAAGCTATGGCACATTTTTGTTTTGTTCCTGCTGCTCAACACAACCTCCTTCCCTCCCTCTTGCTTTCTTTAGTTTTGTATGACTTTTTTCTTGTTGGAAGAATTAAACAATAACCACAACCCAATACTGAAGTTTAACAATGGATGCCTTGGAAAGCTTGCCAATTTGAGTTGCTTTTGGGTTTCTGGCTTAAGTCCTCTCAAGTATGTTCTAATTTGATGCCGTTTTATTCCCATTTGATTCATGGAGGTAGGTCATTAGATGTTTGGCTTTTGCTGTTTAGCTGTTCCGTTTTAATTACTTGCTGTAAGTGTTTGCAATTGGCTGGGTTAAAATCATCAGCAAAGTAACCCATGGAAGTAAAAATGCCAATGTGACCAAGAGGACAGAATCATAGCTTTGCATTCATGAGATCTGGGTTAAAATCCTAGCCAGCCACGGACTCATGAGAGAGCTCTGGGTAAACCAGCTTATTTTTAGAATGGTTATATCATTTTACAAATATTAGCTTTGTTTTATGGATCCCGGACCTGAATTGAGTATGTGTTTGAGAAACATAGGCAAGAAATAAAGTAATAAAAACTGTTGCATCTGGCATACACACTGGGCGGGTGGGGGAGTAAATAGCTATGTATTTAGATCAAACTGTGCTAGAAGGGTTAGCCACTCAGCAGTGCATTTTGGATAATCCACCCATTTGCCGGAAACAATTCAATATATATCTATGATGCTCTTCCATATTATTAAACAGGATATCAAATACGTATTTGTTATACCTCAAAAATGGCACTTGAATGATCCAGCTAAAAAAAATGCTACAAACAAGAATGAATCTTGACACACCTTTAAAAAAAAATAGCATTTGTTATTTGGGATAAGGTTTGCATAGACTTTTGGGTAAATTTCTGAAAATTCCACTAAAAACCCTTGGTCACTGTCTCATTTTGAGTCTGGAGGCAAAAAACCTTTTGACTTGTATTCTCAAGTACTGTATGTACAATTTAGTGAAATTTTTACCTGTTTCCACTGTCATGGGTGGGGGAGATGTTTCCAGTTTCTGCCCTGGAGACATGGACATTTGGAGGATCTCCATCTCAAATGAATGGTATCAGTTTGTCAACACACAACACCACTCTTAAGCATGTTTACTCATAACTAGACATAGTGGCCCCATGGAGTCTTCTGGGGTTTGGTTCCAGGACCCTTCATGGATACCAAACTCTGTGGATGCTCAAATCCCATTATATTTAATGGCACAGTAAAATGCTATCTCTTCTATAAAATGGCAAAATCAAGTTTTGCTTTTGGAATTATGGGGTGGGGAAAAATATTTTCAAGCTGTGGATGGCTGAATCCATGGATGCAGAATCTGTGGATACGAAGGGCCAACTGTACTGCTACATTCAATGGAACTTTCTCTCTACTAAGAATATCCAGAATTGCAGCCACATCTATTGGCCAGACATGGAGCCCTTTCACACAACACAATTATAACATTGTGATTCTCCTTTAATTGCCATGATTCTTGGGACTTTGTAGTTTAAGGAAGGTTATCTAGGATTCTCAAGTCAGAGAGCTCTAGTTTCTCACCAAACTACAAACCCCAGGATTCCACAGCACATACCCATGCAAGTTAAAGTGGAATCATAAGGGTATAACTGTGTAATATGAAAGGGACCATGCTCACAGACACAGGAAATTTATTCCTCAAATCCTCAGCTCTATTTTCTCCTCATTCAAGTCCTCTTTGTTATATCCATTAAAACAGAAATCTTTTCTAATATGGACAGAAAGAATTCTAAATAGGGACAGAAAAAATTGTCAGTTTTGGATTGTCCTAGATTCAAATCCCCAAGTACTTTCCATCCCAAATGCGAAGAAATGTGTACATTTTGGGCTTCAAAAAGTAACTAAATGCAATTTTTCATCATTTCCATCAACAGGCACAGGTATGGACCTACCTGCCATATATGTATTTAAACATTAGATACTTCTCCGAAAAAAGAGGTGGCACCTCTAATTCAGTAGAGACACAGCCAAATATGCAGGGATTCAAATGCAGACTTTTAAGAAGGAAGCACTAAAAGTTTGGGGCCTGGATGAACGAATCTGTGTTTCAGTTTCTCCCACATTCAATTTCAAAACAAAACAAAACTCAGGTTCTTTATATTATGGTTATTAAGAAATTTCAAAATTCTTTTAAATTCTAAGCTCTCACACTTTACTGGGTCTAAACCATTTGCCCATTTCTCCTCACATTGTGAGGCCTATTTCTCAGAAAGAAGAGATGAGATGAAATGGCCTGTCCCACTTCAGACTGTAGGTGGCAAGTCATTCAATTTTTTTCTGCACACAGAAACTCAGGAAACAAATTCTAGCTTCTCTCCCTGACATGCTAGTCTTCACTGTGAAAAGATCCTGTTTTTATTTTCCCATGGATGAACAATTACATTAGCCTCACCTGCTGGTGTTAAAGACATAAATTTATCACCTGTTCACCTATTTGTGACAATTAGACCTGAACAGCCTTATTTAGTCAAGAGATGCTGCTTTAGTAGAAATGGTTTCTTCTTTTCCATTTACCTCCTATTTCCCACAGTTAAGGCAATTTCAAATAAGGGTTCTTTGCAGCCTCTGAGCAAAGTAAGACTCAGTGCATTAACAAAGATGTTGTATGGGGGGGGGGGGATCTGCTTTTGAAAAGACTGAAAAGAATACAATTAAATCAAATCAGATAAAAATCCAGGGCAGGCAATTCTACTTCCAAAGCTGCTTCCGATGTTGCCCATCAAGAATACCTTCAGTTGATGCCTAAATGCATTTGAACACAAAATGGATGCATGCCAAGTACTGCTTCATTGACCTTTGAAGCTAAAAGAAATCTCTTGGCTAATTGCTTGTTCAGGCCATGGTTTAGTCGCAGGACAACCTTTTAAGTAGCTGAATTAAGCAGTGTCCTTTGGAGAAAGGGATGGGATGGAGGGAGAAAAGGGCCCATTTATTTAATGTTGCTTTCAACATTGTAATCAGCAGAGATGTAGGGAAGCCTGGTTGGGCTTAGCTCAAATATTAACTTGCTGGCAAGGGTGGTGGGGAGATAGCAGTGTTGCCTCAAAAGAAGAGGCAAACACCAGCAACCCCCCCTCCCCAACAATATTTCCCTACTCAGATTAAAGTCCAAATTGGGTGGGATTTGTTTTGGCTTGTTTGTTGACTTTTCCAAAAAATGCAAATGTCATCATAAATCAGATAGAAAACCTGAATGTGGGGAAAATGAAACTGACAGATGTACCCATCCTTACTTCTATCCAAGCTAATCTTGGTCTGAATCTCTGAAATGTCAGTTAAAAATGTATCCTAGTCACTCATTACACTGAAAAATTTACAGTTCCCCCATTTAAATATACAGAAGGAGCGGAGAGACCTAGGTATAAGAAATACTCGCCATTCCATTTTCAAAAGTCCTTAGTACACTGGTTCATATCTTGAATGCAGTCTGAACTATGGTCTAGTGAAACATGAATGAGTCTAATCTCTTCCAAAACTTGCATATTCTACCTCTTTCTTGTGTGAGGCTGGAAAGAGGAGTTCAGAATTTTCTGCTTTTAATTCATCCATTCATATTATCTGAATTAGCAAACTGTGGTTAATATTAACGATGGTGATTTTAAAAGAAGGCAACTTCAAATGATTGTTTCTTATATCAACTTATGGTAATTTCAGTTCTAGGTTTAGATGGTATGCTAAGCTCTGGGATCCTTTTACACTACGCAATTATAGCATTACAATTAAACTTTAACAACCATAGAAGCATCCTATGGAATCTTGGGTTTTGTAGTTGGGTGAGGTACTGAAGCTCTCTGGCTGACAATTCCAAGTGCCCCTCTCTAAATTGCAAATCCCAGGATTCCACAGGATACAACAATGGGAGTTAGAGTGGAATCATAGTGCTATCACTGTGTAGTGTGAAATGCCCCCTTGTTAACCAAAAGTGGAACAGAGAATTTTCAGTCTCAACCTCCTCAGGGCTGTGTGGGAAGAAATGGGTGAAAGTATACTTAGCTTAGTGTGGCAACTATTTTGTACATAATTCTTGAGTCATGTGGTTCATTGTGACAGTTGTTATAGCCCTGAGTTACATTCAAGCAAAAGAGGCAATGAAGCTGCTTGTTTCCAAGAATTTTTGGATGAAGAAAGGAAGGAACAAGCAAGAATATCCTGAGGCAAATGTGTGTGTGTGTGTATGTATCCCAAAGACTGGTACATATAAAGTCAACTCTCTATAAATTACTGCATGGCCTGGAGCAGTGACGAACTGAACAGAGAAAATACACAAAACCCCTTGTTGGCATAGGTCCTTTTGGCTCAGTATCAGTTGAAGTGAATCAATCTGACAGGCACCTTCATACTCATACTTGGATAATAAATCAAGTAAATCAACATTTTCCTTGCCACTGTCATTGTCCTGCTTGAAGTACTAGGGAGGCCACATTAAGACAAGAGTTTTGCTGACAGTAGAGCAAGGATAGTGGTCATCCTACCAAAACAGGAAGAAGATGGCTGAAAAAAAGTTGATTAGCTCAAATAATTCAAAGTCCTCACTCTGACAATCAGGTTAGACCATTTTTTTTTTTAAAAAGCTACATCTTATTCCCTCCAAGCCTGCCTCCTAGACATCTCCTTGAATTTATAGAGGAGGGCTTAGGGCCTTCAAAAGTCCCTTAAGTTTTTTTGGTTAACTGCCATGAAAGCTAACACATGAGTAACATAACCCCTGTGTGAATTTTAAACCACAGTCATTTGATTCCCTTTACTATGGTAGTAATGTGCTATGTGGAGAGGCTGGGGAGAGTTAAAGGAAGTCATAATGTTTTTTAGGAAGGGGGGGGGAACTATAATAGATGGGCCAGAGTGTTGTTGCTGAAAAAACTAAAGCTGTCCAGCAGATCCATACCACTGATCACATTACTGAAGCAAAACATCTCTGGCATTTTTACAATGCCTTTTACCACCTTCAAATGCCTAGTTGGGTGTGTGGGGGGAGGCAGATAAAATAAAATTCATGGATGAGCAGGTGGCATGGGAGAAAATGAAATAGGATTTCATTCCACAGGTTGGAGCTCAGCTGTTTCATGGACAACTCTAGCTGTGCTGCTTCAAGAGAGGAATTGAGGGCTTTTAAAAGAAGCAAACTGACTTATCAGATGACTTCTTACTACCACCCACTTCTTTCAGAATTATCCCCCCTCTGCCTTTTTTGGGGGGCAAGTGTCATTAAACGTGCAGGTGCTTTTATGCCGAAAAGGCAAACAACATGCTGTGATGAGGAAAGAGGACTTTAAGGACTGCCAGGAGATGGTTGCTGATCCTTTCCAAGGGCAATGCTTCAAGCTAGCATATGACCATTTGAAAATACAAGTAAAATGTTAACTTTTTTCACAGCAATGTACTCTTTTAGTTTAACCCCCCCAAGCCCCCCCACCCCCGCAAAGAACATATAGCTTCAACATTCATACTGATTTTCACTTGACAAAGTTGAGAAACAGTCCACAAGGCACACTTGTTTTGGGGAATCTCAGCTGCCACTGGACATAGGGGCTGGTGGTACAATTTTAAGGGTAGATAGGAGAGGAATGTGTAATCCTTCTGCATTACATCACTTTATGCCTACATCTCCTGGATCCTTGTAGCCAAAGTCCATGGACATGGTTTTGCCCAGTAATGTACAGAGAAGAGGTTACTGCGAGTTGCTGAAGAATGGGTGAACTATACCTTCTGCTTGCTGCTTCTCCTCTATATCTTCAAGCCCATATCCAACTTTGCAAGTAGATGAGGGTTCCTAGCCACTGTCCAAGGAACTTGAAGAACAGTAAGATACAAAGCAGGGGTTGGGGAAATTTAGTCTGAGGACTGTATGTGGCCCTTGAACTGTGAAACCCTTTTCGAGATCCCCCCCAAACCAACCTGACCTATAATTTTAAAATTCTTTTTGGTCTGATTCGTTGGTGATGTTTCTTCTGAAAAATGTCCCCGAATTCCCCCCAAAGCAGCACTTTACCTCATCCAACCTGAACTCTCACCAAGCTAGAAAACAAAGAAACCCAAACAGTCAAGAACATCTTAGCAATATCAGGAATAGAAGAATGGGTTCTCCTCTGGCTAATAATTTTCTGGAACATGATCACGCTCTCAAGGATCATGCATCATAAAGCTTTTGAATGCTTTATTTTGTACCTGAACAGATTTAGTTGGCTTAATATACTTTTTTTAAAATGGAGACAATTGATATGTAACTTGATGTAAGATATAGACACACAGATTTGATTTCGTAAATTGCAACTTGTCTCTGGTCATAATTACTGTTATCTATGTATAGTCCCCTTTTCTTTTAACAACCACTGAAGAAGGCCATAAAAATATTTCCAGACATAGACACTTTGGGCTATTTTCAAGAATAAAACACCCAAGACTTTGTCACTTTTCCACATTAAACCAGAAATCATGTAACATCACTTCTTGTACACCCAGATACGTGTATGCAGTCCATAGAGGCATTGTGGAGACAACAACTGGCCCCAGCCCTTCACTCAGTTGCCCACTTCTGGTGTAAAGGCAATTAAATATAATTATTGGTTCACTGTGAGTGATTTCTCAATATGTTGCTCATAACACTCAAATCCAGGCCTCAGCTGCATGGCTTAAACACATCACATGTGAATTGGCCAAAGGACAAGAAAAGAGGTACAAAACCTGTATGTTACCTGAGTGCTTGCCACATTTGTTCCATCGGTGACTTCCACAGTCATGTTGTATACCGACCTCTGCTCAGCATCAAGGGGCTTTGCTATGACGATGGTCCCCACACCTTTGTCTGCGTCAAAAGAGCTCTCGAAATTCCCCCCTAATTGTCATTACAACAGAAGGTACAATTAAACCTCTGAAAGGTATTTCACTGAAAAATAACATCTACAGATCGGGGGCATGGTAATTTACAGAGAAACACTGCACATCACATGCACTGCACATTGAGCAATCTTTGTTCTAAGCTAATTTTTTTCTCTTTCAAGCATCATTTGTATATTGTAAAACAGATGTCATAAAGGAAGGTTGGGGTGGGGGAGGAAATAACAACTCATATTGCAGACAAAAGATTCAGCAATGCATCCAAGCGAAGCATAATTGATTTCTCAAAAAGGCTTTACAAGGCTATTAACCTACAGAGACTTATGCCCTGGTTAGTACAAACAAGCAATTCCCCCCTTCATTAGGGATTCATTTGGGAGAAAGATTCCAGTGTTATTTGTATGTCACTTCTGAAGAACTCAACAGGAACCACCTGGGGTTCCCCTAAAATAGTTTTGAGAGCATTGTGACTACTTGAATTAAACTGTCTTATGCCAGGGCAATAGTATCTATCTGACAAGACCAAGACTGGCTATTCGGGTTGGCAGTGGCTGTCCAGTCTCCTTCACATCACCTACCACCTGATCCCTTTTATCCAGGAAGGCCAGGGATTGATCCTGAGACCTTGTGCTTGAAAAGCATGTTTTCTACTCTAGATCTATGGTCTCTCCTCTGTCTCTTTCAAGGACGTTCTTATACATATGAGAGCCAATCCGCAATATTCTGTCATGTCCCAATAAACAGAACCAGGAGAGGGCTATGCAAATAATGGCTGGAACCACATGCATAGGGTCTCTCATTATAGCACTATTATTCCACTTTAACTGACATGGGACCCATTCACACTACACAAACATGGCACTATTATGCCACTTTAACTGCCATGGCTGCATCCTATGGAATCCTTGGGTTTGTAGTTTGGTGTGGCACTACAACTCGCTGCTTGAGAATTCTAATTGTTCCTTCCTAAACTGCGAATCCCAGGATTCCATTGCCTGTTGCCTTGGCAGTAAAAGTGGAATATAGCACTATATGGTATGACCCCCGTATTCGCTGGACCAATACCCATGGTTTCACTTATCCTCATCTGAAAAAAAATAGGTTCATTTTCTAGTTCCTCCAGCGTGATTCTATGGTATGCTTCTGCTGGAAGTCATGCCGGAGGACCTATAAAATGCCTAGAGGGGTGTTTTCTCTTGGAATCTCTAGGTCCTCCAGCACAACTCTATGGTATCCTTGGGCCAAAAGTCATTCATTTCAATGGGGTTCTCTGTTATCCACAGTTTTGCATTTCCATTGTAATTCCAGGAATATATCCCCTGCAGATATGAGGGCTGTACTGTGATTGTGTTGTGTGAATGGTACCATTCTATGGAATCCTGGGATTTGAAGTATAGAATTTTCACCCACAGAACTCTAGTGCCTCCCTAAACTACAAAGCCCAAGATACGATGGGATGTAGACACACCAATCAAAGCGGAATCACAGTGCTATACCTATGTTGCGTGAAGGCTCCCTAGATGGGAACACTGTGAATACAAAAATGTTTAAGTGGTTTTACAGTATTCCTGAAGGTAAGCCTCCACCTTTTTCCACATGTCCCAACATGGAGTTTGGGAAGTTACTTTTTTTTTTTTTTTTTACTATAACCCCCAAAATCCTTTACCCATATACACAGTGGCGATGCTGGCTGGAGGGTTCTGGGAGTCAAGAGTGCAAAGGTAACTTTTCCAAACTCTGTGCAAACACTTTTCTTTCTTACAAATAAATTTTAAAAAAATGTCACGCTAAGGCTGCAGTTAGGACCCGATTTTAAGGCCAACATCCAATTGCTAGTCCTAACTAGAGCAGACCCACTGAATCAAGAGAAGCTTTGTATGTCAGTACATATGTGAGTTCCACCTGTCCAGTGGACCTACTCTAGTTGTGACTAACAGCAAGATTTAATCCTATGTTTATTGCCCTCCCCAAAGGATGATAAACTGATGAACTAACTTTTGAGGCCAAACCTTGTTTTCCACCCTTGATATCAGCCAGGCCCTGAACAGCAGGGTTTTCTCAAGGGTGGTACAATGTATTGCTTTGTGCAGAACTCAGTGAACCTGCACAGCACCCAGCCAACCTTCCAAACCCGCAAGCCCTCCCTCTTCATCCACACTTCACTCCTCATAATGAATGGAATATTCCTAGTTTTAAATACTGGGCAATAGAGATCCAATCACTCAGCACATTAATCACAATTGGTAGCAAATTATTTATTATAAAAAACCCATTTATATTCAAATTGGCAGGAAACTAGTACTTCTATTTTACATTTTAACACAAGCTCCCCGCTGCCTCAGGTAGGCTTTGCACCTTTCTGTACCTTGGTTAAATACAACACGTCTAGTTTCCCCAATTATCTTTTATTTAGATAAAGATCTGGCATGGAAGTGAGGGGGGAACCTTCCCTTATGGTATGAACAAGCTGTAAATAACATGTGACTAAGTAAATTGGTCATTATGTTTAGAAGCACAAGGGCTCAAAAGAGGAACTGCAGTTGCTTTGCTTGTCCCCTTTGCCTTCTAATGAAATAAATCCATTTTAATTGCAGTTTAGAGCAAAGCTTCCTGGAGATGGGGAAAGGAAGGTTGGCCAAAGGTTGTTCCTCTGTTTTAACTAGCTGCAAAGTAGATTAATGAACGATCCCGGCAAACTGCAGGATAAGCTCTCTAGTTTCCACAGCAATGGGACACTGGAGTTGTTTCCAAAGCTGCTGAGACAGGCCACTGTCTCTCTAAATGAGTCCACAGGAGGGCGGAAGGATGTTGCAAACCACTGATTAATTTCACCCCTGACTCTCCCATCCCCTCTAGCAATTCTCTCAAATGCTTCTGTACTCTGGAAAAAAAAATCTTTCTTGCTTTTCAAAGGTTTCTGAGGGGTGGGCAAGGAATGAAAAGGAATCCTCTTTTATTTCAACACTGCCATTTATGTCATTTTCACCACTATTAATAATACAGAAAGATAATTGCACGTTTCATACACTGACAGAAAAAAAATAAAAGAGGGAGGAAGACGTATATCTTAGAATCATAGGATCTTAAAGGGACCGCCAGGGCCATCAAGGACAGTTCCTTGCCATGCAGGAATACCAACTATCCAACCTCTGTTTAAGGACCTCCAAAGATGCAGAATCCACCACTCTCTGAGGCAATCTACTTCACTGTCGAACAGATCTAACAGAACAAAAAGTTCTTCCTAATGTGTAGATGGAATCCCTTTTCTTGTAATTTAAAACTATTGGTTCATGTTCAAGTCTCTGAAGCAGCAGAAAACAAACTCACTCCATCTTCTATACAACACCCCTTTCGATATATAAGGTTGGCTATCAAGTCACCTTTCAGTCTTCTCTTCTCCAAGGTAAACATACCCAGCTCCCTCAGTCATTCCACATAAAGCTTGGTTTCTAGCCCTTTGATTATCTTGGGGGTTGTCTACACAGGTGAAAAAAATCTGCTTCAAATTGAAGTTTTCTGGATCTTCAGTGACCCCATTAACGCCATACACTTCCATGTGAAAACCAAGTGAGATCGGCATTACCAGCCACACATTTTCCCCTGGCGAACTTGCTTTGGTGTAAAAGGGCGGTCATACTTGAACACATGTCCCAAACTTCATTTTAGTTTTGGCCATACGGCCGTGGCTACTCCCCTTTTTTCTCTTCCCATCATGCATGCAAATATACGTAATCCCTGAGTAGCATATTACTGGATAGGTGGAGGTGCACTGATACTGATATACAAGTATCCACACAAACGCACCTTCAACAAATCCCATTTTTTGAATCTGCAACTGCAGACTGGCAGAACATAAATACAAACAGAGGAAGTAGCCTTTCCTCATGAGAATGATCAGGTGACCACCTGGTCATCCAACCCCCACCCCTGGGTTCCACACCGAAGCCAACTTGGAGGCAGACACACATACAATTAACTTTTTTTCCAGGAAAGTGCAGTGTAAAAGGTAATTTTTAAAAAATCAGATCTATGCCCTTATCCATCAAAAAGAATTGTATTCAATTAAAAACCTCAAGAATGTTGTGTGTATGGTTCATTGTAAGTAAGGTTTTTTTCACCTGTGTAGACAACCCCTTGGTTGCTCTTCACTGGACATGGTCCAGCTTGTCAATATCCTTGATATTATGTACATCTCTTCTGTCTACCACTGGACCCACCACAATAGGGTTGCAAAGAATTTTTTAAATAAAAGGAGAACAACTGGCAGACCTGGGGCAACATTCAACTTCCAGGGTCTTTTTATTGGATCTTCAGCTCCAACCCCTCCCCCACTTCATCAGATAATTTAGGTGGATACAAGTTTTTTTTAACCCTCCTGCTCCCTCTTGGTTCCCAAAGCAGCCACAGTGCCTGGGATGACATGACCTCTTATTAAGCATCTTAGCCACTGATAGAATCTGCATCATAGTAAAAGTTAGCAGGATAAGAGACAGGCAAAAATAGTCTCCATTTCCGTTCACAGTAAGGAAGTGGAAATTTTGGGATTCCAAATTGTCTTAATATTTTCAGTCCCATAAACTACTTTTGTGTCTCTGTGAACATAAAAGTGGGCCAAAAAGGAATAACACAAAGCAAATCCATGTCTTTCTGCATTCCCCTCCCCCCAATACTGCTTTGAAACATTGGTCTACTGTGCTGTTCTTATATGTCTTCAAGTCAAATTTGACTTATGGTGACCGTAACCTAGAATCATAGAATTGGAAGAGACCACAAGGGCCATCCAGTCCAATCCCTGCCATGCAGGAATACACAATCAAAGCATTCCCGACAGATGGCCATCCAGCCTCTGTTTAAAAACCTCCAAAGAAGGAGACTCCACCATGCTACGAGGCAGCATATTCCACTTCCAAACAGCTCTTACTGTCAGGAGGTTCTTCCTAATGTTTAGGTGGAATCTCTTTTCCTGTAGTTCGAACCCATTGCTCCGTGTCCTAGTCTCTGGAGCAGCAGAAAACAAGCTTGCCCTATCCTGAGTATGACATCCCTTCAAATATTTAAACATGGCTATCATGTCCCCTCTTAACCTTCTCTTCTCCAGACTAAACATGCCCAGTTCCCTAAGATGATCCACATAGGGCATGGCCTGCAGACATTCCACCATCCTGGTCTCCCTCCTCTGGACACATTCTAGCTTCTCTGAGATTTTCTTGGCAAGATCTATTCAGAGGAGATTTGCCATTGTCTGCTTCTAAGGACTTTTTCGGACAAGCCAAAAATAACGCTAGCAGCCTCGCCAGGTTGCGAGGCTGCAGCGCTAGAGGGCGTCCATTTCGCACGACGCTCTTTCCCAGCGGTACTGTTGCAGTACCGCTGGGACATTTGACCGTCATATTTTGGATTTTACCATCATATTTTACTCACGTGAGTAAAATATGATGGTAAAATCCAAAATATGATGGTCAAATGTCCCAATGGTACTGCAACAGTACCGCTGGGAAGGAGCGTCATGCGAAACGGACACCCTCTAGCGCTGCAGCCTCGCAACCTGGTGAGGCTGCTAGTGTTATTTTTGGCTTGTCCGAAAAAGTCCTAAGTCTGCCATGGCCTTCCTCTGAGGCTGAGAGAGTATGACTTGCTCAAGGTAACCCAGTGGGTTTCTATAGCTGAGCAGGGATCTGAACACTGGTCTCCTGGAGTCCTAGTGCAACAGTCAAATCACTATATCATGCTGGCTCCTTAGTAGGTGACATTAGCAGAAAACTGGTTCAATTCACATAAAGATAGAAAGGAAAAGAGTGTGTGTCCACAGCAATCTGAAGGATTCCAATGTCTATATGTATCTTGAAACTCCATAGCTGTTTTTACCATGACCTTCTTTCTTTTTTCATCCAAATGAAACTTCAAATGGAAAGGCAAGGTGATGGTAATTGGGAGAATTTTTAAAGTGGGGTGGGGGAAATCTTGCAAATTTCCCAGAACACCCTCAAAGCCTCCAGGCCCTCAATTCTAAACAAAACAAGTAGGAGGGAAATCATCCAGACAACCACCAAAATCCACTAAAATATGGCTATTTAAAATATGACTCCCAAGTTACCCCCAAGAGAAAAGAAGCCGCAGAAAATAAAACAAAACTGGGAGTGACTTCTGATGACTTGTCTGCAAGTAGTTTTATATTTTGTTGTACCCAGACCTACACCTACACCTGCTCATAGATGGAACAACATCAGACAGTTACAGAGTAGTCTCAGGAGAATGGATTTACAACAGCTTAAGATCTGCCAGATCCCACAAGGCTTATAATCTTTACTACTGAGAATTGTTTCTGTACAATTACTAAGCTGATTCGGTGCATCGAAAGTGATACCCAGAATGTCATGGGGCATGTACCATTTTAGACAAACTCCTTTACATCAAACTAAACATGAAAGAAGAATTAACCTTCTGCTATGATGTGTACATATGAAGGTACAAATAAGATGTGTAAAAAACAACATCAGGAGGGGGAAATTCTATGATATGACCACAATGGCTCTGCCCACTGTGAACCACCACTTCAGAGGACATCAACTACCACTATCTGTACCATTATTATTATTATTATTACCACCACCATCATCACTTATTTATATAGCACCACTAGTGTACATGGCGCTTTACAAAGTAAAACAACAACAATTGAAATAGCCAATCTTGCCAATTGCATACAATCTAAAATAGATACATACACACTCTTTACATTATTAGTCTCTACAGATGAAGGATACCTATAATCTTTCCTTGAAAGTAATATTTTACTATATACAGCAGGAGTGGGAATAAGTGGCCTGGAGCCTACATGAGCTCTAGGAACTCTGTTTTGAAGCCCCAAGGCCATCCACTGGACACACACACCCTATTTGGGGGTGAATATAGACTTAGAAATGACAAAATGGAACTCCTAGTAGATAACTAGGAAACTGCTTCACCCCCACAAGAGCATGAGTACTATCCAAAATCAGAAAATGAATGCAACTTCACGTTTCATTTCTGGCTGTGGCAAGCAATTTTGGGGGTGAGTGAAGTATGACAGGGCACACAGGAGCAAAAAAAGAAAAAGAAAAAAAGGTCCCCCTGTCCTTTGCAGCTACCCACTACTGGTATAAAGGGATCTTGTTATATGGGGGAGTATCTAAACAGGTGCCCTCCCCATACATTCTACCAGCTTGGAAGTCTACCACCTCATTCCATTGCATGTATAAATCAGGCCTCAGTTACTTCAAATTGGAACGTTAGAATGAGTCTGGGCCATTGGCATTGATAGCAGATGTTCTATTGCTGTGTCCACTCTGCATTTCTAGAAAGTTTTTACGTAGTCCAGGACTCTTTTCCTATTGATTTGGTCCACTCCATAATCTAAGGATGGAGAACCTTTGGCCTTGCAGATTTGACATCTTGACTCATCACTGGCCAGGTGTGACATTACTAAGGCCAGTGTCACTCCTCCCTCCAAGGGTGCCATCTGGTGTAGTTCAGCCTCTCCGCACCTCCCTAGCGCTACCGTTGCTGGCCAGTTTGGAAAGGCACTGGCGTTCAACAAGATCTGGAAGGCTACCAGTTCTCCAGCCCTACCATAATAGAATATTGCATTGGGAATTTGATTATAATTTGGTTTCATTCCAATGTATATACACAATCCCTATACTTGTATTCATGTCTAAATAACTGATCTTATTTCGGGTGTTATATATACTCACTTAACAGCTTTTAATCATAAGTGAATGTATAATTGTTCTTGACATTTAATTAAAAGTTATGGAGATACCAAGGTATTAAACCATTTCTATTGGATTTTACGCTTTTCATTATTTTTTTAGACGAAAACCTTCGCTTTACTTCCGAGAGAGATTGGGAGAGAAAAAGATAGGGTATCTTTAGATCAGTTTGGGGGGGGGGATCTTTTTGAAGACCAGATTTGCAGATTTTTTCCATGAAAAAAATTGTGATGAAAGAAGGCTAGCCTTGGGACTGTCGGCAGTTTTTCGAAGTGAATGTTTTATACTGATAACTGGAAAGGGCTGGCAGGGAGAGAGGAGCAGTACTGACTTTTAATTTAAGTTGCTTTGTAGCCATCTTAATGAGCAATCAGAAAATGGTAACCTTATCAGGCCACACTTCTTAAGAAAGCTTTGCCTTTAAAAGGTTAGAAGAAATTATAAGGGAAAGATAGTCCAGCTGATGCCTTTAAAATTGCTCCTTCATTTGCTTATAAAAATATAAAGAAGTGTCAATGAAACCCAATATTTGTTTGAACCCTTTAATGGGGACCAATACAACCTTCCCATTCCCCAGTCCCCACACTCTACTCAAGTGAATCATCCTTTTGTACATCAAATACTCTTCAGGATGAGTTCAAGGACTATGTTCATACACACCAGTTTCCTTTACTGAAGTAAATCCTTGCCTTCCTCATTTTCATGAATACAATCCCACCCACCCACCCAGCAAGATGGTGAGATATTTACTGTTGGTGTTGGAAGGGGATTTTTTTTAATCCTTTAAGGTTCAGGAATAATAGTCTGATAGTAAACTGAATTCAGCCCTTAATAGCACTGTTCCGGGTGGACTCTGGCTTGGTAGCCCAGGGTTCCACCCTGAACAAGCAACTAAACCCATATTCATATAGAATTCTTTTTAAAAACACATACGCAGTGGCAGCAATTGAACAATGAAGGGCTACAGGCTTGTCTAGGCGGCCAGAATATGCCACCTACTGGCCAGCAAATTCTAGCCCCGGACCTGGCCCAGTTCTCCCGCCCCCTGGTAACTGTGATAAAATGGGCAGAAGTCCACATGCATACAACAGCTGCCACACGCACATGCTGTCCGGTATTGGCGGATGCCTTCCCCACTGTCCAGGAATAATAATAATAATAATAACAACAACAACAACAATTAATATTAATATTAATATTAATATTAATATTAATATTAATATTAATTGTAATATCCCACCCCTCAATGAAATGCAATCGGGGCGGCTTACAACAATTAAAATATACACCCCTTAATCCCACCCACCCACTCCTTACAATACAATTAACTAAATCAGGAATTAAAACATACTTTAAAAGAAAAACAAAAAGATTAAAAATAAACAACAGACAGTGGCCATAGCGAAGTCGGGACAAGCTAGATTTTCTTTTCTATTTTAATGGTTGGGTATCTATTCAGGGAAGGCCTGCTGGAAGAGATCCACCTTAAGAGCTTTTTTAAAGCTATTTAGGTTGGTGATATGACAGATCTCATCGGCAGGCTGTTCCATAATCTGGGAGCAATAGCTGAAAAGGCACCCCGGGAAGTCAAAAAACCCCCTAGTTTTTAAAGGTTGTAACAAATTCCTCCCAGAGGACCTGAGTGCACAGGGAGGATTATATGTAAGGAGGCGGTCCCGAAGATAGGTTCGACGCAAGCCATTTAGGGCTTTAAAGGTGATAACCAGCGCCTTGTCTGGGCCTGGAAACTAATGGGCAGCCAGCGGAGTGATCTTAAGATCAGTGTTATATGGTCTCTTCTGGATGTACCCGAGACCAGTCTGTGTACCAGTCTGAGGAAGGAGCATGTGATCAAGGTTGGTCATAAGCTGGGGGCTTCCTTCAAGGTTGCACAGCAACAACAGCATCATTGTTGTCGTCCAGAGATATAGCATGACAAGCAGGTATGGAACCTACAATCCTGCACTGGACCCATCTGGGTTTTGCTGCATAACATGGGTTATCCCATTATTATTTTTTAAAGTTATAAATGGGTTTACCCCAGTTTCCCCCAGCTTTACCTCAGGTATCATCAGGACTGTCTGAAGGTGAATCAAGACAAGACTGCAGAGCTCTAAAATGGTGGGAAGCTGGGGTAAATTGCCCATCTAGACAAGCCCTATGTCATACATACAAACTCACTAATAAGGAGAAAGCACTGTTTTCAAACTATGTACATCACCCTGTTCTTTGCTTCGTATTGTGGTGTCCTAGCTGTTATCAGTAAAACCTATCAAGAAGTTTTGGAACGTGGCTCAGAATGTTTAAACTTGTTTAACTTAACTCAAAATCACTAGAGCCTGATAACATTTTCTATGTCTAAGCAGTTTTATTAACGATGGCGCTACCTCATTTAGGCCTTAAGGTCACTTTCTGATTTTTCCTCTTTTGCTTTGAGAGCAAGCATGATTTCTGCATAAATTGGATAGTTCAAGTCTGATAGCTGTTGTCTTCCTGCATGGCCTTCAAAAACAACAAAACCAAAGAGAAAGACTGGATGGGGTGTTTGATTCTTTTTGCTTAATCAGTCATTCCTCCAGCACTTGCTGTGTGAGTTTGCTTTGCTTCACAAAAAGAAAAGAGTCTAGTTTTTGTTTTTTTCTCAGAAACACTTTCTACAAATTGTAGAAACTCTGACCAAAATATCCAAGGGCAGGTTTGTCTCATATTTGTGCTGGATGCAAAGAATCTCTCAGTGGTTAATAAAAGTATGAAAGTCTGTCTTGCCAAGAATAGGTAATTTAATGAGATTTTTTCCACATCTGTTGTTTCCTTATGTTCATGTCAGCAATATAATTTTGCTTCTTTAAAAATATGTTTCAATAAAATAATCACCAAAGTAAGAAAGAGTTTAGCACACTTGTTTAAAAAGCAGAGGTAGATGAAAAGCTTAGCTAAACCACAGATGCAAAGAACTGTTCCTCTATTTCACCCTGGGATCTTTCTTTAAGGCTTCCCATTTGTGGGTGAGCAGTACATACAGTACTTAAGGAACATACAGTACTCAAGGAGTCATATGGGATTCAAGGAGAAAGTGTCTAAAAATAAGAACCACAGAGTTGGAATGAAACCCAAGGGCCATCTAGTCTAACTCCCTGCTAAATGATCCCTGAGAAGTGGGCCATCTGGCCTCTTTTTAAAAATCCTCAATGAAGAAGAGGCCACCACTATCCAAGCAAGTCTATTTCACTGTCAAAGAGCATTTGCCATCAGGAAGTTCCTCCTAATGTTTAGTTAGAATCTGCTTTCTTGTGCTTTCAACATAGCCTGGAAAACAACCAAACTGCCAAAAATAAGCTTGGTTCATCTTCCACAGGACAGCCCTTCAGATATTTACAGATGGCTATTTTATCATCTCTCCCTCAAATGACACTGCCATTCTCTGGACAATAGAGTTGCATGGTATCTGGCTACACCCATGTGCCCAACTTAAATTTTAACAAGAGGCAGTCATATGGGTAGCCTTTATTTTGTTTGGCCAGTTTCTGTGAAAACTTAATGTAATGCCAGACTGCAATGGCCAAACAACTTTAGACGGGATGGGCTAGTGAGGGGTGGGGAGTAGAATCATAGAGCTGGAAGAGGCCAAAGGGCCATCTAGTCCAAACCCCTACCTTGCAGAAATACACAATCAAAACATTACTGACAGTTGGTTTCCAGCCTCTGCTTAAAAACTTCCAAAGAAGAGCTTCAAGGAAGAGCATTCCACTGTCAAGCAGCTCTTACTGTCAGGAAGTTCTTCCTAATTGTTTAGGTGGCATCCCCTTTCCTGTAGTTTGAGTCCATTGCTCTGTGTCCTAGTCTCTGAAGCAGCAGAAAACAAGCTTGCTGCCTCTTCAATATGACATCCTTTCAAGTATTTAAACATGGCTATCATGTTACCTCTTAATCTTCTTGTCTCCACGCTAAACAAAGTAGTGGGTAGGAAATGGCTTACATACTCCCCTGTCCCCTACTTCATCTTGTAAATCCCATTTTCATAATTCTTTTATTTTTTTAAAATGGGGCCAAGGATCCCTGGCACAGTTTTTATGTATTATGTGTAATTAGTCTCTCAGCATTTTATCTTATAGCAGCTATTTTCTAACATCTGGGAAGGCATGGCCTAAATACAATTGCTAATCTATGAATCAATTGATGAATGGTAAGTTAAAATGTGGAAGCCAGCATTGTGTAAAGGTTTGAGCACTGACTATGTCTCTGGAGACCAGGATTCGAATCCCTGCTTGGCTATGGAAACCCACAGAGTGATCGTAGGCAAGTCACACTCTCTCAGCCTCAGAGGAAGGCAAAGGCAACCCCCCCGCCCTGAACAAATCTTGCCAAGAAAACCCCATGATAGGTTTGCCTTTAGGTCACCCTAAGTCAGAAATGACCTGAAGGTACACAACAAACAACAACTACAACAAACAACAACATTGAGATATACCTAAACCCAACTGATTTAGTGAGTGAATCTACTCTAGCTGGGGCTAACAATTGGATCTGGTGAGTCATTCTGGGGATGTAATTGTTCATTAATTTTATTCAGGAAAGGAAGCAAATGTGTAATTTTGGCAATGTCCTCCTCACTGTGAGAAAGTTTTTGAAAATGGAACAGCTGTTATGCACAGAAAGTAAATTTTTGTGCAGAAAATAATACTTCTGTGCAGAAATTATCTTCTTCAAGAAAAGGCTGTCTTCTATATAGAAAAGGCTAGGTTTTTTGAGCAAAATAACCATGTATGAATTTTGCACAGAATAAGTCCTAAACTGTGAAGATTCTAGTCAGGTCAGGATTCTTCTTGTCAAGGTTTCTTGAAACTCAAGGAACATGTTTTTCAACTATTTTTCGAATATTGTCAAATAATCTTTTCATCCCTAAACCCTTCTAAGCTCAGGTGAAGAAATGTGAGGGTCCCAGAGGTCCTAAGACACCAGAGTGTTTGGCTTGCATGTTTATTTCATAAAGAGATTTTCAAGAGAGAGAGGAGCAAAAAGCAAGTCATGACACAAAGTTCCTGTTCAGAGTGAAACTGAGCAAAGGCGTTATTTCTTTTATCGGTTTATTTGATCAACAGTTTTTGGGTTTAGACTTAATGTTAAGCTAAGGATATTTAAATAAATGTACAGTGATATAATTAACATTTGAGAGGTTTTAAAAATACAGTATACCATGTAATCAATCACTTCTTTTTTCTCTTTGAGATTTTCTTTTCCCCCTCTTCAGCTGCAATAGGAGGTACCTAGCTAGCTCCTTCTCAAAATAATCCCTCATCTGATAAAGACTTACAAAAGAATGCTAGAAGCACTAAAGGAGCAAACTATTTTAAAAAGGGAGCAAAGCTTCTCTTCAGGGAGCAGCAGAAACGTTGAAGATAGTGAATGAAAAAGAAGTATTGTTTGCAAGGCAAAGGAAGACTTTTATCAAGAGCCTACCAATGCTGGCCAATGCTACTTAGCTAACTACATGATGAATAAATGTCACTGGTTCCCCTTTTTATTATGTTGTGCACTCTACCCTGTTTTCAACTACCTTGAATTCTGCTTTAACTGGAAGAATTAATTGATTTTGGAATAGGGACACATACATTTTAACACAGTTTTCCACTTCTTTATCTTTCCAGTTGGATTTGCAATAAACTGTTCATTTTAATGGTATAGTTCGCAGGTGGGAATGCTGGCTTTCCAGATTTTACTGCCCCTTCCAGCATACCCAATGGTTACGGATGCTCAGAGTTACAGTCCAGCAGTATCTGTAGAGTTGCATAAGTCCCCCTCCAGTATAGCAGTCAATTCTGAAATGCACAGGACTGAGTATCAGTTAATCTACTCTAGTCTAATCTGATCTAATTTTCTTTTCCTTCTTCTGTTGATACTCAATGGAATTAGCACTCTGCTTAATAATTCTGTCATAAAACACAGACAATAAAAAAAAACACAGAAACTACAAAACAAGACTTCACAATAAAGTTTATGGATATGGCTGCAGGGAATAAACTTTACTGAACTCAGTGGTGGTTACTTCTAATTGCATAGGTTCCGTTGGTAAAATACACTGAGTTTTTAACAAAAGATCCTTAGTTAAATGCAACCTTCAATTTTTAATTACAAATGCCAGCAATTGTGTAAAGAAGTGTTAACATTTTAATGGCTAGTGTGAAGTAGGGACTCCATCAAAGAAAGGGAAGGACCAAGTTCGTGCTTCCTAACTGTCCTCATTCTCTTAAGTTCTTCTATGCTATGAGGTGGATAATACCTGAGGTCACTCTCAGATTTTGGTGGGCTTTAGTCCCTCAAATGCTTTTAACCTAAGAAAAACATGTTGTCACCAAAATAGCAAACGATGGGCTTGTCTGCACAGGCAATTTACCTTGTCTTGCCCAACAACTATCGTCCAGTTAGTCTGACATCAATACCAGGGAAGATTCTAGAACAGATCATTAAACAGAGAGTCTGTGAACATTTAGAAGGCAATGCCATAATCACAAAAAGTCAGCATGGGTTTCAGAGAAACAAGTCATGCCAGACTAATCTGATCTCTTTTTTTGATAAAGTTACCAGCTTGGTAGATGAAGGGAATGCTGTGGACATTGCATACCTTGATTTCAGTAAGGCCTTTGACAAGGTTCCCCATGACATTCTTGCAAACAAGCTTGTAGAATGTGGGCTAGACAAGTTAACTGTTCAATGGATTTGTAATTGGTTGACCGGCCGAACCCAAAGGGTGCTCAGCAGTGGCTCCTCTTCGTCTTGGAAAGATGTGACCAGTGGGGTGCCACAGGGCTCTGTCCTGGGCCCAGTGCTATTCAACATCTTTATCAATGACTTAGATGAGGGAATTAGGGGCATACTTATCAAATTTGCAGATGACACCAAATTGGGAGGAGTAGCTAATACCCTAGAGGACAGGATCAAAATTCAGAATGACCTGGATAGACTGGAGAGCTGGGCCAAAGCTAACAAAATGAAATTCAATACGGAGAAATGTAAAGTACTGCATTTAGGGCGGAAAAATGAAATGCATAAATATAGGATGGGAGAGACCTGGCTGAATGAGACTATGTGCGAAAGGGATCTAGGAGTCCTAGTAGACCACAAGTTGAACATGAGCCAACAGTGTGATGCGGCAGCTAAAAAGGCCAATGCAATTTTGGGCTGTATCAATAGAAGTATAGTGTCTAGATCAAGGGAAGTAATAGTGCCACTCTATTCTGCCTTGGTCAGACCTCACTTAGAATACTGTGTCCAGTTCTGGGCACCACAATTCAGAAAGGATATTGACAAATTGGAGCGTGTCCAGAGAAGGGCAACTAAAATGGTGAAAGGTCTGGAAACAATGCCTTATGAGGAGAGACTTAGGGAGCTGGGTATGTTTAGCCTGGAAAAAAGACGGTTTAGAGGCGATATGATAGCCCTGTTTAAGTATTTGAAGGGATGTCACGCTGAGGATGGAGCAGGCTTGTTTTCTGCTGCTCCAGAGACTGGAACACGGAGCAATGGGTGCAAGCTCCAGGAACAGAGATTCCACCTCAACATGAGGAGGAACTTTTTGACAGTCAGAGCTGTTCGGCAGTGGAACACACTCCCTCGGAGCGTGGTGGGGTCTCCTTCCTTGGAGGTCTTTAAACAGAGGCTGGATGGCCATCTGTCGGGGATGCTTTGATTGTGATTTCCTGCGTGGCAGGGGGTTGGACTGGATGGCCCTCGTGGTCTCTTCCAACTCTGCAATTCTATGATTCTATGATTCTATGATTCTATGATTCTATTTTGGAGCCCTGGAGTCCTGACAATGTAGGGGTTTTGCCCAGTTTTGCTCATGGGCAGTCATCACGACCCCCATTGTAAAGATGGGGAAAGACGGGGTAGGGCCCATTACAGCATTTTAAAATAATACCTGGTAAAATCCATTTCAGGACCCCATTCTGGCACACTGCAGCTGTCCTCTGCCTCACTCTTCCATAGTCAGGAATGGGGTCCACAACATGTGACCAAGGCTGGTCACATGCAGGGGGCCTTGCTCACATGCTGTCAGCCTGCTTCCTGATGTCAGAGAGCATGACACAGAGGGCAGCGTCAGCAGCTGCAGGGATGGGCCAGTGTGCTCATCTGGACTCTGGCCTGTTTTCTCCAGGTAATGGGGGAGGAGTGGGCCAGATCCATGGGTGGAATATATCAGCGGAGAGACAGCATATTCTAGCTCATGGAGATGAGCCCTCAGTCCCCAGAATGCTTGGAGGGTGGTACAATTTGCTATGTAAATATAACCGCTTTATGTGATTTTAAGCCAGAAAAAAAAATGTCTTTGAAAATGACTGAATGCTCACCTATGAAGCTAGAACGGACTGAATGCCTACTTCCTAGCTGCATGCACTGGGCACAAAAGGTATTTCATTTTTATTTTGCTCCACTGCAGGGGATTGCAATTTGCCCATCCTTGCTCTATGCTACCTTCCACCTCCTCCTCTCACACAATAACTTGAAAGCCTTGCTATCATCTCATTCATTTGTCAGAGCAAGAAGGGTCTATCAATGACCCAAGTGCTCAGGGAGATAAAGTCATCATTCCTGTTCTGAAAATGGTCTGGAGCTATACTCTTCAAAGTTCCCTCTCCATCATACCACAGCTAACACAAAAATGTACATTTCCAAAGCACTATAAAAGAAGAAGCATAAGCAACCTTGAGGTAAGCCTATATATGGCCGCATTAAGATCCTCTTGATGCAATCATTTTAGGCAAGTGCATCAAAATGTGTTTTTTTTTGTTTTGTTTTGTTTTTTTGAGGAGAGGCACTGTTTTTATTTGTGTATGTTTACTGGAGATGTAACTGGCATGTGGAAATGAACAAAACTTTTTGGTTTTGCTTGGGGAAATCCTTCTTCCACATAAACATTAAACACACAAGAACCTTGTCCTTTACTTCCCAAGGCCTTCCTACTCTGGTTTGCAGCTCTCCTCTCTGACTTTCTTTTCCTAACTCATCTTTTTTCTAACTTCACCCATCAGTGGTCAAGTAGAGAGTCACCTGGTTGTGCCTGTGAACAGCCTTCATTCAAGAGGATGCTATTCTTCAGTGTCAGCTGCAGTTCTAAACACACTGGAGGACTCCTTGAGCTCTACTGCAGAATTTAGGGATGCGTAAACTCTTTCAGAATGGATCCTCCTGGAAACACCTGCCAAGCACAGAACTTCTAGCATAGAACCATATTCTAGGTTTCAACCTTTATTCTCTTCTTCTAAGTGTCTTTTTATTAAAACCCTGATTGAAACGCCAACATTTTCAATTGTAAACATCTCTGATCACCTGTGGCAAAGAGTAACTATCTCTACGTGACCAAAGTAAGCAAGCTAAGCAATCTTGGGGCAATCCTTTCTCTTTTTCTCTCTATTTGAGGCAGGCAAAAGCTCTCAGAAAACTTACTAACTGAGGTATAACTGGGCCAATTTAATTTATTTAGTTTCTTGTATATTTAAGTCAAAATATATTTAAGTTGCCTTTCAAACAAATGTCAGCCTAGTAACTAATAAGACATATTACAGTATTAGTAAGAGCTGTTCGGAACTGGAAGACACTGCCTCATCGTGTGGTGGAGTCTCTTTCTTTGGAGGTTTTTAAGCAGAGGCTGGATGACCATCTGTTGGGAATGATATGATTGTGTATCCTGCATGGCAGGGGGTTGGACTGGATGGCCATTGAGGTCTCTTCCAACTCTATGATTCTATATTATCATCCCTATAAAATCATATTGGTATAAAAACATTTCCTGCAGAGCACTCAGAGGAAGGCTTCTCTGCCATTTTTCAGCCATTTTTTTAAAGCAGCACAAACTCCTAACCCCACACGAATGGATAGAAAGATCACCCTATTAATTTGGGGGTGCAAAAAATCTTTTCTCTGTGTCGGCTTTCTCTCTCATTCTCTCTTTACTTGTCCCCACTTTTCTGTTTTTACTCCTGCCTTTCCCTTTCTTCCATTTTTGTCTTCTCCTATTTTTGTTACCTTTCTCACTGTTTCCTGTGTTTTCTCTCTGACTTTTATCTGTGTTTGTTTTCTCTCTTTCTGAGAAAAAACATAGAGACATTTTGTGGCTTGCTACAAAAATGCACAACAGGCATTTTCTAATTAGCCACCTCCCTTCTGCAACCATTTGTGGTTTGTCCATTGTATTACTTTGTGTCCATAGGCTGCAAATGGCTAAGACCCTTGTCCTAAGCTGTCTTCAGCCCAGACCACATAAGGCTTAAAAAGGTATTTAAGGATTTTAAAAAGGATTAGCTCTTTGCGAACCCAGATCAGACGATCCCCACCGCCTTCCTGAATGATACACTCACACATGTTGTTGTATAACAAAGATTATAGCTTGGTTACATCTTCAGAAAACATGGGTTAGGTACAGGTTAGTGATACATGTTTTGTTGGCAATAAATGGCCGCAACTTGCAAGCTGAATGGTTGGTGGCAATGCATGGGTCGTGACCTATCCTCGGTCCATACCGACTTCCTGGAGGAGAGAGATGATGGCCGAGCTGTCTACTCGACTCCCTCTCCTCCCCTGTAAACAAATGGTTAATCACTGGGGGCAGCGTCTCCCTTGAACTTGATCTAGTGCTTGAACTTGCACTTGACCGTGACCCCTAGACCTCATGGCCTATCACGACCCATGACATCCACCGCCCCGCAATTGCAACATGTTGCACTTACCCAAGGGAGGGTGGGCAGGTCTTCGGCTCTCTGGAGACAAAAGGGGCGGAGAGGCAACGGAGCAGCCTTTTATCTGCTCCGTTGCTCCCTTTTTGACATCATCCAGCCGCGCCATAGGCCCGCCCCCTTGTGGCCATGGGCCAATCACGAGCCGGAATGCCCCGCCCGATTGGCTGGCCATGGCTGCCCCGCCCCTTCCGGTTGCGAGGCAGCCTGGGAAGGGGAAGCGAAGATGGCGGCCACCAGGGGGTGACCATGTGGTCCCCCGGACCCCCCGGCACCGCTGGGACGGGGGGGCCGCCTCACAGGACTTCATGGGGGCGCCGGCCGGGCCACAAAAAGGCCCGCCGGCAACCAGCAGGCCCCCTTCCAGTTGGACCTAGAAACCAACTAGAAGCAAATGAAGGTGTTGTAAAATTGCTGAGATACAGTCTATATGACTTGTAGTACCCAACATCTCAGTACCTATATCTCAAACCAGTTACAGTTTCTGGAAACCTTTCACAGATAACACTACATAGAATATATTACAGAAATCTGCAGAATGGGCTGAAAACAATATTTTACAGTGCAGTGACACAATTTACATCTCAGTAACTTCTGTAGAATGATTTGGAAGGCCTACTGCAAACTCTTTAAATTGCTATTTGGCAGAATAAAACCCCGATGATTGCAAAGAAAGATTGCAATTAGGCATGAATATGCAAACTGCTGACAAACGGATGAACCAAGTCCATGTGGTGTCTCGCAGGAAGCTAGGAAAGATTCAAGTACAGTTGGCTTCAGAGAACTCTTTTCATATATTTAGAAGGGGGGGGGGAACAACAGAAAAGACAGCAGCTTAGAAAGTTTACTGTAGCAAATGCGTTTGCACTGAAGGTACCTTCTGTTGAACAGTTCTGCCCACAAGCTGTCTGTAGGATATAGAACATCTCTCGAGCATGCTTGCCACCTTGAAGCAGAGCAGTCGGAAGCAGAAAAAAAAAAAGAAAAAAGAAAACCAAGATAACAGAATGCAAAAGGGGAAAAAAGCGTGAAGAGAAAAGAGAGAGAGAAATGAGGGACAGCCAATCTAAGTTACCATCAAAATACATTTAGAAATGAGATTAGCAAACTATGGTCAGAGAATTTAAATGACAAGACAACATTAGGATTGCGAGTCAATCACATATTATGGGAGAGAAAGAAACAATCCAGCCATACAGCTTAGCTAAGGCATCAACCAAAGCAGGAAGGAAGTAGTATAGTAGTATATTAAATTAGCCATTTTTCAGTACAGCACCACAAATGCAGTTTTAATTCAGGGGAGCTAATCTCTGGTTAGTTTCCCCCTTATCAATATCTAGACAATGTTCATCTCCTCTCCCCTGAGCATGGCTTTATGGCACTGCGCCCAAGCTTACCGACTATGTCAAACCACAGTAGGATGTTAGCGGGTTGTACAGAGACTACACCAACAATTTCTGTCACTCGGTCACTTTCCATGACGGTGAAATTGTAGAAAGGCTCATCGAAAGTCAATGGGACTAGCGAAGGTGGTGGTTTCTTAATCCAATCAATGTGAAGGCGTGCGGTTGAAGATTTCTGTGGCCGGCCATTGTCAACTGCTTTTATCTGTTGCACATGGAGAAAAAATATAGGTGGCAATTTAGAACACTTTGTGTGCAGGCTTTGCCCATATTTTCCCATCTTAAATGCTGGTTCTCAGCCTCTAGTCCTTTGGATGTTTGGGACCTCAACTCCTAGAATTCACATGCACTGGCCATAGTGGCTGGAACCTCTGGGAGTTAAGTTCAAACCATCAGGGGGACTAAAGGTTGAGAACCACCACTCTACAAAAAGCCACTTCTCTGCATGTTTCTTTAGAAGTTGTAGCCAAGTGGTACTTTGTCTGTATGAAGTGCTAAGTTCAGTCTTTTGCATTTTCATTTACAACAGTTCTGTAGAATCTTTTGCTGTCCAGATGTTTTATAGTGCAACTCTTACAAGTCCTAAACATTGACCAGTCCCATGAGAACTTCTGGAAGTGGAATTCTGAAATATCTCGAGGGCCAAAGATTCTCCATCCCTGGATTAAGGGTGAAGGCTTGGGAAAGGCTTTAACTCAATACACTTAAGAGTGACTCCCAGTCAGAGAAAGGAAGCCTAGAATAAACCATTTAATATGTCCAAGAAACTGCAAGAAGAAGTAATTTGGAATGTAGTGATTAAGTGCCACGAGGCACCCAGTTTACCCAGGTGCTCCTGGTCAGCCGAAAGGAAGATTGGGGATTAGGTTTTCAGACTATGCTGCATGTGGCTACCTTCTCTTTAAACAGTCAGGTTCACAATTTTGTTGGGTTCCTGGATCCAGCATTCATCTTGGATGCACAGGGTTAATTTGCAATTAAGGTTAGTATATCCAATGTGTCTGTTTTTAGAGATGTCAGACCTGGACATAGTGACACCTACGTTAAGTTGCATCTTGTCTAGAGTACCATAAAATATTCTACATTGGGCTGGCTTTGACAAGTGTTCAGTGACATCATCTGGTCTAGAATGATATGACCAGAAGGTTAACTGTAGCCAATTACAGGCAGCATGTGGCTGGTGCCATTAATTTGTGCTAACAGTTTTCATTCTACTGAGGATCCATCTGTTATTCTTGGTACTGGAAATCCCAAGTAGAACATGGTTTCTGTTATATCTCTGTGCAGAAAATGCTACAGGGCATTGCAGATGTAGAAACAGGGCCAAAGTATCATGCAACACACATGTTGGACAGTATACCTATATGTTCAATTTTGCTTGGTTCTCTCTCTCAAAGACAAAAAGTGAGAGAACATGAGTGCATTAACACTAAATAGAAAATGCCTGTCTTCCATATCTGAGCAGTCTCCATCACTTATTGGGCCAACATGAAACAAACAAACAAACAAACAATGCATCATTCTGCATTACTGTTTTTATAGTTCATGTTTGCATTGAGCTTCTATGGCTCTGTACTAGGGGAGCGTCTGAATTTCTGGGTACCTGCTGAGCTCTACATTCCAGTAAGGGATCTTTTGCTGATCTGCAAATCCTCCAGGCCTCTACTTCCTTGACACTGTTGCTTGCTCCCCTGTCTTCATTCAGTGGTGAATTTGCATTTAGTTTTAATCCAAACTTTAAAGAAACTATCCAAGGTGCTGAATTCTGTCCCTCAAATATTCAAGATCCCAGTGACCCGGGAGCCAGCATCTGCCATTAATATTGGAAACAGCTGTACCTATGGAATGTAGTCAGTACACAGTGTTGAGAATTTGTTTTCTTATATAAGAACTTAGTATATATGTATGTGTGGATGTGTGTGTGTGTGTGAAAGCAAAATTGACATATTTGTCCATCCTTAACAGTGGGTAATATTTTTTCTGCAAGTCTATGACTGAATCCAGAAGGATGTGGATAGAAAGGAGGTGGGAGCCTCCTTTAGTTTCAGGTTGAACCTTTCTGGGTGCCAAATCACAGCAGCAGGTAAAATAGGAAACGTGGGGCCCAGACCTGGGCTGCACTCTGTGTTAACAGCAAGTTGTTCATTAAATCCGATCCCAAAGAGACAAAGTTCACCGTGTGAGCTGTGAAAAACACCTGTTTGCAGTGTACTGTACCTGAACTTGGAAACCACTGCTAAAGCTTTCAAATAAGATGGGATATACCAGAGGAGGAAGAGTATTGATCTCCATAGCACATCAACAGACACCTGTGCCCATTCAATACTTGGTTGTTTACCATTCATTTAGGTACCTTCCCCATCTACCTAAATCCAATCCATGTTTTAAAAAAATAAATAAAAAGGGATCTCAATTAATCATTCCAAGTTAAAAAAAAAAGAGGAAACAAAACTCCCATCTTAAGCTGAGCCTGCCAAGCGTTCTTTATAGTCATTAAGATCTAGGCTATACAAAAAAAATTAAAAAAACAAAACAAACAATGCAGCTGATTGACAAAACCATGCTCACTTTGAATGCAAACAGCTGAAGTCAAGGCAATAACCAGGAAGGCTAAAATCCAGGGTCCTGTCCAAACGGTGAAAATAATCCAAATGGCAATCACATGGAAGGCGATCTATCTGAACGGACATTCGCATCAATGCATCTCATTCAGAAGGGGGGCAGCCAAATCCCCCATCAAGTTCTGAAGGGAAGCCTTCGAAGCTTTTCTCAGATTTTTTAAAAAAGCTCCACAGGTGATGTGAACATGCCATTATTAGGACAGTTGCATTCGCGTTGCTGCAATGAGGAAGCGTAAGCTGATTGGCCAGAAGAGCATGGGAGAAGGGCTAGCAAACAAGAAAATCACCTGCTGCCGCCATGTTGAATTTTTGAGTATCGGAGAGGTCAGTAAGTTGATAAAATGGCTATCTTTTTTACTCTCTATTTTTCTTTTTGTAAATATGTAGTATCGCTTGTGCACACCATGCTAAACAGTGGCAGATTTAAAAGCACGAGTAATTCACTCGCAGCCGCCATCTTGGCAAAGTTGTGGGGGGGCTCTATTGACCATTAAGACAGGTTGCAGCACTGTGAATTGCTACTTCTTCAGAGGAGATTGTATTTCTCCCCATCTCGTATAGATAGGACCCAGTTCTTCGTTTGGCAAAGCAGGATGTTGTTAAAGAAAGTTCATGCCATTCTTTAGTCTCAGTGACAAAGGAGCTATCTGAGGTGTTAACCCCTATCACTCCAACAGGTTCAGCACCTTGGCCTGCTACTTTACAGTGCAGACTAAGAGCTTGTCTAGCTGAGGCAACATAATGTGGATTGGTGTGCAGTAATGTCAATTAGCAGCAACGTTCATTTGTCTCCATGGTTTTTTGGCAAGATCACTGATATGCACAGCTATCTATTTTTGATGTTTACACAGGTATGCCTGTGAATCAAGATGTGGCCACGAGTGAATTACTCACATTTTTATTCTCCACAAGTTACCAGTGCTGAACAGGTTTTTTTACATCAAATCTAAGGTGTGGACGTCTGACCTTCTGCTTAAATAAGCTAGAAAAAAAGTTGTTTCATTGCCTCAGCGCACAAGTGCTACTGCGGAATTCCAACATAGCGGTTCCAGCCACTTTGTGGCTGGCAAGCTCCCCCCACACACACACATCCGACCAATCAGCTTTCCACTTCCGCTCTTATCGGGAATGTGCCGCAATCTGAATCTGTTGTCCCAACAAGCAGGAATGTGAATTTCCCTTGCATTATTTAAAAAACATGCTGAATATGCTGTTTTTTGGCCTCTCTCTTTCTGAATACGGCAAATAATCATGGGATCCCATGTAGACAAAAGGTATTCTTGAATTCTATGGGGACTATTTTCAAGGTTTAGACAAGACCTAACACTGCACAGGTGTGACTAAAATGAAGGAGGAATTTATCACACCATTAATGTGGAAGCCACCAGTTGTTACTGCAATGTGGATCCTTCAGCACTGGTGCAGTGCTGAGGACTGGTGGCACTCTTGTGAAACTAAAGATAGCATTCATAAGAATGGTTACAAGTGTCATTCCTAGCTAAAGCCTAGTGGAGACCTATCAGACTGTTTTGAAGCCTGTCTAGTCTCCCATTCCCAACATCCCTTCAAAAACAGATTGATTGATTGATTGATTTTGGCAGGGGAGAGAAAACATACTGGACAGGCAAATTTAACCCAGTTACATCCTCCCTCAAGTCAAATACCATTCAGTTTTAAGGTAGGCTTTCAACAGATGAAGGTCACCTAAATCAATTTTGTGGTGAGTTGAGTACAGCATCTTTGCTTCACTGAGGAACCATCCTGATGGAATATCATTGAATAAAGTTGTTGTGAAAGTAAAACTTGAATGTAGTGTTTACACTTATTTCAGTAACAAATACTTACAGTTAAGATATCATAACTCCCAGCCGTGAACTGCTTTCTAGAGGAAACCATTCCCGTCTTAGGGTCAATGAAAAATTTCCCGTCGTCGTTCCCATCCACAATGCTGTAAGAAATCTCTGCATTCGGGCCCTCATCCTTATCAAAAGCGAAGGCTCTGTAGATGGGCTCTCCTCTCTTCTTGCGGTCCCGCTCTGGCAACTTGATCTGATAGACTTTTTCTGGGAATTGGGGCTTATTGTCGTTTTCATCGAGAACCTGAATTACCAACCAGACTGTGGATTGCTTGGGTGAGATGCCTCCATCTGTTACTGTAACCTGAGGGGAAACGGTTATGATAAAACATAACAAAACAAAACAAAAAGTTAAAATTGTGAAGAGTAAACTCAACAGAATGGTGCCAAATTAAATAAATGAAAATTGCAGCAGCCTTATTCAGAAGGAACACTAGTTGTAATAGGCTTTCTGAAGATCAGTGGCTTTTCAACAGTTAGTGGCCTGAATCCTACTGTTAGTCCTGACTGCAGGTGAACCATTGAATTATATTTATTTATTTAACTTTTATCCTGTCTTTCTCTCAACATGGGATCCAAAAGGATTTATCAGTGTATTGACTCACCAATGACTCACCAATGTATTGACTCACCAGTGTATTAAATGAGTCTACTCTAGTTGGGACTAACCAACAAGGATTCTAACCAATACATTATAATTTTACAAATAAAAAAAAAATATTAAAACACCCAGAGCTTGTAAAAAGATTACTTTTTTGGCACAGGCGAGGTAAAACTCCTAGAATCTCTCAGCCTGTGGCTAGCTTAATTAAAATAATCCCATGGGTTTCCAACAGGGAAATGGCATAATGAAGGCATGCCAAGTTCCCCTGTTACCTGTGGCAGCATCAAAAATTCCAGTGGTTGCATTTCAGCAAGGAACAAAATATCCTATATCAACACAGTGCCTAGCATAATCACTGCGGACTGCCCAGTTATTCAGAGACGGTTCATTTAGAGACTCGCTATTTCAGATCCCGTCGCAGAAATGGATAAACTTACTTACCTTTTAGAAAATAAATTAAATGATTTTTTTTAGGAGTATGGCAACCTTTTTTCAATTATATACAATTGAAATGAATAATATTTAAAAGGAAGGGGAAAGGGGGAAACGTTAATATATTAATCAATAGATTTTCTTAATTTCTTAATTTGAAGGATCAGGTGTCAATTGTGTGTGTGAGGGGAGAAACAGAAGTTGTATACTTAGAAGTTAGGGGTCCACAATAAAGGGCATTTCTTTTCTTTTTGTACTGTATTTACCAAAATAATTTATTTAGTTAAATAGGTATAGAGAAACCTAATTAAACAAATTTATTTGGGGAAATACATTTAGAGCCTCCAAAGATTGTTTTTTAATTTGAATTCCCATTTTTTATATAGGATTACTATATTCCAAAAAAATCAAATTGATGATCTCTTGTTGACTAAGGGATAATTAAGGAATAATGAACATAGCAAACTGTAGTTTCATCAGAGAGGAAGTTTATAATGTTGTTTGTTGTATTGTTTGATAAAAGTGCATTAACAGATGACATAACTGAAAAGGTAATATTATATTTGTAATAGTGTATGGATGTTGGTTTTCTTATATGAGTGTTTCTTTATTACATGCTGTTGTATTGACTTTTTAATAAAACTTACTGAAAAATTATCAATTTTGTATTCTGTATGTACGGTATGTATGTATGTACGTATGTACGGTGATTTAGCACCACCGATTTGTGATTTTAAAGAGAAAAATATAAGGAGTAGGGGAAGACCTAACCAAATATACTAACACAACAGTTACAGAGGAAAACAATTAATGTAAAATGGGAAGTCAATGCAGGAAGAATGAGCAAAATGCAAGATTTTGGCTTGAAATCATCAAACGTTGCTACTGTGGAAAATGGCATATTAGCAGCTTTTTGCCAAAGGAGAACCTAAGCTTCTTTCATTTAAGCAAAAATCTATTTCTCCCTCACTTCTCTAATGTTATAAAAGTTAAAACAGAAATGAGGGAGGAGAATGCTGAAACATATATGGATTTTCTTCCCCCGCCTAAAGACTGACGTGTCTCCTGAAAGCAGATTGATCTTGCATTATTTATTTCTATGATACACCCACAGTAAAATTATCAGCAAATCCATTTTAGACACCAAGTCTACTTATTAATTTAACTGTTTTTTCTCCCTTCCAGACTTGACCTAATTATTTGCTCACTGAACTGTTCTTTACGCCAATATATTTTTCCTTGTTATGACATATGTACCTCCATGTTCCCTGTTTATAGTTAGTAAGTTGTCAAATTTCAAGTAAAAAATACAGGATCCTTCAGAACTCAGAAATATGTTAGAATTTCCTATGTATAGTTTAATAATCCAATATTTTTCTATCTATTAATTTTTCTGGTAAACATTATGATGTTCATGTATAGTTCTGCACACAGAAAAAATGATCCATAAAAATGATTCACTGAATTATGTTGGTGTCACACACACACATACTTAAGTTCCCTTGTTTATGTGGGTGTACTTATTTGGCCATTGTACAATGGCTATATTCAGTTCATACATGCATAAGCAGAGTTCTGCAACCTCTGCACATGCAGTTGAATATTCTCTGTGGATAAGTATTTGTTAGTGCCTTCAACTTGATTCACAATCATTATATATCCCTCATTGCATAATAGGGCAGTATGCAATCACACGGGCAGATAAGCTATCTCATGTGTAACACTAACATTCAGCAGAAGAATGCAGTAATGCAACTACAACTTAACTATGTGTGTGCAAATTTAATCTAAGCAAGTGCAATATAGTGAAGGGAGAAAGCTGAAGAAAATAGTTTGCTTAGACATAGAAAACACAATTGTACTGATTTCAAGTGAAATTAAACAGCTAGAAATAGTCTAAGCCATGTTCCAAAACATATTGATGTGTCTTGCCACTAAGATAAAGAGTTAGAACAATAGAATAATATACAAAGAACAAGTGTTGTTACTCTAGATGCCAGGGGGTCTTAGGACCCTCTGAATATCAATATTAACTTGGGGAATTAATATACTCAACTTGGCAATGCGAAATGCATGCAACAAAGTAGAACCTTTTAACCTATGTATACTCGATAGGAGATGATAAGCTAGACAGAACAATTAATTAATCTTTATTTGAAAAAAACAATACTAACAATATTCACACACACACTCAGGCTTCAAGCATTTATGCAAGGCTAGTAAATAAAATAGGAAGGATTGGAATAGAGGAATAGAGTGAGGGGAGTTCTGGGGGATAGGACCTATAGAGTCCTATAGAGCAGAAATGTCCTATAGAGCAGAAATTGACTGTCCTATAGAGCAGAAATTCCTGCAGCAATGGAGTCTCAGAGTTGTGCTCTGAGGGTCTATCAGCAATCTGGCAGCATGGATATAGGAGGAGGAGCTGTAGACAATTTGGTGTTGTTTTGAAGGGGTTTATATATCCAATATTTCCCTTCAAGGGATGGGATTTAGAGTGAAAGACTATGCTTCTTGGACATTCTCAAGATAATACAATGGACACTCCGGATATGTTAACGACCCTTAATGTGTTGATACTTTGTAATTGAATGGAGGAAGCAACTCCCTTTGTTTGAGACAAGGTAGAGATAAACTAGCTCTTTACAAACTTGAGTATCTCATTTAGGCTGATGGGATTACCCAGATGTTCAGGCAAGAAGTTGCCCTGGGGTTGCCTTTTGTTGGGATTTGGGCTGGCCCCTCCCTAGTGCATACCTGGCTAAGTCTCAGTGCTAGTTTTTGGGATTCCTGGTTCTTGGGAGTCCCCAGCTTACTAGCCACTCTCTTGGAAGGCCACAGTTGGCCAAATTATTAAATATTGCCAATTATTATAGATAAGGGGCAGAGGGTGTCAAGGTAGGTAACAGTGTGATGCACATAGTTTGGAAATAGTGCTTGCTCATTTGTGAATTTGTATGCATGTTATAACCTTTTCTTGTTCAATTGCTGCCACTACATTTTTTGGGGTGTGTGTGATAATTCTATATAATTTATTTCCTTGCTTGGGGTGGAACCCTGGGCTTTTAAGCCAGAAACCACCTATGGGAAGCTAGGGCATCACCCTTTCCAGGTTGGCAGCAGATACAGCTATTGAATTTGACCTAGGTAGATGGTGGGAAATTTCAGCTGACTCATTTTGGTAAGAATTTACCTGAAAGCACAAACGGCTTTATACACCTGCTAGTCAGAACTTAAGGTTTTCTTTAAACAAACTACAAAAAATATAAGAGAAAACAAAGCAAAGAGAGAGACCCCACCACTACTGGTTCCATTGCCAAACCACTCTTACTGTCAAGAACCTCCTTTTAATGGTCTATCCTTCTGTAACTTAAAACCATTAGATCTAGTCCTACCCTCCAAGGCAGCAGAGAACAAACCTGTCCCCTCCTCTCTGTGGCTGCTGCCACACTGCAGAAATAATGTGTATTTTTTCCTTGGTTTTTTTTTCCCGGGCTGTGAGGCCGTGTTCTGGAAGAGTTTATTCTTGACATTTCACCTGCATCTGTGGCTGGCATCCACAGATGCCGGTGAAACGTCAGGAATAAACTCTTCCACAGCCTGGAAAAAAATCCAAGGAAAATCTAAGGATGCCGGCCGTGAAAGCCTTCGACTTCACACAGGAAAAATGTGGTTTGACACTGTTTTAACTGCCATGACTTGGTGCTATGGAATTCTGGGATTTGTAGTTCTGTGCAATATTTAGCCTTCTCTGTCAGAGAGCTCTGGTGCCACAACAAACTACAAATCCCAAGATTCCATAGGATGGAGCCATAATAGTTAAAGCTGTGTCAAACTGCATTATTTCTGCAGTGTGGCAGCAGCCTGTGACAGCCCTTTAAAAAGTGCAATCATGTCACCGCTCAGTCTTCTCTTCACCAGGATGAACACCCAACTCCCTCAACCATTCCTCCTATGTTTCCTCATATGGTTCTTTCTCCATACCCTTATCATCCCTGTTGCCCTTCTCTGAAACTACTCCAACTTATCTATATACTTCCTAAAATGAGGCACCAAGGACTGAATGCAGAATATAGTAGGATTATTGTTTTCAAAGATTTCCTCTTAGTGGAAAGAAACTGCTAAAATTACTCTTCACTTCCTTCCAGAAGAACATCATTGAAGAATTACATCCATAGTGTGTGAGCATTCACTTCTGTCGTTGGGGCAAGTGAAGGTACTCTGGGTTGAAAGGAGTAATCCAAGGTGCTGAGCCTTCTTTGGGAATATAGTTCAATATTTCAGATAGCGTATCACACCAGGGGAATGGAGGCATTCTTGCAACTAGTGCCACTTGGGAGGCATTTTCCACATTCAATTAAAAAAAAATGGTCTACCATCCAAATTATGTATGTAACAATTTACACAGAATTGTTATATACTAAATATAGAATTAGTATATTTTTTATTAATTCTACCTTCCCCTAGTAACAAATACATAACCTAGGTGCATTATGTTTGTAATTTCATGAGTGTTAATGCCAATTGTTTTATAGCATAACTGTAACTTTACTTAATTTTGTTATTATGGGATGTAGGGTCACTATGTGGTGGAGGAGGAATAACACAATTCAAATGTTGATTTGTGCTGTGCTTTGTGCTTGATTGTGAGTGTTGACATAAAAGTGGATGGGATGAGTGTATTATGTACAACAGACCAGTCAGTGGCTTGGAGCATTCAGTAATAATTAATAATGATAACCATGATAATAATAAATACTTTAGCTTACTTTGAAAAACATGGAAGTAAATATATTTTTAGAAACTGAGGGTGGGGGTAGGGGATGGAGCTTGGCAAAATTAGTTCTGGTTAGATCCTTACATTATAATTGAAACTATAGGTATATTCAGAATTTTTATATAAGCTTAATTAAAATATGTGATTTATTCCAGTAGAAGAAGTTTTCACACTAACGCTGGGATTTGCAGTTTTTTTCTAGAGAGATCCTTGGATTAAATCTAGAAGAATATTACTTTGTTGCAAAAAACAAAACAAAAACCTTTCCATACCTAGCAGTGGCAATCCCACTGTGGCCCTTTCTATATTCCAACCAAAGCATATAAATTTAGAATGACTTTCACAAAAGGTTATTTCTCAGAACTTTAATGGGGAGGGGGCTCTTTCCATTGCCTTTGCATTCTTCACAAAGTAGAAAAGGCAGACTCATATCCATATCTATCTATCTGTCTATGCACACATGCCGACATGCATGAAAGGGCTAATAGCAAGCTACACATCCTCCAAAAACATTCAGCAGTTTGAACTTCTTTTTATCGAGAAGCAGAAATTTTCTTGCCATTCTCATCTCTTTTTAAATTGTCCTTATTAATCAAGAATGTGCTGATGTGGCAGTAGCATCCAAAGAAGAACAAAGTTTTCAGATTTTGAAGGATGCAGCATTGCAAAAACAAATAAACAAAAATAAAAAGTTATTCCACACCTGCAAGTCATAAATAGTCTGCAAAGAAAGAATGCAGTGATCATGAAAATGTTTCAAGCTGCTTCGCATAAAGGATAAAATTGAAATGGGGAGCATGAAAGGAAAGGGGAAATATAAAATAAAATTGGGGGTGGCAGGCTGAGAGATGCATGAAAAAAGTACATGTGTGCATAAAAGGTTAGTCGTGCCCCAAGTTCAAAATCCAGTACAAGAATATTATTATTATTAAAGTTTATTTCTAGAGTGCTGTCGGCCTCAGTTACCAAAGCTTCTGACAAAGAAGCTCCTTTTTAATGAAATCTTTTTATCTCCACCCACCCCAACTTTTCCTACTTGTCCTCTGTCTATGTGGAAGTCTTTTAGCAACATCAGCACTGGGAGGTAAAGGAGGGCTGGGGAAACCAAGACTTTTGGTGTCAGGTTGCAGCAGTCAATGCAATAAAGCTTGAACTGGGAAAGAATGGGATTCTACTGTAGCTGATCCTACTGTAGCTTCCTGTGCCTGCCTACAACAGGCAAGGTAAACAGCATCTGCCTCCAGAATCCTTTACTAATCATGTGTGAACAGAAAAGCAGAGAGAAACGGGAAGAGCAGATAAGTCTGCCTCACCAGTTACCCCCAGCATGTTAAAAAGCATAGATCCAGAAGTCTAGACACCAAAATAGAAATGTTAAGAAAAGTGGAGACTGGTGAAAGAAAGAATGAATGAAAGAAAGAAAAAAAGAAAGAAAGAAAGAAAGAAAGAAAGAAAGAAAGAAAGACAGACAGACAGACAGACAGACCCTGGATACATACTGGAAGGTGCCCTCAAATTGTCTCTAGAAGGTTCAAAATGTTTTTGTTTACTCACACATGAATTGCCTGACCAGCCTGTTTCATTTCAGGCATTCATCTTGTTAGTTTTGGATTTTAAAAAGTTAGTTGAAATATGTTGGAACTGCTCTTTTTTGTGGCATAAGAACCTATCCCTGTTCCTTCCATATTATTTTTGCCTCTGATACCAAATTTTCTGTTAAAGAAGGAATGCCCAGGAGCATATATGTTTCGTCAACTGAGATATACAGCTGTCCTTCCGTATCCACGGATTTGGTATTCATTGATTTAAGTATTCAAAATATTCTTAAAAAAATAATAATCCAAAAAGCAAACCTTGATTTTGCAATCTTATATAAAGGACACCATTTTGCTATGGCATTGCATATAATGGAACTTGAGTATTCGTGGATTTGGTTATCCACGGGAGGTCCTGGAACCAAACCCCAGTGAATATGAAGGGACAACTGTACACTGTATTTGTATATTATTCAAATCACTGAAAAAGTCTATGTACCACACTTTCAAAGTTAGCAACGCTCTTCAGCTTGAGAGAAAAGCCGAAGTAAGCCATGGCCCTGTGTTTGTAAGACCACAGCAGGGCTCTTGATAACAACATGATTTGGAGGTTTCTTTTTCATAGGGTCACCAAAAGTCATTGAATTTACAGTAGTTAACAACAAACATGGAGCATGATGTTGAAGAGTTGTAGCTTATAACCTGAACGGAGAACAGGTCCCCCACCATTTGGCAATGAGATGGATCTCCTCCCCTGTTCAGACCATGGACCACCTATGGTCAACACTGATTGATAATTCTCTTGTGTATTGATATATATTTCTCTTGGGTATGTTGCCTTTCTCAGTGTGCTGACTGGCTGCTCAGGAAACACACCCAACCAATCACCACCGCAAATTCCCTCTCTACCTCACAATCCACTCCTGTCAAACAATCTGTGGCCCAGATTGGGATCCAGGCAGTCAACTGGTGGGCACCGTGGCTGCAGGACAAGAGAGCAAGTCACACTCAGCAATTCTAGGAAAAGTGTAGAACACTGAAAAGCGGGGGGGGGGAGGAATTTAAAAATCCACCTGACTACTTTATAGGGTTGTCATGAGGTCTACTGGGCATTTGGGGGGGGTGTTTATGGTGTGTGCTACACCAGGTACAGCTAGTAAGTTTTAATTGCTTATTTAATTGAGCATTACTAGAAATAATCCCTCTTGGGTTGGATTAAAATTTGGGTTTATTCACACTGCACAATTACAGTAGCTTGAGGCCACTTTAACTGCTGTGTGTGTGTGCCTTCAAGTCACCTCTTGACTTTTGGCAAGCCCATGAATTTCATAGAGTTTTCTTAGGCAAGCAATACTCAAAAGTGGTTATGCTGGTTTCTTTCTTTGAAATATAGCCTACAGCACCTGGTGTCTGTTGGTGGTCTCCAACCCAAGTTCTAACCAGCACTGACCCTGCTTAGTTTCCAAGATCAGATGGGATCTGGTCACTTTAGAGTATTTAGACCCCTCAACTGCTACAGCTCCACCTAACAGAATCCTGGAATTTGTAGTTTGATAAGAGCTTTAGATTTTCCACCCTACTCTCTTCAACTACAGCACTAGAGCTCCCTAGCAGAGAAGTTTCTCACCAAAATAAAGATCCCAGGATGTAGGATGGAGTTAACAGCAGTTAAAGTGGAATGACAGTGCTATAACATGTAGTGTGGATACCCCCTAAGACATGTTATACTGAAATTTTTAAAAATCTTGATTTTTATCATTTTGCATATACGTCACAGTATCCTAGAGTATCCTATCTCCTGTGACAGTGAAAAGATCTAGAGCTACCGGTAAGTCTTACTGCTAACTCCAATTTGTCAACAGGTTTTACCAAAAGATTAACTCATCATTCAACAGTTGATTCAATGGCCTGCTCTAGTTCAGACTAACCAAGAGTGTTCCAGCCCTAATGTTTCTTGTAAATTGGTGTTCAAAATGTTTGTTCTTGTTGTTGTTGTTTGGTTGTTTGGTTGGATTCAGATTAGCTTATTCCCATTTAGGTTGCATGAATGGGAGAATGGGAAAATGTACTTCTAACTTAAATCTATCTGATTTCAATAGAAATTAACAGTGCAATCCTGTAGGAGACCAGCAGTACGAGACTAGGATTAGTTACATGCCTCTTCTGCTGGTAATAACATGCTTCTGATGCCTCATCTTAAAGAACATCTGGTACAACAATCTTCCAGAAGAACTTTTCTGCTGGCTATAATATACTGGAAAAAGAACCAAAGGACGAAGTAGAGAAGAGGTGAAGTTTAGGAGCTGAGTTTAGCATGATGGGAATCTCCTCCAGACCAGGGGGAAAGTTAGGCCATGGCTCGGTAGCCTTGAGTAATTCCCACCATCTCTAAACTGGGATGGCCTTGGATTAAGTATAGGTTCTGTTGGCCGAGCATTGGTCCAGCTGGCTAAGGGTTCTGGGGCTTTTGGAGGCTGCACCTACCCTACCCCTGATATCCTGCCTTGTTCCATAGTTGAATTCAAGGCATAGCATTCCCATGAAGTTTCCTACACCTGCTCAGTTTTCAGCAGACTGCTGCATCATGTGATATCCAATCAAGTACTTCTCATAATGGCTTCCATCCACCAGTTAACTTTGGGTTCATAATTGCATGGAAATTAAATTTTATCTTATATTTTTAACCTTGATTGCCTTTTTATTCAATCTAATTAAACCATACATATATATATATATAGTTAAATTTATATTCTGCCTTTCCTCCAGTTAGTTTAAGGCTGGATCCATGACCACTGTCATCTATTTGGGGTTGGCCAATGGGATCTGCCACTATGGGGGCAGTGAATCCATTGTGGATTTTACTACTTCACTTCCTGCAGCCACTTTAAGTTAAACGGGGCCTCTGGTGGGACCAAACTACGATTAGAACAGGAACAGCTCCTGTCCAACTTGGATGCACCATCTCATGGTGGCAGATACAGTGGCTGCAACAAAAAGCTCCCAAAAGACCTTTAGGTAGGGAATGCACAGTCATCCCTCCACATTTGTGGGTTAAGCATTCATGGATTTGATTATTCATGGATTACTACATACAGCTATGTTCTATCTGGGCATTTTCTAGGTCCTCCAGCAGAATTTTATGGTATACTTCTGCCGGAAGTTGACTATAGAGTAGCACTGGAGGAGCTAGAGATTCCTAGGCACACCTGTAGGTTCTTCAGTGTGATTCTGTGGTCCACATCTGGGAGAAGTATATCATAGAATTGTGCTGGAGGACCTACAAATGCCTAGACAAGTGTTCTCTCAGGTAAAAAAAATAAATAGCAGGCCTATATTTGCATTTTTCCTGCTTTTGCAGGGGTCCTTCACCCGCCGACTGTAAATCCAAACTTGCTCCATCAGGGAGGACTTGGCCTGATGAAATAGAGAATATTTTGAATACAAATGTAGAAAGGAAACCGAGTATAGCACTGATGTCAATTTATGATGGAGAGAATGGGAACCAAGCAGAAAAGGATTTAATAACAAATTTATTAATGGTAGCAAGATTAATTATAGCAAAACATTGGAAAATGCAAATAAATGTACAAGTGGAGGAGTGGTATAAAGAAGTTTGGAAAATGGCAATAAATGATAAGTTAACATGTAGAATTAAAGTAAGAAGAGGAAGTTGGAAAGAAAGTGATTTTGATAAAATTTGGAAAGTATTTGTTAAAAAAGTATTACAGACAAAAGATGGGAGGTTACCTCCACGAGAAGAAATGAGATTCTGGAAAGATTAGGTAAGGGATAATGGCTCCAGTGAAGGGGAGCACTGAGGTGGGGGGCAGGGGAATTAATATTTTTGAAAAGAATCATATAAAGAATCTATGTTAACTTTTTTTTAAATTGATTTTTTATTTTATTGAACGTTTAATTAACATATATGTTAACAAACACATTAACATACACAATAACATACACAAACAATAAAAAAACACACACACACACACAAAAAGAACAATAACGATAACAGTGACAAAACTAAACCGATATAACCCAAACATCACATAAATTTAAAAAGGACTTCCCACATATTCTCTTCGTGCCCTTGATAATCTTCATATCATTCTCTCTCCTACAAAACAAAGTTGACTTATTTTCCCCATCCTAACATATCTTATATTTACAAGTATTTCTTGCATTTTCTTTTCGCATTATATCCATTAGGTGAAGTTATCCAGTTGTTTCATTATAATATCATTATACAGTTATTAGTTATCTACGATTAATTATGGATACACAATATCTCCACAACATCAGAGAAGGGGGACAACCAGAAATATACAGTTCTAGAAAAATAAATTGAGGAGATTTATATTTAGAAAGTTACATAGATTCCCTCAATTCCTAAACACTAAATCCCATAATACTATTTTCTCCCCCCTTTCTTTTCACATATTTTGTAAATGGCTCCCATACTTTTAAGTAACACTCTATAGCCTTCCCTCTTACCCAATTCGTTAATTTGTCTAATTGTGCCAATTCCATTACCTTTTCTTTCCATTCTAATTTCGTGGGGATTTCTTTAGATTTCCATCTTTTTGCCAAAACCACTCGTGCTGCAGTTATTAAGTAGGTTAGTAATGTTCTATTTTCTTTCTCTTTTCTACATTCTAAATTTACCATATTTAATAAATACAGTTCCGGTCTCAATCCCACTTCAAAGCCAACAATTCTTTCAATTTCTTTATTTATTTTATTCCAATATCTCCTTACTTTACCACATTCCCACCACATGTGGTAGAAGGAGCCTTCATGATCTTCACACTTCCAACAGTTGGATGAATTATTCTTTTTCATTTTGGATATTTTAATTGGTGTCATGTACCATCTGTACATCATTTTGTAAAAATTTTCTTTTAGGCTATAACAACATGTAAATTTTAACCCTTTTTGCCAAATATCTTCCCATTGCTCCATACCGATATTATGGCCTATATCTTTTGCCCACCTGATCATACAATTTTTAATTTGCTCCTGTTCCATATTATATTTCAATAATAGTCTATAGATACTACTGATTAAACGTCCATAAGAATCTATGTTAACTTTTGAAATTAGTTAATAGAAAAATTGTGATGTTTATGGTAATATTATGTGTTATATTAAATAAATATTGATTGGATATTATAATGTATGGTTATAAAATTAATAAAATTAATTTAAACAAACAAACAAACTTGCTCAATCATTGCAGAGTTGTCATGGGCCAGGCATCAGCTTCTCCTGGTGAACAGCAGCCTTGAAGGAGGACAAGCAGACACAAACACGCCAGGAGCTCATCAAGCCATGAATGAGAGCCAGCTGGCTCCAGCCTTTTTGAGGAGGACAGAGGGCAGTAACCCAGTGCCAGAAACAATATGTGTGTTTCATCAGCCCTGCCTTTGTGTTCTGTGCTTCAGACCTATTGCTTACTATCTACCTGACTCCTTGACTCCCTGAACTGTCTGACCCTGCTGTTTGCCAGATTCCTAACCCTTGGACTGACTTTGAGGACGCTATCTGACTTGGAAATGTGAGATTGTTTCAGTTCGTTTGCTTCCTGCCAGCTCTGCAGAGTTGCTTGACAATAGGGGGTCACACGTACAACAACAGTAAATGAGACACCTTGAAATATCTATTTATCACAGATATGAGTTGCCACAAGATGGTGGGCTTTTGTGGTTGTTGCTGGTGTCAGAGAAAATGTTTGTGTTGCCATTTTTGTAAAGTGTGCACTAGTCAAAATATGGTAACTATTGCTTAGAATCATAGAGTTGGAAGAGAACTCATGGCCATCCAGTCCAACCTCCTGCCATGCAAGAATACACAATCAAATAATTCCTGACAGATGGCCACCCAGCCTCTGTTTAAAAACCCCCAAAGAAGGAGACTCCACCACACTACGAGGCAGTGTATTCCACTTCTGAACAGCTCTTACTGTCAGGAAGTTCTTCCTAATGTTTAGGTGGAATCTCTTTTCCTCTAGTTTGAACCCATTGCTCCATGTCCTCGTCTCTGGAGCAGCAGAAAACAAGCTTACTCCATCCTCAGTATGACATCCCTTCAAATATTTACTACCATAGGTCAGGCGGTGGGGGGAGACTGGACCAAAGTCAGCCATTAAGTTTAATGGCTTAGTGGGGACTAGAACCTGGATCTCCCAAGTTGCAGGCCTATATTCTAACCACAACATTAGCTAGTTCTGTGAATATGTCTCTCCAAAGAAGACATACACTCTCTTTATGTCCTAATGCTAATCTTTAGCAAATGACATTATTGCTACCTAGTACTAACAGCCAATACCTGGCATCTAAATTTCTTTCAAGGTTCAGGCAGCAGGAAGTAGGAAACCCTTTGTGTGAGACCCTGGGAAGCCAACACCAGTGGGAGGAGACAGTACTAGGCTGGATAGAAAAACAGACTGACATGGTATAAATCAAGTTCCAATTTTGGCCAATTAATGGTTAACATTTCTTCCACAAGGGGTCCCTCCCTTTTTTCAAAGCCTACCTAAAAAGTTCCAGCTGTTTTTAAAAACTTCCCGCATTGCTTCATGCGATCAGGTATGGGAAGCTTTTAAATCAAGTATAGATATTAAGGAGACTGTCTTTTCTAACTTTGACTGGATCTAGTTTGGGGGATAATAGCCATTCAAAACCTCTTGTCTGAGCACTTCAGGGGATAAAGTATCTCCCAGTCTGACTCCTCTTAGAGTCCTTGTGCCTGCTGAGAGGTACACTCAGACTACAAAGCTCATCACATTACCATCTTTTCACAGGCTCATCTACCATTCATTTTCTATTCATGCAAGTTGCTTGATTCCAATCTCCCCAGACAGCGGGAACTAAACACTTTCCTTCAAAGTTTCTTTAAAATTATGGTGATTGCTACAGAATTCTAATCGCTTCCCTTTCAAGCTCCTGGGTCCAGATCTATGTAGGACCAGCAGCTGCATTTCTTGCAGGAGCAAGGACTCTTTTGAGTTTACAGGATCCTTTCTCTCTAACTTCCTCCTGTGTCTTTTAAGATGTCTTTCATCTCCCATCCTTTCTGTATGATTGAGAAAACTGTATTATTTTGCTAGCTGGCAAATGATCAAATTTTACCAAATCCCCAAGAAAACGAGAGCCCACCCTTAACTGCTGTGTATTGCAGACCTATGCATGTATGATCAGAAGTAACATGGAGCTCATTGGGATTCACTGACCAATCATTGATTTATTTAAAATATTTTATATCACTTTTTATTTCTTAACAAACAACAATAGTGCAGTTCATATTAGAATGTTAAAAATAAATAAATAAAATCAAGTGATAAAACTGTAAAATAGAAACAAAAAAGGGAAAAAAAGTTCAGTTGAAAACATTAATATTACTGGGGGTGACTGACTTTCAAATTATGAGAGCCAGTGTGGTGTAGTGGTTTGAATGTTCGATTAGGACACTGGAGACCAGGGTTCGGTTCCCTGCTCAGCCATGGAAAAACACTGGGGGGATTTGGGAAAGTCACACTCTCTCAGACTCAAGAGGAAGGTAAAGGCAAAACCACTTTAAACAAATTCTGCCAAAAAAAAAACCCCATGATAGATTTGCCTGAATGACACCTAAGTCAGAAAGGAATTAATGCCACACAACAACAATTTGGTACAAAGGCTGTGTTTCTTTACGCTAGCACTTTTATCATAATCATATGGAGTCAGGTTGACAATTAGAATTTAATTCTAACTCAAAGATGTATAGTGGGATAGGCATGGGCCCTGTGGAAGGAGAAAGATAGGATAATTAAATAAAAGGAAATACACGAAGGAATGCCTTTTCTACCAAGAGAAATGTCCATCTGGGGGCAGTTTTGCCAATGTAGCTCAGAAATCTATCAACAGAGCAGTATGCCAGTAGAACTGCTCCCCTGGCTAAGCTCTATCAGTATAAAAGGTAAAAGGCAAAGGGGAGAAGGGGTGGGGCAAAGAGCTGAATTATACCATATTCTTTCTTCTAGTCAAGAACACAACCACATTTCTGGCATAAAGTTAGGCCAGGAAGAGGGTACTCAACTGATTTCCAATATTCCTAAACTGAGAAGGGCTTGGATTCGGCACAGCGTTAGCTACCTTAGTGTCAGCTCAGCTGAAATTGTTTTCTCAGATCAAGCAGTATTTATTTCTTTATGGAATTTATATCCTGCCTTTCTCCCAAGATGAGATTCAAGGTGGCTTACAATAATTTTAAAAAGTTTAAAGCAAAATATTATTTTACAAAAGTTAAAATAACAATATTTTCGATGGAAAAACCAGGTGGAGAAAGCTGTGGAAGTTAAACTCCCCAGTTTCATCCAGTCAGGTATCTGTAGTACAAGCCAGGCCGGCATGCTCATCCAAGATCAGGTCCTGGATCAAGGGTGTTTTTGCATTTACCAGCCTGGCATTCAGCAGCAGCTGTAGAGCTATTGAATCAATAAGACAAACGTGCACTGATGTCAGTGGGTTTACAATATGCTTGACCAAGTCTGGATCCAATCCAGAAAATGATTAATCATATCAAACACACACACACACACAATGTCAATACCTGGATGCTGAAATAAATCAAGAGACAAAAGTAAAACTTATCTCTCTAAGTCATGCAGCTGACTCCACAGGGACACTAACAACCTCACACAGATCTACTTCACAATGAATTGTTCCTCCCAGCTGGAATTCTAGCATACTGAACTTTCTTGAAAGTGGCAACAGCTGAAGTCAAAGTAGGTAAAAGTCCTGAGATAAAAAGGTTTAAGATGGGAATCTTTCACTGGCTCCAAGCTATAAGGCAGTAAGACTTAGAAACATATGGAAAAATAATGACAGGGTAGTCTGAAGGAAAGGTTATTCAGGTTGGAAATAATGAGATTCCAAATGTCACTGAATGCAAAATACATTATATGCTTTGCAAACTTTTTCATGTTGTTAGAATGAAGCAGGCTTTGTCTGCACGTAGGAGGCAGTAAGGTAAAAATATACCAAAATGCAAATAAAATGAACACTTTGGAGTAATATATGTACAGAAATGTGTATTTTACAGTAAAATGTCCACTACATTGCTGGGGGTGGGGAGAGTTCTCCACCAGTGGGAAGTACCCATAGTAGCATTCTAATTCTGTCCCTTAAGACTATTCTCTCTGATTTCAAACTATATTAGCCTCAGTGTTATGCACTGATTATGGAATCTGCCATCTATAGACTGAAGCTGGCACATCAGATTTCAAACACATGGACACAGGTAAAATAATAAGCATTAGCCAATGCATTTTAAAAGCCAAATAGCTTTGTGCTATGCCTGCCAAGTTTCTGATGTCCAATTTTGATAGGATTCAGACTATAGCTCTGAGTGGTGTCCAACCTGTAGTCCTCCAGGTATTTTGGACTACAGCTCCCAGAATTCCTGGCCACTGGACCAGATACACATCCTATTATTATTAAATCTATACACATGAGGGTAGATCAGGTATAAAATCATTTCTGATAGTCCGTTATTGGCATGGTTTTGTAGGATACCACTGACATTTCTTTTTCTATTCTAACAGGTTTTGTTTTAGGTAGAAACTGTAAAGAAGAGAGGTGATGGTGGGGTCCCTGTTGCTGTTTCTATTATTATTATTATTATTATTATTATTACTATTATTATTTCTTACCCATTTCTCCTCATGGATTGAGGCGGGGAACAACAACAAACCAACATACATCATTTAAAAACACACAACATCAGTGAAAATGCATAACATCAATTTAAAAGAACAAATAAGTCAAATACCTATTAAAAATCAATCCATATTTAAAGTTCATAGTTTAAAATTCACAATATAAAATCATCTGGATAGGTCTACCAGAAGATATTGCTCTTTAATGCTGTTTTAGATTTGGACAGCATATTCAACTGTAAAATTTCTTCCAGCAGATTAATCCACAGTATAGGGGTAGCTGAAGAAAACATCCCCTGGGTGACAGTTGCCAGCCTAGTCCTGTCTTACTAGAATAAATGTCCCCCAGAGGACCTGAATGTACAGGGCGGATTATACAGGAAGAGGCAATCCCATAGATAACCTGGACCAAAATTATGTAGGGCTTTAAAAGTAACAACCAACACTTTGTACCTTGCCCGGAAACTAATTGGCAGGCAGTGGAGTGATTTTAGTATTGGTGTAATATGATAATTCCTGGATGTACCAGCAGTCAATCTGGCTACCGTGTTTTGAACCAACTGAAGTTTCCAAACTTGGTACAGAGGTAGCCCAATGTATATGGCAAAAGTCCAGCCTTGAGGTTACCAGTGTGTACACTACCATCTGTAGGTCCTCCAACTGTAGGAAAGGGCACAGCTGGCATAATAGCCAAAGCTGATAGGAAGCACTCCTGGCCATCACATCTATCTGAGCTGTTACTGGAGTGGCAGATCAAGAAGCACTCCCAGACTGGGATCAGTGTCTTTCAGGGACTGGTTGACACATCTCCAAACTCAGGTTAGTCCTCTTGACAGTAAGCACTTCTGTCTTGTCTGGATTCAGCTTTGGTTTTTTTCCTCATCCATCCCATTACCTCCCCCAGGCATTCATTCAGAGGAAACACACTATCCTTAGATGAGGCTGTTTTTGAAGTAATGGAGAAATATATTTGGGTGTCATCAGCATACTGATAGCACCCTGCCCCATGCCTCCAGATGGCCTCTTCCAGCGTTGAATAGCACAGTGCTATTCAACATCTTTATGTAGATGTTGAATAGCACTGTGGACAGTAGATCAAGATGGTGCTCTGAAGCACACACGATGGCCTCTCCATATTTTTTTATTTGTTCCAAAAGAGAGAGAGAGAGAGAGAGAGAGAGAGAGAAGATAAGACTAGAAATGAGATGGGATGAATAGAGAGGATACATTTCTAAGAAACTATATATTAAAAAAATGTTCCTATATTACTTTTCCCCAGAGTTATTGAGAAGAAAGGTAAAGATTAATTCCAAGAGTGACATTTTTATTCTTTTGGATATATTCATCCAATATTTCCTATGGTGGTGTTCAGCATAAACACATTTTTCAAAAAGAATGAAATGAAAAACAAAAAACAAAACCCCAGCCCACAAAAAATAGTACCCAACAAACTGTCTTTGTAATGTGACAGGTTAGAAAATGATATTATGGTTCATGATATTCTGCTCTTTCTTGGCATCTTGATTCCTCAGGCTAGGAGGAAGAAATTGCTTTTTGACGGTAGCCTTCACTGCATTTGTTCCTTTAGAGCTTTGCCATCTTTTCTTCCTAATGAAGTTCCCTTGACGAATACTTACTGGCTGTCTAAATTAAACTACATACACATTTATACCACTTGCTGATTATGACCCCCCCCCAAAAAAAAAATAAATCCAGAAATTTCCAATATTTATATATCAGCAAACACAATACCAGTAAATGCAGCAATTCAGTGAAAATCAATAAACTCAAATATTTTATAGCACCAGTTTATCCAATCTTCTTCTAAATATATTCTTCACACAAAGTAAACGATGAAGCTACTTCTATATGTGATCTCCTGAAGATGCCTGTCTGCCTATCCATATATCTTTGCTTGTTTCAGCAACGGGCAATTGCACAAGTGAGCATCCTAGGGGCTGAAAAGATTACTTTTTGGACTACAACTCCCAGAATCACCAGCTAAATTCTGGAATCTGTAGTCCAAAAGAAGTAACTTTTCCAAGCTCTGGGACTTGTCTATCTCAGATTGGCCTTTTTAGTCATCAACGCGCTTGCAGAAAACGAGGGATGAGTCCTTCCTGAATCTTCGTTTGCGAAGAGAAGCCAGAGAGATACAAAAAGAAATATGGAAACAAGCAGACGGCTGAGATCCTACATTGTGTCTGTGAAGTGTAATTCTACACTGATGCTATTACACAGGGATTGTCCAACACAACTGTTCTGTTGGGTACTGACACTGTGCAACTAATTGTGTGTCTGCCAATGTGCCTGCTTATTGTCCCATTATGCAATGGGGAAAGCAGAGAGACTGTTTCTGTAACCCCAATGAAGAAAGTGGTACATTGAAGGCACTGACAAATAGTTATGCACCATCCAAGAAGGTGCAACTACAAACCTGGAATCTTGTTAGTAATCCCAACTAGTGAAGACACACTGAATCAATTCAAGAATGTTGAGTCAGCACAAAGGTAAGTGCAATTCATTCAACAGGTCTCCTCCAATTAGGAATAATAATAGGATTGGGGCCCATATGAAATTGTCAGACTTGTGGAACTCTGCTTATAACAACCATGAACTGAATACATCCATTCCACAAAGGCCAAAACAGTGCAACGGCATGTGTAAGGGAACTTACACAGGTGTCTGACACCAAAAGGATGTGTGGTCACATTAAAATTGCTTTTGCATGATGCACACAGAACATGAGTAATAGAAACATAAGCAGACAAACAAAATTCTGGCAATCTGCACATGCAGTTTGAGGAATTAATTAACTAATTGAATAATTAATTGTATTTATTTTCCTAGATAATGTAGAATTATGTTAAAGTAGGGTAGATGGAGCCCCTAAAACAGAGGAATGCAAAAGTGGGTGTTTGTTCATTTCTCATTTCAAACAGCCTGATTTCATGCATGTGTACTTGAAAGTAAGACCAATCATGTTTAATGTGATTTATTCCCAGACAGGTGGGTACAGGTTTGCAGCTTTAACCAATTCCCCAACACCACTAGATATTAGTTATGAAAGATATTCTTGTACGGGAATTATAAACAAACTGGAAGATCTTCCCATACACATGCCCCAATGTTTATATAAATTAAACTGACACAAACATTAATTATCTTACTACAACTCTGATATGACTTTCAGTGAAGCCATCCACCATTTAATTATGCCTCCCTGCAGTAAAGACAGAAAATCTACCATTTTCTGCTGCCTTTGAAAATCAAGTTCAAGGAAAGACTGAAGGCTACCCTATCTATTACACCTAATCCCAGTGTGATTCTGAAGGGTTCCTGTCTATATATTTTGTTGGCATTATGCTACAAATTATGACAATTCTGTAGCCTTGTTTCCAAAGCTGTTAAGTGAATAATAGATAGTTTGTTGAAATGATAAAGTATGTGTTAAACTGGTGGTGAGTAGGGAAAATAGCAGCAGGATCCTAAATTTTCTGTGTCATGATTTACTTACCCGTTCATCTATAACTTGTCTATATTTGTCGCCTTATTTAGATTTTTGGGTTTACATACATATATTTTTCCTGGACAAAGAGCAAAAAGTTGCCAAACAGATATTCCAATAGGACAAGAATGCTACCCTCACACACATACAGTGCAAACAGTATCCAGGATTGGCTGTTATCAGCCAACGGTTGGATCAGTATGTAGTATAATTTATTCACAGGCAAAAATATACAATGCATATTACTTATTTGAAATATTCCTATATAGCTTTTCAGCAAAAAGCTCTCAAAGCAATTTACCTGGCTGAAGAACATGTTTCCATTACAACTTTATAGAAATATTGTCTGGCACCCTGTTCAGTGGTTATGAGATTGTAAGCTGGACTTAGAATCTTGTAACTGCAGGGGATTTGTACTTACAGTTGTTAATGGCCTAACGTGACCTCCAAAACCTACCATTTTAGCATGGCAGCACCCCAACTGAAGAAGTTCTAAATTGAGGGATTTTGAAAATGTCTGCAGTGCTCTCACAGTGCATTGAGACAACCAACTGTGGCAGGACCTTGAAGAGTTCCAACTTCCTATTCTCAATGCACCCTGCAATCAGGAGAGCCCTGCCATCATTCCCCAGTGCCCTGGAGACCCACTGGTTGCAGTACTGCCAGACTGAAAAGGTAGGATTTTTTGAGGGGCGTGACAGTGTCAGACATAACTATGAAAATGGAGCACTGCCATCTGTCATGCCCCCTTTGAGAGTTCATCTTCCAAGGAAGATGAAGGAAATGTACTGCAGCCGGAGCAGATGCCTAAAAGACAGCTGAGTCCTCCTCCAGTTCAGCAAGAAGAGGCTCTGGAAGACCGTCTAGTCCCCCAGAAAGATAAAGGTTTCAATGTCTAGCGCAGACCCCCTCTCATTGTAGCAAAAGGCTACATGCACACAGCCATGAAATGTGCTCTTTAAATACTATCTGGACTGTGGGTGTTGGCTGAGCTGACTGTCTTTATTAGCAGAGAGCTTTGTCCAGTCAAAGTGCTGGAAGCAAACTTTCAGTTCTCTTCTTGACAACTTGACCTGGCTACTGTAAATACTTGATTTTTTTACTCTTGGACTGTTTACTGACTCTGCTACCTCCACTGTTTAGGTTCTGTTCTGATTAATAGCTTCTGACCTTGGACTGTTTGATATAGAATACCTCTTGTTGCTATGGCCTCTGACCTTTGGGCACTCTGAATTCTGGTTCAGCATAACAGCAGGACACCATCATGGTTATGACTGACAAAGCAAGATCTTGGCCATTATTTGTAAGCATGTAAGGCAGGGATGGAAATTATGTGGCCTTCCAAATGTCACAGAATTACAACTCCCAGCATTCCACATCATTGACTATGCTGGCTAGAAATACTAGGAGGTGCAGTTCAACAACATCTGGAGAGTTTCACTCTTTCTACCCTTGCCTCCCCCGCTGCTATGCTGATGAGAAAGATGTGCAAAGAAGCTGTAACTGCATTCAAGTGAACATGGTTAGAGTTCCTCTCAGTAGTGTATCATGCCTTATCATGTTCCTGACTTCACGGAGCTCTGTAGTCCTTTTTATTTGAATATATTTGCATTTCTTTTGGATGCCAAGACCAGAGAGAATGAGGCTGGAGCAGATGTCCCTGGCTTTCTCTAAATATTTGAAGAAAAATGAAAGAACCTAAATAATGAACGGGATGAACAAATCTGTTTCTTTTTATATAAAGATGAGATTTTTAACAAGCAAAAGTTCACTCCATACAGTTACTGTTTTAATTTGCAAAGGTTTGTTTAAATGATTCACATAAAAATCTGTATTTATTTTTGCACACATTTTTGTACACATATATAAAAATGTGCAGGCGTTTTATACAAATTTCCCTCCATTGCATTCTGTTTTTTCTAAACCATTTCCCTGGATATATGCCTTTGTTATGCTATTGCCTGTAATGTATATATATTTTTGAACACAACATTTGACTGAAAAACTTCATTGCAAAATTTGGAAAAGTGCAAAAACTGAAAGATCATTCCATTTAGGAAGGGCAAATTAGGCCAGCTCAGATACAAACCAGATCAATAGTAATCAAATAAAATAAATACTCTCTCTCTCCATATCAGTAGGAACTGGCTTTTGTATGGACATCTTCTATCCCTCACCTTACACCTGACAGGCTCTTAGTTTCTTGGAGTGTAAGTTCACCCTGGAAGCACACCTCTACCACTGCTAGACCAAATTCAAGAACAGATCAGATAATATTATGAGCATCCTGACTGTTCATGCAACACAACTGCAGTTAGAATCCTCATAGGTAGAAAACTGACAGAGATGCTTTCCTCTGCTGATGATGTTAAAGGTGGCTTTGGTTATCCTGGCCTCAGCAAAAAGTATCCCCTATTCAGAAGGGCATGCCTCACCAATCAAACTTCAGAGATCAACAGGTAAACATTTCCAGGCCAGGAGGTCAGAGCTGCACAGTTCTTCCCCAGACACCTGAGCTGATGGCAGTAAAAAAAATAAAGCAATAGTAAACTAGAGGTCATGGCAGACCTATGGGGATTTTAAATGCTGTTAGCAAAATAATACAGTGTTGAAGACACGCTTCAGACACCATCAGACACTTGTAAAGGCAAACTGTGAAATACACCCTATTACTTGTGAAACTTTAGAATGCTGTAATATTTAGAAGGTATAGAAATAAAAGAATAGAGATTTAACAAATCAGAATGCCCTCCTGAGTGTCACTGTACTACAGAAAGCTTGGAGCATGACCTTTGACCATGGAAAGAGGCCAACCATAACTGGAGACACTGTCCAGCATTTGGTTACTGACACACACAAATTTTGCTTTTTTAATACTTACAGAGATTATACAGTCGTCCCTCCACATTCACGGGGGTTAGGCTCCCAAGCCACCCGCGAATGTGAAAAAACCGCGAATAACACAAAAGCCCTTTCAAACAGATTCCAGCAGGGAGGGAAGGAGGAGGATAGGAGGTCCACTCAGGCTGCTGCTCTACTACCGAACGGGTGACGATGCAAGTGGCTTGCCCATCCCTGGATTCCCCCCCATGCCACTGGCACCTCCCCACAGAAAAGCCCCGTTATAAACCCATTCGGCTGGCCACCGCAGGGAGAGAAGGAGGGAAGGAGCTGTAACAATGGGTAAAGTCTGGAATAGGAATGTAAATTTTATTCTTGTAGGCAAGAATGAATAATTTTACCTTTCTCCTCACTGTGAGAAAAAACCCAACCTTACAACTGCTTTCATTTCTGTTTTATGTACTAATAACTAGATTCTATTTACCTAATTTAGATTCCATTAATTATATCTGCCTGTAAATGACTCCTATTAACGGCTGCTAAAGTGAGGAAGACATGGTGATTAATAAAACAAACTCAATTTCCCTGCAACAACTATGCAGTGATTGGCCAGTGAAGGGGAAGTGAAAGACTAGCTATCTACCTGCCAGGTTCCTAGCAGGTGTCTTCTTGGTAGGTAGCAATGGAAAGAGAAACCCTGACTAGAAGAATCCTGCACTGATAAGAAGCTTCACAGATTGGGACTTACTCTGTGCAAAATGTGCACATGGCTGTTTTGCATACAGAGCAGACTTTCAGCACATAATGCAGCCTTTTCGGCAGAGAAAATAATATTGCTACATAGGAATAGTATTTCCTGCGCAGAAGAACCTGTTTCCCAAGGAAAAATACTTTAATTGTGGAGTCAGTTTATTCAAAATTAACACGTCGTTGCTTTGGAAAACATACAGCTTTTTCTGCAGAATAGGCTGTTTTATGCACAAAGCAACCATGTGTGAATTTTGCACAGAATAAGTCCCCAACTGTGAATAGGCTGCAGAAACAGCGAGGTTTTTGAAGACTTTCTTGCCGTGGGAAGAACATTCCTAAAATTACTTGTTGCTTTGTTCAAGAAGAAGCTCAGCAAAGAATTAAACCTCTATCAGTAGGAGACATAGACAATACTAACAAGAGAAGGAGACTGAGCGGAAGATTCACACTTTTATTTGTCCTCTCCTAGCAAAAGAAGTATCCAATCAGATAGTGAATACTAATCACACATTTAGCTGGAAAAGGGAAATTCAGATCTGAGACTTGTACAGCCTCCTGCCATTATGTTCTACTTCCATTTCTGGGGGGAAATAGTGGTGCAACATAGCACTGTAGACCCAACGGTGGCCCCACAATGAGATGTGTAATTGAACCCAAGCACTGTTCTGCACTTCATGATGCAAGTGGCTTTCTCCCCCTCCTAGAGCCCTATGCTTACTTGGGGGAAAGAAAAAAAAAACATTTTTCATGTAAAAATCAAAACAGTAAAAAAGCTAAAAATTACAGTATGTCTGTAATGTTTAGCATGCTTACCTGATCATTAAAGCCTTCAAAATCAACAAAACATACCTCAAAGTACATTTAGGATAGGAACATTAAGATAAAATATGTCATCATTTCTTTTTCTGAAATATATGTAGCAGAAAGCTGGCACCTGGAAATTAACTTTGCTCTTTCTGCGCCCCCTCCATATTTTTCTTTAGATCCAGCAACTGTGTAAAACCTTGGTTAAATGTCTCCATCTTGTTCAGGTCTGCCTTGTTATCCAGGCAACCTGTTACTTCCTAACTTGTCTCATGTCTTCATCTGCAGGGTTATGAAACGGCTGTATTCCAGACTTATTCCTGGTAAACATGTTACTTCCTACACTCTAAACAACACAGTGCTTGAGTCAGATGCCTTCTCAGCACATGAACTCTCTCAGGCAAATGTGAAGAAATCATTCTCATGAAAATCCATTGGAGTACATCAGGTTAGGTGCTGTGTAGTGACAGAGGTATATAGGGCAACTCAGTTCATACCTCACAGTCTCCTCCATACATTCTTTCAATGTATGGAAAGGATTCTCTGTACGCTCTCTGTATCTTTGAGATGAATTTGAACTCTTAACACAGCAAAGCCAATATGATATAATAGGTATCACTGAAATTTGATGGGATGAGTCTCATGATTGGAATGTAGTAATAGAGGGGTATAACCTATTTCAGAAAAATAGACCCAACAGGAGGGAGGTGGAATAGCAGGGTACATTAAGGATGTGTACACTAGTGAGGAGATCCATGACTTAAATTCTAGAAGCCAGATTGAGAGCATCTGGGTAAAAATTAAGGGGAAGAAAAACAACAGGGATGCCGGGGTGGGTGGGTTCTATTACAGACCCTCAAGCTAAACTGAGGACTTGGATGTTGCCTTCCTGGAACATTTTACCACACAGTCAGGAAGGAGAGATGTAGCAGTAATGGGTAATTTCAAGTATTTTGATATTTGTTGGAAGTCCAACTCTGTTAAAAATTTAAGGTCCAACAAATTCTTCACTTGACTTGCAGACAATTTCATTGTCCAAAAGTCAGAAGAGGCAACAATGGAATCAGCTATTTTAAATTTGATCCTAGCCAACAGCGAGGACATGGATCATGGGGTGGAAGTGGCAAGGACCATGTTCTCCTGGAGTTTGTGATACAGTGGAAGGGGAAAGTGAAGTGTAGTCAGATACACATTCTAGACTTTAAGAAAGAAACTCTAGAAGTTAAGGAACTAACCTGTTTTCTGTTGCTCCGGAGACTAGGACAAAGAGCAATGGATTCAAACTACAGTGGAGTCTTAGTATCCACTGGGGTTTGGTTCCAGGGCCCCTGTGCATAGCAAAGTCTGTGGATATTCAAGTTCCTTTTACACACAATGGCATAGTATGTATATAAAATGGCAACTGCAAGGTTTATTTCTGGATTTTCAAGCCATGGATGGTGGACTCCGTGGATACCAAATCCAGGGTTATGGAGGGCTGACTGTATAGGAAAAGAGATTCTACCTAAATATTAGGAAGAATTTCCTGATGGTTAGAGCTGTTCAGCAGTGGAACACGCTTGCTTTGGAGTATGGTGGAGTCTTCTTCTTTAGAGGTTTTGAAACAGAGGCTGGATGGCCATCTGTCAGGAATGCTTTGACTGTGTCTTCCTGCAGGGCAGGGAGTTGGACTAGATGGCCCTTGTGGTCTTTTCCAACTCTATGATTCCAGAGATTTGTTTTCCTAATGGAAATCTGTAATTCAGAAAATGGTTCTGAACTATTACACACACAGAGAAAGAGAGAGAGAGAGAGAGAGACTGAGATTGAGATTCATATAATCACTCCCCCAAACATCCGTCCAGATGTTTCCCTGTAGAAAAGAAGTTTTCTAGCTTTGAAGTCGGAGGAAAAAAAGATGGAAAAAATGACTGTATATTGCTGATGGCTGGAATCCTCTTTGTGCCTTACAGATAGTAATAACCCATCAAAAGGGGTTGGGTATGCAGAATGTCTCGATGCAGAATGTCTGCATTGAGGTCAAGGCTGAGGAAGCAGAATTGCATATGCAATGTTATTTGGTCATGCAGATGTACACTGCACATCACAAATGGAAAAGAACATTGCATATTGTGCAGATGCACGTGCAGATGCACATGTAGATGCAAATTTGGATGCACATGTATTTGCTCAATGTGACAATTCACTAACAAGATGGCACTGGGCAACCACTATGTAAAGTTATCCTCTTCATCTTTGTCATAGCATTTCAGTTGCTGCTGCTGCTGCTGTTGTTGTTATTCCAGAAGTGAACATGAAGAACATGTTTGTTCACAAAGCAAAGGGTGAGCATATGCGCGTGTGTGCACACACAGACAAATGAATGTGTCTACTGCAGAATCCATCACAGAGCAGCCATCCCAAGTCTCTGAAAATCTACTGCCTTGTATGAAGCCATATCTATATATAAAATACTACAGCCTTGCTGTTTTCCCCCCCCTTTGTTCAGGTTTACACCAGTTGAAGTACAAAAGCCTTTACTGTGTTTCAGTTATAAAAGTACTGACAAAAGGAACCTCTTTTATTCTCCCCACTGTGTCTTGAACTGTCCTGCTTCTCAAGTGGCTCTCTTGAAACAATGGGGCTGTTGGAAGCTTCTAAAATTGAGGCAAGAGCTGGAGGGGGCAAAGCAGCCATCTCTGCAACAGTGCCTTGAACTATTTTGCAGAAATTTCACAGTGTAAACGACATGTAAAGAAAGCTACTGGGCCTGAAAATGGAATAGCAGCGCACTCAGTGATGCAGCTGACAATCCTTAGAGTCTTTGGATCCTATCAATTAGGAGCAGTGCTACAATCTCTGTACATACTTATCAGCGCAGACAACTGTGACAGCAGGCACCATTTCTTGTCGGGCTTGGGTACGAAAAAATCTCAATCTTGATTTTGTTGTGTTTCTCCAAGTCCCACCTGCATCCTTATCTTGCCCTTCATATCAAATTTTAAGACTCAATTTTCTTCCCACATGGAAATCTCTATGCATTGCTCATATGCATCTCCCCCAACTTATGTATTTTGTAGATTTTTATTCTAGTGTACATTTTGTGCACACTTTCATCACTGACTAAAGTATGGTTGTGTGTGTAATTTTTCATTATAACCCTATGTTTTTCTAAATGTGTACATACTTTTGGACACATTTTATTTCTCCAAAAATGCAATGCAAGCCTTGTAAACATGTGAATTCCTGTAGCAAAGGGTGAATTTTCTCTTACAATGAATCTCAGGAGGTGAAAAAAAAACCAGATATGTTTGTTGAGAATCTTGACTTCAACAAAATCCATTTCCATCCCTACTCCTCATATTTAATAGTTCGAGAGGAAGTAAGCATAAAATGCACCTCTCTATGCTCAAAATTGTTGTGCCAGTTGAATTTCGTTTGAGCAGATAGAGGAGGGGGGCACTGTTTCAGGTTGTTTTTGAAGAATTTAACAAGCTGGAATTTTTCTTAATTTCTACAGGAGAAATACAGTTGTCCCTTCATATTCGCTAGTGTTTGGTTCCAGGACCCCCACCCCCCGCCCATGGATACTAAAATCCATGAATACTCAAATCCCATTACGTGCAATGGCATAGCAAAATGGTGTAGCTTATATAAGATGGCAAAACCAAGGTTTGCTTTTTGAATTATTATTTTTTAAAGAATATTTTCAAGTTGTGAATACTTAAATCCATGGGTACCAAATCTGTGGATATGGAGGGACAACTGTAATGTAAATGTTTAAAAAATTAAGACAAAGTGAAACTAAAGCATTTCCTCAACCCTAGCTTGAAGAAGTACCCTCATTTATTAGATTCCAGAACATCAGGGGAAATTAAAGGTTTCTCCTTGATGGATGAGATTACAAGAATGTTTGCATAGTTTTTGATAACCTTTCACATTTGTGGACTTTTTTGTGAAAATTTCATGACTTTTACGCAAAATGTTTTTGAGCAAAATATTACATTTTTGTGTAAAAAATAGTCTCGAATCCTGCATTAGGAGACATACATATGGCACACAGCTACATATCTGCAGCTATGTCTCCCAATGTCCCCAGATGACCACACATGCAGAAAGGAGAGATGTAGTAGTGATGGGTGACTTCAACTATCCTGATATTTGCTGGAAATCTAACTCAACAAAAACTTCAAGGTCTAGCAAATTCCTTACTTGCCTGTAAGACAATTTCATTGTCCAAAAGGTGGAAGAGGTAACAAGGGGATCAGCTATTTTAGATCTCATCCTAACCAACAGGGATGACCTGGTTAATAGGGTGCAAGCAGTGGGAATCCTTAGGTGATCATGTTCTCCAGGAGTTTGTTATACAATGGAAAGGAGAAGCCAGGCATAGTCAGACACACATTCTAGACTTAGGAGAGCTGATTTCAATAAACTCAGGGAAAGTAAGTAAGGCCTTTGACAAGGTTCCCCATGACATTCTTGCAAACAAGCTTGGAAAATGTGGGCTAGACAAGTTAACAGTTCAATGGATTTGTAATTGGTTCACCAGCCGAACCCAAAGGGTGCTCAGCAGTGGCTCCTCTTCGTCTTGGAAAGATGTGACCACTGGGGTGCTACAGGGATCTGTCCTGGGCTCAGTGCTTTTCAACATCTTTATCAATGACTTGGATGAGGGAATTAGGGGCATACTTATCAAATTTGCAGATGACACAAAATTAGGAGGAGTAGCTAATACCCTAGAGGACAGGATCAAAATTCAAGATGACCTGGATAGACTGGAGAGCTGGGCCAAAGCTAACAAAATGTAATTCAATACGGGGAAACGTAAGGTACTGCACTTAGGGCGAAAGAATGAAATGCATAGATATAGGATGGGGGAGACCTGCCAGAATGAGACTACGTGCGAAAGGGATCTAGGAGTCCTAGTAGACCACAAGTTGAACATGAGTCAACAGTGTGTTGCGGCAGCTAAAAAAGCCAATACGATTCTGGGCTGCATCAATAGAAGTATAGTGTCTAGATCAAGGGAAGTAATAGTGCTGCTCTATTTAAACAGAGGTTGGATGGCCATCTGTCAGGGATGCTTTGATCATGATTTCCTGAATGGCAGGGCATTGGACTGGATGGCCCTCGTGGTCTCTTCCAACCCTACAATTCTATGATTCTACTTCTGGTGTACAGGATAAAGTTTTCTGAATTTCTGGTTGTATCACCACATGTAGCTTTCATTCAACATTCTACAGTTGCTTCTTCAGCCACTCCTAGCTCTTTTGACCAAAGATCACAATGATCCTTTAATTATATAGTTACTTTATTTTTGGGAAAAACAAGAGTCACCCCAGGGGATTTCTGTTTAGTTCAGTTAGTTAATAGCCAAACAGTAGGAGGCGAATTCCTCTTCACTGGATGCCCAACTGTACAGACACTAAGCCTCTAGAAGAATGCTGCTCAGTAATGTGTGTGCTACCAGGAAGGAATATTCACATTTGTTTGACAAATGTGGGCACAGTAATAAAGTACTGTACCTTAAATGCTTATACAAATCCTTAAATCAGATTTTTAGCTATCAGATGTCTACCCATTGCCAGAAAAGGAAATAAATCTAAAACAGCAACTGTGTGCCACTCACAAAAACCAAGAAGCCACCAATCATAATTACGGTAGTGGTGGGAAAAACATTCAAGCTTCATCTTGTTAAGGTTTTTATTTTTCCATTGCCTAGCTCATTCCATGCTGATTCTATCCAAGTTTCCTCTTCCCCATACTGCAACTTTTATATAATTTTGGAAAATTTTAAAAACATATGCATAGACCCATTGATTAAACAGTTTTTGTGAACATTTAAAACTTGTACAGTACACAATTTTCTTTCCACATTTTTCAAATGCACATGTTGCCAAATACACCTTTTCGATTTGCTTGTTTTTTCATTTGCTCATCAGCTATTTATGGATTTCCAAAAGCAGATTGAAGATAGCTAAATGTGTGGGGCCACGAGGTGAGAAAAAGGTAAGTCGAAGAAAAGTATTAGAAGAAGCAACTTTATAACCCCAATGACTAGTCATAATAACTAAGCAGAAGCAGACAAGGCTTAGATCCAGCTACTACTTTGATGGGAGTTTCCTAACATCAGCCTTCAAGATCTGTCAGGTTGGCAGGCATTATAGATAAGGACTTTCCAGTGGTTTCCTCATACAGTATTTGTAGCTGTAGAACTCCCTACTTCACATAAGATATGAATGGACACTACTTCACAGACTTTTAAATTGACTCCGAAGACATGTTTGCATCAAGCTGTTCTTAATTATTATTACAATGGTATTGTTTTAATAGCTGCTGCTTTAATGGTTTTGACTATGGCTTTTAATGATACTTAACACATTTTATAGTTATGCTTTTATGTTCTATCTGGATGTAAGCTATCTTGAGAACATTTAACCTAACGATGTCATAGAAACAAAGAACCACAGAACCACAGGAAGGAGACCCCACCTTGCAGGTCTTTAAACAGAGGCTGGATTGCCATCTGTCGGGGATGCTTTGATCAAGATTTCCTGCGTGGCAGGGAGTTGGACTGGATGGCCCTTGTGGTCTCTTCCAACTCAGCAATTCTATGATTCTATGAAATGGAAGAGACGACAAGAGCCATCCATTCCAACCCCTCGCCATGCAGGAACACACAATTAAAGTACTCCCAACAGATGGCCATCCAGCCTTAGTTTAAAAAACCTCCAAAGAAGGAGAAACTATCACACTCTGAGGCAGCATATTGACTTTCAAACAGCTCTTACGGTCAGAACGTTCTTCTTAATGTCTAGGTGGAATCTCGTTTCCTGAAGTTTGAATCCACTGCTCCTTGTTCTTATCTCTGAAGCGGCAGAAAACAAGCTTGCTCCATCTTCAATATGACATCTTTTCAAATATTTAAACATGGCTATCCTGTCACCTCTGAATCTTCTACTCTTTAGGCTAAACATGCCCAGCTCCCTAAGTGACTCCTCATAGGGCATACTTTCCAGACCTTTCATCATTTTGGTTGCTCTCCTCCAGACATGTCCCAACTTGTCAATATCCTTCTTGAATTGTGGTGTCCAGGTGAAGTCTGACCAAAGCAGAATAGAGTGGTACTATTACTTCCTTCAATCTGGGTACTATAGTCCTATTGATGCAGCCTAGAATCGCATTGGCTTTTTAGCTACCACATGTTTGACATATGTTGACACATGTTTAGTTTGTGGTCTACTAAGATCCCTAGATCCCTTTCACATGACCTGTTGTCAATCCAGGGAGATTATCAGACGCTCTAAATATGGCGTTACACAAACGCCAGAAGATCGCTAAAAAGCTTCTCTTTCAGACAGCTTCATTCTCCTGTCGTTATGATGCCGTTCTGCTTCCATTCCTGCAGCACTTCTTTTTATTCACAGCTAAACCTACGAAGAGATCGCTGTTCCATTCCTATGATGGAATGACGGGCAAGTGAAAAGGTGCCACCTTATGCTTACCTTGGGATCAGGACATCAAGGTAAGAGACACGCTCCCTGGATTACTTGTAAAGGTTGTGTTTTCGTGTTTGCTGTCACTTTTCTTTTTTGAATTTCGGCCTACAGAGGGTCTGGTCCTGCCAAACCCCCCAACTCAGCCTGCCTGCCACCCTTAGCAAACCCCACGATTTCCCTCACATCCCCAGATCTCCCACCCAGATCACCCCAACCTGGACTGATTTTAGAATTTCCCGGCTCTCCTCTTCTCACGAGAGCAGCTGGGATTACAATCCAGAAGGGAAAGGAGCTCTGTTATAGCTCCATTCACTGCTGGGCAGCCCTGTCGCACAAACAAGGTAAGTCTGAAAAGTTTTTCTTTTTGGTGTGACAGGGATGGGAGAGAATTGGGAAAGGAGATTGTGGGATGGGAACACTTATTTTGTACCTGTCTGACAATCTCCCAGGTGTCTCCCATCCTATATTTGTGCACTGCATTTTTTGTTCAGCCTAAGTGTAGTACCATACATTTCTGCCTATTGAAATTCATTTTGTTAGTTTTATTAGTTAGTTTTCTCATATAAATTCTGAAATAAATTTATAAAAGGAATCTCAGAGGTCTACAAAAATTGAGAAGCTAATTCCACAGGTCTCAATATCATATGAAAAGACCAGACATCATGATCTACATGTATACATTAAAGAATGTAAGGTTATCAGGTCATTTCTAAGGACTATTTTTTAATATGCATACCACACCTTAAGACCTAAAACTAGGTTTGGATGTTTAACGTTCATTGTCAAAACTACAAACATGATGTGAAGCTGGCCAAAACCACATAAACTACTACGGTCATTCTACAACAATGCAAATTTCAGCAAAACTTAGTTTTACAATTTCACCAGCTTTCACACCACCCAAAGTGAGCTTCTAAGATCTTCTGGAAAGCCAATGAGACAAAGATGGAGACTATAATGGAGAATTCTCCATCCTGTAGTCACATCCTTAATTTCAAATGCAATTTTATGGACTTTTAAAAGGCCCCAAATACCATTATTTTTGGAAATTGAATGTTACTTTCCAGTCATTTCCAATTTGGGGGGGGGGACTGAGCAGGTGTGGTCTATGAGGGTGAAAACTGGGCCAGGTGCAGTCCCCAAAAATGTTGTGGTTGCTCAACAATGCTTTAAGTATATGGGACTATACATAAAGGGAGATAATTCTTAAGACACCTTTTCCCCTAACAAAATTGTGAGGGTAGGCAATTGCTCATGCTTACTTTGCACTGTGGGAATCCTTGTTTTTAATAAAATGTATGGTTCTATGTCTAGCTGTCTCTGTGAGAAATAGAGTTCTTTGGAAAAACAGACTCCTGCTGTTCAGACAAAAAGCTATAAACTACAACCCAACCCTTTCTTCTGTTTAGCAGTGAGCACCCTTGCAAAAGAAGAAGTCTAAAGGCAAGGAATTCTTTTTTAAAAATAAACTCACCCGGCACAAACAAATGGCCATTTCAGAAATAGATGCCTGACTAGAAAGGCATGAACAACTCCACACTGAAGAGACCTCATTCCAAACCGACTCAATATTGGAACCGAGAATAAAGGTCTGGATCTATTTTTCTTTTTCTAAGCATCAATGTGCAAGTCAATGAGCTGTAACTGGATTAAACATTTCACTTCCATCAAACTGCACATGTACGCTGGCAGAGCATAGCAGCTGTAATTTATATTCTCTCCATCTCCGAGTAAGCTGGGGGGAGGGGGGAGGAACTTGTATATTCATATCTGAGAGTCATTTGCTTTCAGTATGTGTGTCAGACAGCTGTCACTCCATTTGCTATCTGAACAAAGTCAGACAACTAATTTCACTATGTGAACAAGCTGTAAAGAGAAGGATGGGAGGGAAATTCCCAGCAAAGGCTACTGGGTAAATCCTTAGAGCAATGTTGTTGCATAGGACTGAGCATGTATACACATTACAAAACAGAAAAACCAAGGGTTCAAATGAAAAGAATAACCCTATGTCAAGTCCCGATGCTTGCCCTTAATATGTGATACAATTTAGAGCCTGGCAATTTAGTTTTTTAAAGTAAATAAGTTCTGCAACTTACTTAAAAAAAAATTCAAACCTAATTCACCTCTGTCAACAATGCAGGGTTTTTTCCCTTTCTAGTTAAAATAAAAGGCTTCTTTTTAGATTTTAAAAAAATCATCTAAAAAGTAAGAAAATGGCCTAATAGTGGGTATAGGGCTCAAAATGTGGAATGGAACATTTCAGTGTGGCCAGTTCAGAGTGTGATGCTGTTCGGCTTGCATATCAATTTTGTCAAGAAAATGCAATCAAAAACATTTCTGTTTGGTTGGGATTGTCTTGCAAAACCATTTGGGTAAGGGTTAGGGTTAAGGTAAGGGTTAGGTTTTGGGTTATTATCAATTATCAAGTGATATCATTGATAATTGTTAATAACCCTAACGCTTACCCCATATATCCTTATACCATCTGGCCAAAGTTTTAAGATCTGCAAGGGAGGGCTTTTTCTTAGTCCCACCGCCATCACAGGCACACCTGGTGAGGACATGTAAGAGAGTGGCTGCTCCCAGCCTATGGAATTGCCTTCAACAGGAGCCTAGGTTGGCCCCTGCCCTGGTTTCTTTCTGCCAGCAGGTAAAGGCCTTTCTATTTAGGCAGGCCTTTGATTTTTAATCACATGGTAGTAGGGTGTCTGAAAATCGCATGCTGTGTTTTTATCTGGTATGTTTTTCGGTTATGTTTTAAACACATTTTATTTAAACTGTTTTTTACCATGTGCTTTTCAACAGAATTATTCCTTTTTTTTTAAAAAAAATGTAAATTAAGATTTTAGCTAAACTGTTATTTTAAAACATTGTAGGGCACTTTGGGTCCCATGCTGGGAGAAATGTGGGGTATAAACTGAACAAATAAATAAAATAAATAAGTGGGTAAGCAGACGACCCAACGTTTGATCATGTTTAGGAAGTGGAACATTTCTCTTATACAACCATTCTCAAATCTTCAATATATATTTTTTAAAAACTTTGGAGAACACAGAGGTTTAGTTCCTAGAGGGTTTTTTTTTTTTTTAATTAAAAATCATGTACCGGTATCTTGTTTTGAGATAATGACAGTATAAGGGAAGACTGGCAAATTTTCTTTAAAACTGTGTGGGTTTATCATTTTTTTCCCTTTCTCCTGACATCTGATTTAGGAAAATAAAAAGAATTGTACCAATTGCAAGAAAACAGAGGGAGGGAGGGAAAAGCGAAGAGGGAGAGAGATAATACATAATTGCTCAGCTAGTCCAGCACTGCAAGACAGTAAATACAGGTATCTTGGAAACCTCAATCAGAGCTCACTTTGTAGGAGGCATTTATTTTCATTTATCTGATTTAAAAAATGGTATCAACAGGAATTTCCTTTCCTTTACTATGCTGAATGTTTAAAGAGCCATCTTCATCCCAGTCGCTTGTCTATTTAAGGTTTTTGTGGGGGGCGATTTGGTGGTTGTTGGTTTTTGGGGGGTGGAATAATCAGAGGAACTGTATTTGGGTAGCTAGAGGTTATAAAGTAATATAACGTTCAGGTCATTTCTATCTAATTTAAGCTTGAGCTATTCTATTTGCAATATCTATGTGAATGCAGAGGGGAGAGGATGGAACATGTGATCTGAGGCTTGGGAACTAGCAGAAATGGCCAACTGTAGTTAGACATGACCAGAGTAGCATATGGACCCACAAGATATTTTAGCTCTAAGAAATATATTCATGAAAAGACTAAGAGTGATTTAGCAGTACAACAAACTTTGGACGCAGACGTTTTTAGCTGAATGTCTTCATTTACAACCATTGTACATCACTTTTTCTTCATCTTATGTGGTTTACAACAACAACAGTAAAAGCTTTTACTTAAAATACATGAAACTTTAGATGCTGGGAAAGAACCAGTATCTTGCATTTTCTTGCACTGTCCATCTTTCAGTACTTTCTCCCTGCAGACAATGGACCGTTAGCCAAATAGACACTAATCCTCCTTGCATATCTTCCCACCCTAGTAACCAGCTATCCAAATACACAAATTTACATATCCTCTCCAACAGGCACTCACAGTATATAAACCCCACACACCCCTACACCACCATTCTCTGAAGATACCAACCACAGATGAAGCCAAAATGTCAGGAATAAACTCTTCCAGAATGCAGCCTCACAGCCCCAAAAAAAACCCCCATGAAAAACCTATGGATGCCAGCCACAAAAGCCTTCAACTTCACATTAAATCTCCCAAGACTAATGACATTCAGTGTTCATAAACAGTTTTCAGGCAAGGGTAGACAGTATGAGTGCCAAGTCTACAATATGATACTAAATTATTCAGGATGGTGAAATGCCAAACAGAAGGTGAATTACCTCCGATACATCTAAGAGGACATCTTCATTTGTGTGTATCTGTACTGTCTCACTGTAAAGCAACAAGGGTTGAAGACACTTGGTGGACAGCCAGCAGAATCTGTAATGAAAGCCTCTGCTTATGGTCATAGCTTCTTTGCCATCAAAGACTGGGAGAATCATTGGGCTTGTCCACCAGTCCCTAGAACATTATTTTTGATATGGATAGAGAGGCAGGCAATAAATATAGAGTTCTATGGTTGTGAAACTGGACAATGAAGAAAGCTGACAAGAAGCGAATCAACTTGTTTGAAATGAGGTGCTGGGAAAGAGTTCTACAGATAACCTGGATTGCCAAAATGACTAATAAATGGTTCCTAAACCAGTGATTCTTGGACTGATGTGGGCGACCAGCTATTATTATTTTCCAATGTGCCAGGGGCCAGCACTAGATTTGTCACCACTGGGTAGCATTGTTTCTTTACATTCCTGGAAACATTTCAGGCTCAGGGACTGCCAGCAGTTCAGAGACCGCCACTTTGAGTAGCACTGTTCTAGAGTAAATCAAGTCTCAATTCTCTCTAACAGCCAAAATGACCAAACTGAGGTTATTGTACTTTGGGCATACCATGAGACAACACGAGTCACTAGAAAAGACAATAATGCTTGACAGTGGGAGGCAGTAGAAAAAGAGGAGGGCCACGTTACAAGTGGAAGGACTCAATCAAGGAAGCCACAGCCCTGGGTGTGCAAGACCTGAGCAGGGCTGTTGATGATAGAGTGCCTTGGAGGTCTCTCATTCAGAGGTTCGCCTTAGGCTAAAGCCAACTTGATGGCCATTAACAACAACAAGATATATATATATATAGAAAGATATCATCTTGGACCGTGTTGCTTACATTTATCTGAATCAAAACACATGCATGAATTTTAAACCAACACAATATACCCCAGCAAACATTAAAAGTCAATTTATAACGTTCAAGAATATCCTTGAACGTTAATGTGTTCTCCAACAATACGCATTACTGGTAGACAGTTCGTGAATCAAATTGATGGAAATGTGTTCATAATATATTCTAAATGATTACCATATTTAACCTGGATAGTAAAATATTTTGAGACCTAGTAATTATTGTGAATCTATCTTCAAGACAGGCCCAAATACCCTAAAGGGACCAGGTCCTGTCTGATCTTGGAAGCTAAGCAGGGTCAACTCTGGTTAGTACTTGAATGGAGATCACAAATAAATACCAGGTGTTGTAGGATATATTTCAGAGGAAGGAACTGGCAAAACTATCTCTGAGGATTCCTTGCCTAAGAAAATCCTATGAAATTCATGAGGTCACCATAAATGGACAGGTAACTTGAAGGCACAAACACATACACATACAGGTCGACCATGTATCCATGGATTCAGTATCCATGGTTTCACTTATCCACGTCCAAGAGTATATGTTCTCTCTAGGCATTTCTAGGTCCTCCAATGTGATTCTATGGTCAACTTCCAGAGTTCTTTTCATTGAAAATAATAGGGTTCCCTATTATTCACAGTTTCATGTATCCACGGGTCTTGGAACGTATCCCCCACGGATACAGGGGTCAACCTGTATATTTTAAAGACTGGCATGCACAAATATTAAAAAGTGATGTGGACAAAGGGGAAAATAAAACTACTCTCTTTCTCTGTGTAAATCAGGTGGCTCTGAGAGAAAGAGGTATCCTGGAAAAGTTATCTTGAGGTGGTAGTGAAAAGCTCATCAAAAGTATCAAAACTGAGCTATGATACTAATGGTCTCCCCACAAATTCTGCTTTCTCACATTAACTCCTCTTTTGTTTGTATATTCCACTTCTTTTATTCTATTCAGGCTTCATGCTGATTGTTGTAAATAGGCTAAAGAAAGACCTTTGGATATATTATGTCACCATCAAATTTAGAGGAAGTGAGAGCAGGCTTATTCCAAGAAGTAATTAAAGGACCCCCATACTCATGCAGCCCCATCAATGTCACTTTCCCATCTATCTATCCATGCACACACAATGAGAGCAGAAAACGGAAACTTTTAGTTTAATCTCCAGTCAGATACCTTTTCACAGAGAGCCAATTTTATTCTCTTTTCATGCTAATCAGACTCTAACCAGCAGAAGAGTATGAAATAATTCCAGAGGGCTAAAGTAGTTCTATGAGGAAGACTGTGGTTATATATTGGCAATTAATGGTTCCCCCAGGCGGTTAATTAACCACATTAAGAGTCACACAGTTCACAAAATGCTCTGAAAGGGTCATAAAGGAAACACTTCCCCTTCAGACAACTCAATGCTAAACTGTCAACAGCCTGTTTTTATTACTGAGAATCATGCTGTCAAATGGGCAAAGGGTAATGGATTCTACATGTGGAGATGGGAAGTGAGGAAGGTCTGTGTGGTCCTCTGTTCTTTGTACCTGTCTGTCCATAATCTGGCTTCTACTAGTTATGGAAGATTTTGAAGCAGCAGTATACTAATTCATGTCCCCTCCAGACTATTCCACATTCAAATAATCTACAACAGTGAGATTTGTGTTCACCTCTATCCTATTGCTCCAAAATATCAGGCACCGGATTCCTCATTAGCAGAATGTGAATCAATCTTGCTCAGTGAATAAATGTGAAGTGTAACGAATCAACAACTCTGAAACTCCTTCCCCAATTAAAAATAGAGACCATTTTTTAATTAAAAGAATAGGGGACACTCTCGGGAAATACTCAGATTGTTGTTTCTAATTTATATGCTCAACGTCAACAAAATACATACAGACCCTAAAAGTTCTCATTAGCACCCATGCTTCTGGGGCAATTTAATTTCAAACGGTCATTTTTCCTGAACAGTGAAAAGTAAGCAGCGGCAACAACAATTTAAAAACAGAGATTTCCAGAAGCCAATTATAAGGTGGATTTGTAAGATTATTGAGCTGTGTTGGTTTGGCTCAAGACCAATTACTTCACAACCTCCTTCTTGGCCGCATGAGCTCTGACTTCCTCCCTCATTTCTGATTTACTGGAAAAGTAGACTGTATAGTCTGAAGGAAGGTTGACATAACCACCAGAGGAGAGTAAAATCTAGGGTCAGAATAACAGTACAGGTGCTGGACTAGTGCTTGGAGGATATAACGACCTGAATGATCACCATTAAACTGAAACAGAATCCTGGGAAGGCTTTGTGGATCAGCCATCATGAGTTCCACAAACTGGGCAAATTGCCTGCCCTAGTGGTGGAAAGAATATTTGAAAATATTTGTAAATGGTTGAAAAATATGTTTTTTTGAGTGTTAAGAAACCCTAGAGGACAGATGAAAATCTCTGCAGTTCAGGACTCATTCTGTGCAAAATTTTCATGTGGTTGTTTTGCAGGAAACAGCTTTTTCTGTCCAGAAATGCTGTAATTGGATACTTACACATGGCTGTTTTGCACTTTGTCCTGCTGCATAGGAAGCAGCATTTTCTGTGCACAGAAAATAGCATTTTCTATGCATAAATATTACATTTGCACAAAAATCCTGTTTCCTGTAAGGAAGTACATTTTGATTACCTTTAACAGTAGTTCTTTGAGGAATCATCTGTGGACTCACACAAATAGGTTATCTGCGACTGCTCAGTGCATTGTTTGGAACCTTCTAGAGCTGTTATGTAAATATTTTGGCGGTAGCCCCTCCTCCACTGGCACATGTGACCGGTGTGGTTCCTGCTCAGTTTCTTAGTTCTGTGGATGCCAAAGCAGCAGCCAAGGAGCTAGTGAAAGGAAGACACGTAGAGGGGAGGAAGTTCACAGTTGACCACTCAAAGAATTACAGTAACAGGTAAGCAACCTGTCCTTCTTCTTCATGGTCTATGTGACTCACACAAATGAGAGATTAGCAAGCTACCTACCATATGAGGCAGGAGTGTCATGTGAGACAAGAAAACAGCAGGGCTTCAGCCTTGGCCTTGCATTCAACCATAGTGGGAGATGAAGGTCAAGGGTTTTGACCACATAGCCACTCTACACACATCCTCCAAATGGAAGCCCCTCTTAAAGGCAGATGACGTAGCCATAGCTTTGGCGGAGTGGTTGCGCACTCAAACAGGAGGGTCTTACTTCACAAGTTCATAGGCTAGGTGTATTCAAGAAGTGCTGGGAAGAGACAGGCAGCCCTTTTTTTTCTCTGAGGAGTACCACAAGAAAAGTCTCTGGGATCTGCAGAAGACCGCAGTCCTGTCCACATAAAATGCTAGTGCCCAACGAACATCAAGGCAATGTAGGTGTGTTCAAGGTCCAAGGTTAGATTCTGCATGAATGCAGGAAAGGCAATGTACTGATTTAGGTGAAAGGCTGTCACTACTTTCAGCAGAAAGGGAATGTCTGGTCCTTGTCCCTGTGAAACAGGTAAGGCAGAGCCACCCTAAGGGCACATAGTTCTCCAGCCCTCCTACAGTAGCTGATGTAATCACCACCAGGAAGGATGTTTTCTAGGTAAGCAGACAGATGTTGCAAGACACCATCAGCTCAAAAGTTTTCTTGAGTTTTGAAAGAACCAATTCCAAACTCTATTGAGGTGTTGGACCTGACACTGGAGGAGAAAGGTTCTTGTAACCCCTCAGGAACCTCTTAACCAATGGGTTCTGAAAGCAGAAAGGACTGATGATGATCTGGAAGTTAGATGAGATTGCTGCCAAATAGCATTTGATGAAAGAGAGGGGGGGGACCTCTATCAGAGAGAGAATGGAAAAACTCCAGGATATGATTGATTTGTTTCTGATTCAGGGAGACCCCTAGAAACAATAGAAAGGAAAGAAACATTTCCCACTTGTATTCAGAGGAGTGCTGAGTGGCTGGCCTATGCACAATAGCAATGATGTGCTGGATTGCATCAGACAGGAAGCCTAAATGAAGACCCTCCAGGGTGTGAGCTTAAGAGTGTCTAGCTCTGGGTATCTCACTTGTCTGTCATGAATCATGAGGAGGTATGGATAAAATGGTAGCCCTGGGATAGGTGCAGGAGCAGAGCAAACTATGGCTGCCTGGGCCACCACAGTTGGATCAGGATGCAATTCATCATGTCCCTCCAGCTTTTGCCTATCGCCCTAGTGACAGTGGGATATCCCAATGAAATAGGAAGGCATCCTTTTGTGAATCATTTCCCCATCAAGTCCTGGAACAGAAAATGCAGCTCTGGTTGTTGCTGGGCAAGGAGAAGAGATCCACCTCTGGAGTGCCCTATTGTATGAAGAACTTCTAGAGGCCAACAACTATCATGTCTGAATGCACAGAGAAGCTACTGAAATCCACAGACAACTTCAACAGGAAAGAATAAACCGTAAAAGTAAACAAAATCTGGCTGCCAGTCCAGAAAAACACTAAAATCAGAACTCAACACCTGCAAATGAACTCCACCCAGGGACAGGGGGATTTCCAGCAGATAATGGACCATTAACGAACCATTAGCCAAACAGACACTAATCCTCCTTGCATATCTCCACCCAGAAACTAGCCATTCAAATACACAAATTTACATATCCTTTCCAACAGGGGTTCACAATATATAAATTCCACACACCCCTACACAACCATTCTCTGATGATGCCAGCCACAGATGCAGGCAAAACGTCAGAAATAAACTCTTCCAGAACACGGCCTCACAGCCAGGAAAAAGCCCAAGGAAAAACTTCTAGAGTGTGCCTGGATGCAGCTTCCTCTCATGGCAAGCAACCAACGTCCTGCTGAGAGTGTCTGCTAAGACATTCTCCTCTCCTGGAAGAGTGAGTGCTGATATGGAAAGGTCTCTGTTGATGCACCAGTCCCACAGAAAAAATGTGAGATGGTAAATTTTGTTCCACCCTGCTTGCTCAGGTGCTACACCACAGTAGTGTTGTTGGAAGCTACCTGAACAACCCTGCCACACAGAAGAATTTTGAAGGCCCAAAAGGCTTTTCTACTACTAGCATCTCAAGAGCGTTGATGTGGAGAACACTCTCTTTGGGCATCCAATGCCCTCTCATGGAGAAGCCTTCTAAATGAGCTTGGTGACTAACGTCATGGCTTATGGAGGAAGAAACAGCATGCTGACTTGTACATTCCTGGAATCAATCCAACACCCCAACGGCCAATGGACACTTCTCAAGAATGGTAAGAGGTTGAGGTGGAGAATCAACGAGAGGATTGAAGCAGGACAGGAACCAAGCCTGTAGAGGCCTCATTCTTAATCTTGTGAATGGTGTCACTGATGTTGTGGAGGCCAGAAATCTGAGGAATCTGGACATCTTTCATGCACACCTTGTGGTGTGCAATCTCAGAAGCACCCGGTACCTACCTGTTGTCATGCAGGAAAGCATCTGGAACACAATAGTCCAGAATGGCTCCAAGAAACCTCCAATGAAGGGACGGTTCCAAGTGAGCCTTCTCGAGATTGGCAATCAGACCCAATGAATCCAAAGGTGAAGTGTGAGATGGGTGCTGTCAACAAAATAGTTCCAAGAGTGGGCAACAGGAGACAGTAATTGATGTACAGAAAGAGAATGACCCCTTGATGCCTGAGCCATTCTGCCATCACCACCATGCACTTCATGAAGACTTAAAGAGCAGTGCAAAGTCCAAATGGGAGGAAGTGATAAAACAGGCCATTCTTCCAACAACAAAGCAAAGACTGTGTGATAGCTGGATGGCGATGTGGAAGTATGTGTCCTTCATAAGTATCACAAACCAATTCTCTTTCTGCAAGAGGGGCAGAATGGGTTTGAGAGTAACCATCCTGAAATGTCTGGGCTCTATGTAGAAATCAACCTCCCAAAGGTCCAAGGGTCCTCCGCCTTTCTTGGTGTTCCTTTAGCCTTCCTGCCTGGATCAATGCTACTGGAATGGGTTCTATGGAATAGGTTCTTTGTGGAGAAGAGTATTGACTACCTTGATAAATACACTGGAGGGAGGAGTAATGCAGATTATCCCCAATTGGGGGGTACTCCCAAAACTCTATTGCATACCCCCTTTGTCTCTCTGGCTTTTCTTCACAAACGAAGATTCAGGAAGGACTCATCCTCCTTCATACAATGTTGAGAACCCAAGAGTCTGTCATGACAGCAACCCAGGTGTCATGGTAACCAGGATTGGTTGCATGTTGTGAAAGAGTGGAGTGGATGTGGGAAGTGTGCTGCCTGAGAAGTCAAAGATGTCACTTGCCCTGGACCTGGGGCCTTTGATGACTGCCTGGTCAACTCATAACGAGATCTGCTGAAGGGGTGTTCTAGTCACTGGAGATGGTACTGATGGTCAGTACAGAGGAGGCAAAGCCGGAAGCAATGTGCAGGAGGCTCGGAATGATGTGCTGGAGGCTTAGGCTGCGTAAAAGTCAACTCTTGTCTCATGCCACTTTGGAACCAGAGATCTGGGCATGCTCAGTACCAAGGTGGATGGTACTGAAGTTCTGACCTATGATAACATCCATGATGTTGGTAGCAAGGATCTACATCCTTGGAACAATACCGTTCATCTTCAAACTCCTAATAGGCAAACTCCAAGAATGGATAGTGTTTGTATCTATAATACAGAAAGTGCATCTAATAAATTTTGTACTTCTCCAGATCCCTATGGCCATATTGTGCAAAACCACGTCCATACCAATGCTCAGATTCATAATAGTGCAAATGACATGATGGAGAACTTAACCAAGGACTACAGGATTGTGATGGGAGCTGTCTGATACCAATCTAGTGATTGAACAATGATGCTGAGTGGACAGATGTGTCAAAGAATGAGGAGGAAGATCCTTCTCCAGCAGCAGAGGAGACCATGTTGCACAATTCAAGGGTGACAACCTCTACAATACCTCTGTTGGGGATTTGACAGTTTTGCCCTCTGATGCAGTATCAACATGGATGAGCTGTGGAGAATCCTATCACACTGGGTCCTGCATGGGCAAGTCAACTTGGGGAGACAAACACCTGAACTCAATGGAGATAGGTACCAATGGCTCACATACTGGAACCGACTCCACAAGAAGAGGTTGCAGAGCCCTCTCAATGCTTTACGATGGTGAAGATCGAAATCGAGGCTGCGTGCCCTCAGCATCCTTCGCTCTCTTCTTTTTCTTACGGTGACTCTTCTCCACCTGCTGATTTGAAACTCACATGGAAGACTCCACATCAGTTGATTGACTGGTGCCAAGGGTACCCTAGGTTGAGAGTCAGATTTCAAGGCAGGAGAACAAAAAATGTCCTTGGCCTTATCAAGGAATGTTGTGGATTCTTGGAGAGACCAGTTTATTACCATCTGGGCAGAGGACCTAGAGGCAGTTGAGACCAAAGAGGACCAAGGTGGTAGCGATGAATGGCCTGATGCAACCCCAAAAGAGGCTGCATGAAGTGACCTATTTTCTAACACCTTGTTGGGGCCTGAAAACCTTTCTTCCATATGAGAGACCAGAAGAGTGGTTCTGCACACCTGTGAAATGAATTCCTGACAATGAGAGCAGGCCCTCACATTATGACTTTCACCTAGGTATAGTAAACAGCACATGACCATCTTTCTTAGGGATCTTGGCCCCAAAAGAGATACACTTCTTAAAGGAAGAGATGAAAAGCGACACCACTAACTGAACCACCAAGACGCAAAGTCTGCTGCTAAAGTCAAGAAATCTGTATTCAAGCCATAAATCAGATTCCAAAAAAAAGCCAAAATTGCAGTCCAAGAAAAGTCAGAGAAATCCAGGTCCCAAAAATGAAAGAGGAACAACAAACAACTTCACCCACAGTTCCTTTGATGCTGCTGTGGCAGCGGATGAAAAGGAACTGAAGGATTGAGCAGGATTGGTTGCATGTAGCAGTGGAGGAGGGGCTACTGCCAACATGCTTACATGATAGATCTAAAAGGTTACTAACGATGCACTATGAAGCTGAAGATCACCCATTTGTGTGAGTCATAGAGACCATGAAGAAGAAAATTCTGTTTTCTGCACAAATCAACCACATGCAAATTCCTAAAAATAGATAATGTGGCCATGGTAGTTCACATGCTGGTAACTTCTTGATTAGACCACTGCGATGTGCTCTAGGGTTCCCCTTGAAGACAACTTGGGGGCTGCAACTAGTGCAAAATGCAGCAGCCACTCTGTGAATCAGAACATAATACAGATACCGTACAATAGTCCAGTTGTGAAATGTACTCTATTTAAAAGCCTGATAGGCATTGACATCAACTTCATTGGTGCCCTGCACCAAGATAAAAAATGACTTTTTATTAAAACATCCTAAGTGTAATGATTTTATCCAATTTGTACATGAATATGTTTTTAACAGTTTAAGTATGTTTTAGCTTTTAAAAACTATTTTAACTTGTTTTTAACACATTTTAAGACAGTAAATGATCTCTTTGTTGTTAGATGCCATGAAACCAGATTAAGCTTACAAGGACCCTGCAAATGAGAGGTCTCCAAGAAACCCTATCATGAACAGTCCTGCTCAGGTCTTGCAAAGTAAGCCCATGGGTTCATCGGGCAAAGAGAAAAAAATGCTCTCCACAAGAATCATATTCATAGAATCACAGAGTCATAGAGTCATAGAATTGTAGAGTTGGAAGAGACCACGAGGGCCATCCAGTCCAACCCCCTGCAACGCAGGAAATCACCAATCAATATGCTGTCTACAAGAATTGTTCTCTCTTTAAATTCAATGAGATGGCAGTATCTATCTGACAGTTAATATTGTGAAAACCTTATGTTCAACTTCTATCATATAAGGAAACAAACCATGGTCAAGGTCCTACATAGTTTTGTATGCCTGTGTAATGTAGTTACGCTAGACCCAGCAGTTGTGCAAATCACAGTGCTACTGATACCAAGATCTTAACAATGATCAAACCAAAAAAGTCAAATACATGTGAGTAATCCCTGGGAAAGCACAAAAGATTGTGCAACTTTTTTTTTTTTTTTTTGCTTACATAGTGCCCTATCAAGATTTGGGCTCATATATTGTAAAACCCTCTAAACTTCCATTACCTTGTTTGAAAACAATCAAATCCTGTGCAAAATGCATGCTACTTTGGAATCCTCATTGTTTAATAAATTGGGTTATTGTTGCAGAAATGGACACCAGGATTTCTGCTACATTATGAGAACAAAAGCCTAGGAAAGTTATCTTTTTGGACCACAGTTCCCCAAATCCTCCAATCACATGCTGTTGGAGTCATCCTGGGAGTTATAGTCCAAAAAAGTAACTTTTGAGCTGGTAGGAACATGTAAAAGCATTTTTACCATTATATTCAAACTGGACAAGCTATGGTTTGTATATATCACATTCTACATGAGAGGCTGTAGTCATGGTTTGTGGCCAGATTATCATTTGCCAAGTTGCAGGGCGGGGGAAGAGAGAAGGAATCTAGCAGCACCGTTAAGACTAGTTAAGTTTACCATCTTTGTGGATTTTAATCAATTCTTAAGATGCACTGAGATGTATAAATTGTCATTATTTCCCAAGTATGAGAAGGAAGCAGTGCCTCCAAGAGAAGGAAGGATGGGGGTGGAGAGAAAGGTTTCCTCATTTAATACATAATCACAGTGTTCTAATAAAATACCAAAGTAGAACCCACAAGCAAAGTCTGCTCAACTATTATTGAAAGCACATTCCCATCTCATCTTACCTCAAGAAAATGTTCTGCCTGCTGTTCACGATCCAGTTTTCTTGAAGTTGTGGTTATGAGGCCTGTAAGAAAAGGAGGGAAAATGATTTTTTATAATTGTGAAAATAGAACTGGTTTAGCAATGGATTTAGTTACATATATTTAAGATATTATCCCAGTTGGGTTTATATTAAGAGACCAGGAGATAAGTCCATGCGTGTTACATAAAGACATTACTTGTACCAATATAGCTCCAAAGAATGAAGACATCCACTTTACAACATGGATAAAGGACACAGGCCACTGTACTGTAACTCGCCAGGTGTTTGCATCTCTGGCTTGGTTCGGCACCTGGATGGCCCAAGCTTTGAGAAAACCTCTTCAGACAAGGAGGATGTGGTTGTCACAGAAAATCCCACTGCTCAAGAAGAAATGGGTCAGCCTAAGGAATCCTGTTGCATGAATGTTTGATATGAGATCCTCAAGGGATCCCTTCAACTGAATTTCAAACCACACCGTACTTCCTGAATCCCTTTCCTCATCCTACAACTCTCTTTACACACAGGGAGCAGACTAGGTGTGTTAGAGTGCCTTTCTGGCTGATAGAAGACCACATTGCCAGGTTTCTACTCAGGACCAGGAAGAGTCTATTAAAGAGAATGAAAAAGACCTACCTAAAGGAACTGAGGAAGCACACTCAACTGTCTAAGAAGAAATCTGGACTAAGAAGAGGCAGAGCCTATGGCTCAGTCTCCATGCAGACCCATTCTGGATCAACAGTTTTTTTGTGAGCCTCAACTCACAGATTTAAACATAAACCACAGTTTATTTGCATTTAAACCTAAACCACAGTTTACTGTTCCATGTGTGGACCTTGAGCATATATGTACACCCCCTTCCCTCTCTTCCGCGAGCAGAATTGACCCCGTCCAAATAATCTCCTTTGTGGCTAAGGTTCTTGAGAGGGTAGATGCAAACACTGATCTTGGAAAGATACTGGTTATCTAGACCCATTTCAATTGATGATGGGACTGAATAGGCCTTGGATGGCCTGATGGGTGATCTTTGTCAAGAAAAGTATAGACAAGTTGAATCATGTTCAATCTGTTAATCTTACCCAATTGTATTGGCTTTCACAATAGTGAGCACAGTTACCTTTCTGTAACCATTGTACAAGATGGGTGTTGGTTCTGGTTCCATCTATGGAGCTGGTTTTAGAAGGTAACAGTTGTTGGTTATTCTTTTAACCCCTTGGCTTTTGATATGCATGTTTCAACAGGCTACTGTCTTGTTCCCAGGGTCATTTACCATCTACATGAATCTTCTGGGAGTGGTCACTAGGGTTGTGGAGCAAAGTATCATCAATACACTGATGGCATGTAGATCTGTCTGCCTTTAATAGCTGTCTCCCTGTAATAGATCAGGTGTGACTATTCAAGTCCTTAACTGGTCCTTGAATTTAGGAATGGGATGGATAAGGGCCAATAAACTGAGCTAGAATCCCTTTTCCTGTGTTCAGGAGACAAGCTTCCTACCATTTTCTCCTACAGTATTCAGTGGAGTTTATTTCCAGATAAATGGGTAGAGAATTGCAGGCCTAAGTGTGCAATTCCAGATTCCCCACTGTAGAAAGTTTCAGATCTCATTAATGAATGTTGGATTAGGTGGCCTTCCATTTCATCCCTTGCAGCCATAATTTTGATTGCATGCATAATCAAATTGCTCATTCAGCTAACATCAATTCATAGGTTTATTTATTTCTGAGTTCTATATCCCCCCCCCACACCACCACCCAGTAAAGCCACAAAGAAATCAATTTTATTCACTATTCTTCTTAGTTAAGGAAGGCTCATTATCAAAACTAGGGGAAAAAAGAAAGCATTCATCTATGCTAATAGAATACATTAGAGGGTCCCCACCACCACATACACAACACTGCATATGAGCACAGCAGGCACATGTAAAGGCATTAGAATAATAAGGGGCAATTTTGTTATCCACAGAGAATAACACGTCTTTTAAACACTAACAGCACATTCATCTAGCTAGCACAGTAAATTAAAGACTGACATAATGAAACAGAGGTGGGTTTTCTCCCCCTTCTTCCTTTTTTTAAAAAACAAACCTGAATCACCGAAAATAAGTTAAATGTGACTTCAGGCTGTAAATAAACATATCATTTTATATAATTACTCACATAAGCCTCTAATTTGTTCTTACTCAGAATAAATGGGAATTCGTTAAATATGACAACAGTCAAAATAGTTCCAAGCCAAATATGCATTTTATTTTTTAAAGAAGTTGTCACATTACTATTGTTCTTATTTAATCTTAATCTTACTGTCAGTCCCAACTACAGTAGAGCCACTGAAGTAATTGGATTTACTCTGCTGTTACAGTAGAGCCCTTGGATCAATAGAGTTTACCTATGTGTTAACTCACCACTCAACAATGAATTTAATGGCTCTACGCTAGTTGGGACCAACCATCAGGATTCCAGGCATCCTTGTCATCATACAACCGTCTTCATTTTGGACAGGAAAATGAGCGGGAAATGACCTCTCTGGGGGTTAGGTTAATAGAGATATGAACCATCTTGTTAAAAAGTGAAAATAACAAAGGCGCTCTGTTAATGGGCTCTGGTTTCGAATGGATGACTAAGCTACTACTTCACTTATGTTTCATGAAATAGAACAGATGAGGACAGGTACCTTTGTCCCACTTGATGGAGCTTTGCATTCCCTCATCCTGCTCCAAAATCTGTTAAGGATTAAAGCTATAGGAGTGCTGCTCTGGATCCAATTTGGCAACCCTAGTTATATGGCACAAAGCAAAGGTACACCTACACAGTATTACACAACTCACAGCCATTCCACAGCATTAAACTGGGTTAACAGCTGTTTCCTCTTCCCAGTGAACCCTGGAAACTATGTAATTCTAAGAGAGGATACCCTTGTGATCTCAAAGAAAGATTTCTCAGATACCTTTCCAAACTACAACTCCCAGGACCCTGAGGTTGCTCTTTGGGAGCCGGGAGCTGTATTAAATTATATTAAAGGGATATAAAACCAATACATGCTTATAATTCAGACAGAAGCACAGACTGTGTGATACAGAATTATTTATTTATCTACTGGTATTTTGAGTCATAGCTGGAGGTTATCTGCAGCAGCTAGAGGGTGGGTAAGCTTCCCTGTCTGTGCTACACTGGTCTATTCCAGGGAGTGTTTTATGTACCTTTTGAGAGTTGAAGAGAGCATAAACTATCTTATTTACAAATTCGGTAATGCAGAACAAGCAACAACGGAACTGCCAGCAAAAGCTAAAGATAGATTTTCTTCCTCCCCAAAGAACAGTAAAAATGAAACAACACTCACTTTTTATTTTATCTAATGCAACAAAGTGCCTTGCCCTGAATACATTAAAACAACATATAAATCAACCACCACTAGATAGAACTGCATATCCCAGCTGTACTGTATGCAGCAGAAGGTCTCTTTATGCAAGACTCATAATGAGCTGGAGGCGTTAAAAGTGGTAAAATGAATGAGAAAAGCACTCCATCTTGGACTGTAGCAAGTCATGGACAAGAGGCAGAAGAGACCAATGGCAGGGCACAACAGAACCACAAGAAAGGTCTGGCATGCTTGGACAGGAGATGGACAATTTCTAGAAGTGGCAGTGCATCTAGTCAAGGCTGCTTTCAGAGGTGAGGAGAAAAGTTATTTTGAGAGACTTTGTTTTTGTTATTTGCCATCAAACTGATTTTGACTTATGGTTACCTTATGAATGAGATGAATGAGAGACCTCCAAGACACCCGGTCATCAACTGCCCTGCGCTGGTCTTTATTCTTTGGATTGAATCAGTCCACTGATAAGGGTCATCTTCCTCTTTTCCTACTGGCTTCCACTTTATATACGTACTATTATCTTTCAAGTCACACTGTCTCATGATACAGTTACAGTAAGGGCTCATCTACACCAGCCAGAATATGCCAGCTCCCTGCTGGCATATCCTAGCTTGAATTAACCCTGTGTCTCCCCAGTTACCCTGACTAAATGGGCTGAAGTCCAAACAATAATGCTGCAGCCACCGCCACTATCTTCCTTGTTGAGGAAGCCAGCCACAACATATGACCAAAGGTCCGCTGCATCTGACCAGCCTTGGTCACATGCTGCGGGACTCCTTCCTGGACCCAGGGCAACTGGATTGATGGGCTGGCCTCCCACAGGCTCCCATAGGCATGCAAGGCCCCACTCCTTTTTTTCAACGGAGGCAGCAGACTAAAGAAGGCATTATTGCTGTATTAGGCCCTACCCCAGCTTGCCCCCATCTGAGCCCTGTTTCTGTCCCGGGGGGTCATAAAGACTGCTTGCAGGCAAAATGGGGTAAATAACCTGCATTGTATGGACTGCAGGGCTTTCAGACAGGGAAGCTGGCCTATGACTGCCTCAGTTTAGTCCACTTGACTTCTAGGGAGACTTTATGCCTGATTTGCTCTTAGACTCAGTTATGTATTTGCCCTGGGCTCAGAGGGAGAGAAACAGAAGCTAGTACAGCTCCATCAGTCCTATGCCTGGAAGCAGATGAAAGGCCCTGCCTCCATCCCAACTGCCACTGCCCTGGGGTGGAGGGGGGAGAGAAGAAGAGACAGGCACAGCTCCATCTTGCCTAGGCATGGGAGCAGATGAAAGGCCCTCCGCCCATCAGAAGGGAAGAAGAAGAAGTACAGTAACTCTTGGACTTACCCCCTCCCACACTGCCCCCCCTTTTCCTTTTGTGTCATGTCTTAATTAGATTGTTACCCCAAGGGGCAGGGGGCTAGGTTTTTTGGACTGGTCTTTTACTTGCAAAACATGATGTACAGCGATGGTGATAAATAAATAGATAACAATAACATTAGCAATAGTAATAATTTGTCTTTTTGGTGGTCCATGGTTTTCACAGAACTCTTTCTTAGCACCATTTTTCAACTGTAGAAGCTATAGTTCCCCAAGAAAGGTAACTTTCCCAAGCTCCGGCTGTTTCCTGTTTCCCAGTATGCAGACTGTACTTACACGGCAACATGTATCAATGGGACAGAGCAGGAGTGGATAACATACAGACCTAGGGCCACATGATTCCACAGCTGTTTTTGGGCCCTCAATCCCTATGCACTCCACTTTCTCTGGCCAAAAAAAAGGGTGAACTGATACTTCTGGAAATACCCAGAGTTTGAACCCTGGTCTCCCAGTGCTCTAGCCCAACACTCAAACCACTACATGCTGGCTCTCCTTTCTACCATAGGGGAGCTATGTGAGTTTACTTGAAATCTACAATTCCCAAGTTCTCTTGTTGTAATATCTGTAGAATACATTTTACACACACACACACACACACACACACACTAACTCGCACAAAATTTTATAACATTTTAAGCAGCCACCTTGCAGCCTCATTTGTCAGTATGTTGAAAAACCAAAATTCTAAGTCATGTCTGCCTCAGGGCAGACACATGAATAACAGTGGGCTGCTTTGTCAAATCCACTTCCACTGATTTCCTCCTTTTCCCATCTCCATGTCTGTTCTGTTTCACTTCTCTATGGATTGTCTTGACAGGGAAAAACCCATTTGGATTTTTGTGCACATTTTTCAAATTAATGGAGGTATGCTCCCATTGACTGAAGCTTGTTTGTGAATATTGTAGAAATTTATACAGGGTTTCTCTGTGTGTGCATGTTGTCCAACTTGTTTTTCTTTCTATTGCGGAATTCAGCACAGAGCTTGTGCAGGGGATGTGCAGATCTGCATCTGTTTATGGGTTCAGGTTAGGAGGTGTAAATCAGGTTTGCTCATTTTTAAAAAAGAAGCAATTATTTCACACATCCTCCTTACATGTAAAATCCTTTGACAACACAATCATTCTTTTGTTTGTGTGTGTCTATCCATCGATACTGATATTCTTTCCCCCCAATAGCAGCAGGAAGCCCAGACCTGCCCCCCCCCGTGTGTGTGTATGTATGCCAATTTCCTAAGCCCAGCTCTCCTCCAGCCTCGGCCTGAGCCCCAGCTTCTGCTGCTTCTGCCGCCGTTTGCTTGCAAAATCCAACATGGCTGCCGCAGCCGATCTCCCTCCCTGATAGTCCCACCCCCTGTGATCCTTTTGACCAATCGTATTATGTTGCCTGTTCGTATCTGTGTGAACGCAAGTGGTCAAACGACTGCTCAGTCGCACAGATACGTATTAATCCAAGGAAAGTGCCGGACGCACAGCAAACAGATGAGTTCTGCTACCCCCCTTTGGAATAACATGAATTGTGGCGAACGGCCGTGTGAATGGATTGCTGTCTGTTCGCAAGCTGTTCGTATCATTTTTTCCATGTAGACGACTCCTAAGAGTGGATTCTCCACCCCTTCAATGGTGGAACTACTGGCTGCCCTGAGTTTGGCTGTTGCGAAGGACAGTTTTTGGCTAGTTGAAGGTAAAGGAGAAAGAAAAGAAGGAAAAAGAGGAGTAGAAGATGCAGAAAATCAGAGAATTATAAAACCTGGGTAGGGGTTTCCATCACCAATAGTCCTAAAGGATAAATACAAAACTATTAACCTGGAGGCAGTCAAATGGAATGTTACGTAATCTTGTCTGTAAACTGGAGATATCACAATGTTTACAACCAATGCTTTGTAAAAATGAGAAATGATAAGATGCAGATGACATGGAGTAAATTGGCAATGCTTCACAGTAACTAGCCTGCTATTCTGTAGTCAGCTTGCACTCTCTCTCACACACACACATTCATTCACTCTTTCTGTCAGGCACAGGGGTTCCCTGGAGAAATGAGTTAAGAGGTAGGCAACAGGGAGAAAAGAAACTGTCTGTTTCACTTTCTCCCACACATAAGAATGAGGAGGCCTATCAATGACAAAAGGGGTTGTTTTTAAAAAGTTACAGAGGGATAGAATGGGTAGCAGATCTCTTGAGTTTCAGATATGGATCTTTCTCAGCACCATCTGGAGATGCCCCCAGGGTAGAACTTGGGCCTACTGTATCAAAAGCTTGTTTTATTTATTTCTTCCCTCTCTGATGGGTATATTTTAAATCATTTTAAAATCTATAGTTCAACTACATTTCAACACTGGTCTGAGTCTTCCTGGTTAGGCCTATTTAGAGTAGTTTCGCTGAATCAATTATTGACCAACGTGGGAGAGAAAGCCAGTGTGGTGTACTTGTTAGAGCGCTGAACTAGGACTCTGGAGACCAGGGTTCAAATCCCTGCTTGGCCATGGAAACCCACTGGGAGACTATATACAAGTCATACTCCCTCAGCCTCAGAGGGAAGCAAAGGCCAACAATACCTGTGAACAAATCTTGCCAAGAAAACCCTGTGATAGGTTCACTTTAGGGCCGCTATAAATCGGAAATGTCTTCAAGGAACACAACAACAAACACATGGTTTTTCTGCACAAACACAGCGGCAGCTGGAACTGGACAGGACAGGACTCCACGAGACAGATCAGCTAGTTGGAAGGAAAGCACTGCCCAAGCAGAGATTGTTCTTTTGGACAGAATTTTTTCAGTCAGCACTAGTTGCCTATCCCAACCCTACTTGTGAAAAGGTTTCTGAATGTGCTCATTTACAGGCAAATCAAAACAGAGATGGGTTATAAAACAAAATTTGTGTCCCTTTTTGTCTGCCTCTTCAGCATCTCCTAAACAGCTAATTGTTAATATGGAGCCTCAGCACAGATTTTAACAACTGTGTCACTCTCTCATTTTCAATGAAAATTACGGTATTCTAGTCTACTTGTAATTAGCATGTAATTAGTACTTCCAGAAGCAGCTATAAATACTTATCTAAATGCTGGCTAGCTTGATACCCAGCACACATGATCATTATACAATTTTCTTCCACTTTTCCCCAGCATAAATTCCACAGGAAACTGAGTAAAACTTGGGAAGCCTATGAGTCTAATTTATGATAACTGGCGTGTGTGTCACTTTAGCAAAAAGCAAACTCGTGCCATGTTAACAGGGTGGCAGTGGCACTCAAGAGAGGCCAAGCAGCCAGGCAAACAAGCCATCCACCAGTTGGGTACCCTGCACTGCACATGAATTGCAAATCCATGTTCAGTTTCAATTTAACTCTGTGTGAACATGGGGAGAGAAGAAACACAGGGAGGAAGCTCACTTGCCCATCTTTTCTTTCTTAAAACACGTGCACAGGTCACAACACAATAATGTGTGGCAGTGGCACTCAAGAGAGGCCAAGCAGCCAGGCAAACAAGCCATCCACCAGTTGGGTACCCTGCACTGCACATGAATTGCAAATCCATGTTCAGTTTCAATTTAACTCTGTGTGAACATGGGGAGAGAAGAAACACAGGGAGGAAGCTCACTTGCCCATCTTTTCTTTCTTAAAACACGTGCACAGGTCACAACACAATAATGTGTTGAGATTCTCTTCAGTCAAACCACAGGGGTGGAATAGAATACTCATTCCCTAACAGGCAACATCTGCAGTTCTTGTTAAAGAATCAAGTTGCTCTTTTTTTTGCAATTCCTTTCATAAAAGATTTTATATAAGAATTACAGCTGGCAAAATGAATGCATCTGTCTATCCCTCTGCCAACTGTGGAAGAACCTGATTTACTAGTCATGCAATCCTGCAAGGCATCTGATTGCTATTGAAAACGAATCTGGCATAGGCACAGAAACTTTGAACACACTGTTACCAAGATTACGTCTGATAGCCTCCCAATACCTTTTTGTTCTTTGCAATGCTTGTTGCTGGATGACTTTATTTGATCTATTAATTTAATGGATGTCCTTCAGTGGGGTATCTGAATCATAGATTTGTAGAGTTGTAAGAGACCACAAAGGCCATCTAGCTCAACCCCCTGCCCTGGAGGAATAAATAGTCAAAGCATTCCGGACAGATGGCCATCCAGCCTCTGTTTTAAAACCTACACAGAAGGAGGCTCCACCACACTCCAATGCAGTGTATTCATTCCACTGTCTACCAGCTCTTACCATCTGGAAGTTCTTCCTAACATTTAGGTGGAATCTCTTTTCCTGCAGTTTGAGTCCATTCCTCTTTGTCCTTGTCTCTGGAGCAGCAGAGAACAAGCTTGCTCCATCTTCAATATGCCATCCCTTCAATTATTTAAACATGACTATAACGTCACCTTTCAATCTTATCTTCTCCAGGCTAAACATGCCCAGCTCCCTAAGCCGCTCTTCCTGGGGCATGGCTTTCAGACATTTCACCGTTTTGGAAACATTCCAGCTCATCAATATCCTTCTTGAATTGTGGTGCCCAGAAATGGAGATAGCATTGCAGGTGAGGTCTGACCAAAGCAGAATAGAGTGGCACTATTACTTCCTTTGATCTAGACACTATACTCCTATTAATGCAGCCTAGAATCACATTGGCTTTTTTAGCTGCTGCATCACACTGCTGACTCATGTTTAGTTTGTGGTCCATTAAGACTCCTAGATCCCTTTCACATGTACTGCTATCAAGCCAGGTGTCACCCATCCTATATCTGTACCTTTAATTTTTACTGCCCAAGTGTAATATCCTACATTTCTCCCTGTTTAAATTCATTTTGTTAGTTTTGGTCCAGCTTTCTAATTTATTAAGGTCATTTTGGATTCTGATTCTGTCCTCTGGGGACAGAATCTACCCCTCCTAATTTGCTGTCATCTGCAAATTTGATAAGCATGCCCTCTATTCCCTCATCCAAGTTATTAATAAAGATGTTGAATAGCACTGGGCGCAAGACAGAACCCTGTGGCAATCCACTAGTCCCTTCTCTCCTGGATGAAGACAAGCCATTGGTGATTACTCTTTGAAGGATCATATCTTTGCACTTGAACCTTCCTGAACTCTTAGATCTTTGGGAGAGGTTGCTGAAACATGTTGAACTGCTCTTTTTTGTGGCATAGGAACCTATTCTCATTCTTTCAATGTAATATTTTTCCTCTGCTATCAAATTTTCTGTTAAATTAGCTGAGCTATATCTGTAATGGATTTCCAGTACTGTTTTTAATCTACACTTTTAAATTAACTTTGTATATGGTTTTAGCTCTAGAGAGGCCCTTCTCTCAATCCCACAAATTCACAGGCACATTTGCTGGAAATGCGAGAGAGGTTCTTCTCTGTGGCAGTTCCTGCACTCAGGAAATCCCATCCTTAAGAGCACAGGCTCTTAAGAGCACAGATCCTTGCTGTCCTTTCCCTGTCAAGTGAAAACTTTTCTATTCCAGCAGGCATTTGGAAACTAATTCTTTGATATGCAGGCATACCTCAAGTAACAAAGCCTTTGATAGCGAAGCTCCTTTTTACAAAGTGTTTTTATGTCTGCCCAGCCTCACTTTTTTCTCCACATCCCCTGCCTAGCTGGAAGCATTTTTAGTGGCATTGGTATCAGGAGGGTGGTGAAGGAGGGCTGGAGAAGGAGGGCTGGAGAAAAGAGACTTTCAGTGTCAGATTGCAACATGTTTGTAGTAAACAATACAATAAAGTTTGATCTGAGAAAGAATGGGATTCTACTCTAGCTAATTCTACTGTAGCCAATTCTACCGTGTACCTTCCTATAACAGGCAGGAGAAATCACAACTGTCTGCAGAATCTCCAACTGAGCAAGGAAGAGGAAAATGTGGGGGGATTAGATAAACCTGCCTCATCAGATCCCCCCACCACATGTTTTTAAAAGCATAGATCTATAAGCTTTGGCCACTAAAATGAGAATCATAAGAAAAACAGGGATTGGTGAAAAAACAAGTAATCCGTGAGTACATTTGGGAAGAAGACTTCAAGTGAACCTGTAGAACAGTGGCTCTTAACCTTTTCTTTACCAGCAACTCCCTTTAAATATCTTTTGTTGCCATGGTCCCCCAAGAATTAACTCAAGATTTAAAACCCTAACAACAACAACAGCAGCAGCAGCAACACATCATCATCCTCATACAATTACACCATCCATGAAACCTTCCCTCACAGGCACTGGAGGGAGAGAAAAGTCTTTTCTCCTGCTTCTTCCTGCAAGTTTGTGGCTGGAGTGGATTGAATGGCAATGTGCAGGCCAAGCCAGCCAGCCAGCCTTTGCCTTGGCTCCTTTCATGTGGCCACTCCACTGCAGGGAGGCAGTTGGGCTGAGCAGCCTTCAAGCTTTTCATAGAATCAAAGAATTGTAGAGTTGGAAGAGACCATGAGGGCCATCCAGTCCAACCCCCTGCCATGTAGGAATACACAATCAAAGCGTCCCTGACAGATGGCCATCCAGCCTCTGTTTAAAGACCTCCAAGGAAGGAGACCCCACCACGCTCCGAGGGAGCATGTTCCACTACCGAACAGCTCTTACTGTCAAAAAGTTCCTCCTAATGTTGAGGTGGGATCTCTGTTCCTGGAGCTTGCATCCATTGTTCCATGTTCTAGTCTCTGGAGCAGCAGTGGACCTTTGTGGACCCCTGGGGGTCCCCAGACCACAGGTTAAGAACCACTGGTCTAGAAAGTTCAAAAAGTTTTTTTGTTTATTTATGCAAAGCTCACCTGACTTGGTTGTTTCATTTCACACCTGCATATTGTTATTTTTGACTAAAAAAGGTTGCTGAAACATGTTGAACTGCTCTTTTTTGTGGCGTTGGGACCTATTCTCATTCTTTCAATGTAATATTTTTCCTCCGCTATCAAATTTTCTGTTTAATTAGCTGAGCTATATCTGTAATGGATTTCCAGTACTGTTTTTAATCTACACTTTTAAATTAAGCTTGTATATGGTTTTAGCTCTATAGACAGTTGAATATTATTTTAACTTTTTTTATGTTTTTTGCTATTTGTGGTTTTATTTGTATCTCTTTTTATTGTGTTATCTGCTTTGAGTGGCAATCTTGGGGGAAAGGCAGTAAATAAATGAACTAGAATTCTTTTTTATTAGCAGGACTTTTAAAATTATAGCCGGGATTATGACATCGTTGGTTTCACCTCCCTTTGCATTTAATTGCAATCCTTGTAGTAACTGCATGGAGGGAGAATTATTTTCTCTGTAATAATATATTGTTCCAAGCTATCCAGGTTGTAATGCAAAGTAGCATGAATGACTAGGTCTTGAGAGGGCAGTGGAAACACATTAGCTTCCAGGAAAATGTGCTCTTGACAGAGGTGACAACTGTTAGAGTGGGTTTGAGGACACAAGTTCTGTGCTGATTTCCATACCTTTCAGCCCTCTTTGCGGTTTGGCTCTCTGGACAGTCATGGTGAATGCTTCTGTCTCAAAATATAAAACTAACAGTGGATAAGGGAGAAGGAATTAATATTAATATTTAAAAAATAGAGGATATGCGGGAAGTCTTTTTGCTTTTATTAGGGGGAGGGGGAAAGTGTGTTTTAATTGTTAATTGTTTTGTGCATGATCATTTACATGTCCTCTTTTTTTCCTTTTTTGTGTGCTTATGTATGCAATTACTTGTGGTTTTTGTGATCCACAAGGGGTCCCGGAACCAAACCCTACAAATCCAGAAGGCCCACATAAACACATGCAATAAATTTTATCTCCACAAAAATTAAAGTAAATAAATCATACACATGTCTGTGTACTTACATGTGTTGTTCTTCAGTCTGTGGACTGGCATAAAACCCAGCTGAATAGAGAATTAGTCAGAGCGCCCTTTCACACTTTACAATTTGGTCACTATGATTTCACTTTAGCTGTCCTAGTTCCATTCTATGCAATCCTGGGACATGTAATTTAGGAAGGGCTGCCAGGTGAAACAAGGGACAAGGCTCCAGTAACTTTAGCAGTTGTGCAGAAGAGGGAATTTTGGCAGGTGTTGTTTTCAGGATACAACTGTTCTATACAACTGCTAAAGGTATAAGAGCCCTGTCCCTTATTTCAACTGCAAACACAAAGGGTGCATCCATGCTACATAAATAATCCAGTTTGAAACTGGATTATTTGCCTTAGCGCTTTCCTGTGGAATCTTGGGATTTGTAGTTTGGTGAGGCACCAGCACTCTTTGGTAGAGAAGGCTAAAAGACCTTGTAAAACTAAAAATCCCAGGATTCCATAGGAAGGAGCCATGACAAATAATCCAGTTTCAAACTGGATTGTTTGTATAGTGTGGATTAGGCCTAAATTTAGGGAGGGGTATTTATTATTCCCAGCCAGAGACCTCCAGAGCCTCACCGACCTACAAATCCAAGGATTCCACAGGATAAAACCATGGCAGTGAAAGTGAAATCATTGTGCTATGATTTTACAGTGTGAAAAGGCCCACAGCTTCCACAGCAGTCTCTGACCTCTTTTTGCTCTAGCTGTATTTAAGGGACCTGTGGGCATGTCGTAGGAAGAACTGACTAGTGTCCCAAATATAGAAGTAGTTCCACATTATAAACTAACACTATGTAAGAAAGACAAAGAATCTCTGTCTCTATGTCACTGATTTTTCGTGAATTACATACCATGCTTTAACAAATATGACATAAGCTATATATGGGGATGGACAGGTTTGGCAGTTTTGCTTTCCCCCCCGTGTTCAAGGTTTTTAAAAAATCTCTTTATAGTTCTTTCCATCATGTCTATGAAGACTTACAAATTTGTTAAGTTCTTGTCAGAAAGGAATTGAAAAAATGCTATCCCTTATCTCCTAATGCCATATCCAATAGATAAAAGTATTATTAGAATGTGAATACGTATTGTACTTCCCTGCCATACTCTAAAGCTCTAAAGTGATGCTGACCCTTCATTCAGAGAACCAACGTGGTGTAGTAGTTTGAGTGTTGGACTGGGATTCTGGGAGACCAAGGTTCAAATCCTGATTTGGCCATGGAAACCTACTAAATGAACTTTGTCAAGTCACAGTCTATCAGCCTCAGAGGAAGGCAGTGGCAACCCCCCTTTGAATAAACCTTGCCAAGAAAACCCTGTGCTGGGTTTGCCTTAGGGTCCTCATAAGTCAGAAATGATTTGAAGGAACACACTAACAACCCTTCATTTAGTATTGCAATCATGACACGGGAATCCAAAGCCAAATTTTTAAGAACTAAGCACACAAAGTTCTCTGCCTATGCATTAATCTGTCAAGTTTCATTTTTATAAACATTCTTCTTTTTTTAAAGAAAAATCTTCTGTCTGTCCCCATTACGAAGCAATATGTAAAATCTGAAAAGTCTTACATCAGATGAATGTTTTACCCATCCCTATGTCAGTGTATATTTCTTAGTATGCACCTAGTATTTGTACATTTTTTAAAAAATGCTTTTTTGGTACTGTTTGGCACCTTATAATGCTGTCTCTTATTTCTGGCTGAGTGTAGCTGGCTATAGACAAGCAGTATTAATTAACTGTATTTTGTTTATAAAATATATTTGTCCTGCTTTTTATCCTGGGATTTCAGGGCACTGTACAGGTAAAATGTGTAAACACAGATTACCTGCTTTGAGTCCCAATTTTGGGGGAAAGGTGGGGTATAAATAAGTAGGAGGAGGAGGAGGTGGAGACAACAACAATAAACAATTTAAAGCTATTCCAGACCAAAACAATAAAATGACTTAAACAGGTTAAAAATGTATTAAACACGGTGAAAATTTAAAGCAGCTTCAAGAGCTACAACAATGAAAAACCATCGACATGGACATGTAATGTAAATTAAGTCCCAAAGCCTTTTAATAAAATGTCTTGTCTTGACTTGGCACTGGAAATAAACCAATGGTGTAGCCAGTTGGACCAAATAAATTTGTTTATTAGACAAATAAACCAGGGATGTGTTAAGTGCATACCTCCTAAGGTTACCCCTGTGGGCTGTAACCTCTTAAAGTACTCCAGGCTGCTCTTTTTCTGTCCACACAAAAAGGATGAGTGGCTTCCACTCTATAATGGCATCAATTGCCTAGAAAGGTGGTAGGATCTCCTTCCATTGACTTCTTTGAAAAGAGGCCTGATGGCTACCTGCTGGACATGCTCTAGCTGAAGATGCTGCATGGAGCAGGAGGTTTGATTCAATGGCCCATGAGGTCCCTTCCAACTCTATGATTCTCTGAAGAGTTTCCAAGAGCAGTAGTTCAACTTTCAAATAGGTTACAGGATCCCATGCACAGTTTAACATTAAAAGCTACTTGGTTTTCAAAAGTAAACACAGACTTCTGTCCACTTTCTATTTTGTCATGGGGGCTTTTTGGCAGTCTTGGGTGGACTCAAAAGGGTACTGGGGGAAGAAAATTGGTCCCCAGGCCCACCACAGTTGCCCTGGAGATGAGAGAGTGAGCTGAGGTTTATATATCATTCCTAGTTTCATGACTATCCTCAGCACACCTACTTTGCCTAGAAATCTGTACTATAGCAAATCTGAGGCTAAGTGGCAGACTCTGAGCATTCATTTGCATGTCAATAGTTAGCAGAGTCTTACTTCCCAGAGGCTCTTTCCTTACAGAATAGCTGTCTTGAGTGCTGGGAACAAGCTGAAAAGATTTGGGGTCTGCTGTCTTGTAAAAGCTTTCCTCCTAAGGAAATGAATGTCTTTTGCACAGTGGTCAAAATTGATCCCATTTTCCATGTCTTAAGTTTCTCCTTATACTTCTCCCAGCTATCCTGTGCAAATCTTTAACAAGGAATGAAATTACGAGAATGTGAGCCCTGCCAGAGGCTCTCTCATGAAGGTATCAAAACGAGAATTATTCTCCATCTGCAATAAATAATTGGTATGAATGACATGCTGTGCTTAGCCAGGTATTAATTTTCTCTCCTGCTTACTTGACATTAGTTTGCAGGGATATGTGTTAAATTAAAAGAGGTCTGTGTGATTCTAACTGTATATAATTTTTTATAGTAAATTCATCTCCAGGTTACAAATAACCAGATTCCTGAACCAGCTACAGCTAAATTAAGCTGACATTGCACCTAAATCCCACTGTCAGTCCTGACTAGAGTAAAGCCACCGAATCAATTAGTCTTACCAGTGAACTGATTTGATTATTGATTGAACAGGCCTATTTTAGTTTGGACAAACTAACAGAAATTTCAGCCTTGGTATGATTGAGTTTTGCCTGCTTCTGCTTAAAAAGGGCCAAACTAGACACAACGTCTATTTACACTATGGAAAACGAAAAGGCAGGGATGGTGAACCTCAAGCCCTGGAGTTAAATCTGCCCTTCTGGGGTTCCCCAGAAAGCCACCAACTCTTCCTCATAACACCATCATGAGACAGTTTTCCATTTTGACTTTTGGGTCCCCCCCCCCATTATAATAGCATACCATCCAACATTTCACAGATGAAAACCAGGACACATGTGGCCAAGCAACATCAGAGTATGGTCAAGATGGCAAAAGTTATTATAGAGGAAGAACACACAAACTAGGAGACACTGCAGCAGTTTGCTTTTGCCTAAGCTTCCTGGGAAGGGCAAAATTCCACCCCTCCTCTCTTCTCCCCCTCCAGTGTGAATTCAGTGCAAACTATTTTCGCATTTTGAAATCAGTTTCCAGCAACTGAAGTAAGCTTAGAATGAAGGAACTGGGGGGAAGGAGAGAGAAACTGCGACATTTTTAAAGTATCTGAAAAAGAGGGACGAAAGAGGATGAATTGGGCCTGTTCCAGCCAAATCAGGAAGGTTGGAGGGTATGTAACTGGTTGAAACACATCTCCTAAGGTTTAGTTGCTAGCAGTAAAAACATTAAGATAAAATATTCTAGTTTGATTCCATCCTTTTACCTTTCACACTGCCCATCTCAGAACTTCCCTGAAATTGAAATCAACCCTTGGGATGAAAAAGATTCCCACCCTTGTCCTAAATGCGAAGTGGCATGCTAGTGAGGACTGAGCATGAGCACTAGCCACAGAATACTGACCACTGGCTTTTGCTGTGGTGCAGAAAATGTGGGGAGAGGGGTGTGGCAACCTGAGAGAAGGCATGGCTAGCTTAGGTGTAAGCTCTCTTGAAAAAGATCAGTCCATGCTGTAATATTTCATTGCTCTCCTCACTGCAAAGGAAAGACTTATTTAAAGACACTTTTGGTTGTTCAGTGGTTGTTGCAAAAGAGTATTTTGATGAGGTGACCTTAGGCAAGTCACATACTCTCAGCCTCTGAAAACCTGCCTTAGGTCACCACAAGTTGGAAATGACTTAGAGTCACACAACAACAACAACAACAACAACAACAAGCAGTCCTTCTGGGTTTTTAATTAAGTAATTAATTCTTTTTAATGTATTTTTGTTATTGTTCCTGTTCTTCCCAGCTTGGGACTCAAGGCAGCTGGGAAATAATGTCTGCAGGGCCTTGGGACAAGCAATTGTGGCAGGACCCCGAGCTGCCTGTTCCCATCCCATGACTGGGAAGACGTAATTTCTCAGCATCCCAAACTTAAATGCTTCAGCATTCATGACTGTAAATGAAAATCCTCAGCAGTTACAAGATCTTTAAGTCACATAACTTCTGATCAGGATGCAAGCACATGGGGTGTTGTTTTTTTAATTTGCTTTTTTGACAAGCCTCAAAGGTTTAGAAGTTGATTGTGATCATTTTTATACATTACACTGAGGCTGAACAGCCAAGCCAAGGAAGAAAAGTGGGGAGACAAGCAAACAAGCAATTCAGCAAAGGACCAAATACTGAGAACACAAAAGGCACAGATAAAAGTAGGGGTTAACCCAGCAGTAGCCTTATTGTCACATATATTGGCAAACACTGACATCCAAGCAATGCTCTGCTCAGAAAGTAGCCAAGGAAGGCATTGGGCCATCTGTTGCTAAGGATGACATCACCCTTCCCTTCCTTAAGCCTTTCTCTCTGGGATTGTATTTGACTCATTAATCAGCAGGGCTGTGAATGGGCCCCATTCACCAAGATCTCAACTGTCAGCACTTGAGATCTGAGGTTCAATACAGACCAGCCAAAAGTATTGCCTACAGTTGTCAATGTTCTTGCTGTTGTTGAGGGGTCTAAATAAACTTGCTGGATGGGAACATGTGTTATTTTTAATTAGAGGGAGAAACTTTATTTGCTTACATTTGTTGATGAAATAACAGACAATGGCCAGAATCCTGTTGGTGCATTACGCTAGTGGTTGCACTTTTTTTTTCAGAGTTGTGCAAGGCTGGTGAGGAAAGGCCAACAAAAGCTGCTGGCTCCAAGCAGCCTACTTCTCCAATGCCTTACTTTCTTTACAACCATTTTACAACCTTTCTCCCAGTGGCAGCTTTTGGCTCCCATGTCATTGAGGCAATGAATCCATTCCAGGTTTGGGCTAGCTTTAAAGGAGTTCTCCAAGGTGCTGAATCTATGTGTGGGGTCAGCATGTTGGAAAGCTCATTGAAAGCTTAGATTAAAACCTGGTGTGGATTCACTGCCCCAATGACATGGGAGCCACCATCTGTCTCTGCTTTCTTTTCCTGCTATCACAGCCTAAACCAGCATAGTGCACCAACAGGTATGAAAAATGTTTTCTTTAAAGCAGAAACTGGTATTGCTGGCTTTCAAACAGAGACACTTGAGAATTGTAGTTCTACAAACATCTAGGCCTCCTGACCTAAATTACCAGTACCTGGATAACCTCCTTATTTTACCACTATACATGGAGACCCCATTTAAAACAAGTGTATTAATTATAGATCTTCTATCGAAACCCTGATGGGAGTGCCCCTGCCAAATGAAGTGAGGGCACTGTCCACTAGGGAAAGATTATTTTAATTAATGCCACTCAATATAGAACAGCCTTTCTAGTGAGCTTTACCTGGCCCTGTCTTTAAGGTCTTGTTGGCACCAGATCAAGACCTTGTTGTTCACCCCAGACATTTAAAGTAGTTTATACAGACTGGGCCTTTGTTTTAAAATCAGTGTTTTAACTCTCTGGTATCCTTTAGTTTTGCATTCCATTCTTTTACTCATGCTAGATAGAAACCTGCTTGTTAGTCCCAACTAGACTAAACCCACTTGATCAATTATTGGATCAACAGGAGGTTGTGTCTTTTCTAATTCTACAATTCTATGATTCTACATAGGTACATCCAACTGATTGGTACTAGTGGCAGGATTTAGGCCACTGTATTGATTTCATGGTTTTATTTTCATGGTTTTACAATATACTTATTCATTCTTAAGCTGCCCAGAGCACTCTGACTGAGCTCCTATTTGATGATAGAGGAATGTGATGGTCCACCAGCAAGCATTTGCAGTGACCCAGCTCAGTGATGGGCAATAGTACAGTCAGCTGGAGTCTCCTGGCATTCCCTATGGTCAATCAGTGGCTGTTTCAGTCGGAAGTGGAGATTTCTGGCTGTCAGTGTACAGCTTAGGAAGGCCAGTTGTGTATGTGAGTACTGGACATCTCCTTGTACAACACTGGCCAAAATTAGTGACACTACATTACCTCCCTGTAACTCTATGCATGCCAAACCTTCAAATCTGACTCCTCCATTTTTTTCTACTCTCCACCTCTGATTACTTCATAAATGTCAGATATATTAAGTAGTAAGAACAAATTTACTGTAGTAAAATGGTAGCAAAAGGCATTTCATCACCACTACATGAATTAAGCTACTTAGATTGATAGAACATAAAATGTATTTATTTGATTAAAATATCTGAACAAGAAAACTCCTGAATTCCTATAAAATACACAACAAACTAGGAATTTAGCATTACAAGTTCTTATTCTGAAGCTGGAGTCGGTACATTTCTATCTGCTCTGATTCCAACTCCATGCAAAATTGATTCTGACAACTGACTCCAACTGCAGCTCCTCAGTCCTGAGTAAAAGGCCCCATCTACACGACGAAAAAAAAATCTGTTTGGGGAGTTAAAAATTTAAAAAGGCAGCCATTCGAATACATACATGAATTTTTACCCCCCAAAACTCCGTATGACACCCCCCCTTGCCCAGCTGGCTGGAGCGAGCGATCCAAGCAGGATCCAAGCGGCAGTTTTAAATCTCCTGCAGCTTTTTTTTTTATTTAAAAAACTCCCTGTGATGCGGACAGTCGTTTTTCCATATTTACAACATGAAATAAAACAGAAGAAATGTAAAAATGTCAGTTTCATGGACTTACCGGACTCTCGCTTAGCCAGGAATCCAACATAGTGGTCACTTCCAATTCCCCTCTTTGATAGCCCTGCCCCCTCTGCTCGACAAGCCAATCAGATTACACTGCCTGTTCGTATGTGTGTGAACGGGGGTGTACAAACGATCAAACATTTGAATGATCGTATGTATTTTTTGCCGAGATCCACTATTTCTCCTGAACTCCGAATTCACAGACTTTACGGGGGATTTGCTGGCCCCCCTTCCAAAAGACACAAATGTATCCAAATAGCCATATGTACACATTAGTGATCTTTCGAACGCCATACGGATTTTTTTTCATCATGTAGACGGGGCCTAAGTCACTATTAGGATTCCAGCCCTTATATTATGAGATAGCACATACAGTTGTCCCTCCGTATCCAAAGATTTATGTATTCATGGCTGGAAAACATTCTTTAAAAAATAATAATCCAAAAAGCAAACCTTGATTTTGCCATCTTATATAAGGGACACCATTTTGCTGTGTCATTGCATATAATGGGACTTGAGTATTCACGGATTTTGGTATTCACAGGGGGCCCTGGAACCAAACCCCAGCGAATATGAAGGGACGATTGTAGATGAATAAGGCTGAAATCCTTTATGGTCTTTACGTAGACATAAGCACTGCACTTATAAGCTATGCACTGAATTCCAACATGACCTTCTCTCAGTCCCCACATACAGGGCAGCAGCTGCTGTGATCAAGAGGGCGCTGTTCCCGTCGCTCCGGAAACAGCTGGCTCAGTGGCATCATTAGGGAGATGTGGACCATACCGGGTGACATCATCAAACAGGGTGACATCAGAATGACTGTCTATAAAATGTTTGTGCGGTATTTCAGCATAAATTATTATTTTATTAATAAAAATATCCCTCATGCCATGTCCAGCAAGGAAAATCTTCCTTCTTGTTCCTCTCTTGCACCTAGGTTTTCAGTGACCCTCAAAGTCGCATGCACATTGTGTAGACTGCTGGTATTAACAAGGATTCTGTATGGTCTGGTACAGCCATGGGGGTGAAATCATGAGTGACTGCACTGGGTGACACCAACCCTAGTGATGCCAATGAGCTGGCTGCCATTTCCACCCCTTCCTGTGAGCAATTCCCAAGGTGACAGGTAGAAACAGTGTCGCTGTCATAATTCTACCCCACTCCAGATATCGCTCTTGTGAGGGATGGGTGGGAATGACAGCCAGCTGCTTTCTGAGCAACTAGGGCAACTGCAGTGGCTGCTGACTGGTAAGTGGAGATTGGAGGGACTTTCACAGTCCCTAAGTAGCCCATAAACTAGGGGTTATGTGGGAATCATAAATATGAAATAGGAATACATGACTTTAGGTTTCACATTCGTAACTGATACAGGATTCTGGCCTAAATAACTAAGTAGATACAGTATTGCCAAACTATCACAAATAATTAGATTGACATTTTTCAAACTACAGTACTCTAAATAACTGAATAGGGATTTGCCAATCTACTATAAACAAATAGTCTTACTTATATTAATACACTGCATGCTACATTGTATGAGATATAAAATCCCAAGAGAAAGTTTCTGAAGAGGCGTTTAGAACTTCAATAGTAGCTAACAAAAATGATCTGGAAAAAAATCACATATTTGCTAGCTAATATAGCTAAGTCTGTCATGTTTAATACTGGCTGATTCATGGAGAAAGCAGTCAAACTTAGATTAGATTTCAAGAATAATGTCCTGAGTGGGAACTTGTGATAAATATATTTATATTAATTTGAATGGATTATGTAATATTGTGCCATGCTTAATATTAAATATTTTTGTAACTTTTGTTTAAACATTTATTATTTTATATATTATAGATTTTGAAAGTTTTAAAAGGTTTTAATCATTTTTGTAAGATTGCAATGTGATGGGTATAACCTGTTTATGGTTGTCATGAATAAAATTGTACTTATGTTAATAAATAAATGGTCCTGCTACTACAAGCTACTATTATAGGTAAAGAAGTAGCTGTGTTCATCTCCGGCAGCATAAAATAGGAGGAAAGGGAGGGGAGGGGGGAAAGAATATTGATACTTGGATATCACGTTGTATTGCATCTGAAGATGTGGGTTTATATCCACCAAAGCTCATGCTAAAATAAAATCTAGTTTGTCTTAGAAGGTGCTGCTTAATTCCTCCCCCCCTCTGCCTTCCTCCTTTTTATATGATAGGTAAACAGGCACTGTCAAATGACATTTGTTCTGTTTAATTTGAGATGCCAGTGATTTAACCTGGGGCTTGCTGCATGTAAGGCATGGGAACACAGAAAGCCGTCCTATCCATTCAGACTGTTTGCCCATGGAATCCACAGCTGCTTTCACAAATTCCCTGCGGTCACAATGGACACAAGAGAGACACAGTGGCTAGGGAATTCATTGAATTGGTTCCAGACAACATCAGTTTTATTTTGTACCAAAATCAGTACGATTTAATGTACGGGATATATAAAACCTACCTTACTTGAACATTTAAAGGGGAAAAGAAAAGCTGAGAATAGCAGTCTGCACTAAATATCAAAGTCCGATTGAAATTCTATGCATATGGAATCACGGACAATCACCTGAAATTGCAGCAAAGCTAAAACTGCCTGATATTCCCAGTATAACCCCAGATTTATTTGCTACCTGGGGGAGAGGGGGAATGGCTCAAGCACTTTGGCACATTAAATGCATTAAACTTTCAGAGAGATGAAATGAAACATGACAAATTACTTAGAAAGTCCATGAAACTGTACAGGCCAGAAAACTCTTGGGTCTTATTACTCATCTACCTTCTCTTCCTGTGAAGAAAGTGAAGCAAAGAAGGAAGAGAAAGCACACTGACCAGATATATCTGGCAATTAGATTTTTCTGTTTTATGGGTTGTAGACTGAGATTCTTCTTCATCATCAGCTCTTTGATGAAAGGATAGGCATTTCTGGTTCTAATTCAGGTCCTAAGCTCAATGATTGAAATGATTTCAGAACCTGTATTTTTTTTTTGTTTGTTTAAAACAATCTTATAATTTAAACAATTATACTTGTTCAATGCACACTTTCTAATATATATCAGTAGAACTAGAAGGGGTGGGCAAATGTTGGGGCTTAGGAGGCAATATTGGCTTTTCAGGAGACCTTTGAGCACTGCAAAGAAATCCCTCTACAAAGAAATCCAAATATATTTATCTCCAAATGCCCCCCAACTCCCTCTAGAGGGTGTGGGGGCATTTTTGGACATGACTCCCCCCCCCGGGCTTAAAATAGGCCAGGGCACAAAGGTGGCAAATGGCTCTCAGTTCTTAGAGGACATCTAGGGCAAAAAAATACCAAAAATAATTTGAACCCTGGGGGATTTCGGAGCCACAAAAATGGCTCTTGGGGCCAAAGGCAGCCCACTCTTTGCCTCCCTGTGAACTAGATGGCCCAAGAGGCATGTGGCTGCTGATTACATGGGGCTACCCTCAGAGATTTTTTGGCACCAGGTGAAGACTTTGTCGTTCACCTCACTGCTGAAAAACAGCAACATCATCTTTCTTTCCCACTTTCTCCCGTGTAGTGGAAATTGGGAAAATGTTATGTCGGGATAAAAGTGTAAAATGTATCCCACAATTCCGGGAATAATTTGAGAGGCCTCTGAAACAAGAGTCTGCATTCTGATCTGGCTTCTTAACATTTTCACAAAGCCAAATCCAATCGGCTGCCTAGTTTGAAATCGTAACACTGATTACAAGATACCTGACTAATAGAGTCATATTGCAAGAAGAATCTTCTTTACAGAATCATAGAATCGTTGAGCTGGAAGAGACCACAATGGCCATTCAGTCCAACCCCCTGCTATGCAGGAATATACATCGCCTCCAGCCTCTGTTTAAAAACCTCCAAAGAAGGAGACTCCATCACACTCTGAGGCAGAGCATTCCACTGCCAAACGGCTCTTACTGTCAGGAGGTCCTCCTAATGTTTAGGTGGAATCTCTTTTCCTGTAATTTGAGTCCATTGCTCTGTGTCCTAGTCTCTGGAGCAGCAGAAAATAAGCTTGCCGCATCCTCGGTGTGACATCCCTTCAAATGTTTAAACATGGCTATATATCACCTCTTAACCAGCTCCCTAAGCCACTCCTCATACCCAGCTCCCTAAGCCACTTTGCATAGGGCATGGCTTCCAGACCTCCCACCATTTTGGTTGCCGTCCTCTGGAGCCGTTCCAGCTTCTCCATTTCCCTCTTGAATTGTGGTGCCCAGAACTGGACACAGTATTCCAGGTGAGATATGACCAAAGCAGAATAGAGTGGTACTATTACTTCCCTTAAAAAGAAAGAAAGAAAATGAAAAAAAGTGGCAAGGTGACCCACAATGCAAATGAACAAAAGCAGACCAGAGGAACAATATGGCTGTACTTCATTCATAGGGTAAGCAAGAAGCAAGGGACAGCGTAGAACAGAGCCAGACACATCTCCGATCCCCTCCAACTCTCCAGCAGAAACAGAATGGCCATGAGTGGGTGGGAGGAATATTGTGGCACAACAGTGAATCATAGGATCATAGACTGGTGATAGGGAAACTGTAGCAGTGGAATTTCTACACTATGTTCAACCATGTAGGATCTCAGCAAATATGAGCAACTAATTGTGAAGTGCATGACTGAAATAAGCAATGCTCATCTGTATGTGCAGTGCGGAATGGCACTGCATGAGAAATTCTGCTTCTGCAACCTTCAACTAAATACAGACTTCCATGCTGGACAAAAAAATCCAACAGCTTCCATAGAAGAACTTAAGCATACGTAAATCACTAACAGGATGCCAGCCCCTATATCTTATATTATTTTATTTTCCTTCTATTGCCATATTATAAGCAGCATTAATATTTTTATTTCACTATTTTGCATAGCATAAGCTACAACAAAGAAATATTCGCAGAACATATACATCTTACAGAATTTGGATGGCCTTAGCACATCATTTCAATTTAAAAAAAAAAAAAGTAAACTCAGCTCTATTTGCATTGGCCATGAACTACAGATAAAATTATTTGGAAAATAAAGTTTAAAAACAAACCAACCAGCCATCACATTTCTGGCAAACATATGTTGGAGCTTTTGAAAGAATGAGCATCTCCTTTGCAGCTTTTTCTCGCTTCCCAAAGTGCAACAAAGCTGAAATAGCTGGAAAATTCTCTTCTCCATCACCTTGCAGGTTGAGTGTGTCACTTATCGAGCCTGTCATCACATTTGCTTCTGTTCCAAATAATAGCTCCTGGCACACAATGCTCATATATTGCAACACATTAACAGCAAGCTGTGAGGAGCTGGCAAGTCAGAAGCAAATTGCTGGCGTGGGTTTTTAGGAAGGGGGAGAGAAAGGAATAATGCTATTAACTAAGGTTCAATAACTGAATTTCTAGTGAGGAAGGAAGATGAAAAAGAAGTTTTGACAGTTTGGGGGCCAGGTAAGCGCCAGGTTAACTATGACAAGATGCTGTAATTTAGAGAGCACAAGATTTCCTATGTACAAGTGTGTGGTCAGTTTTGGGAGTTTCTGTGAATCAGAGCTTTGGCAAAAGACTCTGGCATAGGTGAGAACTGGGCTGAATCACAGTCACCCAATTCTTTTCAGCAAAGTGCAGGATGTGTGTATTTGCCTTCAAGTTGCCTGTTGACATGGAGACCTCATGAATGTCATAGGTTTCTTTGGCAAAGAATACTCAGAGGTGGCTTTGTCAACTCCTTCCTCTGAAATATAGCCTACAGCACCTGGTATTCATTGGTGGTCTTCCACCCAAGTCCTAACCAGGGCTGACCCTGCTTAGCTTCCACGATCAGATGGGATCTGATACCTTTAGAGTATTTAGGCCAAATTTGTGGTGTCAGTGGGGTGAAATGAAGATGTTCCCAAACATTTAAGGGCTGGGGGTAATTTTAAAAATAAATAAATAAAAAAAAATGGAGGGGGGATTACCATTCTCCAGAGGATGTGTCAAAGGGTCAGAGAGTGGATTAATAACGTTATTAGTTAAGGTTCAACATTTTTTTGTGTTGAATTAAAAATATATATTTTCCGCAGCCAGCAGTAGCCAATGCAAACAAGTCTGTCACATCGCATCTAATGAAAAGTAAGCTAACCTATCTGGTCACTTGCTGTTTCACTTGCTGTTTTTCTTGTCCAACAAAGGCCAGTGGAGAATATTTACAAACAAAATTTTGCCCTTCCCCAGAGGCTTTTGGGAGCACATCAACTTCTTATTCTTATTATTCTTATTCTTTTGAAACACAGATATTCAAGATCTATGTTCAGGATTGCAGCTCCAGTCTAATCATCCAAACATCTTGATATTCTGCAGATTGTTTGGTTGCATGAGAAAAGTTATTCCACAAGGATTACCTTGCTACTCTATTCTGCCCTATAGCAGAGTGGGAATCATGCGGTCTCCCAGATGTTCCTGGACTGTAAATCCCAGCAGCACCAGCAAGCATAGTCAATTGTGAGGAAACATTTTGTTTATGGGATTTATATCCTGCTTTTCTCCCAAGATGGGATTCATGATGGGAGGAGCTGCAATCTAATAACATATGGAAGGTTGCAGATGATGTAGAAAAACCAACCTCGACTACATAGTGGAACCAAAATGCAAACTTCCATCAGTTTCAATCTTGCCTCCCCCCCCCTTATTTATTCTTTTTTAAAAAACACATTGGGAATTAATGAAAGCCATGTTTGACAGGCAGAATGCCACAAAGGTCTTGTTGAACTACCACATCCTCTTAAGATGCAAGAAATGTCCATCCTACAGAGGAAAGTTAACACACATACTTTTAAGTTCCAACAAAACATGCCAAGCTCCTTTGAGTCACCGTGAGAGGGAACAAACATAGGGCTTTTTCTTAAGGTACAAAGGAAACCCTCATCAGAGCTTTTCAGCATGGCAGGTTATTCCCTTATGGAAGCCTGAAGTATTGCAGCATCAAATGTCAACATCAAAACAATATAGGGGAAAAAAATAATTACAGACAGTGTTAGTGTTGTAAGCTGATAAGGACCAGATGGTCTTTTGTATTTACGGTTTGCTTTGTGCATACAAATGTGTTGGGGATCTAATTAGCCTTCTCCAAAACTCAAACTGGGTAATTACTATCATTATCCCCTTTTCAAATAAATCTGAAGTCTAAACTGCAATTAAGTTTTTATTTATTTTATTTTATTTTTTTACAGTTTTATATAGTCACACATTTTAGAAATTCTTCATTGGATCGCTTCACAAAAAAACCAAAAAATACCACCTCCACAAACAAAATGTAACTGTAAAAAAAACAAAAGAGCACTTTTTATGGTGATTGGCATAAAGAGCTTGTGCTTAACATTGGGAAGGGGGGGTTGGTGGAAAGAATAACTCAGCAGAAAAAGGACAGGCTCTTCAGCTTAAAGAGCTTTCCAAACAAGTGTTGAAGGTAAGGACAATTGCTTCCTTGTTTCTAAAACAATGTCACTTCCACTCATGTTGAGTAACAACTTACAGTCATCTATAAAGTTACATCAAAAAACAGCCATCTTGGAATGAACATTGTTTGAATCTTATCTGTAGGATAACCAGTGTCTCCCTATGCGTTGCAGAAGATGTGTGAATCAATCAAACCAAAAGAAGATGCTCTGCTGATAAGATTACATGAAACAGGCAATTCAGAGCCTCCCGCCCCTTTGCTTACCTGCAAACATGACTAAGAGAGCCAGTATGGCACAATGGTTTGAGTGTTAGAGACCAGGGCTTGAATCTCTGCTCAGCCATGGAAGCTGACCTCATGAATCAAATACTCTCAGTCTCAGAGGCAATGGTAAACCTCCTCTGAAGAAATCTTGTCAAGAAAACTCTAGTATCCAGTCGCCATAAATAAGAGTTGACTTGAAGTCCCAATGTTCCCTGTAGCTTGTGTATCAAGGGTTTCAAATGTGGTTACAGATCTCCCAGGTCTGGGAGTCCATGTAACACGAAACTTTTTACCAACTTTCATGCTTAATGTGTGAAGGTCTCTATGTTGCCAGGTGCATGCAGATGCTTGTGGGCAAAGTTTGCATGTATACCCATGTACTATCAAGTTTGCAGAGGATAACCAAATTAGGAGGGGTAGCTACCCCCAGAGGACAGGACCAGAATCCAAAATGACCTTAACAGATTAGAGAGCTGGGCCAAAACTAACAAAATGAATTTCAATAACAATAACAATAACAACAACAACAATAATAATAGTAATAATAATAATAATAATAATAATAATATTTATACCCCACCCCTCTGTTAAAACAATCGGGGCGGCTTACAAAAATTAAAATACAATACAGATAAAAATCCCTAAACACCCCACACGCCCACCCTCCCCCATTAAAAAAAAATTAAACAAATATAAATTAAGAGCAACTGTCTAAAATCACCTTTAAAAACAATAAATACAATAAATAGCCAGCGGACTAAAAGAGGCCAGGATCCCCTGAGGCCGGGATCTAATTAGGGAAGGCCTGCCAAAAGAGATCCGTCTTTAGTGCTTTTTTAAAGCTACTCAGGCTTGTCATCTGACAGATCTCGTTCGGCAGGGAGAAATGTAGGATACTACACTTGGGAAGTAAAAATGAAATGCACAGATACAGAATGGGTGACACCTGGCTTGATGGTAGTACATGTGAAAGGGATCTAGGAGTCTTAGGACCACAAACTGAACGTGAGTCAGCAGTGTGATGCAGCATCTAAAAAAGCCAATCTGATTCTAAGCTGCATTAATAGGAGTCTAGTGTCTAGATCAAGGGAAGTAATAGTGCCACTCTATTCTGCTTTGGTCAGACCACACCTGTAATACTGTGTCCAGTTCTAGGCACCACAATTCAGGAAGAGTATTGAGAAGTTGGAATGTGTCCAGAGGAGGGCGACCAGGATGGTGGGAGGTCTGGAAGCCATGCCCTGTGAGGAGCAGCTAAGGGTATGATTAGCCAGTGGGGAAGAGGAGGTTAAGAGATTCGGGATAGCCATGCTTAAATATTTGAAGGGATGTCATACTGAGGATGGGGCAAGCTTGTTTTCTGCTGCTCCAGAAACTAGGACATGGAGCAATGGACTCAAACTACAGGAAAAGAGATTGCACCTAAACATTAGGAAGAACTTCCTAACAGTAAGAGCTGTTTGGAAGTGGAATACACTGCCTCATAGTATGGTGGAGTCTCCTTCTTTGAGGTTTTTAAACAGAGGCTGGATGGCCATCTGTTGGGGCTGCTCTGATTGTGTATTCCTGCAGGGCAGGGGGTTGGACTGGATGGCCCTTGAGGTATCTTCCAACTCTATGATTCTATGTTTCTATGAATATCATTGTATTTGGCATTATGAGAGGGGCTGAGGAGGAAAATGGAGGTGGGGGAGCATCCGTCTAGGGGAGAGGCTGGGTGGAATTGGCTGTTATCCCCCACTTAGCCACCCACACCTGCAGTAGATGAGGGGGAGGCACTATTCAAATGGAAACAGGTTTGGTTGTCAGTGGATCCTATTCAGCTTTGCGGGATAAAAAGAGCTGAGTTGCAATTAACAGGATTGCTGGGTAAGACTTCCCTGTGCTTCAGAAATGGTTGTCATTAGGGCCAAGGGGCAATCTTCTCATTTCAATGCTGACCCTTTCCTTTATATACAAGAAAGGTTTTCTCCATGAAGGTGAATGGATGAAAAATACTGGCACAGTAGTCTGGACGACTAAATTAAGGTTGTAATTACTTCAGACACATTAAAAGAAAACATGACTCGCATCTTGACTGGAATCCTATTGGCAAATCCCACCTAGATCAGCCCCAGTGATTCAACTGGTGAATGACTGAGTCAAGAGATAGATAAATCAAATTTATTCAATGGGTCTACTCTAGTAGAAACTAACAATTGGAATTATGCCTATACAGTTGTCCCTTCATATTCGCGGGGGTTTGGTTCCAGGACCCCCCATGGATACCAAAATCTGTGAATCCAAAATCCCATTATATGCAATGGCATAGCAAAATGGTGTCCCTTATATAAGATGGCAAAATCAAGGTTTTCTTTTTGGATTATTATTTTTTTAAGAATATTTTCAAGCCGTGAATACTTAAACCCATGGATACCAAATCTGTGGATATGGAGGGACAACTGTACTTCATAGCTAAAGTTGGTTACCCATTTTCCTGCAGGCGCAGGAATAACCCAACTGTGTGATACACAGAGACCATGAAGAAGATCCATGGATGTGGAGGGACAACTGTATTTGGGGGAAATTAAGGCAGTAGGAAAAGACGAACTGTGATTTAAAAAGGATTGATTCAACAAAGGAAGCCACAGCCCAGTTTGCAAGACCTGAGAAGGGTGGTAAACAATAGGGTTTTTCTGAAATCAGTGACTTATAGGGTTGACTTGATAGTACTTAACAAAGTTTGAAAAAAATCACTTTATCAGAAAGAAGGGGGAAATACTTCAACAAGCTATTCATCTTCCATAATATTCTGGCTTCTGTTCTGGACTCATCTAGTGCCCGCCATCCTTACAATAACTTTTTTTTCTTGCACCTAAGTCCAATCTTTCAACAGGTGCTATGGTGTTCAACCTCAATTCAATCTCTCAAAACAGTTTTTACAGAGCAAACGGTTCATGCAGAAACATTATTCCTCAACACCCATAGCAAATGAGTTGGCATTACGGGTAGCCCTAGGACAAGAATTTCACTACTACTATGACTTATGTTCCAATTCCTATTTGGAAATGGAGACTGGTGGCTTCCATGTTTGTCAGTCAGTGAATCTACTCTCTGGGTCTCAGTCTCAACTTTAAAATTACTACATAAGGTGTAGAAACATATTTTGGCAAACAGGTTCCCCCATATCTACCCACACAGTGAAACAAGAGGTTCATGGTTTCCAAAGCATGATTTATGTGTTTGCTCCCATGTTAGTGGGGTGTGAAATCCACTCCAGATAGTATTTCAAATTTTAAAGGGGCTATCCAAAGTGCTAAATATATTTTAGGCACATAATTTAGCACTTTGGATAGCTCCTTTAAAGTGTGGGCAAATATTCAGAACAGATTCACTGCCCCATTGACATGGAATCCACCACTGTGCCAATGGTAGGTGGAGAGTCCATTATATGAAAAATGATGAGCACCCCCCTCCCAAATTTACTGTCTGTAAATCATGAGGGGAATTAAAAGGAGTAAAAATTGTGTTACCTGAATTGTGTGGGTTCTGCAAGGATCCCACTAGCGTCTGAATCTTAATATGGGGAATATTTAATTAGCTCAAAATGGCAGCAAGAGGTTGGGTAATGGCAAGATCTTTTGACCTATGCATATCAGTAGTAACTGAGGAGACTCCAAGCCAGAACGAACAATTAAATGATCTTTATTGGAAATTAATCTTAACAGCACTCACACAAGCACTCAGGCTTCAAGCAATCACACAAGGCTATCGAAGATAGTAGAAGAATAGAGTAAAGGGTTATTGGGTGATACAATAGCTATCAGAGGAGCAGAGATTCATGCAGCAGAAGATTCTCAGATATGCCTTTTGAGGGTCTCACAGCAAACTGGCAGTAGCATGGATGTAGGAAGAGGAATTATGGATTGGTGGTGTTGGTGATATTCATATCTGATAATTCCCCTGAAGGAATGAGATTTAGAGTGGAATACAATGTCTCTCTGAGTTTCCCAGGACAAAGGGTTCTCCAGAAGAGTTAACACTCGTTAATCGGCGATATATTTGGGATTGAATAGGAGCAGGCAACTTCTATCGTTGGGGGAGGAAGTAAAGAGGAAAAACCCATTTTGCAACCATTGAGCTACTGTTGAATGGATTAGATGAACCATCTCGAGGTGTTAATTCCGATCTGGGTATGAGGGATTTCTAAAGGCCCCTCCAGCTTTGATATCTGGTGGTCCCTGGTTACCCTGCCAACCATGTGGAAGGCCAGCAAGCCAAATTATTAAATATTGCCAATTGTGTGATATTCCAAGATGGGTGCTGTCAAGGTAGGTAACAGATGGGCCAGTTCTACATATCTACAGTATTTTGTGAATTAGAAAAGGATTTGTATGTTCCTCCTCAACCACTGGATACCAGGTAAATTTTGGAGACCGCTAATTTATATAAGTTTCCATATAATGGGTCTTAAAACAAACCAGCCTGAACTCTTCCCTAGAAGAGAAGACAACTAAACTGAGGCTATTGTACTTTTATCATATCACGAGACGATATGACTCACTGGAAAATATTATAATTCTGAGAAAAGTAGAAGGTCGTAGGAAAAGAGAGGGACCACATTATGGGAAGTTGGTTCAATCAATGAAGCCACATCCCTGACTTTTCAAGACCTGAACAGGCTCTTGGTGACTGTGTCTCAGGGGATGAAAGGACATTCAATCCCCAGCAGAAGCCAAAAACTGTCTCAGCAGACTTGGTAGCAACCCATTCCCAAAAATACTCACACAGAGAGTGTTTGGCGTCCAAAAACAGGAGCTGCTTTCATCTTCAGAGTAGTTTCAGCTATTCACAGTATTTACAGGCAAAGTGCTATGCCAGGCATCAGAGGATCATAGGAAGAGAATGAACACTGATCTGGCTCTCTTATACACATCTCAGCACAGTATTGGCTTACCCAAGCACATGGTTACATTGCATCATATTTTCATACAACATGGCTTTGCACTCTAGTAACCCTTCTTCTGATGTAACCCTTCTCATGCAGCTGTGGCATGATTAAGCATGACTGGCAGTTCATGGAGTCATGGAGTCAGTCATCATGACTCAGCATGATTTCTGTAGTTGTTTGGCCATTTTAAAACCCAGGGTTCAGTAACCAACTCCTGACACTGTGTCTTGAATGTCTCTCATTCATAGAGTCGTCATACATTAGAAGTCAATTTGACAGCAAATAACAATAACAACAAATTATCTATATCTGGTATGGGGGTAGCAATTATTTAGGGATGTTCATATATAAACAAAGTGTGCAGGTGTATGTGGGGTTTTGTGTGTGCTTGTTATGTAAATAGTCCAGCAAATCTAAAAAATCTGGAAGATAAAAAGATGTAAAAGAACCTTAGGGAAGAGTGTCAGGTTGTAAGAATGGAATTTATCATCAGGTCCATCTGGTTGTAAATATGAGAGAGGTGCATAATTCTGTATTTCTGTACAACTAGAAAAACTGGCAAACAGCCATGATGTAAATTCTCATATGCTCGAAGTAGTAATGAGATAAGAAGTTGCTGGTTATTATTTTATTTTTCATCTTTTTTTAACAAGATAAACAGCAGCACTCATTCTAATTAACTTCTGAACTGCCTCAATAGGCAACATGTAGACGGGGGTACAAAAGCGTTGTGGCATAAATAATGAATCTAGGCATGTAGGTCCTTTTGGTTTTGTGCCCTCAGTGTGGGTGATCACATGACAGAACCGTCATGACCTATTAACATATGACAGTGCTTTAGCATGCACTGGTGAACATGCTTAATGGAAAACTTTAATCACAATCTGTCCAAAAGGTAGGTAAGTGGAGATGACAATATTCTGAGCATGCAATCCTCTCCAACACACCTACCCATCACCACCACAGCTCCTTTTGTCACAAATCAGAAAATACTACCTTGAATCTTAAGATGATCGTGCAGTTGAATTATGTATGTTTCATTTCATTTCATGCTTCTAATTTGGTAGGACACGCACATAGGAACAGATCTGAATAACAAGTTTAGGTTGCAGTCCTGTATATGCTAACAAAGTGAAAGTCCATGGGATCTTCTTTTGACATTTATATAATTATGCACTAAGGGTGCCCTCCTGGCACATGTCTACTTGTCAGTAATTCAATTGTACATAGTAACAAGGAAGGCAATGTGAGCTCTGAGGAGCCTAGGTTCCAAAATAGTAACATTTATTTATTTATTTAGTAGTTTTCTCACATACAAACATATACATACACTCATACGCATCCATTAGGACCAGAAACTTAGTTTTACAATATAAGAAAGGCCACATTTTACACCAGCAGTAGGGATTCCTTGGCTATTCAGATATTTTGGATTAAAGCTACCACAATCTTTATACCAAAATGCTGCTGTGTGGGGATTGTGGGAATTGCAGGCCACGACAACTGGAAAGTCGACATTTCCCTACATCCTAGTCTGTACCATTTTTGTAGAACGACTGGTTGAGAAGAACTGTCTCCTCATAAACTTGTTTAGATTCACAGCTAAGCAAGGAGAAATAAAGCCAAGAAAACCAATTCTTAGAGACCAATCTGACTGGTCACTATCGAGGAATACTTTTAGAATATCCAGCAGTGAGTAAGTGTTCTTTTTTGCTTGCCTTTCTTGGTCCGCTGATTAACAGAGTCTGAGAACTAGAAAGGACTACAAGGGCCATCTAGTTCAACCCTCTACCATGTCAGTATATACAACTAAAGCACCCTTGAAAGATGCCCATCCAACCTCTGTTTAAAGAGGGAGAGTCCATAACCCACCCACCCTGGCAGTCCATTCCACAGTTGAACAGCTCTTACAGAGAAGATGTTCTTCCTAATGTTTAGGTGAAATCTCTTTTCTTGTAATTTGAATCCACTGGTTTGTGTTCTAGTCTCTGGGGCAGCAGAAAACAAGTTTGCTCCATTTTCTTTATAACATCCCTTCAGATAGTTAAAGATAGCTGTTACGATATCTCTCAGTCTTCTTATCTTCTCCAAGCTTACCCAGCTCCTTCAATCATTCCTCCTAAGGCTCGGTCTCCAGACCTTTGATCATCTTGGTCACCATACTCTGGACGTGTCTCAGCTTGTCAAAATCCTTCTTGAGCTATGGTGCCCAGAAATGGACACAGTATTCCAGGTGAGGTCTGACCAAAGTACAATAGTGGCACTACTACTTCCCTTGCAGAATTGCATTTGCTTTTTTGGCTGTTGCATCACCCTGCTCATTCATGTTTAGCTTCTGGTCTACTAAGACCCCGACATCCTTTTCACACGTACTGCTTTCAAGGCAGGCATCACCCATTTGTGCCTTTAATATTCCTGCCTAGATGTAGTACCTCGAATTTATCCCTTTTGTTAGATTCAGCCCAGTTCTCCAATACAATTCACTAAAAAGAAACCTAGAGAAATATTCACATCATACGGAGGAGTGTAACAAAGGTATGTCCTTTTAGGGGCACCTGAGAGATAAAGCAAATTTGGGAGTTTTTAGAAACTTGAAAGAATATTTACATAGAGAGAGAAAGAAGTTTTCACACATTAAATATATATATATATATATAGTCCTGCCAGTTTACTTCCTAAAACCAAAAAGGCTGAATTCTGTATTTGAAAAGAAGTCCACAGAGATGAATAATTTTTCACTACCTCCACTTATGGAAACAGTCATGCTGGATAGTGTATGAGTGTAATGGAAGCTTAAGAGTAGGATGTTACCAACTTGCAAACTGGTATTTCTGTGGTTTTCAGATCAGCCACAAAAATACCTGGGTTCGTCCAATCTCCCCATGTTTCCATCACCACCCCTACCCACACTTGCTCTGAAATATAATTACATGTTTCGCATTTAGACACAGCGTTTTTGGAACAAATGCTCAATTAAGAAAATACAATGTGTCGAATTTCACTATTGTCTGGCTCCTCATTTACCTACAAGGAACTGTTTTGTTCAGGCTTTTTAGCAGTTTTGACCAGCAGAAGAAGCACATTTAACACACACACACACACACACAGAGGTTTTCTAATTATTGGGCAGAGTAGACTGGAAAGGACTTCTCTTTGTCTTACATTTGGCAGGACACAAGATGCAGCCATAAAGACTGTTGCTCTGCTTCCATAATAAGGGCTGCTCACTATTATGTGCAGTGAAACCAGGTTTGTAACCAAGTGTTCACTTGACAGAAGGACAGAGCACAGCTCTTTGGTGAGTACAGTTGCCCCTCCACATTTGCAGCTTTAACATTCGCAGTTTTGATTATTCGCGGTTTTTGGGAGGGCCTCCCCCCACCCTCCCAAAGGCCACGACAGAGGATAGAAACGGAGATGGGGCTTCAGAAGCCCCCCTCGCTGCTTCTGGGATGGCGTGGGGGAGGAGAGAGGCAGCGAGGGGGCTTGAGAAGCAGCTTCTGTGTCACTGCTTCTAGGATGGTGGTGGTGGGGAGAGGCAGTGACAGGGCTTCTAAAGCCCCCTCACTGCTTCTGGGATGGCCGGAGGGTTGCAGGAGGGCGGTGGTGTGACCTATTTTTTTATTCACCTTCTTTTTTACATTCGCAGATGTTTAGCGGCCCTAACCCCCACAAATGTGGAGGGACAACTGTACTCTATGTGTTTTTCAAATACACACACACAGACAAACACATAAAAATGCTCCCATGCTACTGCTTGGACTGTTAAGATTCCCTTGAAGGCCATGTAACTTATGTGCCACAAAATTGGCAGTTTTTATTGTCATTCCCTACAAAGCTTGGGAATGGGCCATGCTGCCAGATGAATTCTGGAAGCTGCACTGCAAACATTTTGCATTCCTCCATTCTTCAAGATCTCAGGCAGAAAGTCTTCCCCAGCCTTGATACTGGAGATCCTTTTGATTTGCAAATGCAATAAATTGACTAGGGGACCTTGTGCATATAAAGCTTGAAAGAACTGCAAGAGTGTTTGGTATTCTGAAAGGAAAATCTCATGGATATTTACCTTCTCCCCAACTTCCCCGAATAAGTCAGTGTCTCTTATTCAGGACAGGACAACTGAGGAATCCATGGTTTTTGATCCTCCCTTCATGAGATGTCCAAATCCAGCAGATGTTTTATGATGTGTATACATTTTGTGATGTTTTGGAAATGGATTTTACAATATGTATTTTGACCCTCAGAACAGTTATCAGGGTTCCCCCCCCCCAGTTTGTTTTCAGTTCCCAGCCTTTCAGCTTAGTGACACTGGTTGGAAACTGGATTGTTTGGAATGCAAGCTGCAGACAGCATGATGCCAGCATGATGGCTTGGGATCAGATGAGCTGTAGTACCTTGACATTATACCAGTAGTAGCAGCTGAGCTCAACTGCAGAAGCGAATGTCTCTGGCTGAGAAGGCGAATGGAATGTACTTTCCTCTCAAACCACTACACAGTGGCTTGTTCCCGTTTCCTTTTTGAGAGACTGAAGAAGATGTGGTGGCTTATAATTATAAGCCATTCCTTGGACACACAATGCAGTCATGTCAGGCAAACTGTGCTGTAATTATTCCTTAAGTCTGTGGAGAGAGGAATAAATCCTTCCTTCACTGTCATTTGGTTCTTCCTTCCATGTTAATTACCAATGACCCAAGGACACAGTGTCCTTTTCTTCCACTGGTACGATCTGGTGCTTTGCTCTACTTGCAAAGTTTTCAAGGCATCACTAACACACTTTCACAAACTTTCTAATCACCAAAAAAGAAATGGAAATCTAACAGCCAGGCAGCATTCTGAATTTTCTGCTGTTATTGCCTTACACACAAGTGGGCAACTGCAATGTGTCTGGGGGGCCATTTTCGATCTCCAGGACATCTGAGGAGGTCACAAGACTGACAAAAATATGGGAAAAAATGAAACCAGAAAAGGATGGAAGCCCCTTCCCAGTCTGAAAAATGTGACTTTTTTGTGCGTGTGATCAATTAAAAAGGTGAATTAGAGATCTTGTGGGTTTCAAGAAGTAATTCATATTTTTTAAAGGAAAAAACTGGTAGGGATCTTGGGGTTAGAACTACAAAAATGACATGTGGGAGGCAGCCATGGGCTGCATTTTGCTTCACCTCTCCCTAGTTTTACACCTTGCTTTTTCGAGAAGAGGAGAACTAAAGCCTAAATCCATTAAATCAACAGGATTCAGATGTGTCAATTTACCATTCAACAACTGATTGAATGGGTCTACTATAATTGGGACCAGCAGTTATATCTGCATCTATGTAATATATGGGAAGGGGTAGATGGGGCGTGTTAAACAGACTAAATGACACCTAGAATCATGTCCCCTAGTTCTTAACAGAGTAGTCATTTAATTAATTCTTGAATGGTTAGTCAACGTATTTGTAGATTCATTGACTCAAGGGCTCTAAACCACGAAGGACTAACAACAGGATTTAGGTCAGTACAGACTGCCCCTGTTTACATGGGGATACATTCCCAGACTTACTGTAGATACGTGAAACTGCGTGTAATAGTGAGCCGCCATAAATACCATAGAATTGTGCTGGAGGACCTAGAAAATACAATAGCAATAGCATAGCATTTATATTTCTATACCATTAATCAATGCAAAGCACTCCCTAGGTGGTTTAACATGTGTTAGCTAATTGTCCCCAACAAACTGGGTACTCGTTTTACCGACCTACGGAAGGTAGAAGGCTGAGTCAGCCTTGTAGGATTGGACCCACAACATTGTGGCTACAGTACCAGCATTTAACCATTAAACCACCAGGGCTCTTTCAACACCTAGAATAGATGCCCCTCTTTCTGGCGCAACTATCTATCTATCTATCTGGCACAACTCTATGGCCAAGTTGCAGTGGAAATTTACCATAGAGTCGCACTGGAGGACTTCCCGATGCCTAGAGACCACCTTCAGTGCAGCTCTATGGTCCCCCAGATGCCTAGAGAGACCTTTTTCTCTCAACCGTGGGTAAGTGAAACTGTGGGTACTGATCCTGCATAAATGGGGAAAACCTGTATTATCAGGAGAATTCAACATGTACTCTACAGATAAACTTTTACCAGTAATAAGGGTCAGGTTTGCATATACAGTTGTCGCTTAATATTCACTGGGATTTGGTTCCAGAAAACCCCGTGGATACCAAAATCCGTGAATACTCAAGTCCCATTATATGCAATGGCATAGCAAAATGGTGTCCCTTATGTAAGATGGCAAAATCAAGGTTTTCTTTTTGGATTATTATTTTTTAAAGAATATATTCAAGCCGTGAATACTTAAATCCATGGATACCAAATCCGTGGATAAGGAGGGACAACTATACATACACTGATCGGATTTCCCATTGCTACACAACACTTGATGACAGGCAGCTGAAATGACTTCACTGAAATGAAGGGTCTGTCTGTGACATCCAGTGATGGCTCATTCAGACATGGACGTTTGCTATGGCAGACATTAATAAAGGCTTTATATGCCTACCTGGTAGGTAAAATTGACCAGCCCCACACCCCTACCTAACATTAGGTTTGGGAGAACCTCCAAACTGTATAGCTTGATATGAAAATGGCACAAAATGTGAAAGCAATCCTGTTGAAATACCCCAGAGTTCTTTAAAATTAACTTCAGAAAGTAATTAGGGAAAATTACTTATTGCACCATTAAGTTCCCACTTGTCTTATTACTCATTGCACCAACCATTCCCACTTGTTACATTACTTTGAAAAGATGACTTTCTTTATGCCCTTATTATCAGAAAAAAGCAACTTATTATGAGCAACTACCCTGCTTCTATCTTACTTCTCTAAGTTCTGGTCAGCTCCCATCCCAATGCTCTCCACGCTTAAGGATTTTGCTGCAGGTCTGACTTGTCCTGATAAAATACTCTGGTCCTCTCTTGGCTCAAAGTGCTCCACTGCTGAGCTCCCTCCCCTCTTTCTCTCTCTCATTCCAAGTGGCCGGCCATTAGGCCAGAGACCCCAAGGGAGAACCTGTTCACTTTCATTTAATATACTCTGATTTCTGAACAGTAATGATATACTACAGTAGAACCTCATTTTCTGAGCTCATCATACACTACGTGTAATGAAATATTTAATGCTGCAGGTGATTTGCAGACCACCTCTTTTTTCTCTGAAAGAAGTGATACCTTGGAGAGAACTGTGAAAACCATGCCGAGAAATTCTGCTGAACAATCACATTTTCTAGCTCCCTACCCCACCTCCTTCTCTTCTCCCTGACTCTGTTTTCCCTTACTAAGGGAGTTAGCATGAAAAATTGATTATTGCTGCTCAGGAAATCATCTGCCCCTTCTGCTTAATCTTCACCTGTAGTCATAAGACTGTCCTTGAGTATTCAGAATCGTCCCAGCAGCAAACTTGCTGTAAATTAAGAAGCAGAGGAAGATGAGTTCTGGTGTGCAGTCAACAAAGCAGTAGGGGAAAAGATGCAAAAGAAAGATAATAAATGTTTCAAAGTATACACCCCCAAAACAGAGACTTAAAAACCGAAACAAGCAAAACTTGTAAACTGGGAAAGATTTTAAGCAAAGCAGACAAAAGCCACACCCTGTTGTTAATCCTAAACCCAGTAGACTCAGTTGAATCAATGGAATTACCTTTGTGTTGACATGTCATTCAATAATTGTCTTAATGGGTCTACTCTAGTTAGGACTAACCAATAGGATTTTGACCAACTTGATTTCAAGTGGTTTCTTATTTCAATCATATTTGGGAAGGGAAGATCTTTAAAAACATTAATTCATTACAGCAGGCCCATGGTTCATTATATACAATGGCATAGTAAAATAGTGTTCTTTGTATAAAATGGCAAAATCAAGCTTTGCTTTTCAGAATTTGTGTGTGTGTGTGGAGGGGGGTAATTTCAAGCCGTGAATGGTCGAATCCATAGATACAGAATCCATGGCTATGGAGGGACAAATGTATTATGACTCCTATTTCTGAGATTCAGGTGTTCATACTACTCAAAAAGCATTAAACCACACACAAAAGGTAAGTTTCAACAAGCTTAGGGAAAACCCAAATTTTTCAGAAGTACAATTTTGTAAGTTGTAGGGGAACCAAAGGTGTGTGTGTATGTGAGGAACACTAAATATGAAGACTTTGGGGTAAGGGTTCAAACCCATTTTCTTGTAGGGGCTATTGAGTGTCTTTAATCTGCACCCTGTATTCATTTATATTTGTATTTATATTTATATATCATAATCAGCATGGTAGACTGGTTTGAGTGTTGGACTAGGACTCTGGACACCAGGGCTTGAATCCCCGCTCAGCCATGGAAACCCACTGGATGACCTAGGGGAAGTCACACTATCTCAATCTCAAAGGAAAGCAAACACAATCCCCCTCTGAACAAATCTTGTCCATGATGGGATCACCTTAGGGTTGTCATAAGTTGTAAACAACTTGAAAGCAGACAACAACAACAACGAGAAGCAAGGGGATCTTGTAGCATCTCTGAGACTGAGAGAAAGAAGTTGTAGCATAAGCATCTGAGGAAGTAGGCCAAGTCTACAAAAGCTTATGGTACAACTTCTTTCGCTCAGTTAGTCTCAAAGGTGTTAAAAGATTCCCTTGCTTACTTGCTTGTTTATTCCAGACAAACACAGCTATGTCTTTGAATTCAACAACAACAATAAATTAGGAATGGAAAACCTGACTGGATCTGGGGAGTCATGCTTTTGCTTCAGTACCTCTGGGGACCACATTGATTGCCAAAATTGCACAACAAAACCAAAGAAACCCAAGAACCAGATGGAGCAGAGGCTAACTATGTACTATAAATATTTTTCTTGCCTTGCAAAGGGCCTTAGAGAGACTGACCTACATGATTTTACAGCAGGTGCAAAAGAATAGCAAGTATACATGTTTTACCAAAAACTGCAATTCCAGAGATTTATACGTTGGTACCTCACTTGTTTGCAGTGTCAAAGGACAGCACAACCAGCTGCAGAAGTATTTGAGGCTTCAAATCTGACTATGCATTTGCCCCCAAGTCCAAAATTTTACATAATATTTTGTTGCATCCAGCCTCATGTCTCCGCAGAAAAGAATGGTTGTCCAGCACCCTGAGCCGAGCTGAACCAAAAACTGGATGAATTACATATGCAGCGATGATGTGGATGGATAAAAGGAGCTGTGTACAGAAAGAGGAGTTGTCACTGTCACGTATGGTTCATGAAAAGAGAAAGAATGGCACTTATAGCTAATGCAATCCATGGAGCAGAATAAATCTAGCATGACAGGGCTAATAATAGCATATGGCACATGTACTGTATTTTATTAACTCTTTGTCTGAAGAACAGAACCCAGTGTTCTTTTTTCTCAATAATAAAATATTCTACCTAGTTATTTAAGAAAAATGAACACAAAATTATTGTGACACTCATTTTTGTCTACCGCCTTCAAAACTCAATGAAAGCTACAAAAACTGTGGCTCTCTTTTATAAAGATGGAAAGAATATCCATTCACTATTCGTCTATTGGTCGAGTAAGAGGTCTCTAAGTGTTCAAGAAACCCCAACAGGAAGAATACAGGCAGCCATGAGGCTACTGAGAAACTCTTTGATTTTGGCAAATATTCATCTGCACAGAAATACACTTGATTTTCCATGTAGTAACATATTTTCTATTGAGAAAATAATGATGTCTATTACTGCAGAGAAAGTGTGGTTTTGTGCAGAAAACAAGTTTTCTACATTGCAAGACCACATGCATTTCTGCATAGAAAAACCACACATATTTCGTCACATAAATTGCATTTCTGCACAGAAAAAAACATTCATACCTCTGCACATAAAGCATGTTCTATGCACAGAACATGTGTAAATGCATAGACAAAAAAGCGTACTTCTCTACAAATATGTCCTGAAGTGCAAACAGTAACCAGGACCTTGCTCATTCCACAGGGAAAAAAACACAAGAATTGTTTATTCTTGGCTGTGAGGATGTAGAACATGAAGATGTGCCTCCATACTTTCTTATATGATGGTAAAGTTAACAATTAGAATAGCGGTGGGGAATCAATGATTCTCTGGATAACTTTGGAATTTAATTCTCTGAAGCACTAGCCAGTGTGGCTAATGGTGAAGGGTTATGGAAGTCATAGTAATAAAAAAGCAGCCTTGATCTGTTCAGACTCCCTGGACCACCCATTTTTTTCTGCCACCACACCCAAGAGTGAATTGCCTCTCCTGAAGCCTCTAGGATCAGCAATTAAACTTTTAAAGAGGTTGCTGTGAGGAGGACCTGTTCAGGTTAACATCCAAAAACATCCATTTTTCAAGACCAGAAGTGGACTTCCAGGTACTTCCTTGTGTTTCTGGCAGTTGATGTGGTTTGTGGAAGGTACCAGGGCAGAAAGTGGCCTCAGACCCTATTTAGACCGATATATCATTTACACCAGTGGTTCTTAACCTGTGGTTCAGGGACCCAGTGGTCTTCAATGTCCCCACAAGGGGTCTGTGAAGGCTTGAAGACTGCTTGGCCCATCTCCTCTCTCCCGTGGAGTGGCCATGTGACAGAAGCCAAGGCAAAGGCTGGCTGGCTGGCTTGGCATGCACACTGCCATTCAATCCGCTCAAAACTTACAGCAAAAAGAAGAAAATCAGTGCCTCTGAGGGAAAATTTAATGGATGGTGTAATTGTATTATTATTATTATTATTATTATTATTATTATTATGTGTTGTTGTTAGAGTTTTAAATCTTGAGTTAAGTCTTGGGGGCCCATGGCAACAAAAGATATTTAAAGGGGTCCTCACTCAGCCATGAAACTCTGACATTATCTTTCAATGCAAAATACCTGGCAGATAAGAATAAAGAATTGTGAGAATGAATAACGGGTGGAAAGAACCATGCATGCATATATTTTCCTTGTTTTTTTTCGGGGCTGTGAGGCCATGTTCTAGAATAGTTTCTTTCTGACATTTTGCCTGCATCCGTGGCTGGTATCTTCAGAGAATTCTCTGAAGATGCCAGCCACAAATGCAGGTGAAATGTCAGAAAGAAACTATTCCAGAACACGGCCTCACAGCCTGGAAAAAAACCAAGGAAAATCTATGGCTGCTGGCCGTGAAAGCCTTCGACTTCACAACCATGCATGCATTCTCCAATTTCTTAGGGGAAGGGAAATATAAAAAAGTAACTAACTCTTCATCATCCAAACCTGATTTAAGCAGAAGAGCACTCAGGAAAAGGTACTTTGCTGTTGTTATGGGCCTTCAAGTCAACTTCAGCACTATTATAGATTTGGCAAGATTTCTTCAGAGGTTTGCCATTGCCTTCTTCTAAGGCTGAGAGAGTGTGATTTCCCCAAGATAATTCAGTAGGTTTCCATGGACTTGAACCATGTTCTTCCTAAGCTCTGGTCCAATATTCAAACCACTACACCATGCTAGATCTTTGAAGGGGTACTAGTCTATTCTAATAAAAGCAAAACCAAATGATCTGTACAGAGATGCCTGGATAATAACAGCAGCTGACAGAAACCATTCAGACACACACACACACACACACACACACACACACACACAGGACTAAATCCTATTACTGGTACCCACTGGAGTTTGTTGTGTTTCTTCCAACTTATGGTGACCCCAGGCAAACCTATCACAGGGTTGTCTTGGCAAGATTTGCTCAGAGTGGGTTTGCCATTGCCTTCCTCTGAGGCTAAGAGAGCATGACTTGCCCAACATGGGCAGTGGGTTTCCATGGCTAAGAGGGATTTGAACTCTGGTCTCTTGGGCTTTGCCTACACTGGCCAAATACCCTGGCTTCCCCCATTCCAGAAACCTGCAATCCAGATGACACAGGGCAATCCAAATGACCCCTGGGGCAGATATGAGGATGGAACAGGGGACAATCTGGGATAGGTCCCTTTACCACAATATAAGGGGGGGAAAACCTGTTTATGCCATTTCCACCGGATCGGGCCCTGCATGTCCTTTGGAGCCTGTCCAGCACACAACTCCTCACTGCTGCTGCCTGCTCTCTAGCTCTTCTAGAAGCCAGGCAGGGGTCCTGCAGCATGTGACTGAGGCTTGTCACATGCAGGGGGCTTGCAGTCCCGTGCTGCGGAACCCCTGCCTGGCTTCTGCATCAATAAGAAGATGGTGGTGGGTTCAGCAACAGGCTGTGGGAAGCCAGCGTGTTCTGGCAGGTCTAGACAAGCGGGAGGGGGGGGGAGGAGGGATATTTCTGAACACTGCTGACATCACTAGACCACACAGACTCTTGGAACTATTCGTAGAGGGTATTAGAGCTGCCAAAGAAATTCAGCTGGTAGGGTGGAAAAACATGTTCATCCCTAAGCTTCAATTTAACTAATCAAGAGTGTGCATTTATGAGTGGCCCATAGCTGTAAATAGCATTGTAAAGCAGTAGCAAGCATCACTGTTCAGGCTGCCTTGAACAGTCTCATCTTAAACAATAAAATGAATTTGTCCTTTACTTTGTTAGAATCTGTCAAATGAGCAGACAGGATGATTGCTCCTTCTGCCCTTTGAAGTGAACCATTAGTGAGTCTATCTTGTTAAAGGTGACCTGCAGAAGGAAAACTCCAGCAGAAGGAAAACTCCCAACAGCTTCTGAATCCCAACTAGCAGGAACACAAGGAAATAAATGCAATAAATTGCATCTTGTTTTGACAAGTGGCTGCAGTCAAATGTCACAGTGATTACTGTTTAGTAAGTGTGGTCAATCAGTGTAAAAGGTGGTTTTACTCTGAATTAGAATACTGATCTGCAGTGGCAGCTGGTGTCTTCCATGTCAGTGAATGTGCCCTGGGATTCAGTCTGAACACTGAAGAAGCTAGCCAAAATGCTTAACCATCATGTCTGCTCAATCTTTACAGCCTCTTCTAAGAGGACACAGGACAGAGCCTCCTTAGTAGCTGCTCCTAGGCTACGGAAATCCCTCCCAAGGGAGGTTTCCTTGGTGCCCTCTCTATTCTCTTTTTGCTGGTAGGCAAAGACCTTGCTAATCAAACAGGCCTTCAGGCTTTATTTGGTTGGCGTAGAAGGCTTGGTAATGGGTGTGCTGGTTTTTAATATGTAAAACAAGCTTAATGTTATTTTCAATTGTTTTAAATTGAAATGTGATTGATTGTTTAATGCCTGTTAAAGTTTGTACCTATTATGGAGAGCATGTGATGGGTGGTTGATGGATTCTTGATGAGCAAATGGGAAGAAAGCAAGAAGGAGACAATCCTGTGGCAGCAAACTGGTTTGCGAGGTGTCTCCTAGAGTGAAAAGAAGTGCATGACAGCTGGGAGAGAGAGAAATGGGGTGACAGTTGAAAAGGGGAGTTTAAGATGTGATGTGACTGATGAGGACAGGGCTGGAATGAATGTACGGTTGTGAGTGCAGTTGAGGGAATGTATGTGCTTTGCAGTGAGAATAAATGTTAAGAGGAACAGAGGCCGATTGAAATATAGTGTGAGGAAAGAAAGAACCGAATAACTTGTTATTGAGTCTGACAGATTCTGGAATTATAGGGTCACCACAGAGTGGGACTGTCAACCAGTTTAAAGTTAACCAAGTTGAAGACAAAGTTCAAAGCATTTCTGTTATACTGATTATGTGATAAACCAATATTTATGCTTCATTTATCAAATCCAGACTCCTCATGAATTATTTATTAGTATTTATTTGGCATGCTAACCCTGCGAGTAAACAGACATTGATACAAGTACTATCCAGATTAAGTCAAACCCCAATCCAAGGAAGGGATAAGGGGGAAGTTTGACATAAAGGTGGCAAATGTGGAACTGCAGTCTCCACAGATATTTATTTGGTGGCAGCGTAAGTGACAAGACGGCCAGGCTGAACAGTGATGTAAGCTTGGCTGGTGCGCCTGCGCCATATACCATACAATATATCATGGTACACCCGTACCATATATTATTTTGGCTTGGGTCCTATATTGGGGAAAAGGTGGAATACAAATCAAATAATGAAATAAATTAATTCAGTCCCCCCCAAAAAACAGTCCCAACACTTTGGGGAGCTCCTTTAAAGTTCACAGGAAAAATCTCACTGATACCAAAGCCAGCAAAACACCACTGCTGTCCTATTTAGCCAAGTACTGTCTACAGCTTGTTCAGATCTACTGGGGGTTGTCTAGACTGTGAAAATAATCCTAATAGAAATCACAGAGAATACCTTTTGCCCCAATGAGATCCTGCAGTGATTCACCTTATTCAGAAGGAGGGGGACCAAAAACTCCAGAAACTGCAGGCAAAAAGCCTTTGCAACTTTTCCTGAGGTTTTTTTTTTTTTTTAATCATAAATAATGGGTGGAAATGAGCAGTACCGTTTGTTTGGACAACTGATTCACAGTGCATTCTCGGCGAGGGTAGAAGCAGAAAGCTGGCTGGTTGGATGTGCCTGGAAGTGGTGGTGGCTTCCCAGCAATAAAGTGGCTGGAAGCGCCATTTTGGAGTTTCGCGTTGCTGATCATGCGTTTGTGGGGTTTTTTTTGTTTTTTTGTTTTGTTTTTTTTGCTGCATTGAGGCAACCAAGCAGCTTTTTAAAGCAGAAGGTCGTATTTGCATACCTTTGATCTGGAGTTTTAAAAAAATACTGTGCAGCAGTGACAACTTGTGGAGAATAATAACACAAGTAATTCACTCTCGGCCACCATCTTGATTCACAGGCATGGCTGCATGTGAACTTCAAACATGGATAGCTTCACATACCAACAATTTTGCCAAAGGACCATGGAGACAAATGAACACTGCTGCGAATTTGCATTAATGGGCAAGAATCAGCATTGTATCTTCTTGTCTAGAAGGTTTTCTTTTGACTGGAGATGCTATTGACTCACACAAGGCATGTAAATGGCCTATAATTCCTTCCATTCTTTTCCTCCTCTATTACTTCCCTGCCTCCTGCCTCCTGCCTCCTGCTTCCTGCAATGAAGTCTTGAAGTAGATTTGGTTGCATCTGTTTTTTTTTAATTTTCAGGGGAGGCGTTATTACTGGATTAATCTAAGTTTAATTCTGAAATTTGCACAATAAGTGGAATTCACTAAAACTGCGGAAATTTGAAATTTCAGCTGTCTCTTCTTAAAAACCATAATAATTCCATAAAACTCTTGTGCTACTTCATCATGGAATAATGGGATTGTCACATTATGCTTATTTGTTTGTTGTTGTGTGCCTTCACATCAACCTATACTGATTCTATCCTAGGTGCCGTTTAAACAATGAAAATGTCCCGGGAAGAATTCGTGTCGATCCCTAGCAGTTTACACGTACATCGGGTCGGGTACGTGATTTTCGGAAGGGGGGCCACCTTTTATCCCTCAACCTGCAGGACTTCCAGTCCCACGGGTTGTGCCGGTTTTTAAAAAAGTCACAGGAGGATTTGGAAAATAGGAAATGTAAACAGCCTGGGACAAAATATCTCGGTACTAGGAGATGACCGGAAATGGTGACTGGGGCGGGCTTAGAGATCAGCGACCAGAAAAGGAGGGATCAGTCACCCGTTCAACAGTTCCAGCCTCACCAGCTGAAAATAAAGGCATCCCGTCCAGCTGCACGTAGGTTGATGTGTGTGTGTGTGCGTGCATGTACTCAATCACCTTTTTAAATGGATTTCTACACTGCAAACCCTTCAGCTTTAACCTCTTCCTCAACTCCATGTTACAAAGAGATCATGGTGGGCAGAGGGTCGCCCATTCATCCCCTGCCTTGATCACCTCCCTGGGTCTGAACGAGCACAGTAAAATATTCCAGCCTCTGAGCAAAAGAACACACTTTTATTCCCCCCCCCTCTGTGTCTGTGTCTTTCAAAATGCCTGTCTGTCGCTGGCTTGAAATCTTCACTCTGTAGCTAAAACTCTGCTGTAAGGGTTAACATTTTAAAGAGGCAAGGGGAAACCCAAGGCTCCCCCCCACCTCACTCGGCTTGATTTCAAAAGGAAAACACTTCCTGCGTCTGAGCAAAAGATTTCATTCTGGGTCTTTCAAAATGCAGCTCCCTCTGGTTTAAGTGTCAAGATTTTAAAAGAAATCCCAAGCCTCTCCTCCCCCCCCCCCTCGGCTTGATTTCAAAAGGAAAGGACATGGTTTAATTGTTCCTCCATCTGAGCGAAAGATCACATTCTTGGTCTTTCAAAATGCCTTCTGCCTCTGCTTAAAGGATTAACATTTTTAAGAGACAGGACAAACACAAGCATCTGCCCCCTCTCCCCCCCCCAGGGAGTCAATAGCATCGCTCGTGGTGCGGAACTCTAAAGGAAGTACGTCACTGAGGCTGTGAAAACACGACTAATCACATCCTTGATTGACAGCCAAAAAAAAAAAAAATCCCGGTAAGCTAAACATGTGTAAACAGCAAAAGCATGGGATATAAGAGTGTGGGACCAATAAAAACTTTTGTCGTGTAAATATCAATCACGGGATCTTCCAGGATTTCCTAAACAGTGACAAAAATCGTATAAACAGCGAGCGACGGATACGGGATCAGGAAGTCACGGTAGGCCCCGCGACAATTTTTGTCGTGTAACTGGCACCCTAGAGTTCTTCCTAATGTTTAGATGGAGTCTCTTTTCCTGTAGTTTGAACCCATTGCTCCGTGTCCTAGTCTCTGGAGCAGCAGAAAACAAGCTTGCTCCATCTGCAGTATGACATCCCTTCAAATATTTAAACATGGCTATCATGTCACCTCTCAGCCTTCTCTTCTCAAGGCTAAACACACCCAGCTCCCTAAGACACTCCTCATAAGACATGGCTTCCAGACCTCCCACCACCCTGGTTGCCCTCCTCTGGACACGTTCCAGCTTCTCAATATCCTTCCTAAATTGTGGTGCCCAGAACTTGACACAGAATCACATTGGCTTTTTTAGCTGTTGCATCACACTGCTGACTCATGTTCAGCTTGTGGACCACTAATGTCCTGTCTATATAAAATGATACCAACAGGATGCGAAAGATCAGCAATCTATTCATACTGACATGTGCACAAATTCATGTCATTTAGAAGGGGGCAGCAAAATCCATCATAAATTCCATGTGCACCGCATCCGGGGCTTCATACTTAAAAAAAAAAAAAAAAAAAAAGCAAAGCTCCGTACGACATGCGAATGTGCAATCATTTGAACACTTACATTGGCACAAATACAAACAGGCATTGTACTCTGATTGGTTGGATAAGGATGGGGCTAGGAAAGAGAAAAAGCAGCTGTGGCCACCATGTTGGATTTTCGGCTAAGCAAGGATCTAGTAAGTCAATGAAATGGTGATTTTATACTCTTTTTAAAAATTATTTCTGTCTTTGTAAATACGAAGTGTTGCTTGGGCGCACCCTGGGAAACTGTTTTTTTTTTTTTTTTAAATGGTGGTGACATTTAAAATCGCAAGTAAATCACTTGCGGCCAGCAGCTGGCTAAGGGGTCATGCGGAGTTTAAGGGGAGCTTTTGGCTGTGTAGGCTGTTCACATCATTGTGATCGCCTGCCTTTCCAAATGTGTTTGTATTTTTTCCTCCTCGTATAGACAACCCCTGTGAGTCCTAGATCCCTTTCGCATGTACTGCCATCAAGCCAGATGTCACCCATCCCTATATCTGTGCATTTCATTTTTACTGCCCAAGTGTAGTATCCTACATTTCTTTCTGTTGAGATTCATTTTGTTAGTTTTGGCCCGGCCTTCTAATCTGTTGAGGTCATTTTGGATTCTGATCCTGTCCTCTGGGGTATTAGCTTCCCCTCCTAATTTGGTGTCACCTGCAAACTTGATAGGCATACCCTGTATGGAGACCTCAACCTTGATTTCTCAAATCCCACGTCCACCAATCCCTCACAGGTGCTTTTACTTTGAAATTTAAAAACAACAAAACATATTTTGAGATGAAATGTGTTTTGAGATGAAATGTGTATTTTGTGATGAAATGTGTATTTTGAGATGAAATGTGAACAGCCACACCCCAATTATTTCTACACTTCAGAATCCATGTATTGCTTGGGTTTCCGAAGCATCATGGGTTACCTCAACCATCACTGAACAGTTTCTTTCAAATACTTTATTCTATCTAGAACAGATTAATTCTTCACCTGTAGGGCATGACATCGAGTGAGATACAAATAGTTACTAGGAGAATACTTCTATTGAAACTTACCTCAACAGCCAAAGAAGTGGATTGAAAAATGTAGCCTTTCACAAGGAGGCTCACACACAAAAAGAGACACTGATAGGCTATCATTTGATATACTAGAGAAGAATAAACCTTTTAAACTTGAAACCTTCTAAAACATTCAGTGCACAAATTATTGTCATCTCCCCCCTGGGATGAAGTCACGTCTGTTTCGAGACATGGCAGTTTAACAGCACAGAGCAGAGAGTGGCCCAAATGATCTTTTATGGTCAATACAGAAGTTATCTGATTTATGCCTTGCATCTTCTCTTCCTTTCTGCTAAAAATACCCACCCAGGATACTTGTGTTCTCAAGAAAGCAATAAGAAGCTGGTGCAATTTGACACAGTGCAAGATGAAACAAAGATGAAGACAGACCTGAGATGACATTAAAAACACCATTCTAGTAGAAACTAGTCCATAGAAACATGATAGACACAGAGCCTGGAAGTAATTAATTATAGTAACAATAATTACAGTTAGCCCTCTGTATCCACGGATTTGGCATACATGGTTTCCACCATACACAGCTAGATTTTTTTTTTAATTCCAAGAATCAAACTTTGATTTTGCCATTTTATGTAAGAGACACCATTTTACTATGCCATTGTATATAATGGGAATTGAGCACCGAACAAGTCTTGAAGAGAAACGACAACGCAGAAAGAATCACAACCCGGAAAATCACCCAAGGAGAGCTTCTGCTGTGCTTTCTGCAACCGGACTTGTTTATCTCAGATTGGCCTTTTTAGTCATCAGCACACTTGCAGAAAGCATGGGATGAGTCCTTCCTGAATCTTCGTTCGCGAAGAAAAGCCAGAGAGAGGGGGGGGGGATTTTGGTATTCATAGGAGGTCCTGGAGCTAAACCCATTTGTATATCAAGGGCCCACTGTACCTTTCATAAACTATGGGGGAGAGGCAACGTCATTGGTTATGAGAAAAATGCAACAAATATGTGTTCAAGGCCTACAGTATATCACGTTTAACAAATGGTTTCTATCAGAGGGGTGTGGTAGCCAGAGGGTGTGCTGTTGTTGGTTTCCTATCTAATTTTGAACATTTAAAAAATAATGTTCCTGTGTGGCAGATCTTGTTGCTCTCTCCCCTTCTCATGAGCCTGTACCTGCATCCTTCAAGGCAAGTTGTACTTCCTGTTGCAAATCATGGCAGATGAAGCAACAGGTTTCTTTGAAATGATTCAGCACCTCCACCACTCCAGAAAGTGCTGGCTCAGGCTGGGGGACCTTGTTGCTTCTTCCAATGCAATCTAGCACAGGAAATTGGTAGTTTTGTCACAGGAAGGATGCAAGTATTGGTTCTTTTGGTGGAGAAAAAGCAGGAAGAACCTGTTTAAAAGTTTAAAAACAGAAATGAATCATCACCACCCATCCTCTGGTTGTCTCATTGGGTAATTGCAAACCTTCCCACCCCAAAATTAACAAAGTAGGCCTTAGTCCTATTCTAAGTCCCACCTAGAATAGGCACACTGAATCGAATTATTTCGCTAAATGTGGATTCACCATTCAGCAACTACTTCAATGGTTCTACTCTAATTGGGGCTAATCAATAGGATTCAAGCCACAGCCTGTTACAAATGAGTAATATGTGTGTGTGTGTGTGTACACACACACACACATAAAATTCTTGGTTTCCTTTCCCAGTGTGCTGATTGGCGGCTTAGGAAACATACCTAAGCAATTCCCTCCCTCCACTCACTCCCTCAGCCAATCACCACCCAAATACAAATTCCCTCTCCACCTCACAATCCACTCCTGCCACTCAATCTGCATCTACACCCCCACCCTCAGAAGGGCCCCTCTCTCCTCTCATTCCCTCAGCCACTTAGTACCCACATGAAAAACAATGCAATATTTTTTCCTAAAACAATACTATATAGTTGCCCTCCTCTGGACACTTTCCAGCTTGTCAATATCCTTCCTGAATTGTGGTGCCCAGAACTGGACACAGTATTCCAGGTGAGGTCTGACCAAAGCAAAATAGGCACTATTACTTCTCTTGATCTACACACTAGACTCCTATTAATGCAGCCTAGAATCGCATTGGCTATTTTAGCTGCTGCATCACACTGCTGACTCATGTTCAGTCTGTGGTCCACTAAAATTCCTAGATCCCTTTCGCATGTACTGCCATCAAGCCAGGTGTCACCCATCCTATATCTGTACATTTCATTTTGGGCAATGTACCCAAGTGCCCAAGTGTAGTATCCTACATTTCTCCCTGTTGAAATTCATTTTGTTAGTTTTGGCCCAGTTTTCTAATCTGTTCAGGTCATTTTGGTCAGCAGGTATGTTTAAGGAATCTAATAGTTGGACATTTAAGCATTAATATATAGTACCTGCTTTGCACATCTCATATTAATGTACAGATTGAACTTAAATATCCACCGGATTTCAGACGTCTTTGAATTCTGGGATACAGTTCTTAAAGCATTTTAAAAAGTATTTATTACTGAGAAAGAAAAATACATGTCAAGAGATGTTTCCAAACACACGGTGAAATGCACAAATGCTTTGGGGGGAATTTTGAAGAGTAACAAAAGAAAAGGGATGAGACCATTTTGGGGATTAATGAAGACATGGAAAAGTGACACATTATCAGAAAGAGGCACATTCATCCATCTTTAGTAGAGAAACAGGTCTTTGCTTTCCTAAACCTGCCAACAGCTTCTGTAAATTACAGTGTAGTACAGGGCATCCTGGGAAGCCGACAGCTTATCTGCTAAATCTAGAGGAAAGGTGTGAGGTGGTACAAAGACATCTTTGGTTCAAGCTTCAGTATACCTGCTTCCAAAGGGATTAAGACATTTATAAATGCTTCCGACATAATTGCTTCCTATTTCACATAAGATGGCTTTTGTGACCCACCCTCTGATCCTAAGAAAATAAGAACAGACTTACTTTTTAAGATACAAGAGAAAGGAAGAAAGAAATAAAGAATAAAATGTTCCTTTTGCAACAATTTGCTTATTATGCTTCGAACAATAGTGAATACTGGATGTTTCCTAAGGAAGAATAAAACCTCTATTATGATTCCAGCAGTATAAAACCAGACATCATTTGGGATTTTTCTTTCTTTCTTTTGGCCTCAGCAGGTGGTCATTTTCTAAAGCTGTGCCTAAGGGCTGGCACCTTTCCTATCACTTATCCTACATCACAAAGCTGCAGGTATTATCCTCTGCTTGAAATGCTGGCTTCTTCTAGTACATTCTGAACTTCTGAATGTTAACATCTTCATTTATGGGAGACTTCAGGTCTGTACGCCTCCCTTCCAACTAGGCTGCGGAGAATCTCAGGGGAGACACAGAGAAGCACAAGAAAATTCTCTTGCAATAGTCTCTTCTTTCACACTGCTCCCCACTCCAGTAATTATGGATTTGGTAAAGCAAGAGGAGAAGGCTAATACACACTGCATACAAATACATGTAACACAACTACCACTTTAAAAACAAAAAACTCCTTCAGAGCAATCAATTTCTAGCACAGGGGAGTCCACAAAACTCCCAACTTCAGCAGGAACTTCTTCCATACACCAGTACTGTATATGTACTTTTCCACATCTTGCACAAGGAGAAACCTAGTGGTTTTTTCCACACAACTTTCCCCATCTGCTTAATGACAGCTGCATAACACTCAGGCGCAACTCCATCCATCACTTCCAAATGGCTACTGACTTGCCACAGGAGTACACCTAGATGCTGTTCACCCTGTCACTGCACAGCTGGGGTGGGGGGGTGGGGAAGAGCAGTAGCCTTCATTATTTCAGAAATCCAGTATATGTACACATTATTATGCAGCACAAGGGTGTTTTCAACGTGGTGTGGTGTCCTTTCCTCTTTAAAATTACATTTTATATATGCTTTAAACAGTTTCAAGTATATGCTTTTTCACAGAATTATTTAATTATCTTTTAACTTTTGCAATATAAGATTTTATTGAACTTTGTTTAAAATTATTGTAAGCCACCATGGCTCCTGATCTGAGAGGTGGGATATAAATTAAATAGCTAAATAAATGTATGTTCCTCCAACATCAAATGGGATTTTGGCCTTCTTCTCCACTTTAGCTGCAACCTACTTCCTGAATCAGTGTCTTTTGGGGATTACGAATGAAATGGGAAGAGAGAGAAAGCAAAGAAGAGATTGAAGAAGGGAGTTGTTGTTGTCCGTTTTCAAGTCATTTCTGACTTATGGACACCCTAAGGCAAACCTATCACAGGATTTTCTTGGTAACATTTCTTCAGATAGGGTTTGCCCTTGCCTTCCTTTGAGGCCAAGAGAGTGTGATTGCCAAGGTCACCCAATACGTTTCCATGGCTGAGCGGTGATTTGAACTCTGATCTTCAGAGGCCAGGGATTTGCAGTTTGGTGAGGTATCAGCACTCTTCTGCAGGCTAAGACCCAGAGTAAAACTACAAATCCTAGGATTTAATAGAAAAAAGCTATGGCAAACAATCCTGTTTCAATCTGTGTGAATTTGGTTAGAGTTGTAGTCCAACACTCAAACCACTACACCAGACTGGTTCAAAGGAGGGAGAAAAAGAGATATGAGAAAAAAGGATGAAGACCATGAAAATGAGAAGAAAGAGAGAGAATAGAAGAAAAAATGTTGTATACCTCCCACCCATTTTTATTTTGGCCACCACTGCCAGTGGCATATGGCCCTAAGGAAAGTTATACACCAGCAAACACTTCCTCTTGTTTAAAAAAAAACACCATTCTTATGTAAGGTAGTGGCTAGCCTTTGTCCAATTCTTTCTACTCCAAGACCACCTTGATTCTGAGAGGAAAAAGGTAAAACCATTAATTTCCCTTTGCTTTTTCTGGAATGGTGCTCAACCTGGGCTGGGGAGCTATCAGTCAACAAGGAGCAAGACAAACAATAAAATACTGCCTGTGCTTCACTTAGGTTAGATGAATATAAGTCTTCCATGCTTGCTGGTGGCACAACACCAGGAAATCTTGCTTTAGGGGAAAAATGCAGAAAGTGTGACACATGTTAGCTACTTAAACCTACTGAGCCTGATGCTTACACAAGATTGATATCGAGTATTTATGCATCCTTGCATGACAAATTGTTCTTGGTACAGAAGCTGACAGAAATGTGAATGACCCAGTTAGCCTACCTTTGCTGATGTCTCATCTTTATTACTGAGGCAAGACTCACTTAGGGAGGATGGTGGGTTGGGAGGAGAGAAGGAGATTATTTCAAGCATACTTCGTGAAATTTCTGGTTCAATTTCTGTGCCCTGACCCGTAATCAAGTACGGACCCACTTAAGCTAAATAATACTAAAATAATACTAACAAAAAACAGTTGTAGCTAGAGAAAAACTAAGGACTGCTGTTGGATTCTGTAACACTTATTAATCTAGCTCTAGGGAGGGTTCATAATGCTTTAGAATCAAGGTTAAATTGTTTTATGTGTGTGCATCCATGTGTGTGCACACACCCCTGCCCTCCTAGCCAACACAAGATATAACATTTGTGGCGAGAAAAGTTATGTACCCTGCTCCAGTGTAATCAAGAAACAGAAATTATGTACAATACAGAAATGAAGGATTGGGACCACGTATATTAGGACTGGCAAACTATAAACTATCCAATCCATGCATTCCTTCACATTTTCAAGAATAAAAGTGGCTTATCACCTCTCTCTCTCTCTCTCTCTGGCTTTTCTTCGCGAACGAAGATTCAGGAAGGACTCATCCCGCATTTTCTGCAAGTGCGCTGATGACTAAAAAGGCCAATCCGAGATAGACAAGTCCGGTTGCAGAAAGCACAGCAGAAGGTCTCCTTGGGTGATGTTTCCGGGTTGTGATTCTTTCTGCGTTGTCATTTCTCAACGCCACAGTATTCTAAAAAGTTAGATCCATGTGTCTGTGCCTTCAAGTCACCTGTCAACTTATGGCAAGCCCATGAATTTCATAGTGTTTTCTTCAGCAAGGAATACTCAGAAGTCATTTCGCCCATTCCCATCTCTGATATCTAGTGATTAAACTGAGGCTGCCTGTATTTTTTTTTAATGATATATGAGCAAAATATCTTTAAAAGATATCTTAAAAAAACATTAAGACTGGCCTAAATACCCTGATTCTTCAAGAAGTATGTGAAACCAGTCTCTCACAGATGTTTGTGTGGCAATATTCACTGACCACCAGGGGGGCTAAAGTCTAAAGATTTATTTGGAGCAGGGTCTCCTTATAGAAAAGCAATCAAGGTTCTTTCTGCCAAATAATAAAAATTGTACAGGTTGAATATTCCTTATCTGGAAATCTGAAATACTCCAAAATCTAAGTATCCACACAAGTGGCTGAGATAGTGACACCTTTGCTTTCTGATAGTTCAATGTACAATGGGCCCTTGGTATCCTCAGGGGTTTGGTTCCAGCACACACACACACACACACACACACCCATGGATACAAAAATCCATGGATGCGCAATTCCCATTATATACAATGGCATAGTATAATGGTGTTCCTTATATAAAATTGCAAAATCAAGGTTTGTTTCTTGGAATTTTTAAAAAATTATTTTCAAGCCGTGGATGGTCAAATGCACTGGACGCCAAATCAGTGGCTACAGAGGGCTAACTGTACACAAACTTTGTTTCATACTCAAAATTATTTAAAATATTGTGGATAAAATTACCTTCAGGCTATGTGCATAAGGTGTCTGCCATTGAAAAAAAATGTTATGAAAAAGTGGCTGGCAGATCCTCTTGGCTATATCATCTCCAAAGACAAGACCACTCTCCAAAAATGTTTGTAGGAATTCACCCCATCCCAAGAATATTAATGGACATGAATACTTCAGCTCAACACTACTTAGAAACAGGAGGCAGTGGGGTATCTAGCTGTAATTCCCGTGTGTATGCCCCAATACATACACACGGTACACACACAGACCACCCTTTCAATATTTAGTGCAAGAGCTGTCCTGTAATGTTCCAATCTACCCATATAACCAGGAAAAGACTAAAAGACAAGGGTATATACAGAATGTGTGTATATTTGATTTGATCTAATTAGTGCCGAACTAAGTATCTTATCCAAGATAGCAAAACAACAAACCATTTAATTATGAAAACCATGCCTCCATTTATGCAGCTCATTTTGTCCTAATGGTGAAATTGCCCATACATGTCTTTGGTTTCAGAAGATTAAGCAATGGGCATAGATTCAACACAACTTTAAATCCACTAATATCAGGAGAAACAAACAACAGATTATTATAACCACTGCAAAGAAAACAACAGCCGCAAGTAGCAGGGAGGGAGGGAGGGAGGGAGCTTACTGCTAAAAAAGCCAAAAGGAGGAAATCACAAGCCATTTTCACCAGCACATCCCCAGTGAAATAAAAGGAACTAGACTAGTACAAGTGGCATTCCTATATCAATGGATGAGGCCATTGTAATAGGCGGAAGCCCAGCTTCCTACCAAAGTTGATAATACTACAATATGTAGAGTCAGTAGGTGCTGTTAGAAAATTCCAGCATTCTCTCTCACCCATCTCTTGCTGTTAGAGAAATTGGGGTTTATGTAAGACAGAATTTCTTCCATGTGAAACCCTTCTGTTTTTCTCATCTAACACCTCATCATTTGCTCTTCCCATTTATTGAAATGCATGGTCATAAATACCTTTTATGTATCCAAGTAATTAGAGCATGTGACCCAGGAAACTTCCTGGGGTCCTTCATCATAAAAAAACCCTCCATCTCTCTTATTTCCTATCTCTCCTCTTCCTTCCCTTGCGTCACCTTCACCCATGCTTTGCTTTTCTATCAAGAAGATGGTGAGTTAAGAATGAAGCCCTTACTTTTACCTAACCTTTTCATTACCTTAGGATGTAGGCTCTCCATGCATATTTCATTAGGATGTAGGCTCTCCGTGCATATGTAAACATAAAAGCCATTAGAAAACTTTTCTAAGTTTGTAATTTGTTTATTTTGAGCCAGTATCTGTTTGTAGAAGCAATGTAAGATTGTGGCACACTTGTATGCTACTTTGCTAAAAGAAAATTGATTCCTGGTTTCCAGCCAGTCAACAGAACGGCTTCAATGGCTATGGGGCAGAAGGGAGCTACACCTAGCAGTATCTTGCTCCTGTTACGTAGCTGGGTGCAACTGTTGCAAAAGGAGGTACAGGATATGTTATTGCACAATGTCCTTAAAAGTTCTTACACTTTGATGAGATATAAATGTATTGGAAATTTTTAAAGCCATTTGGGGGGAATGTACCCCCCCAGCTTTTCAAGGGAAAAAAACCCTACATCCCCATTGGAACCCCCCCCCCACAGTATTAGCACCTTTTTAGATTGAAAACCATATTATTTTAGGAACACAAAACATATTATGTATAATTTGGTTTGGCTTAGAAGTATCATGTTTGATATATGAACAATACAGTTTATCCAGAAAATAATTACAAACTGAATTTAATTATTTCAATTTCATCTCTTCCACACACACCTCACACACCCAGCCATACAAGTGGAATTACAAGGTCATTGACTGTAAGGAACACCTCAACTTACTTCTGCCACTTTATGAAGAGCAAGCAATAACAGAAGAAACTATCAATGCTAGTGAAGCAAAGAAAATTATTTTGTCTCTTTTGGTCTTCACAGTGGCAAGTAGATACAAACCACTCATTCTCATAGAAGAACTGAAAAAAGGAACCAAGACCTTTGCAAAGATGTAAGACACTACAAAATCTTACATAGATGTTTTCCTGCTTCATAATTTTTTAGAAATAATGTGGACGCTGTTAATGACAGGGTGTCTTAGAAGTCTCTCATTTATTGTACTTGCTGTGTGCCTTCAAGTTATTTCCGACTTATGGTGACCCTAGTGTGAGCCTATGACAGCGTTTCCTGAGGTTGAGAGTTTATGACTTGCCCAAGATCACCCAGTGGGTTTTCATGGCTGAGCAAGAATTCAAACCCTGGTACCAGAGTTGTAGTCTAACACTGAAATCACTACGCCATGCTTGATCCTGTCTCTCATCCATGGGGTCATCGTAATTTTCAGCCAACTTGACAGCAATTAACAAACAACAACAAAGTGTATGTACGCTTTGACTTAATTTTTTTCATCACTCCCAAAGAAAATATTCCATAATCCAATTTTTCGGAGTGTGTGTGTAGGTTTTTTTGCAGGGGAGGGAAAGAGGGGAAATCTGCATTTTTCCCAGCCTTTGTATCTTTACTTCCACTGTGTAACCCTCCAGTTATGCCAGCATGTCACTAAAAAAAATCTACTGAGAGTTTCAAAGACTTGGAACATTAGTCTCAAAATGTAAACAATTTTGTAAAAAAGTGCAAAAATAATTAGAATTTCACTCAATAGGGTATCTGTTTTCTTTTCTTTTTTTCTTTTGTCTGAGGAGAAGAAAAAAACAGCAAAACTTTACACCCCTACTCTCATGGCACCCATGTGTGCATCCAATCCAATCCAGTGCACAGAAACCCACCCATTCCTAAGGTTTTCCTCACTACAAGTAAGTAATTTTATTCATGCTTAGACCATAGGCCATTGGGATACAAAATAAATAAGAATATAAAAGTGCTACATTATAAAAGTACTACATAAAATAAATAGCATCTAAATATTGTGTATTTAAAAAAATAAAATTCAATACAGTTAAAATACATGGAATACAAACAACAATACTAACATTAGATAACAACATCCCCATACCAATCAACTGCAATATCAACAATAAATCTTGCCCAAATTTTCATCGCTGCTAGGGCAAAAAGAGAAACCTTGTTAGTTACCATAGAGTCAGTATCAGACAGGAGATAGAAAATCTTTTCCGAAACAGTATTAGAATGTAGATGAGACAGAATAGATTCCAAGGATTTGGTTCTACAAGTAGTTTCTGCACAAACAATATTCCAAACATGCTACTCTTCATAAACTGAACTAATTAAAACAGGAGCATGTCTGTTGTTTCATCTCTATTTCTGCTATATCAAGAGAATAGTGTTGTTGGATTTATCTCACCCCCTAGCTATGCTTTACAGCTTCGCAAATAAGGCAGAAGAATAAACATGACCATGGATACTAGATACCCCATTTTCCCAAGTGAATAGACTAATAGGCATGCAGATTTATACTCTCTACCTACTTTCCCATATGAAATGGTTAAGTGCTTTCTTGACTTCTCTTGCCTGAGGAATATTTCTCAAGCCTCAGGCAAAACTTCCTGCTAAATTTGCACGTTCCATTCTATTTTAAAGAAGCTGTATGATTTGAGAACATAGCTTAAGCATCAGCCACGGATAAATGTTCTCTCCAGACACTTTTGCAGCAGGTGAGAAGATAGCAGATGGTACTTTTAGAAAAAGACACACTTTCTACCACTATTTCTTATCAGGGTGGGGGGGGTTAAATACAAACTCCCAAACACACTCTATTATTGTGTTGCCATTACGACTGTTCCTGTGAATTTCGGAGCAGTGATAGAATAAGATATTCTGGTGTTGTCTAGATGGTGAAAAAAATCCTCAAATAATTTGAGGATAATACCTTTTGTCTAGATGAGCTCCCGCCAGGATTCGCCATATTCGGAAGAAGGGGGACTGAAAATTCCATGAAGTTTAAAAAAAAAATACATGGAAATATGCATTCTAGCCCATTCGAACAACCAGTTCAAATTGGGGTACATCCCAAAATCAAAACCTGATTGGTCAGATGTGTGCAGTGATGAAGCGGCTTGAGCCACCATTGTTAATAATAATAATAATAATAATAAATTTTTATTTTTAACCCGCCCCTCTGCTCGGCAAAAGGGGCGGCTTACAGCAAGATTAAAACAACATCAAATTAAAACAGTCCTTCCCCATCCTACCCTCCCACCCCTTAAAACTAAATTAAACTAATGGAGAGTTAAAACAAAGATAAAATACAATAAATGAATAAATAAATAAATAAATAAAAGCAACGACGGTGAGGGGGTGGGTAGCAATCAGTCCCCTTGGACTGGGAAGTTATTCCGGGAAGGCCTGCTGGAAGAGATCCGTCTTTAGCGCTTTCTTCAAGCTATCAAGAGTAGCGATAAGACGGATCTCATCCGGTAGGCCATTCCGAAGTCTGGGAGCCATAGAAGAGAAGGCCCTCTGGGAGGTCTGCGACAGCCTAGTTTTCATAGGCTGCAGCAGGTTCCTCCCAGAGGACCAAAGTGTGCGGGGGGGATCATATGGGATGAGGCGGTCCCGGAGATAAGATGGACCCAAGCCATGTAGGGCTTTAAAGGTTAAAACCAACACCTTGTACTGTGCCCGGAAACTAATCGGCAGCCAGTGGAGAGATTTAAGCACAGGTGTTATATGCTGTTTCCTAGATGTACCCGTAATTAACCTGGCTGCCATATTTTGTACCAGTTGAAGTTTACGGGTTAGGCACAAGGGTAGCCCCATGTAGAGTGCATTACAGTAATCCAAACGTGAGGTTACCAAAGCATGTACCACAGTTTCCAGATACCTTGTATCCAGGTAAGGGCGCAGTTGGTGTATCAGCCGAAGCTGATAACAGGCACTTCTGGCCGTCGCATTCACCTGACTAGTCATGTGAAGCGACAAATCCAGGAGTACCCCCAAACTGCGAACACAGTCCTTAGAGGAGAGTGTGAGTCCATCCAGGACTGGAAGTTGTATTCCCAGACCTGGTTTCGGGCCTGTGACTGTCAGCACCTCCGTTTTGTCTGGATTTAGTCTCAATCTGTTTTTCCTCATCCAATCCATTACCGCTCTAAGACAGTCATTGAGAGGAGAGACACCATCTGAAGTCTGAGCCGACGGTCTGGTCATGGAGAAATATATCTGAGTGTCATCAGCGTACTGATGACACCGAGCTCCATGCTTCCGGATGATCTCTCCCAGCGGCTTCATATAAATGTCATATAAATTGTTGATTTCAACTGAAGCAATCATAAACTTTTTTCGAGCAGCAGAGCAAATATATATATATATATATATATATATAGCATAAGAGCACTCTTCTGCATCTCTCATTTAGCAAGACCAAAAAAGGGAAATGGAGGCGGCGTCTGGCAAATAATAATGCATGTAATTCACTTGCAGCCACCTTTTCTCGCAGGCATGCTCTATGTGAACTTCAAACTTGGCCAGCTTCCCATGCCAGAGATCTTGCAAATGTATCGTGGAGACAAATTAACACTGCTGCAACAATAAGTTATTGTGCTATTTCCCATGATTAATTCTCCTGTCTAGCTGAGCCCAATACTAATAATAATAATTATTATTATTATTATTATTTATATCCCACCTCTCTGTTAAAAACAATCAGGGTGGCTTTCAAAAATTAAAATACAAATACAGATTAAAATCCCTAAACACCACCCAGCCCCATAAAAAGATATTAAATCAATATAAATTAAAAACAACTAATCTAAAATCACATTTAAAAAAAATAATAAACAGCCAACAGACTAAAAAAGAGGCCAGGAGCTCCTAAGGCCGGGATCTAATCAGGAAAGGCCTGCCGAAAGAGATCCGTCTTTAGTGCTTTTTTTAAGCTACTCAGGCTTGTCATCTGATGGATCTCGTTCAGCAGGTTATTCCATAATTTGGGGGCAATAACCAAAAAGGCCCTCTGGGAGGTTGCAGACAACTCTAACAACTTTTAAAACTGTTACTACATAAGGGGTGCCTTATATACTGTAGACCTTTATCATGTGGAAGTAACTGGGACCAATATTTGAACTTCACTCCTCCACACACACACCACCATTATGAAGTGTAGCTTAGCTGAAATAATGATGCTTCTACAGGACAAGGAAACTATGGCATGGAATTGTCCATGCAGTGTAAAAGAATCACGATCAGCAATGTTACACATTATAACACAAAGGGAAAAACTGTTACCAGTGTGTAACACCTGTCAATGGTTGCTTCACAGCAGAAAAGAATTTTGGTTTTTGCCTCTCTATAAAAATATCCCTGACACATTCCCAGAAACTTACACCAGATTGAAGAGCATCTTGCCTCAAAAATCCATGAATTCCCAAGGTTTGTGATGTATTTCAGTAAATAAGACATGAAGGGGGGGATGAGTAACTTTGAAACACTTATCTATATCTGTCTATAATGTATTTATTAGGGAAAAAAAGTTCACATTAGCCAAATGGGAAAAATATATCAAATGCATCAGACAGCAAAACTGTATACAAAAATGTATACATTTTTGGTGGGAATACACAAAAGTTTTCATACAAGAAAGGGGGGAAGGGTATCACAACTCACTACAAAACCCAGATGGGACACAGAATCCTTTGGGGCTTTTGTGAAACGTAATGGAAATGAGACTGCCAGGTTACCATATCCCTACTGAAGTAAAAGTTTGAGTAGTAAGCTGCTAATTTAAGTTTTAGTTACCAAATAATAATGGGGTCACAGAACTCTGATTTCAGTAGGTGTTATTCAGAAGTGAATATGACCAGCATAAGAGCTTTCTTTTCCAGAGAGAGAGAGAGATGTTCAGTATCTAAGCACCTCATAATATATTCTGGATGACTCTGATGCCTAAGGCTACTTCAGATGCTAGTTTTTCCAAGTGGCAGAATAACAGAGTTGATAAGATTCTTTTCAATTTCACTTCTGTCCAGAGGGTTCTTAAGAGGAGAGGAGAAGGAGAACAGACTTAGTGAGAAATCCATTTAATTCTGCTCTTGTCCAACACGACAGCTCTCCTTACGGGGAATAAAACACACACTGATATCCTTATTTACAGACTCAGCCTGTAATCTTTTTGGGGTCTTACATTTGCATACCTGGACAAATGCATAAGCTGCACTTTTGACTGGTTTACACAACAGCATGCAACTCACCTGTCTTGACAGGTAAGTTTTCTTTGCAATATTCTGAGTCATACTGGTGTAGTTATTATCTCGTCCTGACTCTCAACTGGCCTCCAGCCCCAGAATACAATCTCTGCTTACATTCAAAACCTGCTCATCAACTTCCACTAGCCACATTCAATAACTCCAGGCACTTCCACATAGGCATGCCATCAGACTAGGTGGCAAACGCCACAGGGTGGGTTGGTCAAATATTAGACTAGGATGAAGAATATGCAGGTTTCAATTTCCCTTTAGAAATCTAATCATGAAGCTCAGTTGGCAACATTGGGCTTGCCACACATTGTCAGTTTGAGCTTCCTTGTAGAGTTGTTGTGAGAATATAACAGGAGAGGAAACAAAGTATGCTATCCTGGCAAAATAGCCAGTTGAAAACATGCCTAAATCCAACTGTTAATTTCAGTTAGAACCAGTTCCTGAATGTTATGCAAACATTCACATTAGACCCATTGATACAAAGGGTTTACACTAACTGGAACCCATCAATGGATTTAGGCCTTAGCTTTTAAAATTATGGCACATTCTCACACTAACAGTATCTTATATGCACGTGTGTTTCGTAGTTAGCATAAACATTAAATCTGTTGTCTTCAAACTTTACCACACTCTGAAGAAAAGCAGCAAAGCAGCAAGAAAGTTCTATCTTTCCAGCTGCCTTATTACATGATGTCGGCATTCTTTCATTCTGGTCCCGTGCGGGACTAAGAATCGTGTCTTTTTGCAAACCAGAAAAAAATCTGTTTGCAAAAAGATGTGGTTTTACCTTTGTCCCCCACAGGACCAGAACCAAAGAACACAGGAAGAACGCCAATGCCATGCAGTAAGACAACAGGAAAGAAAGTTCCTACTGCTTTGCCACTTCAGAGCACAGTAAGCCTCTTCTTTGTTGTTCTCGAAATGTTAACATTTTTAAAATGCTGATTTTTTAAACAATATTTGACTGATCTATTGCCCAGCCTGAGTTTAAGAGTGTAGCCTTAATCACAACCTAGCTATAAGAGGCAGGAATTCAAAGTATGGATTTAATGACAAGTTGAGTTTTCCTCGTCATTCCTGATTTTTTTTTAAGTTACAAATTAAAAGCAAAATGAACATTAATTAATAATTTAGTGATCCTGAAGCTCTTTGTCAGTGCAAAACCAAAACAGTACATCTCTCAGGCTGCTGAACTGCATAGCCTAGTTTTGCATTTAGGGAAGGGTTTTCTAAACACTTAACTGTGAATGACATTTTGGGGTTTGATTCCAAGACCACCACCACCCATGGATACCAAAATCCATGAATACTCAAGTCTCATTATATGCAATGACATAGCAAAATGGTGTCCCTTATATAAGATGAGAATATTTTCAAGCTGTAAATACTTAAATCCATGGATACCAAATCAGTGGATACGGAGGGACAACTGTAGTAACTGAAGTTGTTAGAAAAATCTAATAAAACATACTCAGCACTAATGAGGAGGTATACCTCCTAAATGCTATGTTATCTTTTTTCGGTTTCATTAACTAGCTGAAAAGGGGGGGGAGACCCACACAACTGAAAAGGTGAGAGGTGTTTAAGAGCCGGAATATACAGTAATCATTAATCTAATGAAGATATTTCTCATGTGTGGCTCCTGGAGAAGGTAACTTGCTGCTGCTGTAGAAACTTGCTATCCAACACATGCTCCACTTTAGAGAATTTCATTCCTATTGCTGAGGGACATCCAAATGGAATTAAGATGCCACATAAACATTAGGAACAACTTCCTGAGAGTAACAGCTGTCCGGCAGTGGAATGTGCTGCCTCGGAGTATGGTGGAATCTCTTCTTTGGAGGTTTTTAAACAGAGGCTGGATGACCATCTGTTGGACATGCGTTGATTGTGTGTTCCTGCATGACAGGTGGTTGGACTGGATGGCCCTTGTGGTCTCTTCCAACTCTATGGTTCTATGACTCTAAGAAGACATGGAAGTACAGTCATGGATGAAATTTTGTTTATATGAAATATATGTATATACAACAAATTTTCGGATGGAAAACAGCTGAAGAATGTTGAAAAGACCAGCAAAATTCTCTTTAAGGGAGAACATAATTCAATGTAATTCAGGGCAAGATAACTGGTAGATTTACAGTGAATCCATTTGGGATCGTACATGCACATGTGCTACCCCCATGGTGGCAAATCCACTGGCCACCTCTGAATTTTGCACATCTGCAGTTCTGCACATCTATACGCTACCATTAGATTTTGCCTAAAACAAATCTTGAGAAAACAAACATGGAAACACACATGCAGGTTCCACTTCCGGTGAAATGTCATAGAATTGTAAGAAAAGCTCCACAAAGACATGTTTTTAGAAATGTAATTTTCACAAAGAACTCCCAAAATGAAAAAAAAATCACATAGCAGATAACCATTTTTTAAAAGGGTTTCTCAATATGTCAACAATACCCTTCCTCATCAAAAATGAGAAAATCTGTAAACACACTTTACCTTTGCGCTCAGGATAACTTCTGCCTTAATGACCTGCTTGTTACCACCAGCACTGAGCTGGACATTATGTCCAAGACAGAGATAGGGAGATGTTATTGTACATTACAGGGGCATTGAACCATGGTAATGAAACATTGCGTGAGTCCTGTAGCCATGGACTTCTACAGCATACTATTTTCCTCACTTAAATTTAGTATGCCTTCCGTTTTCACTCGTCACTAGAAGTTAAAACAGTGACTTAATTTGCTAGGCTGATTACTGAGGCACACACCACAGAGGAGACTCTATTATGGGTGGGGAAACACATTAATCATAGGCAATATGCACTTCCTTTTAGTGTCTAGTTTGAACCTAGGAGAAAAACATGTACAAGAGGAAGTAACCATGACCACCAGGTTTGTGGAGAATAGGAAACATTGGGGTCTGCGGTCAGGTAATGCCAGACACTGAAGAGATGTGCCCATCTTGCTGTTAAGACACGAGTACCTGGATATAGCAAGAATGATATCCTCTCAGTGTGGAAATGTCTTTTCTCTTGCTTCCTCAGTGAACCAAGGACAATGGGAGAAAGGGGTGAATATAGAACTTAAATCAGGAGGAATAAAACAGCACAGCAACCAGCAAATGTTGAAAATACACACTACATCCAAGTGTAAGCCTGCAAATATAAAACAAAAGTATTAGCCACCCTGAAAAGGAGTTTCCTGTGATGGGGGAATATATCAAATGGTTTTCTTCCATGCTTATTTTTTCCCCTTTACATCATCTAATATATTCTGTTAACTAATAACATGGTGCCATCTTCTTGTGTTGATTTGTTTTTTGGTTGTTGTTTCCAAATACTGGTGACCCTAATGTGAACCTTGAATGGGGTTTTCTTGGCAAAATTGCTCACAGGGGGTTTACCTTTGTCTTCCTCTGAGGCTGAGAGAATGTGACTTCCCCAAGGTCACCCAGTGGGTTTCCATGGCTGGGCAAGGATTAAAACCCTGGTCTCCAAGAGTCCTAGGGCTCATCTACACTAGCCAGGATATGCCAACTCCCTGCTGGTGTATCTTAGCTGCAGAGGTGGCCTGTTTCCATACCATTACCTACAAAAATTTCACACCTAGAAAAAAACAGGCCAGAGTCCAAACAGGATGCTGGTCTGTTGCTGCCGCTGCCATTCTTTCCACTAATGCAGAAGCTAGGAAGGCGAGTTCACAACCTGTGATAAGCCCCCTCCATGTGACCAGCCTCGGTCACATGCTGCAAGACCCCTGCCAGCCTTCCCAGAGAGCCAGACATGTAGGACCTGATCTGGCAATACCAGATTAAACCAGGTATTATCTTAAAAAATGGTAAAGGGTTCTCTTTCAGCTTGCCCCCATTCCAGCCCCATATCTGCCCTAGGGGTCATGAGAATTGCCCAGGGGCAGATCAGGGCAAATGCCCTGTGCCACCTGGACTGCAGGGCTCTGGAATGGGGAAAAGCTGAAGTATTTGATTGCTGTAAACAATCCCTTAGACCAAGACTCAAACTACTATACCACACTAGCTCTCTTTTTGACAATGAACACTACAAAATGTGATGGACATATATTTATACAAGTGTTAACTGACAAAACGTAGGATGGAAACAAACAAACAAAAAACACAATACGTGCCAGTGATCTCTCTCTGGCTTTACTTCGCAAACAAAGATTCAGGAAGGACACATCCCGCACTTTCTGCAAGCGCGCTGATGACTAAAAAGATAAACAAGTCCGGTTGCAAAAAGCAAAGCAGAAGGTCTCTTTGGGTGATGTTTTTGGGTTGTGATTCTTTCTGCGTTGTCGTTTCTCTTCAAGATTTGTTCGGAGTGTGTTCTCAAATAAGGCTGCAGCATTGTGGATAGTGCGTCTCCATGCCTCCCGATGTGAGGCCAGGGCGGACCATTGTTGGTGATCAATTTGGCCGAGCTTGAGATGTTCTTTCAGGGAGTCTTTGTATCACTTTTTTGGAGCGCCCCTCTTACGCTGACCCGTGGCGAGTTCACCGTAGAGTAGTATTTTTGGGAGGCGATGGTCCTCCATCCTAGAAACGTGCCCTGCCCAGCGCAGCTGCGTTCTCAATATCATGGCCTCAGTACTGGTGATCTCTGCTTGCTCAAGGACAGCAACATTCGTCACATAGTCAGTCCAGTGTATATTTAGGATTATGCGTAGACAGCGCTGATGAAAGCGCTCGAGGAGTCGTAAGTGGTGGCGATAGGTGACCCATGTTTCAGATCCATAAAGGAGGATAGACAGTACAATGGCTCTATACACACTGATTTTTGTGCTTTGCCTCAGGTGTTTATTGCTCCAGACTCTTTTGTGAAGTTTTCCAAATGCACTATATGCCTTTGCTAATCTGTGATCGATCTTTGTCAATCTTGGCATCTGAGGAGATTATGCTTCCCAGGTAGGTGAACTGCTGAACGGACTTGAGCACAGATTTGCCAACGGCAATGTGGGGATGGTGGTGTTCATCCTCTGGTGCAGGCTGGTAAAGAACTTCTGTTTTCTTCAGGTTGACTTCCAGCCCAAACAGCTCTGCAGCTGTTGCAAAGCAGGATGTTAGGCGCTGCAGAGCTGCTTCTGTGTGGGCAACAAGGGCAGCAGCATCGGCGAAGAGCAGCTCACGGACTAGATGGTTTAGGATCTTAGTGTGAGCCCTCAGACGGCTTAAGTTAAACAGGCTACAATCAGTAGGGTAACGTATATAGATGCCGTCGTCTTCTTCAAGCTCTGCCATAGCCCTTTGGAGCATCATGCTAAAGAAGATTGTAAATAAAGTTGGTGCAAGAACACAACCTTGCTTCACTCCATTAGTTATTAGAAAGGGCTCTGAAAGAGCATCGCCATATCTGACTTGACCACGCTGGCCCTCGTGTAGCAAGATAATCATTTTAAGGAATTTGGGGGGACATCCTAGTCTTTCCAGGATCTGCCACAGACCTTTTCTACTTACAGTGTCGAAGGCTTTGGTGAGGTCGAGAAATGTTACATAGAGACCCTTGTTCTGCTCACTACATTTTTCTTGCAGTTGTCTAAGGGCAAATGCCATGTCTGTAGTACTCCTATTGGCTCTGAAGCCACATTGGCTTTCAGGGAGAAGTTCTTCTGCAATAGCAGGAACTAATCTGTTCAGGAGTATCCTTGCAAGGATTTTTCCAGCAATAGAGAGCAGTGTTATGCCTCGATAGTTTGAGCAATCAGATTTTGCTCCTTTTTTCTTGTACAGGGTGATGATGACTGCATCTCGGAGATCTGATGGCAGTTCCCCTTTTTCCCAGCAATTCACAAGGAATTCATGGAATTTTTCGTGGAGTGCATGACCTCCGTGTTTCCAAACTTCAGGTGGGATTCCATCAATCCCAGCTGCCTTGCCGTTTTTCATCTGCTGTATGGCCTTAAGGGTCTCTTCCAAAGTGGGAGCTATGTCCAATTCATTTTTCATCGGTTTTTGTATCATATGTTGGATAGCTGAGGCTTGGACTACTCGGTTGGTGCTAAAGAGACTTTGAAAATGTTCAGCCCATCGATTCAGGATGGAGGCTTTATCAGTAATTAATGTTTGACCATCTGTACTGTATAAGGAGCTTTGGACCTGATAAGTAGGTCCAAACACTGCTTTAAGAGCTTCATAAAATCCTCTATGATCACCCAGATGTGCACAGGGTTGTGTCTTTTCTGCTATATTGATCCACCACTTGTTCTACATGTCTTGGAGTTTTTGTTGTAGTTTACCACATGTGAGGCGGAAAGCTGCTTTTCTTACATGGCAGGTTGGCTGGGCAAGGTATGCCTGGTGAGCAGTTCTCTTCTTTGCCAACAGCTCCTGGATCTCTTGGTTGTTTTCATCAAACCAGTCTTGATTTTTCTTGTGGGAGAACCCGAGGGATTCTTCCGCAGGCTGGAGGATACTGTTTTTGATATGTTGCCAAAGCACTGTAGGAGAAGGATCTGTAGGATGGTCTTCAAGTTTCGTTTCTAGATTTGCCTGGAAGTTGTCTCTCATGTTAGCTTGTTGAAGATTGTTGACTTGGAGTCTCTTCTTTAAGATGCCACCCCTCTTAGGTTTGAACTTAAGATGAAGATTTAGTTTACATCTGACGAGGCGATGATCTGTCTGGCATTCTGCACTGGGCATCACTCGGGTATGACGGACATCACGAATGTCTCTGATGGACTAGAACATAGTCAATAAGGTGCCAATGTTTGGATCAGGGATGCATCCAGGTTGTCTTCAAGCTATCTTTCTGCTGAAAGATTGTATCTGTAATAGTCAGCTGTTGTTCTGCACAGAACTCTAGCAGGAGGCATCCGTTATCATTGCAATTTCCAACACCATGCTTGCCTAAGACACCTTTCCAGGCTTCGGAGTTCTTTCCTACTCTGGCATTGAAGTCACCAAGGATAATAATTTTATCTTCTACAGGGACTTTTTGTATGAGTTGGCATAGGTCTGTGTAGAATTTGTCTTTCTCTACAGGGTCGGCTTGCATAATTGGGGCATATATACTAAAGAGAACAACATGTGGGAGGCGTAAGGAAATAATGCGATCGGAGTGTCCTGTTGGCAAGGTTTCGAGTTTGGAGGCAATGGAGTTTTTAATCATAAAGCCTACTCCTGAAAGATGTTTTTCGGTTTTGGGTTTGCCAGACCAGTAAACTGTGTAGCCGGCGCCATGTTCTTTAAGGCTGCCTTCCTCATGGAAGCGAACGTCACTAAGAGCAGTGATGTCAATATTAAGCCGTGATAGTTCATGGGCTATTAGGGCAGAACAACATTCAGGCCATCCACTATCTTCAGAGTCTTGCATGGTTCTGATGTTCCAGCATGCAAGTGTCAGTTTATTTACACCTTTGGAGGCCGGTGTGTGCCTTTGTTTCTTTGCCTTGGTTTGACCGCATCAGAAGATTCCCGTTGGCCGCGGCTAGCCAACCAGGTAGTTGGGGATGAGCTTTCGTTAGGCCACCTTTTCTAGGCCCCTCTCCATATGGAGCAAGCAGTGCTCTCCTTAAAAAAGGCTGCTTGGTCGTTCAGGATGCTGCCAAACAAGACTGTCATCTCCCGGGTCAGCCTCGAGCGACCAATGTCCTGAACCGCCTGCATGCAGGGTTGGGGTTGCGGCTTCCAGTGCATCCTTACACCTGCCGTTTCGTCCCTCGTCTATCGCTACAGGGCTTTTTTGGAACTGGATTTGTCCTTCGAGCCTGTGCAATGGATTTTTCTGGTGGAGCGCAGCGTGCACAGAACTGGCCTCACCCTTTAAACCAAAGGTTCATCTGCTGGCCTTGCAAGCATGGACGGTAGCAGCGAGGTCCTCGGGCCGTAGGTTTGATTAGAGTTTCCTTCTCTTAGATGGTTGACCTTACAGGGTTGGACGAGCACCATCTGCCCGTGTTTGGGATTAGAGTTTTCCTTCTCCTAGGATGGTTGCCACAAGGCTAGAGAGCCCATCCTGCCCTTTGACGCTCTTTGTCAGACCCTTCGGTTTTGACCTGTCTGGCATGGGAGACCCTACCAGTGGCTATTGGTAGGTGCCAGTGATAGGGCATGGGTTTTAAGAACCTGGGTAATGACAGGGCCTGATTGTATAAGGTTGCCTGGCAGTGTCTTCATAAAACAGTAAAAATAATTCCCATAATAATAGTGGAATGAACAGACTCTCTTAAAAAGAAGGATTTTAAATTTCCACCAAACCAAGTCTCTCCTTCCATTCCTGTGTATATGTCCTCGCCTGAGTGTCCTTTTGTGTGTGTGCCAAAATCTGTAGTGTATAATTAGATTTCTGTCCAGCTCAACAAGACACTGACAAGCACAGAGATCACACTTGTCAACAAGCAAACTCTGACAGATATGATAGATAAAGCATTTCATATTTGGCAAAAGTGATATTGTAAATCAAACATTCTGAACTTTGTTTCATTCAGTGCCTGGTTTTCAAAGGTCACACACCAGAAGTAGATTAAATCTGATATGGCGCGTCATCAAAGCTCTACCTTGCTGTGCTTTTAATTGTTCTGGATTGAGTTGTTTTAGATTCTGACATGGATGTTAACCATACTTAAGGAGCAGAAAGTGAAAATAATCACATGATGCAGACAAGTGGAAAATACTCAGCCTGAAGCATTGGTAACTCAATATGGCTCACTTCTCAGTAAAAAGTATACGATTCTTCTGCCAGCTGAGGAAATGTTCCTGGATATACAGCCTATAAATGTAATATAACTTCTTTATATAAGAAAATGTAACACTTGAGAAATGGCCACAGGCCCCTCCAAATTCCTCAAAAATGTGGGGTGGGAAGACTAGGAGTGGAATTTTGTCCACTTCTGGTTCTTTTTTTGGGGGGAGGGGGTTTGCCTTTTTCAGGGTCTGACAGAGCCCAGAACAGGTGCTGAGACTGAAGAACCCATCAGGCACCAGGCCCATACACACAGCAGAATTATAGTGCTGTTATTCCACTTTAGCTGCCATGGTTCAATCCTACAGAAACCTGGGTTTTGTAGCTTGCTGAGGCACTGGAGTGCTCTGGCTGAGAATTCTAAACACCGCTCCCTAAACTTCCAATTCAAGATTCCATAAAACTGATTGCCCTTTCTTCCAGACATGCTGGACCATCACCTCTATCATTCCAAATAGGCACAGCAGTTGTGGATGGTGGAACTCACACTCTAATATATCCAGAAGGTGCATGGTAGAGATGTTGGGTTAAGAGACAGAAGTAATCTCATCAAACTTGCCTGCATTAGTCCACTAGCTATACACCAAGTCCTGCATTACCCACAATCACACAGAATCATAGACACAGAATCATAGTCCAAATCCCCACTCGGTGAAGGAACTCTAGCTAGAATATCCCCAGTAAATAACTATCCATATTCTTTTGGAAGACATCCAGAGAAAGACCCCACCACCTCTATTGGTCATTGGTTCCATTGCCAAACTGTTCTGACCATCAAGAAGTTCCTTTTAGTGAACCTAATACAGATGTCAACTAACTAAATTTTGTTCCATCAGCTTTACTTTTCACAGTATAGCTTTAAAACACTTCAAATGCATTTTCCATCTGTGATTTGCTTAATGTGAATATTATATGTCAAGAGTGCACTGAGTGACAGGCATTTAGAAGAATTTGTATTCATTATATTACTTTGCATCACCGGTTCCCATCAAGATGATTTTTTAAAAAAAACAGATAAAGGAAGTAGAATATTTAAACAGGATTTTTAAAATTAAAAAAATCAAGGGTTATTTCTAATTACATGCACAATTGCTAATCCATCTGTTTAGCCCATGCTGCAAATTTCTGTGGTTACACAGGCTTGAATAACAATTAAAAATTAAAATATCCTAAGAAGCCAACTGAATGTCTCAGGAGTATCTCAGAGATCGTAGAAAACATGATATAAAAATACAGGGTTTCCCCCTCCCTTCTGTGAAAACAAAATTAACCCGCTTATATATACCCTGTTGCACATGTCTGTTACAGCTAGTTGCTAAACTGAGCAACCTGTTAGTAGAGTCGACTGGAAGAATCAATGGGAAAATGGTAAGTCAACACTTACATGAATCCCACTGATTAAATGGTTTTTCTCCCACAAGAAGGCTTAGGCCACAAAGTTCAGATATCAAGTGCTTGATATACTCGCCAACTATCCTGGTATGGCAGGGGCAGTCCTGATTTAATTCTCTGTCATCCCACTTTTCACCTGTCTTTAAAATGTTCCAGTTTCTCTCCCCTCCTCCGTTTCACCCTTTTCCTTCAACTCACTTCAACTGTTGCAAACCGAGTTGAAAATGCAAAAGTAGTTGGCACTCATTTAACTTAGCAGGGGAGGGAAAGGAAGCGGAGAAGAGAGAGTGGGTGGAGTCTTACTTTTCCCAGTAGACTCAGGCAAAAGGAAAAAATTCAAACCTCTATTAGCTTGTGTGTTCTTCTTCTTCAAAACTAACTTTTGCAATTTTGACCATACTCGGATGTTGCTTAGCCACACATGTCCTGGTTTTCATCTATGAAATGTTGGAGAGTACGTATGCATACATGATGCATCTAAGCAGTATTAGTCAGAGCTCAAAAAAGTCATTTTTTTGTAGTTACTGTCTCTGTCAGTAGGGATTTATAGGAACTGTATTCCAAAAAAAAAACAACAACCCTACTATCTATACTACCATTGATATAGTTAGTAAAACACAAACAAGTGAGCAACAACAACAACAACAGGACCCATGAAATATGAATTCCTCTGCTTGGTTTGGAATTGGGTCTGGTGTCAGTGGCCCTAAATATATACAGTGTTGCAAGTGACGTGTCTATTCCTGTAAGGAGGCACATCTTGTCACTGGCTTAAAACAACGTCCAGAAAACTGTTGGTGTAATACACCTGTGTAACCTCCCATAGATATGTCAATGTACACTGTACATTGGGACCCCACTGTGCAATGGATATATTCAGTTCAAGGTTGCATTAAGTGGTGTTCCAGAAGAGTAACCATTACACAAGCACCCTAAAACCTACTGTCAGAGCAACTTAATCAATGGAATTTACCTATGTGTCACCATTCAACAATTCAAGCATTGAGACTACTTTCGGTGGAACTAACCAACAGCAGAAATTCAGAGCAACTGCTAAAGAAAGACAAAGAAGAAAGTACAAAAGCAGGCTTAATTCTGAACATTAAGAAAACAAAAACAGTGACCACAGAGGAATTACATCAATTCAAAATAAACAACAAGGAAACTGAAATAGTGAAAGGCTTCCCATTTCTTGGATCAATCATAGACCAGAGTGCAGATTGCAGCCATGAAATCAGAAAAAGACTAGTACTGGGTAGAGCAGCTATGAAAGAACTAGACAAGATCATAAAATGCAAAGATATAACACTGAGCACTAAGGTCAGGATCGTTCATGCCATTGTCTTTACCATCACCATGTATGGATGTGAGAGATGGACAGTGAAGAAAGCTGAGAGAAATTTGGGGCCCGTCTATGTGGTAAAAAAAATATGAACGCCGTTCGGAAGATCGCTCTTCTGTACACATGACCGTTTGGATTCATACGTGTCATTCAGAAAGGGGGCTAGCGAATTCCCCGTAAACTACATGGATTCGGCGTTTGGAAGGAGTAGCAGATCTCGGCATAAAATCTGTACAGCCGTTCGAATGGCTGGTGGTCTGTACGCCCCGTTCGCACACATACAAACAGGCAGTGAAATCTGATTGGCTGGCCGAGTAGAGGGGGTGGGGCTAGCAAGGAGGGGAATTGGGAGCACCTGCCATGTTGTATTCCCGGCTAAGCGAGAGTTCGGTAAGTCCATGAATTTTATATATATTTATTTTTATTTTACATTGTAAATAGTGAAAACCAAATGTCCGCAAAGCAGGTACCTTTTTATTTTTTTTAAAAAAAAAAAAGCGATGGGAGATTTAAAACTGCCACTTGGCTTGCTTGCTCCAGCCAGCTGGGGAAGGGGGGTCATATGGAGTTTAGGGGGGGTAAAAAATCGTGTAGGCAGATCGTATGCATATGAATGACTGCCTATTCATATTTTTACACACACCCCAAACGGATTTTTTTTTAATCGTATAGACAGACCCTTGAAATGTGGTGTTGGAGAAGAGTGCTGAGAAACCTGTGGAAGGCCAAAGAGATAAACAAATGGGTCGCAGAACAGATCACACCAGAGCTCTCACTAGAAGCCAAGATGACTAAATTGAGGATGCCATATTTGAGTCACATCATAAGAAGACATGGCTCACTGGAAAAGTCAATAATGGAGGGGAAAAGGAAGAAAGGAAGGCCACACATTAGATGGATAGACTCAATCAGAGAGGACACAGGCCTGAACCTAAAAGACGTGAGCAGGGCAGTAGAAGACAGGGGATGTTGAGGATGTCTCATTCATGGAGTCACCATGAGTAGAAGTTGACTGGAAGGCAATTAAAAACAACAAACCAACAGGATTCCGGTCATGCAGTTGCACATTTTAGATAGTATGTAACTATTTGTCAGTGCTTTAGTTGTACCACTTTCTTCACCAGGATTGCATAAACAACCATCGTACACCCTCATCCCTTTCACAATGAGGCAATAACCAGGCACTGCCATGCCCTGCCCCTCAGAGGACTCTGAAAATGAATCTTAAAGTTGGGATAGCATGCCTGAGCTAGAGCAGAGTGACCAGCAGCCACCACATGCTGAGGAACAGAGTGTCCAACAAGTCTCTGAGGGACAGAGCACCCAGCAGGATCACTCATCTGAGCAACAGAATATCCCACAGCCATAAACCCCAGAGGAACAGAATACGGACTTACCCAGCTTTACTCAGCATCAACAAGAAAAAGAATCTCTCTAACAAACAGGAAGGTTAAATAGGAACCAGGAAGCAATCAGATGACACCTGTGAGACTCAGCTGGACCATAAATCACTAGCACCTCCTTCTGAAGAGCATGGCTGACAACCCACCTGCTTGGGTGTAAGACACCCTGGAGTCTGACTCTTGACTGACTGCCCGTGATCTTGAACCTTGTCTTTGACTTTCTGACCTTGTCTTTGGACTTCCCTGTTGGACTGCTGATTTAGCTTGTTGTCTCTCCCTGTATGATTCTTAGGACTGGATTTTGTTTACTCTTTGTGCCTGGCTCCTAGACTGACTTTGCATACTGGTAAGCTGACTAAAACCCAACTACTGTATTCCCTTCAAACTGTGGAAGCTGATTTATTGGGGTCTCTGCAGCCTGCCTGAGAAATTCAGAACAGGCACATTTTCAGATACACAGTAAGGTGCCCACTTGGTATTCAGCAGAAAGATGGTGTGGTGCAATGATATGAATGTAGATTCATACTACACAAGCACGATATAGAAACTCATAGTATATCTCTAAACACAGCGCGCAAGGTGAACCATTTTTGAGTAACGTGTGGAGTAGAGGACTGATCCATGGATTTGAGCTGGTCTTGGAAAATCTATGTCAAAGCAACTTAGGGAGGCAGAAGGAGGGTGGGAACTAACCCCACAATTGCACTGTGTTTCAAAAGTGCTTGGAGGGATTTCTTGTGCATATTTTTTGTAATACATACATTGTTGTATGCAGTTCTCCCCATACTCTGAAATGCACACTGAGCCTCAGAAACATACACCTATCCAAGGAAATATGAATTTCATTCTGCTGGCAGTTTGTGAAAGTATTACATGAGTGTTTCTGAACAGAAAAGAAACCTCTTGAAAACTCATTTCTCACCCCTCCCTCCTACTACTGATTACTGCTGGGTTGTCAGAAACTGGCCAACACAGAGAAGGTGGTTTATGGCAGAAGGAAGAGGAGAGAAAAGTAAGCCAGGCCTCTGCCTGCTGGCTGAGCCAGAGGGAACAAGCAAATTCAAAGAGCCAAGGCATGGAAAAGTAAGATAGAGGGGGAGAGAAGGGCAAGGGAGAAAGAAAACCCATACATATGGCAGATACGGAACATGAACATTCTATATATTTATCACTGAAGCACATACTACAAATGAAGCATTTGAGCAACAAGGTCTTTGAGTGGGGGGGGGATAGGTTTTGCAAAGATAAATTGTGCAGCAAGGTGACTGGAGACATAAGCCGAAACCCTTTGAGCTGCCAAGGAAAACGGCATTATCTCAGCACAACAGCCAGTATGGGGTGCTTTCCTCCAAACATACACAGTCTAGAGCAAAGAGGGGAAGGAAGGCAGCCTGAACAGAGGACTTCCAAATCCATATAAAAGAGACCTTGTCTTGGGGGAGGGAGCTGGAAATAGCGGGATTTTGTACATGTATATAAGTTGAGCAGAAGACCCCCAGTCAAGAACATTTCAAGAGGCAATGTTACATCAAAGAGTGCTGGGGAAGTTATTGCAAAGGGGGTGAGACAGAATTCCAGGGTTTTAGGAACTGGACAACTTATGGCAAATATTAGCCTAAGAGCTGCCTCTAAGCCTATCATGCTTGATACATCACCAACAGGATTCTTAAGGTTTCCATCTTGAAAATCTGTAGCAATTTCTAATGTTTACTGCCTAGATGAGAGATTACTTCAATGTCAGTACCTGTCTCAAAAGAGATACTAGGACCGTGAGCAGCAAAATGTCTCAAGATATGAAACCTCTTTGACATAGTTGGGATGAAAGCACAAATATGCAGGCAGTTCACATGTAAAATTTTCACAAAAAGGTCTCTACACTGTGGACATGGGAAGAAAGAACCAGAGAGGTCTGATCTCTCCTTCCAACCCCTCTCTAGGATGTGGACAGTGTGGTCAGGACAACAGACTGCATGGCCCTTTGGAATATTTGAAATGGATCCTGCAATGAGCATCATCCAAAATCAGATTGTCTCAGAAAACAAACCAGATTAACATGGTTTGTTATTGTTGTTGTTGCTGTTGTTGCTGTTGCAAACTAATGGTGGCATGAGAGGGCCATTTTAGCCTTTAGAGAGCTAGCAAATATTTATAAATCAAATACATGGCATGGGAATCCACTTCTGAACAACAAATTAGCTTTGTCAATAGTTGGACGAAGGTTGACCCTGCTCACTCACAGTCCAACAGATCAACCAAAAAGAAAAGTTGAGCCATTAATTTAGTTTACATATTTAGAGCCCAGCTTTCCACCATGCTATATTCAAACATACCCATTGGTTTTGCAATTTTTTGACCACTGCGTAGCCACTCAGAATCTCACTGGGTTACTTTGCTGATTCCCTCCAAGTTAAAATCATTTTTAAAAAAACACTCCTGTATACCTTGGGCTCCTCTGTCAGTGATGCAGTGCTAAATGATTAAGTTCAGAAGCTTATCATGAGTGTCCTAATAACCTAAGGAGAAGCTATAGTCACAATTTCCTGACTTTTATATCATTTATACTCAAAGAAGTTATCAACTTAGTCAAAACCACCACCACCACAGAATACAGACATGCAAAATAAACTGACCACCTATGAAATCCCCCAAACCCAAAACACTTAGAGAAGACACTTAACACTACAAAGGTACAAAATATTTCAAATGTGGCATAGAAGCTGAGTAAATGAAAACCAGGCTGTTAACACACACAAAAAAGGGGGGAAGCCAAAGGGTTTGGTGGGTGAAGGCACTGTAAGCCTAGTGGAACAAAAAGCTGGCTGGGTGCTTTTGGAACCTCCTTGTAGACTCATGGGGAGGGGCAGTTATGGCTAGCAGGCTACTGTACACTTACACAAACAGCAATGAGATGCATCTTTGCATTGTCTTAAAAGGTCAGACATCTCATGGGACTGGGAGTTGTGCATGCACAAAGTCCCACCTGGAGCCGGGCCCTTATGCTTTTACATATTCCTCTGCATTTCTCCTCTCTCTTCCATGGAATGACACAGGTAGGAGAACGACACCATTATAAAGGCATACATGAGAATTTCTAAAAATTGCTTATGAAACAAATAAATTGTCATTAAAAGTATTTTAATTGAATGCTTAATGACATGAGAAATTCCATTTAGGTTCATCACAAAGCATAAGACTAGCCATGATCACTTGAACAAATATCTCTAAAGGGGTACGGGAAGAAACATTAAAACTTTTTTTAACTGAGTCCAAAATAAGCGTGTGGTGTGGTGTGTGTCTATAGCGAGAGAAGCACAATAATGATTTTAAAACCCTATATTTCCTAAATTATTGACTCTTTTAAAACTAAACAAGATACTAAACATTAGCTAACAGTTTCGTTTCAGTTTGCTTTTTTTATACATTAACAATACAGTGGGCTCCTCAGTATCCACCTCGGCTTGCCACCTCCCCCATGAATACAAAAATCCATGGATGCCAAAATCCAATTATATACAATGACGTAGTAAAATGGCATCCCTTACATAAAATGGTGAACAGAAAGATTTGTTTTTTAGATTCCGCCCCCCCCCTCCAAATACAGTTGTTCCTCCTTATCTTCGGATTTAAGTATTCATGGCTTGAAAATATTCTTTAAAAAAATAATAATCCAAAAATCAAACCTTGATTTTGCCATCTTATATAAGGGACACCATTTTGCTATGCCATCCATTTAATGGGACTTGAGTATTTATGGATTTTGGTATCCACGGGGTGGGGGGGTACTGGAACCAAAGCCCAGCGAATATGAAGGGACAACTGTATTTTCGAGCAGTGGTTGGTTGAATCCATGGATGCAGAAATTGTGAATATGGAGAGCCAACTGTTTTCACAAATTTCTTCATATTCAACATTGAAGTAATTTGAAATAAAAGAAACTGAAATATGGGATGAACTGAAAAAGATATTTCTCCAACTAGACCCAGAGCATGAGGTCTGTCATTCTCAAAAATCTGGTTTTCATCCCTGTGTAGCCACATTACTGCTAAATTAGGGTTCGTGTTTCTCCCTACCCCATCTCCTCATCTTAAAAAGGCAAGAAGGTAAAACTGTATGACAAGCAGAACCAACATGGTCATCTCAAAAAAAGCTGTACCTCCTGGATTTGACTGATGTAAACAGAGTAGAATTTCATTTCAGTTTTTGAAAAATCAGGAGAATGGGAAACTGACAAATTTCCCTATCCTCAGTCGATTCAAATACTACTACTACCATCACTACCACCACCACCACCTCCTCCTCCGCCTAGATGAAGACTTTGCAAGCTTAAATCAATATAATGGCCTAAATGTTACTATAATAATTGCAATCTTTTTAACTGCTCAAATTGGGGAATTTTAATTGAGCAGCATCTGACATTCAAGGCCAATTCAGAATGTTCTTTTTAAGTCAGTGAAGAAACTACAAAGCACGGCTGTGTGTTTATGTGTGCATGGACGCGTGCCGGGGTGGGGGGCGGATTTGAAGAACAACAAACTAGACAAACTAGACCTGTCAATGCTGGTACAAATGCTAGAATCGTGCCAGGTTAAACAGACCTTCACAAACTGGGAGTCTCAAATGTAAAACAGGAATGAACCATTTAAATAAAAAAAATTTATTCACAAAAGGAATGAACCAATGTTTGGTGTGAATTTTATTTAGGTTAGCTGAGAGTTAAGTGTGATTCTTCTTCGTGGTCTCTGTGAATGCACACAATGGGTTAATCCTGCGCCTGCGCAGAGCATTTTGGAAACTTCTAGCACCTCATTTAGAACTTTTGGGCGGTAGGACCGCCCCCATCACCCAGGTATATAAGCCCATCCCTCTCACCAAATACTCAGTTCCTTTTTTTCCACCATCTGGAAAGCACTGAAGGAACTTCTTCTAGCCTCACTGTTCTCATTTTTCTTCGTTTTGCTGGATTTTAAAATCATTTTTGCTGACTTTGGACCGGACTTCGACTACTCTTTAGCCTGTTCCCTACGGATTTGGATTCTTGAATCACTTGGATTGTTTTCGCTGGATCCATCTCCCTCATCGGATTCGACTCTCAGCACTCCTTCCAGCCTAGTGTGGAAGGTACTGTGATTTACCCGCTCCAAAATGTCTGGGCTTGGTTTCTTCAAGCACTGCTCCCAAAGCTCTGCTAAAATGATGAAATCCGATGGTCATTCCAAATGTCTCTTTTGTCTCGGGGAGAATCATGATGTGCGGTCATGCAAGAATTGCAAGGCCTTCACCCCACAGGCCAGGAAAAATCGAGACAAAAGGCTCAAGGCTTTACTGTACAAGAAAGCCCTTTCAGCTTCAGCTTCAGGGAAACCCTTGGGTTCGGAATCCGTACCTAAATCTCCAGAGGGCCCTTCTAAGAAAAGTTCTGCCTCAGTACCAGTCAAAGCTTCCTCTAAATCTGTTCCAATGTCAACTCGAACCGGGACAATGGTACCGGTTGGTCTCGTACCAATGTCCCGGGACTTCTTTGGGAGCAGCACTATCAGTACCAGTGGCGTCAATATGGAAGCCTCCTCGGAAAGAGGTACCAAAGAAGGCCAAGGCCACAGGGGGGAAAGAATCTCCGAAAACAGGCCGATCTTGGGAGCAGAAAAAAGCCAAACAACATAACCCTGAGACAAAAAGGTCCAAGGGTGAAATGGAAACAGGTTCCCCGGTATCACCACCAGCAAAAAGAAAACTGGCGATACCGTCCCCAAGACGACATCAAGATGAAGAGTCCACCTATACCGTGGCTCGAACAGATGACGAATCGTCCCTCAGTGTGAGGATCTTCAATCAGGGTCTCGCGTTTAAGATTGTCTCTGGACATTGGTTCCGCAGCGCAACAGCATGGTCAGTCCCAATCATGGTCGGCATCTCCACTAATCTCGATATGGTCTCACTCGGTTTCTCGGTCTCGCTCGGGTTCCAGACATCAATCCCGGTCCTGACATTGGTCTCAGTCCCGATTGGAAAAGCAACAGAGAGCCAGTTCTGGGTCCTGGTCAGTTTCGGTGCAATGGTCCCAGTCCCCACTAACGCAAAAAGCACAGATTCCACCCTGTCAGACTCCAACACCTCACTGGACCCTGACACCATCACCTCGCCGAACTCCAACCCCGAATGTGGGGAAGACACCTTCTCCGAAACTGAGACCACCTTCTAAGTCCCCGCTACCGAGATTCCAGGAGTAGTCTGGCTCGTCGGTGTGTAAGCCTCACAGGCACAGGTCATGCTCAGCCTCTCGATCATGGTCTCCAAGAACTCACACACACCACTCCGGGTGGCCATCATCTAATTCCCAGGACACAGGCAAAGAGTCATGTGGTACGAAGACGAGTGGTGGGACTGTTTGATCAGTACTGGTACGAGGCACCGCATCCAAGAAGTTTCTACACTGATCGGTACTACTAGGGCCCTGACTACTGGTACAGACACTTCGACGAACCCTCGTCAGTTCCATACATGGGACAGTACCATTATGATCGCTCTCCTCGGTACCATAAGGAGGAGTGGGATAGATGAGGTCACCCTCATTCTCCAGTGAAGCGCCACCGACAGCACAAGCACAGTTGTCTAATGGTGGTAGAATCTCCTCAGAGGCCTAAGTCTCTGCAGAAAAGCATCCTGATACATCCTCTCTCCAAATCTCCAGTGAGAAGAACGCCCTTTCCAAAGCCCTCTAGTCCCAAGAAATTGCCATCCCCGGTACCGGCAGCACAGCCTCAATATACGGTACCATTGACTCAGGTACCATCAGACAATGAGTCCGAGGACACTACATCACCTAAGCTGTCTCCCCAATGGAAAGCTGAAGAGCCAGGGTCTCCAACAGATGATGTTCGTTCTTTTTTCAGAGATGGTAAATAGGATGGCGGCGTCCCTGGGCTTAACTAGATCCACACCAGATGTGCAAGTAGATGACGCCCTGTTCCATGACCTTCAGAGGCAGGCCCTTCCCCTGCTGTACATTCCCTTCTCAACATTTCTAACACAAATAGCCAGAACAACTTGGATTGCCCCTTCATCAGTGCCTCCAACATCTAAGGAACTTGAACATCTCTACAGAGTATCTGAAGATGCAGTTCCGTGGCTGGGTGCACACCCCAAGCCAAACTCCATCATAGTTGACACAGCTCAGATGCGCACTTCTCACAAGGTTCACTCATCACCTACTGAGCATGAGGGCAAAAAGTTGGATGCTATGGGCAAGAAGTTCTAATCCTCAGCATGCTTACTGATGAAAGTAGCCAACTACATCACCTGCATGGAGGCCTACCAGAAACACCTCTGGGACACTGTATCACCCTTCTTGGATGCAGTCCTGTAACAAGACTTAGAACTTGTTCCAAAACACAAGGAACAATGGTATCACACTCTCTGACTTTCAAAGGCAAACAGCGAAGCATGTAACCAACTGCATGGGGAAGATCCCGGCTAGTGCTATTGCTGTCCACAGGCATGCCTGACTTCATTCATCTGGTCTCTCGTCCACTGCTAGGTTTGTGATCAAAGATCTCCCTTTTGATGAGATTGGCTTGTTTCATTCAGAAACAGACACGAAGCTAGAACACACTCACAAGATGCGCACTACAGCAAGGCACTTCGGCATCCCCACCCCTAGCCCAGCCACACACTCACGTTTCTACATGAAGCGGCTTCCACCCTCCTTTCACGTGAGGTTCAGTCCAGTGGCTTCTCGCTCTCAGCAATACACTCAACAATATGCTCCACACCAAAGAAGATTCCAGGCCCCCATCATGCATAAGTCTCAGTTCCAGAAAAAGCCTGATCCATCCAAACAGAAGGCCTGACTACCTCTCCCTACGTCCTGGGCCTACAGCCCCTTCCCCTGTGGAAGGACCTCTTGCAGCATATCATCATTGATGCACAATTACCACAGACACATGGGTCCTCAGCATCATCAGAAATTCTATAGAGTTCGACAGTCTCCCCCCTATGGTGTCACTAAAGCCTACCCCCCCTTGTGTTCATCTCAAGTCATTATTGAGGAAAGGAGCTGTGGAGGAGCTGCACCCAGACCAAAGAGGAGAATCCTTCTTCTCCCGCTACTTCCTCATCAGCAAAAAGGATGTGGGCTTACGACCTATTTTGAACCTTTGATAGGTGAACTGCTTTGTCACCCCCGAGTGTTTCAAAGTGGTCACCCTCTCTTCTATCCTGCCTTTCCTCCACTCGGGAGATTGGTTCTTCTCCCAGAAGATCGTTTCAGTACCTTGCAGTGCATGGTGTCCTACTACACCGCACGAAGGAGAGTGACAGCACATTTTGTTCAGACTCTCCTGGGCCACATGGCCTTTACTACGGCGGTGACACCCTTTGCCAGAGTGCGAATGCAACCCCTGCAAATGTGGTTCCTCTAGTCCTTCGATCCACTGCACAACAACCCCACAAAATGTCTGTCGATTCCACAACCAATCCTCAGACCACTGACTTGGTGGTCTCTCCCTCACAACGTAAGCTGCGGTTTGCCATTCAAGATTCCACATCCCTCCAGATCCCTAACCACAGACGCATCTACGACAGGATGGGGAGCTCACTTCCACGGCCTGACCATCCACGGCCGTTGGTCTACAATGGAGATGGAGCTTCACATCAACGTACCGGAGCTCCTGGCAGTGGTCAAGGCGTCGAAAACCATTGAATCCTGCCTTCAGGGCAAGGCAGTCCAAGTAGTATCAGACAACACCACTATGGTCTTCTACATCAACAAACAGGGAGGAAACAGATCCACGACCCTTCTGGACCTGTAAACCCAAATATGGGATTGGTGTATAACCAGGGACATATTCCTGAAGGCCATCCACTTTGTGGCAGACCAGAACGACATCGCAGACTCACTGAGCAGGGCAAGGGGCAGTTGCCATGAATGGTCCCTAGCCCAAGAGGTCCTCTCAACCATCTTTGCGGACTGAGGTCAACCGTCAGTGGACCTCTTTGTGCCTCCGCAAAATGCAAAATGCAAACTATAGTGCTCATGGGAATGGTCATCCCACAGGAATCTGGGATGCATTCCTGTTCAATTGGACAGGGGCCCTGCTGTACGCTTTCCCCCCATTCCCATTTCTATCCAGAGTTGTGGCCAAGCTTAAGAGAGACTGATTGAACTGTATACTGATAACACCCTGGTGGCCCAGACAACCCTGGTTCACCCCACTTCTCCTCCTCTCCAAGCACTGATTCCACCACCTTCCCTTGAGGTAGGACCTGCTGTCAATCCAGAATTCTCACGTTTTCCACCCGGACTTGGAGACATGGCTAATAGGCCTCTAGATGGAATTTCGGACTCTGCACGCTCTATACTCCAGGCAGCTCAGCGCCCCTCCACACTGAAACCATACAGCTATAAATGGTAAAAATTCTGTGATTATCTTGCCCAAAAGGGGCCTCACCAGCAGCTGCATTGACACCACTCCTGCTCGACTTCCTCACTTCCCTATCTCTGAAGGGCCTTTCCTTTTCATCCCTACGAACCTATCTAGCAGCCATCTCCTCTAACTTTCAGAGTTTGGGTAGAGGCTCTTGTTTTACTAACCCTCTGGTCAGGCGTTTCCTCCAAGAATTCACACCCACCGGTGGCTGGCCCAGTCACTTCTTGGGACCTACAGCTGGTCCTCAGAGAGATATTCCGTTCCTCCTTTGAACCTATAGATACGGTGGACTTCCACCTTCTATTCTTCAAGACGGCCTTTCTGGTCACCATCATGTCAGCCAGAAGAGCCAGTGAACTTTATGCCCTCAGTCCTGATGCGCCTTATACTCAGTTCCATAGGAACAAGGTGGTCCTTTGGCTGAACGTGGCATTCCTGCCCAAGGTAATCTGCAACTTGCACCTCAACCAGGACATTGTACTCCTGTCTTTCAAGGCAACACCCTCTCAGGCCGCGGTGCCCGCATGCCATCCCCTGGACATGCGTGAGTTATTGGAGATCTATATCAATCGGACTAAGGCATTTAGATGCACAAACAAGCTTTTTGTTTGTTATGCTGGCCGCAAGAAGGGCTCTCCCATCTCATCACAACGCTTCTCAAAGTGACCTCGACAATAAAGATTGCATACAAAGCTGCAGGTACACCTCTGCCCTCTTCCATTCAAAGCCACTTGACTAGAGCGGCCGCTACCTCAGCGGCATTCCTGAACCATGTGCCACTGCCAGACATTTGCAGGGTGGCCACATGGGCGGCGGCGCTCACCTTTGTTAAGAACTACAAACTGGACTCTGCCATTAGGGATGGCGCAGCCCTTGCACAAGTGGTCACTGCATACACATCTTCAGATGGCTGAGTTATATAATAACTTACCTCTGCTACAAAATAATATTTTTAAACTAGCATACTGTGTGGTGTTTTTATTGGTCTGGAGATTCCCACCATCCTTTCTCCCGAGCTTGTTAATCTACCCATTGTGTGCATTCACAGAGACCACGAAGAAGAAGAACGGGTTACTTACTGTAACTATAGTTCTTTGAGTGGTCTTCTGTGAATTTACACAAACCTGCCCTCCTACCCTCTGGTGTCCTACCTCTCACCTTTTTCTTTAACACGGCTAAAAGGAACTGAGCACTTGGTGAGAGGGATGGGCTTAGCTACACCAGGGGTGAGGGGGGCGGTCCTTCTGCCCAAAAGTTCTAAATGAGAGGTGCTAGAAGTTTCTGAAATACTCTGTGCAGGCACAGGATTAACCCATTGTTTGAACTCACAGAAGACCACTCGAAGAACTATAGTTACGGTAAGTAACCCATTCTTCTCCCTACCTCTTCACAGAAAGATGTGAGATTCAAACAAGTTTTATGTCTTTAAAGCAATGCTTTGTTTACTGAAATCTGTCATCTTTCCAATCTTATACTTCTATCTTAAATGTACATACATTCAAAACTTCTCAGATCTTGCTAGATAGTAGCATTTCAATCTACAAGTGTGACACACAATGACTGAATAATTTAGAACTGGAAGTGACCTCATGCCCAGTACCAGTTTTGGCTTATCTGGAGGTCTTCTGAGGGGTCTTCAAGGTTGGGGGAGTTGGCTTTGTTTTGTAGTGATTTGGGGGTGGGAGGGTTCTGCAAAATAATAATAATAATAATAATAATAATAATAATAGGGGTCTTCTGGGGCTGCTCTTTGGAGCCCTAATGCCTCATTAGCCAACCAGCTGCACCTTTCCTGCTCTTGGGCTAAAGCCTCCCTGCTTCAGATTTGTAATCAAGATTTCCAGAGAGGGATGCCAATAGCTTTTCCCAGCTATCCTCTAGCTAGATTGGTCTCCTGGAAATACTAATGGGAAAAAAAAAACAGTTGGGAAAAGTGGCTGGGGAAGTCTAAGGCATTGTGGACTGCAGAGACAGTGGTAACCGCTGGCTTTCATGTCAATGCATGGTGAATCCATTCCAGGTTTTGGGCCAAACTTTAATGGTGCTATTCAAGGCGCTGAAACTCTTTTGGAGACAGAATTAATCTCTTTGGTGCATTCCTCCAAAGTACAGGTTGCAAACTTGACTGGATTCATCACTCAACTAACATGGGAGCCATTAGCTGCTAGGGATGTTAACATTCAACTATTTCATATTTGCAAGTGAGGATAACTGATTTCCACATTTTTCTCCCTGCTGTGCAGAAAATGAATGTTTCTGTGCAGTTCTGGCCTGGTATTTCCAAATCCCAAAACACTTCCGGAAATGATTGTGCCAAATTTTGGGGGGATTTACGCAATAAAACCTGCTTCCAGGCACACAAATTATTATTATTATTTGTGCAAGTTGCCTGTTTTCTACACAATAACAGCAATCTTGCACAACAAAAATATTGGGACAAAAAATAGCCATCTTGCACAACAAAACCATGTGCCTATTATTATTTTGCGTGTACAAGATTCCTACATTTTGCACAAGATTTTTTGGCCTAAAGAGTTTCATTTTTCAAGATTCCGTGGAGGGGGGGGGGGTTGCATAGAAAATGGCACTCTTCCACCAAAACCACATGTGGTTGTCTGGATAAAATGTTTTATTGTACAAAACCTCTCAATTCTCATGCAAAAACCCGTGTGTGTTTCTGTGCAAAATAATTTCCCAGGATGTGTGAATATTTGGCAAGAACTGTACAATATTTGTGGCACCGTATTATTCTTCCAAACCCACTTTCCAGCCAGGAAACAAATAAAGGTGAATATTGCTTACATGCCTACCAGCTGCCACTGAGCCAAAGGTGTGTTGTTCACCCTTCCGCACCCTGGAGATCTCAAGGGACCAGGCACAGACAAAACAGCAACCAGAGAAGGATGATGTGGTGATACACAATACAAATACAATTGGCTTTCTGTCAAGTCTTTATGAAAACTAAACTTGGGTTCAATAAACTTATATATCATTTTTTAATTATTTATTATTTATTATTTATTATTTATTTCTTAAAATTTATTTATTTATTTATTTATACCCCCGCTCTTCAGCCTCAAGGCTATCAGAGCAGTTTACAAATATCACAAATGTAAATGTGAATAAACCCAGAAGGTTTCAGGTTGATAGAAGTCCACCACACTTTTGTTTCTTTAAAAAAAAAATGTATAGAAATGTTGTCTGTACTGTCAAATGCTATGTCTTAAGGCTATTAAGGCTCATAGGATTTTGAGTTGATGTTTGCATAATATGCTGCCCCTAGTTTGATTCATGTATAAGACTTAATCATTATTTCAGATATACCGTATTATTTCTGTGGCAGCAACAAATCCAACCTTGTCCCCTTCTAGAAAAATATTTGAATAGCTAGGTAACTGCAGAATCTAATTTACATTTCTATCTGTGCCTTCCAAACTGACCATAAAATTCACCAGGCTACACAAAGCTACTGACTGGTCAGTTTGACTGTCCCTCTCTGGGACCTACCCAGCCATCACAGTTGTAAAAGAGATTTCCTTTTTATTTATCTGGTAGCCATGGGATGTAATGAAATCAAATCAGTCTTTATGTAACTGAGGGTGCATCTACACTGTAGACATAATGCAGTCTGACATCATTTTAACTGCCATGGCTCCATTCTAAAGAATCCTAGGATTTGTAGTTTTGTGAGGCACCAGCCTCTTTGGCAGAGAAAGCTAAAGACCTTGTAAAACTACAAATCCTAGGATTCCACAGGACAGAGCTACAGCAACTTAAAGTGGTATCAAACTGCATTATTTTTACAGTGCTGATGTACCTGGCCTGAATTTCTATAACCTCACCTACTTCTTCTCCCCTTCCTTATTTCGTAACAGGTTGCAAGATGGCTCTCTTCCTGCACTGAAATCCATGCAATTATTTCATGCATTTGTCCTAATTTATAAATGTATTTCTGCATTTACATATTTTTCACAACTTTGTCCCACTGGTAAAGTGTAGAGTCAGCCCTCCACATTTGCCTGTATAAATTTTGCGGGTTTGCTTATGTGCAGATTATTTGCTGCCCGTGCCACCTCCACTGCTGCCCTATGCCATTTTAATAGGGACTGCAAGCCAAGAGAGAGGGGGAAAGGGAGAGGGGCAGTGAGAGAGAGACTCTGAACACATGGCGAGACTTGTAAGCCCTCAACAGAAATGGCATAGGAAGGCAGCAGAAAAAGGGGCAAGCCCTGCCAGTTGCCTGCTTCTGCCTTGCAAAGGAACCCTGCTGCCTCGAAGATATATGCAGTGTGTTGAATCTGCATAATCATTTCATGTATTAAATATGGTTTCAGATCTCCTAGAGATATTTGTAGTTTTTCCACTTTTGCAGGGGTCCTGTGCCCCTAACCCCAGTGAATGAGGAGGGACAACTGTATTTCTGCACTTTCCCCCCCCAATCATGCACAATGCAGCCATTTGCATTTTAAAATATGCACAAAACAGTATGCCTCAGAAACTTGCAGATGTTCAAAGTGAGGTGTATATTTTCTACTAATAAGTTTCACAAGGCGCAAACTGGTTACTTTTGTCAGAACTGTTAAGTCCAAGGAGAATTGGTTCCATTCCTGGGAAGAGGCAACTTTGGCTAAACTATGCCAGGGTGCAGAGGGTACTTTTAACTTGAAAGCTGCTTTGACTAGCTATTTCTGCAGATTTAAGAGAGTTACCTAACAGGGTGCTATTTTTAAAAGCAAGTGACTATTGCTTAAAATCTCACTGCTTGGTTCTTTAATGAATATACTGAATTGATAACTGGAGTTTATTCATTTGGCGATACCTTGCCTCAGATTTACTAATGTGACAGACTGCTCAACAGAAACACAATAACCTAATTAAATAGTGGACAGCAGACTTTGTCAAAAGGATTGGGCATCCATCTCAATATATATAAATACATATTCACTTGTGTGAAGGCTAAGAAATAATTTTAACAGACAAGAGCGGTAAGAGTACTGACTCAGGAATAGATAGTGTGTTGTTGTTTTCCTGGCTTATCCTACCTTAGAGGACTGGAGACACACTTTGTTGTTGTTTGCTGTTTGTGTGCCTTATGTTTCCAACTTATGGCAGCCGTAATATTTCCTTGGCAGAATTAATTCAGAAGGGGGTTGTCCTTGCTTTTCCTCTCAGGCTGAGAGAGTATGACTAGCCCAAGGTCACTCAGTTTTTTTTATGGTTGAGTGGAGATTCAAACCCTGGTTAACAGAGTTGTATAGAATCATAGAGTTGGAAGAGACCTCAAGAGCCATCCAGTCCAATCCCTTGCATGAATACACAATCAAATAATTCATGACAGATGGCCATCCAGCCTCTCTTTAAAAACCTCTAAAGAAGGAGACTCCACCACACTCCAAGGCAACGCATTTCACTGTCAAACAGCTTTTACCTTCAGGAAGTTCTTTTAGGTGAGAGTTTAGGTGGAAACTCTTTTCCTGTAGTTTGAACCCATTGCTCCGTGTCCTAGTTTCTGGAGCAGAAGAAAATAAGCTTCCTCCATCCTCAGTATGACATACCTTCAATTTCAACATGACTATCATGTCACCTCTTAACCTTCTCTTCTCCAGGTTAAACATACCCAGCTTCCTAAGTTGCTCCTCATAGGGTATGGCTTCCAGACCTCCCACCATTTTGGTCGCCCTGCCCTGCACACATTCCAGTTTGTCAATATTCTTCTTGAGTTGTGGTGCCCAGAACTGGGCACAGTGAGGTCTGACCAAAGCAGAATAGAGTAGACCAACCCTCAAACCATGCATATACTGTATATTCCGGCATATAAAACAACTGGGCATATAAGATGTCCCCCCCCCCCAATTTCCAACCAAAAATCTAGGGTTAGACATATATTCGCCATATAAGACCACCCCCCAATTTGGCTGGCTGGCTGGTTGGCTGCCTGGGGGAGCCTTGCCAGCTGATCCTCTTTGTTTCCCAACTCACGAGGATCTCCTCGTGAGTTGAAAAAGTGAACAGGATCAGCTGGAAGGGCTCTCCCAGCCAGCCAGTTAGCTGTAACATTGCCCCTCTCTTCAACCTTCCGGTCAAACTTGACTCGAAGATGGAGGAAAGGGGCGAAAATGCCCAGTTTGCCTCAGCAGCCCCCTTCCCTCCATCTTGGCTCTTCCGAAGGGGACCAAGGCGGAGGAAGCAGGGGTGGCCGCGGCAAACCTCTAGGTTCGCCCCTTTCCCCCACCTTCAAGGAAAGTGTGGAAAAGGGGTGAAAATGCCCCGTTTGGCTCCGCGGCCCCGTTTCCTCTGTCTGGGCTCCCCAGACAGAGGAAACAGGGCCGCAGAGCCAAACAGGGCATTTTCGCCCCTTCTCCCCACCTTCCTTGAAGGTGGGGAGAGGGGGCGAATCTAGCTGTTTGGCTTGGTGGCCACACTTCCCCAGCCTTGGCCCCCTTCCGAAGGGAGCCCAGACGGAGGAAACGGGGCCACGGAGCCAAACGGGGCATTTTCGCCCCTTCTCCCCACCAGGGCAAACCTAGTGGTTTGCCTCAGCCGCTGAACACAGAGGTGATCGAGCAGTGGCCGCGGCAAGCCGCAACATTCACCCCCCTCCTCTGTCTTCCATTGCTCCCCAAAGGGGGAGAAGGCAGAGGAGGGGGGGAGAATGAACTGCTAAACACTTTGCTTAACCCCCCCTGCCCCATCTCCTGACTCTTCGCTCCATTTTTGAAGGTTGCAAAGAGGCAGGAGATAGGTCGGTGGGCAAAGCAAAAGTATATCGGCGTATAAGACGACCCTCAATTTTGGAGGTTTTTTTTGAGTGCTCAAAAATCGTCTTATACGCCGGAATATACGGTACATCAGTTTTTATTAGTGCCATCAAAAATCACAATGGGAAGTTATCATCACCTAAACGTCTATGCACATTCCCATTATTCTTTTCCTGCATCTGCCAAGACCGATAGCCCAAAGCATGGCTTCCCAAGTAGACAGTTCCAAATACCCAGTTCCAAAGTTATCTAGGTTTTTGAAGCAGCCTTTACCAACCTTGTACCTTCCAGATGTGTTGGACTATATAACTCCCAGAATCTCCAGCAGCATCTGCTCAACACAGTTATGGTAGTGGGGCACCTTTGCAACCACCCCATCCTAAGGAATGTTGAGATTTCTACTTAGTGCTGTAGTGCAGAGAAAAGGACTAGATCTCTCTAAAATTCTAGGTACCTCAGTACACTACAAATCCCAGGATTCCCCTGGGCCATGACAGTTACACTTGGATCAAAATGGCAGTTAAAGTGCCATCAAATGCCTATAATTGTACAATGTGAATAAATTCCAGCACAAAAGAGTCCAGAATTTCAATCTCCTAGCTAAATGGAGTCTTCACCAATTTGGTGCCTTCCATATGTGCTGGACTTTGCTGTCCTATAATGTAATATTATATTGAAAATAGAGAACCTTTGAAATTAAAGATATTCCTCAGTTAACTGAGTCAATGTGTTCCTGGCCATTACTTCTTTAACAGAAAATGTGGTACCTGAGGCAGAAATAGTATAAAAAGAGAGAGAAATAGGTTCTTACACCACACACAAAACTAATGTGTGCCATGTGAAGTGAAACAAGCATGTCAGGTAAGCATGAGCATGTCCAGAAGAGGGCAGCCAAAGTAATGTTAGGTCTGGAAGCTGTGCCCTATGAGGAGAGGCTTAGGGAGCTGGGTATGTTTAGCATGGAGAAGAGAAGGTTAATAGATGATATGATAGCCATGTTTAAATATTTGAAGGGATGTCATACTAAGGATGGAGTAAGCTTGTTTTCTGTTGCTCCAGAGACTAGGACATGGAGCAATGGGTTCAAACTACTGGAAAAAATATTCCACCTAAACATTAGGAAGCACTTCCTGACAGTAAGAGTTCTTTGGAAGGGAAATACACTGCTTAAGAGTGTGATGGAGTCTCCTTTGGAGGTTTTTAAACAGAGGCCAGATGGTAATCTGCTGGACATGCTTTGATTGTGTCTAGATGGCCCTTGTGGTCTCTTCCAACTCTAGAATTCTATGAGGTAAGCTTTATATAGGTAAACAAAACGTTTTGAACAAACTTTATTGTACTGTTTATTGGAAACATGCTGCTGCTACCCAGTACAGAAAGTCTCTATTTCTCCAGCCCTCCATCACTATTCTCTAAATGCCAATGCTGCTAAAAAACAACAACATTTCAGCTAAAAAGAGGATGAGGAAGAAAAAGTGGGCTACACTGCTGTAAAAAGACTTTGTAAAAAGGAGCTTATTTTTCAAAGGCTTTGTTAACTGAGGTATATCTGTATTCACTCCTGCATGTGAGAATAAAATAAGTTTATAAGCTTTATATCCATGTAAGTGATGAACCAGTTAAAGTTAGAAAGGCACACCTTATCTTCAGATCTCTCCCACCCTCTTACACACACACACACACACACACACACACACAGAGGTGGGGGATTGTCAGAGTGTCCAGGACACTCAAATATACAAAATGTATGCATCACCTTGTGACACCCTGCTACACACCTACTGTATATCAATTTATCCTGTTTCAGTTCAATTTGATCTCCATTTTTATCACTTTTGTTTTCTCTTTATCCATTTATTTATTACAAAAGTATTTCTATGTTGCTTTCGGGGGAGAGGGGGAAAACAGAAAAGGAAAAGGAAAGCAATGGCAGCAATATTCATGTGACCAGCAGCTGCAACAAAAATCCAATTTAATTCATAAATTCTGGACCATGGCATTTTGACCTGTCTTCTGAAGGCAGAGGGAGAGATGGCATTAGTCAGTAGCTGTCCTCACCTCCATTTTGTCTATACTGAATTTCAGTTTATGAGATTCCCATCCCACTCATTACTGACTCCAGACAACTGGTAATTTGTCTGCAATAATGCTAACTTTAAAACGCATTGAGGTATCTCTATCATATGGGAATACAATGGTGTTGGTTCTTGCATTGTGCCTGCGTGCATCCGTTGTAATTTTTCTTTTCTTTTTTAAAGATTGTAATGGTTTGAATTAAAATTCATTGCTTCCTCCCACAGCACCAAAAAAGAGTAATAAATCAAGACAACAAATTACCACTATGCTTTGCTGTGAAATTAACACCCATGTATGGGAAATAAAACAGAAAATTTATAGCCTCAATCAATCTTCTTTAATGTATATAACTCCATCATCTGTTTTATTTACCTTCTTCCACTATTCCCTGTCCCCAAACTAAACCTTTTCTAGAAAATGCTTTGGTTGAAAGGTAATGGCCTGGATCTCATTCCAACACTGGTGCATTAAAGGAACTATTAAAGAATTCAAAGTCTGGTGAGTTATGCACTATGCATGAAGGTGGGTCATGTTGCCCCCAAGGCTATTTGGGGGAGCATATACAGAGAAGCTGAAGATTTTTTATACATGGCTTGGGACAAAAATAAAGGGTGTTGAATGGACACAAGTGAATGTAGCCACCGCAAGCTTTTCCATAACATCTCTTGTCTAGCAATGCAGGATCTGTGAGGAAATCGTTTTTTTAAAAAAAGTAGTGTGGTCCATAAGAAAATAAAATAAAATCAGACATGGGATATTTTATTAGGACCTCTACAGTGTTACAAAGGTGATGTGTACATGGCACAAACTCACACCATTTATACAACACTTCTGTAATTTTAATGGTCCTTATTGTTATCTCTGACTTCTGAATCTCTCTCTCTCTCTCTCTCTCTCTCTCTCTCTCGATCCAACCATCCATCCTGCCCTTCTCCTAAAACTGAGGTTCACTGATTACTAAACCCATCTCCCCCATTAAAGACAATTCTTCAACAACCTGTTAAAAGCTAAATACCTGTTTAAACAAACCAAACTAGAATACCTGTTTAAACAAACCATACAGCTGAAAGGGAGCTCAGGGGCCACTAAGTTCAACCCCCTGCTCAGTGGAGGATCTCAATCTAAAGCATCCCAGCAAGGAGGACTTTCAAAGACATTTAAAGAAGGAGACTCCACCACCTCTCTTAGGCAACTGGCTTTGCTGCATTTTTAAGTGCCAGTAGAAAGAAACCAAAGAGGGGACCAACCTAGCTTCCACTAGGAGGGAGTTCCACAGCCTGGAAGAAGCCACCAAGATGGCCCTCTCATGAGTCTTCAACAAATGTGACCATAATATTGACAGGACAAGAGAAAGTACAAAGAAGCCTATGTTGTATCTGCCTACCATGCAGCTTTTCAAGACAGAGGCCATGGTGTCTGTGTGTGTCTGTGTGTGTGTGTGCCAACTGCAATTCAGAAAGTAATTCAGATATCAAAAACATGGTTGAAAACGTATGGTTTCCAAGCCAGATTTTTATCAGCTAAGCAAAGCCCCTTGCCCATTAGCAAACCTGCCCACTTTTTCTCTCTTTCTCCTTCTCTGGAGGTTTTTAAACAGAGGCTGGATGGCCATCTGTTGGGAATGATTTGGTTGTGTATTCCTGCATGAAAGGGGGTTGGACTGGATGGCCCTTGAGGTCTGTTCCAACTCTATGATTGTACGATTCTTTTATATCATTTTTAATCCCCAAATTATGAAGAAACGTGCAACATTTGCAAAGTTCTTATTAAACATATATTTAAAAAATAAATAAACTAAATCCTCATCTATGTCCATTTGAGAATATGCAGGCATTCTTACTGTCAATGAATACCAGCTGCTTTAGGCTGTATTTCAGAGGCAGGAACTGGCAAAACCACCTCTGAGGATTCCTTGCCTAAGAAAATCCTATGAAATTTATGGGGTCACCATAAGTCAGCAGCTGACTTGAAGACACATACAGACACACAGGCATACTTCACTTTAAGGTGCTTCATTTTAGAGTGCTTTGCTAAAACGACACTTTTCAAATATACCTGCCCCCCCCGCCATATGTGTGTGGGGGTATGTTGCCACTTCATATACTTCAAAACGTAGGTAATAGCAAATCCTATACAATCACATTGAAGGTCCTAGGAAATGCCAAGAGAGACTGTACTTTTTGGACAATGGATAACTGAAACTGCAGATACTGGCCCTGCACATGTGGGTGTGGGTGTGCACATGTGTGTGTTACCTGTACAGTACAGTCCCATTTTGGTACCCACACTCAATCAGTTTACAGCATTTATGAACTTCATGTCTTAATTTTGCATTCTTGCAAAATAATTTTCTTACTTTTGCATCTTTTTTTAGGCCTAGCACTATAGCACACATAATAAAGGATAAATATGTTTTTAGGCTTTTATATGCATTGGGAAAATGAAAAAAGGCTGTGTTTCACTTTAAAGTGACATTTGCTTTACAGCAGTGGTCTGGAACCTAACCCACCATATTGGAGCGGTATGCCTATAGATGATTTGGCTGTGCAAGATTTAAGCCATAGCTGACAGATTATCATCTTGCCTTCCAAAAAGAAATCCTCCAAACAGGAAATCCCACAACCTCTTTAGCCAGCATGTTCTAGATCTGTTGTTTGCACATGTATCCATGTCTATACATTCCCCTTGCTACAGATGATCTTGTACCACATTCATTCCCAAGAAACTTCCCCCATGAAAACATAATCTATTTCCCTTGCATAATAAGTGTATTTGAAGCACATTCCCTCCCATGCTTCCCTATTCTCAGTTTCTGTTCAGTGAAATTGTTCACTTTCACTGCTTTACAATAAAGGTATATCATAAAACACACATTTGATATGCAAGGAGTGTCAGGGATGATGGGAGTTATAGCTCTTCACCTCTGGCTTCAAACTCACCACCTTGTTATGCAGCAGAGCTGACCAGCTTAGATCAGTGGTTAATGCTTTCCTCCAAAGCAGCAGAGTTTCAGAGAATAGGCTGAAGATCCTGACAAACTCTCCAAGCCTTCTCACTCTTCTCCAGGTGTCTCCAAAACGTCTCCAGGATTCACTCAGGCAACTCAGTAGTTTTATATAAAACCTACTTTATTCTTCTATATAAAAATACTATATGGTCAACAAATCACAATCTCTACACACTACTCCACAATATCTCCAAACTACTCCACCTCTACTCAACAACAATACATTGGCAAACATTGCAATTTTATAGCCATTGTTTATCACCACCCACTAGTGAGTTTCCACCCAGTGGGTGTGTACTTCCATTCTGATTGGTCCACGTAGTTCCTCCCATACTTAAGACCAACCCATGTATTTCAACATTTCACCTTGTACACTTAATGATTCTCAGGTGTTTCCATTCTGCATTCAGTACCTCTGTCCTTGGCTCTCAGGACTTCTAGATTACATTAACAGTTTCATCTGTGTAGCTTCATAATTGCTCTTGCTTAGTCATTGTGACTTTCACATACATATTTTATTTCTTTCACTGTATGTCCCATGTTGCATTTTCCTTAACAAGGAGAACGCCTAACCATGGCAAAACAAGGTAAGTTATTCAATGACCTAAATATCAAGCAAGGCTATTCAAATTAAATTAAAAGATTGTTTGCATCTAGAGTAAAGGGTAAAGTGTAGGTTTTTGAACAAAGTGTTGGGAAAAATCCAGAATTCTTTCTCCCCACTTGTTTGCTATTAGAGCAAATAAGTGACAGACAGAGTAGGGTCTCCTGCATGCCTTCCTATTATCCTATCCTTAATGAGCACAGTTGTAAACATTACACAACCAAACTGTAAGTAGTGTGACCTAGGTTTATTTGCCTCCTGGTATTAGATCTTTTATTACTCGTTGTTTTTTGCCTTGAAAGCTACAGGCTGCTTCTGCATCTTGCTTCGCAAGAATGCCTTCCGTCTCACTTAAATGGTGAGTGAAGATGAATTTCTTTCTTATCCAAAACCTATTCATTAATTAGTTAGGATGTAGTCTCCAATGCATATGTAGATTTAAAGCCATTAGTAAAGCTTAAGTTGTTTTTTAACAAGAAGTTGCCTGCCTCTTTGTTCTTGTGGCTGGGTCAAAGCACTGTACTATTGAGTCCATGCTCCTGCTCTACTACAATAAAATTAATTCCTGACAGTTTTAACTTTTAAGAAGTTCCCAAAAAGGGGTGACACCCTGGGACCTCAAATCTGAGCACACAAATATATAGTTCCTTGTTCATTTCCTATTTATTTAATTGATTAATTAATTTAGATCCCACCTTTCTCCCAGCATAGGATTCAAGGTGACTTACAAGAAGTTAAAATAAAGTGCAGCTAAAAAGACCACAAAAACTATTAGTGCAAAAGGTTTTTCAAATGGGACAACAGTTAAATTAAAACACAACATTAAAACATTTAAAACACGTTTAAACCATAATAAAAATACAAGCACAACACACCTCATTAAAAGCTCCTTCTGCTCCAACAAGTTGAGAAGCAAAGGCTTGCCTAAATGGGGAAAAAAAGTCTTTTCCTGCTGGCAGAAAAAGACCAGAGAGAAGGCCAAGCAAACCTCCTGTGTGAGGTGTGTTCTACAACCTGAAAGCAGCCACTGAGAAGGCTCTCCGCTTTTATTTTATATGTAAAGGCATTAGCAAAAAACAGAGCATTAGTCACTCAACTGTGTGCAGTGAGAGCTTTAAGGTTCTATTCCTGGATGAAACTTCTGTGTCACAACATACCCATTAAACAGAAATAATCTAACTAACACTACTTTTTGTTGTGTGCCTTCCAGTTGTTTCCAACGTATGGTAACCCTGTTGTGAACGTATCACAGAACTCTGGCAAAATTAATTACTTTTACCACCACAACAAGCCAATATCTGGCCAATAAGCCCAGAAATACAAAGGCAACATAAACTACAACTCACAATGTCAGAAATACCCTCTTGAACTCTTTATGTGCTTCAAGGACAATCCCCAATTTCTATATTAATGGACAGCTAATGAAGATCTCCCCAGTTTAGTAAATCTTACTGGTCCACTTATGAATTCAGCAAAACTGAATTGCTAAATACACACACAATGAAGAGGGCCTTAACAGTGGTTAAAGTACATTAGCATCAAGTGCATTTCCAACAACAGCCCTCAGTAAACCATGCTTTAAAAAAAAAGAAAGGTGGCATCAATAATGTGAGCTCCCAGATCTGTCCCAGATTTTTCGTCCCTTAATTTCCCTAAACAATAAGAACCTTCTTTCTTAACCAGTTTTTGCTGTCTACAATAGCAAACCCTGGTTACAATGAGAAGCTGATTAGCCTGAATCACAGTATCCTCAGGTGCTCATGCATAACCATGACTGAAACCAGCAATGAATTTGTGCTAGAGAGAATGGTGGAGAATGGTAGCTCCAATGTCAGGGGAGCAGTGAATCCACTCCACATTTTGGTACAAAGTATAAAGAAGCTATTCAGTAGGATGACTTCTATGCCCAAAGTAAGCTAAGAAACTTGGACAGCTCCTTTGAAGGCTGACCTAAAACCTGGATCACCTTTACCATCCGACTAAGGGTGAGCTAAGGGGCACACAATTGAGTCACCAAGTGCTATCTTCCCAAAGCTGCCCTACCATTCACCAGCCACGTTTTGAGAGGAACACACATCATGAGCTCACCAGACACATTATTTAGCAAAGGGCTATGGAAAACATTAGTACATGGGCAAAACCAAACCAAAACAGCCAACAGCAAGTGATATGCATACTGATTACATATTATATGTATACATATGTATACATATCACTTGCTTATAACACATGGAATAAAAGATATCACTTTACCTGTTTTGGTATTAATGATGAAAAAGTTCTGTGGGTTTCCACTTGTAATCCTGTAAGTCAGCTTTTCATTAGTGCTGGAATCAGGATCTTGAGCCTGTATCTGAATGACTGATACATCCTTAGGGGAGTTTTCCATAACAGATGGGTAATAAATAGGTTCAGAAGTCAATGGGGCATTGTCATTCACATCTTCAACCTCAACATAGACCTCAATGGTTGTGTAAAGTGGAACGACACCACGATCCGTTGCATACACAGTTAGCCAGTACGACTGGGTTGTCTCTCGATCTAGGATATCTGCTGTATATATAACACCTGCAGGAAGAAATGGGGAAAGAAGGAAGATTGGGGGTTACTAAAACATCATGATAGAAATTTCAAGCACAGAATTGCAAAGTAAAAGACTTAGATAAAATGTTTTGAAGCTTTTGTTTGAACTCAGGAACGTGAACCCAGAGACTGGGCTAGTATTTTCAAACACACACTGTGAAATGTGAGCCTTCCTCATCAGAACATTTCTTGATTAAAACTAAGAAAAGTCATGCTGGATCAAACTGAGGTCTTATTTAATCCTAAATTCTGTTCACACAATGGTTCAGTTGCCTATGGGGAGCCCACACAATGGTTCAGTTGCCTGTGGGGAGCCCACACAATGGTTCAGTTGCCTGTGGGGAGCCCACACAATGGTTCAGTTGCCTGTGGGGAGCCCACACAATGGTTCAGTTGCCTGTGGGGAGCCCACCCTTATTCACATCTCCCCCCACAACTAATACACAAAAGCATACTCCCTGTGACAGTGGATAATATGCACTCTTCCTCTCAGACTCCTCCACCCACTGATCTTCTCCCATTCATCATATTCTTGGACCACTCCTCACTCTTCTACCACTCTGTCTTAACAGCAGCTTCTACAACCCCACCAGCTAGACTAACTCTGTTATTTCCCAGGATCTCCCTTATTCAAGTTTAAAAAAATTGATTCTCCCAGCTCCCTTATTGACCTTCTATTTCTCCAGTATATTTACAAAGATCTGATGTCAAGGACAAGCAACTTGGTGTCATTAAGATGTCAAGGGCAAGCAACTTGGGGGCACAGAGGGAACCTCTGAAGGCTAGATGCAGGAATGTGTATGCATCATCAAAAAGCAAGCCAACAAATTCCTGCCAGATTGAGGTGTGTGTTCATATTTATGTCAGAGACGGGGGAGTGTGTGAGAGAGAGAGGGGGGAGGGAGGAAGAGGGAGAGAGAGAGGCATGTGGGAGTTGTTGCATCTGTGTGCATGTGAGAAAGGGAAGTGTATGTTTGCATATCTCTGTAAGAGAGGGGAAGGGTCATGTGTGTGCTTTTGCATCTCTGTATATAAATGAAGGTTTCTGATTTGTGTAGGGGTGAGTGTGTGTCTTTGTGTGTCTGTTTTGATAAGATATCTGTAATGGTTCTTTCAATTTTCTTTAAAGTTAATAGTGGTGCTTGCAATCTTTTTAGAATAGTTTTTGTTGCTGTTCTTGTTGTTGCTGGATAGTGCACACATACACAAACATACAGAGCCAATCAAAATATTAAATAATATGGCCTGGCCATAAAAGATGTAATCCTATATTTCCTGGCATTACACTGCATCACTAAAACTGTGCAAAATTTGTTGCGACAAAATCTCCCTTAAATTCATGGCCGAAAGTTGGTCACCCTACTGGCACCAGCAGTTTCCTAAACTATGTACATCCCATGTACACACTGTGAAATGTGTCAGCGTGCAACATCATTTACAATCATCAACACACTAGGTTAAGAGAAAAGCTCTGTTCGAGCATTCACTGAATGGGAAAAGGTGGAAGGAGGCAGATTCCACCCCATCCCTCAAGCACACTTTGGGTTTGTCTGAACAGTGAAAATAATCTGGATGCAAACGGAAGGCGATCTGTTCATATGGACATTCACAAAAATATGTGTCATTCATAACGGGGATAGCAAAATCAACCGCAAAGTCCATGTGTGTACCGGCAGGGGCTTTGTCCCGATTTTTTTAAAAAAAACTCCGTATGACATGCAAATGTGCAATTGTTTGGACACTCGCATTCATGCAGATAGGAACAGGCAGCGTAATCTGATTGGGTGGACAAGCATGGGGGTGGGGCTAGCAAACAGGGAAAGTACCTGCTGCTGTCATGTTGGATTTTCAGCTAAGCGAGGGTCTGGTAAGTCAATCAAATGGCGATCTTGTACTCTTTTTTAAAAAAAAACATGAAATATCGCATGTGTGCACCACAGGAAACTATTTCATTTTTTAAATGGTGGTTGCAGATTTGAAATCACAAGTAAATCGCTCGCGGCCGCCATGTTGGCTAGGGCTCATGCGGAGTTTAGGGGGGCTGTTTTGACTGTGAAAAAAGGTTGCATTGTTCTGAATGCCTGCTTTTTCGGATGTATTTGTATTTCCCTCCCCACTCATATAGACAAGACCTTTGACTAAATGCCTGAAGGGAGATATTATATACATGGCTATACATGCAGAGGGTAAAGTCCACACAATAAGCACCCTGAAACTGAATTTTCAAAGAAATAGTTATATCAGCTTCTTTCAGTACAAAAAGAAGGAAAGGAGTCTTTTGCAACATGTAAAATTAAATAGGCCCTCCCTCCATCACAGCTGGCACTGCCCTGTCCTTGGAGGGATAGAAGAAGAGGTAGGCATGACTCTATCATGTCTGGGTCCAAAAGCAGATGAAAAGCCCTCCATCCATCTCAATTGCCACTGCCCTGGCCTTGGAGGGAAAGAAGAAGAGACGGCAACTGCTGGACTTAATCCTTTCCCACACTGCCATCCCCTTTTCCTTTGTGGCATGTCTTAAATTAGACTGTAAGCCTAAGGGCAAGGAACAGTTTTGCTGTTCTTTTACTTGTGAAGTGCCATGTACAGGCACAACATAAAAAAATAACAACATTTCAGCATAAACTTTTGTGAGAGCCAGTGGTTTGCGTGTTGGACCATGACTTTGGGAAACCGGGTTCAATTCCCCCACTCAGCCAGGAAATCCCACAGGGTGACCATAGACAAATCGCACTCTCATAGCCTCAGATGAAGTAATTGGCAAACCCCTTCTGATTAAATCTTGCCAAGAAAACCCCATGATATGTTCATGTCACCATAAGTTGGAAATGACTTGAAGGCAAACAACAACACATTTTAAGGGCTACAGCCCACTTCTCAAAAACTTATACTCTCTGGCTTCTCTTCGCAAACAAAGATTCAGGAAGGACTCATCCCGCGCTTTCTGCAAGCGCGCTGATGACTAAAAAGGCCAATCCAAGATAGACAAGTCCAACTGCAGAAAGCACAGCAGAAGGTTTCCTTGGGTGATGTTTCCGGGTTGTGATTCTTTCTGCGTTGCCGTTTCTCTTCAAGACTTATTCGGCATGAGTTCTCAAATAAGGCTGCAGCATTGTGGATAGTGTGTCTCCATGCCTCCCGATGTGAGGCCAGGGCGGACCATTGTTGGTGATCAAGCTTATACAGTACTGTAATAAACTGATTAGTTTTTCCTTGTTTTATCCTGAAACTAAATGTGTCCCCGACTTCATAAAGCTATTGAGAGAGATACTATCTCTTCATGGAGATATATTTCACATTAAGGAATTTTATAAAGTGTGAGGAGGACTTTGAATATTTCCCCCACTGTTCAGTCTTCAGTTCAATAAAAAGCCATTTTGGAATCATTCCTACCTGATACTGAACGTGAAGGTTTCATCACAGATTGACTTCTTTGAAAGTTGCACTGAGAATTTAAAATTTTATTTTTGCCGTGTGAACCAAATATTCCAAGTGTCACTTAAAGAGGCAAAAGTATCATGGTGATTACTGGGAGGTACAGATAACATTAAGCACACAGTGATAATCCATGCTAAGCTATGCTTCTAGAACAGGCAAGTTCACCTATATAATTTCAACATTTTCCTTCTTTTTGGTCATCCTAATCCATCATTAAAATTCTAGATGAAGTATTCTGAAAGATTTCGTCTGGAAGCAAATAATAGACAGCTATTAGGAAAGAAGCTGCAGGGCTAAATGGATGGAAACTTGGATTTAACTGCCAGTCCTAGTTAAAGAGTTTAACTACATCAATTTATCATTAATAGAAGAAAGATTTGTTTCTTGGGCAATTCTAATAGAGAATTTTTGATTATGCTATCCAGTGAAGACTTCTCTAAGATTGCCTGAAGTCCTATGTATGGTTTTACATAACCTAGCATGTGCTTTGTCCCACAAGGAGCTATTGGCAAGCATGGTAAGGACATGAATGTTACCATGGTCACACTTTCTTGTTAAAAATCCAAGGATCCTAACTCAGTGGTGAATTCTTTAAAAAAAAGAAAGTTATCCAATATCAGAAACTAAGAAGCCAATGAACTATAAGGCAAAGAACATTCAGTTTACAACAATACATGGGATCATCCATAAGACAATTCCAAAATCTATGTTGTGGTAAATGCCATTATTGTTGTTGTGTGCCTTCAAGTCATTTCCGACTTATGGCAACCCTATCATGGAACGCCCTTGGCAAGATTTTTCAAAGGGGGTTTGCCACTGCCCCCTTCTGAGGCTGAGAGAGTATGATTTGCCTATGGCCACCCACTGGGAAGGAACTGGCAAAACCAACTCTGAATATTTCGTGCCTAAGAAAACCCTATGAACTTCATAGGTTTACCATAAGTCGACAGGCACTTAAAGGCACATACATATACATCAGTATGGGAAATTAGCACCATCTTGGTCCTAGGGAATATGCAATAAAATACAGCCATATCAAGTCCATATTAAGTCCACACTTAAGTGGACTGCACCCTCTGCATTTCTGTACCATTGTGGTACTCATCTGGAATATGAGCTCTGTGTTCTAAATGCTCTTCTCTGTGACATATTGTGCTCTTTGCAAAGAACGGGAGACATATGTTGTGAATTTTTGATGGAAATGCCTTAGAAATCAGAACAGCATCTTGTGCTAAGCAACAGCTCTGATAAACTAAACTCTGTAGATACAAATAAATGAAAATAGAAACATGAATGCAAGATAAGGAAGAAGCAGAATTATCAAAGCAGCAACCAGTCATGAAAAATAAAAGTGGCAGAGGGAAGATTATGTTTGGCTTTGGAGCAAACAAAAAACTTCTGTATCTGATATTCATTAATACTGACAAGAGGAATATACAGAAAGTTTTGGCAGATAAGCATACCTTTATCATTAGAAGTAGGACTGAAATGTCTCCTTCAACTGGAGAGAAATAGGAGAAATTCAGTGAATTTTCAACATGGATGTGTGGGGGTGTTCTGTACACTGTTCATCTTCATTATGAAATAACATTATGGGGTGCATCCACACTGTGTAGTTATGGCAGTTTGACACTGCCATGGCTGCATGCTACAGAATACTGGGATTTGTAGTTTGACGAGGTACTTACAATTTTCTGCTAAAGAGATTTTGTGCTGAGGGGGACATTGCTATACTCAATATCTGTTTGCTGAAGAAACTACTGACTGTAGATGAATTTGTGGGGAGGGGTGCTTGAGCAGCAATATTTTAGAAAATAAAAATAAGACCTACTGTTTTAAGAAACTCAGGGAAACTCTCCTCTCTTTCTTCCTCTAATCACATTCAAAACTGATAATCTGAAAGAGACATCCTTCACTGGTTGGAAAGCATCACCATGCCTTTGGCCTGTATAATCTTTGAAGTGGTAAGTATGCTAAAAACAACAAGGTCCATTTATCTCTGATTAAAAATCCTATGCATAATTTCATGCAAATTCAAAACACCCTAAGGCTGTTGGTGGTGAGCCAATGCGGCTTTTACAGATGGAAAGGGGTGTGTAACAATGGTCTGCCTTCTGTCTCTTTTGAGCTTCTGCTTCACATTGGTTTAGCCAGGATTGAGGGTGCTACTAATATGTTGTTCCCACTCTCATCCTTATGAAAAAACAAACCAACACAAACACACACACACACAGAGGCTAAATCTAACAGCTTGTCAAGAAGGCAAAGAAACCAACTGGAGTAGACCCACTATATCAATTAATGGTAAATCAACACATTACCAACGACACCATAGATTAAATAGGCCAACTCTAGTTGGGAAAAGGAATTGGATGCAGATTGTCAGGGCTGAGAACGAGAAAGCCAGAACTCTGAGACAGAGCAAGATTCGACTGACTATGGATCATTGGGCCCATACTTAAAATGGTAGCAATGTGAATGTGGATTTTTAATAATATGGGATGTGACCATACACAGTTTTTAGCATCCATGGGGGGTTCCTGAACCAAACCCCTGCAGACACACAGGGCCCACCATATTTAACTAAATTTAATTGTTCTTCTTTTTTTGCCTTTGTTATTCCCAACGCAGAACTTTTCCCCATACCATCTCAAAACAGCATGCAGATTACATCACTTTGTCAGGCTCTGGGGCATGGGCAGCAGGGTCTGGGAGCAAAGATGCCAGGGCAGGGGCAGATAGGGAGATTGAGAACCAGAACCTAAGGGTCGGAGGCAAGGCAGGTCCAGAAGACAAGGGCCAGGTCAGGGGCACAAAAGAGTCCAAAGTCCAGGTAGGATCAAAAACAAGCCGAAGTCCAAAAACAAACCAAGGTCAAATATGTATCCGGAGTCCCGAGGGCCAAAGGCAGGTCCAGGAAGGGAGTGCCAGGTTAGGTACACAGGAGACAAGAGTCTAAAGAAGCCAGAATCCAAATTCAAGCCAAGGCCAAATGTGTACCAGCTATCCATGGGGCAGAGGTAGGTCCAAGAAGCAAGCAAAGGTCCAAACACAAGTAGGAGGTCAAGACATGGATCAAGAGCAAGGAGCAGCTACAGACCACACAGAAAACCATATTGCTGTGGCAAAGACTGAGGGGAGAATGCTGCTCTTAAATAGTACGTAGTTCCCCTGGCTGCTCCAGGTATGTCACATGAGTGCAGCCAGTTGTGCCTGACAACTTGGCCCTGGTTCTTCAAGACTTTGCACAACCAGGGCATAGTCCTGCACAGAGATGCAGAGCCAGCTTTAGCAGCCAGGGGCCCAGTCCTGAAGGGAGAGGCAGATCCTGACATACTTCCCCTGCTTTTTTCCCTGCATGCTCTTATAAAACCAATTTTGCCTGCAGAAAAAATATCTGGGTTACAAATGTTTGCACTGAGAATCATGTCTCTTTTCAGTTGGCCTAATAAAGGTATTATCCTCATAGGGAATCTGGAACTTCTCCTATGGTCAACACAGCTATCCCTGCATTTACATTGTTTGATGGCTCATGCCACGAGATGACTGCACATGGCCTCAGACATTCCTTGTTCAAACCCTGGTAGCTCCTGACAGTGAGCCATTTCATAGGCATAGATGATTCTGATAGTCACAGCAAATGTACGAGCCACCGAGAACACCCAGGGCTACCCAGAGGAGAGTCCTATGAGGGTACTCCTCCAACCCCACATTCTGTATATGGAATTCTTTCCTGGAAGTTGAGAGACCCTATTGCCTCATCAAGTATTTCCTTTGTGTGTCTAGGAGGAGTCAGATGTTTGCCCCAAAAAGGAAATTGATGTATGTGATTAATTAGGCACTATTTGGAAAAAAGCATCAAGGATATGAAATTATTTTTACTGAGTATCTAAAAGAAAAAGTGAACATTTAATCACACAAGTTGTTGCCCAACGTAGACAAATGTACATGTGTTGTGGGACAACAATTCAGAGCAGCATTGCATTGCTGAAGTTTTGAATGACACACAATTGCGCCAACTGCATCTGTGATGCGAAGCGATGATCCCCATCTGCATTATAATGCTTAAAAGTCTGGTGTGAATGGGGATCTTCATGTGCAACAAAGCCAAAAGGAGCATGCAGTGGTCACAACAATGGTACAGAAAAGCATTTGGGACTAAAATTATCCCAAACATGAAGTGCTAATGTTCACAAAGGCAGAAAAACCCACAACAATAAAAACCAAACACTTTCACACATCCCTAGCCAGAATAGTTATATTATAAATATGCAAATAGACCTAAAGTATTCACTAACAAATCCTTGTATCAGCAATGTAAGAACTAAGCTTTTTTCCCTATCTCATAACACTAAAACTAATCATCCACTGAAGTTAAATGGTGGGAGAAGTAAAAGGAAGTACTTCAGTTCACAGCTCAGCTATGGAACTTACAGCCACAAGACGTACCGTAGTTATGATTTCCAACCCATATGGCCTAAAAAGAGAATTGGATAAATTCATGGAGGATGGAGCCATAAATGTCTCCCAGTAGAATGGCTACATATCACTTCCACTAACAGAAACATAATGCCTCTGTATATATCAGTTGCCGAGGAGTACAAAGTAGAAGGTGAAGCTGCACTTATGTCCTGCTGGCAGGCTTCCCATAGGCCACTGTGCATACAGAACCTGGGAGTAGGTAGCTTTTTTTGTCTGACCCGGCATCCTTTAATGTTTTGAACATTCTTCTAACATTTTGATATCATACTATTAGTCCAGGGCTGGACAACAGTGGGAGGTTAGAAGGCTTCATTAGCCTCCTAGGAGACCTTAGGAGGGCACTCCCACTACAAATAAACCTATTTTGCCTCAAAGGGCTTCTAAGGTCTGTTTGGGACATTTTTGTCATGCTTCTAGGCCCCCCTGCACCATTTTAAGCCCAGGAGAAGGCTTCCCCCCCAAAAAAATAGAAAGTGTCTGGAAGTCATTTCCAGTTTACTTCTGGTTTAAAATAAGGCTTTTCCTGGGCCTAAAATAGCCCAGGAGATCCCTAAAATGTGGTGAAAATGCCCCACACATTCCCTAGAGCTTATTTTGGGGTAAACAAGTTTGGTCCCAGGGGGGCTGGAGGCCACAAAAATGGCCCTGGGGAGGCCCACACAGGCCAAAGTCTGCACTTTGCCCACCCCGTATTGGTCAGAGCAAGACAGACAAATATCTACCAAGATTCCTCAGTCAGCAGAATTAATTCTGATCCCAAAAGCTGGGAGCAGGACTTTTCCTTCACCTTACAGTCAGTGTTACAGAATCATAGAGTTGGAAGAGGCCTCATAGGCCATCAGCTCCAACCCCTGCTCAATGCAGGATCTCCAGCTAAAGCATGCCCAGCAGGTAGCTGTCCAGACTCTTTTTTGAAGATGGCCAGAGAAAAAGACGCCACTACTTCTCTAGGCAATTGGTTCCACTGGCAAACTGCCCTGACTGTCAAGACGTGACACTAATGTTCAATCAAAATCAATTCTCCTGTAACTTCAAACTATTAGATCTGGCCCTACCCTGTGAGTCAGCAGAGAATTGGCCTTCCCTCTCCTCTCTGTGAAAGCTTTTGAGGTATTTAAAGAGTGCAATCATGTCACCCCTCAGTCTTCTCTTCACCAAGTTTAGTATGTCCAGCTCCTTCAACTTTTCCTCTTATGTTTTGCTCTCCATACCTTTGTCATCCTTGTTGCCCCTCTCTGAACCTGCTCCAACTTGTCTCTACCCTTCTTAAAATGAGGTGCCCAGAATTGAACACAGTACTCCAGATGAGGGCTGACCAGCGCATAATATTGTGAGGCTATTACTTCCCTCAGCTTGAAAAATATGATTCTATGAATGCAGGCTAAAATGGCATTTGCCTTTTTCTTCTTCTTTTTTTCAAACTAAAACTAAAACCCAGATCTATCGAGTCCCATTTGCCACAATGACCACTACACCACAAGGGCTCTCTTCTAATATGGGTCTAAATCCTTTGACAAGAGAAAGACATTGAAGCCCTTGGATTTACTTATGTGTTGACTTACAATTCGATAAGTGATCCAATGGACCTACTCCAGATGGGACTAACAAACATGATTCCAGCCATTGTTTTGTTTGGATATACGGTGAACAGGACAGTCCCACAAGACGCGTGTTTCCATGCCCCCAAGTACAGTGAATATAGGAAATGGTCATATTTCTACTTGGATATTCAGCTGGTCAGGGCAGGCTAAAGGATAGTGGGTGCCCTGGGGCACCATTTCACTTTAACCAGTGAGGGGTAAACTGTAAGAGCTCCATGTTATATCTGCACATACTGGCTAGAATCCTGTTGGTTACTACAAACTAGAATAGAACCCACTGAATCAACTATTTAATGGTGAGCTGACACATAGATAAATCTAAATGATTTCATGGCTTACTGTAGTTGGGACTAACAGAATTTGGGTCATCAACCACATGGTATCAGGCTTCCCCCTTGCACCTACCAGTACAATAACCCCACATTTTTGTATAATTGATCTTTTCTTTTAGGATTTGTAAACACATGTGTTCCCCAAACAGATTGAGAACCATGGATAACAACTTGAAAGTTTGGACTGAACCCAAAGCGGATTCTCTACCCCACTGACATGGCCCCCAGACACGACTGCAGATCCATGAATTAAAATGGGAGATAAGATAAAAGACAAATCCAATTGCTTAAAACACAAGGTATTTCAGTGTTCCCTTCTAAGGCACCATTATCACAATAATATTTAGTGTTATTTATTTAGACACAGCTTTAATACTTTATGTGCAGAACCATATGGAACAGGAACCCAAAACAGCAACCTTGCGATGAATTTCTGCTTCTGCTACCACAGCATTTCCTTAGACTCAGCAGGCACCATGAAATCATTAAGTGATGTATTTCACCGACTCTAGCATACAGTAATGCTTACTACTGGCAGAGGCAGGGAAATGCACAAGACAACAATGAGAATACAGTTAGTGACACACATGTACTTTATGTGTGTGTGTCTTGTTGTGGACACTACAGTGCAGGGGGAATGAGGGAAGAATGCTTCTCGACCCTGATGCCATTTTATAGAAAGAGAAGCAGGGAACAAGATTGTCACACCTCTGCCAATATCTCTCTAGCAAACTGGAGCAGGTTCAAGAGGTAGTCTCCACTGCCCGGGCCCCGCTTTCTCGCCCTCCTTCTCCACCACAGCTTTTCAACAGCAATAGCAGTGGCCCCACAGGCCTTGGCAACTACTAGGAGAGGGGGAGCCACAAAGCTATGTGCACATATAAGTTACACGTTGTGTATTTATACATTGTGTACACCATGCAGGATATCAGCCAGTGAGTTCAGGACACAGGGCAAATTGCACTGGACATGAAAAGGTGTGCACCTCATGAGTTTGCAATTTTGGGTGTCAACCGTGCTTGTATGTGTGTGTAAATGAACTGTATTTCTTCTGAGGATTTCTATCCTGTTCATCAGTGAGATGATGATAATAATAATAATAATAATAATAAAATTTATTTATATCCCGCCCCTCTGCGAGCAATCGGGGCGGCTTACAACAATAAAATAGTACACAGTATAAAACTCAAAATCCCCCCCTAAAACATTATTAAATTAATACAAATTAAAATCAATATATAATACAGTTTATTAAAAACCCTTTCGAGCAAGCAGCATCAGTTTGGAGGTCCAGAGGCAACCTCCAGAGGGGGGTCCTGAGGCCGGGGTTAGCTATTCTGGAAAAGCCTGCCTGAAGAGAACCGTCTTGACAGCCTTTTTAAAGCTGTCTAATGATGTCAATAGGCGGATCTCATCCGGCAGGCCGTTCCACAATTTGGGGGCAACAGCTGAGAAAGCCCTCTGGGAGGTGGTCGCCAGCCTAGGTCTTTGTGGCTGCAACAAATTCCTCCCAGAGGACCGGAGAGCGCGGGGAGGATTATAAGGGAGAAGGCGGTCCCTGAGATAGCTTGGGCCCAAGCCATTTAGGGCTTTAAAGGTGATAACCAACACCTTGTACTGGGCCCGGAAGCTGATAGGCAGCCAGTGGAGGGACCTCAGAACCGGAGTAATGTGGTCCCTCCTAGATGTCCCAGAAACTAGCCTGGCTGCCATATTTTGTACCAGCTGTAATTTCCGAACTAAGCACAAGGATAGCCCCATGTAGAGTGCATTACAGAAATCAAGACGTGAGGTTACCAGCGCGTGCACAACAGTCTCAAGATCCCTTACTTCCAGAAAAGGGCGCAGCTGGCATATCATCCGAAGCTGATAGCAAACGCTCCTGACTGTCGCATTTACCTGATTTGTCATCAGGAGTGACGAGTCAAGGAGCACCCCTAGACTGCGAACACAGTCACTGGAGGAGAGTGTGACCCCATCCAGGACTGGTGATTGCAACCCGATTCTTGGTTTCGGGGCCGCTACCGTGAGCACCTCCATCTTGGCTGGATTCAGTCTCAATCTGTTTTTCCTCATCCAGCCCATTACTGCCCGAAGACATTCATTGAGAGAAGAGATGCCGTCAGAATTCGAGACCGACGAACGAGATACGGAGAAATAGATCTGAGTGTCATCAGCGTACTGATAACACCCAGCTCCATAACTCCGGATAATGTTACCCAGCGGCTTCATATAGATGTTAAATAACATCAGGGACAGAATAGCACCCTGTGGTACTCCACAGGTAAGCTCCCTTTTACTGGAGCTACTGTCCCCGAGCAGCACTCTCTGGGTCCTGCCTGAGGGGAAGGACCGGAACCACTGCAAAGCAGTGCCTCCGATGCCTAACTCCCTCAGGCGATCCAGAAGAATGCTGTGATCTATCGTATCAAAAGCCGCTGAGAGGTCTAGGAGCACCAACAGGGTCACACTACCCCTGTCGATGCTCAGACGCAGATCGTCGGTCAAAGCAACCATGGCAGTCTCAAACCCAAAGATGCCAAGACATCAATGCTCTCTAAGTATAGATTCAATCACCAGGCTCATCTACATGGGCCAGAATACACCAGCTCCCCGCCAGCATATTCCGCCCATGGATATGGCCCATTGCTCCCCCATTACCAGCATGAAATAGACCGGAATCCAGATGAGTCTACCTGCCCATCCCTACAGCCACCACCACCGCTCTCCATGTAGCACTCTCTGACGTCAGGAAGCAAGCTCGCAGCACATGAGAGAGGCCCCCTGCATGTGACCAGCCTTGGTCACATGCTGTAGAGGCTCTTTGTGGCTACGGAAGAGCAAGGTGGAAGGCAGCTGTGTCCATGGGCCATCGTGCTACAAAGGGTTTCTGCAGGGCCTGCTCCGTTTTTGGCAGGCTGGAACAGATTTTACTAGGTATTTTTTTAATGCTATAATGGGCCCTAATTCATCTAGCCCCATATTTGCCCCAGATATTGTAAGGACTGCCTGGGAGCAAAACAGGGCAAAAGCCCTGCATCATCAGGATGGTAGGGCTGCAAGATGGGGGCAAAATGGGGTAAGCTGCCTGTGTAGACAAGCCCACAGCCTCTGGAAGTACTTATAAAGTAATACTGAGAAACAAATCTCAGTGATAGAATTTACCTTAGGCTTCAAATTACAAGGCTTCCAAGAAAAAGTAGTAAGGAAAAGAAAAGAAGACCTTGAAATGTGGTGTGTGTATGTCTGTGCATCTGTATGTATGTGGCAGAGAGAGAGACATACACAGAGAAAGAGAGGGGCCGTTTACACGGCAAAATATATCCTGTAAGAATTCAGAAAGAGTCCTAATAGTTCCCACATCTTTTGGCTCAAAGTCACCATATTCAGAAGGAGGGGGAGGACCCATAAGTCACGAAGTATCAGCTTTCACTATTTTCTCCAACTTTTTTGAAAAGTAGTGAGACTTAGCACACTATCGATTGTGTGAACTACCATTTTGCATACGGCTGTGGAAACTACCAGAATTCTTCCCGAAACAGCCACAGCAGAGCTGAGCTGTGATTGGTTGGACTGACCACAGTGGGGGTGGACTTGTAAGAGATGCAAGAAGCCTCAAATGAAAAGATCCAGCCAGCCGGCTTGCTTTCCACTTAACCATATTTACTGCTCGTGTGTGTGTGTGTGTGAGAGAGAGAGAGAGAGAGAGAGAGAGAAAGAGAGAGAGAAGCAGTCTGCTCAGCTGGCAGAAGGGAATCTAGCCTGCTTTCCTTGCCTCTTTGTCATTATTCCTCTCCCCCTCCCCTGTGGTCTCCCTTCTTTTTTGGTTGCTTTATCTGCTGTTCTCTGGCTCAAATGAAGCTAACAGAGCATCTTTTGGAGCCCTCTTTCCTCCTCGCACTGCCTCCCCTTGCTCACTCCCCGCCTCCTGCCTGGCTTTAATGACAGTGATATGGAGGCCATCCCCCCCCCACTTTTGTGTGTGTGAACTACAAAGCTGAAAACTCACCGGATCAACCAGTTTAGCAACAAATCATGCAAACTATGCAGCGCTGGTGCGAAAGGACAGTAAGTCAGAATTTCGCACACTTTATTCTGCCATGTAACTGACCCCAGAGACAGGAGGAGAGAGATATCATAGAATCACAGAATCACAGAACTGCAGAGTTGGAAGAGACCACAAGGGCCATCCAGTCCAACCCCCTGCCATGCAGGAAATCACGATCAAAGCATCCCCAACAGATGGCCATCCAGCCTCTGTTTAAAGACCTCCAAGGAATGAGACCCCACCACGCTCCAAGGGCGTGTGTTCCACTGCCAAACAGCTCTTACTGTCAGAAAGTTCCTTCTAATGTTGAGATGTCTCAGTTTCAGAAAGGACAAACTCACATAGCAGTTAACTTTCTTGTACAGTATGAAATGGCAATTCAGTCAGCTAGATGTTCAGCCTTTTTGAAGGCAGAAAACTATCCTAAGATCCAAGATATGATAGATTCTAATAATCAAATTTCCGTTCGCCTTATCTCTTCAGATTTCTTGGGATTGTTCTACAATTTCCATTTCCAGTCCTTCTATTAAATGACCATAACCCCATGACCTCCATTTACAAGATCACATTTATCTTCCATTTCTAACTGAGATGTAATATGTCCTCTTGCCAGATACTGAGCACACAAGACAACCTGCTTGTAAAAACAGACTTGTTCTTAATAGAGCTCATTTCAGCTTGGAGAAATACAGAGCAATAATCTTGGATCAGCTAAGCAACTCTTCCCTCTTGTGTTTCATCACTAATTAATTTGTTTTCCAAACATTTAGACATAGCAAAAAACTGAAAAATATGATTTTTTTTGGCAGCTGTATGCAGAAGCAGATGAGAGATCTGTGAACTAATAGTATTAATTCTGATTTAAATGGAAAATTGTGGAAATTTGAAGGGAAAGGACATTCTTTAACAATCACCTTATTCAAATATATGCAGATGTAACACAGGAGAACGCCACCCCAACCCCTTCCATCCCTGGTTCTATCACCCTTCACTAACCATGTGAGTTACAACTTGATTTTCCTGGTTTCCAAACTTATGGGGTGAAGTTCCACAGATACAGGAAGCTCTGGTCATTAGAACCATTACCCGTAAGCAGTACAAACTGGGGTGTGTGTGAAATGAATGCACTGCCCCTCCAAATGAGAATTCTGCCCCCTTCCCATTGAGATTTTCCTTCAGTCCCCAAACTGCTAGCATTGAACAGAGTGAGACATTGAAAATTGTACACACCAAGAACTCTTAAATTTGCTATGTTTGCATTCATCGAATCATAGAATAATGGGGTTGGAAGAGACCACTAGGGACATCCAGTCCAACCCCCTGCCATGCAGAAATACAAAATCAAATCATTCCCAACAGATGACCATCCAGCCTCTATTTTGAAACCTTCAAAGAAGGAGACTCCACCACACTACGAGGCAGTGCATTCCACTTCCGAACAGCTCTTACTGTCAGGAAGTTCTGCCTAATGTTTAGGTGGAATATTTTTTCCTGTAGTTTGAACCCATTGCTCTGTGTCCTAGTCTCTGGAACAGTAGAAAACAAGCTTCCTCCATCCTCAGTATGACATCCCTTCCAATATTTAAATATGGCTATCATGTCACTACTATCATGTCATTCTCTACTCCAGACTAAACATGCCCAGACCCCTAAGCCATTCCTCATAGGGCATGGCTTCCAGACCTTCCACCATGCTGGTCACCCTCCTCTAGACATGTTCCAGCTTCTCAATATCCTTCCTGAATTCTGGTGCCCAGAACCCGTTTATCTCTGCTTGACTCTTATCTCTGGATGCCTAAATTACATTTCTCAGTGCTCAATCTCTCTCTCTCTATATATTTCTCTTGGGTATGTTGTCATTTCCAGTGTGCTGACTGGCTGCTTAGGAAACTGACCAACCAATCAAAGCTCCGTTGGGCAGCCAATCAGCACACTGGAGAAGGCACCATGTGGAAGTTTCAGTCCTTTCTAAACATGACTGCGGCAGAGGGGGTGTGAATAGCATGGGGGGATGTGGTGTGTGTGTGTCCGCATGCCTGAGCATGAGGGGGAGTGAACCTGGTGGGGGCAGGGACGCGAGCCTGGCAGGGGGGGCGTGTGAGCCTGGCGGCAGGGGTTGGGGCGCACACTTGGTGGTGGAGGGATGTGCCTGGCAGTGGGGGGCACGAGCCTGGGGGCATGAAGGGCATGGGACACAAGCCTGGCAGGGGGGGTTGTCCCTGGTGGTAGGGGGCGTGGGCATGGTGGCGGGGGGTGCAAGCCTGACATTGGGGGGCAAGTTTGAAGGTGTATGTTACACCAGGTATAGGTAGTTGAAGTTTTAATTACTGTAATGCTACAAAATTGGGGACTGAATGAAAATTTCATTGTGGGAGCAAAATACTTGTTGGGGGAAGGACCATGACTTCATTTTCCCCCACCATAGCTGTACCCCTGCTCCCACAATGGATACAAATACATGTAAAGAATATTTCCAGTGCTTCTTGTCCTCACCCAGGAAGATGAGGAACATATGAAACACAGAGAGTTTTCACAATTCAGGACTTTCTTTCTTTCATTTTGCAAAATGTTTGTAAGGGCATGTGTGTACAAAATGGATTTTCTTGGGGGGGGGCGGGAATTGAACAAAATGAATATTGGTACAATTTCTTCTGTGCAAAAAAACCCTTCTGAAATAATGTTCACTGAAGAAGTCCCAAATACAAACATGTGCAAAAAACAAACAAAAAACCCACCTCTCAAAATCTCACCCAGTAAGGAAACTTTCATCATTTTCCATTCTTACATATAAAGAGAAAATAAATGAAGATAAGCATTCGCACCCCATATGTAGAATATTATGGGAATGATGATAGAGGGAGCCATGCTACCATGTTTCTCTCCTCATGTGTTTCACCTGTATATGTAGGTAGCCCCTGAATTGGACTTACGTTTTCCCCTTCCTGATTCTCCCTTCATATAAGAGACAAGTTTTATCCAATGTAATTGCTCCCTCGTGCCTTCATTCCTCCCCTCTTGTCTGCTTTTGAGATAACCCATCCCTTTCCTGTTTAATTCAAAATGCATACCACATTTTGTCTTACGTTGAAATTAGGATAGAACTATGGGTTTCAATCCAAGCTTGCAGGGAAACACAAACTATGGTCCGCTTTGTTGTTTCAACTGAGTATATTGTGGTTTGCTTCAAGCACCTCCCTATAAGTTCTTGGCAACTGAGGTTTGCTGTGGATGGGTTTGCTACTATCTAAGGTTTCCAGTATCCAGAGTAAGTCTTGGAAATGTATGCCCTGTGGATACAGAGGTCTGTCTGTATACTTTTAGTCTATTTAAATTCTTTCTATTGATTTAAATTATTTTAACTTTTTAATATTCGTTTGCGAAGAAAAGCCAGAGAGATTGATTTTATCTGCATGCCTCCCTGATAACATTTGCTAAAGGGTGGGACAGAAATATTTTAATAAATAAATAAGTTAGGAGAGGAAAGAATAGGAAGAAGAGAAGTATCATACACAAAGAAGAAAAAAGAACTAGCAGAAAGATGTATGTGAGTTCAAGACAACTGAAAAGCTCATTCTAAAAATATGTTCCACCCCCTGCCCCATTATAGGGATGGTTTGGACACTTTTAGCAATTTAGAGTGAAGTTTTATGAATATTTTCAGGTGTACACCCTACAGAGTTCAGAGGAATGCATGTTCAAAGTAAATTTGCACACCACTATGCTGTCAATTTACCTAACTCTATGCAGGATCTGCATCTGATAAAGTGGATTGTACCCAGAAAAATTATGCCAAAAAGCTAACACACCACAGGGTCTTTGGTGTTTTTCTTGTAACAGACTAACACAACTGTCCCCACTCTGGAAATCTCCACATAGAGAGGATATTAATCTAATTTAGTCAAAACAAGGTAGCTCTTTGGTGAGTATATCGAATTTTTTTTATCATTACTTATATTAAGTTCCTCTAATAGGCTGTAATTACATCGTGTGAGTGCACGATCACTAAGGCAAAAATCCAACATGTCGTTTCCAGTTGCTTGCTTTGTTACCAAGCTCCGCTCCCTGCCCACATCTGACCAATCAGCTTCCACTTCCGCTCTTATCGGGAATGCAAATGAATGCAAATCAGATTGTCCCAATGAGAGAGAATGTGTATTCTCTGCAGAGCTATTTAAAACGTTTTTGGTGGATTTGCCCCCCCTCCTTCTGAATACTTCGGATTGATGTGGGATGCCATTTAGACAAATCCTATTCTCCACAAAATCTATGAGGAGTATTTTCATTGTTATGATTTTCTTTCTTTTACCAGAATGTGTTTTTGTTCACTATTATAGCACCTAAACACCCTAAAGGCACATGATCCTGTTTGATTTTGGAGACTAAGCAGGCTTGGTCCTGGTTAGTACTTGGAAGAGAGACTGCCAGGGATTAGCAGGTATGGTAGGCTAGTGCTACTCAACCTGAACCTGAAGAGTTTCCAAGAAAGAAAGAAACAACTATAGCCAACAGGCACAAATAAAGTACCAATGCCTGGTACATTGGAAAAAGAAAAATGCTTTCCCCCAACATCAGATAGCTTTAAAAAGCCTTCTGTATGCTATAGTCAGAGGAAGACAATGGCAAACCTCCTATGACTAAATATTGCCAAGAAAACCCTTTGAGACAATTGTCATAAGCCAGAGTTGACTTGAAGGCACATACCAACAATGGCAAATACATGATGGGGCAAGATTACAACAGCAAGCTTACCACTGCTGCCAACAGTATATCCGTGAAGCCCAGCAGATGCCAGGAGCCATTAAAAATCACCAACATCACCTCTACACAACAATGTTCTTCAAAGGCTCCAAAGTGAAACCACAATGTATTGTCCTCGGTTTCAATGGTTCTATTGTTGTTGTGTGCCTTCAAGTTGTTTCTGACATACGGTGACTCTAAGGCGAACCTATCGTAGGGTTTTCTTGGCAAGATTGGTTCTATTACAACACCACAAAAAGACTGGTGCACTTACTGTGGAACTTCCTGGAAAGTAAATAAAAGAAGGAAGGAAAGCAGAGAAAGGTGCATGCTAGGTGCCAGGTGTCCAAGCATTAAAGCTGGCACTAGAATCATGAAACGCTGGTCGCAACAAAAAGAAAAAAGAGAAAAGCTGGGGTAAAATACAGAGAAACAGGAGCAATTTCACAATAGTCTTTGACTTCTGGGAGGCCAAAGGAATTAGTACTTGGTACTTTTATGCTGACTTACGCTACAATGTTCACTCTCCCTGAAATCTGCCAATGATGGAAATGGAAATCTAAAACATTTGAAGTGCATTAGATTGCTGACCTGTGTTCTATGTTGAAATTCCAGTCATCTGAAGCCCAGGAAACTTTCTGATGCAGTACTTTTTGTTCCTATCTAGTCTCCACTTTACATCCTGATGCTAATTCTAGCACTGAGGTTCCCATCATTTGATTCATTTTTATCTTATTTTATTTCACATTTTGCTTTCTCTCCTTCCTTCTGCCATGGTGAGGTTTCATAAACATTTTGCATGTTTTCCTGAAAATTTAACTTACATACACACACACACACACACACACACACACCAAGCTTTGCCCAAATGGAATTTCTGCAAAGTCCTGGAATATGAAAAATCTTGTGGCACTTCACCATTTTTTTCCTCAACGGGGACAAGAAAATCAACACATACAAGTTCAGTTGTTAATTTACGAGCTCTGCACAGTTTCTGGCAATTGAGAGCATCAGTCTTAGGCTGATGCATACCTTTGCCTCAGGCCCTCAGCTCTGCACCAACACCTGTCTGTGACAAGTCTGGCTTCTAGTCAAAGCAGGATCAATGGATGCTGAATAAAAAGGCAGTAAAATGGGAGAAGACAATCAATGCACCTGGAGTGATCTCATGTATACAGAGGGCTACTCTATGAAGAGCCTGGAGAAGAAGAAATCGAAATGGATGGGCAAAGGTAAACTCCAGCAGAGAAACTAACTGAGGTCATGAGGATGAATTATTTAATCCACCCAGCTTTCCCTGCCTTTTCTGATCCCTCTAAGTGTAAAACAACAGTGTTAAAGTGATACGTTACACCTGTCAAGTGGAAAATTCCTTTTTTTAACACATTGAAAGGCATTCATGTATGCATAAATAAATAAATGAATGACTCTCCTTGTAAATAAAAATGATCACAGCTAGGAATATACTGATCTAGAAGATCTGATGGTGTGAAATTTCAATAGTGCTGAAACTTTGGTTAATATGGACAATGATACAAAAGTAAAAGGGATACATATTCTTGCAATCCAAAATGGTACTATTAGGCCCACCCAAACCCTAACTATTCCAAGTGTCAGCATTCCATGCCCAATGAGTAGACTGTGTCCTAATTACACTGTTCTTGTGGTTTCCGCTTATTGTATATTATTGGTATTTTAATCATTCAGCTCCTGCCTTTTTCACAAAACTGGGATTTCACGCAGCTTATTTACATTAAAGCAAGTAATAAAGTAAAACAAATACAGATAAAAGCACATACAATACATAGGTAAAGAATTACAAAAAAAATTATTGTTAAATTGGGAAAAGTTGGGCTATAAAAAAATGACTAAAATGCAGTTAAACTATCCACAGAATTTAAGCCAATTAAAAGAAATCTACTAAAAAGACCAAAAAAAAAACCCCAAACCCTCTCCAGATCAACACACTATTAAGAGCCCTTGCTCATTTTCCAAAAGTCTGTTGGAGTAGCAAACTTTTCACTTGCTGAAGGAAGGGGAGTCATAAGGGTGTCACCCTTGCTTCCCTAGGAAGGTAGTTCCCAAAGCCTGGGGAAAACCACCCAAGAAAGCCCTCTCCTATGTTCCCACTAGACATTCCTCTGAAGGTGGCAGGCCTAAGAAGCCTCTTCAGAAAATCTGAGGGATCGGGCATGCTTGCACAGGTAGATACCGTCCTTGAGATAGTTTGTATCACCCTTATGCATGCCACTCGTTTTTCTATGTCAGGTATGGGTTAAAGATAATAAACTTCTGAAAAAAGAGAAATGGCAGCCTTAATTCTGCCTCACAAATGTGGCTGAACACAAAGTGATTTAACCCGGACTGAGCGTTCTCAGTCCTGGTCCTGAATGGATGAATGTATTAAATGCCATTCCTGGATGTATGGATTTTTCAATTTCAGCATATATCACATATGAGCTCTTAACAATTTCAAATTACTTTCATCCCAAATAGGAAGAAACTTGATTTTTAATAAAGTCTTAAAGGGTGTTGGATTGGATAGCCCTTGTGGTCTCTTCCAACTCTATGATTCTATGAACAGACTTTGGAACCCCCTCAAAAATGACATTTTTGTGTCATCAGGCAAAAGCTAGATTTGTAGATAAAAGCTACAAACTGGCTAGAATTGGGCTTTTAATGCTGTGTGGTGCTGTTTTAAGAGTTTCTAGGGTTTCTATGTAGTCTTTTAATGCATTTTAATATTTTTAATGTTTAATGCAGTGGTTCCCAAACTTTGGTCCTCTAGCTGTCTTGGACTTCAACTCCCAGAAGTCCCACTAGCTTGGCTAACAGTCAGGAATTCCTGGAGCTGACATCCGTAACATCTGGAAGACCCAAGTTTGGGAAACCCTGGTTTAATGTTTTAACTTGTAAATTTAAAATTGTAAAATTGTAAAAATTTTAAAATTGTAAAACTTAAATTGTAAATTTGTTGCAAGTTTGATTCCAGAGGGCTCCAAGGTTCACTCAGCCTTCCATCCTTTCATAGGCAGGTAAAATGAGTACCCAGCTTGTGGGGGCAATCAGCTAACACCTATTGGAAGTTGCTTATTGCAGAATAGATGTGTAAACTGCTATTGCTTAAAACAATTTGTGAGCCAATCTGATAGGCTTGTGGCTGAAGAGAGGGGTATAAATAACTAAATTTTAAAAAATTAAAAATGTTTAATGTTTTGAATCTTATATTTATATTTTGGCTTCTGTACTGTTTTTAATTTGTAACATTTTAAATACGTTAGGCACCTTGAGTCCCATTATTGGGAGAAAGATGGGATATAAATGGTTAACAACAACACAGCAATGAGCAAAAATGAAATTATTATACACCCTGAGATGGAAGTTCTAATCAAAAACATTTGGAGAAGGACAGGTTGCTTACCTGTAACCATAGATCTTCGAGTGGTCTTCTGTGAATTCACACAGTTGGGTTATTCCTGCGCCTGCGCAGTGCTTACGGAACCTTCTAGCATCGCTAGGCAGAATGTGCATTGATACATTTTTGGCGGTAACTCCGCCTACCATAACGGTCCCTTAAAAGGCTCTCCCGCCTAAATCCCCTCAGTTCCTTGAATGACGCCGCAATTAGCAGTATCAGGAACATTAAGCAATCGTGCATTAGTAGGACATAGAGGGGAGGAAGGGCGGGTCTGTGTGAATTCACAGAAGACCACTCGAAGATCTATGGTTACAGGTAAGCAACCTGTCCATCTTCTTCGTGGTCTCTGTGAATCACACAGTTGGGTAGATTAGCAAGCTTCCCCAATGGAGGAGGGTATGTCCTGTATATAAGTAGACGAGGACCCCTTACATTAGCCTTGAAAGGGATTCCCCACAAGTTTTTTTTTTTTTTGCACATTCCACAACACTGACTCATTCTCACCCAAATTGTAACAGCAATGGATATGGGAAACATGACTACAATTATTACACTCACTTATTGAATGGAAGACAAAAGCACAGCCCTCCCAAAGGCAGCTTCGTTCCTAGAACGAGAGTCCAGTCTGTAGTGTGAAATAAATGTCAATGGTGAAGACCAGGTTGCAGCACGGCAGACGTCCTCTAGGGGCACCCCCGAGAGGAACGCAGTTGAAGCAGAGACAGCTCTCGTAGAGTGCCCACGAATCCGTGGGGGCAGCGGCTTCTTGGCCAGTTCGTAGCAGAGCGCGATGGTCGAAGTAATCCACTTCGAGAGACGCTGCGGCGAGATCGGAGCACCCCGCTTAGAGTCAGAGTAAGAGACAAAGAGTTGGGGTGATTGTCGAAACGGAGCAGTCCGCTGTATGTAGAAAGCAAGCGCCCTCCGCACATCCATCGAGTGGAGGGTACGCTCGAATTCGTCCTTCGGATCCTGCATCAAGGCAGGCAGAACGATTGGCTGGTTAAGATGAAAACTGGAGACTACTTTAGGAAGAAAGGAGATGTCAGGTCTCAGAACCACCTTATGCTTATGGAAGCAGAGATATGGATGATCCGATCGGAGGGCGCAAAGTTCCCCAGCCCGACGAGCGGAGGTGATGGATACCAGGAAGGCCGTCTTCCAGGTTAGCAGGCGAAGATCGGTCGAAGCCATAGGTTCGAAGGGGCGTCGTACCAGCTGAGAGAGGACGAGTTCAAGGCTCCACGATGGCACGGGATCAAGTACGGGAGGATGGAGGTTCATGTACCCCTTCAGGAACCTTTTCACCGTCGGATCCTGGAAAGGAGATGGTCGGCTCCTAGCCTGAAACTCAACGGAGATAGCTGCCAAATAGACACGAAGAGACGAAATCGAAAGCCCGGCTTTTGAAAGTTCTAAGAGGAATTGGAGGACCGTCGGTACCGAGCAGGACTCAAAGGTTAGTCCTTTGTCCGCAAGGAACCGCTGGAATCGATTCAACTTGTAGAAGTAAGCCTTCCGAGTGGAAGGTTTTCTCGCTGCATCAATAATTGCCTGCACCTCAGGAGGGAGTAGAGACGGAGGAACAGACTGAGGAAGGACGGCGGTCACGGACGGATTCTCCATGCCGTCAGGTGAAGAGAGTCGAGGTCTGGATGTCTCACCCTGCCTTGGTGGGTGGTCAACAGATCCGGCCGTCTTGGGAGATGGAGGTAGCGCCTGCCGGAGAGTAGAAGCAGTGGAGCAAACCACGGTTGTCGAGGCCACCAAGGCGTGATGAGAATCGCGTCCGCTCGGTCCCGGTGAAGCTTGGCGATGACCCGTGTCAGAAGCGGGATCGGGGGGTAGAGATATAGGAGCGGGCCGTTCCATCGGTACAGGAACGCATCTCCCTTCGAATCCCTGTGTTGCACTCTGGAGCAGAACTGGTTGCACTGTTTGTTCTGTGCAGTTGCGAATACATCTATCAGAGGGGTCCCCCAACGAAGGAAAAGGTCGGACACTACGTGTCGATGAAGCATCCACTCGTGGACGTCGGAACTGGAACGGCTCAGTCCGTCTGCAAGAGTGTTCTCGTCCCCTGGAAGATGGATGCACTGCAGGAAGACGTTCCTTTCCACACACCAGTCCCAAATTCGTAGTGTGAGTTGAAGGAGCTGAGGGGACCTGGTACCCCCTTGCTTGTTCAAATAATACATCACGGACGTGTTGTCTGTGAGAAGAAGGACCGTCCTGTTCCTCACCATGACCTCGAAGGAGCGAAGAGCTTTCTGGACCGCCAGAAGTTCGAGAACATTGATGTGTAGCAGTCTCTCGTTGTCGGACCAAACATCCTGAATCATGTGGGATCCGAGGTGGGCACCCCATCCCTGTAACGAGGCATCCGTCGTGATGGAGACGCTCGGCTGAGGGGGCTCGAATGGGAGGCCTGAGAGGACATTGTTCGGGTCCAACCACCAGTTCAGGGACCGTTGGACGTAGCGAGGCATGGTGAGAAACATGTTCGGTGGGTCGTTGAGGTGATCGAATGCATCGAGAAACCACTGCTGAAGAGGACGAAACCGAAGCCTGGCCAGAGTGACGACAGATGTGGTGGCTGCCATGTGGCCTAGGAGGACTTGGATGTCGCGTGCTCGGACCCGACGAGACCGACGACAAGCATGAATCAGGGATCGTAGAGAGTTGAAGCGGTCCTCTGGCAGATATGCCGCAGTGGAGATTGAATCCAAGCGGGCACCTATGAATTGGAGCATTTGTGATGGGGTTAACTGAGATTTTTCCATGTTGACAACAAGTCCGAGGGTGTGCAATACATTCAGGATAAAGTCTATGTGTCTGACCAGTTGGGGCCTCGAGTTCGCCACTAAAAGCCAATCGTCGATGTACGGGAAGACAACGACTCCGTGCTGACGAAGAAAGGCCGCCACTGGTGCCATGCATTTGGTGAAGACCCTCGGTGCCGTGGAGAGTCCGAAGGGCAGGACACGGAATTGGTAGGTATCGGTCCCAATCTGGAACGCCAAGAACCTCCTGTGTGCAGGGTGAATACCTATGTGAAAGTAGGCGTCCTTGAGATCGATGGATGCAAACCAATCCCCGTGCTGGAGGAGAGGAAGGATGAGGGCAAGAGTGGTCATCCGAAATTTCTTCGGGGTGATGTACGAGTTCACTCCCCTGAGATCGAGGATAGGACGGAGGCCTCCGTCCTTTTTCGGTACCAGGAAGTACCTGGAGAAGCAGCGGTGAAGATGCTCGGGAGGCACAGGTTCGATGGCTCCTTTCTGGAGAAGGGTTTGTATCTCCTCGATCAGGGGAGGGGAGGGGGGCGTGGAGTATGTCCGGCCTGTTGGAGGCAGTTCGTCGAACTCGATCCAGTAGCCCTGTCGTACTATTTGCAGTACCCAGCGGTCCGATGTTATGGAGGACCAGGCCTCCTGGAACAGTGACAGGCGGCTTCCGAACAGGGGGTTCTGAAAGAAAATGTAAACATCAAAATAAGGCTTTGCAATTAAAACCGTTTTCTGCCCTGGTCCTTGGGCCTGTGTTTGGACGGCACTCGGTACCGGGATGTGGAACCCTGACTCCTCACCGAGGAAGCAGAGGAGGTCGGTTGATGAAACCGAGAGCGCCTGGAGGTCTGCGGGGTACTATCTCTCCGGTATGGTTGGCTAAAGGAGTAGGTGCTCCAACCCGAGCAGTGTCTAGGGCGATACGCAGAAGACGAGGCTGATGGCATACCATATTTTCTGGCAGTCGTCCTCATCTTCTGCGTAAATTCAAGTTTTTCGTCTGTCGACGCATTGAAAAGGCCTGTGGTATCAAATGGCATATCTTCAATGGTGGCAGCCGCCTGGGGTGAGAGTCCCGACGATCGGAGCCACGCGTGACGCCTCAAAGCAATGGAGCCCGCCACCGTCTTAGCTGCGCAGTCAGCGACATGCCTCGCAGAATTCATCTGCTGGCCAGCCAGAAGTTGGGCTTCAGATTGGATAGCCTCTGCTAGTCGCTTCCTTTCGTCCGGCAGGTCCTGGATGAGGGGCAACATCCTCTCCCACAACACCTGTTGATAAGCCCCCATACAGGCCGCATAGTTGGCAATACGAAAGCTCAGTCCAGCGGCAGAGTACAACTTTTTCCCAATGATGTCCAGCTTTCTGCCCTCGGTGTCAGGAGGGGTGGACTGGGGACGACGTTGCCTCCGCGGCTGGGCTGCCTCTACGACGACCGAATTGGGCTTAGGGTGTTCCCTGAGCCAATCAATACCGTCTCCGGAGACACGGTAGAGCCTGTCAATCCGCTTCGAGGTTGAAGGAATAGAGGACGGGTTCTCCCAGGAGTTCTGCGTCAATTTTGAGAGGGACGGCAGGACCGGGATGCTGGCAGTTGGAGGTGCCTTTGATTTGATCCTTTGATAAATCGGATCCACCGGCTCTGTCTCCTTCTCCGTGACCTTCAGCTCAAGGGCGTGGGACATCCTGATGACTTGTTCCGCAAAGGAACGGACGTCGTCGGTGGGAGACGAGGAGTCCTCATCCAGGAGATCGGGTTGGGGGGACGGTACATATGGCTGGTATTCCCCCGAAGACTCAGAAGAAACTGAAGAGTCGGACGTCGGATGCGGAGAGCGGCGTGGGTCCTGAAGCGACGTCGTGCGTGGTGGTGGAGATGGAGGTAGCGGGGGCAAGGGCCGGAAGGGGGACACTTGGCAGCTAGTGTCTTTGAGCAAAGGTCTAGTCGGTTCTTTTGCAAAGATGGTACCTTTATCTCCCCCATGGAAGGATAGGCGAGGTGGGGATGAAGCCACAGAATGCAAAACAGCAGCCTCCGAAGTGAGATGAAACACTCGGTCCCCTGCAGAGAGTGAGGTGTGAGGCAAGGGAAACGGAGTAGCAAAGGCTGACTTCGCCATTTCATAGGCGCTGTAGGCATGCTCGTCTCCCCGAGCCCTGGAGGTTGAAGTCCTGGGTTCATCCAGAAGATGCGGCTCGTCAGAATCCCCTCGGCTGGCGGAGGAGTCTTGGAGCAGCTCCGACCTGGAGACGCAGAGAGTGGGGGAAAGCCCATGGGCATGCTCGACTCCGGTAGATTCATCAGCCGAGCCCACCTCTACTTCAACGACCTCAAGGGAAGGAGTCGGAGTCGGTGATTTAGGACGGGTTTCGGTCCCCACATCTCGATCCCGGGAAGGCGTCTGACGTTGCGGGGGAGGTTGGGCCTCCGAAGCAGGTGCAGATGCGGCTGTAGACGGCACAGCTTCTTGGGCCCGAGAGCGCCCCTTCTCATGTTCCTCACGCAGAGGACGCTTGGCCTTCTTTTTCTTATGGACCTTAGGCTTAGAGCGGTCCAAAGGCTCTCGGGTGCGGTCTCCATCCCGAGATTCCGCACGGTCCCGAGGACGGTCTGTAGCGCTCTCAGCGACTGAACCCGAGGCGGCTCGAGTGCCAGAGGTCGAATGCAAGGCATGTTTATGGGAGTGGAGAACCGCCTCCGGGTCCGAAGCAACGGATTGTCTCCGAGATGGGCTTCGGGAGCGTCGGCGCTTGGAAGGTGGTGACTGGGGGGACTTTGGGGCGGGTGATCTTCCCCGTTGCGGAACCCCAGTAAATACCGCCGGCGTCGAAGAAGTCGACGGTATGAGGGCCTTCTCATACAAGAAAGACTTTAGCCTCGAGGAGCGATGTTTCCTGGCCTGAGGCGTGAAGGCCTTACAATGCACACACGCATCCACGTTGTGCGTTTCTCCCAGGCAGATGAGGCACCGAGAGTGGCCATCGGAGCTGGGGAGCTTAGCTTGGCACACAACGCAGCGCTTAAAGCCGGTTTTCGCAGCCATATTAGGGGCAAGAAATAGGCGTCGTCAAGAGAAAGCGGTCAAACCTGAAATCAGAGTCCGTAGCCAAATCCGGGGGAGAGTCAAAGCCGTAGTCAGGGAATCCAAGTCAGTATGAGAAAAACGAAAGCGAGCAATGCGAAGGTTCCTTTCAAGCTGCTAGCGCGGCGGAAAAAAAGGAACTGAGGGGATTTAGGCGGGAGAGCCTTTTAAGGGACCGTTATGGTAGGCGGAGTTACCGCCAAAAATGTATCAATGCACATTCTGCCTAGCGATGCTAGAAGGTTCCGTAAGCACTGCGCAGGCGCAGGAATAACCCAACTGTGTGATTCACAGAGACCACGAAGAAGATCTGCAGGTTGGGTAAGATATTGTCTGCCAGTACCTCCCTACAACACTGGGCAGAAGAATTCCCTGACCCTAACTTGAGATGCCAAGGAACAAACTGAGTATCTTCTGTATGCAAATCATGTACTCTACCAATGAGCAACAGCCCTTTCCTTGCCATTGGCAGCCATGGCCTTCTCAAGAACACTGGCATTCCCAGCATGAGTGTTTTTTTAACATACACACTCCTTATGAGCATCTGGTGCCAGGCAATTAAGTGCCTGTTCTGTTAGGTGGCACTCAGCTTCATGAATCAAATGAAACATCTGCTAATTCTTCCAACAGGCTGCCAAAACAAGCCAAAGGAGACCAAACAAACACAGGCAAAGAGGCAAGTTCACCCTCTCTCATAGGTCAGCAATCTTTTGGTACAGGAGTAAACTCCGCAACACAAGATCAGGTGGAAAGATCTCACACATCATTGCCCAGAGAGCTTTAACAGAGTTGCTGAGTGAACATAACCCAAGGACTGTTCTACAGTCCACCATGCAAAATGGGCTCAGATGATTTTCCTGAGACCAGATAAACAAGTGTCTCAAGGTTATGTGATAAAAGTGTAAGAGACCAGGTGCTAAACTTCACTACTGCTGATATCGAGCCAGCAAAGAAACTGAACATTAGTAATGGAAGCACTGAGTAACAGATATCTCTCTCTTTCTCCCCCATCCCTCTCCCCCCTCTGTGTGTGTGTGTGTGTGTGTGCCATCAAGTCTATATTACATGAACTAGAACAAGCAAAAACAGGTAACTTCCTTTTTGGTCTGTCTCAGTGATATAGCAGATGCTTCATTTTTAATTTTGCTGCAAATAATTCTGTTGTTGTTTTGCTTTTGAAAATGTTAATAGAAAAGGATAATTAGACATTTACAAGATTTCCAGCCGAGCTGCCACATTAATCTACTATGCTAAACTCCTTTGCAAACAAAGCACATGCTATCCGATTTTCTCTTTGCTTTCGATTTTCTTCAAGTGCTGACACACCCACAGAACACAATTAAATTGGCAAAACCTATGGGAAAGCCCTCTAAGTGGCATAGTAGCTTTAGACATAATAACAAGCGCAGACACAAAAAGAAATAAAATCTACAACGGAGTGATACCTTTATTGGCCAACCAAAATGCACAAAACACTTCATGCAAGCTTCCAAAGCTCCACTGGCTTAGATTTTCCTTGGTTTTTTTTTCTGGGCTGTGAGGCCGTGTTCTGGAATGCTTTCTTTCTGATGTTTCACCTGCATCTCTGCCTGGCATCTTCAGAGAATGGTTGGGTAGGAGTGTGTGTGGAGTTTATATGCTGTGAACCCCTGTTGGGAGTATATGTAAATTTGTGTAATTGAATGGTGTCATGATGGAGTTCCATCATGCTGCCTTAAGGTGCAACTTCTGTCATTCTGCTAGAGAACTATAACTCCCTTTGTCTGTAAACAGATTGTCTTGCCAGCATAGTATCATGTAAGAAAAGGGTTAATGGGGAGGGTCTAAAGCACCACCTTCACAGAGCTAATGAGATGACATCATTACCATAACAGCATGTGACTGGACTGACCAATTACATCTCTAAGCCCGGAAAATCCGATGAAGATTTAACTGCTTTTGTTTGAAACCAGTGTGTGAGATTTAGAGAGATTCTGGAGGGAGACGTGAGTGAACAAGGACTGCTATGCTGGTAGAGGAAAGCCATTCCATCCCTGGCTTGAGCTCCCAGCAGCCTGAATAACATCTCAAGGCAACAAACAGCAACTATTTAGTAGAGATTACGGCATGTTTAGTCGCGTTAGGGAATTCTTTTAAATTTCTTAACTTTGCTTGAATGTAGCTAAATTAGTAACTGAATGTAACCTGAGTAATGTAATGCTTTGATCTTGATACTCTGTACAGTCATCCCTTCACATTCGTGGGGGTTCCATTCCGCGGACCCCCGCGAATGTGAAAAACCCGCGAATAACGACTCCCCTCCCCCCTCCCTCCCCAGGCCTTCGCGGGGCCTTGCTAGGCCCCGCGGAGGTCTCCCCGGCCCTCCCTCCCCCCCTCCCCAGGCCTTCGCGGGGCCTTGCTAGGCCCCGCGGAGGTCTCCCTGGCCCTCCCTCCCCCCTCCCCAGGCCTTCGCGGGGCCTTGCTAGACCCCGCGGAGGTCTCCATAGGCCCCGCGGAGGTCTCCCTGGCCCTCCCTCCCCCCCTCCCCAGGCCTTCGCGGGGCCTTGCTAGGCCCCGCAGAGGTCTCCCCGGCCCTCCCTCCCCCCCTCCCCAGGCCTTTGCGGGGCCTTGCTAGGCCCCGCGGAGGTCTCCCTGGCCCTCCCTCCCCCCTCCCCAGGCCTTCGCGGGGCCTTGCTAGACCCCGCGGAGGTCTCCATAGGCCCCGCGGAGGTCTCCCTGGCCCTCCCTCCCCCCTCCCCAGGCCTTCGCGGGGCCTTGCCAGGCCCCGCGGAGGTCTCCCCAGCCCTCCCTCCCTCCCTCTCCAGGCTTTCGCGGGGCCTTGCTAGGCCCCGCGGAGGTCTCCCCGGCCCTCCCTCCCTCCCCAGGCCTTTGCAGGGCCTTGCTAGGCCCCGCGGAGGTCTCCCTGGCCCTCCCTCCCCCCTCCCCAGGCCTTCGCGGGGCCTTGCTAGACCCCGCGGAGGTCTCCATAGGCCCTGCGGAGGTCTCCCTGGCCCTCCCTCCCCCCTCCCCAGGCCTTCGCGGGGCCTTGCTAGACCCCGCGGAGGTCTCCATAGGCGCCGCGGAGGTCTCCCTGGCCCTCCCTCCCCCCCTCCCCAGGCCTTCGCGGGGCCTTGCCAGGCCCCGCGGAGGTCTCCCCAGCCCTCCCTCCCTCCCTCTCCAGGCTTTCGCGGGGCCTTGCTAGGCCCCGCGGAGGTCTCCCCGGCCCTCCCTCCCTCCCTCTCCAGGCCTTCGCGGGGCCTCCGGAGGGCCTCCGGGGGTCCCTCGAAGGCCTCCCCACCCCTCCCCAGGCCGCCCCGGGCCTCCCCGCTCCCTCCAGGTCTTTTCACGGGGCCTCTGGAGGCCCCGTGTCGCGGTTTTGGGGGGGCGGGGGGCCCTCCCAAAACCGCGAATAACCAAAACCGCGAATGTCAAGTTCGCGAATGTGGAGGGACAACTGTATTCCTATCACTTTAAGCCTGTCTCCCTGAGGTAGGGGAAAATCCTGCCTCATGTGAGATTGCATGACTGCTTCACTTGAATAAAGTAAACTTATTAATCTTCCTATACACCACTTAACGACTCCTCGAACGCTTTTATCAGCACTGTATATGCACAATCCTAAACATACACTGGACTGACTATGTGACGAATGTTCCTGTCCTTGAGCAAGCAGGGATCACCAGCATTGAGGCCATGATTTCTAGGATGGAGGACCATCGCCTCCCAAAAACAGTACTCTACGGTGAACTCGCCACGGGTCAGCGTAAGAGGGGTGCTCCAAAAAAAATGATACAAAGACTCCCTGAAACAACACCTCAGGCTCGGCCAAATTGATCACCAACAATGGTCCGCCCTGGCCTCACATCGGGAGGCATGGAGACACACTATCCACAATGCTGCAGCCTTATTTGAGAACTCACGCTGGACAAGTCTTGAAGAGAAACGACAATGCAGAAAGAATCACAACCTGGAAACATCACCCAAGGAGACCCTCTGCTGTGCTTTCTGCAACCAGACTTGGTTATCTCAGATTGGCCTTTTTAGTCATCAGCACGCTTGCAGAAAGTGTGGGATGAGTCCTTCCTGAATCTTCATTTGCGAAGAAAAGCCAGAGAGAGAGAGAGAGACTGATGCTTACCATGTGCCTTGCTCTTGACTATGCTACTGTAAGCCTACTCTGGGGTTAGCAGGAGGGAGTTAGTTGATTCTATAGTGGCAAGGAGTGCCACTGATTATTATAGACTATAGACAGGAATACACAATCAAAGCATTCCTAACAGACAGACATCCAGACTCTGTTTAAAAACCTCCAAAGAAGGAGACTCCACCACACTATGAGGCCGTGCATTCCTCTTCTGAACAGCTCTTACTGTCAGGAAGTTCTTTCTAATTTTAGGTGGAATTTTTTTTCCTGTAGTTTGAATCTATTGCTCCGCATCCTAGTCTCTGGAGCAGCAGAAAACAAGATTGCCCCATCCTCAGTACAACATCCCTTCAAATATTTAAACATAGCTATCATATCCCCTCTCTCAACCTTCTCTTCTCCAGACTAAACATACCCAGCTCCCTAAGCTGCTCCTCATAGGACATGGCTTCCAGACCTCCCACCATCCTGGTCGCCCTCCTCTGGACATGTTCCAGCTTCTCAATATCCTTCCTGAATTGTGGTGCCCTTAAAAACTTATCAATTTAAAAAACAAGTAAGACTAAGACATTTTAAAACAATCAGTATACAGTTTAAAATCATCTGGATAGGCCTGACAGAAGAGACTGGTCTTTAACAGTGGTACATGCACTGGTAACCTCCCGTCTGGATTTCTGTAATGCGCTCTACATGGGGCTACCCTTGTGCTTGACTCGGAAACTTCAACTAGTCCAGAACATGGCAGCCAGGTTGATTTCTGGCGTTCCCAGAAGAGAGCATATAACACCGGTGCTAAAAGCTCTCCACTGGCTGCCTATTAGTTTCCGGGCACAGTACAAGGTGTTGGTTATGACCTTTAAAGCCCTACATGGCTTGGGTCCAACTTACCTCCGGGACCGCCTCCTTCCATATGACCCTCCCCGCACACTTCGGTCCTCTGGGAGGAATCTGTTACAGCCTATGAAAACAAGGCTGTCGGTGACCTCCCAGAGGGCCTTCTCTGCTGCTGCTCCCAGATTATGGAATGGCCTGCCAGACGAGATCCGTCTTATTACCACCTTAGACAGCTTTAAAAAAGCTGTCAAGACGGATCTTTTCCGGCAGGCCTTTCCTGAATAATTATCCCGGCCCAGGACTCAGCTGCCCTTTCTAGGCTACGATTGTATGTTTTTAATTTTTTTCTTCTAATTTATATATATTTTAATTAATGCATGTTTTTAATCCTTTGTAATTTAATATTATTTTAAGGGGTGGGTGGGCTAGGGTATTGTGAGTATGGGGTTTTTATATTGTAAGCCGCCCCTATTGCGTTGCAGAGGGGCGGGATATAAATAAAATTTTATTATTATTATTATTATTATTATTATTATTATTAACACTGCTTTAAATTCTGACAGTGTATTCAGCTACTGTATCTCCTCTAGCAGGCCGTTTCAGAGTCTAGGGGCAGCTGAATAAAAAGTCCTTGTGGTGACAGTCACCAACCTAGTCCTAGCTGGCTGGAGCAAATGTCTCCCAGAGGACTTAAGTGTATGGGGCAGATTATACGAGAGAAGGAGATCACATAGGTAACCCGGATAGAGCATTACAGCCCCAAATGTGGTCCAGAATGCATCAGGGGTTCAGCAGCAAATATCTGGGTATGGAAAAGGCTCTCTGGGAGTATATTAGGGCAAATAAATAGTATTTTTTAATTTAGTTATTTATACCCCGCCCTTCAGCCACAAGGCTACCAGAGCGGCTTACAAATTGTTTTAAGCAATAGCTACACATCTACACTGCATTAAACAGTTTTCAATGTGTGTTAGCTAATTGCCCCCCACAAGCTGGGTACTCAATTTATCGACCTACGAAAGGATGGAAGGCTGAGTGAACCTTGGAGCCTGCTAGAATTGAACTTGCAACGTGGCGGCTTGCAGTACTGACATTTAACCACTGCGCCACCCGGGCTCCATCTAATTCTACAGCACTGTGAGGTTTCTTTACCCTTAAGACAAAGTGAATAGCAGCTTGTCCCTTAACTTGTTCTTGTTTCTCTTGAGCTCTTTTAATGCCTTGGAGTAGAATCATGATTCTAATTATATAAAACACTACAGAAACTAACAATAATTGCCCAGTATCTACAGTATAAGACACTGAGGATAGAAGTATATATAAAGAGAAACAAATTGGGCATCCAGCAGTGGCAACTGGTATGCATCAGCAAATTCATTCTGAACCTTAAAGACGTTAATCTGGAGATCAAGTTCAGCACCTTGGATAGTCCTTCAACATACAGACTAAATCCTGGAATAGATTCACCAGTGCACAAACATGGGAGTCACAGGCCATCAACAAAACCTACTAATAGTCCATCACATCACTCCTTTTCACCACTCATACCTGGTGGCAGCAAACTTGACTTTTGAGCACCCTAAAGCAAGAGCAGATAAGTGATCATTATGCTTCCCTACCTTACTCTGATGTTTTATCATGTTTAAACTGATCTAACATTTTCAAGGTTACTATTCAAAGCTTTGTGACTGTTAATGTTAGACTCTTACCCTATACAACATCTCCAGTTCTCTCAACTAGAATAACGTTCAAGAAGACTCCAAGTCTTTTCATATTTTTTTTCAATGCAAGCAAATGATTCTCAAGACAGAAATGCCTAGATACACCATTGTTCAAAGAGATCTACGGAATACAGCTGCTGTCTAGTTGAGGAGCTTACTATTTTGCACTTATATGGGAATTTCTCAGGTTGTATTTTCTTTCTTTCCAAGAATTACCTTATCTTGTTTATCTCAGCAATATGGACCTAACTCCTACTGTTCGTCCCAACTACAGTAAAGTCATTTAGTCAAGTGGATTTACCTACATGTTGACTCAACAACAGACTGAATGGGTCCACATGACTTGAGACTAGTCAAAAAATTCTAACCAAAGTGTATGCTAGCAACTTTGGTTGTCAGTGTTAAATGTATTTCAATATTGGTATGTTTCAGGGGTTTTCAAATATCCTGCCTTTTCTCCAATGGCTCTACTTCTCCCTTGTGTTACATTCCCTGATACCCTTATTAAAATAAGTTTATTTACTTGGAATTTTATTTACTTGGACTTTTATTCTCTAGATGTGTGCCAATCTTGTATATTGATTTGTTTCTCTATTTCGGTGTGACTTTGCAAGTAAGATGTATGTTAAGTCCCACTACAAGGAACTTGCAATCAAAAATACATAGAATCATAGAATCATAGAATTGCAGAGTTGGAAGAGACCACGAAGGCCATCCAGTCCAACCCCCCTGCCACGCAGGAAATCACAATCAAAGCATCCCCGACAGATGGCCATCCAGCCTCTGTTTAAAGACCTCCAAGGAAGGAGACCCCACCACGCTCCGAGGGAGTGTGTTCCACTGCCGAACAGCTCTTACTGTCAAAAAGTTCCTCCTCATGTTGAGGTGGAATCTCTGTTCCTGGAGCTTGCACCCATTGCTCCGTGTTCCAGTCTCTGGAGCAGCAGAAAACAAGCCTGCTCCATCCTCAGCGTGACATCCCTTCAAATACTTAAACAGGGCTATCATATCGCCCCTAAACCGTCTTTTTTCCAGGCTAAACATACCCAGCTCCCTAAGTCTCTCCTCATAAGGCATTGTTTCCAGACCTTTCACCATTTTAGTTGCCCTTCCCTGGACACGCTCCAATTTGTCAATATCCTTTCTGAATTGTGGTGCCCAGAACTGGACACAGTATTCTAAGTGAGGTCTGACCAAGGCAGAATAGAGTGGCACTATTACTTCCCTTGATCTAGACACTATACTTCTATTGATACAGCCCAAAATTGCATTGGCCTTTTTAGCTGCCGCATCACACTGTTGGCTCATGTTCAACTTGTGGTCTCCTAGGACTCCTAGATCCCTTTCGCACGTAGTCTCATTCAGCCAGGTCTCTCCCATCCTATATTTATGCATTTCATTTTTCCGCCCTAAATGCAGTACTTTACATTTCTCCGTATTGAATTTCATTTTGTTAGCTTTGGCCCAGCTCTCCAGTCTGCAACAGAAGAAGGAAGAATGGAGGCATGGGTAAACCAGAGGAAGACTATGTTATTGTTTCAATTCCACTTGTTTCAGCTTTGTTACAATTAGGAGCAGAGACTAAGGAAGTGATCCAGTGATTCTCCAACCCTAATGCGACCATACTAATATGGCAATTTCTGCTGTGGTTCCACTAAAATGGGATGGGGACACTGCAGAAATTATCAGAAGAAATAGCCATGTAACATGTTATGTGGAAGGCACAGGTTCATTTATGTTACACCAACAGTAATCCTAGAGGCAATTGAGGAAACTCTGTGAACCAACCATAAAATGTACTGACCATGAGAGAGATGAGAAGATGGCAAAGCTATAGCATGCAGGAAAGGTGTGCACACGTGTGTGAATTCACTAGGGCTGGGTCAAAATGATCTCTCCCAACAGTCCCATTCTGTTCAAAATCAAATCTTCTATTCCATAATTTTCAGAGAGAAAGATGAAGCAAGATTTATTGCCCCATTTATTGTGACGGTAGTAACACTTTCCACCTCTGCAAGGTGGAAAACATTGTCCTCACTCTGATCTGGCTTCAAAGTGTTTTCATATAGCTAGAGAGACTTTGCTCCATGTTAATATCTGAAGCCAAAACAGAGTAAGGGAAGGGGAGTTTCTGAAAGGGAGGAAGTTGAGGGAGGGCTTTCTGTACAGGGTGGGGATCTCATATAGCTAACTCTAAAGAACTTCTGTTCCTTAGAACATGTTTGAAATAAAAGGAACTGCTCTATATTCAGCTCCATTCTCCACATATCACCCTGGAGGTGGCTCAGAGAGCAAACTCTGGTTATATTAATAACATAGAATCATAGAATCATAGAATCATAGAATCATAGAATTGCAGAGTTGGAAGAGACCACGAGGGCCATCCAGTCCAACCCCCTGCCACGCAGGAAATCACAATCAAAGCATCCCCGACAGATGGCCATCCAGCCTCTGTTTAAAGACCTCCAAGGAAGGAGACCCCACCAGGCTCCGAGGGAGTGCGTTCCACTGCCGAACAGCTCTGACTGTCAAAAAGTTCCTCCTCATGTTGAGGTGGAATCTCTGTTCCTGGAGCTTGCACCCATTGCTCCGTGTTCCAGTCTCTGGAGCAGCAGAAAACAAGCCTGCTCCATCCTCAGCGTGACATCCCTTCAAATACTTAAACAGGGCTATCATATCGCCTCTAAACCGTCTTTTTTCCAGGCTAAACATACCCAGCTCCCTAAGTCTCTCCTCATAAGGCATTGTTTCCAGACCTTTCACCATTTTAGTTGCCCTTCTCTGGACACGCTCCAATTTGTCAATATCCTTTCTGAATTGTGGTGCCCAGAACTGGACACAGTATTCTAAGTGAGGTCTGACCAAGGCAGAATAGAGTGGCACTATTACTTCCCTTGATCTAGACACTATACTTCTATTGATACAGCCCAAAATTGCATTGGCCTTTTTAGCTGCCGCATCACACTGTTGGCTCATGTTCAACTTGTGGTCTACTAGGACTCCTAGATCCCTTTCGCACATAGTCTCATTCAGCCAGGTCTCTCCCATCCTATATTTATGCATTTCATTTTTCCGCCCTAAATGCAGTACTTTACATTTCTCCTTATTGAATTTCATTTTGTTAGCTTTGGCCCAGCTCTCCAGTCTATCCAGGTCATTCTGAATTTTGATCCTGTCCTCTAGGGTATTAGCTACTCCTCCCAATTTGGTGTCATCTGCAAATTTGATAAGTATGCCCCTAATTCCCTCATCTAAGTCATTGATAAAGATGTTGAATAGCACTGGGCCCAGGACAGAACCCTGTGGCACCCCACTGGTCACATCTTTCCAAGACGAAGAGGAGCCACTGCTGAGCACCCTTTGGGTTCGGCCGGTCAACCAATTACAAATCCATTGAACAGTTAACTTGTCTAGCCCACATTCTACAAGCTTGTTTGCAAGAATGTCATGGGGAACCTTGTCAAAGGCCTTACTGAAATCAAGGTATGCAATGTCCACAGCATTCCCTTCATCTACCAAGCTGGTAACTTTATCAAAAAAAGAGATCAGATTAGTCTGGCATGACTTGTTTCTCTGAAACCCATGCTGACTTTTTGTGATTATGGCATTGCCTTCTAAATGTTCACAGACTCTCTGTTTAATGATCTGTTCTAGAATCTTCCCTGGTATTGATGTCAGACTAACTGGACGATAGTTGTTGGGATCCTCTTTTTTCCCCTTTTTGAAGATGGGAACTACGTTTGCCCTCCTCCAGTCTGCTGGGACTTCTCCTGTTCTCCAGGAGTTCTCAAATATTATTGCCAATGGCTCTGAGATTATATTTGCCAGCTCTTTTAATACTCTTGGATGTAGTTCATCTGGTCCTGGAGATTTAAATTCATTTAGATTAAGAAGGTATTCCTGTACCACCTCTTTACTTATTTTCAGCTGGATTTCCCCTATTGTGTCCTCTGTTCCATTTTCCTCAGGTTGGTCCTCCTTTTCCTTTTCTGAAAACACTGAGGCAAAGAAGGTGTTGAGTAATTCTGCCTTTTCTCTGTCCCCTGTTAGCATTTTGCCATCTTCTCCACGTAGCGGCCCTATCATTTCCTTCTTCCTCCTTTTGCTGCGGACATACCCAAAAAAACCCTTTTTATTGTTCTTAACCTCCCTAGCAAGCCTGAGCTCATTCTGCACTTTAGCTTTTCTGACTTTACTCCTACACGTGTTCGCTATCTGTTTGAATTCTTCTTTGGTGATTTCCTCCCTTTTCCATTTCCTATACATGTTCCGTTTAAAACTTAGCTCCATTGAAAGTTCTTTAGTCATCCATCCTGGTTTCTTGAGACACCTCCCATTTTTCTTCCTCAATGGTACTGTTTGAAATTGTGCCTTCAGTATCTCCCTTTTGAGAAAGTCAAAACCGTCTTGAGGTCCCTTCTCTTTTAGTATTCTTGACCATGGAATCATCCCCAGTATTTCCCTGAGTTTATTGAAATCAGCTCTCCTAAAGTCAAGAATGCATGTCTGACTATGCCTGGCTTCTCCTTTCCATTGTATAACAAACTCCAGGAGAACATGATCACTCTCACCTAAGGATCCCACCACTTGCACCCCATTAACAAGGTCGTCTCTGTTGGTTAGGATCAGATCTAAAATAGCTGACCCCCTTGTTGCCTCTTCCACCTTTTGGACCATGAAATTGTCTTCCAGGCATGTAAGGAATTTGCTAGACCTTGTAGTTTTGGCTGAGTTAGATTGCCAGCAAATATCAGGATAGTTGAAGTCACCCATCACTACTACATCTCTCCTTTCTGCATGTATGTTCATCTGTTCTAGAAAGGCAACATCCAATTCCTCCGTCTGATTTGGGGGTCTGTAGTAGAGTCCCACAATAACATCCCTGTTGTTTCCCTCCCCTTTAATTTTTATCCAGATGCTCTCCACCTGGCTTCCAGTATTGATGTCATGGATCACTTCACTGGTGTAAATATCCCTGACATATAATGCTATTCCTCCTCCTTTCCTGTTTGGCCTGTTTCTCCTATAAAGGTTATACCCCTCTATTCCTACATTCCAATCATAAATAAAATTTCCTTTATTATAATTTTATTTCAAGGATTTATGCAACATAATCATGTTTTTCCATATTCATCAGGAAGAACAGACCCAGAACAGACCCAGAACAAGTATCTCAGCACAATTAGAAGAAAATTACACTTTCTGACCTCACAGCAAAAGTGACACTGCTGGGAAATCCAACACAATGTTCTATGCCACAAACTAATTAAAAGAAGACTTTCCCTAATAGTTCACAGGTATAAGTATCAGCTTCAGGTGGATGGTTCTTGTGGAAGCTTATGAAAATGAGCAGGTACTCAAAGGACAAATGAATTTTAAAAGGAGGAGAAGAACAAGGAAGAGGAGGAGGAGGAAGGGAAAAGAAACAATTTGCTAAATTAAGACCAGAACAGATCACTTGGGAACATTACTTAAATTTAAACCTGAAGTCATTTTCTTTAAATTTAATGGGGGTTGTCTTTATATGAGGAAGATTTCAAAATGGATGTCCCTACAACGCAATTCATTTCCCTCTTTGTGCTAATTTCTACCTACAGTTTTCTACATATGAATGGACAAATCAACCAGTTCCGATTTCTATCTGGTTTTCCCATCTGAAGTTTTATTTTGTCCAAGTTCTGCATTAACTTGCAAGGTTTTAAAGCACGCACACATACAACATTTATGTATCGTTCCCCCCACCCAATACAATATTTTTGCAGGCAGTTCTCTTGAGTATCTCTTCTTATCTTGTGCATTTAAAAAAATTATACACATCTTTGTGCATACTTTTCTTTAATAAATTTTGTAAAAAAAAAGAAATCCCCCCCCCAAAAAATCACAAAGAAGGCAAATATTGAAATATTGTGTTGGTTGAAATATTGTGCTGGAAAGTGTGAATTTGGTATGTTCTCATTGCTATGGAACCTGAATAGCATTCTCTCCCATCCTTCAGCAAAGCAAGTCACCAGAAGCAGCCAATAGATCTGTCAATCGGGGGGGGGGGCAGTGAATCAACTCATGATTTTACCACAGATCCTTCTACACCTGCTTTAATTTGAACAGGATCTCTCCTGGTGCTAGATCCTGTTCCTTCAGAGGTTTGGCACTAATATGGAAAATAACTATGTACAGAGCATTCTGAGCCATCTTGATGTGTCTTGCTGATAAGAGATAACCACTTAGAATGTTGCAAGGAACCAGTGTGACATGCATAGATTGGAAACAGTGCTTGTTCATTATTAGAATCATAGAATCATAGAATTGCAGAGTTGGAAGAGACCACGAGGGCCATCCAGTCCAACCCCCCTGCCACGCAGGAAATCACAATCAAAGCATCCCCGACAGATGGCCATCCAGCCTCTGTTTAAAGACCTCCAAGGAAGGAGACCCCACCACGCTCCCAGGGAGTGTGTTCCACTGCCGAACAGCTCTTACTGTCAAAAAGTTCCTCCTCATGTTGTTCATTTATATTACAGTCATCCCTTCACATATTTGGGGGTTAGGAGCAGACGACCCCAGCAAATGTGAAAAAACCGTGAGTAAGAAATGAGCGGGTGGGTGGGAGGCTTTCCACACACACACTTCCCAAGGCAGCGATGGGCTTCACAAAAAGCCCATTGCTGCCTTAGGAAGGGACAGAATGGGGTGGAGAGTAGGTGGGTGGGAAGCTTTCTGCCCCTCCTTCCCAAGGCAGAATGGGCTTCAAGAAAAGCCCATCACTGCCTTGGGAAGGGACGGGGTGGGGTGGAGAGCAGGCAGGTGGGAGGCTTTCCACCCCCCCTTCCCAAGGCAGCGATGGGCTTCACTAAAAGCCCATCGCCGCCTTGAGAAGGGACGGGATGGGGTGGAGAGCTTTGGGAAGGGTGAAGGATGGCTGAAAATCACCTTTGCCCCAAACTCCCCACTCTTCCAGGGCTTGGCTCTCCATCCCAAATGGAGCCAAGCCCCAGGAGAGCGGGGAGGTAGGCATGCGGTTTTTGGGGGGAGAGCTCTGTTTAAATCAGCTCCCCTCCTTGTGTGCAAGGGAGAGAAGCTGATTTAAACGGAGTGCTTGCTGAGGAAACTGTGAATAGTCAAAACCACAAACGTTAAAGACACGAATGTGGAGGGGCAACTGTACTGTTGTTGACTCTATTGTTCAACTGATGCCACTTTATAGTTTGTAAGTCATAATTATATATGGCTGTCTTGATTTAACTATCCGTTTGGTAGTAGATTCTGAGTGCTCATACCAGGCTGCTCGGTGCTGCATCTATCTTAATGCTCTGTTGTGTTTAATCTACAAAAGACTCCACCCTTAAACCTTAAGAGGGCAAATTCCTATGCAATTTTGAGCAGTTGCAAGAGGAGAAGCAATAAAAACAAAAGTGGTTTCACAACCCTTGTGAGACTATCTTCCTCTACAAGCAATCCTCCTAACACCTACCAAAGCTTGCTTCCCCACCCTCCTGTCCCAGATGCTTGCATCCTATAGCTCCTACATCCAGGCCCTGCTGTCTTCCCTCTCACACTGGAGCCCTTGATATCACTGTACAGTTGAGTACCAGCTGTATAGAATCATAGAATTGGAAGAGACCACAAAGGCCATCCAGTCCAACCTCCTGCCATGCAGGAATAAACAATAAAAGCATTCCAAAGTATAGGAAAGGTGAGCTCAGGGAGCACACTGTGGAGAGACCTTTCACACTACAGCTGTCCCTTTATTATTTGCTGGGGTTTGGTTCCAGGACCACCCTCCTGGGGATACTAAAATACATGAATACTCAAGTCTCATTATATGCAATGGCATGGCAAAATGGTGTCCCTTATATAAGATGGCAAAATCAATGTTTGCTTTTTGGATTATTATTTTTAAGAATATTTTCAAGCCATGAATACTTAAATTCATAGATATCAAATCCATGGATAAAGAGGGACAACTGTACATAATTATAGCACTATGATTCCGCTTTAACTGCCAAGGCTTCATCCAATAGAATCCTGTTGGTGAGCTACTAGATCTCTTTGGCTGAATATTCTTAATACTCTTTCCTAGATTACAAGTCCTAGATTTCCATAGGATGTCGTCATGGCAATTACAGTGCAATCATAATGCTATAATTATATAGTGTGAAAGGGCCCAAGACGTCAGATGGGGGCAATTCAGCATTCCTTCCTTATACCACACACACACACAATATCTGATTGCATTAGGTCCTAATTTAAACAAATCATCATGTATATTTTGAGCCTCAGCATTCTCAGTTACTTCACCTGATAATGCTGGCAAAGAACCAAATATCCCTATTATCGTAGCATACTAATCCTGAATTTAATTTTCTAATGTGAGAGACTCCATTTCCTTGTTGACAGAAGCAGTCACAGTAAAGCTTTTTATTTTATTTTTAACATGCTTATTAGGGCAAACCTATGCAGAAGTCTGCAGGCACACTTCCCCCACCTCCTCCTCAATTGGTGAGAGCTAAATTAACACAGTTTTCCTTCAGGCCACAGGCCACTCAGGTTGCATCTGGCAATTTACAGTAACAGTTGGTTCATTCTGCACAACATCACACCTGACTCCTGATGTCTCTGTTGTATAGCATATGGTTTTCTTTAATTACTTCACTCCTTCATTGGGAGATCAGCTTGCACAAAAGACTGAGGCTCCATCCGGAGGGGAGAGTGAGAACGTTTGACCAGCTATCGGAAATAATGCAGACATGCTGTGCCAACAGTGGTGAGCTTGCCATGGTCCAAGGAGAAAAAAAGGGATGAATAGGACAGCTCAGGAGGATTGTCAAATAACTGAGGATTTTGTGGCCTGGAGGCTATAATGAAACTAATGGGAGGAAGGAGGAAAATGAGATCACTTTAGTAGTGGGAGAAATCAGACAGATAGCCATGACTTCTGTAATTGAAGCCAGCAATGGCTAAAGTGAGGAAATATATGATGAAGTTCTCACCCCCTACAGAAAAAAAGGCATGAAGCTGCAATCTCATGCACACTTAACTGGAGCAAGTCCCACTGAAACTGACTGGGCTTACTTCCAACTAGAAATTATTAAAATTGTACTGCAAGATATATGTAACTAAATTTACACACATTCATTTCTTGCCTATGCCTCCATCTTACTCCTATCTTTGTTGAAATTATTTTTTCACCAATCCTTGGAACAAGTACCTCTGTTATTCTGAAAGATGTACCTCAATGACCCTAAAGAAATAGAAATATAACAACTACCAATGATGACAAAGGCATCAAAAGAAGCTTAAGACATTTCACTGGATTAATACAGTTGGAATAGAATTTCTTTTTTTTTACATTCATTAACTACAGAAAATACATATTTATTTATTTATAAATATAAAGATTCTGCAACGTACGTGCCATATTACATCAGGATTTTAGGAACTGACTGTAATGGGCTTTTAATGCTCTCTGTCCTCCTTAGTGATTTTTATAGTCTAGCTTTTAATGAATTTTAAATGGTTTTAACTCTATTTAACACCCTTTAACACCCTGATGTGTTTGCATATTTTAATCTGTACTGGTTTTAATTATTTGCAAACTGCCTTGTAGAAATAAAGATGACTAAACTAAGGCTGTCATACTTTGAACATATAACATGACATTACTCTTTGGAAGAGACAATACAGGTCGACCCCCATAGCCATGGATTTCAGCGGTTTCACTTATCCACTGTTTGCACAACAGCCTCAGGCTTCAAGGACTTCATTGCCAGGGAGAAGCCACCCTGACTTCTCCCAGGTGACAAAACACAGCAAGCCCCACCGCCCAAACTTCTCCTGGGTGACGAAGCACAGCAAGAACTACCTCACTGGCGAGAATCCACTCCACTGCCCCACTTTCTCCCAAGTGATAAAGCACAGAAAGAGGTTCCTTGCTGGGGGAAATGCCACATTGGTTACTGACCATGAAGGTGCATTCTGGGATTGTTAAGAAGAGAAACCCATTACACTTGTGTTATTCCCCTTCACCACCCAGAGAGAGGCAGGAAGAAGATGGAGTCTTAGGATAGCTGAGGAGGGATGCTTTTTTATTTATTTTTTATTGGCTCCTCCCCCTGAGCTCTCCACAAAGCCAGTGCACTGACTAGCAAAGCACAGAATGAAGAGCTGGTAGAGAAAGAGTTTAAGAAGATAGCCAATCACTGTCTTAAGAAGACAGCCAGTCACTGAGGGAGGAGTGGTGGATTCCTCCTCTCAACAACCCAGAATGCATTGTTATGGTAAGTAACCAATGTGGAATTCCCTGGGTTGGTGAAAGGAGGAATCCATTACACTTGGGACATACCTAAGCACCTTGCAGTCTAGGGAGGGAATGACTGTGGAAAATTTTTAGTCCTTGACAACCTCCTGTAACACCTTTCTTCTGAAGTTTGCATCCACCACCCTGAACTAGTTATCTTATAGTGATGGATGAATGTGGAATGGGTGCTCCAGGTGGCTGCCCTACAAATCTCAACCATAGGGACATTTTATGAAATGGTGGAGTGGGCCATTGCTCTCGTAGGTTGAGGCACCGTTGCCATATCATATGCCATCAATATGCATGCTTTGGTCCATGTAGCTATGGTCTGTCTTGAAGCCTTTCCCCCAGAGAGGAACGGTTGAAGGAAACAAACAGGGAGTCACAGCATCTAAAGGGTTTTGCCCTCTTGAAGTAGCACCTGAGTGCCCTACAGGCATCTAATTTGTGCCTTAATTTTTCTTTTCTGTGAAAGGAATTTGGCCAGAAGGATGGCAGAATCAACTCCTGAGAGAGGTGGAAGAAGGACAGGACCTTGGGAATGAAGGAGGGATGTAGACATAGTGACACAAAATCCTTTAGAAAGGAACACAGGTGCTCCCTGACCAAAAAGGCCACTAGCTCAGACACCATTCTAGCTAAGGTAACGGCTACCAGGAAGGTCACCTTCAAGGAGCGCACTCTTAGGGGAACTGTTCAGAGAAGCTCAAAGGGGTGATTCATGAGCTGCTTCAAAACTAGTGGAAGGTTCCAGGAAAGGAAACAGTGCCTGACTGGAGGAGAGATTATAGTAGCTCCCCTCAGGAACCTCCTTACATGGGGATGAGAGGATAATGGACTTCCCTGGTTTAAGGGCATGATTGAAGGAAGGGCTGCTGCCTGTCTTTTTAATCTGTTGGGACTACATGATAGGTCCAAGGCCAGTTTCACATATCCGTGGGAAGTCCTGGAACATATTGGCTGTGGATATGGGAGTTGACCTGTAACTGTAGGGAATGCTCTAGTTGGAAATCCTGCACTGAGCAGGAATTGAAAACATGGGGCCCCTCCCAACTCTATGATTCTATTCTATGATTCTAAATCTTGATAGAGAGGAAGGCAGTAGGAAAACAGGAAAAGCTCATTACAAGTGGATAGACTCAATCAGGAAGCCACTTCCCTAAGTCTACAATACCTGAGCAGTGCAGGGCATATTAGACCAGGGTTCCTGGAGGTCTCTCATTCAAAGGTCTCTAAAAGTTAAAGTCAGATTGATGGCAAACAATCATACCAAAAAAATTACAAAAGACATACAAAGCTGCCTTAAGTACCAGTACTGGGGAAAATGTGGAATATAAATGAATGGTGGTGGTGGTAGAGGAGGAGGAGGAGGAGAAGAGGAGGAGAAAGAAGAGTATATACTAACCAGGGATGCATAAATTGGGGTTTATGGGTTGTAGGTCTCTCGCATGGGGATTTTTTGTGGCCTCTCAGACACTCTAAAGCCCTAATATCTATAATGTAGGGAAACCATCCCAAATCAGAAAACATCCAGAGTTTGAGGGCCCCAAGAGCCCTCTCACTCTGGCTTTTCTTCGCAAACGAAGATTCAGGAAGGACTCATCACGCGCTTTCTGCAAGCGTGCTGATGACTAAAAAGGCCAATCCAAGATAACCAAGTCTTGTTGCAGAAAGCACAGCAAAAGGTCTCCTTGGGTGATGTTTCCGGGTTGTGATTCTTTCTGCGTTGTTGTTTCTCTTCGAGACTTGTCCAGCGTGAGTTCTCAAATAAGGCTGCAGCATTGTGGATGCTGTGTCTCCACGCCTCCCGATGTGAGGGCAGGGTAGACCATTGTTGGTGATCAATTTGGCCGAGTCTGAGATGTTGTTTCAGGGAGTCCTTGTATCATTTTTTTGGAGCTCCCCTCTTACGCTGACCTGTGGCGAGTTCACTGTCGAGTACTATTTTTGGGAGGCGATGGTCCTCCATCCTAGAAACGTGCCCTGCCCAGCGCAGCTGTGTTCTCAATATAATGGCTTCAATGCTGGTGTTCCCTGCTTGCACAAGGACAGCAACATTCGTCACATAGTCAGTCCAGCGTATATTTAGGATTGTGCGTAGACAGCACTGATGAAAGCGTTCAAGGAGTCGTAGGTGGTGGTGATAGGTGACCCATGTTTCAGATCCATAAAGGAGAATAGACAGTACAATGGCTCTATACACTCTGATTTTTGTGCTTCGCCTCAGGTGTTTGTTACTCCAGACTGTTTTGTAAAGTCTTCCAAATGTGCTATATGCCTTTGCTAATCTGTGATCGATCTCTTTGTCAATCTTGGCATCTGAGGAGATGATGCTTCCCAGGTAGGTTAACTGCTGAACAGACATGAGCACAGATTTGCCAACGGCAATGTGGGAATGGTGGTGTTCGTCCTGTGGTGCAGGCTGGTAAAAAACTTCTGTTTTCTTCAGGTTGACTTCTAGCCCAAACAGCTCTGCAGGTGTTGCAAAGCAGGATGTTAGGCACTGCAGAGCTGCTTCTGTGTAGGCAACAAGGGCAGCATCATCAAGGAAGAGCAGTTCACGGACTAGATAGATTAGAGTCAGTGTGAGCCCTCAGACGGCTTAAGTTAAACAAGCTACCACAGACGGCTTAAGTTAAGCAAGCTACCATCAGTACGGTAACGTATATACATGCCGTCGTCTTCTTCGAGCTCTGCCGTAGCCCTTTGGAGCATCATGCTGAAGAAGATTGTAAATAAAGTTGGTGCAAGAACACAACCTTGCTTCACTCCATTAGTTATTAGAAAGGGCTCTGAAAGAGCATTGCCATATCTGACTTGACCGCGCTGGCCCTCCTGTAGCAAGATAATCATTTTCAGGATTTGGGGGGACATCCTAGTCTATCCAGGATCTGCCACAGACCTTTTCTACTTACAGTGTCGAAGGCTTTGGTGAGGTCGACAAATGTTACATAGAGACCCTTGTTCTGCTCCCTACATTTCTCTTGCAGTTGTCTAAGGGCAAATACCATATCTGTAGTACTCCTATTGGCTCTGAAGCCACATTGGCTTTCAGGAAGAAGTTTTTCTGCAATGGCAGGAACTAATCTGTTCAGGAGTATCCTTGCAAGGATTTTTCCAGCAATAGAAAGGAATGTTTGTTAAGGAAAATGCAACATGGGACATACAGTGAAAGAAATAAAATATGTATGTGAAAGTCACAATGACTAAGCAAGAGCAATTATGAAGCTACACAGGTGAAACTGCTAATGCAATCTAGAAGTCCTGAGAGCCAAGGACAGCGGTACTGAATGCAGAATGGAAACACCTGAGAATCATTAAGTGTACAAGGTGAAATGTTGAAATACATGGGTTGGTCTTAAGTATAGGAGGAACTACGTGGACCAATCAAAATGGAAGTACATACCAACTGGGTGGAAACTAACTAGTGGGTGGTGATAAACAATGGCTATAAAATTGCAATGTTTGCCAATGTATTGTGGTTGAGTAGAGGTGGAGTAGTTTGGAGATATTGTGGAGTAGTGTGTAGAGATTGTGATTTGTTGACCATATAGTATATTTATATAGAAGAATAAAGTAGGTTTTATATAAAACTACTGAGTTGCCTGAGTGAATCCTGGAGACATTTTGGAGACACCTGGAGAAGAGTGAGAAGGCTTGGAGAGTTTGTCAGGATCTTCAGCCTATTCTCTGAAACTCTGCTGCTTTGGAGGAAAGCATTAACCACTGATCTAAGCTGGTCGGCTCTGCTGCATAACAAGGTGGTGAGTTTGAGCCAGAGGTGAAGAGCTACAACTCCCATTATCCCTGACAGTGTTATGCCTCTATAGTTTGAGCAATCAGATTTTGCTCCTTTTTTCTTGTACAGGGTGATGATGACTGCATCTTGGAGATCTGATGGCAGTTCCCCTTTTTCCCAGCAATTCACAAGGAGTTCATGGAATTTATCATGGAGTACATGGCCTCCGTGTTTCCAAACTTCAGGTGGGATTCCATCAATCCCAGCTGCCTTGCCGTTTTTCATCTGCTGTATGGCCTTAAGGGTCTCTTCCAGAGTGGGAGCTAAGTCCAATTCATTTTTCATCGGTTTTTTGTATCATATGTTGGAAAGCTGAGCCTTGGACTACTTGGTTGGAACTAAAGAGACTTTGAAAATATTCAGTCCATCGATTCAGGATGGAGGCTTTATCAGTAATTAATGTTTGACCATCCGTACTGCATAAGGAGCTTTGGACCTGATAAGTAGGTCCAAACACTGCTTTAAGAGCTTCAAAAAATCCTCTATGATCACCCAGATCTGCACAGCATTGTGTCTTTTCTGCTATATTGATCCACCACTTGTTCTGCATGTCTCAGAGTTTTTGTTGAAGTTTACTACATGTGAGGCGGAAAGCTGCTTTCCTTACCTGGCAACTTGACTGGGCGAGGTATGCTTGGTGAGCAGTTCTCTTCTTTGCCAACAACTCCTGGATCTCTTGGTTGTTTTCATCAAACCAGTCTTGATTTTTCTTGTGGGAGAACCCGAGGGATTCTTCCACAGGCTGGAAGATACTGTTTTTGATATGTTGCCAAAGCACTGTAGGAGAAGGATCTGTAAGATGGTCTTCAAGATTTCTTTGCAGATTTGCCTGGAAGTTGTCTCTCATGGTAGCTTGTTGAAGATTGTTGACTTGGAGTCTCTTCTTTAAGATGCCACCCCTCTTAGGTTTGAACTTAAGATGAATATTTAGTTTACATCTTATGAGGCGATGATCTGTCTGGCATTCTGCACTGGGCATCACTCGGGTATGATGGACATCGCGAATGTCTCTCTGGCGGACTAGAACATAGTCAATGAGGTGCCAATGTTTGGATCGGGGGTGCATCCAGGTTGCCTTCAAGCTATCTTTCTGCTGAAAGATAGTGTTTGTAACAGTCAGCTGTTATTCTGCACAGAACTCTAGCTGGAGGCGTCCGTTATCATTGCAGTTTCCAACACCATGCTTGCCTAAGACACCTTTCCAGGCTTCGGAGTTCTTTCCAATTCTGGCATTGAAGTCACCAAGGATAATAATTTTATCTTCTACAGGGACTTTTTGTATGAGTTGGCGTAGGTCTGTGTAGAATTTGTCTTTCTCTACAGGGTCAGCTTACATAGTTGGGGCATATATACTAAAGAGAACAACATGTGGGAGGCGTAAGGAAATAATGCGATCAGAGTGTCCTGTTGGCAAGGTTTTGAGTTTGGAGGCAATGGAGTTTTTAATCATAAAGCCTACTCCTGAAAGATGTTTTTCGGTTTTGGGTTTGCCAGACCAGTAAAGTGTGTAGCCGGTGCCGTGTTCTTTAAGGCTGCCCTCCTCATGGAGATGAACTTCACTATGAGCAGCGATGTCGGTATTAAGTCGTGATAGTTCATGGGCTATTAGGGCAGAAAGGCGCTCAGGCCGTCCACTATCTGCAGAGTCTTGCATGGTTCTGATGTTCCAGCATGCAAGTGTCAATTTATTTACACCTTTGGAGGCTGGTGTATGCCTTTGTTTCTTTGCCTTGTTTTCACCGCATCAGAAGATGCCCGTTGGCCGCAGCTAGCCAACCAGGTAGATGGGGATGAGCTTTCGTTAGGCCACCTTTTCTAGGCCCCTCTCCATATGGAGCAAGCAGTGCTCTCCTTAAAAAAGGCTGCTTGGTCATTCAGGATGCTGCCAAACAAGACTGTCATCTCCTGGGTCAGCCTCGACCGACCAAAATCCTGAATCGCCTGCATGCAGGGTTGGGTCTGCGGCTTCCAGTGCATCTTTACACCTGCCATTTCATCCCTCGCCTATCGCTACAGGGTTTTTTTGGAACTGGATTTGTCCTTCGAGCCTGTGCAATGGATTTTTCTGGTGGAGTGCAGCATGCACAGAACTGGCCTCACCCTTTAAACCAAAGGTTCATCTGCTGTGGCCTTGCAAGCATGGATGTAGCAGCGAGGTCCTCGGGTCGTAGCTTTGATTAGAGTTTCCTTCTCTTAGATGGTTGACTTTACAGGGTTGGACGAGCACCATCTGCCCGGGTTTGGAATTAGAGTTTTCCTTCTCCTGGGATGGTTGCCATAAGGCTAGAGATCCCATCCTGCCCTTTGACACTCTTTGTCAGACCCTTTGGTTTTGACCTGTCTGGCATGGGAGACCCTACCGGTGGCTATTATGCCACCACCAGCATAGCTCAAAACATCATTAGGGTACACAAGCCTCTCTCCCACGACAAGGGGGTGTCAATGGAGATGCCCCAAGAGCAGGGAAGTGCTAAAACCCACCCAACTCTCCCACAAAAAGACAAAAATATATAAATCAATTCAAACTAGGAGAAAATGAAACAGGAATTTAGTTTCTGGGGTCATTGTTGTGCGGCTACTGGGTGTAAAAACCAGGGCTGTGGAGTCGGAGTGAGAGTTGTGGATTTGGAGTCGGAGCTAGAAGCAATTTTGAGCTGAGCTAGAGTCAGTAAAATTGTACCAACTCTGACTCCAGCTTCAAAGTATTTTTTATAATAATTAATGCCTAGTTAGTTCCATATTTACTTTCATTGGAATTTAGGAAAGTTTTCTGTTTCAGAAATTGTAATCAAATAAATATGTTGTATGTTCTATCAGTCTAAGCAGCCGATGATTCATGTGGTGGTAATGATGTTAAAATACCTTAATACCCCTCCGGTGAGGTTCATAACTGCACATATTGGGCACCTTTCCAGATCACAGTGACCAGGGACATCGGGGTCAAGCAGACTGGAGAACAGCTGAAGTCATGATGACTTGAGACGTGTCCAGAATCATGAAAACCCAGATAGGATTATGTGGAAAACCCAGTTATTAATGGGTCTATGCTAATCCTTTCAATGATGCAATCAGTGATCATTCCTCACCCATACCCTATGGAAATCTTTCCTATACACCCTTACCTATCCAAACATTCAGAGGTTGTTCCAAATCCCATCAATGTTTTGTTACTCTGAAGCTAAGGCAATCAACCCATTCCAGACCCTTTTGTCCATTCTACAAGAAAACCATTCAGGCTTTGTCATAACTAACGCACCCCTCCAGGGTATAAAATAGAGTATACATATCCCAGCTCTAACCCTAGCCCCATGTGCCACAGTCCGGACCTGCCATTCTGTGTGTAACAGCTGGTGTGTCACATATGGCATTCATCATTCTCTTTCTCAACAGACTGGATTCCCTTCCACCACCCTCAGACAACACCCGAGTCGTTCCGCTGCAGAAACTTATTTGTCCAAGAATGGTAACTATCACCCTTCCTTCCATCTTTGCTTCTAGTGAGAGTTCAGATTTGATTTGCTCCATGATGATCCATTGCTTCCTTCCCATTCTTTTCATAGGAATGAATAAAGTATGCGTGGTTGACATCATGGAGGATTAGAAAATCGTTCTTTTTTTTAATGCTGCTGATCTCATCTGTCTTTGTTATTTTTTGCTTGTTCCTCACGAATTGGAAAATCCAAAGAGGTTTGTTAGAAATTGTTTGTTTCTTACAGTTCAGAACCTTGTAGATTATTTTGCTCTATGCCTAAATAAAAAATGAATGAATTAATGAATGAATAAATTGTAGCTCCATTTGTTACAAAAATAATAAACATTTGATAAATCTAATTTGTCTCAACACAGAATGCAATTATTGCCTGGATAAACTGTAATATCCAAATAATAACTGTGTGCCAAACTAAACTAGACATAACACACATTTGTTCATAACATAATAAATTCACTTTCAGTCTGTAAAGCATGGTAATACAGTATTTTTACATCTCAGTTCCCATAACAGAATTATATGGTATACATTATGGAAATGTGTAATTAAATTTCTATCTGCATTAGCACCTCACACAAAATGATACAGTGTACAGGTTAAAACAAAAGATGAGTTACACACAAAAAGATTCAAGATCTTAACTTGTCTTATATGGCACATGAACAAAAGGGAGAGGAAGGGGACTCAAAAGTATCTGCTTTCTGTCTGTGATGAAACCCCAAAATACTAAATACTGGTTCCAAACATGCAGCTGACTACATATACTACCTCTTCTTCCACAAATTGTACCTTTGAGAGTCATATCTGCATAATATTGCTTATAAAGATGTCTGAGCTTCCTAACAGGGTATATGTCTGTTTAAGGTGACTGTAAACAACAACCCACATATTGGGAACAATGCTTCAAATCTGCACTGCAAAAATTGTACGTCAGTTCTCCTAGCTGTTGTTTCCTACATCTGCTTATCTCCTCTCTTGGATATTTTTGCTGACAAATTTGCCAAGTGCTACAAGATTTCTTTTTAGCATGCCCCCTGCCACACACAGACATTGGCTGTCCTCTCTAGGCTGGCTGATATAGACTCATCAATAAATAACACTTCATATCTCATCATTACAGTACAACACTTTTTAACTCCAAGCTGAATATGTAAACTCGGTGATCCATAGAGCCCAGCACAGAAAATAGATAGATGTTATAAATATTCTGTCTCTGGTGACAAACTTATAATTGCTTCACATATGTCAGTAAGTACATGAAAACTTCAATATGCTCCACATGCCAGCTGATGGAAAGTAACTGTAGGAAATGGTTGGGTCCATCCTGAAGGCAGTACAGTAGTATCACGTATCTCCTGATTCGCCAACTAATGATTCAATAATTATCTGCAGTTGGCGATGGTGGGGAGGAAATGGAAAGGGTGGAGGGATCTTATCTCTCTCCTCCCTTCCTCCAGGAGGACTCTGGTTATGGCGGAGGCAAAGGGGGAAGGGAGGGGGAGGAGGGATCTCACCTTCCCCTTCCTCCAGGAGGGATCAGGTTGTGGCGGGGGCAATGGTGGTGACAAAGGAGGATGGGAGGTGGGAGGAGGGATCTCGCCTTCCCCCTCCCTTCCTCTGGGAGGGCTCCTGTCACAGAAGCAGCAATGGTGGAGGTGAGGAGGAATGGGACGGGGAGGGAGGATCTCGCCTACCCCTTCCTCCAGGAGGGCTCGGGTCATGATGGGGGTGATGGCAGGGTTAAGGGAGAAGGGAAGGGGGAGGCGAGATCCTTCCCCAAGGAGGGCTCTTCTGGCAGCGGTGGGGTGGGAGTGGGTGGCGTTCACTATTATCCATGGATATCATTATCTGCAGTGGGGCCCGGAACCAATCCCCCATGGATAAGGGGGTCCTACTCTACTCTGGACAAGGCAGACAAGTGAACTGATATACTTGGTCTACACCCAGTAATCAATCAGCATGTCTGTGTGTCCTGGCTTTCTGATCAGAGATATTCACAGATTGGGGAGGGAGTGGGTTAAAATAACATTCACCTAATAATTTACTCTGAACTGCCTCAGCTGAAATTTAGCTATTGCTGGTCGTTATATTTCAGTCCCCTGGGGGTGGCAATGGATAAAGAGAGAAACATTTTTTCAGTAGCCGTATCATGAGATAAGATGACTCATTAGAAAAGCTGATAATGCTTAGCAAAGTGGGAGGTAGTAGGAAAAGACAAGGAAGCCACAGAGATGAATTTTCAAGACCTGGTCAGGGCTGTTGATAACAGGGTATCTTGGAGGTCTCTCGTTCTGTTACCTGCTCTGTCACCTCCCCCCATTTTTTAATCTTTTTAATAATTCATCAGTTGGCTAAAATTCATATATTGGCTTATTCTTGACACTCCATGTTGTTGGCAGTAGACCAGGGACTCCCAAGTACAAGGAATCAAGGTTTGCTCAGAAAACTTAAGGAAGTAGCCTGCTAAAATTTCAAAGGACACACCCAGATAACGACAGAGCGAACCCCCCTAGAACTGATGAGCTAGGAAGAAAATGAGCTAATTCTCCTGGGTGTACAGTTGTCCCTCCATATCCACGGATTTGGTATCCACTGATTCAAGTATTCATGGCTGGCAACTATTCTTTAAAAAATAATAATCCCAAAAGCAAAACCGGTCTTTCCTCTTACCTGTACTAAAACAATAGAGGTTTGCCTGAGATCCATCAGTTTTAATGTTTCAGCCATTAGCAATCATTAACACATCCAGAGAATCCATTGCTTAACCTTGGGAAACTCCAGTAGACATTGTATTCTACTCAAACTCACCCCTTCATGGGGAATAGTGAATATAAATAGCACCCCAAAACACCACCAAAATGTTTGCAGTTTCTCTCACCTTGTCAGTCTGCCAGTTTGCTGTGTGAACCTCAGAGCTGCCTCTGAGTACCCTCTGCTACACAAATCTCTGCTCTTCAGACAAGTATAATATAACCTATCACCCCAAACTCTATTCCTCTATCCCAATACTTCCTACTTTGTTAGCCTCGTGTAACTGCTTGAAGCCTTAGTGTATGTGTGTGTGTGTTCCCTTGATTATTTTTCTATAAAAAACATTTTATTTCACCCCCTGGTTTGGAGTATCATCAGTTAGCACTGGTATACACAGGCCAAAAGATCCCATTGTTACCTGGCCTCTTGCTGCCATATTGAGCTAATTAAAATTCCCCATATTAGAATTCAGACACTAGTGGGCTCCCCACAAACCCCACACAATTTGGGTAACAATTCATAGGGGGGGAATTATTCAGGGGTAGCCATGCAGCAAAATATAACAAAATCCAAAATCCACAAGCAACAATACCTTTTGGGGACCAACTCTAAAGCACAAAATATTATGCAAGCTTCTGAAGCTTCACTGGATTTTCATCAGGCAAAGATGTTAAAAATCACACAGGAGAAAAATGGTGATAGATGTTAGAGTAACAGGCCTATATTTTGTCTGAGGTGTTGTCAATTCAGATGGTATTTCCTAAAACCAGAAACCTAAACAGGAACAACTAGAGTTGAAAATTCTGCATGTATGTATGGCTGTTTGTGTGTGCAGAGATTCCAAGTGGCTAAGTCCCAGCAGAATGATCAAGCAGTTCAGTGTTGGCACCAACAAAGCCTCACACAGCAGCAGGGAGAACCCAAAATCTTACCACAGAGAAACGAAGGCAAAATATAAGTGAAGCTATAATTCCTTTAATAGTCCAGCACAGCAAAACACAAGAAGAAAACACGAATTTCAGAATATCAACAGCTAATAAGTTTCAGGTATGAATGCATTGCTCTAGCAGTATCTCTAGCCTCAGTCTCATGTTCTCAGTCAAGCACTTCCAGAGACCCTCCCAAATTTAGCTATTAGAGGCTTCCAGCAGAAAAGTTCATCATGAGGAGCCCTTTACTCTGAAGAAGTCAGAGTAACTACATCTAAGCATTTCTTCTAGGCATTGTTTCTTGAAGTTCTTGGGGGCCTGGAGGTAGCTCTGCCATATTCTTTCCATCTTGAGGTTGTAGCTTCTCAACTCTCCTTCTTGAGGGCACTGGCTCTTTCTGGACCCCAAGCTCTAATGGTTCCTGGGGGCAGTGGGGATTCCTGGCTGGGGGAAGAATCCTCATGTAATAATGGTTCTTACATTGGGGGCATGACTGTGTATTTGTGTGTGCAAGAGAGATAAAGGGAGAAATACAGACACACTGTATCTTTTGGTTTTGATACTGTTAATTACTGAAGTTGGATATCACAGTGATTTCCCCACCATTTTACCTTAGTCACACTGGGCCTATGTCACACCTAAGCGTCACGTTCCACAAAGGATCACCATATCAACATAACCTGAATGTGCCTCCAAAAAAGAAACTTAAGAAAATAAGATCCATGGCTTCAATCCTTTGCACTCTCTCTATAAAAGTGTATATGTTGGCTGCCAACAAAAGATTTTGAAGAAAGGGTAGATCTATTTCTGGTCCAAGCTCGATGACTCACTGATGTATACTGTATAACATTATCCAGGGACCCAATGTTACAGAAATGGGAGAGAAACACTATTTTTAGAGAAACCTACACAACCAGTGGTAGATTTTCTCCAAAACATTACAGGGCAACATTACTTTTAGTAAGCCACATACATGAGTTTTGGAAGGATGCATTTTTAATGTAGATTTTTAGATTTTCATTAGCTCTAATAAGTACAAATAGAAAGAATCCCCTGACACTTGCTTTCAGTTATTTAATTTCAGTTCTATGCACAATAAAAGCTGAAATGAATTAGTTTATATGACCTCAGAGTGGCTGGATATCTCCCACTGGCAAAATTCATGTTCTTGTAAATGGTTATTAAACATGAACATATGGTGGTTGAAGGCATCCCAAGCTGTTGTGTCTCTGCTAAGGTGAATGCACTGGAGCTATCCAAGGTGCTGATCTTATTTGGAGGATGGGATTCAGTTCTGTGAATCCTTGAATATTTTGACTAAAATCCAGAGCAGTTTCACCTCCCTACTAACATCAGGACTGTCAGGGCTGCAAGCCACCACTGTGTGCTTTGCCTTTCCAAGCTTAGGCAAAGACTCCCTTCTGGAATAAAGACAAATATCTTTAAAGTTTTCTTCAAGCAATAAAGGCCATTTTGCCCAATAATATAATAGCTTGTACCATCCAAAGCACCCATGATAGCTTAATTGGTGGGCAACTAGACCATGTCTCTGTGAGTTCTAACCAAACGCAGCACTGGCATCTATGCATACCAAAACTAATTTTGCATTAATTCCTTCAGCTTCTTAAGGAGTTTGCAACTTGTACTTTCCCAAGATGCCAGTTTTCTAGGAACTAAAAATAGCAGCAGCAGGAGGGGGAGTCAACACTTGCCCAAACTTACCTTTTCTAGTCGAAAACTCCCCAAATCCTCCAACCAGCATGTCCACTGGATTCTGGGAAGTTGCTCTCTAAAACATAACTTTTCCAAGCTCTCATTACGGCAGTACGAGTAAGTATTTTAACAAGATTTCAGAGATTAGTTACAGCAACTGAGACTGATGGATGTGAGACAAGCACTGCACCTAAAACTGCATTTATTCTCTTTGTCCAAAAGAAGCTGGGGAGACTCAAATTTTACAGCCAATGAGGGGAAGGAGAGAGACAATGGATAGAGTCCCATTAAGTGACAAATGCATGCTAAGTTTCCTTTACTCCTGTGTACCTCCTTTAACGGATGTCACTGATGTTAGTACTCCCTCCCTCCACAGGGCCCAAAGCCCACTGCAGATTTACCATACAGCCTCCACAGACATTCTGGAGACTTCCAGAGGATCCCGGCAGTTCTCAGCACTGATGTAATCATTTGACATCTGTCTATGGTCCATAGCCAAATGCTTCTCCAACCTGCTTGTTCCCCACAAGGCGTAGCATGTCTGTGCTAGGGGATGGCTTCATAAGCTGTACAGTAAGTCCTGAGGGTGGGATGGGGGGTATATGGCACAGCCTAACATAAGTCTGCATGCATTACTCCATTAAGGCATACATAGTTGCAGCCACTGTCTGCATGATTAATTAATTCATATAAATAGACAAAAGTACAGTTGTATGTTTGTCTATAAATATTCTTTAAAAGAAAGACTAGCAATGTATGTTGGGAAGCCCAGAATTATGCTCATAACATCCATGGCTCTGTGACAATGATCCAGAAGAAGGAAATGTATTTCCTGGTGTTTAATTCAGAAGGGGGCTTGCCGCTGGCCGGCGGGCCTGTTTGCGGCCCGACCGGCAGCCCCGAAAAGCGGCCGTCCGGCTCCCCCCCCCGCGCGCCTGGCGTGGACCGGGGTGGGGGGGGAGGGGCGGCCACATGGCATGCCATGCGCGCCGCCATCTTCCCTTTCCCCTTCCCATCGGCCTCAGCGGTGGGGAGGGGAAAAGGAGAGTGGACCAATCAGGAGCGGGCATGCTCGCTCCTGATTGGACGAGGATCGGGGATAAAGGGCTGCGCATGCGCGGGCCCCTCCCCAGATCCAAGGCGTCGGAGGAGGAGGCAGCAGCGCCCTCCGCCGCGCCGAAAACAGCGCCTCCCCCCCCCAACAGGTATGGGAAAGGGAACGGCCATCGAGCGGGCGGCTCTTAAGCCACCGCGGGAACTGGCGGGCCGGGGGCGCCCAGAAGCGCCGCAGGGCGAGCGGCCACCCCGCGGCACTCGGCCCCAGGCCGGAGAGGCGGCGCAAGGGTGTAGCACCCTCTTCAGCGGGCGGGCCGGCTCCCCGGAGGGTAGTGGGGAGTCCGGAGGACGCGGCGCCCACCCGGCAACGCCATGGGGGGGCGTTGGAATGGGGAGGGAGAGCGGCCACCCGGCGGCACTCAACCGGGCCTAGGAGGCTGCGCCGGGGGTGGCACCCTCTCCAGCGGGCGGGCCGGCTCCCCAGGGGGTCTCGGGGAGTCGGGAGGACGCGGCGCCCACCCGGCAACTGTGGGGGGTGGTACCCCCGGACCGCGTGGGAACGGGGAGGGGGAGCGGACGCTCGGAGGAGCTTGCGGCCAGGCTGAGGGGCCCCGCGGCAAAGGGCGGCTCCCGGATGGGTCTTAGGATGCTATGGAACAGCGGCGGCCGCACCGCGCCACGCTCGGCCGGGCTTGGGGGGGGACTCCATTGCCGCAGCGCCCTGCCATGGCATCCGCTGGTTGGCGTACCCAGTGGGGGGCCGTTGTGGTGAGATCACGGGGTCCCCCAGGCTTCGGGCGGCCGAGTGGGAGGTGGGCACCCCCCCCACCTCAGGGGAACAGGCCATGGTGGGAATCGCCAGGAAGAGGGGGGAAGCTTGGAGGCGATGTAGCAGGCCCGCCATGCCTGCGGGCGGGCGGTACCCCCCCCCCGCGAGGGGTGGCCCACGGCTTCAGGTTGCAGCCGGCTGTGGGGCACGGGCAGGGAGGACGGGCACTGGAGGCCCAAAAAGACGGCACTCAGGCGGCCTCAGGCCTTGAGCCTGCAGCGGGGCGGCCGGGCGGAGCAGGTGGCACCCCCCCCCAGCGGCAACAGCAGGGGGGGGTTCCCCGCCCTTTTGGGGGGCTTGTCTCGCTCACCCTCATCGGTGCAGCAGCACGAGGGCAGCTTACACTGGGGATACAATTGCCAGCTGGTGCATGCAAACGTCAGCCTATGGTGAGGTTTTCTTTTCCCCTTGTAGGTTTCGGGCCGCAGGGCGGCGGTCGGCGTTCAATAAAAAAAAAAAAACACTGCAACCACCAAGCACTCATTCAGGTGCATAGCCACGCCACGCAACACGGCTCCCACAAACAGGCCCACAGGCGTAATGGGGCCTAAGAGGTCCACGAGGCGCCGCCAGAGTTCGGATCCAGGGCCACCGCAGCCGGACCGGGCCCCCTCGTCGAGCGATGGGGCTGGGGAGCAGGAGCAAGGGGACAGCAGTGGCGTCTCCTCGGTGCAGGCCCCCCGCCCTCCGGTGGAGACCTTTGGCCAGCCGGGTCCCACATTGGCGGATGTCATGGGGGCCCTATCTGTGGTCTTGCAACGGATGGATGGGGGGGCTGCAATGGGCAGTGCACCAGTCCTGGCGGTCCCACAGGAGATAGTGGCAACCAACGCTGCGGTGCCCAGTACTTCCTCAGGTTTAGGTGAGCCAAACAGTGGCGGGCAGCGCAGACGTTCCAGGTCGAAGGAGAGGAGCAGATCCAGGGACTCCAGGCGGTCGGCCTCAAGGGGGTCTTCTTCAAGACGTCGTAGCAGGTCCGGCGGGAGGAGCAGCCCCCACAGGAAGCGTCGCCGATCCCGTTCCGGTTCCTCTTCAAGTGAGTCCACAGATGAGGACAAATACAGGTATTGGGAAAAGGGAGCGTTCAAACCCGGCTTGCCAGCATGGGCTCTCAAATTGCGCAGGGCCCGGGAAAAAGCCGGGGAGGATAGGAAAGCGGAAGGGAAACACCCCCAAGGGGAGGAGCTGCGGGAAGCCAAGTCCAAAGAGGATCCCCCAGGGGGGCCCTTGGATCATAAGGTGCGTTCCAAGATCTTGCAAGGCTATTACGTGGACATCTTCACTCTTGCGCCGCCCCCCGGGGCCGAGGCCAGGGTGCATAAGAGCGATAAGAAAGACAGCAGCAAGGCCAGCGGCGAGACCTTGGAACACACCTTTGCCAACTGGCTCAATGGGTACGCAGTTTACATGGGGGTGGTGGCGTTGGTGTTTCCTGAACGGGCGTGGCACCTGATCAATCACTTCCGCCAAGTTTTGCTGGTGCGGGCCCAAGCAGGGGATAGCAACGCAATCCTGTACGACATAGAGTGCAGGAAAAAGGCATCTCGGTCTCCCATGCACAGGTGGGAGACCATCGACTACCCCAACTGGCTGCAGGCCACGGGGCCGGGCAGACGGGAGAAGGGCGAAGCCCAAAAGCTGGCCCACAAAAAGGAAGGGAAGAGGCCGGTGTGCTGGGAGTTCAATGGGGGCAAGTGCTCCAGATACAAATGCAGATTTGAGCATGCCTGTGACACCTGCGGTGGGGGGCATCCGAAGGTCAATTGTTCGCGGCAAGGCAGCAGCAGCAGCCAGTCCTTTCGGAACAATCGACCTGCCGCATCTGGCAGCAGGAAAGACAGTGGGCCCAGCGGGACCTCCTCCAACAGCAACTCAAAATGAACGGGGGGTCGGGGTTGGGAGGCCCATGGCGTTCACTCCAGTGCGGGTGGAAGCTATGCGGCCTCTCTTGGCGGCCTACCCCAAGAAAGAGGCGGCCAATTATTTGGCGGAAGGGTTTGAATTCGGGTTCCGCATACCTTTTCAGGGCACAAGGGAAGCCACCATGTCAGGCAACTTAAAGTCTGCGACACAGCTGCCTGAGGTGCTGGCTCACAAGATCAATAAGGAGGTCGAGGCAGGGCGCATAGCAGGGCCTTTTGAACAACGACCCATGCCTAACCTGCGGGTCTCCCCATTGGGGGTGGTACCCAAGAAGGCCCAGGGCGAGTACCGGCTCATTCATCACCTTTCCTACCCAAAGGGGGCGTCAGTCAATGACGCTATCCCACCGGAGCTTTGCTCAGTGCGGTATGCCTCATTGGACTACGCGGTTCGCCTGCTGCAGAATTGTGGGCAGGGGGCGCTGATGGCAAAATGCGACATCCAATCGGCCTTCCGGCTCCTGCCGGTGCACCCCGACGATCACTGTCTTTTGGGCTTCAAGTTCCAAGACAAATGGTACTATGACATGGCGTTGCCCATGGGCTGTTCCATCAGCTGCTCCGCCTTTGAAACATTCAGCACATTTTTGGATTGGGCCTTGCAGCGGCGAACAGGTTCCCCATTTGTCACACATTATCTGGATGACTTCCTCATGATGGGCCCAGCTGGGGGGGGAGAATGTGGGTTTCTGCTTTCCTCTTTTCAGGCCTTGGCGGCGGAGCTGGGGGTACCGTTGGCGCCCGACAAGACGGTTGGTCCAGCGACGTCCCTGGTGTACCTAGGCATCCAGCTTGATTCCGTTGAGGGGATCTCCAGATTACCTGATGATAAGATTCATGGCCTGAGGGCATTGTTGACTGAGCTGATGAGCAAAGAAAAAGCCACACTGAAAGAAGTGCAGTCGCTCTTGGGGCACCTGAACTTTGCATGCAGGGTGGTGTCCCCGGGGAGGGCATTCTGTATGCGGATTGCACGACTCACCGGGGGAGCGCGGGCGCAGCACCACCACATCCGCCTCACAAAGGGGGTGAAGGAAGACATCAGGCTGTGGCTATCTTTCCTAAAAACCTACAATGGGGTAACCACATGGCAGGGCCGCATGGAGCTGGGCAACAGTCTGCAGGTTCACTCCGATGCGGCGGGGAGCTTGGGCTTTGGGGTCTATTACAATGGGCACTGGTGTGCTCGGCCCTGGCCAGAGGACTGGGCGGAAAAGGGCATCACCAGGGACCTCACTTTTCTGGAGTTTTTTCCCATAGTGGTGGCCATCACATTGTGGGGAGGGCAATTCAGGGACAAGAAAGTCTGCTTCTGGTGTGACAATCAGGCAGTAGTGAGGATCATCAACAGGCAGTCCTCCAGGTCAGACAGGGTCATGCGGTTGGTATGCAAGTTTGTGCTTACCTGCCTGGGGGCCAACATCAGCTTTCACGCACGGCACATTCCCAGCGTGGATAATGAGATCGCAGATGCCTTGTCTCGGTTTCAGATAGACCGGTTCCGCAGGCTGGCGCCGGACGCGGACGAGAGGGAGACCCAGTTCCCAGCAGACCTCTGGAGCCTTGGGAGCGAACCGTGCTCCAGGGCGTAGTGGACTCCTTGGCCCCTTCGACGCAGGCCAGCTATCAGAGGGCGGCGGCACAGTTCGCGCAATTCAGGCAACAACACGGCTACGGATGTACCGGCCCGCCGACAGAGAAGGAAGTTTTGCACTATCTGGCTTCCTTGAAGGACAGGGGGCTGGCCCCGAGAACAATCACAGGTCAGGCTGCCGGCATTTCCTTCATCAGCAAGGCAGCGGGATATGGGGATCCTTGCGCCTCCTTCATGGTAAGGAAAGCATTGGAGGGATGGAGGAGGATGGCACCGAGGGTGCGCGACATGCGACACCCCCTATCCTACGCAACGCTAGCGCAGCTGGTGGATCATCTGCCTGCCATATGCCACTCCAGCTACGAGGCGCTGCTCTTCGGGACAGCATACAAGATCGCCTTTTTCGGGGCTCTAAGGGTGGGGGAGGTGGTTTGCTCCTCCAAAACGGACTCTTCGGGCAAGTCCCTGCAGATCGGCGACGTCTCGTTGGGGGTTCACGGATTGTCCATTCGCATCAGGCGCTCGAAGGCGGATCAACGAGGCCGTGGGGCCACCCTGAATCTTCGGAGGGTCGAGAGTCCTTCTCTGTGCCCTGTGGCGGGCATGCAGAAGTTTTTGGCTGTGCGAGGGCCGGGGCTCGGCCCCTTGTTCAAGCATCAGGACGGGATACCCCTCACCAGATTCCAGTTTGTGAGTGTGTTTAAAATGGCCATCAGGGGTTTGGGTCTCCCAGATGAGGACTTCACCAGCCATTCCTTTCGGATTGGGGCGGCGACCATGGCGGCGGAAGCCGGCATGTCTTCAGAATCAATCATGCGCCTCGGAAGGTGGCGATCCAGGGCCTATGTGGCCTACATCAGACCGGGAAGGGCACTGCCCGCCAGGGCGGCAGCCCACGGGGACCGGTAGGCCTGCCTGTTTAGGGGGCAATGGTTGGCGGAAGGCGTTTCCATGGGAACGCCTTTGTGGCGGATGTATTGGGTCGTGGGAAGTGGTAACAATTCAGGGGTCTCCGTCAAGTGCAAGTTCAAGTTCAAGTTCAAAGTCAAGTTCAAGGGAGACCCCTGCCAGCTGCTAATTTATGCTTGTTTACAGGGAAGGAGAGAGCGTCAAGCGGGTAGCTCGGCCAATGCCTCTCTCCTTCGTGCAAGGGAGCCGGGATGGACCGGTTCCGACGCCGCCCGCATGTGTGGACGGCGTGGAGCTCACGACCCATACATTGCCGCCAACCATCAGCTGGCGAATTGCGGCCAACTATTGCCAACTTATTAGTTCATTTATCTACCTCAATGTATGTATATTACTAACCTGTATCTAATCATGTTTTCTGAAGTTTATATTTGTAATCAATACAAAGTTATTCCAATCTGAGAGTCTGTGTTTATTCAGGACGGAGGGCGGTGGGGCTGTCCGGTCTGGGCCCGCAAATGATATCCTCTAGAACTCTCAGAATCCGCCAGCCAACATGGCCCAACTGAAAGCTGCAATCCAAAAAATTAACTTGTCCAAAGTGTACATAAAACTGAACCTGGACCACAGGCTTTAGGTTTCAGAAAGCAGGAAGAGAGAACCCAACCATTCATTCAAAAAATCCCTATGGTTAAGACAATATTTTTTTTTGTACTCAGCTGATGAGAAACTTGCTTCAGACTATCTCACCCTATATGCCCCATTATTCAGAAATACTGGCTATGATACATAATTCCACACCCTTGGGGTTGTCTAAATGGTCAAAATACCCCTCATGGAATTCACTGGGAATCCTCCCTGTCTAAATTGGATCCCGCACCAGTCCACAGTATTCAAAAGAAGGGGGGGGGCAAAATGGCAAAAAAATGCAGGAAAAGCCTTTGCAGTGTTCCATTGTTTTTTTTAAAAAAAATAACAGCAAGGGGGTGCACATTCCTGGTCGTCAGGACAAGCCATTCACTTTTATTCCCTTCTCCATAGGGGAGGAAGCACAACGTTGATTGGCCAGGCAAGCACGGGAGATGGGGGTTGCTGACAGGGCAAGTGCCTGCTGCCATCATGTTGGATTTTTGCCTTAGCGAGCAATCACTAAGGCCATAAACGGGGTGGGTTTTTTGTTTTGCTTTCCTTTTAATTCGAATAATCGCTATATCGCTCCAGTGCACCTTAGGTATGTTATTTTAAGTTCAGTGGCGACGAAGAACTAACGTGAGTAAACCACTCGCAGCTACCATCTCGCATGTGAAACTTATAGGGGCTTCTGAGGCCAAAAACACCATTAAGACATGTCACTGCTGCTGTGAAATGCCATTATGAGGTACTCCATTTCCCCAACCCCACCCCATATAGATAGGCCCCTTATGTTTTGGCACCAATAGAAAGAAAGAGATGGAATCAATTACACAAGTATATGCCAGATGGAAAGAGCTGTTTGACAGTAGAATGTGCTGCCTCTGAGTGTGGTGGAGTCTCCTTCTTTGGAGATTTTTAAACAGAGGTTGGATGGCCATCCGTTGGGCGTGCTTTGATTGTGTATCCCTGCATGTTAAGGGACTTGACTGAAAGGCCCTTGTGATCTCTTCCAACTCTGTGATTCTATGATTATATGCACACACGCACACACATGCACACAAAATCAGTGACTGCAGTAAAGTAAAAGAGAACATCTGAAACAATTACTTGCAAAGGAATTATATAAAGTTAAAGTAAACTTTGGATACCAAAGCAGGGGAGCAGTTACAATGGAAACAGCTTGCTGGGATCTCACAGATAAAGGTTTGGTAAATGTTGTTAGAAATTAATTAATTAATTAATTCCATGTAAATTGTGCTTCCTAACAAGATCAGTGCATGTTGTTCTTGTTGTTGATGTCGAAGATAATAGAAGCAGCAGCAGCAGCAGTAATTTCAATTTAAATTGTATAGCCTAATAAGACAAATGTTTGGTGCATGATGTTGTTGTTAGAGTTATTAATAATAACTTCCACGTAAACTTTACTTTCTATCAAGATAATTTAGCATCACAACAGACAAGTAATGTGTACTTGGTGCTGAGTACCATTGTGCATTATTCCTCTGCTCCTGAGATTTAAACAGGAATGCTGCTTCCATGCAGCATGGAGATATCAGCATGGATGGGAAGACCCAAAGATTTGCAGAAATAAAATGGACCAGGATAGGTGATCTTAAAGCCTAAGGTGAAGGAGTGTCAAAATAATTCAATGAGGACTGATTGTGCTCAGTAGCTATGAAGGGGGGATTTAAGTTTGGGTGGGACGGAGAATGGAATGGAGTGTCATAAAGCAGGACATGACTGACCAACTAGGATTATGGAAAAGAGCATTGCATACTACAAGTAATTGTCAAACACATCTGTCTGAATGTGTGTCTGTATGTGTGTGTGTCCGCATATGTGTATCAGTTGCTTTTCTCCTCATGTTCCCAAGACAACAAATTAAAACATCAAACTGTCACCATAAATCATAATATAGCTAATACCGCTCTATCTTTTTATGTTACTCATTTATTATGACATTTTCATGTTTTAATTTGTCACCCTGGGAAACTTTTTGATGTAAGTCTCTAAAACGACAGGTGGAAACACATGTTTTAACAGCTTGCCTAAAGCTAGGGAGGATGCAATCTAAATGACCTAGGGAGGGTGGGGGGGGTCAACTAGTCAGGAAAAGATCTGGTGACTCCTGTCCTATATTTCCACCAACTTAACCTCTTTGGGTGGTAGAATACCAGCTTGTAGGAAATATATGTACAGACATGTCTCTCTGTACAGCAGCAGAAAGGCACATACCGGGAATCACTACTTAAAAAAAAAAAGAAAGAAAGAAAGAAAGAAAGAAACTTTGTCAGGTATGGCAGAGATGTAAAGAAAACCTGTAAATTTTCTCCATACATTCAGAAAACCCACAGAGACTGTTGTGAGATTGTTTGCATCTGGGAGTTTTTTGTGAAAAAAATGATTTGCACAAAAAAAAAATTGATCCTTGTCAGTTGGAAGTGGGGGGAACTTTATTTCCTGCACATACAAAACCTCTGAGTAAGAAACGGTGTTTTGGTTGAAATATGCTTTTTTTTTCTGCAAACCTTTTTGCAAAAAACCAAACACAAAATAAAAAAAAGAATATATGCTATGTCTTTGCTGCAAAAAGCTATTAGAAAATTCTGTCCATGACTCAACTACCTGCCTCCTTAGCCTCTTGATTCAGAAGCATGTAGTCATGACATTGAGCCATTCATAAATACAGAAAAGCTTTCACTCAAGCAAGATGGAATACACTGCCGTCTGCTGTGCTTGAGGGTTGTTTTTTTAAAAAATCCCATTGCAAAATCAGGTTTGTCCTTGTGGTGATGGTAGCATTAGAGCCATGTGCTGCTACTTTGTCCTTCTTATAGGGATCTGAGGAGACAACTGATCTCTCCTCTCTTGACATCTATGCCAAGGTATTCATCTCATTTCTTTCTATTGCATCCTTTCTTTTAGCAGACCAAAATAATACTGTGACAACTATGTCTGCAAGATTCACAGTGGGTGCTGTTAAAACAAGATTGAGCATGGTTTTTCAAGTTCTGATCTTACATAGCTTTCAGAATGTTTTGCATTTTATATTACATGGACTTCATTTAACTATAATGGTTTAAGAATACTGTAAAACTGTAACTTTTAACTGTACTAGAGATAATCAGGAGAGGCCCTTCTCTCAGTCCCACTGTCACCAGCACAGTAGTGAGGACGCAAGAGAGAGCCAAAATGGCACCCTGCTTGTGTCCTAACATCAGCATGCTAAAGAGTTTTTATTCCAACAGGCTTTTAAAGCAGAAAGTTTTTAAAGAACAGTAAAGGGGTACCATATGGTTTTACACTGAACTACTGTATTTGTAATAGCTTTTTACCTTTTTAATGCTATGTTACTCTTTTAACTTGATACTATGTTTTAATGCTGTGTTTTAATACTGTGAATAGTTTAATTCTATTTTAATATTCACTTTTTGTATGTTTTAACTGTATTATTCTTTTGAATTGTAAGCCACATTGAGACAACAACAATCCTATGGGCTTATCTACACTAGCCAGGATATGGTAGCTCTCTGGTGATGTATCCTAGCTGCAGAGGTGACCTGTTTACACACACAAACACACACATACACATTTTACCTGGAGAAAACAGGCCAGAGTCCACACAGGATGCCTGCCTCTGTCAGGATCATTCCTTTTGCTCCTGCTCCTGCCATATTCATTAGTTTCCCTATGGCCGTGATGTAGAGTGTACATAGCACTTTGTGTAGGGGTGAAATGACTTATGCATAACTGTCTGGGTTTTGCTTGGAAACGGAGATAACAAGGCACCTGCAATTAATGGTTTTAGTTTCAAGGTTAGAGATGCTGGGAAGATGTTAACTTTGCGTTTAAGACGGTGATGGCGAACCTATGACACGCGTGTCAGCACTGACACGCATAGGCATTTCTGCTGACATGCAGCCATAGGTCTCCTCCCCCTGCCCCCGCCCACAACCTCAACACCCTCCCTAAAGTGGTGATCCGGGCTTCAAAGCCTCACTTTAGGGAGGAGGAGAGGAAAGAGGCAGGTGCCACTTTAGGGAGGGTGGGAGGGTGGAGGAAAGTGACGGGCGGGGCTACGATGCCCCAATCACCACTTTAGGGAGGCAGAGGGGTGGAGCCTCCCCCCCACCTGGCCACCACCACCCCTGAGGCCTCCTGTGCTTCCCTAGAGCTGCTTTGGAAACGCTGGGGAAGGTGGCTGGCAGGCGGGACTCTGCCAGGGAAGGCGGCGGGTGAGCGGAAGGTGGCTGCTGGGTCTCTCCCTGGTCTTCCTGAGGGGCTCCAAAGCCTCAGAGCCACCTTTGAAAGGCCAGGGAAAATGGCGGGTGGGAGGGAGGGACTCTGCCCGGCCTCTCCCCAGCTTTACCGACGGGGCTCTGAGGCTTCGAAGCTCGGAGCTGCCTCGGAAAGGCTGGGGAAGATGGCTGGTGAGTGGAAGGGTGGCCGCGCAGCCTCTCACCAGCCTTCCTAAGCGGCTCCGTGGCTTTGAAGTTGTGGAGTCGCCTCAGGGAGGCCGGGGAAGATGGCAGGTGAGTGGGAGGGTCACCGCCTGTCCTTCCAGAGGGGGCTCCGTGGCTTTGAAGCCATGGAGCGACCTCGGTGAGGCTGGGGAAGATGGTGGGTGAGTGGGAGGGTGGCCGACCAGCCTCTCCCCAGCCTTCCTAAGGGGCTCCGTGGCTTTGAAGCTGTAGAGCCGCCTCGGGGAGGCCAGGGAAGACGGCAGATGAGTGGGAGAGTCGCCGCCTGTCCTTCCAGAGGGGGCTCCTTGGCTTTGAAGCCATGGAGCCACCTCGGTGAGGCCGGGGAAGATGGCGGGTGAGTGGGAGGGTGGCCGAATGGCCTCTCCCCAGCCTTCCTGAGGGGGCTCCGAGGCTTTGAAGCCTCAGAACTGCCTCGGAATGGCCAGGTAAGGTGGCAGGTGGGAGGAAGGGATTCTGCCCAGCCTCTCCCCGGCCTTCCCAAGGGGGCTCCATGGCTTTGAAGCCTCGAAGCCACCTCGGAAAGGCCAGGGAAGATGGTGGTTGGAAGGGAAGGACTCTGCCCGGCCTCTCCCTGGCCTTCCCGAGGTGGCTCCAAAGATTCAAAGCCTCGGAGCTGCCTCGGAAAAGCTGGGGAAGATGGCAGGTGAGTGGGAGGGTGGCCGCTCGGCCACTCCCTGGCCTCCCCAAGGGGGCTCCGAATCTTTGAAGCCTTGGAGACACCTCAGAAAGGCCGGGGAAGGCAGCGGGAGGGAGGGAAGGGCTCTGCCCGGCCTGTCCCCGGCCTTCCCGAAAGGGGTCCATAGCTTTGAAGCCTCGGAGTCACCTCGGAAAGGCCAGGGAAAGTGGCGGGCAGGAGGGAGGGACTCTGCCTGGCTTCTCTCCAGCTTTACCGAGGGGGCACTAAGGCTTTGAAGCCTTGGAGATGCCTCGGAAAGGCCAGGGAAGGCGGCGGGCAGGTGGGCCTCTTGTTTCAGCCCAGGGCACCGCGCGCAGCTATTCCAATGGAGCCCTCCTAAATAGCTCCACACAGGGGAGCTGCCAAAAGAGGGGGGAGAATGCACATGTGCATGTGTGTGTGAGCGCGTGTGGCTTTGTGGGGAGGGGGCCTAAGTGCTGTGAAGGGAAGAAGCCGAGGGTCTGGGAGCCAAGGAGCTGCCCACGTAATCGCTCCTAGGCTAGCCGGCAACACATGCTCTGCTCCATGGCTAACTTAGACTGCCTCCTCATCTCCAACTCCGCCTTGCTCCCACACTCGCTACCATGCCCCCCAGCCTTCCTCTATCTCCAGTAGGTAAGTCCACCTCTTTTATATCTTTCCCAGCTTAACTCGTGGTTGAGGTATCCCCCCAAAAAATAAACCCATGGGTCAGAGGGAGGCCGGGGGAGATGGGGGGGAAGTAGCAACGGGGCCTCCAAAGGCCCCATTGCCACTTTCGCGAGGCTGGCACAGTGGGGGGTTGGGGGAAAGTAGCGACGGGGCCTCCAGAGACCCCGTCGCCACTTTTGGGAGGCCGGCAGGGTGGTAGGGGGAAAGTAGCAACGGGACCTCCAGAGGCTCTGTCACCACTTTGGAGGGGCCGGGGGGGTTGTTATTATTCATGGATTTTTCACATTCCTGGGAGTATTTGGAACCCAACCCCCACGAATGTAAAGGGATGACTGTACATTTTGATTACTCAGTTGTCACATGAGTTGTGACAACTGATTAATTATTAATAAACAATTAATAATATTGTTGATTAAACAATAAATATCGCGAAATAATGTTTTTTCCTCAAAGTGACACCCTACCCGAGTTATACTCAGTTTTTTGGCGACATTTGACACACCAAGGTCAAAAGGTTGCCCATCACTGGTTTAAAGAATGCTTGTGTCACTGGATGATGGACAACCAATAGTTATGCAGCCTGCCAGATTTTGTTGATTTTAAAATGCTTTTAACTTAGAGTGAGTTCTCAGCCTCAGCAATGGCTTTTTATTGTATGTTTCCTGGATTTCTGGCAATAAAGCTTTCTGATGAACCCTGAAGCTTGTGTGCTCTAAGTTTGGGAATGCTGCCATTGAGAATACCTGACGGCGCTGAAGCAACATTTTCTCTGCTAATGTGGAATCCAGGCAGGGGTCTCACAACATGTGACTGCAGGCCCCCTGCATGTGACCAGCCTCGATTACATGCTGAGGAACACCTGCCTGGCTTCCGGGAGAGCCAGGGAAATAGTTGTGGCAGCAAGGAATGGACTCCTGTGGACATGTGGAGTTTGATCTGGTTTTTCCTAGGTAAACTGGGTATTTTTTTCAAAATGCTTTATTGGGACCTATCCTGGCTTGCCCCTGTTCCAGCCCCGTATCTGGCCCAGGGGTCATTTGGACTGCCCGGGGTCAGTTCAGGGTAAATGTCTTGCAATGTTTGGACTGCAGGGTTACGGAATGGGAGCAAGCCGGGATATTTGGCCAGTGCAGACAAGCTCTATGTTTCTATTGCAATGGCTTGTAGCTGATTAGTATCTATCTATCCATCCATCCATCCATCCATCTAGAATGTACAAAAACTCTCCTTATCGCACCCAACATTGGGGGGGGGGAGTTTGACATCATTTGTTCTTAAATGCAAGAACAAAATAAGTAAAGATTTATATTCTGAGGACATGGCAGCCTTACAAACTATCTTGTGAAGGTACATGTGGGATAGAGAACCAGTGCATAGGACAACAAACTATGTTCTTTGGCTCAATCTATTTACTCATTGTACTATCTACAGTGTACCTATCTGCAACGCTTTTGTTTGGGACACAGTGCATTATGGAAGTTATTTATTTGTAATTTCATAACTTGACATGTATAATGTTTGTTTTTTAATGCAGTACTGTATAAGGTTTGGTTGCAACATCAGAAGAAGACTTTCATATATATATTATGAATCATAGAATCATAGAATTGTAGAGTCATGATATAATAAATCATAGAATCATAGAATTGTAGAGTCAGAAGAGACCACAAGGGCCATCCAGTCCAACCCCCTGCCACACAGGAAATCACAATCAAAGCATTCCTGACAGATGGCATTCCAGCCTCTATTTAAAGACCTCCAAGGAAGGAGACCCCACCACGCTCCAAGGGAGTGTGTTCCACTGCTGAACAGCTCTTACTGTCAGAAAGTTCCTCCTAATGTTGAGGTGGAATCCCAGTTCCTGGATCTTGCATCCATTGCTCCATGTTCTAATCTCTGGAGCAGCAGAAAACAATCTTGCTCCATCCTCAATGAAGCCTTTGCAAATTTAAAATTGATGATAGGTCTTTAATGTAACTCAGATTCACCTCATCACAACATTTTTCAACAGAGAGGAGGTGGAAATCATTGAGGATTTGGCCCAGGACCAGTTGCTTTCCAATGGGATTTGTTTTAGAAATATTCATACTGAATAATCTTTCTCAAGAGGTCTCCAAAATTCTGAACAGACAACTGATTCCTAAAGACCTCCACAAGTTATCAACAGGTCCAGTCCAGTCCTGATTGATTTCAGGAACTGATGGTTCATAAGGAACAGGCTTTGAATAATATGATTATTGTTTTTATTTCTTGCCTTTTATTTAGGTATATATATATATATATATATATATATATTTAGATAATATAGTTTGGCACATTTCTAATAACATCTGTATCTATTTTAATTTCTACAACCCCCCTTGAATTCAGGTTCCAGGAAAAAGGTAGGATATGAAGAAGAAAGTGGAGACAACATTAAAGGTGAAACCTAAGGCTTGTTGACTCCAATTTGAGAGTCAATAAACCCTCTTTTTTTTTCTTTTTTTGCCATAACGCAGACATGATTTTAAAGATCAAGTCATCCCACCCACCGCACGCCACACCTGGTCTCTTTAACATCTTGCTAGATGAAAAGACCTGACAGTTTTGGATGCCTTCATAGATTATTGTGGCTTTTTGGTTGGCCTAAAAAAGGTACAGCCAGTGTTGTATAGTACAGTTGCCCCTCCACATTCGCGACTTTCACATTCGCGGTTTTGATTATTCGCAGAAAGCCGCCTGCCCCCCCTCCACTCCGTCCCTTCCCAAGGCAGCGAAGGTGTTCTCATGAATCCCTTCGCTGCCTTGGGAAAACGGGGGGGTGGAAAGCCTCCCTCATTCCACCCCAGTCCCTTCCCAAGGCAGCGAGGGACCCCCTACGCCACTTTGGGAAGGGCGGGTGGGTGAGGGAGAGTGGCGGTGGGGGCTTATGAAGCCCCCTACGCCACTCTGGGAAGGGTGGGGGGTGAAGGAGAGTGGCGACGGGGGCTTCAGAAGCCCCCATCACCACTCTGGGAAGGGAGGGGTGAAGGAAAGTGGCAGCGGGGGCTTCAGAAGCCCCCATCGCCACTCTGGGAAGGGTGGGGGGTGAGGGAGAGTGGCGGCGGGGGCTTCTGAAGCCCCCGTAGCCACTTTGGGAAGGGCAGGGGGTGAGAAAGGCCAGAGAGAATCAGCGCAGCCTCCTCCCTGCCAGCCCGCTGCTGTCCCCGGCCTTCCGAAGCGGGCGCCGGGGCTCCAAAGCCCTGGCGCCCGCTTCGGAAGGCCGGAGAGAGGCAGCGCAGCCTCCTCCCCTCCCACATGCTGCCTTCCCCGGCCTTTCTCAGTGGCGTCCGGGGCTTTGGAGCCCCAGAGCCTGCTGAGAAAGGCCAGGGAGAGGCAGCACAGCCTCCTCCCCGCCCACACGCTGCCTTCCCTGGCCATTCTTAGCGGGCTCCGGGGCTCCAAAGCCCCAGAGCCCGCTGAGAAAGGCTGGGGAGAGGCACGCAGCCTCCTCCCCGCCCACACACTGTCTTCCCCAGCCGTTCTCAACGGGGTCCGGGGTTTGGAGCCCCAGAGCCTGCTGAGAAAGGCCGGGGAGAGGCAGCGCAGCCTCCTCACTGCCCACACGCTGCCTTCCCTGGCCTTTCTCAGCAGGGTTCACGGCTTTGGAGCCCCAGAGCCTGCTGAGAAAGGCCGGGGAGAGGCAGCGCAGCCTCCTCCCCGCCAACACACTGCCTTCCCCGGCCTTTGTCAGTGGGTTCCGGGACTTTGGAGCCCCAGAGCCTGCTGAGAAAGGCCAGGGAGAGGCAGCGCAGCCTCCTCCCCGCCCACACGCTGCCTTCCCCAGCCTTTCTCAACGGGGTCCGGGGCTTTGGAGCCTTGGGGCCCACTGAGAAAGGCCATGGAGAGGCAGCGCAGCCTCCTCCTCGCCCGGTGTTGTCCCCGGCCTTCCGAAGTGGGCGCCGGGGCTTTGGAGCTTTGGAAGGCCGGAGAGAGGCAGAGCAGCCTCCTCCCCACCCACACACTGCCTCCCCCAGCGGGCTCCGGGGCTTTTAAGGCCTTGAGTCCCCTCAGAAATGCCGCAGAAAGGCAAACCAGGCTGGCCAGACACCCTCCCGCTGCCTCCCTCCCTCTGGGGGGGGGCGCGGGAGCAGCATCTGTTATTTGCGGTTTTTCCACATTCGCGGGGGTCTCAAGAACCTAACCCCCACGAATGTGGAGGGACAACTGTAGTTGGGAGGGTTAGACTAGGGTTCTGAGGGACCAGGGTTTGAATCTGCAACTCAGATATGGAAACCCACTAAGTGACCTTGGGCAAGTCACACTCTCTCACCCTTAGAGGAAGACAATGTTCCACAGAATAAATCTTGCCAAAACAAAAAAAAAACACAAAAAAAACACAATAAGGTGGCCGTAAATCAGAGTCAACTTTTAGTCACATAACATCAACAATAAAGGGAATAGAATACCCCCATATGGAATATGTTCAAGTTGAAACTTCTTTGGCTAGTGAACTTGCAGAAGTTTCCTCCACTTTAACAAAGCTATCACAGAATGCAACCTTGTAAGGACTTTTCAGACACATGAACAATTAGACGAACTTTGTCTTTCTTCCACCAGGCAGCTCAATTATCACTAATCATAGCCTACAGGTTTCCCTTATCCCCTTTGTTTTGCTAAGAGAAGACAGATGGGAACTTGGGCAACAAAATAATTCCAGTAGGCAAATAAGTGCAAAGTGGGCTGCTTTATAAACAAGAGCTATAAAGAGCCTTTTTTTACTGCACTTAATGGGAAGCAATCCTTTTCCTAATTACCTTTGTAAACAATAAATGGCAATAATTTAGCAACACAGTGTGTTCCATTAGCTCAAATGGGGTAGGGGAACTGTTATTCCCACTTCCTTGCTTTCTCTCTCTATGTATTACTGTCCATCAGAAGATAGTTTATGCCTTGTCAATTTAAATTGTGTTAACATAGATTTACTGGCAAAAAGCACATTATATTAGCATTAAAGCTGATGGGCACTCTTTCCCCCAGACCCAAACCCATAGAAAAGGAAAACGCTAAACCAGCAGATATTCTTTGTCCAATGATGACTTTGCTTCATGTCCACAATTGTGATTTATGCTTCCATCAAGCCAGGATCTGCTTTTTATCATTAACTCTCCACTTGTAAATCCTTGAGATTCACTAAGCCATGCACAGTCCACTGAGTGCCCAATAAACCCTATTACAATGTGATGCAAAAAAAGAATCATTAGTGTCAGCAAGTGCCTGGCTGGTAGAGTAGCCATGCCTCCTATTTCACAGAGACCAGTCTTAGTTTCAAGATAACCTCTTTTCTCTCAGTTCAGTCCAAATCTGGTGTAAAACATGAGAACCAAAAAACAAAACAAAACAAAACAGGGGGAGAGTAGGAGTGTACAGCATGAGCAATTACCACCTGGAGCCCTTTCCTGCTATACAATTATAGCTCTGTGGTTTTTACCTAAACTGCCATGGCTGCATGCTATGGAAACATGGGGTATATAGTTTGGCGAGGCACTAGAGCTTTCTGGCTAAGAATTCTAGATAATATTCCTTAAACTGCAAATCCCAAAATTCCATGGGATGAAACAATGGCAGCTAAAATAGAATGATAGTGCTATAATTGTATAGTGTGCAATGGCCCCTGGACAGCAGACTGGAGAAGCATAGACACAAGGTCTCTCAAACACAGTCTTTACTGAAATTGCAAGACAACATGTAGGCTATGTGATTCCATTTAAATTTTAATAGTGATTTCTAAACTTGCATTATACATGTAATGCAAAAGGATCTTGCAGCACCTTTGAGATTAACTGGGAGAAATAAGTTGGTAGCACAAGCTTTCATAGACTAGGCTTGTCTACACTGGCCAGAATACCTTACATTCTGGCTGTGGGGTTTCCACCACCACCCCTCATTACCTGCCTTTCTGTTGCAGCAATGGAGGAGTGACCTCACATCCATGGTACAGCACCCAGGCATGGCCATATGGCTAGGCATGATGTGAGAGTCCTGGCCAGGAAAATGCTGTACTGGGCACTGTGAGGACACACACACACACCATATCACAGTAAAGGAATTCTGCATTTTCTCCAGAAAAAGCACAGCAAATGGTGAGGGGCTTTTTAAAGCCACATGTCCACTCTGTTTTAAGAGTTATTTCCCCTGGTTTCTTGCTGGAACTGCTTGGACATTGTCTGGGCAGTTTGGACTAGAAATGGGGTAAAAAACCCTGTGTCGTCCAGACTGCTGGCTTGGTAAAAGGGGAAAGCTGTTTCATTTGGCCCTTGTAGATAATGCCTTAGTCTACTTCATCAGATGCATCTGATGATGCAATCTACGAAAGCTTATGTTACCAATTTCTTTCTCTTAGTTGGTCTCAAAGGTGCTACAGGATCCCTTTGCATACTGATGTAGAGTAACACAGCTATGTCTTTGATTTCTACTAACATGTAATGCAAATGAGTGATCTCTTTGTCTTTTCTTCTGGTGATACAAGTGCTATTCTTTTAGTACTGTTAAAATGGCAACCCTATCTGTAGTTCACTGGTTTAAATCCATGCTCAATGCAAGAAATCCGGGGGGACCCCCTCACTCCTCTACATAATTGGTTCCACTGCTGTATGGCTCTTACTGTCAAATAATTTTTTCCTAATATTGAACTGAAATCCACTCTTCTGCTAACTTACACTTGTTAGATCTAATCCTCTTTTCTGGATCATGGAGGAAAAATTCTTGCCTCTTCTATGTCACAGCCTTCCAGGTATTTTCAGAGTTTGGAAATTTTTCATTTTGGACCAAAACTCTCCAGAGTATCTGGGTGGTCCACTCCAAAACTTTCTCCAGCCTCTGAAGAAAGCTATCATGCCCACCGTATCAATCTTCCACATGACCACCTTTCCTTAGAGGACTTGTTTTCCATATTCCTGGCCATCATTTTTTGTGTCCCTTTGAACCCCATTACAATTTGTCTGTATCCTTCTTGAACTGGGGTGGCCAGAACCATCCCAGACAAGCTCTGAGTAATGCAGAACGGATATGAAGGAATCACTTTTTAGGACTTGGAAGCTATGATTCTATTAATGCAATTGAAGGTGGCACCACAATTCAAAAAGGATATTGACAAATTGGAGCGTGCCCAGAGAAGGGTGACTAAAATGGTGAAAGGTCTGGAAACCATGGCTTATGAGGAAAGACTTAGGGAGCTGGGTATGTTTAGCCTGGAAAAAAGACAGTTAAGGGGCGATATGATAGCCCTGTTTAAGTATTTGAAGGGGTGTCACATTGAGGATGGAGCAGGCTTGTTTTCTGCTGCTCCAGAGACTAGAACACAGAACAATGGAAGCAAGCTCCAGGAACAGAGATTCCACCTCAACATTAGGAGGAACTTTCTGACAGTAAGAGCTGTTCGGCAGTGGAACGCACTCCCTCGGAGCGTGGTGGGGTCTCCTTCCTTGGAGGTCTTCAAACAGAGGCTGGATGGCCATCTGTCAGGGAAGCTTTGATCGTGATTTCCTGTGTGGCAGGGGGTTGGACTGGATGGCTCTCGTGGTCTCTTCCAATTCTACAATTCTATGATTCGATGATTCTATAAGATCAATTTCACACCATGCAATTATAACACTTTCATAACACTGTAACTGTCACAGCTCAATCCTATGTAATCCTAGGATTTGTAGTCTGGGTGAGATTCTAGAGCCCTTCTTGCAGGGAATGTGACAAAATGTCACAAAACTAGAAATCCTGGAACCCCACAGAATACAACAATGGCAGTTAAAAGTTAAAAACAAATTTGGATTAACAACCACTTGGGAGAACTGCAACACTCAGGTATAATTTGGAAATTGTCTGGAAAATGTCCTGAAAACATCTGTGTGGGGGAGAGTGGGGAAGTATCACATATCCCTATTTAACCGGAGCAATTTAGATCCCATTTGATCTTAGAAGCTAAGCAGGATCAGCTCTGGTTCATAATTGGATGAGGACCACCAACGAATCCCAGGTGCTGTAGGCTATATTTCAGAGGAAGGAACTGGTAAAACCATCTCTGAATATTCCTTGCCTAAGAAAACCCTATGACATTCATGGGGTCGCCATAAGTTGACAGGCAACTTGAAGGCTCTCTCTCACACACAGGCACACAATTTGGATCCAACCCTGATACTTTCTCATGTAGACAATGATCAGATTTCTATCAACTGAACTAGTAGGCCTCAAGGTGGCATCACTGCAAGTATACTGCTGACTGGGGTGGGGGCATTTAAGTTTATGCTGCACTGCCAAATGAGGACAAAATAAAAGCCGCAAATCAAAACAGCCTCCCCAAAACATCACTGAAACATTATTTTTATCGTACTATTGCAAGTTCTGCCCATCTGTTTTTGTTGTTTTATCTCCTCCATCTGTTTCTATTTTGAGGCCTGTACAGTAATGGAGCTTCTGCACACTGATACAGAAAAGTAATTTGCATTCAGAAGGAGTGGAATGGGGGGGGGCCGAGAAGAATCCTAACCTTCTTACATTATTGGTTTTGCTTGAACTTTCCCGAAACAAAACACACTGCAGTCCCATAAGGATTTAAACGTCCACCGTAATTCCACTAGATTTCAATTAGCAGCTTGCACACATACAGGGAAAATAAATTGATTTAGCTTCTTATTCCTTTGCCAGCAAAGTTTAAATGGAGAATCTCCTGCCTCCTGCCTTACTGCCTATTGTATGCCATCCTCGGATATTAGTTACCATAACAGACTATCACGTAAATCAAATAATGGACTCTCTCCCGTAATCACATCTGCAGCTGCAATGGCATGTTTCAGTGGTTATCCACTGGAACTCATTAAGAAAGCATTATGGATAGTAAATTAAAATGCAGGGTCTATGATCTGCAGACAAAAGATGACAAAGCTTATCATATGTATGCCATGGACTTCTCATTAACAGAGCTTGAAACAGCATTGTCCTTTTAGAACAGGTCACAGCACTCTAGGATATTTCTGTTTTGTAATGAGCAGACTAGGTTGAACAATGTGGATCTGACTGTGTGGAAGTAGTTCTGAAGAAGATGCAGCAACCTCTATTAACAAAACAAGTACAGGAAGCCATCTTGATAGTAGCTGCTCTTCATACGGGGATAACTAATATAATGGTTTAATACAAAATTATTTATGCTTAAATGCACAATAAAGAGCTTTATTTTACAAAGTCAACAACAGCAACAATATATCTTGCACAGACTCCTCGTGAGCTCTGATTGGATGGATTTTGAAGGTCTCCATTGGATGGACTCTTCTGATGAACTTTATTCTACATTCAGATTAGTAACTTCAGCTGTTAAAATTATCTACAGACAAAGATATGGCTCTGTGCTGATTACCTGCAATTGCTTGTTTGTGATAAAGTTTTGAATAAAAATAGTAAAATTAAAACAGCAGCAACATAAGCGATACTACATAAATACAGTCACTGATACCAATGCAAAATACCCTTGGTTGCAAATTTAGGGCCAAGGTACACATTCAGAAAGATGTTACATTGCACTACCCTCCCAAGAATTAATCACTTGAGGATGTTGATAGGGAATCATACATATAAATGCTATGTTGCTCTCTCGTTTTTTGTTCCTTTTGTTGACCAAATACAAGATGATATGGTAAAATTCCATGTGAGTAACCCACATCTGACCCCAAATACGTAAATTACACCACCGTAATAGATTCAAGAAAAGACTTTACCCACTGCATTCAATAAATGCTGGCATCCAGTACACTGTTCACATTATATTATGGACAATATCTAGATTGTCAGTCTCCCATTTTTCTAGTGTAGGGTTTCAAACTCAAATAGATCGGAGGAGGGCCACAGTCAAATTTTCCACCTGAGAGTCTCCTACTTTGATGTGGGAGAGGTATAGTGTAGGCCCAATGTGAACTTTCTTTTTTTAAAAAAAATGTTGTGCTGTTGTTGTTGTTGTTGTTTGCCTTCAAGGCATTTCTGACATGGTGACCCTAAGGTGACCCTATTACGGGGTTTTCTTGGCAAGGGTAATTTAGAGGAGGTTTGCCATTGCCTTTCGCTGAAACTGAGGGGTCAGTTACACGACCACTTTTAATGCGGAAAATGCCAGCTTACTTCCATTTCGATTCTGAGCCGAGCAGTTTACATGATTTTCGCCATTCTGATGAATCCCGAGAAGTATGCGATTTATCAGTTTACATGGGGGAGGGGTGGCCTCCATGAATGACAGTCATGGAGACATATCTCTCATGGGGGGGGGTCAGAAAGGGCTTCTTCTCCCCCCCTCTTCACTGTCTGCTCCTGTCTGCCATTGAAGCTTCTTCCCCATTTGCTGGCTTTTTAGGTGAAGATGGAGGGGGGGGAAGGAGGAGGAGGCTCCAGTGGTGGACAGGCAGGAAATGGGACTGTCAGTCCCACTGCCCACCTGCCCACTGCCGAAGCCTCTTCCTCCCAGCGTCTCCCTCTCTTCCTTGTTCGCCAGCTGCTGGGATGAAGCCAAGGGAGGAAGAGGCTGCAACATCCCTCAAACTCTGAAAATCCGCCCCCCCTATAAAGCAAGGCGGTGATCGGCCAGTGAAGGAGCACAGAGGCTGATTTTTTATTAGGGGTATTCCTTCTCTCTCTCCCTCTCTTTGCAGTCACGGAGGCGAACACTCAAGCAGGGAGGCAGGCAACCGGGGTTGACCAGTCTGTGGCAAAAAAAGAAACAATGTCGGATCCTGCATTCCAAAGGCATCCCTTGCAAATCCGCCCCCTCTGAGCTCCAAAAAAATCACAGCTCAGCTCTGCTGTGAGCCTGTTTCTGGAAGAATGCTGGTAGATCACACAGCCTTTCCAAATAGGTAGTTCACATCACCTATTATGCGCATTTCTGTGAACTTTATCAAAAAAGTCAGGGAAAGTAGTGAAAGCTTTTACCTCTTGACTTAAGGGTTTTTTGGCCACCCTCCTTCTGAATAGGGCGACTTTGAATCGAAACATGTGGGAACTAATACGAGTCTTGGCGAATTCTTAGAGGATTTATTTTGCCGTGTAAACGACCCCTGAGAGAATGTGACTTGCCTAAACTCACCGAGTGGGTTTCCATCGCTGAGTAGGGATTTGAACCCTGGTCCTCTTCCTGCCCAACACTCAAACCACTACACCCTGCTGACTACAATTTCAAAATGTGCCATCCTATGTCTTGTCTGCCAAAACCTTTAGCACACCACCACATTTCCTGAATTTCAAGAACACTCTCCACATCAGCTCACAACTGCTTACTGTCCATGTGTAATAATAATAATTTATTTCTATCCCGCCCCTCTGCAAAGCAATCAGGGTGGCTTACAGTATAAAACTCCATAATTACATCAATACCCTAACCCACCCACCCCTTAAAATAATATTGAATTAGAAAAGATTAAAAGACATACAATAATTAAAATAGAAGAAGGGGGAAAAATTCAATGGCAGCTCAAAGGGAAAAAGACAGCCGAATCTTTGGGTCGGGATAGCTATTCAGGAAAGGCCTGCTGGAAAATATCTGTCTGACAGCTTTTTTAAAGCTGCCTAAGGTGGTAATAAGACGGACCTCATCCGGCAGGCCATTCCATAATCTGGGAGCGGCAGCGCATGTGCTATTCTTTCCTTCTAAAATTATATCACATTGTAAAAATTCTTTCTCCTACATTCTGTCAATCTAAACATTCGAAGACCAGTTTGCTTTTGAACAAAACATAAACTCCCATTATCCCACCACGCTCATTATTTATAAATATCGATAACCTTGACAATGTCTCATTCTGGAAATTCTTTGCTATCTTTTCCTCTTATCTAATATAAAAGGGAAAGACTCTGGGGTTCATACAACCAGCATCAGCAACTGATATATCAGGCCTATCTCATCCTGGAGACAACACAGGTCTACCCACTAGGGGCATCACTACCTCATTTGAAGACAACAAATTATAAAGTGGCAGCCATGTTGATACTACAGCAAAAGCCAATGCATTTATTTGTTTAATTGATTTATATCCCGCCTTTCTCCCTGCATGGGATCCAAGATGAGGTACAATGTTTTAAAAACGCAATACAATTTTAGAAGTTCTTTGTAGAAAAGTTAATACACAATTAAACTAAACTATGCTTTTTTAAAAAAAACAAGTAGAAAAGCAGAATTAAAATACATTTTAAAACATAATAAAATAAAAACACTACATTTACACCCCATTAAAAGCTTTGTCTGCTGCAACATACTAAAAGCCAAAAGCCTCTTTAAATAAAAAGGCTTGTCAGCGGAAAAATAGTAAGAAGGGGGCCAACCAGACCCCTCAAGGAAGGGAGTGCTCAACTTGGGAGCAGCCACTGAGAAGGCCATCTTTCATGTCCTCACCAAACATGCCTGGGATGGTGCAGAGACTGAGAGAAAACCTTCCATTGCAGATCTTAGAGCATGGGCAGGGTCATACATGGAGATACAGTTTTTCAAATTATCTGGACACAAGCTGTGTAGGGCAGTGGTTCTTAACTTGTGGTCCATGGACCCCCAGGGGGCTGTGATGTCCACACAGGGAGTCTGCAAAGGCTTGAAGGCTGCTCGGCTCACCTCCTCCCTACAGAGGAGCAGCCATGTGATACAAGCCAGGGCAAAGGCTGGCTTGGCCTGTGTGTTGCCATTCAATCTGCTCCAGCCACAAACTTACAGGAAGAAGCAGGGAGAAAGTCTTCCCTCCCGCTCCAGTACCTCTGAGGGAAGGTTTGATGGATGATGTAATTGTATTATTATTTTTGTTCTTGTTGTTGTTGATGATGATGATGATGATTCGGATTTAATCTTGAGCTAAGTCTTTTGGGTCTGTGGCGATAAGAGATATTTAAAGGGGGCCCCTGGTAAAGAAAAAGTTAAGAGCCACTGGTGTGGGGCTCTAAAGGTCATAACCAGCACTCTGAATTCTGCCCAGAAACGGATTGGTAGCCAGTGAAGTTGTTTCAGCTGGGGGGTTATATGTTTCCTATAACCTGCCCCAGTCACTAACCCGGCTGCAGCATCTTCGACCCACTGATGCTTCTGAATAGTTTCCAAAGGCAGTCCTATGTAGAGTGCATTATAATCATGCAAACATTGTATCTCAAGGAACAGGCACAGCTGGAGCACCAGTTTTTGCTGTGAAAATGTACCCTTGGCCGCTGCTGAAACCTGGGTATCCAGGAGCATGCCCAAGCTATGAAGCTGAAATTTCAAGGGGAGCATAACCCAGACAAATACCAGTTGAATCACTTGCAGCATACTTGCAGGTTATGGTAACTGATTAACTGAGGTACAAACATTTGTCCACTATAGCACTCTAATCCACCAGTTTTTTTCTCACAAAAATATATGCCTTCAAATAGTAAGGAGAATCTCTTCTCCAAGTATTTTGGGTACATTATGTGCCAAAAAATTTAAATAATAGATTTTCCGTGGTTTTTTTCTCAGGCACTTCAACTATGGAATAATATATTCTCCCTAGAAATAGGCACCAGCATTGCAATCATTTTGACACCAGTCCAAACCCCTTTTCTTTGCAAAGGCATTTTAATTTGTTGATTCTCTCTGTTTGGTGCAATTATTTATTTTTTATTACAATGACATGCTTCTGTTTAATTATTATTATTATTTAGTTATACAGTATAGTACATGTGCATTGTTCTGGTGGTTGTAAGAATTAAAAGCAGTTTTAAAACATTCCAATAAATCAATAAAAATATGTCAATCAATAAATATAAATAAATCAATAAATTTCCATTATGCTTTGTTTTATTCTAAGCTGCAGTAGTGTAAAAAACATAGGCAGCTCATGAGACTCAAGAGGAATGGACAGAAAGTGACTATAAGACCTATGCAAGGAAGAGCCATGCTGAAGAAAAAAACTGCTCAGACATCAAAAAATGTTGCAAGCTTTTAAAGATTTCAACTTAACTTAAACATGTACATAACATTCTGAATTCATCTTCTAAAACATAGTGACGTGTTTGGATGATAAGATACCAACTAGAACACAAGTGTAAGATACAAAAACAAGTGCAATGTGCATATTTACAAAACAGTGCTTGGGCATTATTGGTGAGTTTGTATATGATTGTCATAGTCTACCTTTGTTCAATTTCTGACACTATATGGGTTCTCTAAATTATAAAGCTTCATGGCAGTTTCGTTCAGCACTCTATCTATCTAAACCCAGGAAGGGCAATTAACTAGGGGGCAGGGGATATTGCCTCCCCTGCAACTGCCTAGTGGGTGGTACCAGCATGCTTTCACTCACAAACCAAGGATATCACGTGCAAGTCATGCAACGTCCCTTCCAGATGCCATTTGGAGATGTTCTTCTAATTTTGTTTTGCTTGGGGGGGGTTGGGGTCTCCAGGGGTGAGGGGAACCAAACAGCCACAATTTCAGGCAGTTTAGGAAGCTTTGGGGTGGTACTTGGGCAAGGACACCCTGAATACCTTAAAATCAGCCTAAAATAATTTATTTTAAATTTTTTGGATGGGTTTGTGGCCTTCAGGAGCCACACCTGGGGTTTTCCAAGGGCTGTATGTGGCCCACGAGCCACATTTTGTTCACTTTGATCTAAATAAGCTTCTGTGTTCAATCATAGAATCACAGAATCATAGAGTTGGAAAAGATCACAAGGGCCATCTAGTCCAACCCCCTGCTCTGCAGGAATACACAATCAAAGCATCCCCAACAGATGGCCATCCAGCCTCTGTTCAAAAACCTCCAAAGGAGACTCCACCACACTCTGAGGCAGTGCATTCCACCACCAAACAGTTCTTGTACTAATAGCTCAATGTTCTAATGGACTCGATTCATGACCTTTAAAGGGTTAAAATTCCCTTACAAGGAATGGGAGCAAGGTCTTCAAATGGCAGGCTTAGGCACACACAACTTACTCCAGTCAGGGAAAACCAAGGTGAAAAGGAAAGATATAATCTGAAAATGAGCAAAGAAATAAGATGGCATGTTTTTTGGAGATAGTTTGGTAATTTGTGCGACAGAGGTGCAGGAAGCCACGGTAGCAGCATTGTTGTTCCCACCATGGGGCTGATAAGACCTTACAAGTGACAGGCTTCTCCTAATCTGTGAAGCCATGGGTGGCATGTGCATCTAAATGTGGGATTTGTTCTGCAATCTTGATACTGATTCAAAATCCAACACTGACAACCCCAAATGCCATCTATGGAACACTGGGACCCACAGAGGACATGCCTATCTATCTGACAGTTACAAAATTAACTCTGCCCAGCAGCGGTCCGGCATTAGCCCTGGACTTGCTCTGAACATGACAATGTGAGGATCACAGCCACGCTTCAGCAGGTCTTTGATTTCCCCGGTGACAGCTCTCTTTGAAGACCATCATTCATTCACTGCAAAATAAAAACACATCAACAGAGCCAGGCAACTATTTAATTATCTACACCCTCTTTAACACAGCTCAAGCCTCAATGTTTGTGCCCTTTCCACCTCTGGAAAAAGAAGGAAGGGGAATTGCAAATATACCTCCCAAGACTTCCTTGAGACTGTTCTCTAATATTAACAACCAGGGCCTATACAATCTTTTGTTATTGTGTGCCTTCAAGTCATTTCCGACTTATGTGACCCTAAGGCAAATCTATCATAGGGTTTTCTGAGGCTGAGAGTGTGTGACTGGCCTAAGATAAGCCAGTGGGTTTTCATACAAGCAGTAAAAACTTTAAAAGAGGATTCGGTCAGGGAAAGCAAGGTTAGCAGCCACACGTTGTAAACAGACTAGTGCCCGTGACTGAGAGTCAAATGAACCAAGGGAAATGGGAAGGAGCTATTTTCTGCTTTTTTAAAAGAGCAATTAAAATTTTTGCTTGTCTCTTTCCTGTGTGCAAGAATAAGAAATCACTCCCCACCCCACCCCCACACATTCCTTGTTTAAGAGATAGTGAGAACAAGCATAGTGTAGTAGTTTGTGTGTTGGTCTCAGGCTCCAAGAGACCAGGGTTCAAATCTCCATTCAACCATGAAAACCCACCGAGTTACCTTGGAAAAGTCACACTCTCTCATCCTCAGAGGAAGGCAATGGTAAACCTCCTGTCAATAAATCCTGAAAAGAAAACACCAGGATAGGGGCATTGTAAGTCAGAGTTGACTTGTGGCAACTTGGGCAAATAACAACAAAAGATGATAAAATATTTTCTTGCAGTAATGGAGAATGAATTCAGCGAATTAGCAAAAGGGAGCCCCCAAATAAGAATGCTGCCTTCCAAATGAAATTTCCCTTCAGTCTCCAGAGCTCTAACATTACAGAGAATGAGACAGTGAAAATTGTTCATATGCAAAGCTCTTTTATCTGCTGATTCCTTGGTAACTTAGACTATCCCTTTTCTTTGGATGTCTGAACTATATTTGCAAATATTCAAATGAAGTTTTAAGTTGATGCAATGCTAGAAATTTGGGGACTGAAGGAAAATTTCCTTTCGAGGGGCAGAATTCTTATTTAGGCAGGGCAAGGTCTCATTTTGCCCCTCCTCTAGCTGAAAGAATTGCTTCTGTCTTCTATGTGCTTTGTTTTACATGCAGAAAGACACAAGCTTTGTTCAGAGACATTTTGCACTAATTGTAGAAACCTCAACCAAAAAAACGCACCGCACATTCCTCATCTCATTCTCACATTGGAGGCAAGAAATGTCACAGGACCTTACACAAACTCTCAACAGGCTCTCTCAGTGTGTTTAAGTATCTCCTTGAGAATTTAGCACAATTTCTTCACAGACCTGTTTTTTTTTAATACCACACTCCCCCTTGAAATAAGTGCCTCCTCAGCATTATTATTTTTAGTCTTACATTCTCCTTAAGGAGCCTGAACAGATGTGAGTGGCTGGCACAAGTGAAGAACATCTACAAGAAACAAAACCAAAGGGATTTCAACTCAGACAATGGCTATCCAAGGATTTTTCTTGTTGTTGTTATTGTTTGCCTTCAAGTTGTTTCTGACTTACGGCAATCCTACTGTGAACCTATTCTAAGGTTTTCTTGCCAAGATTTGTTCAGAGTGGGTTTTGCCTTTGCCTTCTTCTGAGGCTGAGAGAATGAGAGCCAGTGGGTTTCCATGGCTGAATGGGGACTTGAACCCCTGGGCTCCAGAGTCATAGTCCAACACTCAAACCACAACACTAGGCTGGCTCTCAATCCAAGGCTATCAGGTGCAAAGCCTGAAAATAAAGTTGTTTCACAGAAGCCGCCTACCCAGATAAACACAGCATGTTGCACATCAAACCACATCTAAATGTGTTTTCTTAAGAAACACTTTGATGATAGTAATGTTCTGACATTCTATGCTTGCAAACCAAAGATTTTCCTCTTGACAGAAATAACTCATTCCTGAGTGTGAAATGCAAGGCACCAGGGAGGACCAGCCTAGTATCTTCACCCCTCTCATTCTCTCCCTTGTTCTTGCTCTCACTCTCACTCAGCCTGTATATCAAGCTGGTGGGAGACCAGCCTCCATAGGGAAGACAGCAGTCATCCTTGTGCATCATCCTCCCTCTTACCAAGTGGGGGAGCAAAGAGTCATCCTTGTTCAATTGCCAGATCATCACACAACAGAGTGAATGTTCTTCATGGAGTTCTCTAGAGTCCAAGACCTTTTAATGTGGATATTTCAATGTAGCTGCCAGAGACACTATGGCATCCACACACAAAGGGCTAACAACAAAGGACACTTACCTGACCCCCCCCAAGGATGAAATTTTGGAGTTGGGGGGAACCAATTTTTCCCAAATCTGGGAGGGGTATGGATAAATTGGGAAAAGGTTATACTATTGGAAACGATGCCTTATGAGGAGAGACTTAGGGAGCTGGGTATGTTTAGCTTGGAAAAAAGACGGTTAAGAGGTGATATGATAGCCCTGTTTAAGTATTTGAAGGGATGTCACGCTGAGGATGGAGTGGGCTTGTTTTCTGCTGCTCCAGAGACTGGAACACGGAGCAATGGGTGCAAGCTCCAGGAACAGAGATTCCACCTCAACATGAGGAGGAACTTTTTGACAGTAAGAGCTGTTTGGCAGTAGAACACACTCCCTCGGAGCGTGGTGGGGTCTCCTTCCTTGGAGGTCTTTAAACAGAGGCTGGATGGCCATCTGTCGGGGATGCTTTGATTGTGATTTCCTGCGTAGCAGGGGGTTGGACTGGATGGTCCTCATGGTCTCTTCCAACTCTGCAATTCTATGATTCTATGATTCTATTACCCATTACAGATTGAAAGCTACTTTCTATTTTAGGAACACAAAATGTTTTACAGTACATATAATTTTCTCTGTCATAAGATTACTATGCTTGGTATATTAAAAGAACAGTTTATTGAGATAATAATTACAGTCGTCCCTCCACATTCATGGATTTGGCATTCACGGATTTAAGTATTCAAGGCTTGAAAATTTTCTTTAAAAAATAATAATCCAAAAAGCAAACCTTGATTTTGCCATCTTATATAAGGGACACCATTTTGTTATGCCATTGCATATAATGAGACTTGAGTATTCACAGATTTTGGTATTCAAGGGGGGTCCTGGAACCAAACCCCAGTGAATGTGAAGGGACAACTTGTACAAACTTTTTTTTTTTAAGTTACTAATATTGCTACAAGGTCCTGAAGGGTAAAGAACCTCTTCAGTTTTGCCAGTTTATTAAGAGCAAACAAAAAGCAATAATAACTGTATAAACTATCAACATTAGTAAAACAGAGTAAAGAAAAAAATCTTTTCCTTTATATCTACATAGTGCCAAGCAGAAATAAAGCACTCAGAAAAGGAAACCAAGACAAGAAATTGTCAAGATCTTGCACAATGTCTTACAGAAAAGTCTTCCTTTTACATAATTTTTAGAAATAATTTGGGAGAAGCGGATATATGAAAATTCTATCTTAAATGTTTTATTTGTCACTGTTTTTCATTTTCATTATTACCAATTTTTCTAGGGTGGAAAAAGACTTCTTAAAAATTGCATTTCCCATCTATTTTCCAGGACTTCACATCTCTAAACAGCAGCCCTGATGACAAAATCACACAAACTGGTGATGATATGAACTTTGGATACATGGCTAGGAAAATTGGTGAGCCACATATTGTAACAAGCCTATTAATAGCATTTGCACTGCCCGCGTGTCCTCAAAGATGACACTGAACATGCACCGACAGTACATCATGTTTAAGGTCTATGAAATAACCTTTAAAAATGCTACATTGACAAGCACACTTGTGAGTGAAACACACACACTGACTGTTAAGGGTTACAAACGTGCACATATGCACATACAACCTTTACATATGCTGGCCAAATGTTGGGTGAGTGTGTGTTGCAGGAAGAGAAGATAGCCAACAGAGCTATGGACCACCATTATATATTCTTTGAACCTCCCTATACTGTTTTTATTCCCTTAAGATATGAAACGTACATGTTTCATCTGTGCATGTCTCTCTATATTAGCAATTCTCACATTGTCTACCTCAAGAGGGTTGCTTGAAAAATTGGGCCATTATGTTCAATACAGCCAACCTTTTATATTTGACATAGAGAGGGGGAAAGACCTACACAGGTGAATATATGGACAGTGAGTACCTGGTGGATGAGAGCAAAAGGTGTCTGGGTCCTTGAGGTAGCTTGTGCTATAGCCTTGCCTCAGCCCCATTCCTGAGTCATGAGTGACTTGGAAAAGGATAGAATGCCAGGATCACCCTGAAAGATTACGTGGTACTCATTGTGCTAGCAGATGATGATGATGATGATGATGATGATTTTAGCCCATATTAACCAATGATACTTTCCAAGAAAAAGGAATGTAACAGTCCCACTACATTCTGCAGTAGCTCTCGCTCTCTATAATTGCAGCTTCAGTCTCTGGAGCTTAGCTTACTGGAGCGAGGACAACAGGGGTGTTTGGTGTGAGTGTTTAGTAGGGGAGAGTGAGGGGGAGGCACAGTTCTTTTTTAAGGGGGAAGGGCTTCTACTGACCTGCCTGGGGGTGGAATTAGCAGCCACTAGCTCTATATAACTGCTGATGTGCTGTATACGCACAATCCTAAATATACACTAGACTGACTATGTGACGAATGTTGGTGGCCTTGAACAAGCAGGGATTACCAGCATTGAGGCCATGATATTGAGAATACAGCTGCACTGGGCAGGGCACGTTTCTAGGATGGAGGACCACTGCCTCCCAAAAATAGTACTCTATGGTGAACTCGCCATGGGTCAGCATAAGAGGGGCGCTCCAAAAAAGCGATACAAGGACTCCCTGAAGCAACATCTCAGGCTCAGCCAAATTTATCACCAACAATGGTCTGCCCTGGCCTCACATCGGGAGGCATGGAGACACACTATCCACAATGTTGCAGCCCTATTTGAGAACTCATGCCAAACAAGTCTTGAAGAGAAACGGCAACGCAGAAAGAATCACAACCTGAAAATATCACCTAAGGAGACCTTCTGCTGTGCTTTCTGCAACCGTACTTGTTTATCTCAGATTGGTCTTTTTAGTCATCAGCGCGCTTGCAGAAGCGTGGGATGAGTCCTTCCTGAATCTTCATTTGTGAAGAAAATCCAGAGAGAGGGGGGCACTCTTTCCAGGTGAATCTTAGAAAATCAGCGGCATAGCGTGTGCTGTTCTAACATATCAGTGGCATAGTAGATCTTCTGAAAAACAAGGCCAACAGGCACTGGGTGGAGGTGGGATACTAGAGGAGTTTGGACAGGGGAGCCAAAAGTTCTCTTTCAGTGACTACTTAAGAAAACTGAATATGGCCAGTGAGAGAGCTGCTGCAATCACCTGCAACACCTGTGGGATGTTCATCTTCTTGCCAGAGAAGGTGGGGATCTATATCTGCAGCATGTGCAAGTTGGTAGCCCTGCTGGAAGAGAAGGTCAAGCATCTTGAGGACAGGGTATCTACTCTTCTGAATATTAGTGAGCAAGAAGTTTTCTTGGAAAGAGTGGAGAAGACCATCCTGGAAACAGAACACAACAGGGAGGTGTCTATGGAGAAGACCATTACTCATGCACAGGAAATGAACACTTGGAGGAATGTGATGCAGAGAAGTAGAAAGGCCAGAGCTCCTTCGGCCAGCTTGAAGCTACAGAATCGATTTTAAGTTCTCTCTCCTTCCACAGGAAGAGCAGAAGTGCCAGGCCTCAGGGCACATATAGGAAACCTTGGTAGATCCAGCACATGAAGTGGCCTCTGCCAAGACTCGAAGGAGGAGGAGGGTGGTGGTGGTAGGGGATTCCCTGTTGAGAGGAACAGAAGCAGAAGTCTGAAGGCCTGACAAAATGTCTCGGGAGGTATGCTGTCTACCTGGGGCAAAAATTCAAGATGTAACAGAGAGGCTGACAAGACTCATCAAGCCTTCTGACCATTATCTCTTCCTTTTGGTCCATGTGGGATCCAATGATACTGCAAGGCATAGCCTCCAGAAGATCACAAAGGATTATGAGGCTTTGGGTAGGAGGCTGAAGAACCTGGATGCACAGATAGTCATTTCGTCTATCCTTCCAGTGGAAGGACATGGTCCAGGAAGGCAGAGAAGAATAGTGGAGGTGAACAACTGTCTACGCAGATGTTGCCAAGGGGAACAATTTGGCTTCCTGGACTAAGGGATGCGGTTTCAGGGAAGTGGACTTCTGGCAAGAGATGGGCTGCACCTCACAGCAGTTGGTAGGAATGTTTTTGCAAAAAGTCTGAAAGATCTCATCAGGAGGGCTTTAGACTGAGTTTGTATGGGGGAAGGAGACAGTACTCTTGAAGGCAGGAGTTCATCGAGTGCTAGAGATAATAGCCCAAACGTTATACAGAGAATAAGGCAAATAACACAACAACCCAAAAATGGGAGGAATAAACCCTTTAAAAGGCAGATAGGAGAAATGGCCCATGGTTGCAGGTGTCTCTATACGAATGCACAAAGCATGGGAAATAAACAGGATGAACTTGAACTCTTAACACAGCAAAATAAATATGATATCATAGGCATCACTGAAACCTGGTGGCATGAGTCTCATGATTGGAATGTACTAATAGAGGGGTATAGCCTATTTGAGAAAAATAGACCAAACAGAAAGGGTGATGGAGTAGCATTATATGTTAAGGATGTGTATACCTGTGAACAGATCCATGACTTAAATCCTGGGGGCCAGGTTGAGAGCATCTGGGTAAAATTAGGGGAGAGAGAAACAGCAGGGATATAATTCTGGGGGTCTACTACAGGCCTCCAAGCCAAACTGTGGACTTGGATGATGCTTCCTGGAACAGAAAGGAGAGATGTAGTAGTAATGGGGGATTTCAACTATCTTGATATTTGTTGGAAGTCCAACTCTGCCAAGAATATAAGGTCCAACAAATTCCTCAGTTGCCTTGCACACAATTTCATTGTCCAGAAGGTGGAAGAGGCAACTAGGGGATCAGCTATTTTAGATCTGATCCCAACCAATGGGGATGATCTAGTTAATGGTGTGGAAGTGGCGGGATCCCTAGGGGGGAGTGACCATGTTCTCCTGGAGTTTGTTATACAAAGGAAAGGGGAAGTCAGACATGCATTCTAGACTTTAAGAAAGCAGATTTCAGAAAACTTAGGGAATTACTGGGGGTGATCCCATGGCCAGAGATACTAAAAGATAAAGGAGTTCATGAAGGATGGGAGTTTCTAAAAAGTGAGATACTGAAGGCACAACTTCAAACAGTTCCAATGAGGAGGGAAAAGGGGAGGTGTCTAAAGAAACCAGGATGGATGTCGAAAGAACTCACAACTGAGCTAAAACATAAAAGGGACATGTACAAGAAATGAAAAAAGGGGGAAATCACCAAAGAAGAATTCAGACAAATAGCCAGCTCATGTAGTGGGAAAGTCAGAAAAGCCAAAGCTCAGCTTGAGCTCAGGCTTGCTAGAAAAGTTAAAAACAATAAAAAGGGCTTTGGGGGGTATGTCTGTAGCAAAAGGAAAAACAAGGAAATGGTAGGGCCGCTATGGGAAGAAGATGGCGAAAGGCTAACCAGGGACAGAACTACTTAATACCTTCTTTGTTTCAGTCTTCTCCCAAAGGGGGAACAGTGCTCAACCTGGGGAAGATGGAGCAGATGATGTACTAGGGGAAATACAGCACAGAATTGATAAAGAGGTAGTTCAGGAATACCTGGCCAGAATAAATGAGTTCAAGTCTCCAGGGCCAGAGAACTTCATCCAAGAGTATTAAAAGAACTGGCAGAAGTAATCTGAGAACCACTGTCAATAATCTTTGGAAATTCCTGGAGAACAAGAGAGGTCCCAGAAAACTGGATGAGGGTAAATGTTGTCCCCATCTTTTAAAAGGAGAAAAAAGAAGACCCAAATAATTACCACCCAGTCAGCCTGACAGCAATACTGGGAAAGATTCTAAAGCAGATCTTTAGCTAACACACATTGGAAGCTGCCTAATGCAGTGTAGATGTGTAAATTGCTATTGCTTAAAACAATTTGTAAGCCACCCTTATAGCCTTATGGCTGAAGAGCGGGGTATAAATAACTAAATACAGACTGTCTGTAACCACTTAGAAAGGAATGCTGTGATCGCAAAAAATCAACATGGATTTCTCAAAAAGAAGTCATGCCAGACTAATCTCATCTCTTCTTTTGATAGAGTTACAAACTTGATAGATGAAGGGAACACAGTGGATGTAGTGTATCTTGATTTCAGTAAGGCATTTGACAAGTTCCCCCATGATATTCTTGCAAAAAAGTTAGTATCCTGTAAGCTAGACAATGCAACTGTTAGGTGAATTTGTATTTGGTTGACTGACTGGACCCAAAGGGTAGACACCAATGTCCTCTTCATCCTGGAGAGAAGTGACCAGTGGGGTGCCATAGAGTTCTGTCCTGGGCCCAGTGCTATTCAACATCTTTATCAATTACTTGGATGGGGGAATGGAGGGTATGCTTATCAAGTTTGCAGATAACACCAAATTAGGAGGGGTAGCTAATACCTCAGAGGGCAGGATCAGAATCCGAAATGACCTCAACAGATTAGAAAGCTGGGCCAATACTAACAAAATGAATTTCAACAGGGAGAAATATAGGATACTACACATGGGCACTAAAAATGAAATGCACAGATATAGGATATAGGATGGGTGACACATGGCTTGAGGGCAGTACATGAGAAAAAGATCTAGAAGTCTTAGTGGACCACAAGCTGAACATGAGTCATCAGTGTGATGCAGCAGCTAGAAATGTCAATGCGATTCTAGGCTGTATTAATAGGAGTATAGGGTCTAGAGATCAAGGGAAGTAATAGTGCCACCCTATTCTGCTTTGGTCAGACCTCACCTGGAATACTGTGTCCAGTTCTGGGCACCGCAATTCAAAAAGAAAGATGGGTGCAGGTTTGTTCTCTGCTGGCCCAGAGGGTAGAACCAGGTCTAATGATTTTAAGTTACGGGACCATAGATTTTGATTGACCATTAGAAGCAATTTAACTTCTTCATGATAAGAGTAGTTTGACAATAAACCAATTACCTAGAAAGGTAGTGGGGGTCTCCTTCTCTGGACAGCAACCTGCTGGGGATGTTCTAGCTGAATTTCCTGCAGTGAGCAGGGAGTTGGATGCAACAGTCTGTAGATCCCTGTCCAACTCTATGATTCAATTATGATGATGAGTCCAATTACAACTATTCCAACTATCAGCACTACAATTACTACTGCTATTTGCATGTTCATGGGCCAGATCTCTCCATAACAAATCACGATACACCATGGGTTGGAGAAAGAAAGGCCGCAACTTTATAGATTATAACTGTAGTAGATTTGGCCTTGGCATGGGTTTAGATGCAGACCATTGACCAACCTGTCTGTTAATCAACAACCCATCCCTCTTGCCTGTTGCCAAACCCAGGGATGACAGGAGCAGGGACCACCTGGAGGGAGCCGGATGCAGCCATGCTGCCACATGGGGTGGTGGAAAGGTGTCCGCCTCTGCCTGGGCAATGCCATTTCCATCCATACCCCTGAATCCCGTAAGGAGATTCCCATGCATTACCAATGTCCAGCAGACACTGGTGATGCTGTCCCTGATCCTAGACCCACACTGACCTCTGTTACCAAACATTGTGACAAAGTCAACATGACAACAACACATACATCAGAATCTGAATAGAACACCAACAACCCAAACATCATGTACAGAACAGATCTGCTTGCCCAACAGCCAAATAGAGGGACGGAGGATGGGATGAGGTTTGAAGAAGAACTGAAAAGCAGGTGGGGTTGAGGAAATATACCTAAGTGAAAACTGCATTGTTTCCTTCAGGTCAGGTGCCTCAACCAATGAGTTCAAACTAGGTTTGAAGTCACTGGCTGCCTGTTCCCGCTCTCTTCCAGAGGGCCCAACAGGGCATGCTATTCTCTGGGAAAAAGACGCCAGTGTTCCAAAATGGAGGAGGCACTGGCAATCCACTCCCGCTCTGGACCACAGAAGAGCTACACTGTGAGTGGCACAATTTTATTTATTCAACCATTTAGGCACATTGCCTGGGAAACGTATAAAAATGATAAAGCAATTAAAATGTGAAAACAAAACGATATAAGTAAAATATACTGATGATGATGAAAATAACATTGTTATATTTATTTCTATCCCACTTTTTCCCCAGTCTGGGACTCAAGGTGGCTTACAAACCTTTCAAACCGATACAGATTTAAAATTATTATCATACAAACATTAAAAGAATGAAACTAACAACAGAATTAAAAGCAGGACCATTAAAAAGAAAACAACAAAAAGCAGTATGGCACATTATGAGAGGGGGCCTGCTGAAAGTAAAAGGTCTTCTTCACTAGCCTACAAAGGGAGAACAGGGAGGGCACCAGTCTCAGCTCTCTAGGAAAGGAGTTTCAGAGCATGGGAGTAGCCACCAAGAAGACCCTCTCCCATGTTCCCATGAAACATGTCTCTGCATGTGATGCAACAGAGAGAAGGGGCTACCAAAGGCTACAACATTATAACCTGTTTCATGCATATGTACAGGGGCCATGTAATCTTTGTATAATGTCTATGCTGCTGAAATATGTGCATATACATGGAATGGACCATCTTAGAACATGATAGATTCTCCTTCATTGGAGGTTTTTAAATAGAGGTAAGATAGCCAGCTCTTAAGGGTACTTTAGCCTTGGATTCCTGCACTAGCCCATGGTTGTATTAGATGGCTTTTTAGGTCCCTTCCAACTCAATGGTCTCTCTCTGTGTATGCACGCATGTGCATACATGTTTGGTACATGCATAGGCTGGTGCACATAGTTGCATCTGCTGTGCATGTGGGTGAGCATATGCCGTCTATATCGATGAAACTATGTATGTGTGCACAGGTGTGCATGTGCATGTGTGTGCATGGATGCAACTTTACCTATGCATGTATGCCAACATTATATGTGGGTATTCATGTTCATGGGTACATGTGCAAATCTGTAAGACTAGAGTGTGCCTCAAATTTTAATCTAGGGTATTGGAAACACTTTTCAACAAGCAGGCTGCATGCTAATTCCTATAGCAACATCCTTTAATGTTTGAAGCAGTCCTTGGAAATGCAGTTAACACTGCTGTCAGAACTAGGGAACCTTCAAAAAAGCACAGAACAACAACTCCTAGAAGTGTTCTGTCTAGCTTAATCAGAAGCTATGAAATCTCTGGATGAAACTATCAGCAAGCTGAGCAGCACATTAAAAAGGAAAAGAAATGGGGGGGGGGGAGAGACTAAGTGCCAATGATACTTTTGTCTGAATTTATTGTACTGGTTTTGTAGACAAAAACTCTGTGTTTCCTTCTAGACTCTGTGGAGCTCCAAATGACAGTTGCCAAAACCCTGCATACTACCAAAGTCTTACGGAGAATCAGTCTTCTGGAAAACACTGATACGTTTTAACAGAATGCATTACAGCCTGTCAGAAAAAATTACCCAAGAAGGGAAAGTACTCCACACTCAACCATATTGGCTGCTTAAACCAATTAGGTATTGTTTGATCTTTTCAGACCCTCGAAGGCCAGTTCTCTCAAGCTGTCTAATTGGTGTTTCATTCTTTGTTTCTCTCCTTTCTCTAACTCTACTGTCTTTTCCAGAATCTTATAAACATATAGCTGTTCCTATAGTCTTACAGGAATACAGTGTATTTTACAAAAGAAATTGATTATCTTATGTATTTCCAAACTACACAGTCTAGCACACGGCACTGGAGTGTACCACTTAAACAGAAAGTGAGAGGGATCAAAGGCATAAATGATCACTCTGTTTTAATATGATAGTATTTATTTTTTTAAACAAAAAAAATCTTCTTGCAGGTACAAACTAAGACTCAGTGACTATGATAAGAAAAGACAGAAAGTTGTAAGAAAATGTAGAGGAAAAACACAACACATACTGTATTTTATAGGTACATTTTTCTTTCAATACAATTAACATATTTAAATCAGGGGCCCATTCACACTACATAATTACAGTGCTACATTCCACTTCAAATGTTATGACAACATCCCATGGAATCCTGGGATTTGCAGTGTAGGAAGGGGCATTAAGAATTCTCAGTCAGCGCTTGACATGCATCACCAAACTACAAACCCCAGGAATCCACAGGATGGAAATAAGGTAGTTAAAGTGGAATAATAGCGCTATAATTGTGTAGTGTAGATGGGCCCCAGGTCCTTGTCTTTATATTTTATTCAAATATTGATAACACAGGTTTATTCAATTGGAACAGGTAAAAATATTTCCATTATAATCATGGTGAATTAGCAAACCATTTATTTTTAATCATAGGGGGAAACTTCAGTCTGAATCCCATTCTTAGTCCCAACCAGATTATCTATGGGATTGTCTATATGGTGAAAATCCTCCTCTTAGAATTACAGGAGAATACCATTTGTCTAAATGAGATCCCGCATAAGCTGCTGCATTTGAAAACAGGGGGCCCAAAAACATCAAATACTCCACAGGAAAAGCCTTCAAGGCTTTTCCATATTTAAAAAAAAAAAAAAAAAAAAACGCTGAAGGAAATGTGCATTCCTGCTCATTGGGACAATCAATTTGCTTTCATGCACATTCCCAATAAGAGTGGAAGTGGAAAGCTGATTGGTTGGATGTGTGCAGGGGGCGGAGCTTGCTAGCAAGGCAAGTGCCCTGAACCGCCATGTTGGATTTTTGCCATAACGATTGTGCACAGAGGCAACAAAAGCAGCCTTTTATTCTCTATTTTTCTATTTAATTAAGAGGATTATTGCACCTTCACACCTTGGATATGCTTTTTTTTTAAAAAAAAAAATACTGTTAAGCGGTGGCAACTGATAGGAATAAAAGCACGAGTAATTAATTTACACCTGACATCCTGATTCACAGACATGCCCATTTGAACAACAAATGTGGATAGCTTTGTATGCCTGTGATTTTCCAAAAAATTGTGGAGACAAATGAAAGCTACTGTGAATTGGCATTAGTGTGTCTCAATCCACATTTTATAGCCTATGGGTTGTCTTTACATGTTGACTAACTGAAAAAAAAAATGATTAAATGGGTCTACATTTGTTGGAACTAACCGTATTTTTTCAAGCCCTACTCTATTCCCCTTACAGGGTAATTTAATGCACAGGGAAATTACTTTTAATTTTAATAACTTACACATTTATTTATTTAGGTATTTATACCCCGCTCTTAAGCCACAAAGGCTCTCAGAGCAGCTTACAAATTGTTAATTTGTAATACTACCCCACATTAAGCGGTTTCCAATGTGTGTTAGCTAATTGCCCCCACAAGCCAGGTACTCATTTTACTGTCCTACGAAAGGATGTAAGGCTGAGGGAACCCTGGAGCGCTTTGGATAGAATTTGCAATGCTGTGGCTGTAGTACTGGCATTAACCACTGTGCCTCCAGGATTCATAATGTATAAGAACTGTTGTTGATGTGGAAGGTCATACAAGCATTCAGAAGCATAACAAACAGGTATGCCACATTGTGGCTGCACGTAGTCTGTTTTGGCTGCACAAAATGTTTTACTAGAACTGCCAAACATTTTACCACAGTCCTTTGCCCACTGCATCTACTTTTGTTTGAGGCCCATCTGTCATGTCCATAAACCTGACTCCAAATTCACAAAACACCCACCTCCGCTTCCATCCTTTGAACCACATGGTCCTAAACACCCCCTTCTAGAAAACTCCTCCAGTATCTGGTGGCTTATATGTGACATTCTGTAACATTATGTCAGTCCAGCTTCATAGGCTGGAGTTGTAGTCAAGTCTCGTTTAATAATAATTTTGTTTTAAAAAGATTTCTATTTCCCCGCAATCCCATTCTGATCAACAAGGATTCATTTCTCTTCTCTCCACAAGTTAAACATTCTCTCTCTTTCTCCCTCTTCTTCTGCAAACCTAATTTGTCCATCCTTTCTTCCACCCCCAATAGTAGAGGGCTGTATTTGTTCTGATTCCTATAACCAACAGTGGTACATCAAAAAGCTGTTTTCACATGCCCTCCTGCCAGTTATGAAAGTTGCCCCAGCTTGCTCACCTTCTAAAATACACAGTCCTTCAATGTTGTTGTGTATGGGTTACATCAAGTAGACATTGGGCAGGAGAATTGCTTTCCTTTTTAAGGTTACTATTATGGCTGACAGCCAGCTAGACCTTTTGTTAGGCCAATGGTTGGGAAACAGTCCAATACAACTGGACTATGTTTGATCAATAGGTTGTCATGACTGGAGATGATATCCTGACTGTTGGGAAATTGCCTTCAGTTTTTGGAGTTTGAGAAACAGAGGGAGACAGAGAATGGTGAAGGAATCTTTCTTGATCAGGATGGGGAAGAGAGAGAGAGCGAGAGAGCTCTGTAAGCCACATACAGCCCCAGCCTAGCACTGCCTATTTTTTTAAAGGTTCCCAGAAGTTCTCTTACTGCCTTCTAGAGCAAAGTTTCTTGAAGAGTTGATGTGGGGGATAGGGACTTTTCCCCAAGTATGCCAGGGACTGGCACCACATTTATGCCCATTGGTTACAGTTGCTTCTTTCTTTCCTAGAAACTCTCTCCAGAGATTGGCAGCTGATGTCTCCTAGACTGGCACCGGTGCATGGTCCATCTTTTAACAAAAAACAAAAAAAAACATGAGGTGACATGGAAATTGACCACCTCTTCCCTTTCTGTTAAAAAGAACTACCTCTCCTGAGCTTCAAACTGCCAGGGGAGGCAACTCCCAGGGTGACACAACATAGCAATTTGTCCCCCATTCTCCCATATGAGGTTTTGTAGAGCATTTGCAAAACCTTTTAAAAAAAAATTAGAGATGGGGTACAATAGGTCCTGAAGATCCCCAGGAGGTCAGTGCAATCCCGTATCCCAACCCTCATCCCCCCCCCCTTTCTAAATTGTTAGAAAGGAACATGTGCAAATGGCTGCATAAGACACCCTCTGAGGATCTGCTGGCTTCTGAAGGAATTCCTGTTTACTTCCAATGTGCTTGGTTTATATACCGTAGCTGTAAATAAAGCAAATGTTACAACACACCTTGTGCCTTCCCTCATCCAGAGCAAATCTGCAGTGCTGGCGCTAGGAACAGCTCACTTCTCCAAAATAGGGAACGCATAGCAATACATTATATTCATTTGTGGTACTTTGAACACTGTATCATCACTTGTTTGACAGTTTCCGAAAATGTCCAGCTGTCTGTTTATTTTACAGCATGTAAAAACGGAGGAAAGAAAGAAGCCAATGCAGGAAAGTTGGCAAAACAGACTCTTTTCAGCGGCTTTGCTGTTGTGAAAATTAGAAAGGCTACAAGACCTATTACATCATCTGGTCATTGTCCTTGCCAAAAAAAAGGGCTTTGGACAAAAGCGTTTTGAGAGGACAAAAAGTGTTCTAAGCCCTCTCTAGAAACTCAATCTGCGGACTGCCAACTAAGAGGGGCTTACAGCTGCACTTCAGTGCCAGCGGCAATAGCAGAAACCAGCCAACAATGTATGGGTGAACTTGCCCCTTAATCTGCTGTTGATTTATTGGCTTATTTATCCAGGATAAATGGGATTTGTTTTTTGCTTTCTTTTTCTTTTCTTTTCTTTTTTTTTATAGCTTTTTGTTTATCTGGGATTTTAAAAATAGAAACCTCACATATTAATGTGCAAAATAGAGTCATATTCCATGCAAATGAAACAATAAATATAAATGGCATGATTATAAACCAATCCAAGCATTGTGGGTAATGCTTTCACAAACACATTGAGGTGGGCTAGAACTGGCCTGCCCACAATCACATCCCTTTCATGTGTTTTGTTCATAGGAAAGGTGATCTGAAAAGGAGAATTAATATAATTCAGAATCAAGACAGGACAGTCCACTCAAAATTATGACGATCAGAGATGGAAACTGAGTATGTTGGGCAGGGAGAAAAGCACTGTCTGATTTGGGGGGTGGGGGGATTGTAGACTTAGTACAGTGAAATCTAAAGTACACAGAGGTTTGTGTGAAATAAATTCAGATGCTTTGCTTATTTAGCAATATCTGATTACCATACTAAGAAGCAACCTGATGCTTGCAGAGTAATGCACATTATTACCTTTATACTTTTTCTTCCATCAAAACAATTTTGCTTCTCAGTCTGAGTGCAGCTGAGTTGTCTCGTGAAGAAATGTCCCTGTCAATGTAGAACTCTAGCCAACCTGGTACTTTCTTAATTGTATTTGACAAAACTGGATTGAGGTGGGAAGGAAATCTGGGTGACAAGAAACTGCTAAGGAAGAAATGATTTGTAATATATTTTGCATTTCTTGCAAAAAAAAAAAAAATCCAATCTGGAATTGGCCATCCGCAAAACCAGAGAGCATTTCCCTGCATTTTTCAATGACACAAAAGTTATTATTATTATTATTATTATTATTATTATTATTTCCTGTCTTTTCCTCAGGATTGGGACCAAGGCATAATAGAAATAAATAAAATTACAACATCATTAAAAACATACAAAAAGTCAACATTAAAACCAAATTAAACTGTTAATGATATTAAAACAATTATAAAAGTTCTGGGGAGGAGTTAAACTGTACAATTAATACAGCACGCTCTTACAACCCTTTCCTTAAAAGCCTTCCATTCTAAAAGCCTCTCTGAATAAAACATATAGTCTGCTGGCAGGAGGATAGCAAGAAGAGGACAATTCTAGCCTCCCTAAGGAGGAGGTTCCAAAGCCTAGGGGCAGCCACCAAGAAGGCCTTCTCGTAGGTTCCCACTAACCATACCTGTGAAGATGGTGGGACTGAGAGAAGGGCCTCTCCTACAAATCTCAGGGTCTGAGCAGGCTCATAAGGAGAGAGAGAGAAACAGAGAGAGAGACAGTCTGTCATACTGCCTAGGCCTAAGCCTGAGCTTTAAAGGTAATAACCAACAAGCTGACTTGTGTCTGAAAGCAGGGCAGCACCCGGTGGAGCTGTTAGAGCAGAGGAGTTGTATGATCCCTGTAAAATTGCAGTAACAGCAACACTTAGTAATTAACAGTCCACTGAGGGGGTGTCTACACGATAAAAAAAATGCGTACATCATTTGAAAGATCCATCATGTGTACACACGCCAGTTCGGATGCATTCGTGTCTTTCAGAAGGGGGGGCTAGCGAATACTCTGTAAACTACATGGATTCGGAGTTCGGAGGATTAGCAGATCTCGACCTAAAATAAATACAGCCGTTCGAATGGTTGATCGTCTGTACCCCCCTGTTCGCACACATACCAACAGGCAGTGTGATCTGATTGGCTGGTTGAGCAGAGGGGGTGGGGCTAGCAAGGAGGGGAATTGGGAACGGCTGCCATGTTGGATTCCCAGCTAAGTGAGAGTCCGGTAAGGGCATGAAATGGAGAATTTTTACTTTTATTCATTTTTATTTTATATTGTAAATACGGAAAACCAACTATCCGCATAACAGTCACCTTTTTAAATAAAAAATCAAGCAGTGGGAGATTTAAAACTACCGCTTGGCTCACTCACTCCACCAGCTGGGGAAGGGGGGTCAAACAGAGTTTAGGGGGGGTAAAAAATCTTGTAGGCAGATCGTACACATTCGTATAACTGCCTTTTCATATTTTTTTACCCCCCCAAACAGAATTTTTTTCAGTTGTGTATACATGTCCTGAGTCACTTTGTGGACTGCAGTAACAAGTACCAAACTGTTGAGTGGTCAAAGTAATAAGTAAAGGAACTGCTTCTTTTTTAATAATAATAATAATAATATGTCAGGTTTTCTAGACCCACTTCAAACCAGCTTCAGAGCAGAATATGAGACCGCTATGGTCACCTTAGTGGATGATCTTTGCCTGAACGTTGACAGGGGGAATATGCGTCTGCTGGTGCTTTTGGATCTCTCAGTAGTGTTCAATATCATCAAGCATGGTATCCTTCTGGGACACGCAATGGGGCTGCAAATCAGCGGCACTGTACTTCAGTGGTTTTGATCCTATCTCTCAGGTAGGTCCTATATGGTAGTTATCATCATGTCTATTTTATATGCTCTTTCTACCAAGTGACAGAACATCAAACATATACAAAGACAAAGACAATAAAACACACTATAAATATACAAAAAATCCTCAACATCCCATCAGCTACTACACATCTCAGCAACCTATGGCACAACTCAGTAGCTTAATCCAATGAATCAAAGAAGAGGATCTTCAACCCCATATGGAAATGGGTGAGATCCTCCTCCAGCCAGAGATCCAAAGGAAGACTGTTCCACAGATGAGGAGCCAGGTGTTGAAAGGCTTGCAACCTTGACAGAGCTGTGTGCAACAGTGGAACAGGCACATTAAGCTCAGCACCCATTGGTTGCTACCACCACTGCCATCACCGCTACAACCTTGCCACATAACCTCCACTCACCCACTGTAATTTGAATATCCGCATACATTGAACTATAAATAAATGACATGATATGATAGCTGGCTGGATTCCAAACTGTTGCAGTGGATGGAGAGGCAAAGAAGGCTGAAAGGAGACCAGATCATGTCCCCCTACTTTCCGATCTCCCCTCCCATTTCACCCATTCCTCCCTAGCCAACACCCCTCCTTGGGCTGCAGTTAGCAAAGTGACTACACATAAAGAACAAACAATTAAAAAATGGCAAAACCACATTTGCCAGATGAGGATGCCAAGTAAACTCCCATTAACTTGTTCTGCCCTCCATCCCCCGATCCCACCCCAATCCTGTTATGGAGCATAGAACACATGTCTAAAAAAGCCATTTTCCCCACTAAAGTGCAGAGTAAAAAGGGTGTTTTTTAACTGCATTAAAGCATAAAAGAATAACTTTCACTTTGAATTCAGAAGAAAACTGTGTGTGTTCCAACAACACCAGGATCAAGGTAACTTATTTTGCAGGAATGGATCCAGCCTAGAAATTATCATAGTGCACCAATATTAAAATCACTCCACTGGCTGTCAATTAGTTTCCAGACAAGGTACAAAGTGTTGGTTGATACCTTTAAAGCCCCACATGGTTGGAGTCCAGGTTACCTATGGCATCACCTTCTCCTGTATAATCCACCCTGGACGTGCAGATCCTCTGAAGGACATTTATTTCAATCAGCCAGGAGGATGAGGCTGGTAACTGTTACCCAGTGGAATTTATCTTCAACTGCCCCCAATCTAGGGCATGACCTGCCAGGGGAGATTCGATTGAATTTGAATATGCTGTCTGAATTTCAAACAGCACTAAAGACCAGTCTCTTCCAGTAGGCCTATCCAGGTTATTTCCAAATTGTGAGTTTCAAAGTATTAATTGATTGTTTTCAATATGTAGTGGTTTTATACGTTGTTTAAACTGGTGTTGTGTGTTTTTAAACTTGTGTTATGTTTCTATCCTGTTGCTCTGTTATGTTTTAATCTGTTTTTCCCTGCCTCAATCCATAGAGAGAGGTGGGAAAGAAATTGTTCTTGTTGTTGTTGTTGTTGCTGCTGCTGCTGCTGTTGTTACTATTATAGCATGCTCTGATTTTGCTTGGTATAATCTAGAAGCTCAAATCTTGCTTTATTTAAGTACATTATGCACAAACTGCCACATTGTCAAAGAATGGCAACACTGCATTCCTATTCATAGTTACAAGAGAGTACATTCCACAGAATATAATGAGTATATCTAATGAGTAAACGTCCATAGGACTGGGTACTTGCATATAAAGGTGACCATCACATAAAGACCTAAAGGTTCCAGTGATGATACAGATATATGAAGGAGCTATCAAACATGGAAAACCATCAAGAGAACTTTTATTATTGGTAGCTGCATTGGCTGTGCAGCAAAATACAGCAAAATCCAAAATCCACAAGCAGTGATACTGGGGGGGGGGGACAACTCCAAAGCATAAAATGCATTATGCAGGCTTTTAAAGCTTCACTGGCTTCTTCATTGGGCAATAAAAGACAGGTAATAAAATTTCAACTCCATTAACAACAGAAAAGTAACTCCTCTTGCAATCTAGATGTTCCTGTCCTATGCAAAGCTAACTGCTCCTTCCTTAGGCAGAGAACACTGAATTTCTCAAGGAGTCTCTGTACTGTTACATCTAGAAACACTTCCAGGTGCTGCATAGGTAAACTTGCCAAATTGTAGTCCCAAAATTTAGTCCTATGAAAGAGGACTATCTCCATTGCTGGAGATAGAAACCTTCAAAGAATTAAGTCCCTATTCCTTTGGTTCCATTTTGTTTAGATTCCCCTGTTGTTGCTAAACTACATATCTTGAAATCCTGGGTGGGAAATTCTTTTATTGCTCTTTGTCTTTAGTTATCACATGGACAATAAGGGGAGTGGCCTCGGCCTACACTGAAATTGCTCAATACCATCTTAAATGACAGCATCTCAGACTTAATGCAGGCCTGTGTGCTTCTAATATCAACACCATTTTTTTCTCCTGTATGGGTTTTAACATCTTTGCCTGATGAAGAAGCCAGTGGAGCTTCAAAAGCTTGCATAATATATTTTATGCTTTGGAGTTGGCCTAAAAAATGTATCACCACTTGTGGGTTGTGGTTTTGTTGTATTTTATTACTGGTGTCTTTGTTTCTTATATTGGTCTTTTACATTTCCTCCAATAATAATAATAATAATAATAATAAAAAAATTTATTTATACCCCGCCCCTCTGTTAAAAGAATCGGGGCGGCTTACAAAATTTAAAATACAATACAAATAAAATCCCTAAACACCCCCACTCCCACCCTCCCCCATAAAAAAACATTAAACAAATATAAATTAAAACAACTAATCTAAAATCACTTTTAAAACTATAAAACTATCCAATCAGTTAAAGTCAGTGCTACATGGCTTTCCTCTTCCCTACTTCACCTTTGCAACAATTTTATGAGATAGATCAGGCTTAGAAAGAGTGACTGGTCTACGGTTACTCAGTGAGCTTCATGGCTCAGTGGAGACTTGCACCTGGATATCCCAGTTTGACACTCTAACCAGTACATCATACTGTCTCGCATATGGGTGTCAAGGTTACAAACCAAATTACCAGTCCAATCCTAGGCAAGTAAGAGCAGGATTAACAAGAATTAATAAGCCAGCCCTTCTGCCCAACTCATTCTAAATCTGGGGTGAATCCAGACCTTACAGGACTTAGGGCTTCTTGACAATTCGGGGAAACTCTTTGCACCTTCTGTTGTCCACAGTCCCAAACCCAAACAATATTTTCAAGTCAGTAGCAATAACCAAACTGTAAGGCGCCGGATTTAGGACTAGGTCACTCCTAAAAATGCATGAACACACGCAAATCAAGTTTTATGGAGCTATATGGCTTAGGTCCAGACTATATGAAAGACTGCATCTCCCTATAGAAACCTGTCATAATCTTATGATCTACAGGGAAGGGCTTTATCTCAGACCAATCAGCATCACAGGCTTGCTTGATGAGGACATGGGAGAGAGCCTTCTCAGTGGCTGCTTCCACTCTCTGGAATTCCCATCCATGGGAGGAGAGGCTAGCCCATTCTCTGCTCTCCTTTCACCAGCAGACAAATACTTTTTTGTTTAAGCAGGGTTTTAATATGTAATCACTCACAGAGAGACTTCTTTATGGTGGGGAAGTGTTTTGCTTTATTTATTTATTTTACCTTTGCACACTTTTAAAATATTTTTATATACTGTTTTAAATGTGATTATTTTAATTCTTTTTAAAATTACATAGTCGGATGTTAAATTATTTTCTTTTGTGAGTTGCCTTGAGTCCTACTCTGGGAAGAAGGGGGCATTTAAATGAAATAAATAAATACATTTATTTACAAGATAAAGAAACAATACAAATAATATAAACAAAGGCATTAGAAACCACATAAAACCATACAGGAATACAGACAGTTGTTTTTTTTTTTAAAAAAAAAAGCTTAAAAGCTAAGTACCTGTTAGTCATAATGGATGTTTAAGCACCCACCTCATAGTAAAGCAAACTCAAGACCTAAGTATTTTAGCAGTCAAAACAGAGCATCCAAAAGGATTGGGGATGAAGACACTGACCAATCAGGACCATTACAGACATGAACTTTTAAACATCTGGCATCCACTTTGTTTCCTCTCCAAAACAGCAGATACATTTTGCACTAATGAGGTACCACTAGTGAGCTAGGTGTTTTGAATGTCACACCATCCCAAAGTAGCTTCTGAAAAAGCTGAAGTGCAGGCAGGCCAGGACATGATGGAATCTTACAGACAGGCACCAAAAAGTAAACTATGATTTCATTACAGTGGGCTTGGCCAATAGCTTTACATGGCCAGTATCACATCAAATCCTAAAGAAACAAATCCAATGACCAGTCATTAGGCAGTAAGTAATTAAAATTATAAAAATTCAAGCAGTACATCTATGCAAGTACAGATCAACCCTAAAGGTAAGAGATAAATAGAAAACAGAATGGATGGATGATTCTGTTTTGTTTTAGTGTGTCTTATTACATAGCTTCTGGTGATTTCAGGAAATTACATCTCTATCAGTGCCTTCACATCAGATATGCACGGTTAACTATTCCCTTCCCTCCAACTGAATGCACAGGTGCAATGGGGGAGATGCTAGTTTTCAGGGGAAGTCTGTTTTGTGTTGACTGCAGTGGATAGTCTTATCTCCACACATAGGAGAGATAAGAGAGAGAGAGTGAATATACTCTTTCTCCATGGGAAAACCTAGAGCCAGTTCACAAAAACATCCCCTACCCCCAATATGAGGTGGTGCTTAAAGCAGTGGCCCCCAAGCTATCTGATGTGGCAGTCTGGCAATGATTATTTTTCAAAGTGTCATGGACCACTACCATATTTCTGCCATATTATTATAGTATTCTCATACTTTCCTATACTGCTCTGTAAACCACTACTTTGAGAAGCACTGACTTAGAATGCAACATTTAAACCCATAATATCCACTTCATCACAAAGCTTATTGATGGACACTGGGCCTGCTGCTTGTACTGGGGACTAGAGGCTTCCATGTCTGTAGGGTGGTGAATCCACTGTGGGTTGCAATCTGAACTTTACCTTGAAGTCTTTGATCTACAAAAAGGATAAAAGTCTATCTATACAGATGGAAGTCTTCTTATGGATGAAACACATTAGCAATATCTTTCAGAAAATAAGCAAAACCATTCAGTTCAGCAGCAGACCTACATTCTCACTGATTCCTGAAGTCACACTATCAATTTTGTGGTATTCTCTGCCCTTGAAAAAATTATGGCATTTATAAGGAAATAGAAAGGCAACTAGAATTAGAGAGAAATACCTGATCAGGAATGGTTTCGGCATAACCCTGGGTTTCTATTTATTTATTCACAGAATTTTATAGATAATAGTCATTCAGTTCATCTAGCTTTGATTGGTTTTACTTCTATTTAAATTAGTGTTGCTTTAGTTTTAATTATTACAAGCAATTCTAGGAGAACTGCCCTGAAAAGTGGGGTATCACTTCCTATTAAATCTGTCATGATAATAAAAGAGAATGCCTGCATGTCTGTGGAAACCATAACATATTGGGTTACTGTACTAGATGCTTCAAAATTGAACACTCTCCTTGTTGTCCAACTTGCAAGGACTGAATTAAAACGCAAAATTCCAAAATAGTGGGGTTCATTAGAAAGAGGAAGGAGGCAGCCATAACTTATCAGAAAATCATGGTAGAGGCTTCAAAACTTGGCAGACTGTTTTTGGTTGTCTGTCCAAGTCACTGTGCTCAATTTTGAGTCCAAATGTTGAAATTCCTAAAGGATGCCAGCCAGATATAATTGATCGGGGAATCACAGTAGATACTGCACAGCCTGAAAGTGTTTTGTTTTGTTTGGGTTGTTAATCAATCTTCAATGTTCAGTTTCAAGTCAAAATTCTAAACATGGGGGTTCCTAAAATGCACAGGAGGGGGGCTGTCATAGTTCATTGGGACTTTTAAAATAGCTCTTTGGGACACTGCTGCTAAGATTTCTGGGAAAACCAGAGAAGGTGAAAGTACTGCTGCCAAGGTTCTGAGGTTTTAATGGAGCAATGTTCTCTGAGGTACAGGTCACCATCCATATCCACAAAACCAATATCTGTGCTTTCAGTTATCCACAGCTGAAAAGATAGGGACAGATACCATAGAGTCATGCTGGAAAATCCCCAGACAGGCGTCCTTTCTAGGAATCACTAGGTCCTCCCATACAACTTATTTATTGTATGTTTGTACCAGAGGTCCTTTATTTTAATAGGGTTCACTATTATCCACAGTTTCATTTATAAATGGTAAGTCCGGGAACATATTCACCACGGATTCGGGAGGTAACATGTATATATTTATTTTTTTAGACGAGTGGGAAACTGAAAGACACATGGGCATCTAGGCTAGCTTGACAGCATCTTTAAGGCATCAGGTAAACTTCAGCTAGTAAATCAATAAAATGTTGGAATGAGGGCCATAACTATAGTTTTAGAGTTTGCTAGGCAAAATGCCCCAAGATACTCCCTTAAATCTTCAGTTAAAAACTATGAGGAAAACAAGGTGCTATTAAAGTCCTCTGCCAGAGACCATGGAGAACCTCTGTCAACCTGAGCACTGCACTTGATGGAGCGATGATCTGGCATCCCACAGGTTCAGTTCAGGTGTTCCTATATGTCCAGTGATGCTTTATATAAGAAGTGGAGAAAACGAAAGTAAGGGCTAAATACAGTTGTCCCTCCGTATCCACGGATTTGGTATCCATGGATTTAAGTATTCACAGCTTGAAAACATTCTTAAGAAAAACAATAATCCAAAAAGCAAACCTTGATTTTACCATCTTATATAAGGGACACCATTTTGTTATGCCATTGCATATAATGGGACTTGAGTATTCTCTGATTTTGGTATCCATGGTGGGTCCTAGAACCAAACCCCAGTGAATATGAAGGGACAACTGTACAGCATTAACCCCATGTAGAGCAGATCATTTGAAACTAAATGGACCCAAGTTAGCTCTCACTAACAAACATCATGTTTTTCAAAGGATTACTTTCAATTAAGTAATGCTGGAGCCAATGTGGTGTAGTGGTTTGAGTGTTGGACAAGTACTCTGGGTGAACAGGATTCAAATCCCTACTCTACTACTGGATTTAGCCCATAATGTTCTGACTCTTCAATACACCCCCCGCCCTTTACACACAAGTACAGTTGTCCCTCCATATTCACAGATTTGGCATTCACGGATTTAAGTATTCACAGCTTGAAAATATTCTTTAAAAAATAATAATCCAAAAAGCAAACCTTGATTTTGCCATCTTACATAAGGGACACCATTTTGCTATGCCATTGCATATAATGGGACTTGAGTATTCAAGGATTTGGGTATTCACAGGGGGTCCTGGAACCAAACCCCAGCGAATGTGAAGGGACAACTGTACTCCTTTCTTCTACACTGATCTTCCCTCACCATCTGTGGAAGCTTACACTGACAATTGTGGAAATGTGTAAAACCCATCATGCACTGTAACACTCTGTATCATGCTTATCTTGAACATTTGTGTATTCATGAAAATAACAGGTGCTACCTGTTACAGGTTCAAAAGTATGAACTGGTTTTTGGTCCAGAATTCACTGTGCAATAGACCTATGTTCTTAGTCAAATATCTCGGTTAAAAAGATCACTAGAAAAAACCAATTAGGTTTATTGGTTGATTTGACATGTCTCTCTTGGATATCTGTCTGCTGACACATTAGTCCTAATTGCTTATCCCAGCTTAATTTGTCTTGGGACCAAAAATTTCCTCACCATCTGACAGAGAGGGAGCAGTAGATGCTCACACAACTAATTGTTTCCAGGTTCAGGCAGTCTGTGGTGTTGTCTGTTCAAAACGTTTCCTGTCTTTTTTCTACATCTGCTGTCAAGGCTTGTCTCTTGTCAAGCCAGACTCTCCACCCAGCTCTTTAGAGGATCATGCCCTTTGAGAATTAAGCATGCAAGTCCTCCAGGCTATCTACAGTGAAATATCCCTTCATTTTCTGAACAACATGTAAAGCCAGAGATCAAGATGGAGACTTGGAGAACAATATGCATTGTCCTGAAACCAGCACAGTTCATGCAATTGTTAAAAAAAAAAAGGGGGGGGGATATGTTGGTGTATGCACGTACACACACACACACACACACACACACATATGAACATACCAAACACATACACACAAACACCCACATTATAATTTAAAGAGTTTGTTTCTGTCTGTTATGCTATACACATCTGTAGGTTTAAGCACAATCACTAACCAAGATGTGTTAATGAATGGGACCCAAAAGACAGTCTAGAATGCACATTAATGAACTGAATTTGACCATACTCCATATTGAGCCTTAGGCTGACACCCACAAAATATCTGTAGAAACCCAGATCTGATGAGTAAAGGTTGGCTTTATATGCACAATCCTAAATATACACTATATATATATACAACGCAGAAAGAATCACAACCCAGAAACATCACCCAAGGAGACCTTCTGCTGTGCTTTCTGCAACCAGACTTGTTTATCTCAGATTGGCCTTTTTAGTCATCAGCGCGCTTGCAGAAAGCGCGGGACGAGTCCTTCCTGAATCTTCGTTTGCGAAGAAAAAGCCAGCCAGCCAGATAGATAGATAGATATAGATATATAGATATATCTGTGGAGTTTCCAGGAAAGAAAGAAACAATTGTAGCAATGGGTACAAATATGCCACCAGTCCCTGACTCACTGGAAAAAAATGCCAGGCTTCCCACATTAAGTAATTTGGGCATCACTGGTCCAGTCTGTGTTTTACAAGCTTGTCTGCAATAATTATGGAGAATGTTATTGAAAGTCTTAGGGAAACTAAGATACACTACATCATCAACATTCCCCCAATAAACCAAGATTATAATTCTTACCAAAAAGAGAGAAAACATGAGGAAGGGGATTAATCTTGCTTGACTTGTTTTTGAGAAACCTATGCTGCCTCTTGGTAATAACAGCACTCTTTTCTAAATGCCAAACTGTTTAAGCCTTCGCCTCTTTTCAAACCAGAAAGGATAGTATGAAACCTTATGGTTGTTCAGTTGTTTCATGCTGCTCTACATCTGTATGACTAATATTAAAATCCACAAACATCTCGAACACACACTGTCCAGAGGATTCTGAGAATTGTAGTCCGAAAGTAACTTTTCCAAGCTCTTTTTTATACAATATATAAAAACTGCTGTTAAAATGTTATTGCTTAAATGATTAAGTGACATAAAGTAAGGAACTCTTAGATTAAAGGATGCATTATCAAGGTATCCCACATTTCTGATAGCTGACATAATTATTTTTCCTTTTTCCCCCCCACCCCTTTTCTCAGTTAAAATTAGAGACAGATTTCACTCTTAAACTGAAATATGTTTACATTTACAGCTGGTTAAAAAAAAAAAAGTCTACCTGCTTTTCTAACAGCCCATTATGTAGGCATGCCACTTCTGAAGGAAGGTTATTTTATTAAAGTGATTTGACAATCTGATAAGAGAAGAATTTTCAATTGTTGGAGTTTGCAACCTTTGCATGTGTGAACTTGATGGTAGTTAGATTTGCACATCTCTCTAGATTTTAGGCACAGAGTATGTTTATGGTAATTTCCTATTTGCATGTTCACATTCACTCTCTTGGTCGAGTAGTCATTCCTTTCTTCTTTGGGGTCGCATGTTCTCACTTACTCTCTCCCCCTGCCTGCCCCCCATGTGTGGATAAGAACCTCTCCAAGTGAGACACTCCAACTTTTCTGATACTATATAGAACTCTTTTCCTACCTTCCTCAAGAGGAACCTGTGTTTATTATACACAAGTATTTTGTGAGTAAAACTACTTTTTATATACCTTATGAAGAAGACTAAGTTTGAATTCTTTCTCTGTTAGATACAAGTGTGTAGGGGGTGGGTGGGCTGGTGAGCTGTTTTAACTTCCGCCTAGTATGTATCAGATACTCTGCTAGGGAGAGATCTACTAAACCTCTCATATTTCCCAGTACCTTCAACAGAGGCTGCTTGGAATGATCAAAAGTAGAATTCACTGGCACAAAGATGATGCAATGGCTGCCCACTTGAACTACTTTAAAAATGGAACAGATGAATTCGCGGAAGATTGGGCCATCGATGGCTACTACTTGGGATGGCTATACGTAACACCTCCCATTTTGGAGACAGTACACCTCCTCTGTGTATCAGTTGTTCAGAAACCAAGTTTAAGGCATAGTGGTATTCATTTCCTGCTAGAGCACCTCCCATAGGTTAGATGACTATGTGAACAGGATGCTGGTCTAGCTAGGGCTTCAGTCTGACCCAGCAAAGTTCTCTTGTGTTTTTATAAAATTAAACTTCAGGCCATGTTGGAAAGCTGCATTTCTCAACAGTGCTTCATAAAACAGAGGGGCAAATTTGCTTGCACAAAAGACTTCAGTAGTAGATTTGCTTTCTCTACTGAAGTAGATTGAGGAGCCTTTAAAGAGAACTGTTCCATGAGTGTGCGGGGGTACCTAAGTTTAATAGAAACTGCTGGATCCGACTGAAGCGCTCAAACCACACAATTTAAACCAGTCTTGCTATGATGATCAAAATTTCCTCTGTAATAAAGTGTGGCTTGTGGCCAGGGACTGGAATGAAAACAGTGATACTAGCTAGGATCACCTGTTACTAATCATGTAACCAACTCAATAAAGTCAATTCAAACTCTGGATGTGCATTTGTTCCTCTGTAATTTATTGTGAACAAAGAAAGAAAGCTTGAAATAGAGCACTGAAATAAGTTTAATTGCATTTTTAAGTTTAGACAACTACTTTTCCTGTTGTGCGGTCTTTATTCATAATTACTTTTAAGTACACGCTGCATGAAGTATGATATACAAGAGTATCTTCCCCTACCCCACTACTATACAAGTAGTTTTAAAATTACACACACACCACTTCAAACCCCACACTGAAAGGAATTGGTGTTCTTTACACAATGGACAATTCTGTGTTCCAAACCAGCCAGAATGATGTCAAACATACATGTTCATCATTTGATGATCCACCAGAGACAGAATGTCCCTATAACATGAAAAACAAAACCTTTTCAATAGAGTTGATACTTTTGGATGATGGTCATAAAGTCCACAGTATTCCATACAGTGGCGGCACTGGGGGGTGAAGAGGGGAGGAACTGCACCAGGTGACACCATCAAGGGAAAGGGTGACACCAGCTTTAGTGATGCCAAGATTCCACACACATTATACAAATTATATGAGACTGAGGTACACATATCTGGTCACCACACTTGGCATAGTAAATAACTCTTCCTCTTCCGGAACGTGTGACAAGCTGCTGATCCCATTCTATCTATGCCTGACTCCTCCACAGAACTACGTCCTTCTTCTCTCCCTCATTCCTACCACCACCTGATGGTGAGCAAACATCTCCTATCCCTGCCCATCATCTCTCAACACTAAGGAGTCTTCAACATACAAACCTCTGCCAGTACATATTTGGCCCATTCCAGGTTGGGAAAACTGCAAAAACTACTTTCTATAGATGGAGTATTATTATGTGCTCTTACTGGTTATTATTTTCAGGTGTTTGGAAGGTGGGAGGAGCTCCTGAGCTTAGTGGCACTAGTGCTGAGACTATAAAGGATAAGGATAAGGAGGAATGGCTGCAGTAGTGACCACACTGATATGTGGATGGAGGACAAGTGTTAAGGAGCAGCAGAAGCAATGTCAGGATCCTCCTATAGTTTCAAACTCAGCATGAAGGGTAGAGGATCTTCTTTTCTCACTTTGTCTTTACTGCAAAGCATAGCAAAAATCAGTCAACCATTCATTTTCCTACTGAATTTTGAACTAGGGCCCTCTCAATCCGTACATTTATAGTTCTATGATTCTACTTCAATTGCCATGGCGACAACCTAAGAAATCCTAGGATTTGCATTTTAGGGAGGGGTATGTAGAAACATTTCCAGTTTCTATGTATGGTTGTGAAAGATGGACAGTGAAGAAAGCTGATAGGAAGAAAATCAACTCATTTGAAATGTAGTGCTGGAGGAGATTTGTACGGATACCGTGGACTGCTAAAAAGACAAATAAAAGAATATTAGAGTAAATTAAGCCTGGACTTCTCTAAAAGCCAAGATGACTAAGCTGAGACTGTCATATGTGAAGTTGAAGGCTTTCACGGCCGGCATCCATAGATTTTCCTTGTTTTTTTTCCGGGCGTGGGGCCATGTTCTGGAAGAGTTCACTTCTGATGAGTTTACTTCAGAGAAGATGCCAGCCACAGATGCAGGCGAAACGTCAGAAGTAAACTCTTCCAGAACACGGCCCCACAGCCTGGAAAAAACCCAAGGAAAATCTATGAGACTGTCATACTTTGGACATATCATGAGAAGACACGATTAAATCAAAAAGGCAATAATGCTTGGTAAGGTAGAAGGCAGTATGAAAAGAGGAAGATTGTGTTACAGATGGATAGACTCAATCAAGAAAGCCACACTCTAAGCAAGCCTGTTGATGATAGGGTGGCTTGGAGATCTCTCATTCACAAGGCCACCATAAGTTGAAGTTGATTTGATGGCAGTTAACACAATTAACATCACAACCGCAAAGGTCTAGTGCATCTTCAAACTGGAAGCCCACAGGAGGCAGCCATGGCAGTTAAAATGGGATTGCAGTGCTATAATTGTGTAGTGCAAAGGGGTCCTTGGTTGGATTGTGATGGGCAACCACCTCAAAAGTTCACTGTACATCAAATGCAGAAGCCCACCATTATTCCACCCACAAGAAGAATCATGACCATCACCAATTTTTGGTTGACTCAATTTTGTTAACACCTCTGTACAGCCCACTGTTAACTGCCATTGCCACAAGAAGAACAGAACAAAAAGTAGCTACCAGAATCAATTCTAAAATACTCCAATCTCATGGCCCACTAGCAATCTGACAGAGACTCAACTATGAGATGGAAAAGTAATGAAAAACAAAAGCAAAGTGTCCAGAATGTCAGACAAATACTGTTTCTCTTATCATAGACTTGAGATCCCATAACCAATCTAAAGTACAGCGTAAATGTGTGTAGCATACTCAAGAAATAATCCTAAGGAAGTATCTTTCTCGTCCCTCTTATCTATATATGAGATGAAGAAGGTCTTCTGCTACAAAGCAATGTCACTGTTCATATCAAGCTACAACATTTGTGAACAAAACCTTCAATTTACAAACAAACAACAGGCAAACCATATTTTAGGGCAGCTTGCCTTCTCCTTTCATTTTCTGTCCTCTCAGCACCCAAATTCTTAAATTCATTGTCATCTTGGTGGTGTAGCAGCCTCTGGACATACAGCAATAGCTGAAACTATGGTTCATCAATTTAGACAACTCAGCAAACCAAAGTTATAATTCCTTAAGGACAGCTCACTGTGGTGTATGAAATGAATCCCGTAAAGGGATAAGTGCATCCAAAGCCTCAACTTAATTTTGAAAAGCACATTTCAATTTTACTTTGATATCCTAATTGATGCTGGTATGCAGTACCAGATTTCTTGTTTTAATACAGTAAAACATTCCCATTTTATAGAACTACAGGAACAATCTTTTTTAAAAAACTGAAAAAATTATGAGCCCTGCATATGTTTGTGCTTATTAAAGAGAAACAATTCAGTGATGTTATGCTGGCTGCCATTTTACAGTCTCTTCCAAAATCCTTTAGAAAAGAATGAGGTTATTATTATGTTTGCTATATTTATCCTTCTATCTTTTATTAACATTGGTCTTGATTTATTGCTAGAAACATTCTTTACTCCACATTAAATCTTTCAACTTAAAATGGAGGCTTTTATATGCATTTCTAATAAACTGTAGCTACAAAGCCATAACCATCCCATTTACATAAAATGAATATATATTTATTTACACACTGCCAATGAGATCTGCAATACTATGGTCACAGCCCTTGCATCTGTCTTAATTTCCTTAATAATACCAGCATGCTATTGATTTGATGCATTTGGCTGGATTCTTATCGAAGTTTTGTTTTATTGCAGATGTGCACAAAGTAGTGAAATGTGTTGAATCCTTTGTATTCAGCAATGGTTAAATTTCCTGAATGCTTCAACGGTTGACTATTTAGCACTGAGACTAAAATTAAAATGGGTCCATGTGTGATATTACAGGGCCAGAGTGGTGTAGTGGTTTGAGGGTTGGGACGATGACCTTAGAAAACAGGGCTCAAATCATGGAAACCTACTGGGTGAGCTTGGGCAAGTCACACACTTTCAGCCTCAGAGGATGGCAAAGGCAAATCCCCTCTGAACAAATCTTGCCAAGAAAACCGTGTGGTAATTTCACCTTAGGGTCACCATAAACTCCACACACGTACCTACACAACCATTCTCTGAGGATGCCAACGAGAGATGTAGGCGAAACGTCAGAAAGAAACTATTCCAGAACATGGTCTCACAGCCTGGAAAAAAACCAAGGAAAATCTACACAGCCATGTTGTTCTGGATCAGTATGCAAAGGGATGCCCCTGACTTCAATTCACAAAACACATGAAAGTAAATGTCCTAAAGTGAAGACCACAGCATCAGTAAAACTGTTCATCAAATTTTAAGACCACACTTTTGCTATATATTCATTTGAAGAAAATTTCTTTAAAATAAAAAGACCTTTCCCAGAAGGGAGACTAGAACATAAATATTTGTACTGCTTATGAAAGGGTAAAGGTAGAACTTTGGAATGACAGGAATATATGTGGCCCAGATGTTGCTCTTTTAAATCCAGAATGATGTCATTAATTCTAAGCAGAGATAGACTGGATCCAGTTAAAGAACAGTCAATGATTGGGAGGCCACACACATTTTGATAAAAAGGAATGAGAAAGATGGGTACTTGAATGAATGTATAGTTGGAAAACATCCTCCTATTTCCCCATATTGGGGGCAGCGGAGAATCCTAAAACCAGATGGAAATATGTTCTAATCCAGGAGGGTTTCTCTTGTTTTTTATGATCTGTTTTCCCATCAACACTACTGCCACTACCAATAGAAAACCAAAGAAAATCTACCAATAGATTATTAATAGCAATCACCTCATGACCAACATTCATTCTCCTTCCAGTCTTGTGAACAGTTCAAAATGTGACTCAATTGCAGGCAAATTCATGCATAGCATTATGGGGTGGTTTTTGATTAAAGGTTTACAAAATCTGAGTACACACAGAACGTTAATAATGGCATGTTATTAAGGAAGCATAGATACATTTATCAGTGATAGCTGGTGATTTCTATTGTCAATGGATGATTGAACCTTCTTCAGGATTTAGTGTCAAATATAATGAGCTATCCAAGATGTTGAACCTACACTGGGGAGGGGAAGGGAGGGAAATAATGTTTGGCACCTTGGATAGCTCCCTTAAAGTCCAAACTAAAACCCTGAATGGATTTACTGCCCCAATGACATGGAAGCCATAGTCACTGGCATGATGGTTGATTTGGTTGACTGAATCTACTCTAAAACTCCAAGCAAGGAAAAGTCCCTGTTGTGGAGTTCAGTGTTCAACTGTCTCTTGCAACAGCGAATTTTGTAGCACATTGGAACAATTCTTGATTATAATGTGCAAACACATCTGTCATCAGCACATCATGCACACTAGTTGGCTCGGATGGGTTTAAAGCCTTCTCAGGATTATAAGGGATAAAGAGGACACTTAGGGAAATATGATGGAAGCTTGTTAGGGACTTCAGCAAATGTCTCTTCTTTGGGCATCCAACTCATCACCACGTTATGGTCTGTGGAAAACGCCTTACTGAAATTTGTATCAACAAACGGAAGAAAGATTACTAAAGGGACAAGATAGGGCCTGGCATAATTTCCCCACATTGCTTAGTTTCCAGAGCCAAGGCAAACTCTCATTTTTCCAGCATGGCCCAGAAGCTGGCTTCTCCCCCACCCCCGCTGCTATTTTCTTACCAAAAAGCCTATTGCTATGCTACTTTTAATCTTTGTTGTATTTTTAATTGGGTTAAACTGTACGTCATGTGGTTCTATTCCATTCTTTTTTGCCCACTTTCATTTCCAATCTCCTGTGCCATTTGTTAGAATTCAAAAAGTATAACAGTGGTTCTCTGACTGTGGGAAGGTCAGGATGCAAAGCATTAAACAATGAGATAAATGACATCATTCAGAGTTCCCCAGAAGGCCAGCACTGCCTTGAAATGCAGATTTACATGAGAACACTTGAGCTCCTGGCTCATTTCTTGCCTCTGGCTTTCTCAATGGCTCTGTAAAAGAAGGCTGCTGCTAGCAGATCTTCAACAGCTCCAGCTTAAGGCTGAAGCTTTTGGTGTTTTCTGCCACTCTTTGGTTTGTTTCCTGACATTCCCTTGACCAATGCTTTTCAGTATCAAATTTACAGGCTTGCCCTTTCCTTGCTCTCTAATCCTTATTAACCAGAGCAGGGATGGACAAATTCTGTTTCACTTCTAGTAATATTCACATCTTCTTCTAGTGCACTAGAGAAATAATCATGTTTTTTTCCTAATTTCATACTCACAGAAATAATGAATAATTTTAGCAACTTTCTTCCTACTTTCATAGACTAACCACCATTAGAGATTTACTCAGTAAAAAACTGTGACATTTTGGGAGCAGAAAACATCATTTTCTGCACTAGTAACAGGATTTATATGCATGAAATAATAATTTGGGGCATAAGGTTTCCTGTACGAACAATGTTGTGGTTAGAGACATATTTTGTGAAAAAATTGCACAGAGGGGGTTGTCCAGAAAACAGCCAAAATAGAATCATAGAATCATAGAATTGCAGAGTTAGAAGAGACCACGAGGGCCATCCAATCCAACCCCCTGCCATGCAGGAAATCACGATCAAAGCATCCCCAACAGATGGCCGTCCAGCCTCTGTTTAAAGACCTCTAAGGAAGGAGACCCCACCACGCTCCGAGGGAGTGTGTTCCACTGCTGAACAGCTTTTACTGTCAAAAAGTTCCTCCTAATGTTGAGGTGGAATCTCTGTTCCTGGAGCTTGCATCCATTGCTCCGTGTTCCAGTCTCTGGAGCAGCAGAAAACAAGCTTGCTCCATCCTCAACGTGACACCCCTTCAAATACTTAAACAGGGCTATCATATCGCCTCTTAACTGTCTTTTTTCCTGGAAATAGACAAGGTTGTTTTCTCTACACACACACACACACACACACACGAAACAATGACATGCAAATTTTGCACAGATTAAGTCCCAAGCTGCAAAGATTCTTTTCAGTTCAAGATTCACCTAAACAGGATTTCCTAACACTCAAGAAACATTTTTTTAAACACAATTTTGGAATATTTTCAGTTTTTTCATTCCTAAAGGACACATTCCATACTATTGCTGGGTCACTTTGTCATAGTACTTAAAAAAAAAAAAAAAAAAAAAACTCCATACAGAAATGTGTTTATATTTTCATGCACACACAAAAAAAAATCATATGTATGTCAGTATTCAAAATTCCCCAATTCACTAAATATTTTGAAAGGCAGTTTCCTAAACATGTTCCTTTTTGTAAATTATGTTCTATCATACACTTTTTGTATCGATGTTTTAAACAGAGATGTAAATCTTAACTTTTTTTCTTCTCAGATTTGAGGGGGGGGGAATCAAATTTTCCGTGTGAAGTCAAAGGCTTTCACAGCCGGCATCCATAGATTTTCCTTGGGTTTTTTCCAGGCTGTGAGACTGTGTGCTGGAAGAGTTTACTTCTGATGTTTCGCCTGCATCTATGGCTGGCATCTTCAGAGAATGTTTGGGTAGGAGTGTTTGTGGAGTTTATATATATCAAATTTTACTCTCTCCTGAAAGTAATTCCAAGTGTTTTTGTGCATTTCCGAAGATTTTTTTTTAATTTTATTTTTAGTACTTTGCAAACTGCATGAACAATATTTTCATCAACTGCAACACTATTGCTGCTGCATTGTCACCACTGAAAATGCCAGGTTACTTCTTATAGTAATGGCATTAAGAGCTGAACTTCCATAGCTAATATCAAGGCATGAGCAATTCTATCCAGGAGCAAGTTGTCATAGAATCATAGAGTTGGAAGAGACCACAAGAGCCATCTAGTTCAACCCCCTGCCCTGTAGGAATACACAATCAAAGCATTCCTGACAGATGGCCATCCAGCCTCTGTTTAAAAAAAAAAAACGAAGAAGGAGACTCCACCACACTCCAAGGCAGTGCATTCCACTGCCAAACAGCTCTTAATGTCAGGAAGTTCTTCCTAATGCTTAGGTGGAGTTGCTTTTCCTGTAGTTTGAGTCCATTGCTCCATGTCCTAGTCTCTGGAGCAGCAGAAAACAAACTGGCTCCATCCTCAGTATGATATCCCTTCAAATATTTATACATGGTTATCATGTCCCTGTTAATTGTCTCTTCTCCAGGCTAAACATATCCAGCTCCCTAAGCTGCTCCTCATAGGGCATGTCTTCCAGGCCTTTCACCATTTTGGTCACCCTCCTTCGGACAGGGTCTTTAAAATAATCTGGGCTTTTAGGCTATTTAGGCTTTTAAAGGCCAAGTAATCTCACCTAGATTTATAGGGATGCTCAATGGCTTACAAGTCAGGGGTGCAGTGAATCCACTTAGGGCTTTATTCCTGAATTTAAGGTGACTACCCAAGGTGCTGAACCCTGTCCTGAAGAAAAAAAAAACACTACCTTGGACAACTCCTTTAAAATCTGGACTAAAACCCAAAACAAAAAGTTTGAACACACCACACACATGGAGCCACCTTCCATACTTGTTGCTGCAGATAGCGCTCTGCTTGCTGCCAACAAATTGATAGGAAGGTAGTTCAGATCCTAGAATGGGGAGAGGAAGTTTGATGGGCTTTCAACAAGTGGTATGAATGGGTGTAAAAAAAATCTGCAGTCTTCATTGCAGAATCCGGACCATCTTCCTCAAGCCTCTAATCCTCTATGCCCAAAGTCAAGGGAGTGATGGTTCCTATCACAGACAGAATGAGTTACTACTTCTGATAATTTATTTTTCATTACCACCAGAGGTGCAAGATTAAATTTATTTCTGAAGCAGTGTTCCTGTTAGTCTCCCTAACACATGCTCAGAGTGGAGCTGTCACTTCAGGAAAACTAATGTCACCCCAGTTGCCAAAAGAACCAGAGGAGCCCAGAAAAAGGAACATAAATGTATAACTGTCAGCGCATGAGAGAGGCTAGAGACAGTGAAATACTGTAAGGCATGAAGAATTTTGTACAGTGGCTAGTGTGTGGGGGCTACTTCACTGGCCAAGTGTGTTTGACTTTGATAATCAAGACTAAGCTCAAAATTTTGACATGACTGGGAGCTCAATAAGAGACTACAAAGGGATCTTGTAGCAGCTTTGAGACTGAGAGAAAGAAGTTGGTAGCACCAGCTTTCATAGACTAAATCTACTTTATCAGATGCATGGAGTGAAGTCCCTAGGAACAAACATTTATTACCTATGAGTGAGCAGTTTGCATATTTGAATAGCAACAGAAATGCCAAACATATGGGTATGGTGATGAGTGAGAAGTTCAGTTTTAACAACTGGTTGTTGGGGGACAAAGGCAGAAAGAAAGATATTGCCTAAAGCCATGATTGGTATATGAATAAGAATGGTGGAGGGAGCTATTGGAATGTAGCATGATGGCTCCTAGGAACCAGAAAGGAGATGTGATAAAATGGGCAAAAGAGCCCTCATGAGGCTGGGGTGTTAACCAGTGTTATAATATGTGCAGTGTGCTAGGAAACCATTCTCTCTGTTCAACTCACTGTTGATGGACTGCAATTTCTGGATATATTCCAATTCTGCTGTTTCTCTTTCCAATCTTCCTTTGTAGTTTTTTGTTGTTGTTCGAGGACTTCTATTATGAGGTCCGAGATGGAATGTCCAAGAAAACGGAAGTGTTTTGCAATTAGTTTTTGTGTATTTCCATCCCTAACAACTGTTTATCCTCTGGCTCAGAGACTGGCCTGATTGCCCAGTGTAGAGTGTGGAAGGGCACTGTCGACAGGGGATGGCATATATCACATTAGACAATGAGCAAATGAAAGTAGATCTGATATCAAGGATGATGTGATTAGGTCCTGTGATGACATTTCCTGAGTAGATGTGTCAGAAGATTTGGCATCTGGGTTTGTAGAAAAGTCTTGGACCTGTCACCCCATCTGTGTTGTGTGTTTTCCTGTAAGTAAGTAACTGTTTGAGATTGGGAGGCTGTCTGTAGCCAAGTAAAGGCCTGCCACCAAGAACCTTTGAGAAGGCAGCATTATTGTCCAGAACAGATTGTAGTTCACTGATGAGAAGTCTGAGTGGTCTCAGCTGGGAGCGGTATGTGACCAACCAGTGGGATTCTGCCATTTCCTGCCTTTAATCTGTTCTGCAATAGATTAGTCCTGGGTGCAAGCCTTGCCTTGTGGATTTGTTGTTGTTTTTTAACTTCATATGGTAAGTACTGTAGCTTGAGGAATGCTTGTTGAAATTCCATGAGTTTGGCATCCCTGTCTTGTGGGTCTGAGCAAATGTGATTGTGTCGGAGGGCTTGGTTGTAAACTATGGATTTGGTAGTGTGTTCAGGGTGGAAAATGGAGCCATGTAAGTATGTGTAGCAGTCGGTGGGCCTGCAATATTGTGGTGCTTAGACATCCATTGTGTAGCTGTACGGCGGTGTCCAGAAAGTTAAATTGTTCTGTTGATAATTCCAGACTGAGACTGATGGTAGGGTGGAAGTTGTTGAAATTCTGCTCTTGAATGAGTCCTCTCCATAAGTCCAAATAATGAAGATATTATTAATGTACCTCAGGTAGTGAAGAGGTTTCTTGGGTGCAGGAGTTACGGAAGAGTTCCAGGTCAGTCATGAAGATGTTGGCATATTGTGGTGCTATGTGTGTGCCTATGGCAGTACCACAGATCTGATGGTATATGTTATTACCAAAAGTGAAGTAGTTGTGTGTGAGAACAAAGTGGCAGATATTGGTGGCTAGGTCTGCTATTGTCCCACTTGGAATGATGTTCCTGACAACATGTAGTCCACCCTCGTGTGGGATGCTGGTATATAGGTATTCCACACCCATATAGTGGCTAAAATGGTATTCCCTGGTAGGTTGTGGATGGACTGTAATTTCTGAAGGAAGTCTTTGAATTCAATGAGAGACGAATCTCTCTTGCAGCTTCAGTTCCCCACATTAAAATGGAAGCATCCATGAATGTCCTACTCCCAGAGGGTGGTCAAGAAGGAGAATGAGTGGATTCCAATGCATGCTAAGAGACACAGGTACTGCTTTAGAATACTGCTTCTCAGGCTATTTGGTGGGCAGTAGACTGGTGGGACTAGGATTAAATTTGTGCCTGCTTGGTACAATTGTTTCTTTCTTAATGTGACTTGAACAGTGATAGATTTGGGTATTCATGGGAGAGAGGGGTCCTGGAACCAAACCCAGTCAATGCCAAGGGCCCACTCTATTAGGATTTGCAGTGCAAGGAGGGGTGTTTAAAATTCTCTACCAGAGAACTCTGCTGATTCCCGAAACCACAAAACCCACAATTCCACAGGATGAAGCCATGGCAGTTAAAATGGATTCATAGTGGCATAATTGTATAGTGTGAAAGGTTTCCAGGAGTGTGCTTCCAACAGCAACTAAAGCGCAGGGATCTACAATTCCGCATATTGTGTTCTCTCACACAAGGATGAAGCCTGGTGCAAATGAAATGATTGCAAGAAGTTCTGAAACACGAAAAATCTTGCAGTATTGATGATTTTCAAGAGATGTTGAAACACTCTTCTTGCCAATGACAAGTAAATGTCTGAGTATTACTTACATCTCTACTAGGCAATTGCTTCAAAGAAGGGTGTGAAGTGGGAAATAAATAGCATCCTTACTATTTATTTATTACCTTTTTTTTCCCCCTCCTCAGTGGCTGGTACACAGAGGAAGTTTTATGCATGTGTCTATCCTGGCCATCACGGATGTTAAAGCATCACTGATGATAAACATAGCATCCATGTATTTAGCTAATCCTAATAATCTCTAAAGACATTTATCAAAATACCCTGAAGGCACCAGATTCTGCCTCATGTGAGAATATAAGCAGTGTCAGCTCTGGTTAGTACTTAAATGAGAGACTGCCAAGGAATACCAGGGGCTATAAGCTGTATTTCAGAGAAGGGAACTGGTAAAGCCACTTCTGAGGTTTCCTTTCCTAAGAAACCCCTATGACATTCATGGGGTCATCATAAACCAACAAAAGACTTGAAGGCACATACACATGAACACAAAATTCCAGAAATCTGCACGAGCATGGGAAGACTATACAAGGTGTTACAGCATCAGAGTCTTAAAGTCTTTGAAAACACGTATGTACTGATGCTAATTAAACTTGAAAATAGTTGATCAATATGTCCATCTTCAAAAGAGGGAGGGAGGGAAAGAAGGAGAGAGAGAGGATGGGAACTGAACAACTGTGCATTCCATGGTGCCAGTTCTCTTACAAGCTGCTTTAAAGAGTTCCCAGATTTAAAGCAAACAAGGAAGCCTGTTTGCCCTATTATAAGGCAAAGGCCAGGATAAGAGTAATTTAAGAGCTGCTCTTCAAGCAGTGCAAACCTGCCAAGCCTGCCTGGGCACAAGGAAATAGACATGCATGATCCTGATCAAAGTTAAGCTCCTTTCAGCATTGCTGAGTTCAAATAAAAGGAAAGTGTATCTCAGTCTCTTTTTCTCTCCCTTTAAAATCAATGAGGTTTTAAAACCAATGCTTAACTCTGTCTGCACTGGTGCTGCATGTGGCATAACGTGAAAAAAGAACAGTCTCTAACCCATGGGAGTACAATGAACTTCACAAGCAAGAAGAGATTTGAACCCAGGTCTCCTACTCTCAAATGGTATCTGCTATGTGCTATGCAAACTGCCGCATGAGAATATGTTCCAGCTGTGGAATGAAAGGATAAAGAAAGGGGCTCATGTTGGAAATGCAAACAGATCATTGCTATCAAACCGACTTTGATGTGAAAATCCAATGAGTACCAGCTTTGCTCTCCTTCCTTGAACAGCCTTTAAAATCCCCCCTCCCCATCCTTCATACTGGCTCCCCCTTTTTTTGACCTTGCAGTAATAACAAACTAGATTAAATAAAGCACTCTACTAGCCTATTTACCAAAAGCCCATCTGCAGAATTTAAAACTTTAATTTAAAGAAAGAGAAATTATGCTTCTCGCCTTTGTAGTTGAAAAAGATAACCTTTTACCCATGAAATGATCCAGAGCTATGCTTTTGAAGAGGAAGATTATGGGAGGAGGGGGAGGGAGAGAGGGTTAGTTGCTAGGTCAGCCACTACCTCTGGTTAAAAATCTCCGTGTTCTTCTGAAGTGAAAAGCTGACAGTTGTATTATCAGTTTGAGAACTGAGGGCCAACTTGCCAGATCTGCTAAAACACTACTGGACAGCCTTTCCATTGAAAACAAGAGCCATCCCCTTACTTCAGGACTTTGATAATAGTCTCAAAGTTTTCCACTAAAGCTCCTAGATTCTCCAGCACATCAGAGTCCAGGCAGGCTGGGGGATACTGGGAGCTATAATCAAAAAAAGGGCTACTTCCAAGAATGGCACTATTCAAGGTAAGAGGAGATTTTGTTGAGCCCTGTTGACTTTGAAGCAACTGCTGGCCCAAGTTCACCAGGACAACTAATGTAAAGGCAGAAGGTACCAGGCCTGCCTATTAAATAACTAGACTGTGTTTCAACCTTTCAGACAAATCAGGGACAACTGATTGTGAACGCTTGAGGTGACCTTGAACATGTCTGAACCTGCATGACAAACATCAACACTCTCGGCTGTTCAGTTGTCAGTTGTCGTTTAAAGTGGCTGTGTTGTCTCTTGTGTGCCAGGAAAATGCTAAGTTTAAACGTCAAGCAACATTAAATTCTGCAGCAATTTGAGGCGGACCCAAACCTTTTTCAAAAAATCGTCACCTGTGATGAAACCTGTATCTTCCAGTATGATCCTGAGACAAGTCAATGCACTATACCATCATCACCATGAAGGAAAGAAGCACGTCAAAGCAAGTCTACATTCAAAGCCATGCTCATCTGGGGGTTTCTGACATCAAGGGTGTAAATTTTGGCAAAATGAGTTCCAGAAGGCAGAACAGTGAGCCAGAATTATTATAAGGAAGTTTTGATGACGCTGAGAGAAAGAGTAAAAAAAAATAAAAAAATAAAAGGCCAGAACTGTGGAAAAATGGTTTCATTCTTCATCAAGACAATGCACCTGCTCAACAGTACTTTTTGTGAAGCAGCTTTTGGTCGATAAACACATTACTACACTTGAACATCCTCCATATTTGCCAGATTTGGCACCATGCAACTTTCTTCTTTTCCCTAAAGTGAAATCGGAGCTTAAAGGAACATGTTTGAGTCAATTGGTGCGATACAAAGAAAATAGCAAACAAGACTGCATCAGTGTGTGAGTGTGAATGGGGAGTATATTGAAGGGGACAAGCATTAGAATTATAATACATATAAATAAAGATGGATTATTTATCAGTCTCATTATTTAATAGACAGCCCTCATATCTTTTGAGAATTGTAAGTTCAGTCATTTTTGAAGGGAGGAGATCTCAAACTTGGAAGGGTTGGGTGGAAGCAAACCCTTAGCAAAATCAAAGTACAAGCATAAAGTCTACAAGGCAGAGCTCACTGGCTGCATGCAGAGCTTCTTCTGGAAGGAGTGATGTTTTTTCCAGAAGATCCCCATCAGAAACAGACAGCTTTGCTCCAGTAGTAGGTGGTTGAATTTTGTTAAACCCAGAACTTCATCTCTCCCAAACACTAGAACAATTGTGCTGCATAGTTTTAAATTCCGTATATTGCAAAAGGCATAAAAACCTTTATTTCATTGCTGTACACAAAAATGAAAAATTTTGCTTGATGAGATTATAAGAGTTTCTGAACTTTTTTTCTTTATACTCTACAACTAAGGATTTTGGGTGGTATTTTTTGCAAAACATGTTGCATTTTATGTAAAATTATCAATTTTTGCACAAAATCACTGCATTTTGCAAAAACATTATTTATCTTATTATTTATAATAAATCAAATAAAAACATAACATAACATTTTTTCTGCAAAAGGATTTTTGTAAAAATGAAAACCCAAAAATGTGAAAAATCATCAAAACATGCACAAAAACTTTTAACATGACAAGGCATGTTGAGAAACCCTTTTTCAAGAAGCACAAGACAATCTGTGGATATTCTTATCTATTAATTATTATTTTATTCATCTATATCCTGCCTTTCTTTCAATAATGAGACTGAAGAGGCTAACAACATGTTTAAAAAACCATACATATTAAAGCTATGCAAAAGCTTTAATAAAAATATAAACATTATAAAGCAAACAACAAAGTTAAAACGTTAAACATTAAAATTTGCTAAAAGTCAACATACAAACCTTAAAGCAAAACTGCAGAAGCATTAAAAGCCCATCCCAGTCAGTTTCTAAAATCCTGATGGTATAAAAATGTTTTAACTTCCTGAAAAAAGGACAGCAAAAATGGGGCGATTCTGGCCTCCCTAGAGAGAGAGTGCCAAGTCTAGGAGCAGCCACCAAGAAGGTCTTCTCCCTTGTTCTTCTTTTTAACTGTTCAGTACAGTAGGACCCCCGTATCTGCTGGGGGACTGGTTCGGGGGGGGGGGGGCGTGGATACCGAAAACTGTGGATAATAGTGAATGCCATTGAAAATAATGGGACTTTGGTTTAAAATACCATAGAGTTGCCTTGGAGGACCTAGAAAATTGCTACAGAGGACACATTTTCTAGGAAGACTCTATGGTAGGTGTGCTGTTTTGTGTCCCGTGGATTACTGAATCAGTGAATAATGAATTGGTGGATACAGAGGTCCTATCGTACTCATGTTCAAGATTGTGGCACTGTTGCAAATGCCCCTCTAAAACTACCTTAGCAGCCAGCAGTTCCATTGAGTAATGGAGGTCCACTCCATTGGCGACCAGGGCACAAGAGGACAATGTCTCCATTCCCCTCCTGCCAGCGATATGTGGTGTAACAAGGAATTGCAACAGGGATACTGCTTCTGATTGCTGCACCGCAGATCACTGGTAGGAAGGGATCAGTAACACAATCAGTCTGTGCTCCAAATGGAGCACAACAGACCTCCATCACTCGATGTGGCTGCTGACTTTTAGGGTAGGTTTGGGGAGTCAGGTCAGGAGATGATATGCAGTTACGTATTTCTTAATGATGTCTCTGATGTAGGATCTCAGCTTTTCTGGCTCTGCTCCCCTTTACTTTGCCCAGCCCACCCTTGGAATACAGCCCAAAAACTTTTCTGAAAAGTAAATAAAGCCCAAAGGCTGAAGAAGGGTCTTCCCTCTTGCTTCAGGTCAAAAGGCAGAAATTGCCAGAAACAAATTCCAGCACAGGCTTAGGATGAAGCTGTATGACAGTGTAGCTGACTGGCCTTTCCTTTGCTGCAAGTATTTAAGCAGGGGGTGGGCAGTCATCTCTCAGGGAAGCTGTACTTTGATGCTGCATTGAAGGGCTTGCATTAAGCATGGGGTTGGTCTCCATGGCTTCCAAGGCTCCCTCCCATCTCTGTGAATCTTGCATACAGTTTTTTTCTAAAAGATTTCCCAAATTAGTCCCCTCATTAGAAAGGGGTGATATCTCAAGTGTTTGCTGTCTCATTCATTCACAAAAACTCTATGGTGCAGTTCAGTTCTCATGTTCTCATATGGAAGCCCTGGTGGCGCAGTGGTTAAATGCCAGTACTGCAAGTCACCACGTTGCAAGTTCTATTCCAGCAGGCTCCCAAGGTTCACTCAGCCTTCCATCCTTTTGTAGGTCAGTAAAATGAGTACCCAGCTTGTGGGGGCAATTAGTTAACACACATTGGAAACTGTTTTATGCAGTGCAGATGTGTAAATAGCTATTGCTTAAAACAATTTGTAAGCCACTCTGATAGTCTGCCATCCCTTTTTTTCAGTTTTTCTTGCTCAGCTTCTCCTTGTTCAAGGTGGTGTGTCCTTTAAAGACATTTTTATTAATGGGAAAAGGTCCCTTCTCACTCCCTCACTGCCAAATCCACACACAGCAGGGTTTTTAAAATAATGGTTTAATGCAGGACCTTTATAGGATTTCTTGTAACTGAAAAAAAAACTGGCAGAATGGGGAGAAAAGAGTCCAGGGGGAGAACCACAATTGCTTTATAAAGTCTGGCACCACAAGGGAGGGGGGTGTCTCAATGCTATCTCCATTCAGTCCAGAGTAACTCCACAATGCATAGGATTCTTTGTACTGATTTAATTCTTGTGAGGCTGCCCACAAAGGCTAGAACCTGATCACATGGTACCCTGGTAATGTCTGAATCAAACTACTAAGAATGTGGGATGTCAAAACATCTTTCCAATCTAATAAAAAAAATTAACCAACTATAAATGTGTCCCATCTCCAAGTAGGGTTACCAGATCTCAGGGTCTGGCCCTGAGTCTTCAGTTTTTGTGGGACATCTCCAGGCAAGAGATGAAAGTGCAAATTCTCCAGTTTTGGAGGGCTCAGCTTCGGACAAGAGGAAACAGTAGTGTCCAACTCAACTAATAGAGCAGCAGCTTGCTATAATTTGCAAGGATTGATTTATTGTTGCAAACTGCAAAAACTCTCCAGGCGTCTATGTATATACAGTATTTAGATTACTTCCTCCTTCCCTCCCAGTCATTGTAGTGTTAGAACTAGGGCTGCACTCTGCTCTGCATCAGCCTTCTTGCTGGAAGCAAGTAGGCTTGATTAAAGTTTCCTTATCCAATCTCACTAAGTAGGTGAGGGGGAATAATCCCCTCATTTCACTTTAAGATTACTGTCTTAATTTTCAAGCAGGAACATGGATTCTCTTTGTGTGTGTTTGGATGACAAGCTGTAAACAACTGTGGTTAGTGCTTAAAGTGTAACACTTAATGACATCACAAGGGGCTGTCCCCAGGTCTCAGGTTTTGGCCCAGAAACTTCAGGGCCTAGGATGATCCCGAGCTGGCAACCCTACTAGTGAGGCAGGGTGAGATCAAAACATGAATCCTCATCACATATCATACCTTCTTGTCCCTAGCCACATTTCCTACCAAGGGATTTGGACAACCCAGGGAGCTGCACTTTCTACTCAGAAGCTTGGGAAAGTTCCTGTACATCCCTATTACAGGGCATCCAAAAGGGCAGAGAATGTTAACCATGTCATGCCATATGTGCAAGAGTGTCAGATTCTGTGAAGTGTTTAACCCAGTCTGTGTACAAACTGTTGACACATGCAGAACAGTAACTATACATTCCTGTCTCTCTCTCCAAACAATGTCTGGACTGTTGGAATATATAGTTTGCAATCCAATAAGTGGAAATGTTTTGCTATTGAAGGGTTAACTGAGAAGCCAAATAGTATGTGTTGATGTAACTTCCTAATGTTTTCCTATTGGGCTTCTAGGGAAAGGGGAGTGTCTAACTTTCCTTTTTGTCTTAGAAGCCAGCCACGAGGGTGTTCCCTCTTCCCCCTCTTCTTTCGCCATGTTTTGATAGTGAGAGGACCTCCCTTCTTAGGGAGTCCTGCATATTCTTTTGTAACAATGTAGTTTTTAGACATTTTTAGTAGTTTTAGTCTACTTTGATACTGTACTGAATTTCTGTCATGTGTAAAAGCTCTGAAACTGTGAGTAATGAAGCTTTGTACTTTTAAACTACTTTTATGAGTCTTGAGTGTTTATTTTGCTAAACATGTAACTTCAGATAGGATAAGGGTGTTTGGTTATCTCTAAGCTGTGGTTTTTACATGTATGCTAAGATTATTACGCTAACACTGCTGCGTGTGTGTACTCTGCTAGTTGGCTGTACTTTCCAGGAGTGAAGTGCAGTGAGGAGAGTTTAAACAGGGAAAATTGGAACCCTGATTTTTAAAAACTTCCAATATGGACAACCAGCCAAAGGCTGATTACTACACAGCTGATAGCAGAGGCACACCACAGTCAAGCTAATTACAGGCGAAAAAATCAAGGCAGCTTGAAGTCAGACACTTCCTTTGCTACCAAACAAAACACAAGTCCACAAGCAAAATCCAATGTACAAGGTCCAGGTGTGGAAAACAGAGTTCAGGGTAGTCCAGCAGAAACCAGGTCACACAAACAGAGTCCAGAATAAACAAACACAGTCAAGGTCAAACACATCGAGCAGGAACACGACGGGTAACCAGGTAGGTCAGCCAACATCCCCTGGATGGCAGTGCTTAATATTTCTAGAGCAGCAACTAATGCAGCTGCTGCTTAACTAATTCCTACTTCCTATAAATATGCTGAGAACACCTCAAACCCTCCCTTTATTGTCTCCGTACTGTGAAGGTAGGCATAGGTAAGTTGTCCTCTGTATCTGAAGGGGCAGGACCTTCTTCCAGAGCTGGCACTGCACTATTTCTGTGACTGAGGCCTGTGGCTCTGGAACATCCTCCTGCTCTGGTTCAGCAGGTCCTGGCATGTCCACTGCTTCAGTTACTGAGTCAGAGTCCATTGCCAAGTTCTGGAAGCAAGGCATGACACTCTCTTATGCTCTGTTCCTGTATATATGTGTATATATTTGTATATATGTGGAACAGGTAGATGCAATCTGGGAAAATCTTGAGAGCAACTGGGCCTGTGAGCAGGATGGGGACAGATGAGCAATTTCCCAATTTCCCCACTGCAAATGTTTCTTTGCTCCAAAGCAACAGGTGCAGTCTTTCATATCAGGAGTAGGTACAAAATGGTACTTTTTAAGACCCACCAACTTTGCAGAACATCCCCAAAGGTCCATTTAAAACTTTCAGGCTTTCCACCTAGTAGTTGGGGTTTTTTTGCCCCATCCCGCCGCAACTGAAAATTGGTCAATAAAACAAGTAAAATCAAAATCAGAAGTGATAAAAAAATAAAGCTAAATCAAAACCGGTATAGTCTGACATGAGGCTATAGGTGTAAAAACTGGTCCCCACTTCCGTCACTTTTCCATCCCTGATAAGATGCGCGGAATAAGACAGCAAGTGGCCTAACTATACCATAGACTTTTCAAACAAGCTGTAACCTTTTTTTTCCTTAACGGTACCTCAAAAATGATGGAATGGTGCTGCCTGCTCAGGATACTTACATTATCTGGCAGAGGAAGTACGTTGATATTGCTACAGGAATGGGGAAATCCTTGATAAATGCTGCATCCTTCATTATTAAGAGGCCAGGCCTCTCCTGTGCCATTCAGCTGTGCTGTACAGCATACGTTTCATCAGCCATAAAGAAACAGATGGTATTCCCTTGTGGAGCAGACTTTATGCATTCACAGCAACCTTGCAAAACGTGTATCCCATGTCATCAAAACTTCTCTTTACAACTCCTTTTCAAAAACTGTCAAGGTTGCTGCATAGAGGTAAAAGATTTGTAATCAGGGTGACGCATACCATAAGGAGAAATATTTGGTTCTTTTAGTCACATCACAGGGAATAGAGAGGAGAAAGAATGGCTTCAGTTAGTATCTGCATTAGTGCATTCGTGTCTAATGCAGATACGCTCCAAGGGCTTCTCCTTCTCACAGAATGACTGGGATTTGTTCTCTCTTTAGTTCTTTTCTGCCACTCCATGGCACGAGTAACATGTAGTGAATCTGGGCTCTTTCTGGAAAACTTCCCAGTAGACTTAACAATGGGGAAGGTTTGGGGCCAGAAATAAGGCAGATTATATAAACAGTGCAATGAATATTCTCTATGCAGCTACTGTTATATTCTACTTTAAGTTTTCCATATTGAAGAATAGGTAACCAAAATACTGTGGGCAGATCATGGCCACAGGAAATAAGGCTGGCATTTGTCCCGATTTGGAGCAGCTATAATACCAATTTTGATCTTAAAAATTAATCAAGAAATCCCTAAGTTGCCCAATCACCCCAGACATTTTTGAGATATGTCTTCAGGATGTTCCAATCTTGTTCTTTTGTAATAACGTTATTCTCTTTTATTATTTGAGTAAGACTATCCAAGGGAAGTAATAGTGCCACTCTATTCTGCCTTGGTCAGACCTCACCTAGAATACTGTGTCCAGTTCTGGGCACCACAATTCAAAAAGGATATTGACAAATTGGAGCGTGTCCAGAGAAGGGCAACTAAAATGGTGAAAGGTCTGGAAACCATGCCTTATGAGGAGAGACTTAGGGAGCTAGGTATGTTTAGCCTGGAAAAAAGACAGTTTAGAGGCGATATGATAGCCCTGTTTAAGTATTTGAAGGGGTGTCACGTTGAGGATGGAGCAAGCTTGTTTTCTGCTGCTCCAGACGGGAACACGGAGCAATGAATGCAAGTTCCAAGAACTGAGATTCCACCTCAACATGAGGAGGAACTTTTTGACAGTAAGAGCTGTTCGGCAGTGGAACACACTCCCTCGGAGCGTGGTGGGGTCTCCTTCCTTGGAGGTCTTTAAACAGAGGCTGGATTGCCATCTGCCGCAGATGCTTTGATCAAGATTTCCTGCGTGGCAGGGGGTTGGATTGGATGGCCCTCGTGGTTTCTTCCAACTCTAAAATTCTATGATTCTATGAAATGTACCATTTATATTAATTTAATGGACCATTCCTCAACTGAAGGCAGGGTATTGGTTTTCCAATAATAAGCATAAACTATTCTGGCTGCCACTGTCATGTAAAACAAAGGTTTTGCAAATTTCTTCTCCAGATTTTCATCAAACATACAGAGTAGGCAGGCAGATTAAAATGTATTTTTAGGTTGTTTTCAATGTTTATATGAAGAGAAAGCTTATTTTTTGCTACTCTGGAGAGCAGGACCTGAATGAATAGATTCAAATGTCAAATAAGGAGATTCGAAATCAGAAATTCTGAATAGTGGAACAAACTTGCTAGGAAGTTGGTTGGCTCCCTCCTTCACTAGTGCTATTAAACTAGAAATCGGATGGTCATCTGTCAGAGATGCTTTAGCTGTAGGTTCCTTGCACTAGCAGGTGATTGGAAAAGATCATGCTTGGGGTATGTTCTGACTCTGTGAGTACAATTCTATGAGTCAATGGCCTAGGTTTTATGCTAACAAGACTTTGATGGAGAACTGTCATGTACTGGCTTCTCCAGACTCAGTGACCAGCAGTTTAAGAGTTAAAAACAGACAACTTTATTCTCACAGTAATTGAAAGAGTTAACCCCACAAGTTCATTGCTCAGAATGAAACCTAAATACCAAGCAGTAAACTAAAAACATTCTACAATGTACAGTAACACCCCCGTATCCATGGGGGATTGGTTCCAGGGGTCCCTGCAGTTACTGAAAACTGTGAATAGGAGCAAATGTCCTGTGATGGGGGGGGGAAGAGTTATGGAGGAGGGAAAGGGAGGGAGGGAGGCAGGCAGGCAGGCAGGAAGAGGAAGGAAGAGGAAGAGAGGAAGAGGAAAAGAAAGGGAGGGAGGGAGGGAGGGGAAGGCCGCAAGTGAGTGAGGAGCCGAAGGCAGGTTTGGGCTGGATGGTGCTGCTCTTTGTTGCCTCACCGCCTCGCTCCTCACCGCTACCACCATGGAGCCAATCGGTAAAGGGATGGGAGGTGAGTGAACTGGCTGGAGAAGTGTAGGGGGAAGGAGGGTTCTCTCCTCCTCCTCTCCCTTCCCCTTCACGCCCCACTGCCATCACTGCCCTCGTGGGGAAGGGGGAAGGGAGGTAAGGGATGGGAGACCTCACAGGGAAGCCCTCCTCTTCCTTCCCCGTTCACCCCTGCCACCACCACCACTCTCATGGGGAAGGGAAAAGGGAGGTGAGTTCTCTCTTCCTCCTCTCCCTTCCCCGTTCATCCTTTGCCCATCACTAACCACAGATAACTGAATCAGCAGATGGCAAATCAGTGGATACAGGGGTCCTACTGTACAAAAAAATCTGGCAGGCTATACAGTCATTGGCTATCAATCATTCCCACTCTCGGTTCCCACCATACCCAAACTCAGCCCACTCTTCCCAGAGCTGAGTCCAGGTGCCGATCTTATCAGAAAGTTACAAACATGGAGGACATACTCCCTTTCTACTATTAGACTACATATTTGTTAACAAGCACAGAGGAATACAAATACAATTAGCCACAGAGTGATACAACAGAACTGAATTTGGCAGGAAAAGGCCACATTCAGAACCCATCCTGACAGAGAATGGTTGAAGACTATTTGGTAATTTCTCCCTCCATACCCTCTATTTCTTGCTCTCTAGCAACAATGGAGGATGTGAGCTCTTAGTAGGAAACCACTCAAATGATGATCCCAGGTTCTTCTACTTTTGTTCCTAAAGTAAGCTTCCTGGAGCCCACCAGAATGGAAATTAGTTCCAGTTCCATTTCTTCCCTCTCCATTCCCTGTGTGTGTATCTGTCTTCAAGCCACCTGCTACGGTGACTCCATGGATTTCATTAGGTTTTCTTAGGTGAGCAGCACTCACAGGAGGTTTTGTCCATTCCCTCCTCATTCCTTACTGATACATATTCAATAAGTGTTCTAGAACCAATTCAAGAAGCAATTTGTCCACAGAATGTTCAAACTGCTGACCAAAGTGATAAAAGCATGGCATCTAGGAATATGACCAACAGCAAGGTCCAGTACCAAGGTTGCCCAACAAAGTGGGTTAAGAAAAGGAGGCCAAGATTTAAAGCACTGTTTGTTTGCTGTATCCAAACAAATACGTTTGGTATGGATTCAGGGAATCACTCTCTCAACTTCAATCTACCCACTCTAAATAGGAGCTTATCCAGACTGGCCAAATGTATCAAGAGACCATTGTTTTTATTCCTATAATTACAGGTTAAGTATCCCTTATCCAGAATTCCAAAATCTGAAATACTCAAAAATCTAAAATTTCTTGTATGGGTGGCTAAGATAATGACACCTTTGCTTTCCAATGGTTCTATGTACATAAACTTTGTTTCATGCACAAAATTATAAAAAAATATTATATATAAAATAACCTTCAAGCTATGCGTATAAGGTGTATATGAAACATAAATGAATTTTGTGTTCAGATTTGGGTCCTATTTCCCAATTATGTATATGCAAGTATTCCAAAATCCAAAAATATTTAAAATATGGAACACTTCTGGTTCCAAGCATTTCGAATAAGGGAGCTTCAGCCTGTACCACTATTGTTTCCAAGATCCAGATTATGCACTGGTAATTCCAGGATGTTTCAGGCTTCCCCTCTTCCCTTCCTGAATCGTTTTATTCCTATCAGTGGGGTGTCTAAAACAAACCCCAACCCTAATACTTTCTAGTGTGCCAGTCTTCTCTTTTTCAGTCCCTTTACCCCTCTCCTGCATGTTTTAAGTTGGATCTTCAGTGCTATGCATGTGTGCACATGTGCACACACCCACATGTACCCATAGGAGTGAAGGAGAGAAGAAAAGAGAATAGGAAAATACAGTCTCTTCCCTACTGTTTTGCAAAACCGCTGTAGAGGGGGGAGAATAAAGGTGGTTGAAAGAGGGAAAGCCCACAGGAGAAAGAGATTGACAGGATGCCCTGTTCAATTTAAAGTGTCAGAAGTTTCTCTTGTTGTATGTGGGTGGGAGGTGGGGGTGATCTCATTCAGCAAAATAATTAATAAGGAAGAGTAGACCATGCATTTTATTTATTCATTTCTTTAAGTTATGTGGATGTGAAAACAGGAAGAAACAGCCCCAAGTGATATTAAATGTAGCCTACCAAATCAGCACTAATTGCCAGGTTGGATGAGCCCCGAGACCTATGCAAACATGCTATAGTTCAAAGTGTACTTTTCCAAACTGAAGATGCCGTGACATCACTCCCTACCCAACTCAAGGAAGGAATTATGACAGAGATGATGACAAAACCCCAGGATCACTGGAACTTGGGATGTTCATCAGATGTCAAATGACCAGTTGTAAAACAAACAGAAAACGGAGGGACTGGCTAGAATCCTGACGAGAAGCACTGCAGATCTATTGATACATTTTGTTGCAGCTTCCTCCTTCCAATATGTTCTAGTCTTTAAAGTCTATCTATTTACATAACTTGTTTCCTTGGGTTCTTTACACAGCAATTACAGCCTAAAAAAGTGGTTCCTCCCAATATGTTCTACTCCTCTAAATATATACATTTTGACTCCATGCACTGATTTAATCATCTATTTCATACTTGAGGGTCCCGAACCAAACTGTGGAAAAAACTGGAGGCTTCTTCGATCGACCGACGTTTACTCCACCTAATATGTATGCTGCATGAAGGGACCTCATTAAAAGTAAGATGTAACCCCCAGGGACATCTCACCAATGACATTGTCACTGAGAAGGGTGTCAAGCAAGGCTGCATTCTAGCTCCACTCCTGTTTAACTTCTACATCAATGATTTGGTGGATCACCTCAACAACACTAATTTCCACCCCCCAAAATTAGAGGGAAGGCATATCTCAACGCTGCTTTATGCGGATGATGCAGCATTACTTTCAAGAACTCCCATTGGACTAAAAAGAGCCCTAAGAGCACTAACACAATATTGCAGAGTGGAACAGCTAGAACTCAACTATCAAAAAACTAAAATCATGGCATTCACTAAAAGGCCTAAGAACTACAATTGGAATATAGATGGCCACAAGATTGAGCAGGTCTCTTGCTTCAAATACCTGGGGGTAATTTTTCAAGCCACTGGTAGTAGGAAAGCACATGGGGAGTATGCTGCTTGCAATGCGCAGAGGAGTACAATAGCCATTCTCAAATTTCTTAAGACAAGAGGAGGCCACTATTTACCTGCAGCGCTCAAACTTTTTTAAGCCAAACCAGTAGCTCAATTGCTTTATGGATCCCAATTGGGACCCTTCCCCAACCCTGCTCCATTAGAACTTGTCCAATCCAAATTTTTAAGATCAGCTTTCCAAACTCCAAAATGTGTCTCTAACGCAGCTCTGAGACTGGAGTCAGGATTCATGAAAGTGGAGGCCAGAGTGTGGGTGACCATACTCAGCTACTGGCTCAGACTATCCCTCTTTCCCACTGGCCTTGCTCCACTAACCTTAAGTGATGATTTCCAATCCAGCTGAAAACAGACAGTGATGACTAAAATTTCAATGCTGGGCATTTCTCCAGATCTTCTGCTTAGCCTGGGGTATGATAGGGCGAAAGCTACTATCAAACAACGGGTAGTAGATATAGAGCGACAACTGGATCTAGCCAGTACTCCAACCTTCATTGCTAGTGACTCCAATAGATATCTGGCCTCTCCTTTGGCATACTTAGCAACACTTGAAATACCTAAACATCGAAGGGCCTTTACTCTTGCATGGTGTCGTGCCCTCCCTTCAGCTGTCCTTGAAGGCCGATACAAGAAGATCCCCTTCTCAGACAGACTGTGCCTCTGCAATTTGGGCCAAATAGAAACAACAGAGCATGTATTACTCCAGTGCTCATACTACAGGGACATACGTCTCAGCCTAATTTCACCCCTGTTGCATAAATATCAAGGGCACACTGGACAATTCTACATAAACTTGTTGCTTTCAGACACCAACCCAGGAACAACTTATAATGTTGCCAGATTCTGCGCAGCTGCGGTTAAAATTTGACAGACAATGTCCTCAACAGTAGAATAGTATCAACCTTGTTATACTGGAGCTAATATTTTAAATACTGCTTTTAGCCTGTTTTTATCATGTGTTTTTATCTTTATTCTGTATCCCCTTTTTACCTGTGCTGGTCTATGACTGTAATAAAGATTCTATTCTATTCTATTCATACTAGAGGGTTGTCTTCTGATTAAACAGTTTAAAGTGCCTTACCTTTCATAATCACCCCAGTCTCATCTGGTTCCTCCTCAACTGAGGCTCAACACTGCTTCTGTGCCCATTTCTGTTCATTCTCAGTCTATGGCCCTTTTTTTACAAGACCACCAGTATTTGGTACTGTAGCTGTGTTTTATTCAACTGAAGCAAGTTAATTAAGAACATTTATTGTGGGGAGGGAGATGGAATGTAGGCATTGTGAAGTAAAGATCAGAAGAGGCTCTTTAAGGTAAACTAGAAATTCATAAAGTAAGCCTACCTTCAAGTAAAAATGGTTGTAGGATTTCCACAATCCTCTACCTGTTCTTGTATTCCCCCTCCCTTACCCTTCATGGCAGCCTTGAAAATATTCAGCCCTAGGCCTGCTTTTTGACTGCCTCAATCCAACTGCAGCTGATACATTTTCAGTGGAGCATGAAGTTTTATGCACATGTGTTCTTTTAAGAAGAAATAAAAGTTTATAAAACATAAAAGAACTGACATAACAAGAATACCATCACATTTTGCTTTTTTTTTTTTTCTTTTGTCATTTGCTCCCTTTCTCTTTTGCTAACAATGGATCAAAAATGCAGGGAGATCGCTTGGATCAGTGCTGTTCTAAGTGGTGGTCTGTGAACCAGTGAGTGTTTGGTTGCCACTGTGTGGAGACTTTCCAAAAAAGAAAAAAAATCAGCTGTAGGCAATGGACACAAATATGATGCCAGTCCTTGGCAAATTGGGGGGGGGGGGAATAACTATCAGCCTTCCTCATCAGATATTTTCAGAAGCATTGCCCTGTATATTCCACCATAGCTTGTGGTGGCATCCTGGCTATGGAAGAGCTTTCCCAGAGAAGTTCAACCACCACAATCTTTATGGTCTTTCCAACACCTGGTGATGGCCTTTTTTATTTACTGAAGCATTAAATTTTCTTTAAAAAAAATTAAATGTGTGGGGAAAAGACAGTTTGGAATCTTGTTGGGTACTCCATGCATGCCTAACGGGTTGTCTAAACAGTCAGAATAACCCTCATGGAATTCGCAGGAAATCATACCTGTCTAAATGGGATCCACACAAATCCACAGTTTTCAGAATGAGGGGGGCCCAAAATGGCAAAAACAATGCAGGAAAGCCTTCATGGCTTTTCCCATAGTGTTTAAAAAAAAAAAAACACTGAGGGGGTCACATTCCTGCTCGTTAGTACAAGCAATTTGCTTTGAATCACTTCTCCATATGAAAGAAAGCACAAAGCTGATTGGCCGGGCAAGTGCAGGAGGCAGGGCTTGCTAACAGAGCAAGCACCACTACCATATTGGATTTTCGCCTTAACAAACAATCGCTAAGGCAATAAAATGGGTGGGGTATTTTTGCTATCCTTTTAATATGAAAAATCACTCTATCACTCCAGTGCACCCTAGAATATGTTGTTTTTTTTTAAAAAAAAAGTTCAGTGGTGGCAAAATACTAACACCAGTAAATCATTCACGGCTGCCATCTGACATGTGAAGTTTATAGGGGCTTCTGGGGCAAAAACACTGTGAAGACATGTCACTGCTGTTGAGAAATGCCACTACTACAAGGTACTCTGTCTCCCCCGCCCCCCCCCCCCCCGCTCATATAGATGTGTTTGGAAGTGTTTGGACATTTTTTGATCAGATCCAGAATGTTAAAAAGGGGAATTGCACACATATTGATATATGTGCACATTTGGGTATGTATTCAGTTACACATTTAGTTGTGAAGAATGGCCATTTAACACAAGGGTTGTGCAGCACAATCAGTGAGCAGAGATTTACTCTGTGCAATCCCAATGTAGGATCTTGGCCGCAGTATTTTTTCAATCCATGGTCCACAATACATTGTGTTATTGTTAACGACCATCAAGTTGACTTCTACTTATGGCAGCCCCATGAAGCAGGGACATCTAAGTCACCCTATCGTCAATAGCCCTGCTTAGTTCCTGCACACTTGGACGTGGCTTCCTTGATTGAGTTGATCCATTTTGGAATGTGGTCTTCCTCTTTTTCTACTGCCTTCAACCTTACCAAGCATCACTGTCTTTTTGAGTGAGTCATGTCTTCTCATGATATGGCCAGAGTACAACAGACTCAGTTTAGTTAGTTTCTAAGGAGAGTTCAGGCTTGATTTGCTCTAGTACCCATTTACTTGTCTTTTTAGCAGCTCACAGTATCCACAGAATTCTTCTCCAGCACCACATTTCAAATGAGTTAATTCTCTTATCAGCTTTCTTCACTGTCCAGCTTTTACCATACAAGCCAATGTGACCATTCGACCTCAGTTTTGCATCCCCCAAAACTCACTGCCAGTCCTCCAAAGCTCCCCAAACTCCTTAATTTTGGCCTGAAAACCACACAGAAAGCTCCCCCTAAATGCACAAAAACACATGAAAGCATGCCACCCATGCTCAACACTCTCTCGCCAGTACTAGGTTTTCACCAGAATCCCTCTCAAAATGGTGACAAGAAGTGACATGACATCACTTCTGCTCACCATTTTGAGAGGGACTATGAAGGACAACAAAAGTATTTTGTTGCATGGGGATGGCCCATGCAGGGGGTGCTGTTGGGGAGGGGAAATGGCCCCTGACCCCCCCCCCCAATAAGTTGCTAACCCCTGATCTAGATAGATAAGGTTGATAGAAAAATTGGTAAGAAACTTCATATTTAAATAAAATATGTTAGAGGCACTTGTATTTATTTTAGTTTCATACTTGCAAAGCAGTGTCATCCTACAGTTTGAGGCTGTCAAAATTTCCTCACTTATGGAGGCACGCAGAATCCCAATTGGACAGGGTTGTCAAGTCCATCAGTCATCCTCCTGAATAAAACAGTACAGAAAGGCTGAAGAAGTGTCTAAATAGCAGAATGTTAAAGAAAGAGAGAGATAATACTTCTGCAGTGTCTGAAATGACAACACAACTTCGGAACGTTCAACCCACTTTATAACATATCTAAAAGCAAAGTCTGGTGAACCGTCCCTCGTATTGATTTATTGATTTCATTATTAGATTTCTACCCTGCCTTTCTTCTCCCATAATGGAACTCAAGGCAGCTAATTAGGACATAATTTTCCAACTCTGCACACTGCCATTTAATTATCAGAATGTACCAACTGAAACAATACTTAAGCTCTCATTGGGGCAGGCAGGGACAAGTAGCTTGCTAAACACACTAGTCAAGCTACACCATGACACATATAGATACATACATAACAGGCAAACATTTTTGTATTACAAAAATACACTAAGATAACCTGTTAGGGTTGCTAGATAAACAGCACCCTATTCCCTAAGATTTTAGGGTACAAACTTGGGATCTGGGGGAAGTTGCATTTTATGTTGGGGGGGATTTTATGCAACACAACAGTTCACCAATCGTGCTTTAAATGGCATGATAGAAAAGTGCATGTACCCACCAACTCTCTCCAGACCCCTTTCACTGCCGTCTTTTCAAGAAACAGTAGCCATGATGTATAAACTGTAGTCGTGGGAGTTACCTGAACAGCAAAAATACTCCTCACAAAATGCAAAGAGAATACGATCTGTTCCAATAGAATCCCGCATCTGTTTTCCATATTATGAAGGAAGGGCCCCCAAAACACCATATAATCAGCGGGAAAGGCCTTTGTGGCTTTTCCCATATTTTTTTGAAAACAGTGAGGGTAATGCATATACCTGCTCATTGGGACAAGTGATCAAATTGATTCACCTTTCCAATAAAAGCAGATGATTGACCGGACATATGCGCAGGGTGGAGCCTGCTAACAAGGCAAGCACCCAGAGCTGCCATGTTGGATTTTCACCTTAGCGAACGAGCACTAAGGTGATGAAATTGTTTTTGGTTTTTTTTGCGTTTTTTTGTTAAAAGTGAAAGGTTGCTCTTTTGCACCTTTGATATGGTTTTAAAAACAATTACTGTCCAGCAGTGGCAAATTGAGCGCGGCCGCCATCTTGACTCGCAGGCATGCTCATTTGCTTAGCAAGCACAGATAGCTTTGCATGCCTACAAACTGCAAAAAAATAACATTAAGACAAATAGCAGCTTCTGCAAATTGCCATTACTGTGGAGCAATCCACATTTTTTGGCCTTGTATAGACAAGCCGTTGGAATCAATACCGTTAGGGATAAAAGCAACACTGTAAAAGCCATGTCTGTAAAAAAATCATAATGTTGACTCGTATATTCAGAGCAAGTGCTCTAGCAGCTGTTGGATGTTCCTCAATCCTCCTACTAGGAGAGGGATATCACCTGAGCCCATTTTTACAAGCTACAAGTGAGAATCAAAGTGGCTAATTTCAGCAACAGCCAGTTGTCACCATGTCTGCAGGGCAGTAAATTCATTTTTATGTTATAGCATTGTCTACATGACACATTTTGCAATATCGCATTACAGGTTCCACCTGTACAGTTTTATACAGAGTTTGAAAAGCTTCAGTCAAGAAATCACTTATGAAACCCTGCTTAGTCTAGAACTGAAACGTAAGGGTTATTATCAGGCATTCACCCAAGGTATTGGCATTCAGTTCTGGAAAGGATAGACTGGAAGGGAAACCAGGAAACCTCTTGCATCAGTAACAGTAGGTCCAAATAGGAATCCCTGGTAGATTTAAAGGCCTCTATGCCAGGCCTCCATATGGGCCTAACCTCAGGATGGGATGACATTTTAATGCAGAAGTTTCCCAACTTTCATGTTCTAGACCAGAGAGCAATTTGAGTTTGGAAGATGCTGGTGCTCACTCCTCATTTTCTTCTGCCTCACAGTGTCCTCCACTTAACAGGACTTGCACCTGACAAATTTGTACCCTAAAAAACTTTGAAAGGCAAATCTATGGTTTGGTAAACCAAAGCTTGTGACTCACCAACGTGTTTCCAGAGAAGTCTGGAGAAACAGCAAGTTATATGAGTTGTCAAACAAAGAGGTAAAAATTAACTAGCTCATTAGGCAAAAGAAACAAACTCAATTCATTATATTTATATACAGCAGGATGAACAGCCTTCAACAGAGACACCCATGCTGCCGTAAGAAAAATAAATTTCATGAAATACAAATATGTACATCAGGGGAAACTGGTATAAACATGATCATCAACTTTATCTGGCAAACAGCAGATCAGCACTTCTTTACATAATTAATCACAACACAGCCTTTAAAGTAATGTATTAACAGCACAAAGGTTATAGTTTTCATTAAAGTACTCTCAGTGAAGGCAAACAATGGGCACAGAACAATTTAAAGATCACTACAGATTGCACTGATTCAGAATATGGCAGCATTCTATACATTAGATTCCCCAACCTGTACTCTCCATGTGTTGCACTCTCCATCAGCCTCAACCACCATGGCTAACAGAGGCTATGGGACGTCTAGGTTGGGGGTGGCTTCTATATGTGCTTACACAAAAGTACACTACACGACCTTCAATGAGCTTCATCCATTTGCTTGTCTCATCAAGAGTAGATTCAATGAATCAAAGGGATTTCATGTGTTGATATACCATTCAGAAAATAAATCAAAGTTCTAGTTGAGGTTAAGAAATAACTGTAAGCTTGTCACACACACATACACACAGAGACACTTTTCAACTGTGTTTTAACTTATACAATTCAAAGTAGTTAACTTATGTTGTTGTTAACTGCTATCAAGTTCAAGTCGACTTCGACTTATGGAGACCCCATGAATGAAAAACCTTCAAGTCACCCTATCATCAACAGCCCTGCTCAGCTCCTGCAGACTCAGGGATATGGCTTTCTTGATTGAGTCTATCCATCTGGAATGCAGTCTCCCTCTTTTCCTACTGCCTTCTATTACCAAGCACTATTGTCTTTTCTAGTGAGTTATGTTTTCTCATGATCCGTAAAAGTACAACAGTCTCAGTTTATTCACCTTGGGAGAGTTCAGGCTTGATTTGCTTTAGGAACCATTTATTTGTCTTTTTTGCATTTCACAGTGTCCATAGAACTCTTCTCCAGCACTGCCTTTCAAATGAGCTGATTCACTTCCTAACCACTTTCTTCACTGTTCAGCTTTCACAACCATGCAGAGAAATGGGTAAAATGGTAGCATGGACCAACCTAACTTTAGTATTCCATGATATATCTTGATACTTCAAGATCTTGTCTAGTTCCTTCATAGGTGCCCTTCCAATTCCTAGTCTTCTTCTGATTTCTTGACTGCAGTCTCCATTCTGATTAACGACTGAGTCAAGATATGGAAAACCTTGAACTATTTCAATGACTTCACAGCTTCTACTTTAATATTATGAAAATAATCTGTGGCCATTATTTTTGGTTTTCTTAATGTTCTGTTGTAAACCTGCCTTTGCACTTTCTTCCTTGATTTTCTTCAATAATACAGTTGTCCCTCCACATTCACGGATTTGGCATTCAAGGATTTAAGTATTCACGGCTTGAAAATATTCTTAAAAAAATAATAATCCAAAAATCAAACCTTGATTTTGCCATCTTATATAAGGGGCACCATTTTGCTATGCCATCGCATATAATGGGACTTGAGTATTCACAGATTTGGGTATTCACGGGGTGTCTTGGAACCAAACCCCAGTGAATGTGAAGGGACAACTGTAGTTCCAAACCTTTTCTATTTTCTGCTAGTAGTACAATGTCATCTCCATATTGTAAATTGTTGATGTTCTCCTTCCTCCAATGTTCATGCCTCCTTCCTTTGAGTCTAATCCTGCTCTGATTGTTTTATGTTCAGCATACAAGTCAAACAGACGGGGTGATAAAATGGAGCCTCACCTGGCTCCCTTGCCAATTGCAAACCATTCCATTTCTCCATATTTTGTCTTGACCATAGCCTCTTGTCCTCAGTACAGGTTATACATCAGGACAATCAAATGTTGTGGCACACCCATTTCTTTAAGAGCAATCCATAGTTATCCATGATCTACACAATCAAAAGTTTTGCTATAATCTATAAAGCACAGGTTGATTTTCTTTTGAAATTCATTGGTGTGCTCCATTATACAACATATGTCTGCAATATGATCCCTATTGTCTCTTCCTTTTCTGAATCCTGCTTGGACTTCTAGCGTTTCTCACTCTAAATATGGTAAAAGTTTTTGTCATAGAATTTTGAGTATCACCGTGCTTGCATGGGAAATTAATACAATGGTCCTGTGGTTACTACAATCCCTGGTGTCCCTTCTTGGGGTTTGGAATGCATATTAAGCAATTTCCAATCTATGAGAAATTGTTTTGTTTTCCCTATTTGTAGACAAATTTTAGTTAGAACTAGAGCAGATTCTGTCTCTGTAGCTTGAAGCAGCTCTATTGGTATGCCATCTGTTCTGGGTGATTTATTTCTCCCAAGTGCTCTGAGTGCAGCTTCCATTTCACATTCTAAAATGCAGGGTTCATTTTCATATGGATCTTTCTTTAAATGAACCTGTTATCCTTTCATCTCTTTTATATGGTCCTTCCATGTATTGTTTTCAACATCTTTTTATTTCTACATGATCATGTAATGTGTTCCCCTTTGGGTCATATAAATCCATTCACTCTTTTAATGTTTAAAACTATGAACAGCCATGATGCAGCATCACGGCAACACTATAGCTGCACACCCAGTACCAGGTGGAAGTGGGGACTAGTGTCCAGTTCTAGAAACAAGTTCAAAGACCGGATTTGGAAAAGCAGATATGCCACTTTGTTCCAGCCAGGGCAACTGCCTCAGCGATTTGTGTTTAGACAGTAAATCTGAGCTAAACTCAAAATCCCCACTACCCAATCACCATCATGTTGACAGCATGTTCCAGAAAACCATACACCTCTCACTTCCCACATCAGTGATGTGGCTGATGGGGGTCACCCAGAAGTAATGAAGCTGTCTTATACCAAGTTAGAATGGTTGCATCGTCCATTTCAATGACCTGCATGGTTTTTCCAGGGTTTCAGACAGACGTCATTTCTGTTGAGACACTAAGCACTGAACTTGGGATGCTTTGCACACAAAGTGCTCTATCACATAGCTACAGCCTATTTAATCTTTTGGAAAGAATGGATCAGGAATGGGCAAGGGAGATTGATGGTTTCATCTATCTCCCTCGCACCCATCAAACTAGACAAGCCTTCAGCTTGCTTGAAGTTTCTTCTCTTGAAAAAGTAAAGGTCAGGAGTGAGGAAGGGAGATTGGGGGAAAGGATTCGCCATTTCTCATGCATCCATCAAACTTGACAAGCTTTCAACTATTTTGAAGTTTGGCGGTGGTACATCTGAGTGTTTTCATTTTAAAATTGCATATGGCACCATATCATGTAGCTTGCTCTGGGCTAAACTCAAAATGGCCACTACCCAACCAGCATCATCTTGACAATTTAATATCTCATAAAACCATCCCCAGAAATCTCAGTGTTGACAGAATTCCTATTTTGCTTGTGATGGGGCAACACGCCTGTTAGAGTAGATGGCAAATATAGAAACCAAGGATTTGGATGGAATTCACACCGGATGGGGGGAGAATAATAAAACAATTTTCTCTGTGTTTTTTCTTCAATAAAATCAGCAACACACCTCCCAGCATACACTGGAATGAAGACAGTAAATGTGCACACTTACTTTTTATTATTTCATATTTGTATCTGAAAATAGGCTGGCACTGGCATTGTATTGTTCTCTTGATGAGCTCAGCAATGTATCAGAATGTACAGTAGGACCTTCGTATACACTGATTCATTATCCACTGATTCAATTATCCATGGGACACAAAACAGCACAGCTACCATAGAGACTTCCTAGAAAATGTGTCCTCTCTAGCCATTTTCTAGGTCCTCCAAGGCAACTCAATGGTATTTTAAACCAGAAGTCCCATTATTTTCAATGGTGTTTGCTGTTTTCGGTATCCACGGGGGGGGGGGCAGAACCAATCTCCAGCACATACGGGGGTCCTACTGTATTTCATATTTTCCTATTTATATGCTTCTCAATTATTATTTTTAGCAAAGTAGAGCACAAGAGAGGAAGATAGTAATGCAAATAGCAGCAGAAGAAAATGGAATGTACTACATCAAACACACATACTAATTCAATGCCCTCCAAATGAGCTGGGGTACAAGTATCTTCATTCCCAGACACCCTGGGCATTGGGCATGCTGAAACAGAATGACAGAACTTGAAGCCCAACGCACCTGAAGTCTGCTAGATTGAGGGAAGCTGCTCTGTAGAATACAACAGTGTGAAGTAACACATTCCAAAACACTGCCTCTCATATTACTGTTTGTGTTTAGGTATTCTTACCCAAGTATAAATACAGGTTCATCTGCAAAACTTGACTTATAGATTAGGAATGGATGAGAAATTTCTGTATGCTTTTAAAATACAAGAAATGGCAAAAAAAAAAAAAGTACTCTCTTCCTCCTACTCCTACTCCTCTACTTCTCCCCTCCCCTTCTTTTTTAGGAAACAAAGGAGAGGAAGAACTTACAATTTTAAAACATATGAATGTGAGAAAAAGCAAAACTGACAGACTGGTACATTTAGTGACAGGGTTTGAATGGTTCAATTCTTAAAGATCTGAGATTGCATCCCTATGTATTCAAGCATGTTCATGGCACTGAACAGGAGAAAAAGAACTTGAGATTTTAAAATGCATGAACATGAGAAAAAGCAAAACTGACAGATTGGTACATCCAGCCAGAGGGGCTTTGAACACTCAAATGTCTGCAATTAAATTCTCATGTACTCAGCTATGTTCATAGTGGTGAAACAGAACTACCACCTCTTCCCCCACCCACCCACCCCATTCATCTTTAATAAATAAACTAGCTGGACCCAGCGTACCACCGTTCTCCTGGAATCGCTGAGGGTGAACAGATTTTTCCTGATGAAATTTCTACCCAAAGAGGAACTTGCAGCAAATGTTGGAGTACATTAGTATCTGGAGGGTGTGGCAAACCTTTGGGAGAACCAAAAATGTTTCAATAAGACAACTAAACATTGCTCAAATGGAATTCAAAGCAAATGCTGGGATTACTCTGCCTAAACTTTATTGTTAGTTCTGACTAGAACAGGACCTTTGGATCAGCTGGATTTACCTAGGATTCAGCAATTCACAATTCAACAATTGATTCCGTGGGTCTCCTCTAATTTAGGCTTACCAACAGGATTCTAGCCACACAGGTGTTCATTTTTGGATGGTGTATAACAATCTGTCAGTGCTTTCAGTGTAGCACAATCAATTCCATAGTGTCACAGTATTTCAGTTAAGGGGTGATGTAGTGAGTCCCATCTTGGGAGAAAGGTGGGGTATAAAGCTAATAAACAAAAATAAATAAACCACTGTGTAACTATATGAGCGTAGATTCACACTATCCAAGCACAATGCAAAATCTCAGGCAGTATTTGACCCCAGAACCAAATTATTCACAGACATTGGTTATAGTAATTTCTACTATTCTATACCTATAATTTTTGTTTGTTTGCCTGTTTGTTTGTTTTATTAAAGCGGAAACATTAACTGATATGACCAAGGAATTTTATTTTAATGCATATCTTTTTTTAAAAAGAAAAAAAAAGGTGGGGGGGGACATTCCTATACATTGGTTTTCTTTGTTGCTGTTTTTTTTTTTAACTGAAACAGCAGGCAGGCACAATGATCTGATAAGGTGCACAGCTAATGCAGCCTGAGGAAAGTTAATAAATGGGAGTCAAACCGGGAGCCTTACAAGTAAGGCTGCAAAACACAATTGATGCTGGCACAATGCTCTTGCAAGCCTAAATATAATAAAGCAATTGCCTAGTGTACAGGCTATGAGCTATGGAAATAATCTTAAATCAAGCAAGTTACTGTTTCTTAGCAATTTGAGAGAAAGGAGAAACAGTGTAATTGGCAATCAAGAGCTCCTTCGGGAGCTTCCGAGCAGCCAGTTCAATTTGTCGGCACGTGGTTAATGTGTCTGGGACAGATTCTGCTACAGCCTAAAATGCAGAGATTGATTCACGTTTGGCGTAAGTCAGTTGGAAAGAACGTGTGCAAATAAAGAACATGCTATTTGCAAATGTAAATACAATCCAGACTCCCAACACCCTGCCAAGACACTGACTATTCTGTTTAGATAAGAGCAAATCTGCTCACCTCTTCTTCCCTGGCAGAAATCCATATTTAACTTAGGATCAAACTGCAAACACATTCAATAATAAGCAGCCTGGACTGCCCCCCCCCCATGCATTTCTACCAAGCTCAGACTGTGCTCAGCAGTCACTTGTCCCTATTTTGTGTGTGTGCGTTACTTGTATTTATTCTACTCCCAGAGAGCTCACAGTAGGCATTCTTTTCTTCCTAATAACCTTACACCAACTTTTCAGGGCAGGTTAGGCTCAGTAATGGTGACTGGGCGACAATCTTCCACTTCAAATAGCAATTGGATCTCCTCCTGCTATCCTTGCATTTCAGACTGGGAATGAGTTCCAGGAAACGTGGAGGTTTGGAGGGATGGGCATCATGTGTCCCTTGCTGGTCTAAGAAGGATCCCTTGCAAATCAGATAAGGCACATTGGCTGTAGATGCTCCTCTTCTGGGCAACAAAATGACCTAAACCCAGGGGTTGTCTAAACAGCAAAAATATTCCTCAAAGAATTCAAAGAAATTACAATTTATCTTAATTGGATCCCGCATCAATCCACCATATTCGAAAGGAGGGGTACCAAATACTCCATATACTCCACAGGAAAAGTCTTTAAAAAGCTCCCAAGGGGAATGCACATTGCTGCTTGTTGGGACAACCGATTCGCTTTGGTGCACATTCCCCATAAGCTCGGAAGTGGAAAGCTGATTGGTCGGATGTTTGCAGGGGGCAGAGCTTCCCAAAAAGGCAATGCCCAGAACCACCATGTTGGATTTTTCCATAGTGATTGAACACTATGGTGAGAAAATAGCCTCTTGTTTTGTTTGCTCCTTTGTTAAAGTGGAAGATCACACCTTAGATTTAAGTTTTTCTTTATAAATTGTTTGGCAGGGCAACTCGAGGTTAATAAAAATGTGAGTAATTCACTTAGCGCCTGCCATCTTGATCCCGTTGGAACAGCAAAAGCGGATAGCTTTGCATGCCTGTGATCTCTTTTAAAAAAACAATTAAGACAAATAGAAGCTGCTCCGAACTTGCATTTCTGTGCACCAATCCACATTTTATTGCTCTGTATCAAAAAGCGCTCAGAAAATGAGTCCCCTCTCAGACTATATTATGTACTAAAAGATTATGTTGTTTCTAGGGATGGAAGGAATATTCATAGTTATTCATTCCCTGGTCAAGAAAATAGTTTCCCCACAGTTGGGAAACCCCATTGGGGAGAATAACACATCAGCAAGAATTATGTGCATTTTTCTCCTAGTATTCCATATTTCGAAGTGTTGCAGAGAAATTATTTGGTGGAGCAAAACAAATAGGAATACCCTTCAGAAAACCTGTATTCTGCACAGAAAATTGTTTTTCTACTAAAAACCCACAATATTCTGTCAAAATAACTCCTCCACAACACTTCTGGATATTAAAACGTAGGGAGAATACTGTATAGAGGGATATTTGTGTTCTCCCTCTCTGTGGAGAACACTGCCATAATTATTCATCCACACGAGTGAAGACAAAACACAGTAGTTGGAGATTTATATTCCTAGTAGGTACTGGGCTCCCCATGGTGCCATTTCTTCTTCTCACCATCTCCCCATGTCTACTGTACCAAGAGTGAGTTTAATACTGTCTCACAACAGGCAGAAGGGAGAGGTAAGCCAAGGAAGGAAGCACGCACAGTCTCTTACACAGAGAGAACTTTCTCAGTGGCTACTCCCAGGCTATAGAACTCCTCTCCTTGGAAGGTACCCTTAGCCCTTTCTCTGCTCTCTTTCCACCATCAGGCAAAGGCCTTTCTACTTCCGTGAGCCTTTGATTTTTAACCACATGGCAGAAGGGAGTTTAAAACCAATGTGCTGCTTTTTTATCTTGTACAAGTCGCCCACCATATCTGTGGGAGAGATGTTCCCAGACTTACCACTATTACTTGAAACCGTGAGTAATAGCGAACCCCATAGAATTGCACTGTAGGACCTAGGAAATGCCTAGAGAAGCTGCCTCTATAGGCATCTCCATGATGACTCTACAGTAACTTCCAGTAGAAGTTATCATAGAGTTGTGCTAGAGGACCTAGGATATGTCTAGAGAGGATACCTCCCTAGGCAGCTCCAGTGTGACTCTATGGTAATTCCCACCAGAGGTTACCAAAGAGTCACACTGGGTGACCCAGAAAATACCTAGCAGGATCATAACCTTTGGAAAATGAATAATTGAATTGAAACTGCAGGTATCAGTCTCACACATATGGAGGGGGGCAGATTACAATTTGTATCTTTTAATTATGGTTTAAATGTATTTTAAACTACAGTCGTCCCTTCACATTCGCGGGGGTTAGGTTCCACAGACCCCCACGAATGTGAAAATTCCGTGAATAAGGACTGCCCTCCCCCTCCCCTGCCAAAGCAACCACAGGGCCTCCGGAGGTCCCATAGTCGCTTCCCCCGCCTCTCCAGACCTCCCTCCCAAGGCTACCATGGGCCCTCCAGGGCCCTCTGGAGGCCCCGTGGTCGGCTCCCCAGGCCTCCCCCTTCCTCCCAAGGCCCCCTCGCTGCCTCTCCCACCCCCCGCCCGGCCTCCTAAGGTGGCAAGGGGGCCTCAGAAGGCTCCCTCGCCGCCTCTCCCCCCCACCTGGCCTGCTTTTCTCTCCCCCCCCCCCAGAAGTGGCCACAGGGCTTCTGCTTTTGGGAGGGCGGGGGGGAGACCCTCCGAAAACCACGAATATTCAAAACCGCGAATGCTAAATTCGTGAATGTGGAGGGGCAACTGTATGTATAACCATGTGCTTTTTAACAGAATTGTTAATTTTTTTTAAGTTTGACCAATAAGATTTTAGTTAAACTTTGAGTTTAAATTATTGTAAGCTGCTTTGGTTCCCATGTAGAAAGAAAAGTGGAGAATAAATTGAGTAACATTTTAAAAAAACATTCAATCGTTAATCTGAAAAATGAAGGTAAATTCTCAGGTTGTATCTTCATCCATCTACAACTGACTGACTGTAAATTTTTATCAAAATGTAAATACTTTTGGAGGAAGAAAACAAATATCTAGCCCATATCCCATTACTTTGACTACTGTTCTAACTTTTAGACTAATCCCCCCCCCCTGAAAATTCTGCAGATAAGAGGAGAAAACAGAATCCTGAAGCAGAAAATACTATATTATTTAAGTACAATGTACCAAAGGAGACCTCGAGCAAAGGCTTTTGTGGAATCATACAAATGACCAACTATTTATTTGTATTAATAGGTTCTATTACATTCTGTCCATGGCATTTAGAAATATAAATCATGCTGCCAGCAAAATATCTTCCATACATAAAATAACCCTCAGAGAAATATAAAATATTCACATTGATCTCAACTGACCTTGAAATCCAGTTGGTTAGTAGTTTACACAAATGGTATTTATTCTGTTTGTTGACCAGCTCTAGGAGCCTTATCACACTCCGAAGGAAAGCAGCAAAGCAGCAGCAACGGCATCTTTCCTGCTGCCTTACCACATGGCGTCAGTGTTCTTCTGGAATTCTTTTGTTCTGGTCCTGAGGTAAAACCACATCTTTTTGCAAACAAATTTTTCTGGTTAGCGAAAAGAAAAGATTTTACCTCGGTTAACCAAGGGATCGGAAAAAAAGAATGCCAACATCATGCAATAGGAAGCAGGAAAGATGTTCCGAACATTCCTGCTGCTCTGCTACTTTTCTTCAGAGTGCGGTAAGGCTCCAAGTAAAAAACGGCTCTACAAGTCTTACAGATAAAATACATAAGCAATAAAAACACAGGTGGATTGTAGCCCAAGTGGGGGCTCGGGAAGCTAACTCTTTTGAGGTGAGCTATCTCCCTGCTGGGACAAGTTGCTCCAGATTAAAAACAATATATAATCTAAATCTATACCTCCTTCTAACAAGGAATTATAGTGAAAAATCGCATTTGCCTAAGGTTAGTATTTTAAAGCCAGGCAGTCGATTATACTACAGGAATACCTCAGTTAAGAAAGCCTCTGACAAAGAAGCTCCTTTACACAAAGCATTTTTACATCTGCCCAGCCTCACCTCTTTTTTCAAACTCTCTTCTCTCCTGTGAGAAGTTTGTTCAGCAGCATTAGCACTGCGAGTAAGGAGAAGGAGGGTTGGAGAAACACAGACTTTCAGTATCTAGTTGCAGCAGAATGCCATCAGTAAACAATACAATACATTTTAAGCTGGGAAAGAATAGGATTGTGCTGTACCAAATCCTACTGTAGCTGTATCTGCCTGCCTACAAGGGGGCTCACTGCATGCCGGTGGGCCTGTTTGTGGCCCGGCCGGCACCCCCATATTCATCCTCCTCCTGCACCTCCCCACCCGGCGACCACATGGCCGGTCATCATGCGGGCCACCATCTTCGCCTGTCTCCTTCCTGGCCTGCTCTGCAGCTGGGAGGGGCGGGGGAAGCGAGGACCAATCAGGGCGGGCTTGCACAGCCCTGATTGGCTCTGTGGATCAGGGGAGGTGGGTCATCCGGCTCTGGCATAGTCAGATGACATGGGAGGGCCTGCGATGGAGCTGAAAAAGGCCGGTTCTGTTGCAGCCCCTCCCAGTTGCCTCATTGGGAGCTGAAGTAGTCGCACCGGGTGGGAGCGAAGAGAGGCCTGGAGGACAGGCAGAGAAGGGTGCAGGCTTCCCTGCCTCCTCTCTGGCGAGGAGGCCGCGGTGGCGGCAGTGGCACAGGCAACTAGGCCTAGCACACGGCAGCAGTGGTGACGAGGCTGTGGCAGCAATGAGCGGGCTATGATGGCAGAGGCCACAGCGGCAGTGACGTCTTGGCGGCGGTGAATTGGTGCAGCAGCGGCAGCGAGAGGTCCACAGCTGTGGCTGGGCGGCGGCGGCGAAGAGGCCGTGGCAGCGGGGGTAAGGCGGCCGCAGCGGCAACAGCAGGAAGGGCCCAGCAGCTGCGAGTGGAGCCTGGCAGCAAGGGAAAGCTGCGGCAGAGAGGATGCCAGGGTGGTGCCCCCCTTCCAAAGAATGGCGGGTGGATCAGCCGTGGCAGCAGTAGGAGTGTGACCCCCCCTCTCCATTGCAGGCAAAAGTAGCGGCACGCCTGCCTACAATAGCCAATGTAAATAGCAGTTGTCTTTAGGCTCCATTACTGAGCATGACTGAACAGCAAAACAGAGGGGGGAAAGTGAGAGCACATATACCTGCCTCACCAGCTACCCCACCATGTTAAAAAAAATAGAGGATAAGTTTGGCATCAAAATCAAAATTATAAGAAAAGTGGAGGCTGGTGAAAGAAAGAAAATATCCCTGGAGACATTTTGGAAGAAGCTTTCAAGTGGTCTGTAGAAGCTTCAAAATGTTTTTGTTTAGTTATGCAAGGCTGATCTGATGTAATTTTCTCACTTCACAAGTGCATGTTACTAGTTTGCTGTAACATTTGGGGAGGGGTGTGGCGGAAGCTATCTCTGTTCTTTCAATGTTATTTCTACCTCTGGTACCAATTTTTCAATTAAAGTAATAATGCCCAGAAATACGTCTATTTATTAACTGAGGTGTACCTATATACATAACACCTTTAAAATCACACCTTGGATGTATAAAGAGCTAATGGAACACTTTTCAGATCATGTACCTATTAAATTATAGTGAACAGCATAATAGTGGTGACCATTTTATTTATTTTTTTAAGTAGTAGTACCAAAAGAAGCAACCAAGGAATTGTCAAAGCAATCACAGTAAACTGCAAGTCGGACACGATAACCCCATTCATATCTACTCAAAGACAGAGATGGGACAGAAATCTCTTCTAGTTCATGCTTTCCAAACCAAAAGACATTGTAAAGCACAGTTATTCACTGCTGCATTAACATGTCACCAAATTTTGCAGTAGAATCTAATCAAAAATCCCAAATAACCCTAAGAACAGACTCTACTGAGAATCCCAATAAGAAGAGAACCATTGAATCAATGGGATTTACATAATAGTAATATGCCACTCTTTGGTCGGACTAATGTATCCAGAGGAGGGTGATCAAAAATGGTGGAAGGTCTGGAAGCCATGGTCTATAAGGAGCAGCTTAGGGAGCTGGACATGTTTAGCCTGGCAAAGAGAAGGTTAAGAGGTGACATGATAACCATGTTTAAATATCTGAAGGGATGTCATATTTGTCAGGGGATGCTAGGACACTCAATCCCAGGCAGAAGCCAAAAACTATCTCAGCAGACTTAGTAGCAACCCGTTCCCAAGAATACTCACACACAGAGTGTTTGACGTCCAAATAAGCAGCAGGCACTTTTATCTTCAAAGTCAAGCAGTTGCAATATGTACAAATATTTACAATTGAAGGACAAACTGCTTCGCCAGACATCAGCATTCACAAGAAGAAGTGAGCTCTGTTCTGAGCTCTCTTATATACACAGTTACAGGGCACTGGCTTACTCAATCACATGAACTTACACACAAATAAGAAACCTCCTTCTGTAGCTGTGGCATGACTAGGCAGTTCATGGAGTCAGCCATTATGACTCAGCATGGCTCTGCAGTTGTTTGGCCATTTTATCATGGAGTTCAGTCTCTAACTCCTGACAATATTGAGGATTGAGCAAGCTTGTTTTCTGCTTCTCCAGAGACTAGGACATGGAGCAATGAAGTCAAACTACAGGAAAAGAGATACCACCTAATGGTAAGAGCTGTTCGGCAGTGGAATACACTGCCTCGTAGTGTGGTGGAGTCTGCTTCTTTGGAGGTTTTTAAACAGAAGAGAGGCTGGATGGCCATTTGATGGGAGTGCTTAGATTGTGTATTCCTGCAGGGCAGGGGGTTGGACTGGATGGCCATTGTGGTCTCTTCCAGCTCTATGATTCTACATAAGTGTGGGCCCACTACTCAACAATGGATTGCATTGGCCTATTCTAGCTGGGGTTACCAAGATGTATTCAGGCCTAAGAATGCAATCCTACATGTCTACTCAAAAGTAAGAAATACTGGGCTCAACCGCATTTAGGCATGATCGCAGCTGACATTTCTGCTTTTGTAGAAATGTCAATGTACCAAGCAAAACAAGTTCATTTAATCTGATCTAATCCAAGATGGGAAGTTTAAAAATGGTTACTGCTCTCATGTACAGTAGCCTGCAATCAACGCTGAGATGCAGTGATAAAACGCAGTAATTACCTTTGAACAGTGATCCAATTTACCCCAGAATGCCCTCAAATGAAAGGTTTCCTTTAATATATAATACAGGAACTGAGAGCTTTAAAAATGGTAATTTGACAGCATACAGAACAGTAGATGCACTTTATTTCTGCTCATCACATTAAATCTGAGTCACTTCAGCTCTGTATGCTGCAGGGATGCAAAGACACTTCCTTCATGGGCGGGGGGGGGGGGACCTGGAGAGATACAACGTAGCCAGAATATGGAATAATGCTCATCAGATTGCTATGTAGCAGAAGCTTATAAACAGAATATTTAACTAGAAACTACAAAAGCTGTTTCTGTGTAAGCTGCCAGAACATGCTTGCAAAGTTTTCCTTCTTAATGTGAAAAGTGCGGGGGGGGGGGTAGGACTCTCATACTGTCTTTAAAGGACTCAGGCTCAAAAATGCACTTCTCCAGATGGAACTATTTTTTAAGGAGTAAAATCAACACAATATGGTACCCAGCCACTGAGTGGCATTTGCCTCAAGTGCATGAGATATTTCTGTGTGTGGTTCTGCTTGTCTAAGCCACAGAAATATGGTTAACACAACTTCACTAGAGTCAACAAATTCTCAACCAGTATGGTGGGAGAGAGGATGTTAAAGGGGGTGGGGAGTGATGGAAAAGGAGCCATTCCCCCAGAGGATTACAAACTGCCAAAAAAGCCAGATGAATATTTTGTAAGAGGCCAAAATGTTTTATTCATCATGATCTGACATCTCAAATGGAGGAGGGACCCTTTGAATATTCCTATAACTGAACTGAAGAAAAGAAAGGAAGTATCTCTTCTTTTTTTCTCCTCTTGCCTTGAAAGAGATTGACGCTTTACATAAATAATTCATCACATCAATGACTGTGTTTCATGTGTAATCACAGCCAATATGAAAGATCTGGATCCCTACCTCATATATCTTTAGCCACATCACAAGTTGGTTCTACTTAGTCCTGAGAATTGTGTGCAGGAAGCAATATTTGAGACCCTGAAATAATGTCTAGTCTTCTATTATAGCATACAACATTCATGATCCAACCCATCAAAATCTGGTTCTTAAATCACCTTAGGTATTAGAGCTAAAACAGAAAGACCTTACAGGGACAAGAGTTTGATAATCACACTGAAATCTTAGAAGGATGGAGTTGAATTTGGGCTAGGAACATGTACCCCCCCACACCAGTTATTACCATAGATTGTGTCATCACATTTTGGGGATTTTTCGAAATACTGAATGGTATTTGTGTATCCAAAATAAGTAGCAAACATGTCCCTAAAGCTGCAACCTAGCACTCGAGTTGGACTCCTTTAATTTGGTTTTGGAGTTTAGGCTGACTTCAGGGAAGAATTTTGGCCCATAGAAAATAATCAGAAAGGCAGCTTAAGACTGCAACAAAATAAGGTAGTTTTCTCCCATTTAGTTCCCCCTTTTTTTGCCAGCTTTCTCCCATTTTTAGTTCTCTTTCCATAAAGCACCCCCACTCTATTTGTAAGCCACCAGCTTTGCTGATTGCAAAATTCTGATCATCTCTCTTTCTTCCTAGAGTGCTTCAGGAAAAAACGCTAGTATGCTATCTTTCTTTTAGATGACAGACCTGGCTTTCAGAACTAAATCTTGCTCCTTATGTATTTATTTATTTATTTATTTTATATCCCACATTTCTCCTGACATGTAAGAAAGTAGCCTTTATGAAAACCAAAAAAAAAAAAAAACCCTTAAAGAAACAGTAAATAAAAACAAGAACAGATAAAGATAGATGCAGGGGGGTGGGGAATCAATTCAGTAGGCCAAAGACCTGAAACACTTTTGCGCTACACAATTATAGCACATTAATTCCACTTTGTCACAGTTGCATCCTGTGGAGACCTGGAACTTATAGTTTGGCAAAGAAGTAGAGCTCTCTGGCAGTGAATTCCAAATATCTGTCCCTAGGCAGCAGATTTCATTGTTTCATGGGATGGAGCCAAGGGACCGTATATTCCGGCGTATAAGACGACTGGGCGCATAAGACGATCCCCCAATTTTAAAGTTAAAATATAGAGTTTGCCCACCCCCGTCCAGCCAGCCACCCGGCTGGAAAGCCTGCCCCCCACCAGCCAACCAGCTCAGTGCCTGTAGATGATGGAATAGTCTGTGAACAGCTAAAAAAGCATGGGATACTTTGAAAAATCTCTGTGGTGTTCAATCTTTGGAAAGTAAGGTTGCATTAATAATGAAGTTGGTTCATATGAAGCTATCAAATCCCAAATTTTTAAATGAGCACATTAATGATTTTAGAGCCACACTGGCAGACTTGCAAACTCCTGGAGAGGAAATCCCCAAAACTATGCAAATGGGAATCTTCCTGGCAAGTTTACCAAAATACAATCCCTAAATGGAGGGCAATTTAGTATTTCAAAGGCAAAGCAGTCATTCTCACAACAGGGGGAAGGATCTGCTGGGGAAACTGCCCAGGCAATTTAACACTTCAATGATAAGGCAGTCATTCTCACAGCAGGGGAAAAGATATGCTGGGCGTATAAGACAACCCCCCACTTTTGAGGAGATTTTCAAGTGTTAAAAAGCAGTCTTATACGCAGGAACATACAGTACCTAGAGTGGATTCGAAGTGCTATAACTGTACAGTGTGCAAGGAGGTTACCAACACTGAGTGAGATTGTTGATCCAGCAAGCTCAGTATCATGGCTTGGGTAGGGCCGCAACCTCAACCAGCAGACTTTTAATTAAGTAATGGTGGATGACCTTGGGCAAGTCACATTCTCTCAGCCTCAGAGGGAGGCAAAGGCAAACCCCCTCTGAACAAATTCTGCCAAGAAAACCCTATGATAGGTTTGCCTTAGGGTTGACATAGGTTGGAAGTGACTTGAAGGTACACAACAACAACGTTTGTGTTCACTAATGTCCTTCAAGGAAGCACTCAGGGGGAAAAAGAATCTTAGAGGCGGTTAAAGATCCAATTATAAAGAGATGACTAGAGCACCAAGAAGTCAGTGATTTGAAAAGTGAATAAGAAAATAATATTTTAAAGTGGGGAGGAGAGTAAGAACCTCTCCACTGGAACTACAAACCGTTCCATTTCCCTCCATCCCAATAAAAAAATGTCAAAATACACCTCCTCTTGAAAATACACAAACAGGACCATTCCCAATGACTTGAGAATGGGAGGGTAAATTATGGGTGACCATTTGGTCTCACATAAAGGTGAGATTTCATAATGGGATGTCTTCAAACAACCTTTTGCTTTGAACTAGAAATATAAGCAAGTTTTGTCATTTCATCTGCTCGAATGAAGAAACAAGCAAAAAATCAATGAAAAATCATTCTTGATCCAGCCTCTGCTTAGAATCACAGAGTTGGAAGAGACCACAAAGGCCAACTAGTCCGTTCCCCCGGCCCTTCAGGAATACCCAAAGCACTCGGGACAGATGGACATTCAGCCTCTGTTTAAAAACCTGCAAAGAAGGAGACTCCACCACACTCTAAGGTAGTGCATCATCTTTCTTAATCTCTGATTATATCCTAAGTGGTCACAAACAAGAGGAAAAGTTGAAAGTTCCATTATCACCTCATTCACTTGCTATAGTTAGTGGTATCTATGAATTACCCTGGCTTGTTAGTTAATCACATCACCACCTCCAGTTCTAACAAAAATCCTGAAGCTGAGCTCTCTTTCATTCCTTTCCCCAAAAGGTAGCTGATCCACACTAAAGATGCAGCAATCCATCTTTTGTTAGCTTGCTAGTGTTAGTCTTCTCAAACCTTTGTGGGTGTGGTTATGCATGTAAATGGGTGTGTGCATACAAATATTTGCAGAAAGTTCAATGGGGTCTACAAAATTTATCAAGTAAGAAAAGTTAGAACAGGTAGTGTAACATTGAGAATACAATCCTATGTATGTCCGCTCAATCCCAGGTAACTGTCTGTACGATTGCAGTTTAATACTCCCCCCCCCAAAAAAATAATTGGATAGGGCTCTGTAGTTAATAGGGATCTCTGATCTTCTAAAATCTAGTGCTTAGTATTATACCCTAAGTAGGGAAACAGAATTCCCCAGGCATGTGCCTAGCTGTGATAACTAATTCGTCAGGAGTTCCATAGCAATTCAGTATGAATTACAGTAATGTCCATTTAATATAAAATGTTCCCAAATCTTCTGCTTAACAGACAGCTAGAACTGGTATTAACTGATGTCATCTGAGCATGAGAAAGAAATCCATTTGTGACCCCCAAGTGTCATGAAATTTAGCATAATTACACACTTTATCATTCAGGTGATTTTTTCATTAAATTAGTTCATAGCATGGTTACATTCTCTCATCATTTTATTTAATTTACCTGACGGCGAACCGTTTCCTCCATCTAAAGCCCTAGAAGATGAGCTATTGTCAGCAAAAGACCACAGCTCAGTGACAGAAGCCATGCTTTGCATGCATAACATTCAAAGTTTGATTGCTGACATTGCCAATTTTAAAAAGTGGAAAGATGGGAAAGACCACTGCCTAAGACCTAGAGAGAGTAGCTGCCAGAAGAGAAGCATTAGTCCAAATTTGGTACAGGAAGCCCCTGTTTATCTGATAGGTTAGGGACTGTAGTTCTGTCAGAAAGTGGAATTGGTTAGAAAGTGGAAGTTATTTTTAGCTTACAATTGCAAGACTGAACACTAGATGGTGCCACATCAAAAAACAGCATACCAAGTCAACTGAGGTCAAAAGACCAGACCAGAGGTTGAATGTGTGGTACACAGCTATAATTTAGATTTGTCGAAACAGCAGAACATCGAAAAACAACTTATTTAAAAGTGGGTAATGCCTGTATAAGGCAATGTCCTATATTCCTATAAACTGTGAGTATAGGGGGGAAGTGTACAAAAACTGAGTGAACTGTCAAAAACACTGAGACAACGAGAACAAATAGGAACATCATCAGAACTTCTCCGACAAGTTGCAAAGACAAACATGCAACCTGCAATTCTCCTATACAATATGCTAAATAAAATTCTTCTACACATCACTACATGGACATCCAGATGGCTACATACCCACACGCAGACACAAAGCAAGCTTACTTGGGGAAAAAATATACTTAAGTTGAAGGGGTGGCGGGACCAAGTTGGTAGAGGCTTGGTATAACTGTAGAGCCACTTGTGGCCATGATGGAGAAAGAATCAAGTCTTACAATAGAATAATGTCTTTGCCTTCAGTTGCATTCTTTCAATGTTCTCCAGCGGAACTGTTCGGAGCAGTTGAGAATCTATTAGATTCTGGGCCAATGGGAAATATGAAATAATCTATGGTAGCTTTCACATGCTTGGTAAAAAATTTGAGAACATATTATTTATATTTTGACACAACTTATTTATTTATTTGTTTATAGTATTTATACCCCACCTTTCAGAAGAGAATTAAGTCCAGCAGATACTCTCCCCTCCCTCAGAGACCACAGCAGTGACAGCTGGAATGGGGGGGAGGGGTTTTTATCTGCTGCTGAGGCTGAGGCTGAGGCATGAAAGAGCTGTGCATAAATCAGTGGCGGGGAAATGCAGAGGGGACCGGAGCGAATATTCCCCCCCCCCTGCAACCTCTGGCAGACCACTAAAGAATACCTTGAAGTGATGTCATGTCACTTCCAGTTTTTATTTCAATCACCCTCCATATCCCCAGACCAATATCCACAGTGTCAGTTATCCATGACTGAAAAAACACATAGAGTCACATTGGAAGATGCCTAGGGAGGTGTCCTCACTAAGAATTGCTAGGTCCTCCAACACAGCTCTATGTTATGTTTGCACTGGAAGTTCTTTATTTTAATAGGGTTTGCTATTATCTGCAGTTTCACTTATAAACAGTAAATCCAAGAACATATTATCCATGGATATTGTGTGTGGGACCTGTATAAGGAACTTGGCAGGGGGGAGTGCATTTTGCAGCATTCTGAGCCATTGATATCTTAGGTGCAAAAGATCGCCCAAAGAATTTGAAGGGTCTGTGGGCTTTGGGGGAATTCAGCGGTCCCAATTTGGGACCCAAGGGCTTCATGTGACCCATGCACTCCATTTTGCCTACCCTTGCCTTAATCTAATTGAATCCCATCTTGTGAGAAAGGCAGGATATACATTCAACTATAAATAAATAATGACCTGGATAAACTGGAGAGCTGGGCCAAAGCTAACAAAATGAAATTCAATACGGAGAAATGTAAGGTACTGCACTTAGGGCAGAAAAATGAAATGCATAGATATAGGATGGGGGAGACCTGCCTGAACGAGACTATGTACGAAAGGGATCTAGGAGTCCTAGTAGACCACAAGTTGAACATGAGTCAACAGTGTGATGCAGCAGCTAAGAAGGCCAATGCAATTTTGGTCTGCATCAATAAAAGTATAGTGTCTAGATCAAGGGAAGTAATAGTGCCACTCTATTCTGCCTTGGTCAGACCTCACCTAGAATACTGTGTCCAGTTCTGGGCACTACAATTCAAAAAGGATATTGACAAATTGGAGCGTGTCCAGAGAAGGGCGACTAAAATGATGAAAGGTCTGGAAACGATGCCTTATGAGGAGAGACTTAGGGAGCTGGGTATGTTTAGCCTGGAAAAAAGATGGTTAAGAGGCGATATGATAGCCCTGTTTAATTATTTGAAGGGGTGACACTTTGGGGATGGACCAGGCTTGTTTTCTGCTTCTCCAGAGACTGGAACACGGAGCAATGGATGCAAGCTCCAGGAACAGAGATTCCACCTCAACATGAGGAGGAACTTTTTGACAGTAAGAGCTGTTCGGCAGTGGAACACACTCCCTCGGAGCGTGGTGGGGTCTCCTTCCTTGGAGGTCTTTAAACAGAGGCTCGATGGCATCTGTCAGGGATGCTTTGATCGTGATTTTCTGCGTGGCAGGGGGTTGGACTGGATGGCCCTCGTGGTCTCTTACAACTCTACTATTCTATGATTCTAAATAAATAAATATCCTACTGCTTTTACAAGAACTAGCACCACACACACACACACTCATACAATCAAAAAGGCTGTTTTTGTTCTACAAGGGTGCTCCTGGAGAAGATTTCTGAAGCCACAGAGCGTTGCAGACGGAAGTGGCAGGGAAGTAATTATTCAAGTGGCAGTGGATGCTGAAGCACACTGTCAGATCTTGGCCTTAGTACAGGCGATACAGCAGGACACATATGAGGACAGCTGCCCATTCTCTGCATGGAGTGCTCCAGTAACAGGGGGAATCCAGGACAGCTCCATGGCCAGAATACTCCGGGCTGTCTGTGGGTTATATCAGCCAATGTAGATGAGCTCAGACTTTTGCTATCTGCTCACTTTGGTGTTGTAGTCTTAACTGGTGTATATTTTGTATTGGTTGTCACCTTTAGCTTTGTTGTACAGTATTTTATTTCTGTTCCATTGATTTTATTGTTTTATTTTATACCTCTGTATGCTGTATTGAAAGCTATAGCCCAATTCTTAAGTAATTTTAATACCATTAATAAATTATATAATACTCAAACACACTCACACACAGAGAGAGAGTGTGTATGTTACTGCTGCTACTGCCACTATTACAACATCATGAGGAAGAAAGCAGAATGCAATAGACTAAGGGCTGCAAAAATTAAAATGTACAGTTAACATGCAATTCAGGAAACACTATGAGATGTATTTAAGGAAAAGCTCTTTGGAGACCAAGCCAATTTTCCTCCTTCCTGTCTTTTTCTGAAAGAGAGAAGGGGAGGGAGGGCTCCTAATGTACTAATGTAGATAAGAAACCTCACAAAGTATGGGGCTCATGAGAAGATCAGGACCATATGAGCAGAAAGCTTTCACTGTGGATTTCTGACTCTAGTTTTACTCAGCATTGTGCCAGGCCAAGATCTCTTTATGAAAAGCTGCTGAAGGCGCAAGCCCAGAAGGGTGAAGGAAGCATGCCCAGGGTAGAGATAACACCTGCAAGATGGGTCCTTACAAGAAACACTGCTGTTTTGCCTAGTCTGAAATTAGAATAATCCCATAACTCTCAGATGGAGAGTGTGGAAACACTATCTAGCCTTATTATTATACAAAGCACTATTGTTTTGATACCATGAAGCAAAGGTAGGAGCCCAGATCACGGAACTTTGACTTGCATGCTCTTAAAGAAGGTATAGCAAAAGTGTCATCCACAGACCATGGGCAGCCACAATGCCTCCTGCTCTGAAAAACAATGTCCCAAAAGGTGTGGGAGGGGGGTGTTAACCATTCCTGCACCTCTCCAGGTGTGCCATTTTGGGATGGAAATCGCAAACATACCCCTTCCAGCCCAAGTAACTCTCCAAACTGCAAAAATCAAACCCAGAAGCAGACAGCCAGCAGTGTGTATGTATGTGAATGTGTGCATGTGCGTGTGTGTGTGTGAGAGAGAGACAGAGAAAGAGAGAGAGAAAGAGAAAGAGAGAGAGAGAGAGAGAGAGAGAGACTTAGGCCCTGTCTACATGATGAAAAAAAATCTGTACACAGTTCAAAAGATCGATAATGTGTACATATGGCCATTCAGATACATTCATGTCTTTCGGAAGGGGGGCTAGCAAATCCCCCGTAAAGTCCGTGAATTCGGAGTTTGGGAGAAATAGGGGATCTCGGCAAAACAATCGTACAATCATTCAAATGTTCAATCGTTTAAAAACTCCCGTTTGCAAACATACGAACAGGCAGTGTAATCTGATTGGCTAGCCAAGCAGAGGGGGTGGGGCTAGCAAAGAGGGGAATTGGGAGCGGCCGCCATGTTGGATTCCTGGCTAAGCGAGAGTCCAGTAAGTCCATGAAACTGATATTTTTACGTTTCTTCTTTTTTATTTCATGTTGTAAATATGGAAAAACGACTGTGCGCATCACAGGGAGCTTTTTAAATTAAAAAAAAAAAAGCGGCATGAGATTTAAAACCACCGCTTGGATCACTCGCTCCAGCCAGATGGGCAAGAGGGGGTCATAAGGAGTTTAGGGGGTTAAAAATCATGTAGGCAAATTGTACGTATTCGAACGGCTGCCTTTTCAAACTTTTCCGCCAAACGGAATTTTTTTTTCGTCGTGTAGATGGGGCCTCAGAGATGTTCTACACGTGTCAGAATAAGGGGACAAGAGTAGAGGCTGTATCACTTCAAAGTGCAGGAAGCGGTTAGATCTGTGTTCAGCATATTACAATAGATAGATAGATAGATAGATAGGCAGCCAGGCAGGCAGGCAGGCAGTCCATGTTAGTACATATTAATACACGCACACGCGCGCGCACACACATATGCTACATCAGTTTTTTTTATGTATGGAGGAATTAAAAAATGCCATCCCACCACCTTGACTTTAGCTTTGCATCCAATAGTTTCTTGCGCTGTGAATCTAACTACTACTTGCAATCTAAAGTGATACAGCCTACAGTCTTGTCCCCTCCCTGCCCGATTCTGTTGCATGCATAGGCAGAACAACTGTAGAACATCTCTAAGAGTTAAATCATACATTATACTAATTGCATAGCATGCAGCTAAGACTTTAACTTTCCTTTCAATTTCCAAGTAAGTGTTGTTTTTGTTGTTGTTATTCTGTGCTTTCAAGTCAACTGAGTTACAGAGACTCTCACATAGAAGTTTCTTAGCAAGAATTATTCCAAGAAAGTTCAGCCTTGCCTTCCTCTCAGACTGAGAGAGTGTGACTGTCCAAGGCCATCCAGCAGGTTTCCATGGCTGAGCTGGGACCCAACCCCTGGTCTCCTACACAAGCATCCGGGAAACCTAACTGTGAATAGGCTAGTTTAAACTACACCCCTCCTGGTTCCACGCTTCCCTAAATTCGATCATACACACATGGTATGCAGAGGCCAAAGAAAGAAAGTACAGTCAGCCCTCCGTATCCACGGATTCTTTATCCACAGATTCTACCATCCATGGCTTGAAAACGTTTCCCAAAATATATATATATCCAAAAAGCAAACTACCGTATGTTTTTGTCATTTTATATAATGAACACCATTTTACTATGCCATTGTATATAATGGGACTGGAGCATCCATGAATTTTTATATCCACAGGAGGTCCGGGAACCAAATCCTAGCGGATACCAAGGGCCCACTGTATGCACTGGTGACAATTAAGACTTGTCCTTTTCTCTGTTTTTTGGGGTGGGGGCAGGGTAGGGTGGGAAGTAGGGGAATGAGCAGCCAATGGGGAGGCTTAAGCCTTCCCTCTGGCCACACATGGGCCAGAAACCAAACACATACTTGAAAGCAAATATATTATAGAGTATGATATACACTATGTACATATACAAAGTATAGTCAGCCCTCAGCATCCATGGATTCCACCACCACCCACAGCATGAAAATATTCCACAAATTTTTTTAAAAATCCAAAAATCAAACCTTGATTTTACCATTTTATATAAGGGACCATTTTAGTATGTCATTGCATATAATGGGATTTGAGCATCCCATAGATTTTGGTGTCCATGGGGAGTCCTGGAACCAAATTCCAGTGGATACCAAGGGCCCACTGTAATGTATTTAACATGTGTATACTACATATATTTGAGAATTCACACTGAAAATGTCTTGAAGAGAAACGACAATGCAGAAAGAATCACAACCCGGAAACAGCACCCAAGGAGACCTTCTGCTGTACTTTCTGCAACTGGACTTGTTTATCTCGGACTGGCCTTTTTAGTCATCAGCACGCTTGCAGAAAGCGCGGGATGAGTCCTTCCTGAATCTTCATTTGCAAAGAAAAGCCAGAGAGAGACTACATATATAACATACTGTGTGTATTCGCTCCAAGAGGCAATGTAGATAAATATACCTACTGCTACTGAGTAATCCACATGGCCTTGTCTACTGTTTATTTATAATAGGACAGAATAGCCCAGTTTTAATTTCCACTGGCAGATATTTGCCCTTGCCTTTTGTGAAACATCAACCCTCCTCCGCCTCCTCCTCATTCTTTTTCAAAATAATTTTTTGCAAACAAAGCTGTCTTCTCTTTGCATTAAGGACTATGAGTGTAGAAATTACCCATATATTCTGGTGCATAAGACGACCGTGCATATAAGACGATCCCCCAATTTTTAAGTTAAAATATAGAGTTTGCCCACCCCCGTCCAGCCAGCCACCCGGCTGGAAAGCCTGCCCCCCACCAGCCAGCCAGCTCAGTGCCTGTAGAGGATGGAATAGTCTGTGAACAGCTAAAAAAGCATGGGATACTTTGAAAAATCTCTGTGGTGTTCAATCTTTGGAAAGTAAGGTTGCATTAATAATGAAGTTGGTTAATATGAAGCTATCAAATCCCAAATTTTTGAATGAGCACATTAATGATTTTAGAGCCACATTGGCAGACTTGCAAACTCCTGGACAGGAAATCTCCAAAGCTATGCAAATGGGAATCTTCCTGGCAAGTTTACGAAAATAAAATCCCATAATAAATACCTTGCAATTAAAGAATGATTTAACTCTGCCAGAAGCTTTTATTCAGATAAGAGAATTTCACCATAGACAAAACTTGATGCAAAATGATAAGTTTGAATACAGAAATTCTAATTTTAGGCTAACTTGTGCTGAAAAGAAACATCATTTTAGGACTGCTTTTCTTCTCTCCTGAGCTAAATGGAGGGCAATTTAACACTTCAAAGGCAAGGCAGTCATTCTCACAGCAGGGGGAAGGATTTGCTGGGAAACTGCCCAGGCAACTTAACTCTTCAAAGACAAGGCAGTCATTCTCACACAAGGGGGGGGGGAGGTCTGCTGGGCGTATAAGATGACCCCCCCCCTTTTGAGGAGATTTTCAAGTGTTAAAAAGCAGTCTTATACACAGGAACATACTCCCCCCTGCTCTCTCTCTCTTGATTTTATTCGCAAATGAACATTCAGGAAGGACTCATCCTGCACTTTCTGCAAATGCGCTGATGACTAAAAAAGGCCAATCCAAGATAAACAAGTCCAGTTGCAGAAAGCACAGCAGAGGGTCTCCTTGGGTGATGTTCCAGGTTGTGATTCTTTCTGCGTTGGTATTTCTCTTCAAGACTTGTTCAGCGTGAGTTCTCAAATAAGGCTGCAACACTGTGGATAGTGTGTCTCCATGCCTCCCGATGTGAGGCCAGGGCAGACCATTGTTGGTGATCAATTTGGGCAAGCCTGAGATGTTGTTTCAGGGAATCCTTGCATCGCTTTTTTGGAGCGCCCCTCTTACGCTGACCCATGGCGAGTTCACCATAGAGTACTATTTTTTGGGAGGCGATGGTCCTCCATCCTAGAAACGTGCCCTGCCCAGCGCAGCTTTGTTCTCAATATCATGGCCCCAATGCTGGTGATCCCTGCTTGCTCAAGGACAGCAACATTCGTCACATAGTCAGTCCAGTGTATATTTAGGATTGTGCGTATACAGCGCTGATAAAAGCATTCGAGGAGTTGTAAGTGGTGGTGATAGGTGACCCATGTTTCAGACCCATAAAGGAGAATAAACAGTACAATGGCTCTGTAAGACACTGATCTATAAAAAAATTATGCTTTTCACTTAGAAAGGAGGATTTCTTAAATTGGTCTTCAACTGTGGTCAAAAGAACATGACTGTATTGATTTGTACTAAGGAAGGAAGAGGTCTGAAAATGACTGGAGAAACCTACACTTGGCCCCTACACAAACCCTTATTGCCCTCAATGTCTATTGAAGAAGAGTTCACCAATCAACACATCTGCACTGCTCTCTTTCTTGTTCCCTTCAGCTTTAACTTCCATAGCTTCGGCCATTGCTACTATATTCAGCCCTCTGCCCCACCTCTTCTTCTGCTGTGCTTATATCAAACGTTGCCGACAGCTATATCATACAAATTGTGTTAATAGAGCTGAATGTTCTCCAGTTTGAAGGGGACACCAGCATTTTCAATGGGGCAGAACTGTTTTTCCTGAAATGTATGGAGATTGTGCATATAGGCATATTTTGGTTATCATGCTCCCACTTCTTTGCTACTTGAATAATCTCTCTCTCTCTCTGGCTTTTCTTCGCAAACGAAGATTCAGGAAGGACTCATCCCGCGCCTTCTGCAAGCGCGCTGATGACTAAAAAGGCCAATCCGAGATAAACAAGTCCGGTTGCAAAAAGCGCAGCAGAAGGACTCCTTGGGTGATGTTTTTGGGTTGTGATTCTTTCTGCGTTGTCGTTTCTCTTCAAGACTTGTTCGTCGTGAGTTCTCAAATAAGGCTGCAGCATTGTGGATATTGCGTCTCCATGCCTCCCGATGTGAGGCCAGGGCGGACTACTGTTGGTGATCAATTTGGCCAAGCCTGAGATGTTGTTTCAGGGAGTCTTTGTATCGCTTTTTTGGAGCGCCCCTCTTACGCTGACCCGTGGCGAGTTCACCGTAGAGTAGTATTTTTGGGAGGCGATGGTCCTCCATCCTAGAAACGTGACCTGCCCAGCGCAGCTGTGTTCTCAATATCATGGCCTCAATGCTGGTGATCCCTGCTTGTTCAAGGACAGCAACATTCGTCACATAGTCAGTCCAGTGTATATTTAGGATTGTGCGTAGACAGCGCTGATGAAAGCGCTCGAGGAGTCGTAGGTGGTGGCGATAGGTGACCCATGTTTCAGATCCATAAAGGAGGATAGACAGTACGATGGCTCTATACACACTGATTTTTGTGCTTTGCCTCAGGTGTTTATTGCTCCAGACTCTTTTGTGAAGTCTTCCAAATGCACTATATGCCTTTGCTAATCTGTGATCGATCTCTTTGTCAATCTTGGCATCTGAGGAGATGATGCTTCCCAGGTAGGTGAACTGCTGAATGGACTTGAGCACTTGAATAATACTGCTTTCCTAAAACAGTCATGTGTATGATCTCAAGCCAGTGAAAGATCACAGATTAATACTACTACATAACCCATCATGTCTGAAAACACAACAACAACAATTCCTTACAACAGCTCTACTGGCTACCGGTCTGTTCCCAGCATGATCCAAAATGCTGGTTATGACTTAAGAAGCTCTAAAAAGATCAGGTCCAGGTTATCTGAAAAAAACATATCCCCCTATATGGGACCCCAGATTTCCATTGTGGAAGAAATGTATCTCACAATCTGTTAGAGAAATGGGAGAGGATGAGAATAATTTGGGGATTATAAGAAACAGAATGAAAATAGATTTTCCTTGGGGTTTTTTCCGGGCTGTGAGGCTGTGTTCTGGAATAGTTTCTTTCTGACGTTTCGCCTGCATCTGTGGCTGGCATCTTCAGAGGATAGTTGGGTAGGTGTGTGTGTGGAGTTTATATGCTGTGAACCCCTGTTGGGGAGAATATGTAAATTTATGTAATTGAATGGTTAGTTCCTGGGTATAGAAATGCAAGGCTCGTTAGTGTCTGTTTGGCTAATGGTTGGTTGATGGGCTATTATCTGCTGGGAATAAAAATAGACAAGATTTTACTTCTCCAAATGGGGTATATGTGTTTTGCTGAATTTTGTTCCAACTCTCTATACTTTTCCAAGTCTTCTCTCTTTACTAAACCCTAGTTTTATCATTCAGGGTCACTATACGGCTTGTCTTCAAAGAACCCAACCAGATCTGTCTACTGCAGAAATACACACATTTTAAAATCACTATTACAAAAAATAATCCCAATAATTTTACTGGAAGTTAAAGATGTAAAACCTCAATTATTTTGTCTTTGCATGTTTGTATGAATTATTAAAGTACTATTCTCCACACTGCAGAATAAAATGAGTATTCTTCTGCAGTATTCTCCTCATACTCAAAAGTCCTAAAAGTGTTGCAAAGGAGGTATTCTGTAGACACACACACACACACACACAAAAAAACACCCTGCAGGAAAAACAGGTTTCCTGCCTGGGAAACAGTATTTTCTACACAGAAAATCCATTTTCTATGCAGAAAACATGGTCTTTTTGAGCAAAAAGCATGTGTTTTGTCCACAGAATATTTCCTGAACAATGTGTTGGTACAATGACTACCAGTAGAAAAATGTGGAAAATTCTTATTCATCTTTTATTCTCCCCAACCAGTTTCCTGACAATCAAGAAACCCCCTTTTCAACCTGGGACTGAATAGTTACAAATACTCTTCATATCCCTATGCTGTATTCTCCCCTTTTATTAATATTTAATCAGCATTAGCACTCTAGAGAGCTAATGTAACATTCAATATTTTTAGCATGAATGAAGGTTTTTTTATATCCCATTATCTCTCTAACAGACAGCATGTTGATAACATAATGCTGAGCAAAACAATTTTCTGGATATTAAGAAGATTATTTGAATAGATCAATGTTTTTATCTAGCAAAACAGAGCTGGGCTGTACTTTATCAAGTATGGATGTGGGTATCTGTATTCCAATTTTTAATGATTAAATGTCAAAAGCTTAATCATTAGTTCAGCATAGTTGACCACAATGGATATGCAAGACTGGCAGAAAAAGAAAGAGTGTGCTTATGAGCCACCATGACTACAGAAAGAGTTGTAATCCTGACCTCTTGTATGTGTCATGTTAAAATGTTAATATTGGTTCAAGTCCATTGCAAGTAGAATCACAATATGCAGCTTCCTGAGCCTCCCGGGTGACATTTACATCTTACCAATCATGAGGACTAGAAGCTTGATTTTTTTTTAAATTACACAACATTACTAGTCAAAGAATGATCCAAAAGAGCCACATAAAATTATTGTGGAGGTGTTTGCTGGACTGATGCCTGTGAGCAAATGACACAGACCCAAAAAGACTGTTCACGTTAAAGGAGCACATCGTCTTTGAAATGCTAGAAGTGAAGTTATAGATTCAGGTGCTAATACCATGTAAGTGATATCATTCTGAACATGCTCATCATAACTTAATGGAGACCATTCTTCCTTAGAATAAAGAGCATATTTCATGGCTGATTCACACATTTAGGTGCATCTCTTGAGATCTCAACACCGAAAGTTTCATCCAGTGACTTGGGAGTTATTGAATGTGTGAGCTGTCACCCAATTAAAAGTATCATGTTTGAGGTTATATGGGAAATAATATGAAAACTATCTCTCTAGTCTACTTTGATGGGTTCTGAAGATCTTATTTCCATTCTAAAAGTATACAGGGACGGAATAGAATTTCACTGATTTCTAGAAGCTCATTAAATTTCGGTATTTATTCTACATTCTCACTAAGTTTACCCATTTTGCATGTCTCAAGAGCCACTGCAAGACAAAATAAGCAATGCCCAAGAAATCTACACATCAGGGATGCTTGTGGTACATATCCTATGCACAGAATCATGCACACATTTTTTAAAAATGCGAAGAGCCAAAATGTGTACTATTGAACCATGTGGTTAAACATATTATCACCAATGGGGAAACTGCAGACAAAAATATATTCCTTCGGGAAAAAGCGTGAAAATAAATGTGTATGCTGCTAAAAATACATAAGAATTTACATGCAGGGAAAACAAATCAAAATCTTATAGCCGAATATGAAGAAGAGATGGGAGAAGAGTAACAGTGGGTTTCAAAGAAATGCAATGAAACTGGGGTCCCATCTAAATGGTGAAAATACCCCTCATGGCATTCACTAGGAATTCTACCAGCCTAAACAGCAATCCACACTATTCAGAAGGAGGGGGGCCCAAAATGGCAAAAACAACGGGGTAAAAGCCTTTGCAGATTTCCCCGTACTTTTTCACAAACTACGAGACTGGTGTACATTTTTGCTCATTTGGACTATGAAACAATGAAAAACCCGAAGAGAAGCACACAGAGCGGGGGGTGGGACTTGCTGGCAGAGCAAGCACCCGCTGCCACCATGTTGGATTTTCGCCTTAGCAATCGCTCGCTAATGCAAAAAAATAAAAAATAAAAAATCAATATTTTCTGTTTTGGTTTGGAGAATCGCTCTATGCACTAGCGCGCCTTGGGACAACTTTTAAAAAAACAAAAAACAGTGGCTGTGAACAACTAATGCGAGTAAATCACTTGCAGCCACCATCAGAAATGCAAGGCTTATGGTGGCTTCTGAGGCCAGAAAAAAACATTTGGACATGTCGCTGCTGCTGCGAGATGCCAATACTACGAGTTATTTGGGATTTTCCCCCCTCATGTAGATGGGCCCTAGGAAAACAAAAATGTCCACTACATGGATAAAAAAATACCCAAATCTCAGAATGTTAAGGAAAATGCAACATGGGACATACAGTGAAAGAAATAAAATATGTATGTGAAAGTCACAATGACTAAGCAAGAGCAATTATGAAGCTACACAGGTGAAACTGCTAATGTAATCTAGAAGTCCTCAGAGCCAAGGACAGAGGTACTGAATGCAGAATGGAAACACCTGAGAATCATTAAGTGTACAAGGTGAAATGTTGAAATACATGGGTTGGTCTTAAGTATGGGTGGAACTACGTAGACCAATCAGAAAGGAAATACACACCCACTGGGTGGAAACTAACTAGTGGGTGGTGATAAACAATGGCTATAAAATTTCAATGTTTGCCAATGTATTGTTGAGTAGAGGTGGAGTAGTTTGGAGATATTGTGGGGTAGTGTGTAGAGATTGTGATTTGTTGACCATATAGTATATTTATATAGAAGAATAAAGTAGGTTTTATATAAAACTACTGAGTTGTCTGAGTGAATCCTGGAGACGTTTTGGAGACACCTGGAGAAGAGTGAGAAGGCTTGGAGAGTTTGTCAAGATCTTCAGCCTATTCTCTGAAACTCTGCTGCTTTGAAGGAAAGCATTAACCACTGATCTAAGCTGGTTGGCTCTGCTGCACAAGGTGGTGAGTTTGAGCCAGAGGTGAAGGGCTACAACTAGAATGGGGGGGGGGCAGCAATTATATGATTTGCTCTCTAACATGTATGGGTTTATGTATAGCACACTTTCAGCACATATATTGTTTAGAAGAGTACACCATCTGTTCCCTATGCCACTGGAAAAAAGATGTTAAATCCAAATTTAACCAAGCCTCGGCGAGGCAGTAGATCTCTCATGTCCCTCTAGATATTTAAATTACCACTTAATGATCTTGGCCAGGATGTTACATAGTTTTAACCTCAGGAGCCCTTGTGGGCTGGGAGGTGATACAGGAATACTTTAAATAAAATTTAAATAATAATAAAAAATAAATAAAGCATAGCCTAAATATACACCAGCCTAGTTAGGTTGGATCCCACTGCTGTGTTGCTGGCTTTAAACAGGTGAAACAGTCTTGAATTCACCCATTGTGCCATCATGGTCAAATATTTTGTTATCTACCAAGACAAAAGTGCCATATGTGGAATGGTAGGCCACACTGGGGACTGCACTTAAACAATCTCTAAGAAAGTACAACCATTTGTGCAACCATTTTTATGTTAGCGAAGTACCCCTTCCCCCCAAGATTCTGGACAGACAGTATCAGTAAGTAATGACCTTGGCAGGGTCAACTCATCCTATATTAAAGAGATTGCCAATAGCAACAAAATCCCACCACATGCAAACTGATTAGAACAGTACGCAAACAGCAAGCCATTTCTTGCTGTTTCATTTTAGTCAGGATGTTGCAAATATCCTGTTTTGGTTTTTTTCCCCATTGCAATGATAAAATCTATGCATCCCCTGTTGAAGATAAATATTCAGGACAGGCAGCAGATCTGAAATTATATTATCAGATCAAATGTGAGATTGTTAAATCTTAGAGTATCATCATCTCTTATAAAAGGGCAACTAGATGTGCACAATAATGTGCAATTAAGCCAATTATAGATAATGAATGATAAACATGCATTGCAGAACAACTACTAATAATTCTCATCTGTATTGTGCTTTTTAGAGAGATGTCTCTTGTTTCTGATAGTGGAACCCAGTGCATTGCAGGGACATGTAAGTGTGAGATGTGCAGCAACAATTTGAATCTAACACTGTAAGCAGCTTATTTATTCCTTTCTGTTAAAAATTTGGTTAAGTATCTAAGTATCTTGAACAAAGGAAGGCAGAAAGAGGCACAGAGAAAAGGGAATAGGTTTTTCACATGCCTTCTTTTTAAGAAAAATTGTACTGTAACTCAGATAAATCAATAAGTGCTCACAAAAGACTGCAGTGGAAAAAGGAAATAGGAAAAAGCTTTCTCTTTTATTCTCTCTTTTTCTTCCTGCCCCCAATAAAATGAAAACTTGGAAAGTTGAATGCTAGGAGATTAGAGAAAGATGAAAGAAAGCACTTTTTCACAAGCTACATTGTTAAAACTGTAGAATTCACTGGGAATAAAATGTGGGAATGGCTGACATTTGGACACTTTTCAAGGAAGACTAAGTAGGTTCATGGAGGTTAGAGACCCCAATGGTAACTAGTCAGGATCAATCTCTATATCTCCTCTAATATCAGAGGCAGTCTGCCCCTCTATATCAATGTATTTATTGATTGATTGATTTGTATATCAGTTGGTGGGGAACGTGAGACAGAGTGCCACTGCATCCATGTCCCATGGGAAGGCTTCCCATCAGCAACTGATCTGCCACTGTGTGGACACAATTTTTGACTAGATCAGAGGTGTAGCTACAGGAGCGGGAGTGGGGGGATTAAGGCATTGCCATCCAAATAAGAATTCTGCCCTCCAATGAAATTCCCTTCAGTCACCAAATTCCTAGAACTGCAGTGACATAAAACTTCAATTGAGCATTTAGACATGCAATTTTGGCATCCAAAGAAAATGGGCAAGTGAAGTTAGGAAGGGATGCAAACAGAGCAAATGGAAGAGCTGTAGGTGTGAACGATTTTCAATGTCTTTTCATAACATTATATAAAATCATAGAGCTGGAAGAGACCACAAGGGCCATTTAGCCAGGGCCATCTTAACAGCATTATAGCCCCTTGGGCAATGCAATGTGTGGGCCCTGCCTACGCAACCACTCACAGGAATAAAAATGTAAATTATCGCTAAAATAAAACTGATATGTATTGATACCTCCAACACCCCTCTCCCTGGTGTACAGATTCATTGGCAGCAAAGTCCCTTCCCAACCAGACTTTAGAATCCATGATGTGTAAAACAACAGACATAAGAATGAAAAAGGAGAGGAGAGAATCATTTTCCAATGTGGGAAAGGAGGGTGGGATCAAAAGCAATGTCTCAGAGGGGCATCTGCCCAGCGTCTCCGCCTAGGGCAATGGGGACGGCAGGAAGGGGAAGAGAGGTGGGGTGTAAGCGGGCAGCCTCTTCCTCTGGGAGAGGGATAAAGTGCAGACTGGAGGGCTGGAAGGAGGCACCCTCTTGGTGGGGCTGTTGGAGAGTGTGTGTGAAAGAGAGAGGGAAGAGTTGCTTGGTGGCTCATGGCTGCATGGGCAGCCGCTCCAAGCAGAGCCAAGGAGATGGGTCAAGCCTCCCTTTCTCAGCTGCCACTTGGCTTTTCTGCCTCTTCTGGCAGGGTTTCCACAGTGCCTCCCTTGTTTTGATCCTCAATTACGACTCCCCCTCCAACTGCCAGTCCCTCCTCCTCCTTGTCCATCCCCCTCCTCCTCCTCCTCCTCTCTTTTTTCCCCATTCCCCATTCTCGCAAATGCAGAAATGCCTACTCTCTGCTACACGTTGTAATTTTTCTCCTTCTACAAAGTTAGCAGGAGATTTAAATGTTAAGATGAGTGATCAGAAGATTAGTGTTAAATTCTGCTCTGTGCATAGATTAGCATGGTGCCCCTATGCTTGTGGGGCTCCTGGGCAACTGCCCAGTGTGCCCATGTGTTAAGATGGCACTGCATCTAGCCCCACACTCTGCCACAATCAAAGCTCTCCCAACAGATGGCCATCCAGCCTTTGTTTTAAAACCTTCAAAGAAAGAGAGATTCCATCACACTCTGAGGCAGCGCCTTCCACTGTTGAACAGGAAGTTCTTCCTAATGTTTAGTATGGAACATAAATGGTTTGAACAATCCTCCCTGACAATAATCAAGGCATGCCCATCAGCTATGCTGCTGCACAGTTCCACCGCATTGGCTTCAAGAATAGCCAAACTAAATTGGAAAATGCCTTTTTTTCTCCCATCAAAGAAGAAACAGTCTACAATATTAACAGCACTTTCTAGGGACATAATGCTAAGAAAAAGTGTGAGGAACCATGACAGAGAAACAGGCCAGTGTGGAAAGGTCTTTCAAATGTTCAGCTAGCCCTGGAAGCTGTTCTTTGATTAGATCTTCAAATACAGACTGGTCTACCTGAGCACCAGTCCCTCTCTGCAATGTTACACATTTGGGCAATGAAAGAAAATTTCATTTAGAGGGGCAATGCCCTCATTTCATCCCCCCTCCAATAGCTACACTCCTGGACTAAGTCAGTGTTTGGCCTGATCCATCAATGCCTTTCTTACATTCCTCAATTCTTGTTGTACAGTAGCACCCCCGTATCCACAGGGGATTGGTTCCTCCCCCCTACGGATGCTGAATTCCATGGATAATAGCGAACACCATCCACCACCACCCTGCTGCCACCGCAGGAGCCATCCTGGGTGAAGGGGACAGGCAGAATCGCTCCTGCCCCCTCACTTCCCCCCACCACGGCACTGCCACAACCAGAGCTCTCCTGGGGGAGGGAAGGTGAAGGCATGATTGCACCTCCACCTCCCTTTGCCCCCACTATGGTCCCACTGTGACCGGAGCTCTCCCAGGGGGAGGGGAAGGCACAATCACTCCTCCCCCTCCCTTCCCCCTTTGCCCTGCCATGGCCTCACCGCAACCGGAGCCATCCCAGGAGAAGGGGGGAGGCAAGCTCCCTCCTCCCCTTCCTCCCCCCCGCCATTACCAACCGCAGATAATTGAATCCCCTGTTGGTGAATCAGCGGATACGGATGTGCTACTGTACTCCAATAATACCATAGCAAACTTTCAAAACTCTAATAACCAAGAGAATTAAAGTTCCCATTCCACCATTCTAACCTCTCACAACTGTCATCAGAAATAGGGAAACTGAAAATTTCCATAATGGAAAAGAGGCACCAAGTATCATCAGCCAAAATACTTCCCTGATCTACATATGTATATGAGCATTAACAAAGTTGTAAGTCCATTCTGATTACACAAAGAATAAAGAGAAAGGAAAACAGAACAGAGACCAATGGCACACAAAATTAAGGACAGAAGACAATAAATTGTTAAATAGTCTCATTCAAGTAATTTAATTCCCTCTAATCTGTGTAAACAAGATCACTGTATCCCTTGGAAATCACCTGTTAATGTTTGGGTAAATACATTGGCTAATCTTGAAATCCTAGCAAACCCAATTTTATTAATTTTTGCCCCTGAGAAACAAAAGGCAAGCAGGAAAGAGCTAGGTAAATAATTCTGATCTTCACCATTTCTGGTGCTCAAGGCATTAAAACTGAAGAAGTGCTTGCAGACACAATTGTCCTCAAGTTGAAATGCATGCCCAAGGGCTACGTCCAATTTACACCAATCATGAGAATGAACCCTATACATTAGGGCTGGTGTTGGTAAGAAAAACAGCCTTACCTGTGAGACTAGCTACCTTTCTCTTAGCAAGCACCATATATAATCCACCCCATACATTCAGGTCCTCTGGGAGACGTGTACTTCAATCAGCCAAAACTAGGCTGACTGTTACTCAGACAACATTTTCTTTGGCCTCCCCCAGACTGTGGAATGACCTGCCAGAAGAGATTCGTCAGTTTGAGATGCTGTCTTGAGTTTAAATCAGTAGTAAAGACCAGTCTCTTCCAGCAGGCCTATCCCGATTATTTTTAAATATGGATTTTAAGTATTGATTGGTAAATTTTAATATGTATTGCTTAATGTACACTTTTAACTGATTTTATGTGTTGCATTATTGGTTGATATTCCCTTCCTCAATCTACAGGAAGAGGAGAGTAAGAATTTATTTATCTAGTTAGTCAATTAGTTGATTTATATCCCAGCTTTCTCCCAATCTAGGGACTCAAGGTAGCTAACACTGAATTTAAAATGAAACAAATTAATGATACAAAAGCATTAAAAGTATAAATATAAAATTAAAAAAAACACAATTTATGCAGTTAAAAACATGAAACTTTAAAAATATTAAAATATATTAAAAACTATATCTCAGCTGTAAAATCCAAATCACACAACATTTATAAGTCCAACCCTCACCAGTTTGTAAATGCCTGATGATGGCACCAAAACTGATAAGAGCTGGACTTATCAGTCAGTTTGTAAAAACCTGGCAGCAAAAAATGTTTTAACCTGCCGCTGGGAGGAGAGCAAGGATAGGAACATCCTGGCCTCTCTAGGAAGGGCTTTCAAAGTTTAGGAGCAGCCACTGAGATGGCCCTTTCCCTTGTTCCCACCAAACAATGCTGAGAGGGTGGTAGGATAAAGAGAAGGGCCTCTCCAGATGATCTTAGAGCTCTTATAGGCTCATACAAGGAGATACAGTCCTTCAAATAGCCTGGACCCAAGCCATATAGGGCTTTATAGGTCAAAGCCAGCATTCTGAATTGTGCCCTGAAACAGAGCAGCAGCCAATGGGGCTGTTGCAACAAGGGAGTTTTTGACCCATTTTAAGATAGTTGGGGGGCGGGAGTGGGATGATGAGTATAAACTCATTTTTCTGCTGGAAGGGGTCAATCCCTTTGTGACACTTAGAATTCCCCTTTTCACAGTTCACGCAGCCAATTAGAGGAAGCAAAAAGCAGAAAAAGAGTCTGCCTAGATGTTTTATGTTAATATGGAAGTTTCTGATGCTGACTAATTATCTAATCTGTATTAGTGACAATATGTTTGCATTTTTGTGAGGGTATATTTTTGGCAGGAAAAAAATATTAATATACTATTGCAAGAGTGAATGACATTAGAAACGTACTGGTGGGTGTTTGGTTTTCATCCTTTTAAAAACTTTTTTTCTGTATTAATCTATTATCTTCTGAACTGTCCCTTTTGTCTCCATTTCAGTCATATCTGGGGAGGGGAATTTGGGGGATGGTAAAACCATGTTAGTAATTTGGTTTTATTGTATTTGTATTTTGTAGTTGCAATTTTATTTTTTTAATATGTGTAATTGTTTGAAATGGTCAATAGACTAATTCAATAAATAAACTAATACACACAAACACGGTAGCACCCCTGTATCCACTGATTCGCCAACCTCAGAATAAATTATCTACAGTTGGTGATGGCAGGGGGAGGGAGGGAGGGGAGAGGTGGGATCTTGCCTCCCCTGGCCCTCCCCCCAAGAGATCTCCATTCGCGGTGGGGCCATGGCAGGGGAAGGGGGCAGGAGCAATCATGCCTGTTTCCTCCCCCCCCCCCCCGAGAGAGCTCCAGTTGCAGCGGGGCCATGGCGGGCGAAGGGGGAAGGGAGGGGCCGGAGTGATTGTGCCTTACCCCCTTCCGCCGGGAGGGCTCCTGCGGTGGCGGCGGTGGATGACTTTCGCTATTATCCACAGAATTCACCTTCCGAGGGGGCCCCGGAACCAATCCCCTGTGGATACGGTGGTTCTACTGTATAACAAGGGAGTTATGTGCTCCCTGTAGCCAGCCCAGTTAGCAATCTGGTCCCTACTTTTTGAGCCAACTGATGTTTCTGAGCACTTTTCATTGGCAGCCCCATGTAGAGCACATTACAGTAATCCATCATCATCATCAACCCCCCCCCACCACCACCACAGAGAAAACACTATAAGGACTTGTGAGTCCAACATACATGTATAGAGTCTTAATTACTGGGTAACAGAATGATAACTATGTATGAAAAACGTAAAAGATTTCAGTACAATGGCACTTCGCACAGGATAACTTCCACATTCATTTTGCAATGTAATTGTAGCTGTGTCATTTATGTGTATAGTTACAGGAGTGAAGCCTCACTAAATGCTGCAGAAGGAATATTCTAGGTGTTAGTTTCTGTTAAAAGCTCATGCATGTTGAAGGTTTTGAGGTGGCAACAAGGCTGATGAAAAAAGGGTTTATTTTGGTGCACAAGACAGCTGTTTGATGGATTCAAATGTATTTGAGAGACTAAAGTTAAGAGTTGAAATTACTATTGTAATTATAATTACTATCGGGGGCTTGAAATCATAATGTAACTAGTTGTGTTTTGAATATAACTTTACATATACAGTATAACTATAACAACAGCAACAACAACATGCACATGCACACACAGGCAAATCATACACTGGAACTTTTGCAATCATATTCATATTTACAGTGTTGCCAGACTCTGTAAGACCAGGTAAGAAATACTTGGACCCCTTCACACTAAACAGTTATAAAACTATGATTTCACTTTAACTGCTATGCCTGCATCCTATGGAACCCTGGAGCTTGTAGTTTAGTGAGGCACTAGAGCTCTCTGACTCAGAATTCTAAATACAGTTGGATCCCCATATCCATGTTTTGCAAGACACAAACACGGACACATACCATAAGAATTGTGCTGGTAAATGCCTAGAGAGGGGTCCGCCAACACAACTCTATGATATGTTTTCCTGGAAGATCTTTATTTTAATAGGGTTTACTGTGATCCATGGTTTCCGGTATCCACAGTAAGTCCGTGAATCGAACCCCCACAGATACGGGAGTTCAACCGTACCTCATGAATTCTTGCATTTGTAGTTTAGTGATACACTACAGCTCTTTGGCTCAGAATTCAAAGTACCTCATGAACTGCACATTGCAGAATTCCACATAATGTAGCTACGGCAGTTAAATTGGCATCATCAGCAACTATAATTTTGCCAGGTAAAATACCCCCTGGGCAGGATATGGAGATCCAACTTCAGGGGCAGGCAACCTACTGCACTCCAGATGGTCTGAACCAAAATTTCAATAATCTCCTCCCCTTTGACATATTGGCTGGAACTTACAGTGGATGTTGTTCAAAATATCGAAGGGAGGGGAAAGTGTGGCCCACAGGCTGCATGAGGTTACTCAAGGCCTTTTTTGCCCCATACAGAACACTATAGCAGCTTCCCCCATGGCCAAAAATGCACCCCAGGTCCGCCACAGGGCCTTGGAGACAATTCTGCCATGTTTTGGGGCCTCCTGGACCATATTAGCACTTAAGAAAGATCTTTTTAAATAGGAAGTAAACTGGACATTCACTCTTCCAAGTTAATTGCACTGGATGTTCATGCCTCTGGAACTTCAAAGACTTGGTGAGGGACAGAGGCTACTGTTTGGCAAAGTAAATAGGAAAGAGCCAAGTTGCTTTGAGTTGTTTACAGTGCAAATCCAGACAGAGAGATTGGAGGTGGGGGGGAGGAGAGCATGTGATCTCATCCCTACTTGTACTGTTTTTCATCAAGAATTCAAGATGATGCTAATGCTGATGATATCGGCAAACCTTCCCTGAGTTTCCTTGGTTTTTTTCCGGGCTGTGAGGCCGTGTTCTGAAATAGTTTCATTCTGATGTTTCACCTGCATCTGTGGCTGGCATCTTCAGAGAATGGTTGGGTAGGTGTGTGTGGAGTTTATATGCTGCGAACCCCTGTTGGGGAGAATATATAAATTTGTGTAATTGAATGGTTAGTTTCTGGGTATAGAAATGCGAGGCTCGTTAGTGTCTCTTTGGCTGATGGTTGGTTGACGGGCCATTATCTGCTGGGAATCCCCTTGTCCCTGGGTGGAATTCCTTTGTATGTATTGAATTTTAAATTTTACAGCAGACAATGGCTCATCAACCATCAGCCAAACAGACACTAATGAGCCTTGCATTTCTATACCCAGAAACTAACCATTCAATTACACAAATTTACATATACTCCCCAACAGGGGTTACAGCATATAAACCCCAGACATACTCCTACCCAACCATTCTATGAAGATGCCAGCCACATATGCAGGTGAAACATCAGAAAGAAACTATGCCAGAACACGGCCGGGAAAAAAAACAAGGAACATCTATGGATGCTGGCCGTGAGAGCCTTCGACTTCCACTTCCCTGATTTTGACCATGGGGCACTTCAAAGATGTTTTCTTCATTAAAGTTCCTTCGCAACTATTACTAAAGCATGGGAAAGTTACATTTTGAGGTTACACCTCCCAGAATTCCCCAGCCGTGATGGTCCATAAAGTTGGGGAATCCAGGGAGCTTCCATCTCCAATCCCACCCCCATTCTAATTTTTATTACTGTCAACCAAGAGCAGCTGTTCAGCAAGCCCATGCAAGGATCATGATGAAGGAAACATATGATTCATGGATATCTTCCAGCTGTGAACTATCCTTCCTGCATAGTATACCAAAATGCATCCGTGAGTACTATGGGCTCTTTCTTTCTGGGTGGGTATTTGGTGACTAAAGTTAGATTTTAAACCATATTTATTTATTTATATCCTGCTCTTCAGCCACAAGGCTATCAGAGCAGCTTACAAATTGTTTTAAGCAATAGCAATTTACACATCTACACTGCATTAAGCAGTTTCCAATGTGTGTTAGCTAATACACATTGGAAATCTAAGCTAGTAGTTTGCACTTCTACAGCAGTTCTTCAAGGTATTCTATGCTCATTATTGCCTCATTAATCTTTGCACAATACAAGAGGCTGTTAAAGTAGGCCAACATTATTATTCTTATATTAAAGGTAAGAAGTGAAACGGTTTGCCTACAGCCACTTTCTAGCCTTCAGGATGATAAAATCACAACCAGACATTTTACAGCTTACGCTCCTAGGCATAGAAAGAAGCCACTTCTTCAAAACACATTAATTATGGAATTACAATTTTATTTCACATTTATTTAAAACAGTTTCTACTCTTCTCAGAGCACGAGCCAATGGAATTAGACCTGACCTCCTTAGCTAGCTCAGAACTTCAAACAGCATAGACCTCAGTAATTCAACTTCACTAATGCTGCTGTCTTTAAGCATCTGGCCTGAAGGCCTAAAAGGCATGTTACTTAAACTTGTGTTAACTCTCACCAAGGAAACAGGAGGGGAAATACAGATCCTTGGAGGAGATTTCAAGCAAGGCTATCAAGGGCACAGATTTCAATGGATAGGATGAAGACTTTTATGACTGCCATACTTAATAGGAAATAGAAACCACAAAACATATTGCACAAGGATGAATCAGGATGCTCACAATGGCCTAACCGCTGCATAAAACCCAGAATGGCATATATGCATGAAAACATTTTGATTTAGATGTAGGTGGGTATTCTAGGAATGGAGGATGAATAAATGGGCTGTACAGTTCTCATCTTTCACCCACTTTCTTCTTCTGTTTGCACTCACTCATTTCCATATAACAAAAGGAAGAAGGTGTGCATCAGAAGAATCTCTGAACAGGAAAGAACAAGTAAACAATATGGAAATACTGATTGTGATGGGATGGAGACAAGATATAGTTTGTGAACTATTTCCCTTCTAAGAAAAAAGAAGCAATGGATTGTTCTGCATAACTGAAGCACATTTACTCATCAGTCTGTCCAATCTACATATGATCTTATTTGAAGTCCTTTGTTGTTGTCAACTACCTTCAGTTCTACTCATGTACACCTCATGGATGAAACATCTCCAAGACCCCCTTGTCCTCAACCATCCTACTCAGGTCCTGCAGGGCCAGGCCTGTGGCCTCCTTGATTGATTTGAATCACCTAGTCTGTGGTCTTCCTCTCTTTCTTTTTCCTCCACCTGTCCTAGCATTATTGACTCTTCTAGTGAGTTATCTCTTTTCATGATGTGTCTGAACCTCAATTTGGTCATCTTGGCTTCTAATGGTACTTCAGGCTTGACCCATTCTAAGACCCATTTATTTGTCCTTTACTGCAAGTAATATAAGAGGGAAAAGTCTCCTATCTTTGCATTTTTCAAATTCTGTTTAAATATGTATTTTAAAGCATTTTCCAAACCAATACGAGGCTGCTTGAGTTTTAAATATTCAAGGGAGAGCTGTCTCTCAGCCCCACCGTCAAAGGTGCATTTTGTAAGAACAGGGGAGAGAGCTTTCTCTGTATCTACTCCCAGATTATGGGATTCCCTCCCATGGAAGGCTTCGTTGGCCCTCTCTCTGCTCTCTTTTCACCAGCCTGGAAAGACTTTTTTATAACAACAACAACAACAACAATAATAATAATAATAAAATTTTATTTCTATCCTGCCCCTCTGCAACACAATCAGGGCAGCTTACAATATAAAAATTCCATAATCACAATACCCTAGCCCACCCACCCCTTAAAATAATATTAAATTATAAAGGATTAAAAACATACAATAATTAAGAATATATAAATTAGGAAAAAAATAAAAAATTAAAACATACAATTATTATTATTATTATTTAGATAGGGCTATTTAGATGGGCTTGGTTGTGTCATAAGTGTTTTTACTGGGGTGTGCTGAACTTATATATTTATTATGTTTTCAATGTGTCTTAAAATGTTTTAAAATTAATTTTTAATCAGATTATTTAATGGGTCTTTTTACATCTTTGTATTATATGCTGTTTTAGTTCTTTTTGTTTTGTCCTATATTGTAAGCTGCCTTGAATCCATCTTGGGAGAAAGGCAGGATATAAATTAATTATTTAAAGAAATAACGAAACACCTTATCTAACAGAATAAGCATTTCTAATTTTCTCCCCTCAAAACATATACTGTACAGTACAGTAGTCCCTTCATATTTGCTGGGGTTTGGTTCCAGGACCCCCCGTGGATACCAAAATCCGTGAATACTCAAGTCCCATTATATGCAATGGCAGAGCAAAATGGTGTCCCTTATACAAGATGGTAAAATCAAGGTTTGCTTTTTGGATTATTAATTTTTTTTAGAGAATATTTTCAAGCTGTGAACACTTAAAGCCGTGGATACCAAATCCGTGGATACGGAGGGACAACTGTATTTAAATGCATATTTATGGCGTGAGCAGAGAACATTCAGGAAGTATTAGAATCAGTGGGTTCCTACTTTCTAATGCACAGGTTACCCCAGGAGCTATGGATCACATTAGGTCAAACTGGAGTGTACAAAGATTGAATTTCTCAAAGATGCCTACTTATTGGTACATGATGCCAACTTCCTCACAGAATCTGAACATCCATTAAGAGGCTCAGACTCTTCCCATGCACAAAATACCATTTAGAGAACCAAGCAGAACTAAAACTACAAAACCAGGCACTATTTTCCCACAGATAGGTCTTCTCTAGATAGGCTATTTACCTCATCTTGGAGCCTGCAGTCCAAATGATGTCAGACTTTTGCCCTGTTTCACACCCAGGCAGTCCTGACCATGCTTGGGGCAAAGACAGGGGTAAAGCCTGTTTAAATGATTTATTTTAACACCCAGGGAGAAAACACCTCATTTGAGCAAAAACGAATCATGCCCTGTAGGAATACAGGAGTCCATACCTGCACACCAGCCCATATCTGCAGCCTTGATCACATACTGTGTGCCTCCTTCTTGGCTTCAGTGAGAACAATGTAGATGGCAGCAGAGGTGGCTGCAGATACGGGCCAGCACGTCCATACGGACTTTCTCCTGTTTCATCCAGGTAGTGGGGGTGGAGTGGGGGGCAATGGGCCTGATCCAGTGCCACAATACACTGGCAGGAAGACAGCATATTCTGGCAGGTCTAGATAAACCCATAATCATCATTAGAGCTTAAGAAAGGTCCAGCTGGATTAGACCAAAGGTCTTTCTAGCCCAATATCCTGCTTCCTATGGCAACAAACCTGATGTCTTCTTCAGTCAGTTGATAAACATCCCTTTAAGGCAGTGGTTCTTTGGCCCTCCAACTGTTTTGGACTTCAGTTCCCAGGATTCTTGACCATACGTTATGCTAATGGAGCTACTGGGAGATGAAGTTCAATTCCCTGCTGGACTAAAGCCTGGGACTCACCGCTTCAAGGCAACAGCTTTGTTCCTTGTAACTGGTATTCAATATTGTATTTTCTTTGAAGATGGAAAATTGCTTTGGTTATCACAGCCAAGTAGCTAATTCCCTTTTAACCACTAGGCTAGTATTCATCTCCACTATTTCCTTGAATTTAATTATTCCCAGAAATTATGTATTAGGAGAGCAAATACTTCCTTTGGCTTTTCCTGATTTTACATCCAAAGATTTTTAAGCTAGCTCTCTTCCTTTACTCATTCAAGGGAGTTACTCATTTTTGCTTCTTTGTTTTAAATTGAAGACAGCAGTGGTATAACATTTTTCCTTACAATTTCCTTACATGGACACTGTCCAAATGTTGAGATGAAGCTTGCCTAAATTCTTTGTTGACACAGGTAAGAAAATTAAAAGAAAAAGATGGAAACCCATGAAATAGCTGAGGCATCCTGGAAGGTTTCTGCAAATAAGAGGATTTTCATGATGACAGAAAGCTGACATGGTTTCCTACCTTACACAGGAGAATATTAACAGTTCAGCAAAGTGCAATGGTGGTGTATAGAGCATGGACTCAAAGCCCTCCAATGCCACAGGGATGAGTTAAGAAAGGCTCAAGGAAACGCAAGCAATTCTCAGCTCTAGGAGATCTCAACACTTATTCAGCTTTTAATTATCAACACTGAATCCACTGTTTTACAAGGAGCCCACAAAAAGCCTCCTTCAGTTATCGGTCTTCAAAGCCCATTTTGCATGGAATACTTATGATAGGGCCAAGGTGTGTTTGTATGTGTGTGTGTGCCTTCAAGTCACCACTTATGGCTAACCCATGAATTTCTTTGGCAAAGAATATTCAGAGGTGGTTTTGCCAGTTTCTTCCTCTGAAATATAGCTTGCTGCACCTGGTATTTTGGCAGTCTCCCACCCAAATACTAACCAAGGCTGATTCTGCTTAGCTTCCAACATCAGACAGGATCTGGTGCCTTTAGGGAATTTAGGCCAGTGGGTCAAGATGTTAACTGTGATGTTAACTGTGTCTTTGCATCTAACATGCAAGTTTTATTTAAAAGCCTCGAATTGCATCTTTTCTAACCAGCTGATGCCATTTCCTTTTCTTTATTTTTTTCAGCTCCACATTACATATGAAGATGCATTTAACACAGAGCTTACAAAGGTTGTGTGTGTGCCTTCAATTCACCCACTGACTTATGGTGACCTCATGAATGTCACAGGGTCTTCTTAGGCAAGGAATACTCAGAGGTGGTTTTGCCAGTTACTTCCTCTGAAATACAGGAGGCTCTCTGTATCCATGTGGGGTTCAGTCTCATATTAGTCAATATTATGGTTGAGTCCCATATTAGTCAATGGGCGCTGCCATTTTAGTTATGGGCCCCACCATTTTAGGTATGCAGTGCCATCATTTCAGGTATGGGCCCCACCATTTTAGGTATGCAGTGTGATGATCCACAGATGCTCCAATCTGTTGATACCAAGGGCCCACTGTATAGCCTACAGCACCTGGTATTCATTGACAATCTCCCATCCAAGAATTAAACATGGCTGACCATGCCCAGCTTTCAAGATCAGATGAGATGAGATCTGATGCCTTTAGGGTATTTAAGTTACTTTGGTAAAAACAATTCCTACTCTTCCAGGCACCATAGCCAGGGCTGGAGGAGTCTAAGAGCTTCAGACCAAGGAAGTAACTTTTCCAAGTCCTGGTTATATGTTTTCCTAGGAAGCCATACAGGGACACACAACCAAAATGTGGGATTACAGCTTTTTTAATCCTGCCAAGTAAAATTCCCTCGTAGTTCTTGCAGTTTAGTGGTGGAATACATATTATGCATAACTATGAATTTTTTTGTTTATTTTTACATAAACTTTACCTTTGAGTATCTCTAATTAAGAGGATCCTGGATAATGAGGCTAGGAAAGACTTCTAATACAGTCATCCCTCCACATTACCGGGGATTAGGGTTGTAAGACCCCCGCAAATGTGAAAAAAACATGAATAAAATTAGGCCTCCCACCACCCACCCACAATCCCCCCGCCCTTCCAAAGTGGCGACAGGGCTTTTCAACCACATTTGCCGCTTTGGGAAGCATGGAGGGTGGTGGCTGGCAAGCTTCCCACTCACCCAGCCAGCCACTCCTCCGCCTTTCCTGAAGTGCAATGGGGCTGGCTGGACGGGGGGAGGCTTGCCAGCCCCCCCCCTGCACTTCTCGAACCTGTGATGGTGCTGGGCAGCCCCATCGCGGACTGGGGAAGTGTTGAGTGGTGGGTGGCTGGACAGGGGAAGGCTTGCCAGCCACCCCCACCCCCACGCTTCCTGAACCCGTGATGGGGCTGGGCAGCCACATTGCAGATTGGAGAAGCATGGAGAGGTGGGTGGCGGGACGGGGGAAGGCTTTCCAGCCACCCCACGCACTTCCCAAACCCACGATGGAGCTGGGGAGCCCCATCACAGATTGGGGAAGTGTGGAGGGGTAGGTGGCTGGATGTGGGGGGGAGGATTGCCATCCACCCCTGTGCTTCCCGAAGCCGTGATGGGGCTGGGGAGCCTCATCACGGCTTCGGGAAGGGCGGAGGGGTGGCTGACCGTGAATAATCGGAACCACATATGTGAAAGCTGCAAATGTGGAGGGGCAACTGTAATCTGTTGAATTCCAGAATAAAACAAAATTAAGGCCAAAATTAATAGACATTTTTTCCCCACAACATTTCTGAGAAGATCCATTTTAAGTCTGATGGATCTGTCTTTTCCCAGAAGCCACAGCAAAGCAAAAGGTATACCCAGAGATGGGGTGGAGAGAGGGTACTTTGTCTCAGAAGGGAATAAGAGAGCCCTTACTCCTCAATACAGAGCCCTTCAAGAGTTGGAGCTGAAGCTTTGGAGGTGCTGTTGCAGTAAAGAGTAACTGTAACTGACACAGGACCCATCCTCAGCTTTAAAATCTACGTAAGTTAAACAAGAGATACAAAGGAAGGGAAGTGGGTTAATCTGAGATGCTGTTATATCCAGGACTGAACTCCCTCCCACTTCTTTTACAAATTACAACCCTATAATTCTACAATAAAGGGACAAGAGAATTGGCTATCTAATGTGAGTACCTTTCACTGTGCTCCCAGATTTTCCCATTCATCAACCTTAGTCAAAGTTGTCAAGGTTAGCCACTGGGCCAAAGTGATTGTGGCAATGCAGTTTGGATTCTTCTGGTAAATGCAACCTGTGACCCTCAATGCTACTGTAGATCATTCTTTCTGTTTCACCAGTTCAATATTTATAGTGGCAAGCCAGATATTGTCTTTCTCAATCAGTTCCGCTGACACAGCCTTTGCTTTGTTTTCTATTTTTGTAAATCTAGACCTTGAATGTTGACAAGTTTTCAAAGCAACATCCTCTAGTTAATATCAGTGGCTTCTTTACCCTTGATTTTTCAACTTTGTCTTGGCCTCAAAGCAATTACATGAAGCTTGTTCACCTCCTTCACCCATCCGCACACCAATCACAGCCTTGAGAACAAATCTAGAAAAATAACTCAGAGAAGATCAAACAGAAAGATAAAAGCTCCTGCTATGTCTTTAAAGCTAAAGAAAGTTACAATGTTCCCAAAGACATTACTTATATTATAATGCTATAAACATCTATTCAGAAATAAGTCCAATAATTTCAACAGTATTTATGCAAAACGCTTTGCTCATCATAATACCGGAAGGAGTAACACTGAAATAATGGGTGTTGTGGTGCCTTCTCACAAAACCACAAATATAAAGGAAAAAGGGAAGGAGTGTAAAGGAAAGGAATTGTGACTGCAGAGCTAGGTATTACATACCATCTCTTTCAACTACGGTAAGTAAAAGTTATTTTCTATCATGTTTCTAAAAGTGCATTTTCAAATTTGTTTCTTTATAACATTTATACCCTATTGGATTTATTTACCATATAGTATCAACATCAAATAAACCTAGTCTATTTTACTGTTTATTTCATTTGCTCTTTTAAAGTGTTCCCTTTTCAAGAATTCCACTCTAATATGCCAAGGATCAGCTCTCAAAACAGCTTTCAAAAAATAAAAAACTGCTATGAGACATGGACATACATGACAAGGTGATTCAAGCAGGTTCAGACTGCAAAAGAGTACCACTGGTTAGAGAAAGTCATGTTATAGTGGATCAGATCATCAAAGTATGACCCCAGGTTAAGGTAAGTCACTTCCTACTTTTCCGGGCGGTCCTAAGTTCCCAAGTGTTACGGATTCTTCCTGCCATCTCACCCTACAGAATAATAGGACAAGTGAAAAGGAACAGCCATCAGGACTCTGGACGAGTTTCAAGTGAACTCATTTGACAAGGGCATCTTGTAGCAACTTTAAGAATGAGAGAGAATAGTAGCATAAGCTTTTTGTAGACTTAGTCTGCTTCCTCAGATGCTGCAGGAAGTAGACTAAGTCTTCTCTCTCTCAGTCTCAAAGGTGCTACAAGATCCCCTTGCTTACTGATATTCAGACTAACATGGCTATGTCTTTGAATTCTGCTAGCAGAATTGTAGAAAGTAAGTATCCCAGCAAAGGACAAGATAACACTGAAAGATTAGAAAGGCTGACTGGGGTTGGCCTTCAAATAGCTCCAACCCCCTTGGATGAACAGCCCGAGATCCTTAAAGGAGTAGTAGCTGATTCTTCTGCAGCCTCTGGCATGGCTTTGGAGCAGGAGAAGCTGCAGAGTGGTTATCTGTGGAGCAGAAGAGGGTAGAAGGATACAGATAGCGTTTTCTGCGTGGAAACTGGAAACTGCTCCTGTACCTTTAATGGTTCTGTAGAAGAGAGGATTTCAGCAAGTATTGCCTGTCATGCAACCAGGCAGCAACTACTGAAATTTCCTCTTCTATTCCACCATTAAAGGTACAGGAGCTTACTCTAGTTTTCACTCTGGCAATAATAATATAGGAGGAGGCATCAAAGGTTCCTCTATGAGTGGAGTGGGCTGTCATTCCACCACACCTGAATCTCCCCCAGATGATGTCAGAACTTGGACAAAGGGAACTTAACAGCATATTACATTTAATGAAAATTGACCATAATTGCTTTTGAAAAAAAAAACCCTCCCGATTAAAATCCACCCCAAACCATCACAACTTAGAATGAATATTGCCCTGTCTCTGACACAGATTACACTGATGAACAGAGTTGGGTGCCAGGGGTAAACCACATGAATTTCTTCCTATGACCTAAGTTGATGGAATTTGGTACAATAGTACCCCTGTATCCATAAGGGATTGGTCCCAGGCCCCACTGCAGATGGTGAAATCCACGGATAATAGTGAACACCGCTGCTACCGGAACCCTCCCTCCTCCACCCACCAGCTCTGCTGTGCCAGAACCCTCCTCCTGCCCGCCTGCTGCGCCAGGACCCACCCACCCCATAGACGGGAAGGGGAGGTTCGCTCGATCCTTCCCTCCCCCGCCCACCATGCCAGAACTCACCCACCCCCACGAGCTTGCCTCCTCCCTCACCCACCTGCCATGCCGGTATCCTCTTTCATCCCCCCGGCCAGGTGCCTGCCGCACCGGAACCCACCCACCCAGGAGAAGGGAGGGGGAGATGAGCTCAGCCCCTCCCTCTGCCTGCCTGCTGCCCCAGAATCCATCCAGCCACCTGCAGAGAAGGGAGGGGGAAGGCGAGCTTGCCTCCTCCCTCCCTCCCTCCCCTGCTCACCAGCTCTGTCATTATGGAACCCACCCACCCTGGAGAAGGGAGGGGGAAACAAGCTCGACCCCTTCCTCCACTACCGCCTGCCCGCTGCAACTCTCCACCTGTCCACGGAGAAGGCAGGAAGAAGGCGAATTCACCTCCTCCTTCCCTCCCCCACCCCCCAGCTCGTGCCAGAACCCTCCTCCCACTCCCAGCCGCTGTGCTGGAACCCACCCACCTCCTTGAGTTTGCCTCCTCCCTCCCTGCCCTCCTACCCATCCCACAGTCAACATTGGTGGAAAACTGAATCCATAGATGGTGAATCAGCGCATGCGGGGGTGTTACTGTACAAATACAATACAATCCCTATTGAATACATTTTTGGTTCACAGGTAGGGTATAAATGTTTCAAATAAAAATAAAACAAATAATTAAAAGGGTGTTCTTAACTAATCTTAAAATTCTGGTGGAAGTGCAGGCAGGAGGAGGCCTCTAAGAGTTATGTTAAATCTAACAATAAGTGAAGGCAAGAAGAAGCACTATTGATTTATGCCTCCTATTCTCTGTGCCTCCCTGCCCTAACAAGGAGATTTACAGACTTCACTAACCATGGGAGACCATGTACCCTCCCAGTAGAGGAGATGCAAGATTGTTTTAGGACAAAAAAGACAGTAGTAAGGGGAACATAAAGTGCAACTACCCCATCACATTTCCTACTTTCCTGATTGTTATCGCAACCAAGAAAGAAAGGAAGAAAGAATCCAGCTCTAAGGCAAACATGGCAATTATCAATGAGTCATGATTAGCTCATTATACTAACTCAATTTATGTAGAAGACCCTTAACACAATAAAAGATTTGTCTTCACTGGACAGCACCGAGATTAAGACATTGACAGTTCACTTTCAGAGCCACAGATTTAAACAATGATAATAGATTTAGACTTCTTCAGGACAGGACAAAAAGGGGACCCAGACCAAGCCCTTCCTTTGCCAAGACCCATTCCCCTGTATGATTAACTGACTGACTGATATAGTCCTCCCTTGACTCCTAGTCAATATATAGGCTTTTGAGACTTACAAATGAATAAACAGGCAGAAAACATCTACATGGCAAAATGTAAAAACCATGAAACCATGAAACCACATGTAAAACAATCCTAAAATCAAACTGAGAGGGCAGGCAATTAGAAAATAATGTTCAGTTCTAAAATCCAATGTGTCATCAATAGGAATCCTATTGCTTATGTCAAAGGTTGCACTTTTAGGGTTGTAGTATAATGGATGTATCCTACTCATGGCTGCCCAAGCAGAGCCCCGCTGGCTTAACTGTTATGTAAATGGCTGCACTTTCTAAGTCACGGCACAAGTGAGTCCTCCAACAAAAACTGGAAATGCACACTACCACTTTAATGGGGAACACATTTGGATGGTTCCATCTACTAGGGATGTAATTCTTCATTAAGTTTCTGTCAGGGATGATGGGAGTTGTAGCTCTTCACCTCTGGCTCAAACTCACCACCTTGTTATGCAGCAGAGCCAACCAGCTTAGATCAGTGGTTAATGCTTTCCCCCAAAGCAGCAGAGTTTCAGAGAATAGGCTGAAGATCCTGACAAACTCTCCAAGCCTTTTCACTCAAGCATGAGATAAAGACAGGCTTTTGCTTTACTATCTCTCTCTTGAGTGGCTTCATTAGCATCAGCTGCCAGCCCTGTTTCAACTGTTGACCACAGACCTTCCTTTACTAGTAGAGATTGGGCATAAATCTTCCAGGTAGAGTAGTTGTTTCTATTTAATTTACTAAACTTTAGAAATTCCATCTTGATTTGTGCAGTGACTCAATTTGACACAGTCCTTCTGAGTATGCACAGCCGACCCGTCTGGGCTTAAGCAAAACACAAAATGATTTACTTCTGAGGCTTATCAGTGCAGCACAAACAGCTTGCTCTGATCTATCGTCCACAAAGCTTTCTCCCACTTTCTGGAACTTTCAGCTTCTGTGGATGCTGGGTGCTCTAGTAACTGGGCCCATAACCCTTGTCAGGGATGATGGGAGTTGTAGCTCTTCACCTCTGGCTCAAACTCACCACCTTGTTATGCAGCAGAGCCAACCAGCTTAGATCAGTGGTTAATGCTTTCCTCCAAAGCAGCAGAGTTTCAGAGAATAGGCTGAAGATCCTGACAAACTCTCCAAGCCTTTTCACTCTTCTCCAGGTGTCTCCAAAACGTCTCCAGGATTCACTCAGGCAACTCAGTAGTTTTATATAAAACCTACTTTATTCTTCTATATAAATATACTATATGGTCAACAAATCACAATCTCTATACACTACACCACCTCTACTCCACCACAATACATTGGCAAACATTGCAATTTTATAGCCATTGTTTATCACCACCCACTAGTTAGTTTCCACCCAGTGGGTGTGTACTTCCATTCTGATTGGTCCATGTAGTTCCACCCATGCTTAAGACCAACCCATGTATTTCAACATTTCACCTTGTACACTTAATGATTCTCAGGTGTTTCCAATCTGGATTCAGTACCTCTGTCCTTGGCTCTCAGGCCTTCTAGATTACATTAGCAGTTTCACCTGTGTAGCCCCATAATTGCTCTTGCTTAGTCATTGTGACTTTCACATACATATTTTATTTCTTTCACTGTATGTCCCATGTTGCATTTTCCTTAACAATCCCCTCCGAAATAAAATATTGTATGTGTCTTACAATGTCATTCCAACCATTTGTGTCAGCCTTTCATGTTTTTCTGCTGTCAATGCTTTTGTGAACAAATCTGCTATGTTGTGTTGTGTTTCTATATATCTCAATTCTATTTCACCCTTCTGAACCATGTCTCGCACATTTTGATATCTTACACCAACATATTTTGTTCTGTTCTTCAAACTTTCAGTTTCAGCCATCGCTATGCATGACTGTGAATCTTCCAGAATTTCTACTGGTATCTTGTAACTTTCATTTAAATCATTTAGCAATTGCTTAATCCACTGTACCTCATTTACTATCTCATTCAAAGCAGCGAATTCTGCTTCCGTTGTGCTTATCGCTACATTAGTTTGTTTTCTACTTCTCCAAACTATTGGACTTTCACTATATTTAATTATCATTCCTGTAACTGACTTCTTGTCTCCTAATTCTGATGCAAATGAACTGTCTACATAACAATCTAGATCTGAACTACTGCTTCTTATAATCAATTTCCTATCTAAGTTTCCTTTCAAATATCTCAATAAATGTTTTACCGCTGTCCAGTCTTCAATTTTTGGATCATTAACCCTTCTAGACAATACATTTACAGCATAAGAAATGTCTGGTCTGGTGTGGCAAGATATGAATTGTAAAGATCCTATTATACTTCTGAATAAAGTCTTGTCCTCAAACACTCTAGTTGTTTTCTCAGACACAAAACCAGTTGTCATTGGAGCTCTTACTATTTTTGCATTCTGTAATCCACACTTTTCAATCAGTCTTTCAATTTTATTTCTCTGACTTAATAAACAATGTCCTTCTTCTGTCCATTCAACGCAAATTCCTAAATAAGACTTCAATACACCTAAGTCCTTCAAAACAAACTTCTTAGACAATTCTCTTTTTACTGACTCAATTTCCTGTTTTGACTTTGCTGCTACGCACAAATCATCTACATAAATCACTAATACTATGTCTCCTTTTGTATAAACACAAGCATCTGCAATGCTCCTCTTGTAACCTAGCTTAACTAGCTCATCATTGATGCACAGATTCCACGCTTTGGCACTTTGTTTTAAACCATACAACGCTTTCTTTAATTTATATACTCTCTGACTACCATTTTCTTCGAAACCTTGTGGCTGTTCCATAAAAATTTCTTCATCCAAAACTGCATTCAAGTAAGCTGTCTCAAAATCAAAATGTTCTACAATTAAATTCCTTTTTACTGCTACAGCTAGAACCATTCTCAGACTTTCTGGCTTTGCAGTTAGAGAATATGTCTTATCATAGTTCTCATACTGCTGTTGTGCAAAACCCTTAGCCACTAACCTAGCTTTATATTTGATACTTCCATCTGGCATTTCTTTCCTTTTGTATACCCATTTACAACCAATTACTTTCTTGTCTTTGGGTCTGTCAAAAATTTCAAAAACATCTTTATTTACCAGGCAACCAAACTCATTATCCATTGCATCAAACCATCTTTCCTGTTCTTCACTAGAATAACTTTCCAATTCTTCAAAACTTTCAGGCTCTTCTAGGGCTAAACAAGCTCTTGCCTTTGTCACAACAAACCTATCTGGAGGCTTTCTAACTCTATGACTACGCCTGGGAATAAAATCTGCTGTTCTGTCTCTTTCATCCTCACTTTCTCTACTGGGAGTTGTAGTTCTATGACTAAATCTCTTATCTTCAGTCATTCGAGTAGTAGTAGGCCTAGATGCTATCTCATCATCGGAAGAACTACCACTGCTGCTAGGTGATGCTTCCTGCTTAACTGAAACCCCTCCGTTTCCTGAGGTTGGTTCAGTTTGTGCTTCTGGCTCATTTGAACTCCCTAATCTCAAAAACACTTCTTTATTGGCATGCAGTTTGTCCCAACCAGCATGTCTCTCGAAATTTGCAGACCTAGAATACTGCACTTGTTTTCCATCCAAATGAAACTTGTAGCTATTTCCAGAATACCCCAAAAACCTAAGCCTTTTGCTTTTGGGTTCTCCTTTCCTCCTGAAACAAGCAGGTGTGTAAACATGAGCAAATTGTCCAAAAACCCTTAAGTACTTGTAATTTGGCATTCTCCCATACAATACCCTGTAGGGAATGTCTTCAATTTCTGAATGATACAATCTGTTACTGATATGTATTGCAGTCAAAGTTGCTTCTGCCCAAAAACTATCTTTCACCCCTGCATCTGCCATCATACAAGCAGTAATTCTTTTTATATCTTGTATTTTCTTTTCTGCTAACCCATCCTCACTAGGACAAGCAGGGTTTGTAGTTTCATGCCTTATTCCCACCTTTTGAAACCAGTTAAACAATTGATTATTTAAAAATTCTCCTCCTCTATCAGTAATGATGGTGCCTACTCTGCTATCAAATTGTCTTTCCACCATTCTTACCCATGCTTTTAAACTTTGCCCAGCGTCAGATTTGTTTTTCATTATTCTCACAAATGCAAACCTTGTATACCTATCAACAATTACTAGGAAATACTTGCTTCCCCCTAAGGACAAGCAATTAGCTTGGGCAACATCTGCATGTACATACTGAAATGGTCTTTGAGCAATTCTTTTTGTTTTCTTAGCTACTGGAAAAGCTCTGACCTTTACCTGTTGACACACTGTACAATCTAAGTGGTTTTTGCATTCAGTAACTTTTAAATCTGGACACATACTGATTAAATTCTTTAAACATTTGAAGCTCGCATGGCCAAATTTTCTGTGAAGCTCATGTATGCAGTCTTTGTGGATTGGAATATTTTCTATGTTATTAGCTTCTTCAACCCTGTAGCTATCAATATTGTCCTCCAAATAATAAAGTTTGTCCTTTTTCAAACCTATGCCACGCAATTCCCCATTCAGTTTTATCTTACACATGTTTTTTTCAAAGATGACTGTGTAGTCTCTTTCTGTTAATCTGCTTACTGATAACAAATTATTTTCTAACTCCTTTACATGTAAGACATCATTAAAATTCTCTTTTAGCCCTGGAATGTACACAGTACCCATTTGATTTACAGTACTTAGCTCTTTCCCGTCAGCCAAAACTACAGCATTTACATTAGCTGATTTTCTATTACTTATTAAATTTATGTCATTACACATCAATGATGTGGCTCCTGAATCAACTAGCCATTTAGAATTTGCATTTTGTTTTTCCTTAATCATGGTTGCAAACCCCTTTTTATTACCACTGTCCCTCAAAAATGGAGGTCTGGACTGTTTTTGATACTGCTGCGGCTGCCATCTGCTCTCTGCTTGCTTGCGTCTCTCAGCTGCAAAATGTTTACAATGTCTCTGCAGATGACCAATCTTCTTACAATAAAAGCACCTCCGTTGCTCCCTTGTAGAGGCTGCTTCCTCCTGCGTTCGCCAGTCAGGAGTTGTGTGTTGTTTTGGCACAGTCTTTAAACTTGCTGAGTCACCCTGCTCAGACATTCTTCTCTGGTTCTCTTCCAGTATTCTGGCCACAATTAAGTCTCTATTAAGCTCAGTTTCTGGCAGGTTTTGCAGGCTGTTCGTTATGTTGTCCCACGAAGAGTCTAGCGATTCTATTAAAATGTAGCATTGCTGCTCTTTGCTAATTTGCACTCCCCTCAGTTCAGCTTCCACAAATAAATCTTGCATTATTTTTAAATGTTCTATCACACACTGCCCTTTAGCCATCTTTTGCCTGTATATTCTTTTAGACCATAGCATTTTTGCAAAAGCAGTTGAAGGAGTGTGTAATCTCTGCAAGGTATCCCACACATCCTTGGCTGATGTTTTATCTCTGACGTCATTAATTAAGTCTTCTTCAAGCATGAGATAAAGACAGGCTTTTGCTTTACTATCTCTCTCTTGAGTGGCTTCATTAGCATCAGCTGCCAGCCCTGTTTCAACTGTTGACCACAGACCTTCCTTTACTAGTAGAGATTGGGCATAAATCTTCCAGGTAGAGTAGTTGTTTCTATTTAATTTACTAAACTTTAGAAATTCCATCTTGATTTGTGCAGTGACTCAATTTGACACAGTCCTTCTGAGTATGCACAGCCGACCCGTCTGGGCTTAAGCAAAACACAAAATGATTTACTTCTGAGGCTTATCAGTGCAGCACAAACAGCTTGCTCTGATCTATCGTCCACAAAGCTTTCTCCCACTTTCTGGAACTTTCAGCTTCTGTGGATGCTGGGTGCTCTAGTAACTGGGCCCATAACCCTTGTCAGGGATGATGGGAGTTGTAGCTCTTCACCTCTGGCTCAAACTCACCACCTTGTTATGCAGCAGAGCCAACCAGCTTAGATCAGTGGTTAATGCTTTCCTCCAAAGCAGCAGAGTTTCAGAGAATAGGCTGAAGATCCTGACAAACTCTCCAAGCCTTTTCACTCTTCTCCAGGTGTCTCCAAAACGTCTCCAGGATTCACTCAGACAACTCAGTAGTTTTATATAAAACCTACTTTATTCTTCTATATAAATATACTATATGGTCAACAAATCACAATCTCTATACACTACACCACCTCTACTCCACCACAATACATTGGCAAACATTGCAATTTTATAGCCATTGTTTATCACCACCCACTAGTTAGTTTCCACCCAGTGGGTGTGTACTTCCATTCTGATTGGTCCATGTAGTTCCACCCATGCTTAAGACCAACCCATGTATTTCAACATTTCACCTTGTACACTTAATGATTCTCAGGTGTTTCCAATCTGCATTCAGTACCTCTGTCCTTGGCTCTCAGGCCTTCTAGATTACATTAGCAGTTTCACCTGTGTAGCCCCATAATTGCTCTTGCTTAGTCATTGTGACTTTCACATACATATTTTATTTCTTTCACTGTATGTCCCATGTTGCATTTTCCTTAACAGTTTCATCTTGAAGGAAGCAAGAAATGCTCTTAGCAATTTTCTTCCCACTTGAGAAAATCTGCTAAAATCATACCCGTTTCAAAACATATTTGCAATTTGGGAAGTTTTTTCTGCACAAGATTTGCACATGCTTGCTTTGTGCAGAAAAAAAGTGATATTTTATACAAAGAAAATGCTGTTTTCTACACAAAACAACCACATGTAAATTTTGCACAGAATAAGTCCTAAATGGCGAAGATTCTCATCAATCCAGGTTTCTTCTCATCAGGGTTTCTCAACACTTGAAAAACATGTTTTTCAACCATTTTTAAAATATTTTCAAATATTCTTCCATCCGTACCAGATACATGTTTGTTGTGCAATGCTGCAATTATGTATAAGAGCTGTATGGCACACACATTATTTGTCAGAAGAAATTTACACTACCCTAAGTGACTTTTGGGGTTCAGATCTTTTTTGCAAAAACAAAATTCATCCCAAACAAGATGGTTTTACCATTTTTAAAAAAGTCGTAACGGATGAGTCAAATCAGTAGTAACTTCTTCCATGCAAGTTCCATTAAAACAAATGAAAACTGCACAGAGACACGCTGAAAACCAAGTCTAAACCCAACTGTCCCAATTAGTCTAGACCAGACAAATCACTGAAATTCATGCAAGTGTTGACTTCCCAAGTTCCCACTGATTTAATGGATCAACTCTAGTTGGGGTAAACAATTGGATTTAGGTCCAAATTATTAAGTATATAGGGAAATCTTACTGGACCAGATCAAAGGTCTACTTAGTCCACATGTTACAAGGCAAAGAATGCTTTCAATTTTTCTTTTATTATCCTCCTATCCTTGTTCCACAATCTTTACACATATTTGTTGTCTCACTGATTGATAGGTGGTTTCTACTTAGTTGTATTTTATCATTTGTAATATTTTCAACAATATACCCTTGGATGAACTTGTTTTCATCATCTTGCAGTGGTTTTGTCATTGTTTCTGTTCCTTGTTATTATATGCTCCCTTGGGCAAAACTTCTAGTACTTAATAGAGGTGTTCTCGCATTTTACAGTATTTTTGGTTGTGCTTGTTAGCATTAGCCAGATTGAAATCAACCAGCTTTACAACTGTTTGTACCTGCTTGCTAGTAACAGTCTATCTGCACTCCCCCTCCCTGCTTTTGTTTAAAAAGATATGAAGGAATCCATCAGCACTCTTGAGACTATCTGGGGGGATATTTATTTATTTATTTATTTATTGGTATTTATACCCCATTATTCAGCCACAAAGGCTCTCAGAGCGGCTTACCAATTGTTAAGCAATAGCACCTACACATCTACATGGCTTTTATAGTATGCTAGGCACTCTCCAAGCAGTTTCCAATGTGTGTTAGCTAATTGCTCCCACAAGCCAGGTCGTCTACAGGGTAAAAATAATCCTAACAGAATTCACAGAGAATCCCTTTTGTCCCAATGAGATCCCACAGTGATTCTCCTTATGCAGAAGAAGGGGGGCAAAAATTCCAAAAACTGTGGGAAAGGTAGATTTTGTGGCTTTTCCTGAGGTTTTTAAAATAATGTGTATAAATGGGCATTACTGCTTGTTTGGACAGCCGATTAGCATCACTGCTCAAGTGATGCTAATTCTCGGAGTGCGGAAGAGGAAAGCTGATTGCTCAGATGTACACAAGGGATGGGGTTGCCAGAAGTGCCGTTTTGGAAATTTGCATTGATAATTGTGTTCTTTTTTGCTGTACTGAGGCAACCAAACAGCTTTTTTAAGAAGAAGGTCATACTTGTGCACCTTTGATTTGCAGTTAAAAAAAAATACTGTGCAGTGGTGACAAATGCTGTGAATAATAACACAAGTAATTCACTCTCAGCCACCCTCTTGATTCACAGGCATGGCTGTGTGTGCACTTCAAACACCGATAGCTTTGTGAATTCGAAGGCTTTCACGGAAAATCTACCAATTTTATCTACCAAAGGAAAATCTATCGATAGCTTCACATATCAGCAACTGTGGAGACAAATGCACCCTGCTGAGAATTTACATTAATGCGCAGCAATCCACATTATATCGTCCCATCTAGACAACCCCTGGGAAGAAGAAATTACTGGCATAAGCTTTCCTGGACTCAACAGACTTCATCATGCACCTGATGAAGTGGACTGAATCCATGAAATCTATAGCTAGCTATCTGGCTAAAAAGACTAACACAGCTATATTTTTGAACATTACTTTTGTTAATATTGATTTGTCTAGTTTTCCTTCTATGAATAAACAAGCCCATACACAAATATGGGAACCTGTTATGCAAAAGTGCAGTCTGAACTAGCAAAAATGACCAAAGCGCAGCTGAGCCTACACTAGTCCAGCAGAAGCTGTGCTGATTCCACACCTCTTGAAATCTAGGAATATTGGAAATTACTTAGAACTACTCTTGCTCTAGCCTAAATTTTTGTTGATATATCAAATACAGCATTCTTTAGGGTCATTGTTGCTGCTACTGCTGTTGTTGTATGCACTCAAGTCATTTCCATCTCATGGGGAGCCTAAGGCGAACCTATCATTAGGTTTTCTTGACAAAGTTTGTTCAGAGGGGGGTTAGCCAAATTGGTGGGGGTCCTTCGGTAACCACTCATGACATTAAATTTACTATATTAACTGGGGGAATTATTAGCTCAAATGGATGGCTGCGAGAGGTCAGATCACTTCTGGGACTGTATGCATTTGTGTTTACCAGTACTAACTGCAGAGACTCCGAGTTAAAAGTAAAATAAAATGTTTTTAATTGAAAAATTAACATGGATGCATTCACACAGGTACACATGCTCACAAGAAATGCACAAGGCTAACAAAGAGTTAAGGCAGAAAGGCTGGATAGAGGTATAGATTCAGAAGCACAGGCAATAATTACCAGTCCTGAAGGGTAGAAGTTACTCAGACTTGGAGCTGAGGCTGGCACAGCGATCTGACAGAGTGACAGTATCAAACTGTGGCACACTTGGCTATTATCTGGAGACTAATATTTATATTGTACTTCATGTCCTGAAGGGGTGTTTCAAAGCTTAGAAGGGTTTCCTACCATTAAACAAAGGAAACTGCAACTTAGCTGATTGTTGTTAATGGCTGAGACACTGGAATTGATGGGTTTACGACAACTTTCACATTGTGGGATAGGAAAAGGTATGAGGAGAGGCTTTCTAGGGATAATGGGTGTTCCAGTCACTGTCTTTTTATTAGTCGACTCATTGCCAATGCATCCAAAAGGGGATGATTCACACATACCACCTTGATTGCTTTGTTTACTAGGGGGCTCTGCATAATCCTATCTTGAGTGTGGATGCCAGTACTTTTCCATGACATCTCCCTTAGGTCCTGGAGACCTCCATTTGACCTCACTTGTGGTCCTCCCCGATCTACTGGACCATGTGGAGCATCTTAGGCTAAAAGAGTATGACTTGCCCAAGGTCACCCAGTGGGTTTCCATGAATGAGTAGAGATTTCAACGCTTGATCTCCAGAGTCCTAGTACAACACTTAAACCATTACACCATGCTAGTTTTCATTCTTCAGCTATGTGTCCTTAAAAAAATAGAGTCCTTTCAGCTTTTTTGTTAAATATAAGTAAGTATATGCTGTTCTCTTTATCTATTTTATTTTATTATTGTAAAATAATTTCTACAAAAAGCTTTGAATATGTCTGGATATAACATTTAAACCAAACATGATGAATCAGATAACATTATTTAGAAAAATTTCCATTTCTGTTTTTCCAGGGTAAACCATTATCACTGCTCTGTAGTCAGAGAATGATTACCATTGCATTTCTGTGGAAGACTTGCACATTTCAGTGAAAACCTTGACAACTGTTCCTTTTTCCTTGTCAGTGGGGTGGTAGTGAAAGAGGCATACTGACGTTACGTCACAGAGCCATTTCCCAACCTCAGATGAACAAAAAGAATTGGGGAGTATGTGCACTTGGAACTGACACTCTCATTTTTTCCCCTGGCCATCCCATACCTACCATTTACAGTGCAAGCCTGCCAACATGTCCATGAAGAGCATCTACTGTGGGAGCAGAAGCAAGAGGATTAAAAGCAGAAAGAGATATGCTATAAATCTTGAAAAGGAGAATTGATTAAAACAAAAAACTTGCAAGGAACTTGTTAATCCAGTATGTGACCAGAAGAGACTAGGAAGCATGGTCCTCACTGTCAATTCCTCCTCCACTTGTTAGCCTGCTTGGTCAACCTTTCCAGCTGGATCCCGTGTCCAAATTAGGTCCTTCCTTCAGAGGAGAACCCCACCAATGGCAATAGAGCCTGACACTGAAAAAGGACCTTTCCCGCCAACTCTGAGGTCCCCCTAGAAGTACAAGAGGAACTGGGGGTCAGGTAGACATCAACAGGTGATCAGAGGTGGCACCAGGCAAGACACCATTGTAGTGAGGCACTTCATCTCTCTCTAGATTCTTTGTCCTCAGGTGTTGTGGGGTTCTCCAAGGAGTCCCAACCCTCTTCCTCGAAGGTCCTGATACCTGACTTCATCCATTACAGATTCTCCCATAAGACTCCTTTTTAAGAATAGTAATGTAACAAAATGAAGTTGGCAAGTGTTAAAAAAGCATTATCATAACTGAGGGAGGAAAAGGAGACTCAGATGTTAATGTAATGGCAATGCTATGCCATGCTATAATCAATTTTTGACAACAGAAGTACATTCTGAAAAACAGATCATTCCTGCCTAAGGCATTCGCTTTGGGCTGACTTTGATCTTATTTTACTGAAAAGTGTTGTCAGAGGAAGAAGTGCTGCATTAACTAGTTCAGATCTAGAGCTTGGAAACTGCTCTTTAAATTTAACAAGTTTTATTAGACACCCCAGCCTACTTCCCCAACTTTTCCCAATTTGGTTTGTTGGTTACCAGCTTTGACTATCAGAATTTGGAAAGAACTGGGGGATTGTCTATATGGGGTGGGGGGGGGGAATATGGATTGATGTGCACTAACACCAACTCAAAGCAGCCTCAATTTATCTTAACTTTTTTGGCAAAATCATAGACATGAAAAGCTATCCACTTTTGCTGTCCCAAAAGGCATGCCTGTGAATCAAGATGGAGGATGCGAGTAAATTACTTGTGTTTCTATTTTCGCTGCCAATGCTTTTTTTTTTTTAAGTGTATCTAAGGTGCTAAAGTGCAGTATTCCACCTAAATAAATAAAAGAAAAAGGCTGTTTCGTCACTTTGGCACACGATCGCTAAGGTGAAAATCCAAGATGGCAGTTCCGGGTGCTTGCCTTGTTAGCAAGCTCCATTCTCTGCCTACATCTGACCAATCAGCTTTCTACTTCCACTCTTATGGGGAATGTGAATGAATGTGAACTGGTTGTCCCAATGAGCGGGAATGTGCATTCCCCGCTGAGATTTTTTAAACCTCCGGAAAAAGCTGCGAAGGCTTTTCCTTTGGAGTTTTTGGTGGATTTGGCCTCCTTCCTTCCAAATACTGCAGAATGATGCAAGATACCATTTAGACAAATTGTATTCTCCTTGAATTCTATGAGGAGTATTTCCTCCACTTAGACAACCCTTAGGTAAATAGGGCTAAGCTAGAAAGATCTATTATTCTTGTGGAGCAATGAATAAGAAGTTTTACTTCATTATTCATTGCAAGGGGTGTAGTCAAGAGGTGGGGGAGGATCTTTGAAAAATGAAAATGAAAAAGAAAAAAGAAAAAAGAACTGCTGCCCTACTTCCTGGGAGGCAGAACTGTTCAGAGAAAGAGTTCAGAGAAAAAGATGTTCACATTTGTCTACCTGCTGCTGCACTCAACATACTGGATGTTCTCTCTTCTCTCTCTTTCTTCCCATGCCTGAAGGTCTTTTACATATATTTAAGAGATATTACACTCACCTTTACATCACCTTGAAGTCAGATCTTCAGATGCTATCCTTACCACCACACATATCAGGAAGTTAAACTCAACAGCCAGCCAGTGTGATGTAGTGGTCTGTGGGCTGGACTAAGCCTTCAAGAGACCAGGATTTGAATCCCCACTCTACTCTGGAAACCTAGTGTGAGACCTTGGACAAGCCATACCCTTTCAGCCTTAGGGGAAGCCAATGGCAAACCTCCTCTGAATAAACCTTCCCCCCACCCCCCCAAAAAAAACTTAGGATAAGGTTGCTGTAAGTTGGAGTCAACTTGAACATGCAATTAGGGGGCAACAGCAATGTGTTCCAGCAACAAAATGTGCAATTAGGAAGCAACAATAATTTTCTGTAAATGCCACAGTTTCTTTTAAAAGTAACAATTTAAGTAATGAATTAATGAATGATTTATGAAGCACATTAAATTTTCATCTCCCCAAAGTTATCAACAATGAAATATAAGTTTTCCCCCTCCAAGGATCAAGATTAACAAATTAAAGTTCAAGCCTAATGTTAAAAGCTCTATTCATATCTAAGTGGCAGCTGGTAATAAAATTAGCAAGTTTTTCAATTAATTCTCGAAACAAGTATATACAAAAGAGTGCATATTTCCCCCTCCCTTTCCCCCTCTTAATTTTGGCAAAGATCCTGCATCAAAAGAAATAGCATTTAGCACTCAGACAGAACTACACCTCATCTCTCCTGTTGGACTCAGGCCTTAGTTCTGCCCCTCTCCAGAGCAATTTAGCAACCAGTGGAAAGACGTTTCAGAGAAGAACCTGGCTATGTCTTCACAACCAGATGCAAAATGATGATTTCATTCTCCGAGCCTCTCGTGGATATGGATGAATCCGAGAGGGTCCCTCTCTTGTTCTGCGACTAGCTGTAGGGTCATGGCCAGATCCTTTTCCAATGCCCTGCACTCACCACCAGCCATTAAATGGCTGTGTGAGAAGCAAGGTGAGTCTCAAGGAGTCAGAGTCATGGCACAAGGGAGGTACCAGATTCCTACCTCCATAATAACCATTAGGAAGACACATGCAAATGTAAGTCAGATTTATGCCTGTATATGTCACTAACAAGATGACGAACATATTTAGATAGAAGAAGACTGGTGTCATGATGGAGTGACAGCAACTCCCACCATGGAGCCAGAACATATCTGCTAGAACTACCTTTCCCATCATCTGTAAATTTCCATTCCCTGGTCATCAGACAAAGGTAACACAGGGGTCTGAGAGTGGGGGAGGTGGAAGTTCATTTGCTAAGCATTACATCACGTCACCTGACTGGAGAACCAATCAGATTGGGCAATGAAGAGCCAATCAGATTTGCCTAATGGGAGTTTTGAGAAGCTGCAATCTTTGTTTTGCAACACATGGCTTAGGAGTTTGGAGAGAGCCACATGATATGACGAGGCCTGAAAGAGCAGGCCTAATTGCATTGCTCTGAAATTCCATCATCAGAGACTAAGCAGGCCAGCTTTGATTAGCTGAGCCTAGCCTATCCCAATGGGACCCATTCTGATCCAGATAGACTTCCTAAATGTGAGTGGAACTTTTCTTAGCTTAGGAAAATGCATTTAGTTAGTTGCATTAGCTTATATGATTTATTTTTAACCCAGACTGAATGTAACCTAAACTTTATGCTGTTCTATGCAACTCTTAAGTTGGACCTGGAGAGAAATGCCTTTTCTCCATGATATGATTACCTCTGAATGGGTTTGCTTGCTTGAACTTAAAAAAAAAAAAAACTTTTTCTCTTTTCCTACTAAAGTCTACATTACATGCACCTTGCTTGGTCATAGCTAGCTTGATTCTTCTCTGGGACAGAGAAGGGGGGTTGGTGATACTTTAACAGAGTGAGGTCATTCCACTGGTTAACCAGGGGACTTTCCCAGTTGCCCACTGGACTGGGGTTTCATTGCACAGTGGATGGTGGCGGCTACCAAAGGGAGACCTAGTTCTAAGGGATTTCCAAGCTAGAGGAATCCCTAAGGGCATCTCTCAGGTTGGATAAACACACTAGCCTTTCCTCCCAACTCTGTTCTGAGTGAATGCCAGAGAGAAGGAGGAGGGCCCAGGTGACAACTGGGTAAAGAGGTCACCTCCTTTCAAGGAAATTTTTAAAAGTTTAAAGGATTAGCAAAATATCTTCTAGCTCCATATTACTTAAAATTGATGTATAATTTCTTCAACTGTTCAAATTGTCCCATATTCCATTGAACTACATATATATAGGAAAACCTGAACTAATTTCAAGCATTCAAAAGTCATGATGTACCCTATGTGCTCAAAATGAAAACTACTATATGCTCCCAAGAACAAGTTTTTCTCTCACTGAAATAAAACCACAGGTAGTCCACAGTGAATACCTTAGGCAGGAAATTATCCATTCCCCAGAATACACTTTTCTGGTCCAAAAATCAATTATAGAATGACATAGCATTACATTAAAAACTAGGGCTGAGCCAAACTTTCTCAGAAAATCTTTTGCTGAGAAAATTCCTAACCTTTTTCTTTTGCTCATCCTTCCACCCTACCACATTCAAAGGACACCTTGGAGAATTTTCTGTAAACACTCTTCCCAATACATTAATTCCTGGAAGCTACCACCCCTCCTCCCCAGATATCTCAGAATGACAACAGATTCCGAGGCATCATGGGAGATTCAAAATAATGACCAAGATGCCAAAACGTTAGCTATTGCTACCCTTTGACTGCAACAAAACAAGCAAATAAACAAAAACATGAAAGAAAAACAAAAGGAGCTGTGACTGCAGAATCCTATGACAAGGTCTCCCCAATTTCTGTGATATCAAATAGGATGGGTGGGGGGAATCGAGAAACCATTTGCACACCACTCTATAAAATTGTGTATCAATTCATCATTATGAGAAAGAGCATTTGTATTGTCTTAAATAAGATGTTAGCTGCCTTGAGTCTCATTACTGAGAGGATGGTAGGATATAAATGAATATGATAATAATCATAAATCACAGAAACATAGAGTTGGAAGAAACTACAAGGACCATCCAGTCCAACCCCCTACCATGCAGGAATACCTAATCAAAGCAGCCTGAGAGATGGCCGTCCAGCCTCTGTTTAAAAACCTAAAAAGAAAGAGGAGGAGGAGGAGGAGGAGGAGGAGGAGGAGGAGGAGGAGGAGGAGACACTATGACACTCTGAGGCAGTCAGTGTATTCCACTGCCAAACAGATCTTACTGTCAGGAAGTTCTTCCTAATGTTTAGGTGGAATCTCTTTTCCTGTAGTTTGAATCCACTGCTCTGTGTCCTAGCCTTTGAAGCAGCAGCAAAGAAGCTCGCTCCATCTTCAATATAATATCCCCTAAAATATTTAAACATGGCTATCATGTCACCTCTTAACCTTCTCTTCCTCAGGCTAAACATAAGCAGCTCCCTAAGTGGCTATGCATAGGGCATAGCTTCCAGAACTTTCACTACTTTGGACGCCCTCCTCTGGACACGTTCCAGCTTCTCAATATCCTTTTTCAAATGTTGTGCCCAGAACTGGACATAATATTCCAGGTGATGCCTGACTAAAGCAGAATAGAGTGGTACTAATACAACCCCCAATCTAGCCACTATGCTCCTATTGATGCAGCCCAGAATTACATTGGCTTTTTAGCTGCCGCACAACACTGTTCACTCATGTTCAGCTTGTGGTCTACTAACACTCCTAGATCCCTATGCATGTAACTGTTACCAATCCAGATATCACCCATCCTATACCTGTGCATTTTATTTTTACTGTCCAAGTGTAGTATTCTACAGTACATTTCTCCCTGTTGAAATTCATTTTCTTCGTTCTGGCCCAGCTTTCTAATCTGTTAAAGTCATTTTGAATTCTTATCCTGTCCTCTGCGGTATTAGCTACCCCTCCTAATTTGGTGTCATCTGCAAATTTGAAAAGCATGCCCTCTCTTCCATCATCCAAGTCATTGATAAAGATGTTTAATAGCATTGGGCCTAGGACTGAACTCTGTGGAACCCCACTAGTCAGTACATTCAGGATGAAAAGAAGCCATTGGTTACCACCATTTGGGTTCAGCTGGTCAACCAATTACAAATCCACCTAACAGTAGCATTGTATAGCCCACATTATACCACTTTGTGAGAATATCATAAGAGGACATTGCCAAAATCCTTACTAAAATCAAGATATGCTACATGCACAGCATTCTCTTCATCTACCAAGCTTGTAACAAGTGAAAGAGAGAGAGAGAGAGAAAGGAGATTAGTTTGACATGGCTTTTTTAGAAGAAATCCATGTTGACTTTTATTGATCACAGCATCCTTTCTAAGTGCTTACAGACTGTGCATTTAATTATCTGCTCTAGAATCTTTCCTGGTATTGATGTCAGGTTGACTGGGCAATAATTGTTTGGGGCCTCTTTTCCCCCCTTTTGAAGATGGGGACAATGTGTTCCCTCCTCCAGTCTGCTAGGACTTTTCCTGTTCTCCAGGAATTCTCAAAGATTATTGCCAGTGGCTCAGGGGCTACTTCTGCCAGTTGTTTTAATACACTTGGATGTAGTTCATCTGTTCCTGGAGACTTGAATTCATTTACAATAGCCAGGTATTCCTGTGCTACCTCTTTACATATTCTATGCTTCAACAAGAACAACAGCGATGGTCATGATGATGGTCATGATGAAAAAGGACTATGGTAACATTCTACAACTATATGATTTCTGAAGAGTTTGGTCCATTGTTTGGTTACTATGGGTAGCAATCATGGAGTTCTCAAGAAGTTGCTGGACTGCATCACTTAGCATTCTTCACTATTGGCTATGCTAGCCTCAGCTGCCGGGAGTCATAATCCAACAACGTTGTGTAGGTCACTTGATTGCCACCCCACAGCAGAGTTTTCTTTACTCAAACCTGAGAATAACATGCTGTTTTGTCTTAAAAAATAAATTGTCTGGGACTATAGCCTCCAATTTTTCCCTCTCTAGGTGCAACCTGTTTCCTCTGATATCTGTTATCTAATAAATAACACTTCTGAGACAAACCCCATAAATCAGTATTGTTGGGGGCATTTTTAACAATGCATTTTGCAAATTCTATCAATGCCACAGAGATATGGATTAGTTTTCCTTTATCTGAAAAGGCCAGATATTTCAGCCACCAATTCAAACATCTCCCTTTAGTATAGTACTGTTTATAAAGAGATCACCCCCCCCCTCATGGTTTGGGCTTGCTATGGTTCCTGATCTCTATCCCCAACACATTGTAAACAATGACGTTTAACTAATGTTGTTTAACTGGGGTCAACATTACAGGTTGACAGTACAGGTCCTGATGGCAAAAAATGAACTCAACAATAGCCCCAGCTTCACCCTCTTATTTTTTTCCTGATGTGTGTTGTACAGAGGTGTACAACAGTTCAAAACAATTCCCTAGCCAGAAGATGGGGGAAGTGAGAGATAAGCCCAGACTATATTGATCTGTTTGTACTTAGCCAGTAGAAGGGCTACACACCTCGTTCTAATGTAGTATGTCAACACAAAAAGGGAAAGAGTTGTTCTTAATGTAGGGAAGCTCTACTGTGGGCCCCTAGCAACTCAATATTGCTAGTGTCAAACATTAGCATGGAGGATTATAAAAGCAGATGGATGTAAGAGAATCCAATGTGCCTGACTCAGTGTATGATGTATTCAAAAGAGATGGATGGAGCTAAAAACGGAATAAATGAGAGCAACAAAGAAGCAAAGTTGAAGGAGGAGCAGGTGGTCATAGAACATTGCCTAAATTCCTCAATAGTTTTGCAGCTCAGCATGTTACAGCATCATATCTTCAGAGGCATGCTGTTTTTGTTTTGTTTTAATTTGTGGTTTGGTTTGGTTTTTTTCACCAACCATGTTTGTTTCCAAAATTAGGGATGTAATTCTCTAAGTTTCTTCTTGAAGGTAGCAGCAAGCAATTTTCTTCCCATTGTGAGAAAGTCTTTGAAAACCACACAACTTTCAAAGGCTATTTCCAATTTGGGGCTTCTCCATATATGTGGTGATTCGGGCGTTATACACACATGTAGTCATATTGTGTAGAAACCAACATTTTCAGCACAGGAAATAGCATTTTTCTGTGGAAAATAATATCCCAACAAAGAAATATAAATTCCTGCAAGGAAAATGCAGTTTATGGCACAGAAAATGCTGTTTTCTATGCAAATCATCAATATCCTAATTTTACACAGAATAAATCCCCGATTATAGCACTTTCTGCACAGAAATGCAGTTTTTCTGTGCAGATAATTGATATTCGTGCATTCAAATATTATTTTTTATACAGGAAATGCTTTTTTCTGCCGAGGGGGAGGGGAAAAATCACATGTGAATTTTTCACACAGTAAGTCCTAAAAATGTGAAGATTCTCATCAGTCCAGAATTCTTCTTCTCAGAGTTTCTCAACACTCAAAAAATATGTTTTTCAACCATGTTTCAAATATGTTTCAAGTATATATTTAATATTCTTTCCATCTCTATCCAAAATACATTTCAGCCAAGAGCCTACATCAAGGAAATGGAGTGTAACCTTGCAGTCACTGAGCCACATGGTGGTTGCGCAATGCTGCCTCCTTAATGAACTGTGCCATTGCAAAACAGAATGTGAATTCAAATGGCATGCTCATCTCCCCACCACCACCAATGCCACTGTATGCACAACCCTGCTTCAACAACCTTGAACCACATTGGATAAAGAATGGCAAACTGCTCCCATAGAGGAACATATACATATGTAAGACACCAAAAGGATTCCAGACTTTATTTCGGATTGCCACAAACTGGATAAATGGATTGCTTTTAGACAGCGGTAAAGCAATGAGTTTTGAAGTCCAATTTCCACAGCTATATCTCTGACAAGAGTCCAAAAAATCTATTGTTCTGTACAAACAAACCAACTCTACCACTTTCATTTCTGCCAGAAATAGGTCTTTGGCAAAGGCAACATGTCTTGATCACCCATTCAAAACCAAATACAGTAGGACCCTCGTATCCATGGGGGATTTGTTCTAGGGCCTCCCACGGATGCTAAATTCCACGGATAATAGCTAATGCCTGCCGGTCACCATTGCCACCACAGAAGCCATCCCACCAGGCGAGGGGAGAAGGGAAGTGAGACCTCTCCTCCCCTCTCTTTGCCCTCCCATCATCATTAATACTTTTTTACAATTATTTTTTATTAATTTTTTTAAAATACTTTAAAATTTACAAATATTAGAAACAAAGAAAAGATAGAAAACTAAAATACCACAAAGTAAAAAATTAAAGAACACAAAGCAAAAGGGAAAGAGAAAGAAATTTAAAAACCCAACTTTCAGTGGTTATATATGCGTGTAATTATTCATACCTCTCTCTCCAATTGGCAAGATTTATTCAGAGGAGATTTGTCATTGCCTTCCTCTAAGCCTGAAGGAATGTAACTTGCCCAAGGTCACCCACTGGGTTCCCATGGGGATTTGAACCCTGGTCTCTCAGAATCCTAGTTCAACACTTAAACCACCACATCATCTTGGCTTCTGTTGTCCTGTTGTTTCTGTCTGCCTTCAAGTCTTTCTGATTTATGGTGACCCTAAGGTGAACCTATCATGGGGTTTTCTTGGCAAGATTTGTTCAGAGGGTGTTTGCCTTTGCCTTCCTCTTGAGGCTGGAAAGAGTATGACTTGTCCATGGTCACCCTGTGGGTTTCCATGGCCAAACAGGGATTTTAATTCTGGTCTCCAGAGTCCTAATCCAACACCCAAACCAGCATGTTGCTGTTGCTCCACTCCACTTCTCCAGATAAAGAAATGCAATGCCACCTAGGTTTTGTTTCCAGTGAAATGACATCACCCAATGCTTACTGCAATTCTCATGGTATGTGCACACGTTCAAGCATACATTCACAGCTTCCTACCCCAAGAGATAACTCCCCCCACACACACCCAAACTTCCAGAGCTCCATTTGGCTCTCTGCTCTGTGCCTTTGTCTGGTCTTGGTCTCAGCTCTTTGTTTTTCATGGACAGAGCTGGAAGACATCATTCCCAGAGAAAAAGAGAAGAGAAGAGGGAAAACATGCCCCCATAGAAGGGTATTCTCTGGGCAATTCTTTAGCCTTTGTTAAAGCTTATCACTTCCTCAACATTATCACTTTAACTTACTTAACCATTTGCCCACCCAACAGATATGCCTCTCAGCCCAACCCTTCCTGGCATGTTTCCAGTCCACCTTTTGAAGATACCCCAAGAGACCATCCCAAAGCAATAACAACAGTAATAATTCAGAAATGAATTATGTGCACGCACTCACGGACCAGTGAGCCTTGAACAATTACTCCCAAAATGGAAGCATGGGGAACTGATGCAATGAAGTATTTCAAAATGTTCCCCAGCTGCAATTGTTTGTGCAGCATGCTTGGGGTCTTGTATCATCTGGTTGTATAGAAAGGTTATATATTGGGGTAATTAAAAAGTGTTCAGCACAACATCAAATCCAAGCTTCTATTTAAAGCTCAAATACCACGTACCACTAGGCTGAAATTTAATATAAACCCAAACAAATTGCATAGGCGACTCTTCAATAGATTTGCACTCAAGATAAGACACTCCTTCATAAAAATGGAAGTGAAAAATATCAACAGTAAGGTGGATGGGGATTATTCTCCCCCTCTATTTTTATTTCATTTTCCTTTTAAGGAAATACTAACCCAGAAGGAGCAAAACATACATATTTATCAAACTCCTTCAAACAGTAATGATAAATGGAAGTATCCTTCAACGCAAATATGCTCAGTACCTGCAAAGGTACAGGGGAAGGCTGAAATGAGATGCAACTTGTCTCAAGGAAGGTATTTATTCTGCTCATCTCCCTGATAGGTAATGGTAGCAAAAAAAAAGGGATTTTTTTGGTCTCATGGAGTTTTGGGTCCCCTGAACGACTGAAATCTGAAACACAACCAAACAGGAATGCAAAGAAAACTCCAGACAAAATTTCTTGTCCTAGGTGATAAAGGGTGTTCCTTGATGAAAAAGAGTGAGAAACCATGCATAGAAAACAGACAATGACTGTCAGCTTTGTTTACAATCCGGAACTTTTTATTTTTGCATTAAAAAACATAATTTATACTAAAAAAAAATTGAGAGTTTGCGCAAAAATACTTTTCTACCAAAAAAAATCTGTGCTAAAACCAATGTGTGTACAGTTTTTTTCACAAAAAAAAAAAATACAAAAGAGGATAAAAACTCTCATCCAGCAAGGATAAAACTTTTGAAAGTATTCATTCCTAAACACAAGCACTAAATAAGCAAAGATTTGTAGTAGCCATTTCAACCCTAATGTCTATTTGCTGAATGCTGTAATCTTACAATCACTATTTGGGGTCAGACTAGATAGCCCATGAGACACTGGGACTCTGCAAAGTCTTTTCCCTTTAACTCTCAGGCCTAGTCAATGTTCCTTACTAATCAACTCTATGTTCCAGAAACATATGATATGCTGATGTAAACAAATTCTTTCTCTAATAGCTGTCGAACTGTACCCAAATGTTCCTAAGTTATCTTGCCTTGAACTATCAACAATTGTTTCAAGGAAGAGAAATTGCTGACACCAAAGACACTAGAGAGAAGGAGGAGGGAATGGCTTTTTGCATACTTGTCATCACTGTATAAAAGTATTTTGTAACTACAGCTCTGGGTTCTGACTCTTTGGAAGATATTCCAGTCAGGCCCACTGGTGTAATAAAGCTCACTTTCCAATCCGTGGGTCTGCTGTTCCATGATTTCTGCAACAGATTAACATCCCTAAAGTGAAGATCCATTCCCTGTTCTTTTTTCAATCCATAAATAAACAAGCATCTGTTTGGATTTCAGGAAAGCCATTGGTAAAGCTATTTCACTCATTCTTCTTTTTAATATTAGGGAATTGTGTTACCAAATCACTAGGTGAATCCAAAAGACTCGATCCTTCCCATTTCCTATCATGTGGGGTCCCACATTCACTTCATGGATTTTCTAGCCATTCTTCACTTAGAATATAATTCTTTTGTACCAGAAGGTAGGTTAATAGTTTAAAAGCTTTGGGATCAAACACACTTACATCAACAACACACTACACTCTTAACAGTGCTGACTAAAGCCCTTCACATGGATGAAGGAGTTTGCTATCCACAGATGTGTTCAGGTGTCAAGGGCCTGGGTCTTCTCTGCATGGGCTGAATGAAAAGGCCTCGCCCCCCCTCCACCCAATTCCCATATTCAGCTGTTTGGATGATGCAGGCTTTTGGCCCCGATTCTAGTCTGAAGTATCCAGATGACATCCAGACAGTTCTGACTAGAAACTGGGGCAAACCCCCCTTAAAACAGCTTTTTAAAAGTAGCTGGGAAAACCTGATCCTGCAGGAAAAAGTGGAACATCCCATGGCGCAAACGGGCAGCTGTCTTCACACATGTGCTGTCCTGTATCTGTTCTTGCCTCTGTCGCCTCCACTGGAGCCATGCATCACACTCTATGAGGTTACAACAAGGCCCCAGCATGTGAACAAAGCTGAGTGCCTCATTTCTGGCCTCAGAGTGTAACGTGTGGCACCAGCAGTGGCAGCAGAGGCGGCCCGTTTGCGCCATGGAATGCAAAGTAACAGGGAGATTCCAGGACCAGAATACTCCAGCCAGAACATGGGAGTATTCTGGCCAGTGCAGACAAGACGCTATTCTCGCAGTGTGGAACCCAAGATGGCTCACAACATAACATACAACATATTTTAAAACTATAAAACCCCCAAAAGTCCAACCCACATGGCTACCAGTCATAATGGCTGAGTGTTTCTAGGACCTCTGGTCCAAAATTGATTTTTTTCCACATTCTTATTGTGGCAGCAGTCACAACCACTTCAGGGCAGCTCTCCATTCAATTTTCTCCCCGCCACATCCATCTGCATATCAACAGCTCCTTCCTCCAGCCAAAGTCGCCTTCTTTGATGCACAGAGAAACAAGCCATTTCCAGTGGGCAGCAACAGCCCAGATGGTCATCCCGGCACCATTTTCAATTACAGGGATAGGCATAATGTAGCCTGGAGCCCATGTCTGTGACTCCTAACCCACCCACCCCCCATCCCCATAGTCCCTTAAAAAATGGCAATTTTCAGGTATTTTTTACCCCCGAATCTCAAAAAAAAAATGCATAAAAACACACAAGAACACCACACCCTTACAAGTACCCAGAACCTCACATAGCACCCAAGTATCTTTGTTTTCTTCTGCAGACCTTCTCCAAACTGGCAACAGGAAGTAATGAAATGTTACTTTCTATCATCATTTTACTACAGAAGAAAATGGAGGCATGGAGGCTTGCTGGGGTGGGATTGGCCTGCCGGAGAGGAGTTGTGGGGAAGGCTTGGCCCTTGCCACCCACACAGTTCCCTACCCCTGGTCTCTGTGAGTCAACCTGATCTACACTTCCCAGTCTAAAACACAGATCAGAAAGCAGTTATCCTTCACTGTGCTCACTTCTCTCAATTCTGTAAAAGTAGCATCAATTCAGAAATCATCGGAATATGCCCAAAACCACATTTTAGGATAAAATATAAGGTATGGGATAAAATGAGGACAAGAAGACTATTGTATGAGAGAAAATGTGTTAACAATTGTGCACTGCTTCAGAAACTTTTTTTCCTTCGCAAGTTGATACAGAAACAGGACAAATCAAAGCTGCAAAGAAACACACATGGAACTGGCACGGGTAAGAAACAGTCTGATCTCTCCTTCCCTACCCACTAGTAACCTCAGTCAAGAACTGACTAGCATATGAAAGAGGTCTTTAGTGGTGCTGAAGGATGGTGGAGTCAGAAATCATGTTTGTTCCATTCAGGCCTCATTACAAAAGACCCAAACATCACATGAAGTATGTAGCAGGAACCATTAGTTGGCCACTGCAAGCCTTATATCATCATGACAGAAGTACCATAGCACCAAACTGTTTGTTCACTTGTTTGTTTTTCCATGACAATTTTGCTTACCTTCACAAGTTTCCAGAAAGGCAATAAACAAGCCAATAGTCAAGGTCACTTCCTAAATCATGACAAAGGAGCCATATACAAATGCATTGACTTTTTTCTCCTCAACAATTAATCCAAGTCTATGACTTTTATGGCTGATTTATTGTTCATAATGCTAAAGCTGCCCCTATCTTAACAAAAGTCCTCCTGTCATCTTTGTCCGTTAAAGCTGAATCGACCAACCCCGATATTCACTATTCACCACCAATCGAGATTTTTCAGAAGAGTAATAATACCTTAACCCGATGGTTCTGAACTGTGTTTAAAAGAACTCAGAGGATTCTTGGAAGTTTTAACAAGGATTGTTCAATGAGAAGATCACAAACAGCAGACTAGCTTCCCTGTAAGTTTGCCTTCCACACTCTGAAATGTGCAACTGTACAGCACTGGTGGGTGTCTTCTGGAGCAATGCATTTCAAGCCATCTGATGAGAGGGCCAAGAAATCCCCCCCCCAATGTGCCAGGGACTGGTACCATATTTTTATCCTTTGGCTACAACTGTGGGGGGGGTTCATCTTTCCTGGAAACTTACAAAGGACTAGCATTGTTCCATGGACAACCACTCCAAGAAGCATTTCTCCATACCTAATGCTCAATTCACTCGTGAAGTCCATGAGCCTTATAAAAGCCTACATGGAACTAATTTTCTTAAGAAACCTGTGAACCACTCAGGGGCTCAAAAAAAAAAAGCACTAAAACAAGTGTGTATTTTGTTCAACTAAGGAATTCCATTAGGATCTGTACACGTTGAGTTTGTCTACACAGTGGGTAAAAGGATGGCCCTCCAGATGTTCAACCAGAAATTCCCTCAGCCTTACCCAGCAGTATCACAGCTGTAGAATCATGAGGATTTACAGTCCAACATCTGGAAGGCTATATGTTTCCAGGCATTTTTACTATCCTACTTGAACATGTTCCCCAGCTTTTCTCTGGGCATTTTTACAGTCTTTACCTAGAGATGCTTGGAATTAGACTTGGGAATTTTATTTCATGAAAACTAGGTACTCTGCCACTGAACTCTGTCCCTCAGAGGTGAATCAACATTATTCTCCTGGAGAATGTTCCAGAAGATGGGCAAGCAAGAGGGCCCTCTTTCTCACCAGCCACACCTCAGAAGGACATTGGACATAAAGAAAAGCCTCCCCAGTTGCCCTTGGTGAGATCTTGTTTTGGAGGAAGATCTCTAAAATAACGCCCAAAGGAAACTAGGTGTGCACACAAAACATAAATATGATGTAAGAATTTAAAAAGACCCTCCATTTAAGCAAAGGGCGACCAGATCCAATATCCTGCTTTTCACAGTGATAGACCACAGACCTTGGGAAAGCCAACATTTCAGTAGCCTTCACTCATTATTGCTCTGAGAGACTCATTTCAGAGGCAAGCTTCCTCTGATCCTGCAAGTAGTACATAGCCATCATGACTGGTAGGTGTGGACAGCCTTCTCCTACACGGTGGGCCCTCAATATCTGCTGGGGTTTGGTTCCAGGAACCTCTGTGGATGCTCAAGTCCCATTATACACAATGGTGTCATAAAATTGTGTGTCTTATATAAAATGCCAACATCAAGGTTTGATTTTTTTGGGGGGGGGGAACTGTGGGGGGGGAGAGATTTTCAAGCTGTGGATGTTTGAATCTGTGGATACAGAATCTGTGGATATGGAGGGCCGACTGTACTAATTAGTCAACTCTACTTTTGAAGCCATTCAATTTGGTAGCATACCTCCATGTGGCACCAAATACCGAAGAAGTACTTTCTTTTGTGTGTCCTGAATCTCCTATCATTCAGCTTCACTGGATGGCCTCCAGTTCTGTTATTGTGATGGACAAAGAAAGACACACCCCTCTCTGTACTTCCATCATGTTATAAACCTTCATTTATACCCCATCTTACAAATAAATTTCATGGTAGTTCAAAGAAATACTTAGCAACTACATCACTTTATTTTGTTTTTTTACAGTTGAAGAATCTGGTTTTTATTGTGCAGAAAGGAGGTTGAATTTGACCAGCAATTCTGTCTCTCTGTGTGTTGGCCACTGAAGTGTTTTCTTCCCCAAGATCTCTTTCACACCACCAGTTATAGCGATTTGATGCCACTTTAACTACCATACTCCATCCTATAGAATCATGGGATTTGGAGTTTGGTGAGGGACTTAAAACTTCTTTGTCAGAGAGATCTAGTACATCAGCAAACTACAGATCCCACAATTCTGTGGGATACAGCCATGGGTGTTAAAATGTATAAACATGCTTTCTTATAATGGGGAGTGCTTATAATGGGAAATGTACTTTAAATGTACTTCTTAATAACTGTACACCTTGCATATAAGATCATGATAAAAACCATCCCACTTCACTAACTGCAAAAGGAGAAAGAAGGAAGGAAGGAAGGAAGCAGTAAGTCAATTTGAGGCTTGTCTAAACTCCTCATACAATTCGAGAAGAATTTGTTTTATCTAAATGGGATCCCACATCAATCTGCTGTATTCAGAAGGAGGGGGCAAAAACTCCAAATACTCTGCAGGAAAAGTTTTTGTGGCTTTTCCCATATATACATATATATATATATATATATATATATATTTAATCCAAAGCATGTGCACATTCCTGTTCATTGGGACAACCAATTTGTGTTACTGCGCATTCTGGATAAGAGTGGAAATGGAAAGCTGATTGGTCAGACATGCAGAGGGGGCAGAGCTTGCTGAAAAGGAAAGCCTCCAAAACCACCATGTTGGATTTTCACCATACACTGAGACAATGAAACAGTCTCTTTTCTTTCTGTTTATTTAAGTGGAAAATCACACATACATAACTTGGCTTTGCTTTTAAAAAAAAAACCACAGTTTTTGTGCAGTAACTTGTGACAGCAGCAACTGGTGACAATAAAAATGCAAGTAATTCATTCACACCCATCATCTTGATTCGCAGGCATGCCTGTTTGAACATCAAATGTGTATAGCTTCGCATGCCTGCGTTCTTCAAGTTGCTGTGAATTGGCGTTTGTGTACATCTATCCACGTTTTATTGCCTCATATAGACAAGTCTTTGGCTTTTGGTAACCTTTTGCTAAACTAGAACACCCTAAATCTTTTACACTAGAAAACTCCTCTATAGGGTAATGATCCCTCTGCTTGCTCTTTTCTGTGATTTTTACAGTTCTACAAGGCCAATGCATTGCATGTGCATGGTCATTTTCTTTTCCTCCTGACTCTAAATCCCAGAAGAATATTGCCAAAATTAAAGCTGTCTCTGTCCCAACCACCAGTGTTTTTCAAATGGAGAACTCATGAAAAGGCTTTGTCATCCAAAGCTAAATCTTTGGACCACGTAGTTGCTAACTTTGCTGCTTTTACACAATTCAAGTGTCAAGCCTGCAGCTCAAAGAGCGTTTTAAATGTTTTCACTGCCTTTTATTTATAAACCAGACCCTGGAGTGTATACAACAATGTCTGGCTTTCAGAATCAGCTTCGAATCCTGATGTCTGATTAAACAGCTTGAATTAACCAAAGCAGATTTTTCATCTTATGCTTTAACACCAGCTAGAAAACAATATATAGGCCTCTGGAGAACAAAGCACAGTATCTACTTCAACCAAACACACACACACCCATGAACTACTGTACTACTATACAGTATTTTAAAACTGTCTTTGGGCTGCATTAACTATTGTGCTACATATTGAGACGTATCAAACTGAATGGAGGCTCCTGATATAATGTAATTATTTGGGGGTTTGTGTGTTTGTTCAATGCTTTTTTAAAATTTCTACTTAGCACAGAGCCTGCAGGAGTTTTTTTTCTTTTCATCACATACAACACTTGGTAGTTACTTTTGGCAATATTTAATAAGTTAACTTAGAAAGGAAAGAACGGAATCACCAGAGAGCAGAGAGAATCCATATGTGATATATATATATATATATATATATATATATATAACATGATTGACTGACCAGAAATCATATGTGGTTTAGACCAATCCACCTTGCCCACACAAATGTCTGCTACATGTACATGTGTTTGACTACAACTCCCATCATCCCTGGCAAGCAGTTCCACTATCTGTGGCTGATGGGAGCTATTATTCCCACAATGAGCTGGGGTGAGGTGACTTCTGCTTAAACCTTTATAAGCATTTTTTGATGTGGAAAGTGGCAACATTCATTCTAGATTGCTTTAAGTTCAGTGACAGCAATTAAAATACTTCATCTATAGATCCTTTAAATAGAATTTCTCAGAGTGTATCAACTAGAGTCTAGATATGTTCCTTTTCTTTAAACCTACCAATCAAGCATAGATGAAGCAACCATGGCATCTTCTTCAAGGTTTCCTCAGGTATCTGAGCCTCTGTTCTACCCCTAAATCCTAGGGCTTTTGATGCCTCTTTTCCCCAACAACAAGACAAAGTCAAAAAGTTACCCACAGAGAAATTTCTCCTCTAATTTCTCTAACACACATAGGAAACTGCTTAATGCAGCGTAGATGTGTAAACTGCTATTGCTTAAAACAATTTGTAAGCCGCTCTGATAGCCTTGTGGTTGAAGAGCGGGGTATAAATAAATAAATAAATAAATAAATTTTGTAGGCCAGAAGATGAAACTCGCTAGCAAATTCTGAAGAAGTAAGGGACAAAAAACTGTCAGAGGCAACCATCTCCAATTGGCTAACAACTGTAGTTACTAGAGTCAAGCAGAGAGACCTAAGGGGATTTCTAGTCACATTCATATAAGCAGAAGCCTCCATGTGCTCAGAAACCCTATTTACTTGGGTTCCTGATTGCACTGTGTGTGTCCTTTTCTCCTCACATGTATTTGTTTAGCATATAAACTGGTTGTCATAAAACAATATCCCAGTGCAGCACAGACTTTCCTCTACTATACCTATCTTTACCTGCTGATCTGAGCTCGCATGTAAAACCTGTCTCTCACTTTTGCACCCTTAACTATTTTTTATTACTATCGTTAGATGGATACTCATTACCACTCCAACACGTTTTGCATTTCTGTAACTTTTCATACTCTCTTACCCTCTCGTTTTCATATATGTCTTGCCAGCAGCTTCTTCACTCAATGAAACTAATAATGCTTATTGAGTCCATAAAAACTTATACTAGAAATGTCTTCTTTAGCTAGTCTCAAAGATGCTACTGGATTCCTTTATAGCCGTGGAGTACAACAAGTGAATAGCCAAAGACTATTCAACCATTCAAGCAAATGTGGGTAAAAATCCCACTTCAGATGTTTCCCTTCAAACAGGAATCTGGAAGAGAGAGGGGATAGATCTAGGAACTTTGAACCAGTATGTATGGTGCTCGGTCATTAACATGCACTAACACATCAACATAGCCCGTATAATATAACAGGATAACCTAAAGGCATCAGAACCCATCTGATCTTGGAAGCTAAGCAGGGTCAGGCCTGGTTAATACTTCGATGGGATATCACCAACGAACACCAGATGCTATAGACTACATTTCAGAGGAAGACAATAGCAAACTACTTCTGAGTATTCCTTGCATAAGAAAACCCTATGAAATTCATGGGGTCGCCATAAGTCAGCAGGCACTTTAAAAACACATGCATAGTCCTATAGTCAAGAGATCTATAGTCCAAATAAGAAACTTGTCTAATAATCTGAGCACAATTAGAAGGCAAACCATATTAATGAGGGCAATATACAAGTACAACAGAATCAGTTGGTACAGTTCTCCCTGTAGATGGACACAGACAATAGAGAATAGTTTTGGCTGGCAAGAGTTCCACCCCATGCAGGAGGGCATCATAACATTCACTACTTTCACTTTCAAGTCTAAAGCAGTTGCAGATAGGAAAAGCCAATTCACAACAATGTGCCACATGCAGAGATTGGTGCTAGCAATGCCAGCCCCATTGGTGGAAGAGAAAATCTATAAGGAACAAAATATACATCCAGGAGCCAACATCTGACCTTTCCTCTAGGCCTCCAAGGAACCCAACCAATTTCCCAATGATTTCCAATGCTGCCATTTAATGTGGTAGATCTTCACCTTTTAAAAGCATTAATTCACTTTCTTGGCAGAAGAGAAGAATGCAAAAGGAAGGAGAGGTAGGGAGTTCATGCCCTACAATCTTCTCCTTGTCTCAGGGCAGAGCTTTGTGAGAAGCCAGCTCTTAATGAAATTTCTTAAAAATGCTAAGTAATGCTTTCTAATTTCCTCACTTAATCTAATGTCACAGTTGGCCCCATTAATGCCAACAGCTATTAGATACTTAAACAACCAGCTTGTTGAACTACAATTTTATCATACAGCCGCATCCCTCTGCTCCTCCTTTCCCTGGTTTTGATAAGGTTTCCTAATGGCAGTGAGGCTACAATCGAAATCTCTGAAAACCAACAGACCCTTAATCATCTCTGGAAAATGAATGCATTTAATGCCTTTCCCATTAAAACATACACAGGCGCACATACACGCACCTGATACAAGAATGAAGCTCAAATATGGCTTATTTCTATACCAAGCTTACATGTCCAGTAATAAATGCTGCTTCTGAATGGCCACATTTCTATTTCTTTTTTAAAACCAAAAATGCAAAAACTAACAGCCTGTAACTCCTGATTTTGCTTTATATGACTGTATTTTTCTATAAGGCCAAGAGTGCAGTGACTCTCTACCACAGTGACCTGCATAATTTATGGTTATCACTACACAATATACAGACAGTAATGGAGTTGCAAATAGGCCAACATATCCTTTTCAGAAAGAGCAGAGCAACGGTAAAGCCTGCACTTTCACGTTTTTGCTGGAACAGATATAACTGAGCAACTAAGTGTTTCTGTATGGGCGAGTACATACAAAAGGAGAGACATATTTCACTTATACTGATGTCATTAAAAAGATGCTGAATTTTTGCAGCACTTTGGACCTGTATCCAATATATAGATGTAAACTTTCTCCTATAAGAAAGGAGGGAACTGTTTAACAGTTGAAAGGACCAATTATCAAGGTTGCCATGCTCCTTCATTGGAGAATATTAGACAGAGGGCTTATCTACACCTGCCAGGATATGTTGGCTCCCCACCGACGTATCCTGGCTGTGAAGATGGCCTGTTCTGTCCTGGTTACCTGGAGGAAATGGATCCGAGTCCAAACAGAACGCCTGCCTGTTGCTGCTGCCACCATTTTCCTCCATCTACAGGGCCCAGAGAAAGCAGGCCACACTATGTGACAAGCCCCCTTGGTCACATGCTGTGGGCCCGCTGCCTGGAAGAGTAAGAGAAACTGGCAGCAGGAGCAAGGGCCAACCTGCTGGGACAGGCTCCTGCGGACACACGGGGCCCAATCTGTTCCATCCCATTGGAAATGGTTTAAAGTAGGCATTATTTTAAACCATGCTACAGGGCCCTAGTCCAGCTTGCCCCCATGTAAGCCCCGTTTCTGCCCCAGGGGTGGTGAAGACCGCCTGTGGGCCGGAGGGGTAAATGCTCTGCATTGTTTGGACAAGACAGGGTATTTAGCCCATGTAGATAAGCTCAGAGGTACAATGGCCATCTGTCAGGGATTTTAGCTATGAATTCTTCCCACGATAAAGGCTTGGACTAGATTAACTTAACAGTCCTTCCAACTTGACAGTTCCATGATTTTATGTAATATTTTGTATGGGATGTAGTAGGGCGTATGGGGAGACCACCCATACTGATTGTATAATATAAGATTTAATACCAAGAAAGAGATGGGGGCTCCTCCAGAGAGGACAAATATATTACGAGGGTTCAGTATTTGTTGCTGCAGTTCTTGGGCTTTTTTTAAAAAAAATATGCAAATGTTGTTTCTGTTGTCCAGGTCTATTTTCTGGCAATTCCCAGCACCAGCTGTAACATTTTATTCCTACTCTCAAATTTATTTTTAATTCCAAGACATATTACAAGTTCCTTTCTATTCTCCAACTTTATTTTTAGCATTCTTTTTGAGTTACAGTTGTCCTTCCACATTCACAGATTTGACATTCACGGATTTGAGTATTCATGGCTTGAAAATATTCTTTAAAAAAATAATAATCCTAATAGCAGACCTTGATTTTGCCATCTTATATAAGGGACACCATTTTGCTATGCCATTGCATATAATGGGGATTTGGGTATTCACAGGGGGTGGGGGGTCCTGGACCCAAACCCCAGTGAATGTGAAGGGACAACTGTATAGTGCTATAATGTAATAGTGATTTAGCACTTTTGTGCTACAGCTCTATAACATTTAAGAAATATATAAAATCCAGATAGATAAAATTTGTCCTTCAAATCATAGAACCACCTAGCAAACCATCCTTAATACAAATCCAAGAAATCATTATAAACAGTCCCAGCAAAAGAATGGAACAAGTGGTTGAGGAAGCAACAACAACTGGCAAAATATGGCGAAATCCAATGAGCTATATCATGAGAACTCACACTTATTAAACCAATCTGGAGGAGCCCAGACAGGGAAGGAGGGAGTGAAGGAGGGTAAAGAGAGAAGGAGAGAGAGATCCACCCCATTCCTAAACTCTTACCACCCAGCACTGGAAACTGAATGGTCAGACTCAGCAAGAGTGATGTGCACATGTGTACAGAGAAGCAGATTCTGTACATTGATTATCCAGTGGTGGGCTTGGGACAGGATGCTTGTGAGCAAACAGACTGGGAACAGATCCATACCCACTTTGCAAAGCACATTTTCAGTTGGCCTATCCCATCTACCTTCCATTTGAACTACACAGCATGGATTTCAATGAAGATTTCCATCACAATTTAAGAGTGATAGGTATACACACAGCATGCCCCACTGCACACTGAACACCTTTTCTATATATAGTTAATACATTAATATCACATCCAAGACACTTGGCATGGTTTTTTGTTGTTTTTCAACATTTCTGTAAAAAAAAAGAAGACAATAAACAACTTACCAGTCTCTTCATCTATGTTAAATCGGCCAAGTCCACTGCCATCCCGGATGGAGTACTGTATCTCACCATCCCTGCCAGTATCATCATCCCTTGCGGTCACTTGCAAGACACTGGTTCCAATGCGTGAGTTTTCCTTTACTGATCCAATGACAGCAAAGTCAGAAAAATAAGGGGTATAGAGATTTTCATTCACATCCACAACTTCCACTTCCACAAAGGAAACTGAAGATAGAGAAACCGGACGCCCTTTATCCTTTGCTCGGACAGTCAGGTTGTAGAACTGTTGCTTCTCGTAGTCAAGTTCTTTGCTTAGTCGGATAGCACCACTGGCTTTATCTATTTCAAACCTCCCATTGTAATCATTCACCAAAGAATAACGTACTTGTCCTCCAAGGCCAAGATCTGGATCTTGTGTTTCAAGCCAAGCTATGACAGTACCAACTGGCAGATCTTCCAGGACCTTCACACTATAGCTAGGTGGTATGAAAGCTGGAGAACAATCGTTGACATCATCCAAAAATACCTTCAGAGGCACAACAGAAAACTGCTGGTGCCCATTCTCTGCTCGGTCTCTTGCTTCTATCTTTAGTGTATAATTTGCCTTGGATTCCCTATCTAAATGGTCAGCTACATATATTATCCCCGTGGAGCTGTTAATAACAAATTGCTGTGTGTCTGTCAATATGGAGTATGTCACTTGCCCATTTGGCCCTAGATCTCTGTCTCTGGCTTCAACCTGGATAATCTCCACACCAATACTCGTACTTTCAAAAATATTAACTGAGTAGCTTTCTTGCAAAAATATAGGCCTATTATCATTTGCATCCTCTACAGTTATGGTTAGTAATCTCCATGTGGCCTTCTGGGGAGTACCTAAGTCATAAATGGTAATATTAAGGAGATACAGTTCTGTTTTCTCACGGTCCAAGGGCATGAGGACCTTAAGCAGACCTGTCTCCATTTCAAGATTAAAGCAGCTGTCTGTATTACCATCTGATATGGTATAGAGCACCTTCCCATTAAAGCCAGAATCAGCATCATAGGCCATGATTCGAAATATGGTAGCACCAATAGGAAGATCCTCCCTGACCGATACATCATTAGGAAATGATTTATCAAAATGCGGGGGCTGCCTATTCACAGAATAAAAATCAAAGAAGCCATCTTCTGAATTCAGTTTTACATTGGCTTTTGCCTTTTTCAGCAACTTTTCAGCCAGCCTCTGAGCAACTCTAGTCTCTCTGCAGCTAAAGGTTTTGGAAGATACTTTTCCATGAACCACAGAAATGTTAACAAACATAGAGTCGGCAAAATTCTCCCCATCCGTCGCTGTTATCCTGAGTCCAAAGTTGTTGTTCTTGATGCCAGCACTAACCAGGGACTTCTTAAGCTGTAGAACCCCAGAATCAGGATTCAGATAGAAAAAACCTAGTTCGTTACCTGAAATTATTTTGTATTTCACAAGCTCCAACTCATCTATATCGATTGCAGACACAGCTGTGATGTGCCCACCAACAGGGAAATCAGATGAAATCACACCCTGACAAGCCACCTTTTCAAACAGTGGCTTGTTATCATTTACATTGCCTATGTATATTGTGACATTGACCTCACTTTCATGGCGGTAAGGTGATCCCCAGTCTGAAGCCCTCACAATAAATCTGTAGCTCTCTGGGGAGGACTCGAAATCCAATTCTTCGGAAGTACTAATAATGCCAGTAAATTGGTTGATGGAAAAGGGGAGTGAATTTAAACTAGCAATGCTGTATGTGATATAGCCATTTTCCCCACGGTCCTTATCAAAAGCAGAAACTGACAAAATGGGAGTCCCTACAGGTACACTTTCATTCACATAGGAACTGTAGGACGGCTGTGTAAATTCTGGAATGTGATCGTTGGCATCCTCTATCCTGACTGTAACACGTGTTTTTAGGTCCCCATCTTTGTTTACTACTTCTAAATCATAAAATTCCTTATCAACAATTTTTAAAGGGTGTGCGGTGGTAATCAGACCTGTCCTGTGATTAATCTTAAAATATTCAGCATCCTCACTTGATAGTAATATATATTCTTCCCCCTGGGTTTCTGGGATTAGCTTAACAACAGCAACAACGACTCCAGGAGGAGAGAATTCACTGATAGCCACATCGTACATTTCCTTTTCAAATTTTACTGGGTTGCTTTCTCTCTTAGGACTAGCAATATGGACCAGTTTCACAGCTGAAAACTTCTGAGGAGAACCCTTGTCCTTGGCCTGAAGAGTAAGATTGCAACCATATGGAAAACTGTCCCAATCAATGGGCTTTTTTACTTTGATTTTGTACTCATTCATCCATCTACCTTCTTTAGCCAATTGGAAGTGTTCCAAGGGATCTCCAGCAACAATGGAAAGAGATTCAATCTCACCATTGGCACCTTCATCTAGATCATCAACGTTAATGACAGCATATGTTGGCTCCTTGTCCAAAGAGAAGGGAACATGGGTTACTACACTGATAGTTGGGGCATGTTCATTAATGCGTTCAATATGTATGTAAAGTTTAGCCGTGCTGCTTACGCCATTGTTACCATAGAGTTTCATCCCACGATCCACAGCCAGAACTTCCAGGTCATAGCGATTCTTCTCATCGTAGTTCAGCCGGCCACTTAAGGAGATAACCCCACTTGTTGGATGGACAGCAAAGAGGTCAACTTTATTTTTAAAGTAATAGTAAAATTCACCATTAGAACCAATGTCAGCATCTGTTGCTGTAACTTGGGCAATACTCGTCCTTAAAGGAGTGCTTTCTGCTATTGTTACAGAATAGGTGGTGGGTGAAAATAAAGGCCGCAAATCGTTCATATCTAAAACCTGTACGTTCACTTTTGTCCATGCTTCCAAGTCTTCTCCACGGACAGAACCTTTTATTACCAATAAATAGTTGTCCTGGATTTCTCTATTCAAAATCGCAGAATTCCCACCTTTAGTTCTTATCCTAAGGAAACAGAAATCAGCTATTACAACTTCCTCTGCTTTGAAAAAGCCTTCATCATCACCAGATACTATCCTGTATTTGACATCCCAGGAAAGGTCTGCCATAGTGATACCCATTCTATTTTGACTGTTAAGATAGGTCCGTGCTGCAGAGTTCTCATACACTGTGGCATTGTACATGGAATGTGTGAAGTGGAAGCCAAGTGGTAGGGTTCCTTGAAGGCCATGACAGACGCTGGCCCAAAGCTGGACAAGCAAAAAGATGATGCCAGATGTGGGGGCCAAAGGACCTGACCAATGGCCCATATTTATCTCCATCACATCATTCTTTCATCCTTAAAAGAAAAAAAAATGACAATTGATTAGTGGCGAATACAATAATCTGTACAAAGCAAGTCAGTTTTATGCATTATATACAAAAACATCTCAGCATTCTCCCCCATTCTTTAAATACTCTGCCACAATCTACCAGAAGCCTGCAAACAGCCTCTTTTCTACTAAGCCGAGAGAAGCCCATCAATCAGGAACGACAGTGCTTCTTGCACCAAATGACACAGTGGAGTCGCAATTTTTTTCCCCAGTGTGCCAGGGACTGCTACCATATTTGTGCTACATTATTATCATATTTGCAGCATTTCTTGGAAACTCACCACAGACCAGCAGCCAATGGCTCACAGATCAGCACCAGCCTGAACATCATCACTTTAACTAGCATAGTTTTGCAATGATCAGCCACGTCTTTGCATTCCCAGATGGTCGGGGGGTGGGGGAAGCCCCTGATAAGCATGGACTTGGCTTTGGAAGTTTTCAGGATTGGCCTATACACATATATGATGCCTATAAATGGTTGTAATGAAACACATTTGAGGAAAAGGATGGGAACCTGCTCCAACCACTAAGGTAATCAGGGGCAAGGACCAGGATATATCCTCATCACAAGTGCGCCTCTTATTATTCTCATGTAATGCATGGTTCCCATGAGCTCCTATACGGAAAAGTACTTGGGACAATTTAACTTGAGACCATGTTGTGATGTTACCAAAACCTGCCATCTAGCCATGGATAAGATGACTATGCAATGAAGACCCACTGATGCAGGTGTAACCAAGTATGTGTGCAGAGCACATAGAGCAGCCTCTGAGGTTTGCCATGATATATGTTCAGATGAGGCATCAAGAAGACAGCCTAAACACCCTAAATGCACCAGATCCTGTCTGATCTTGGAAGCTAGGCATAATCAGCTATGGAAGATCACCAATGAATATCAGGTGCTGTGGGCTGTATTACAGAGGAAGGACCTGGCACCTCTGTGTATTCCTTGCCTAAGAAAACCCTATGAAATTCATGGAGACTTGAAGACATATACACACACAAGGCATCAGCAATCATCATCCTCTGAAACTACCTTCAGAGGCCTGCCAGGGCTAATGTCTGGCATGGACAGAGCCCACACTCCCACACATATATTCCAATCAGGTTGGGGTTTCTTACACAGCAATGGGCAGCTGCCATTATTTTAAATGACTGGCAAAATCCCCTGGAGTGGCAAAATGTCAGGGCACTGCTAATATGTCCATCAGAATGATGGACATTTTGTCAGTAAAAAAATCAGCAAGGATGACATTGTACACTATCTGCCTGATAAATTCTCCCTTTTAAGAAGTCTCGAGGGTGTGTGTGTGTTCCGAAAGCAGATCCAAAATTTCACCAAGATAGCATGACCTTTGCATTTGCTTTACAAAAGGATACTTGGCCAAAATGTGGAAAAACAAAACGTGGGCAGGCTACTTGTCAAAAAGCACCTTGTTAGGGATTTCCTGATTCTACTTTGAAGCTTGGCTACTCAGTTACACATAAGAAGTTAATGGGCTTTAACATTAAAAAACACCCATGGTTGCAGATTGCAAAGATACATATATGACACTAATGGCAGTGTAGTGGTAATTTTGCAGTGATGTTAAAAGATCACAAATGGTAAGAGCGCACAAGGAAGGGGGGAAGAGGATGTTCCTAAGAACAGTGGCATATAGTGGGAAATTTCCACAAGCTGTGCAGAATTTTTATGGCAAGATTTCAAAGTCAGTCTCATTCTTTTGAACAGAGTGTAATTCTATAACTCTGTTGCCAGTTTTAAGCACTAGCTGAAATCGATCTATTGCAATGATGTTATTACACACCCACAAAGCACCTTAGCTCCAACCCAAGTATATTTGGTTGCATGGCACATTAATCAATAGTCCCTGATCAACTCTCCTGTGTGTTTTATCAAGACATACAGCTTTTGCAGAATGTTTACTTTCATGAATTACTTCTTCCCTTTTTTTGTATTAGTCTCTGGCAGCTTGGAGAGCTAAGAAAATCATTTCTATCAAGACACCGAATCTGGGATCAAGAGAGAAGGTTATGAGATGTGACATTGGACAAGCTGGACTAATACTTAAAGCTGCCTGTTGCAATCTCAATCTTCCATGTGTACTACCATGATATCCCAAGCTTCAAGGCTGAAGCGTAAGCTACTTCTGTCTCAAGGATGCCACTGAAAATTGCCTACCAGTGTCCAGATCCCCCTTCTTGCTAAGAAACATACGGACCAGCAGCCATTACTCCTCTAGATGCCAAGAACATGAAGCCACAGCAAGGGGGAAAGACAGAAATTCAAACTATGGTGGCCCTCAATCCACATGGTAATTTTTTCCAACCAATATGATAGGCAGGAAACCAACTACAAACTAAAGACATTTTCTGCAGTGAATGTAATATATGTTTCAAGTTGTGAAACATCACAAACAGGTCTGAGAAAACAAGCCTTATGTAAATATTACTCCTAGATATTCTGTGGCAGATCCTGGAAAGACTAGGATGTCCCCACCCCCCAATTCCTTAAAATGATTATCTTGCTACACAAGGGCCAGCGCGGTCAAGTCAGATATGGCGATGCTCTTTTGCAGCCCTTTCTAATAACTAATGGAGTGAAGCAACGTTGTGTTCTTGCGCCAACTTTATTTACAATCTTCTTCAGCATGATGCTCCAAAGGGCTACGGCAGAGCTCGAAGAAGTCAACGGCATCTATATATGTTACCATACTGATGGTAGCTTGTTTAACTTAAGCCGTCTGAGGGCTCGCACTAAGACTCTAAACTGTCTAGTCCGTGAGCTGCTCTTCGCTGATGATGCTGCCCTTATTGCCCACACAGAAGCAGCTCTGCAGCACCTAACATCCTGCTTCGCAACATCTGCAGAGCTGTTTGGGCTGGAAGTCAACCTGAAGAAAATGGAAGTTCTTTACCAGCCTGCACCACAGGACGAACACCACCATCCTCACATTGCCGTCGGCAAATCTGTGCTTAAGTCCGTTCAGCAGTTCACCTACCTGGGAAGCATCAGCTCCTCAGATACCAAGATTGACAAAGAGATCAATCACAGATTAGCAAAGGCACATAGCGCATTTGGAAGACTTTACAAAAGAGTCTGGAGTAATAACACCTGAGGTGAAACACAAAAATCAGTGTGTATACAGCCAGTGTACTGTCTATTCTCCTTTATGGGTCTGAAACATGAGTCACCTATCGCCATCACTTACGACTCCTCGAACGCTTTCATCAGCACTGTTTAAGCACAATCCTAAATATACACTTGACTGACTATGTGTCAAATGTTGCTGTCCTTGAGCAAGCAGGGATCACCAGCATTGAGGCCATGATATTGAGAATACAGCTGTGCTGGGCAGGGCATGTTTCTAGGATGGAGGACCATCGCCTCCCCAAAATAGTATTCTATGGTGAACTTGCCATGGGTCAGTGTAAGAGAGGCGCTCCAAAAAAGTGATACAAGGACTCCCTGAAACAACACCTCAGGCTCGGCCAAATTGATCACCAACAATGGTCTGCCCTGGCCTCACATCAGGAGACATGGAGACGCACTATGCACAATGCTGCAGCTTTATTTGAGAACTCATGCCGAACAAGTCTTGAAGAGAAACGACAACACAGAAAGAATCACAACCCGGAAACATCACCCAAGGAAACCTTCTGCTGTGCTTTCTGCAACTGGACTTGTTTATCTCGGATTGGCCTTTTTAGTCATCAGCGCAGTTGTAGAAAGCGCGGGATGTGTCCTTCCTGAATCTTCGTTTGCGAAGAGAAGCCAGAGAGACTCCTAGATAGTTTCTATGATTCTATATCTATTTGACTGTTGGGGTTGGGCAGGATTCTTGGATTGAACAAGGAATTCAGTTTTCTAAACAGTTTCTTGCTTCTTGGGATTTACTTTTAACACCTCTCTCATGTTCGTCAGGCAGAAAACAGTAGTAAGAGACAACCAGTCAACCCAGAACTGAGAGGAAACAAACAAAAATCGCTTCATATACATTTCTGATTTTAAAAACCAACTAAATGTTATGGTTTCAGTTGGGAGATTAGGATGGTGATCACTTGTGTGTGGTTTTGAAACATCCAAGCAGGAAACTACTTAGAAATACACTGGTTTCAATTAAAGGGGGTGGGAATGAGCTTTCTTTTGAACAAAAGTACCAATTAAAAATTGAAGTCATGCTCCCAAAATGCACTGCACTACTCAAGGTGACTTTGGTTAGGAGTGAAGTACTTCTCTGACAACAGATATAGTCTCTTTGAGTGCTTAGAATGCTCTGCAGTCATTCACCTTGTAAATGTAAATTTGTCATGTCCAAGACAAACAGTTCATTACCATATTGATGAAATTTAGGGCTATCTTCTTGTCTCAGTGTATCAGCAACATATAGCCAATGGCTACAGAAAGGCAGGCAAATGGTAGTGAGGGAGAGGGCACTGCATGACAAAGAAACTTGACACTGCATGACAAAGAAACATAAACTGGTATTTAAATTCTGAAAAGGATGATCTGTTCATATATATATGGTCTTAATTTAATGTCACAATAAACCATGGATTGACACTATGAGAATACAGTTGTCCCTTCATATTTGCTGGGGTTTGGTTCCAAGACACCCCCCTCCCGCCGTGGATACCAATATCCTTGAATACTCAAGTCTGATTATATGCAATGGCATAGCAAGATGGTGTCCCTTATATAAGATGGCAAAATCAAGGTTTGCTTTTTGGATTATTATTTTTTTAAGAATATTTTCAAGCCATGAATACTTAAATCCGTGAATACCAAATCCATGGATACAGAGGGACAACTGTAATCAGCAGCAGGCCTCTGATTTGTAGGCCTCTGTGATGTCCAGGACTTATGAGTGGGGGAAGTTTGGTGCCTATGGCAGTCAGGAATAGGAATTAGAGATGTTAGGAGAGTTAGTCAGTGTCAGAAACAAAGATTAGTTACACTCAGGTCAGTTAGGATTAGGAGTGAAAGATGGGAGGTAGGAATGTGAGTGAGAGATATGAATTTGTTCATTTGGGTCAGTCAGCTTTTAAATGTTTTAAATAAGTAATTTTAACTGTACGCTGAGCTTCTGATCAGTAAATATTTGTTATTATACACGTCTGCCTCTGTGAATGCTACATAGGAGTTACTGAAATGCATGAGTTTCAAATTCTATGATTCTATGAACCCACAGTTTGCCCATTAACTCATATGTTCAAAACAAGAGCTCTATCTAGTCTTTGGGGACATAGATAAAATTAATACGCAAGGAAGGGGAGCAATTTAGCCCCATTCCTTCCATCATCACCTTCCTCAAAGAGAAGAGAATCAATCTGAAGAGACTTTCTACAATATGTGCAGGTTCTTTGTGATCCAGAACCCTAAATAATCAGCTTTCTGGAACACGCAGAGAACCTCCAAGCACAGAGTATCTCCTTCAGACAGTCACTCTTAACATGAATGACAGAAGGCACAGAGCTAGTGTACTTCCCCACCTCATGAGTCTGAGCACCTGAATAGGATTAACAACTTATGAAAATTGGTTTGTCTCGGGCGTATAGCTACGGGGGGGGGGACGGGGACACACCAAAAGTAGGGCTTTGTTCCCCCTTACAATTTCCTTCCACATGAAATTTTTCTTCCGTTCCAAAATTTCTATCCTTGCAGCAACTTAAAACTTTAGTTGCACATTTGCATATACAGTACAATTTAGGCATCCAAAGAAAAAGTGAAGTTCCCAAGAGAATTTGAGCACAGCAAATCACCTTTTTCACATATGGGCATCTTTGGGGCTAACCAAATGGCTCTATTCAGATGTTATAGCAAATTATGGGTTGTCCTTATGAAAACAAACAGTGGTTCATCCCTAGTTTGTATGCTCCGTTGTCTATTTCTCTTAAGCAGGAGATCAGATGCTCTAGCCTTTCTGTTTTCTGTTAAGTCATACTGCAATTTGCGAGCATCAGTTCAAGGAAAACCATAGGTGTATCTATGGGGTGGGGGAGGTAAAATGAGGGCATTGTCCCGCAAGTAATAATTCTGCTCCCCAAAGTAATTTTTCCTTGAGTCCCCAAATTTCTAGTCTTGCAATATAAGACATTGAAAATTGTTCACACATAGAACTCCTGTTTCTGCTCAAAGGAAGGTTTCACCACCGTTCCCACTAAAGCACTTATAATCATAGAATCATAGAGCTGGAAGAGACCACAAGGGCCATCCAGCCCAACCCCGTCTTGCAGGAAACTTGTCTCTGAAACGGAGAATAAATCCAATGGTACTGTTCCAAATGCACAAGTAGCAACCTGAGAAATCATAGAATCATAGAACTGTAGAGTTGGAAGAGACCACAAGGGCCAACCAGTCCAACAAAATGTTCAAGAACCTACAAACTACAGGATCAGGCAGACTTTTTGTTCAATCCCCTGTACATTTTTATATACATTTTGGTAACTTGTCACAAAAGTAGAAGAAGTGTGAAATTAGAAGATCCACTATGTTCCAATCCACCCTTTAGCTCAGAAAGTGTGAATGAGGCTGGTTCACTTCCAACTGTAGATCAACCAAAACTGTCAAGCATTCCTACATCTATCCCAATGTTGACAGGATTAAGTAGGACAAAGCAGTAAGCCAGCACTTGCTGGACTCTTCTCTAGTGAGCTTCAAAACAGTGTTTAACATAGATCTCCCAAATCCCAAACCACAATAGTAGCCCCTGCGCTCCAGTGATGGCCAATTGTTTGCATGGCAGGGTTGTGATGAATCTCTCTGAGTTTCAGTCATGCCTTGTTTTGGGTTCAGCATTTTGGGTAACTGATTTTATTTTATTTATATGCCACCTTTCTCCTAACATCAGACTCAATGTGGCTTACAAAGCCTAAAAAGAAGGTAAGGTAAAAATAGAATAATAAAAAGTTAAAACACAATTAAACATTCATCACATTAAAACACCATCATATCTTTAGAAGTATAAAATCATTTGAAAACATAACAAAGTAAAAAAATATAGCACACACATACAGACATCTCAAAAAGGTTCTGGGCAACCAGCTAATAATTAACTTATAAATGACCAACTAATAATTAAAAGCCTGATTTAATGAAAATATATTTGCCAGCTAGCAAAACAAGAACAGAGAGGGGCAGCCTAGCTTCCTGTGGAAGGGAATTCCACAGGCTGGGAGCAGGCACTCTCTCCTACATCTTCAGCGGCATGTGATGGTGGACTGTGGACTGTTATGGGGCCAAGAGAAAGCCCACTATCACGGAAATCAAGAGTCTGGCAGGTATATATAGGAAGATAGGATCTTTCAGACAGTCCAGATTTGTAGCTTCTTAAAAGTCTGGAATAAAACCCAGAACAGATTTACCACATACATAAAATGGAAGCCTCTTCCCCCACAACTGGGAGAGTTAGATGAGCCTTGAAGTCTTTTACACACATCCACAAGATAGGCTTTGGGAGAGGGAATGCCATCCGTTCCACTGCACAAATTGCCATGCTATCCAACACCCTTTTTCATACAACCAAAACACGACTTTCTCCTTAAATAGAGAGTTTATATCACCATCAGACATAATTCCACCCACAACTGAAAATTACGCACAGCATGAACAGATGGAGCAACCTACACCCAGGTTCCCCATAATGAACTGCTGGCTTTAAAAAAAAAAATCTTAAGTAAGTATGTATTCACAGCTAGTTCTTCTTCCAAGGTGCTAAGAGCAACATAACTAAAGTTAGCCTGCTTCATCCTGATGCGGTACAGCATACTGGACACTCTGTACATGCTCACAGAGATCCAGACAGCTAAAAAAATGTAGCAAAGTAGCAGAAAAACCCAGAATGAACTCAGTTTGGGCCTTAACTTCTTCCAGTTACAAGCAAAGTTGGGGAAGAACTATGTCTGTTTTGGAGAACCAATGGCAGTCAGACTCAACCAAGGCTGAGGAATATGCAGTCACCCATCTGTTTTTCCACTGAAGCTTCTATAATCCTTTCCCATTGAGTATACTGCCTATGGATAACGGGAGCTGAAATCCAACATCTGGAGAACTACAAATTCTATCATTCCTTGGGTAAACTGTATCAGGTTAGACAGTAGAATAGTATGACGCAATATAATGCAGCCATCTAATGTTCAAGAAAGATCATTTTCCAGCTGTTACTTCTAAGGAGATTGCTAACATATGGGCTTAACAAATTGAAGGCCTACTTTTTACTAGATGAAACTTCAGATCATTCCAGATTCCAGGACACTGTTTCCTAATCTTTCTTATTAACATTCATGTTTTAAAATAAAATGTGTATAAAATTTATGTTTAAGAATGCAGTGCATATTTATACATTTAGGTAGGAATTTCTGATCACTTTTAAAATTTAATACTGTACATGGTAGAATAGTGCATGAGAGCCAGTGTGGGTTGTGATTTGAGTGTTGGACTAGGACACTGGGAGACCAAGGTTTGAATCCCTGCTCTGCTCAGCCATGCAAACCTGCTGGGTGAACTTGGGGAAGTCACACTCTCTCATCCTCAGAGGAGGGTAAGGGCAACCCCCCTCTGAACGACTTCTGCCAAGAAAACCCAGTGATAGGTTCACATTAGGGTTGCCATAAGTCAGAAGGGACTTGAAGACACACAAAAACAACAATAAAGAATAGTGCATGAGTTGATTTGTAAATGAATGTATGCAGCAGCTATATCGTAGATATAAAGAAGACAAAAAGAATATGACTTTGCAAAAGAGGAAAACAAGCTTGATAAAATAATTTGGAAGGAACATAAGAAGAAAATAAGAAACAACTTACTATTGTACAACTTACTATTAACCTGTGAATTGGAAACAAACACTATTAAAACAGTTACGATAAAATGGGCAAAGGATATTGGAGAGAATATCAACTTGACAGATTGGGAAAAAGCATGCTGTAAAACTAACACCTTTCAAAAATTGTCCAGAGAAGGGCAACTAAAATGGTGAAAGGTCTGGAAACCATGCCTTATGAGGAGAGGTTTAGGGAGCTGGGTATGTTTAGCCTGGAAAAAAGATGGTTAAGAGGCGATATGATAGCCCTGTTTAAGTATTTGAAGGGGTGTCACGTTGAGGATGGAGCAAGCTTGTTTTCTGCTGTTCCAGAGACTGGAACACGGAGCAATGAATGCAAGCTCCAGGAACAGAGATTCCACCTCAACATTAAGAGGAACTTCTTGACAGTCAGAACTGTTCGGCAGTGGAACGCACTCGGAACGTGGTGGGGTCTCCTTCCTTGGAGGTCTTTAAACAGAGGCTGGATGGCCATCTGTCTGGGATGCTTTGATTGTGTATTCCTGCATGGCAGGGGGTTGGACTGGATGGCCCTTGTGGTCTCTTCCAACTCTACAATTCTATGATTCTATGATTCTATGATTCTAATGTTGGTCTTTTAAGTTCCAAGACCAGGCTCTCTAAATCAATAATTTAAAACGTCAAAGTGAACACCTGAGAGCTTCACTTTACTACCCTACAGAATCTAGCGAAAGTATGTGGGAATGCTTTTTAAGTTCTTGACAAAAGCTGAAGTTGGTGTAAGTCAATGCAATGTCATGTGTCCACAGACCTGTCCTGTCAATCTGTCCTAAATGCAAAGCTCATTATCTTTCTGTTAACATTATCTAATGCTATTCAGCTAAACTACACTGCCAAACACTTTCATTCTGTGACTAAATCGCCGTCGTTGTCGTCGTCGTCATCATCATCATCCAATGTGATGACAGTCCATTGGATAGCATGGGAGGTAATTAGCAGCCAAGGTTGGGGTTTAAATTGCTTTATTTCCATCTTCCCTGGAAAGCTAAGACCCAATGGAATTTTTCTGAGGTGTTTTAGGGTCACCATAAGTCAGAAATGCATTAAAGGCACACAACAACAACATATCTTTGGATCCCAAGCCAGATTTCTTCTGCTGCCTCCACAACAAGCTAACATCCTTCCATTAAGCTTTAGGTATTCATAGACCAGAAAAATATTATTCTTGTCTTTGTTTTCCTGAAAATTTGCAAATTTCTTTGGGGAAAAAACAGTCTTTGTTATCAGTTTCAGTTGTAACCCCACAGCATTTGACCATATTATGCACCTCATTACTATAGTGTTATAATGAATGGCTGGAATTCTACATTGTCTACTTAGTTACATATGCATAACTAAGTGGTGTCTCTTCGCTTGATCCCCCCGAAACCTATTTCACCATGCATTAGCCACACCGAGAGAAGTTGATGAACAAGGTGCAGGTGGATGATGTTTCCACCCTCCTACTGATAGCAAGCAAGATTTTGACAAGGAATTACAACAAGGATCCTGGTTCTGTTTGGTACAGCTTCACTGGCTAGTGGGAGGGAGATGTAAATGTCATCCACCCATGCCTTCTTCTTTCAGTGCAGCTCACATTGAGTAAAGTAGTTTTCAGAGGGTAGTTACAATCGTGGCAATAGCACCACGGTCATGACTACATAGGGATCGTGAATATGGAGCAGTTATGTATGCTTAACTCTATGTTACACATTTGTAACTGTATGGAAAGGGATCTTGTAGCACCTTCTGAGACTGAGAGAAAGAAGTTGGTAGCATAAGCTTTCAAAGACTCAAGTCTATTTCATCAGATGCATGGTGTGAAGTTGTTAGGAACAGACCTTTATGAGCAGCCTGTAGGTATGAATATCAACAGAAATTATTGTTGTGGGTATGGTGATGAGATGACCAGTTTAGTTTTAACAATGTTCACTGGAGGACAAAACCAGGAGGAAATATGTTGCCTAAAGCCCAGGTGAGTAGATAACTGTATTAATGGTGGAGGGAGTTATTGGTGGAGGTAAATGCAGTGTGATGGTTTCTGGGAACCAGAAAGGAGATGTCATAAACTGGCCAAGAGAGCCCTGATGAGGCTGGTGTGTTAACTAATGTTATAATATGTGTACCGTGCCAAGAAACCATTGTCTCTGTTCAATCTTCCGTCAATGAACTGGAGTCTGTGGCTATATTACAATTCTGCTATTTCTCTTGCCAATCTTCCTTTGTAGTTTTGTTGTTGTTGTTGTTCAAGGACTGCTGTTCTGAGATCCAAGACAAAGTGCCCAGCAGCATTGAAATGTTCTGCAACTGCGTTTTGTATATTCCCATTCCTAATGTCCAATTTATAAATATTCCCATAAATATTCCCATTCCTAATGTCTAATTTATGATGATATCATAAATTGGACATTAGGAATGGGAATCCACAAAAACCAGCTGCAGAACTCGGAAAAGCAGTCTTTGGACAAAAACCCCTACAAATGACATAATAAATGCCCTGCTCATTGTCTCACTGTGCAGTGGGTTAGACATAGTGGCTGTTATGCAACCCAGTGAATACAGAGGTACACTGAAGACACTGGTGTATAGTTACGTGCCATCCAAGAATGTACAATTGCATGTAAAATGGTTACACTTGCAGAACTCCACTAATACAAGCTATAAACTGAACATATTTGTTGCGCAACGGCCAAAAACGTAAAGACATATGCATAAGAGCACTCATACATGTTTATGACAACAACAGAATTTCAGCCTATATATCCTGACAAAGAGCAGGTCCAAAGCAAATATATATATACAGTATATATTTGCACATTTCAGTGCTCACCCACCAGGACCTGATAAACCCAATGTTTTTGTGGAGTATCTGAGGCCTACCCTGGGGCTTATCTATCACTCACAAACATAGTACATGCTAGTAAGCAATATTTGGTTGTAGAAGGTCTGCCACAGAAATGCCTACTCAGCGTCCACTTTAACTTGAAAAGACTTTTAAAAAAAATCAAGTTTGAGATATTAGAAAACTCTCCAGAATAGCATTCCTCCCTTATGAGAAACCAACCCTTCTGCCCGAGAAGAATAACTGCTGTGGGCATAATACATTTCTATATGTCATTTTCTCAAAAAGAAGCTTGAAACAGCTTTTGGCATTCGAAAGCTGAAAGCTTTATGAACAGAATTTCAATAAAGCCAAGACGGCTGCAAAGAGCCCCATTTTGCACCTGTCCCAGGAATTTATGTCTAAATGATATTGTAGTATTATCTGTGCTTTGTGTGCCGCTGAGACAATGACTTTATTTTATTAAATGAACTGGGAAATATATTGCCTGTCTAGAAGAAAAGTGTTTACAAAAGGAACCTCAAGAAGTCGAAGGTTTTCACGGCCGGCATCCATAGATTTTCCTTGGGTTTTTTCCGGCTATGAGGCCGTGTTCTGGAAGAGTTTCTTTCTGACGTTTCGCCTGCATCTGTGGCTCGCATCTTCAGAGCTTCAGAGCATCTCTGAAGATGCCAGCCAGTTAAAAAAAATGACAACAACCCAGTAATGGGGTTAACACTTATTTATTGATTCTCTTTTTGCCAACTTGCCATCTTGAAAATATGTTTTAAAATGATAGGTATAAATACTTATCTCTACTAGGGTTTATACTGAATGCTGATTTCAATGGGAATTACAAAAGGATGGTAATACCTCACTTTACAATGTATCATAGACTCATAAAGTTGGAAGGTACCCAAAGGGACATCTAATCTAGCTGTCTTCTCTACCAGGACACCCCAAGTTATGGGGTCCCTTTGGTGACCTGACTGGCATCAATGTTGGTTTCACTCCAGTGTCAAGTTAAAAATTGGCTTTTTTATAAAAGCATCTGGGGCCTTATGATTTCATCCACATCTGAGTACATATGTATTTTTCAATTGTTTTAACATCAAAATTTCAAATTATTCAGTAGTTCAAATGCTTTTATAATGTTTATAATATTTTTATATTTATGCATTGTGATTGTTCTAATTTTATGTTATTAAAATAGATTTTATTGTAAACAGTCCAGAGATCTTATGATCTAGGGCAGGGTATGAATATTTAAATTAATAAATGCCCCCCCACTGCAGGAATCCAATGCTAAGGTATCCAAGAGCTGACCATCTAACTTTTGCCTAATAGCCTCCATTGAAGAACAGTCAACCAGCTGCCAAAGCAGGCTGTTCTATTGTTGAATAGCTCTTTCCTTCAGGAAGTTCTTCCTATCATTTAGTGAGGGGGTGTCTATTCAAGGCAATAATATGTGGATCAGTGCGCAATAACGCCAACATGCAGCAGCGTCCATTTGTCTCCACGTTGTTTTTTTTACAAGATTGCAGGTATGCAAAGCTCTCTGTGATTGATGTTCACATGGGCATGCCTGCAAATCAAGATGGCAGGCGCAAGTGAATTACTCGTGTTTTTATTCTCCCCAAGTTGTTGCAGCTGAGCAGTATTTTTTTAAGTAAATCTAAGGTGTAGAAGTACGAACTTCTGCTTAAACAAGCTTTTTTTAAAAAACCCACTTTGTAGCCTCAGTGCATGATCACTACTGCAAACATTCACATGGTGGTTCTGGCCACTTCATTGCTGGCAAGCTCCACCCTCATGCATGGCCAACAAATCAGAAATCCACTTCTGTCCTTGCTGAGAATACGCTACAAATCCAAATCAGTTGTCCCAATGAGTAGGAATGTGCATTTCCCTTGCAGTTTAAAAAAAATTTGGGGAAAGCCACAAAGACTTTTCCCACACAGCATATGGCGGTTTTGGTGCCCCTCCTGAATACAGCGAATCACTGAGGGATCCCATTTAGACAAAAGGTATTCTCCTATGCTGTAAATCTAACAAGATGGAAGGAATATAGAGATGGAAAGAATATTCAAATATTTGGAAAATGATCAAAAAATATGTTTTATAATGTTGAGAAACTCTGACAAGATTTCTGGACTGCTGAGATTTTTTTTTTTTTTCCGTTCAGGACTTATTCTGTGCAAAATTCTCATGTAGTGCAGGAAATAGCATTTTCTATGCAAAACAATCATTTGCAAATTTTGCATAGAATAATCCCAAATTGTAAACAGCTTTCAAAAACTGCATGGTTTTTCAAATACTTTCTCACAGCAGGAAGAAAATGGCTAAAATTACTTCTTGCTTCTTCAAGAAGAAACTTACTTTAGAAATATATTCCTAAAGAAGACCAAAAGCTAGACTTTGCATGTATGTCTACATGTACTGGCATGCAGTGAATCCCCCAAACAGTGGCATTCCCTTCAAAAGATGTCCAGATCACGTTCTAGTTTGGCATTTTCAAGAAAACAGCGAAGCCACTTCTTTTCCACCTCACCTTTCACTAGCCATCTCATTTTGTTAATTACCGTCAAGCTGACTTTGGTTTCTGGTGACCTTATGAATGAAAAAACCACCAAGAAACCATATTAATAACAGCCCTGTTCAGGCCTTTCAAATTCAGGGCTGTGGCTTCTTTGGTTGAGTCAATCCACCTAGAATGTGCTCTGTTTCTATAGCATTCTGGGGGTCTTGTATCATGTGTCTTAAATCAGTGCTTCTCAAGCTATCTGATGTGGGGATTGGCAGTTTTCCCCCCAATGTTCCAGGGACCAGCACTACATTTGTGTCCAAAGACACAACTGCTTCTTTCTTTCCTATAAACTCTGCAGGGAGCAGCTGCAGATGTCATGAGGACCAGCTCCAGTCCACAAACCACCACCTTGAGTAGCACTGATCAAGTCCAACCCGTGCCAATGCAGGAATAAACAGATAAAGCATCCCCATGAAAGATGACCATCCACAGTAGCACAAACCACTCATTTTCTGATAGCTTCTATCCACAATCCAAGCTCAGAAACAGTGCCAACATAAATAACATCTGAAGGCAAAACAACCTATAAGAAAAGGTACAACCTCTTTAATAACCCTTACAAGAATATTTAACCCCATTCACCTCAGCTGCAACCCAACTTCTGTACCCAGGGTCAAAGTATTTCCCCAATATGAATCCAAGATTTCTCCAGTAGCTTAGAACTGATGCCTGCTCTTGACTCAAAGCCAGCTGCACAGGTTAACTGACATTAAGTCTCTTCGCCTCCTGTTATCCTCTCCAGTGATGAACATACGAAGCATTCATCAGTCTTCACCCCCGAGGTTTCCTCTTCCAAAACCCGAACTTATTGGAACGATTATAGCAAGAAAGCATCTTGTGTAACGGTATGCAAAAATGTTCTGTATCCAAGGAAACGGCAACGGTGAAATTAGAGAGCACTATATTCCCTGTAACTCTTAAATCACCACCTAGAATTTCCAAAGCTTTTGGACCATTTATTAGTGTGAAAACTGTCAATGCCAAGGATGCTGTGATAGCTTAAACATGCTTGAGTCTAGGAAAGGAAAGGGGGGTTGAGGTGGCAGGAGAAATGCTAACACAGTACCTTTCAAGAAAGGCTCCTATTGTTTGTGATGTAGAAGCGGCTCCCTCTTAGCATCTTGTTACAGAGTAACGGCAGGAAATATCACACAGCAGATGCGTACATAAAGCTGTTACCATTCTTTACAACTTTTCTTCCCACCCCTCTATTAAAAAAAAACTTTCCAGCCACAGCTATAATCCCAGAGCAAGCAGCAAAAGGATATAATGACATATTTTAGTTCACCCACAGCTCACAAGGGGCAACTGTTCAAGAGCACAGTAGTCATTTAATTCTAGGAAATGTGGCCGATTTGTCTGTGCGTGCTTAAAAAAAATCACAACTCTGCAAGACTTTAGTATTTCTGACCAGTCAAACAGAACTTTTATAGCTCTGCTTTACTGGAGGCAGCTCAAAAACACCATGTCTATTACCGACTTTCTGCGTTCACTGGGTAATATTATCTGCTAGGAGTATGCATGGTTTGGAAGAAGAAGTGAAATCAAGGGGGAAAGGACACAGCATGAATTAATTTGGGACTGTAGGTTCCATATGTGGTGACTTTGGAAAAGTCTCTGCCTGTCAATCTAGATTCCCCCCCCTAAAAACCACCTATAAAAATGAGTCTTCTGACCTAGTGTTTCCCTAACAATTTGGAGTCAAATGTACAAATTCACTAACTCTCTGATGCATGATGGCACCTAGCTCCTCCCCTAAGGTGCAAGACGGTCATAGTGTGGTAAAGGTGGAAGTAAAGCAGAGATGGAGTAAGGAGCCTATGGACCTCCAGATGTGGCTGGGGATATATGTTTGAGTCAATGGTGCCTGATTAAAGCTCAAACTAGAGCAGTGACGCAAAATGACCAGATCTTATATATTATTGCTAATGCTGGTCTTGGAAGCTTCCACTGTGACTACAGTAGAATTCCTTTTCCCCACTACTAAAAGAAGAGTGAGAATCATGGGATGCTGTTGGACTGCCACTCCCAGCACTCCTCACCATCAACTATGCTGACTAGAACTACTGGGACTTGCAGTTCAACAACTTTTACTTAATTTTATCATGTGGATCTCCAGATGTTGTTGGATTGCAACTCCCAGCACTCCTCACCATTGGCTATGCTGACTAGGGCTACTGGGACTTGCAGTTCAACAACTTTTATTCTTTATTTTATGGACTAATGGAGTAACTATCTGCATGGATTTACATAAGGCATCTCTGATACATACATCACTGCAAATTTTATAAGGAAGCTGACATGGTAACAAAACTAATTTAAGAAGATACTAAGCATGCATCTACACTATAGAAGTAATGCAGTCTGAGACCACTTTAACTGCCATAGCTCCATCCTATAGAAGCCCGCAATTTGTAGTTTTGTGAGGAACTAGCACTCTTTGGCAAAGAAGGTTGAAGACCTTGTAAAACTACAAATCCTAGAATTCCATAGGCTGGAGTGGTGTCAAACTGCATTATTTCTACAGTGTAGATGTACCCTAAGTCTTCCACTAGGATTCTTTTTGCCCCCTCTAATCCAAGTGGTAAAACTACACAAATAACTTCCCAGTAAGTAAGCGTGAGCCAGTATGGTGCAGTGGTTTAAGCTCTGAACTACGACTCTGGAGACCAGGGATCAAATCCCCACTCAGCCATGGAAACCCACTGGGTGACCTTGGGCAAGTCACATTCTCAGAGGAAGGCAAAGGCAAACCACCCCTTTGAACAAATCCTGTGATAGGTTCACCTTAGAATCACCGTAAATCAGAAACAAGTTGAAGGCACGCAACAATAACCAGTGTGTTGGGTTAGATCTCAATAGCTACAAATTATTGATGCTGTGTCATATAATCATTTGCGTACTGCTTACCCAGTTAATCAGCAAGCAGCAACTAATACAGTACTGTAGTTTCAGGCCTCTCCTGCGATACCAAAACATCTTGCCATAAAATGCCATCTCATTTCTTGGCGACTGCAAGACTTGATCTGGACTCTGCTCCCCAACCTGACATTACAGTTCAACCAGCTCTATGATGTATCTATTCCTCAGAACTTTGGTTTAACAATATGTCACAGCAACCCAATATTTTGTTTTATTTTGTAGGTGACCCTGTGTAATCCAATTTTCCCTTCTGCTATGCTTTCTGTAACTTTTTATTTTTTTAGCAATGTTCTTTTGCTAAGAACACAGTGTGTAGAAAGCAAATAAAAATTCATTTCACTAAACTGTACATGGAAATGTAGGGACCAGGGGCTTTTTTTAAAACATCTGTGGAAGCTTATGGGTCAACATTTCATTATTATTTTTATTATTATTATTATTTTCTCAATATTTAAGGTATAGTGAAAAAGATACTCTCTCTCTCTCACTCTCTCTCTCTCTCTCTCTCTCTCTCTCTCTCTCTGGCTTTTCTTTGAAAAAGATACACAGAATTGTTTAATATGTATATGGCAAGAGTTCAAAAAACAGAATTCTTGGGTTCTGAATTTCACTCTTAGGAATTTTACAATACTCCTTCTCATGTCACCCAAAAACATGAGAAGAGACCCTGAAGTAGCTGTACCATATTTTATGGTGTTGCATTCTCAATTGGTGTTGGAAATTGCAATGATAACGGACGCCTCCTGCTAGAGTTCTGTGCAGAACAACAGCTGACTATTACAAACACAATCTTGCAGCAGAAAGATAGCTTGAAGACAACCTGGATGCATCCCCGATCCAAACATTGGCACCTCATTGACTACGTTCTAGTCCGTCAGAGAGACATTCGTGATGTCCGTCATACCCGAGTGATGCCCAGTGCAGAATGCCAAACAGATCATCGCCTTGTCAGATGTAAACTAAATCTTCATCTTAAGTTCAAACCTAAGAGGGGTGGCATCTTAAAGAAGAGACTCCAAGTCAACAATCTTCAACAAGCTACCATGAGAGACAACTTCCAGGCAAATCTACAAACGAAACTTGAAGACCACCCTACAGATCCTTCTCCTACAGTGCTTTGGCAACATATCAAAAACAGTATCCTCCAGTCTGCAGAAGAATCCCTTGGCTTCTCCCACAAGAAAAATCAAGACTGGTTTGATGAAAACAACCAAGAGATCCAGGAACTGTTGGCAAGGAAGAGAGCTGCTCACCAGGCATACCTCGCCCAGCCAACCTGTCATGTAAGAAAAGCAGCTTTCCGCCTCACATGTAGCAAACTACAACAAAAACTCCGAGACATGCAGAACAAGTGGTGGATCAGTATAGCAGAAAAGACACAACGCTGTGCAGATCTGGGTGATCATAGAGGATTTTATGAAGCTCTTAAAGCAGTGTTTGGACCTACTTATCAGGTCCAAAGCTCCTTATACAGTACAGATGGTCAAACATTAATTACTGATAAAGCCTCCATCCTAAATCGTTGGGCTGAACATTTTCAAAGTCTCTTTAGCGCCAACCGAGTAGTCCAAGCCTCAGCTATCCAAGATATGATACAAAAACCAATGAAAAATGAATTGGACATAGCTCCCACTTTGGAAGAGACCTTTAAGGCCATACAGCAGATGAAAAACGGCAAGGCAGCTGGGATTGATGGAATCCCACCTGAAGTTTGGAAACACGGAGGTCATGCACTCCACAAAAAATTCCACGAATTCCTTGTGAATTGCTGGGAAAAAGGGGAACTGCCATCAGACCTCCGAGATGCAGTCATCATCACCCTGTACAAGAAAAAAGGAGCAAAATCCGACTGCTCAAACTATCGAGGCATAACACTGCTCTCTATTGCTGGAAAAATCCTTGCAAGGATACTCCTGAACAGGTTAGTTCCTGCTATTGCAGAAGAACTTCTCCCTGAAAGCCAATGTGGCTTCAGAGCCAATAGGAGTACTACAGACATGGTATTTGCCCTTAGGCAACTGCAAGAAAAATGTAGGGAGCAGAACAAGGGTCTCTATGTAACATTTGTCGACCTCACCAAAGCCTTTGACACTGTAAGTAGAAAAGGTCTGTGGCAGATCCTGGAAAGACTAGGATGCCCCCCCAAATTCCTTAAAATGATTATCTTGCTACACGAGGGACAGCGTGGTCAAGTCAGATATGGCGATGCTCTTTCAGAGCCCTTTCTAATAACTAATGGAGTGAAGCAAGGTTGTGTTCTTGCACCAACTTTATTTACAATCTTCTTTAGCATGATGCTCCAAAGGGCTATGGCAGAGCTTGAAGAAGACGACGGCATCTATATACGCTACCGTACTGATGGTAGCTTGTTTAACTTAAGCCGTCTGAGGGCTCACACTAAGACTCTAAACTATCTAGTCCGTGAGCTGCTCTTCGCCGATGATGCTGCCCTTGTTGCCCACACAGAAGGAGCTCTGCAGCGCCTAACATCCTGCTTTGCAACAGCTGCAGAGCTGTTTGGGCTAGAAGTCAACCTGAAGAAAACAGAAGTTCTTTACCAGCCTGCACCACAGGACGAACACCACCATCCCCACATTGCCGTCGGCAAATCAGTGCTCAAGTCCGTTCAGCAGTTCACCTACCTGGGAAGCATCATCTCCTCAGATGCCAAGATTGACAAAGAGATCGATCACAGATTAGCAAAGGCATATAGTGCATTTGGAAGACTTCACAAAAGAGTCTGGAGCAATAAACACCTGAGGCAAAGCACAAAAATCAGTGTGTATAGAGCCATCGTACTGTCTATCCTCCTTTATGGATCTGAAACATGGGTCACCTATCGCCACCACCTACGACTCCTCGAGCGCTTTCATCAGCGCTGTCTACGCACAATCCTAAATATACACTGGACTGACTATGTGGCGAATGTTACTGTCCTTGAGCAAGCAGGGATCACCAGCATTGAGGCCATGATATTGAGAACACAGCTGCGCTGGGCAGGGCACGTTTCTAGGATGGAGGACCATCGCCTCCCAAAAATACTACTCTACGGTGAACTCGCCACGGGTCAGCGTAAGAGGGGCGCTCCAAAAAAGCGATACAAAGACTCCCTGAAACAACATCTCAGGCTTGGCCAAATTGATCACCAACAGTGGTCCGCCCTGGCCTCACATCGGGAGGCATGGAGACGCACTATCCACAATGCTGCAGCCTTATTTGAGAACTCACGACGAACAAGTCTTGAAGAGAAACGACAACGCAGAAAGAATCACAACCCAAAAACATCACCCAAGGAGACCTTCTGCTGTGCTTTTTGCAACCGGACTTGTTTATCTCGGATTGGCCTTTTTAGTCATCAGCGCGCTTGCAGAAAGCGCGGGATGAGTCCTTCCTGAATCTTCGTTTGCGAAGAAAAGCCAGAGAGCATTCTCAATGTTAATTACATGCTGTACGCAGAAGCTCCTTCTGCTTCACCTCATGTTTCTTGAATGATAACAATGACAACAAATGTGGCATCATGATTAAAGCACAGGTCTAGGACTGGGACTGGCAACTACCAAGCTATGAAATTTATTAGGTAACCTCAGGGATTTTTAGCTGGGGGTTCCTGCATTGTGAGGGCCCTGGACTAGATGGCCTTTGGGTTCCCTTGGGTCTATGAGTCTTCAGCTACATTAATGCTGAATTAGGGTTATCAATTCTTTTTTTTTTTCTGAAAGGCTCCTCATCTGGCAGGCACAATGATCCTCTCTATAGTGAGAGTAGCTGTACCAATTCAATTAGACCAGTATGCTAGTACAGAATTCAGCTGTTACGGCTTTCCCCAGATCTGTTTTTGGAAGTGAATAAAAACAATTTCTAGAAGAAGAAAAAAGCTTATAGGGACAGCAGTATGGGTGATATAATTTTATAACTCTTCTAGTGTTGAATCTCCTGATTTTACTGTCATCTGAGCCAAAACATGTACAACAGATTGCAAGTAAATTGTATTCTTGATGTTTTATTCATATGCTACTGTTTTGTACTAACAAAATAAAATAAAAGTATGGTGAAAGGCAAGAATTTAAAGGTTAGTTCTCCCCACCCTGCCATGCATCTTGGTATCTCCTATGTAAAATTCTCCTGATTTAAAAATAAATAAATAAATACCCCCTTATTGTTGGTGGTGAAGTTGCAGGGCTTATTTTTATATCAGTAAAATTTGCCTCTTTGGTGCACACTTCTTTTAAATTAGGAATATTTAACTTCAGCAATCCTGCCCAAATGCTGATCCCTTGCTACAATCTGCTAATCTCTTCCCTGCATCACAGAACTGCTTCATCTCAAAGGTACTTCATTTCTTTGTTATCTAAACTGAGTTCTTTATCCACACAACTACCTTGACAACATCTTTCCTCATCCTTTTGTACTTACCTGTTTTGTTAGGCTTGGGTTCCCAGCACCACCACCACCTCTTAATTCCTTTTCCCTGAAGACCATGTAGCGTATGTTATGCCTGCAACAGCCAATTTTCTCAGACCTTTGATTTATTTGACACCAACTCTTTTAGGAATGGGCCCAAGTTATCTCTAACCAAAAAAAAAAAAAAAAGGGCAAGTTGCTCAAGGATGACTTCCCTCTGCAACACCTCACTCATTTTCCATAGCCTTTCTACTAAGACTCAAGCTGCACATCCCAAAGAGTTCCACTTTTATAGTCTCTCACTTGGGGTACAGTAAGAAAGGAGAATTTGTAGCGAAAAATATTGCCTTACCTCCCTATCATTGCAGTGTCCATTTGTGCCCATGGCTAATTCGCAAGCTTTCTGGAAGGGAATAGTTTGCAGTTTATATGCCAGAAAATAAATGGTGGCTGCAAGTGAGTTGCATCTGGAAAATCTCCCCCCCTTCTCCCCCTTCTTTTAAAAAAATGACAGATGTGGAAAAGCTACTTTCTGCTTGAAAAAATCCTTCTATTTTTGCTCTGCCTCACAGCCACTTGAACAATCAGCCAGCAAAAAACAACAATGGTGGTTCTAGCATTGCAAGCCCTTCCTCGCAAGCCCGCCCCCTCTGAGATCTGAGCAATCAGCTTTCAGCTCTGCTGCTTCCTCTTTTCAAATTAGTTGAATGACCTATTATGTGCAAACAGATGACCTATTATGCATATTTTCACGCAATTTTTCAAAAAGATTGCGAGAAACAGCGAAAGCTGTTATTGTGGTCTATGTGGAGTTTTCAGCCCCCCTCCTTCTGAGTATGGTGAATCCCGGCAGGGGTGCATCTATATGAAAAGTATTCTGTCCGCATTCTTGCTGGATATATATATTTGTCGTGTAGATGCGCCCCTGGTTTTGAGTTTGTCATTTGTTTGTTTGGGGAGGGGGGAGATATAGGTGAAAATGGAAAATTTTCTGCTAAATTTTCTGATGTTGCATTTTTCTGTTGAAAATTTTCTACAACCTGTATATATCCCTACAACTACGGTTAACAATGGATAACTATGGATAAATGCCAACAATTACAAATATGAACAAATATTTTGATAGATAAACAGACAAACACACTTAACCATATTGTCTCTGCTGTTGAATAACAGTCAGAATTTCAGTTGGTTGAACTGAATCAGATTTTTCTCAACTTGAAATGCAACTGATAATTAGTGCAGAGAAAGAATGAATGAAGCTGAAGGTATTTTAAGTCATATCTCAGCCCCCAAAAAATTAAAATGTTGATATAATATAGGCCATGTAGAACTCTCCTTAGGTACACATTTTTAAAAAACAGTGATCTTTCAGGTGTGGACCATTCTTCTTAGACACAAGGGAAGTATATTCTATTCTTTTTTCATTATTACAAATATTCCAATAAAATATTTTTCCATAAAGCTTTAAATCTGTTTCTATATAACAATTAAACTACACATCTGCAGTGGGCAAAGTGTGGCCTTTGGCCCACATCCAGCTCCTGGCCCCCAACTTTGGGGCCCCTAAAGGTCCCCTACTTTTTCACCCAAGCATCGAACCTGGCGTGTGTTTTTTTCCTAAAAATTAATTGGTGCAAATTTTTGCCAACTTGAGCCCTAAAGTTGCTCAGAACCCCACAATGCATGAAAACATGCAAATATATACATACCACCTTTACAAGTACCCCAGAAGCCCATACTACCACCAAATATTTCCCCTCCATTTTCTACTGCAGTTACTCTCAAAATGGTAACAGGAAGAGATGCACCTTCATCTATTGTCATCACTTTGTGAAGGTCTGAAATGGAAAAGGGAGGTATTCTGGCTTCCAGGGGGTGGGTGGGTACAGCCCATGGAGGCTTCTAAGGGGAAAATTGGTCCTTGTTCCCACCCTTGCTATACACACTTAATCCGATAACATCATTTACAGCATAGGGGATTATTTCTACTTTTTTCCTCCATCTCTGGAGGAACCCAAATCTCTGGAGAAAAGCATAATCAACCTGGGCAACTTGAAGTCAAAGCTGAAGAAAAAGAAATAAAGAAGATGGTGTCAGCAATGGGGAAAGGATCAGCAGGAGTTAGGAAAAGGGGGAAGTGTTAGATAACCTTAACTGTTTCCAAATCAGGAGTTTCTTCTACCCCACTTCTGCTGCCTTTTCCAAGCTGTTTTGTCATACCAAGATAGAGCGATACTGGGACAATAAATCCACCAGATATCAGAACATTGGTACTTACCGTGAAGGTTCATTTTCAGCAGAAGAGGGGAGGTATCAATACAACAAACAGTAGTAATAATTTCTTATTAATATATCCCACTTTGTAGTCAAAATATTGGTCCTCAACACAGCTATCTATTAAAACTCCTTGACTTGGAAACTATGCTTCTATAATGGTGTGATTGGAATTTGCCACCCTCTAAAACTGATCCAAACTTGAGCACATTTTTCCATTGTTCAAAATAGCTCACCATAAAAAAAAGCCCCAAGTATCAAATACATAAAAACACAATAAAAAGCATTTTATTTGGAAAGTGTCTAGGACTAAATTAAATTATCACATAACATAGTGCCTTACTTATACCAGTGCTACTGGAACTCTGTATCATACAATCACCTATCTATCTCCCTTTTAAAAATAATGGGTGATGCAGCAACCACTAACATATTGATTTCCAGCCTCACATCCTGATTGCTAAGCTAGCCAAGGACTAGTTCTATTGCAAGACAAAATGTACAGTACAGAGATGATATCATAATAACCCTCTGAATGCTCTTGATCTGATTACAGGTGAAATGCCTTGCTAGAGCTGGACACTGAGAATTTTCTGTGTACTCCAGCACTTGCTTGATCTATTTAACACTCAACAAAGCCATCATCACAGACTACAGACATGTCAACAGGAAAAATGCTTTGCAGACAGAAGGAAGAGATCTCACCTGTGGATGATAGACTACCTTGGATTTTTTTCTCCCTCAAATACAGGCAATATCTCAGTTAAAGAAATAGATATGTTCCTGCGTGTTACATCTTTTGCAGGAAGTTTTTGTACCAGAGTCAGAAATACATAACATGGAAAACATAAAGATAGGTTCCTTCACCATAAAAAGAAGGGCAGCTCAAGATCTTTCAGCAAACTTCTTTACTCAAAACCAACAATGTGCATATGTAAAATGAAACAACCAGGTCAGGTAAGCCTTGCATAAAGTAAACGAAATCATTTTGAACTTCCTAGAGACCTCCTGAAAGCTTCTTCAAAAATGCATCCTAGGATGAATTTCTCTTTCCCCAGTTGCCACTTTTCTTGGGGTTTACATTTTGGTGGCCAAACTCAAAAATCTATGTGAAGTCAAAGGCTTTCACGGCTGGCATCCATAGGTTTTTTGTGGGGGGGGGGGTTGGGCTGTGAGGCCCTGTTCTAGAAGAGTTTATTCCTGACTTTTCATCTGCATCTGTGGCTGGCATCTTCAGAGAATGGCGGCAGTGTAGGTGTGTGGGGTTTATATACTGTGACTCCCTGTTGAGGAGAATTGGCATGTAAATTTGTGCATTCAGTTGTTGGATGTTCAGCTCTTAGGGTGGGAAGATATGTGAGGGGGATTAGTGTCTATTTAGCTCATGGTCCATTGTCTGCTGGGAAGCCCCCTGTCCCTGGGGAAGTTGATTTGTACCTGGAATTTCAACAGGAAAGAGGAAAGCCTTAAAATAAATGAAGTTTGGCTACCAGTCCTGAAAAACACCAAAATAAAAACTCAACACTGGTCTGAGTGGGTAGGCACCAGTCACAGCAGAGAGTCCTGTCAAATCTGTCAAATCAGAAAAAGAAGAGAGGGACTTACCTCCACCGTCATGCACCTAGCAGCGAGCTCAAAAGGAAGCTCGAAGGAAATCTCTGAGACTTTATGAGAAAAACCTGCTCATCAAGAAGCACCTGGCAAAACCTTGACTGCTATATATATGCTTGCGAAGTGATGGAGGCTTTGTCCTTTGCTATTCTCATTATGTATAGGGAATGGGAATGATATGGGAGCAGGAATTGAGGTTGTGCAGGGGAAGGGAAGGTATGGTCCCAACAGAGTAAAGAGTTGTTACAAAAGAAGAAAGGGTCGATGTTTAATAACTATCGCACCTTCAGTTCACTATGTTTCCTGGAATAAATTGGAGAGTGTACCAATCATTCCACAGACCTTTACTCTGCTCCTTTGCAATGCCAGGTCGGTTAAAAACAAGACTCGTATCATCCATGACCTTCTATTTGATGAGGCTGCTAACCTGGCATGCATTACAGAGACCTGGCTGGGAGAGGCCAGTGCTGTGACTTGGGCGCAAGCACTCCCGGCCAGGTACTCAGTTAGTGAGCAGGTAAGGAAAAGTGGGGGGGGGGAGGAGAGGCTCTGGTTCATAGAGACAACCTAACCTTGACCAGGAAGCCTATCCGGAATATAGTCCACATCAAGTGTATTTACTTAAGCCTGAGGTCCAGGGATAGTTTAGGGATTCTGTTAGTATACCAACCATCCCGTTGTCTAACAGACTCCCTAACCGAGCTAAAACAGCTGATCTCAGAGTTGTTGCTGGAGTTTGCCCAGACTTTTAGTTCTGGGCGACTTCAACATCCCACTCGAGACAAGCTTGCTAAATCTAACTGGCATAGCTCGGGAGTTAATGGAATCCATGACAAACATGGGCCTATCCCAATTGGTTGTCGGGCCTACTCACTGTGTAGGTCATACCCTCGATGCGGCCTTTAGCACAGAACAGGAATATCCATGGGCGGAGGTCATCAAAACCTCCGAATTGTCATGGACGGATCATTTCCTGGTCAAGATGGAGCTAAGAGCCACTGTCTGCCCCACGGGGGGTGGCGGACCTATTAGAATGGTCCGCCTTCAAAGGCTAATGGAACCAATTGGATTCCAGAAAGCCTTGGAGAGTTTAATGGTTGGTAACGCCGGTGATTCTGCCAAAGCTTTGGTTAATATTTGGAACACCAACTTTACCAAGGCTACTGACATAATCGCTCCCAAACATCCTTTCCAGCCTACTCCTAGCCGTAAGCCCTGGTATTCAGAGGAGCTTAGGAAGATGAAGTGAGCTGGACAACGACTAGAATGCACCTGGCAGAAGACTCGACTCTTATCTGAAAAGACTCGTCATAGGAATTTCCTTGATTCTTATCGAGAGACGATACATGCAGTGCAGAAGTCTTTCTCCTCTGCACGAATTGCATCTGCAGAGTCCCGTCCAGTGGAACTGTTTAGGGTTGGGGGGGAGCTGACGCAGATTCCACCTGCGCAGAACCCCTTACTCAACCCGACAATGGCCTGCTGTGACGTGTTTAACATCCACTTTGCAGATAAAATCTCTCGGATAAGAGCCGACTTACATGCCAGTGTTATGACAGAATCTATAGATGAGGTGTCCAGTAACTCAGCTGATGAAATTTCATTGGATCAGCTTCAATTTGTGAGTACCGATGACGTGGACAAGCTCCTTGGCAGAGTGAGGATGATGACCTGTCCCCTCAATCCCTGTCCATCATGGCTGGCCACCCAAGAGGATGACACAGTGAGAATACTCCTTAGGGATATTATCAATGCGTCCTTCAGGAAGGGGTCCGTTCCATCCTGTCTGAAAGAAGCGGAGGTTAAGCCGCTCCTGAAAAAGCCTTCCCTGGACCCCTTTGTCAGGAACAACTATAGTCCAGTCTCCTTGCTGCCTTTTTTACGCAAGGTGATCGAGAGGGCTGTCGCTTCCCAACTCCAAGCTGTCTTGGATGAAACCGATTATCTAGATTCATTTCAAACTGGCTTTAGGATGGGATATGGAGTTGAGACTACCATGGTTGCTCTGGCTGATGACCTCCGCTTAGGTATCGACAGGGGTAGTGTAACGCTGTTGATGCTCTTGGACCTCTCAGTAGCCTTTGATACAATAGATCATTCCATCCTCTTGGATCGCCTGAGAGGGTTAGGAATTGGAGGCACTGCCTTGCAGTGGTTCCGTTCCTTCCTCTCGGGCAGATCCCAGAGGGTGAGGCTCGGGGACAGCTGTTCTACTAGAATAGAGCTTAATTGTGGCATCCCTCAGGGTGCCATTCTGTCCCCGATGCTATTTAACATCTATATGAAGCCGCTGGGAGGGATCATTCAGAGGCACAGAGCGCAGTATCATCAGTATGCCGATGAGACACAGATATATTTCTCCATGTCTTGGTTGTCGGCTTTGACTTCAGATGGCGTCTCTCCTCTCAATGATTGTCTTAAAGCAGTAATGGACTGGATGAGGAAAAACAAACTGAGACTGAATCCAGACAAAATGGAGGTACTAACAGTTACGGGCCCGAAACCAGGTCTGGGAATACAACTTCCAATCCTGGATGGAACCACACTCTCCTCCAAGGACTGTGTCTGCAGTCTGGGGGTGCTCCTGGACCTGTCACTCCTGTTGTCTAATCAGGTAAATGTGACAGTCAGGAGTGCATGTTATCAACTTCGGCTGATATGCCAGCTGCGCCCTTTCCTAGAAACCAGGGACCTCAAAACTGTGGTACATGCGCTGGTAAACTCCTATATCAATTTCTATAATGTGCTCTACATGGGGCTGCCCTTATGCTTGACTCGGAAACTTCAACTAGTTCAGAACATGGCAGCCAGGTTGATTTCTGATGTTTCCAGAACACAGCACATAACACCTGTGCTAAAAGCTCTCCACTGGCAGCCTATTAGTTTCTGGACACAGTACAAGGTGTTGATTATGACCTTTAAAGCCCTACGTGGTCACCTCCGGGATCGTCTCCTCCCATATGATCCTCCCTGCGTGCTTCAGTCCTCTGGGAGGAATCTGTTACAACCTATGAAAACAAGGCTGTTGGTGACCACCCAGAGGGCCTTCTCTGCTGCTGCTCCCAGATTATGGAATGGCCTGCCAGACAAGATCCGTCTTATTACCACCTTAGACAGCTTCAAAAAAAACTGTCAAGACGGATCTTTTCCAGTAGGCCTCTCCTGAATAACTATCCTTGCTGTCTTTTCCCCTTTGAGCTGCCATTGAATTTTTTTTCTTCTATTTTAATTATTGTATGTTTTTAATCTGTTCTAATTCAATATTATTTTAAGGGGTGGGTGGGTTAGTGTATTGCTGTATTTATGGAATTTTATACTGTAAGCTGCCCCGATTGCGTTGCTGAGGGGCGGGATACAAATAAATTTTATTATTATTTACTATTATTATTTATTATTGTCAGAGATTAATTGATCTTCCTGGAGAAAGCTTCCTGCTGATTTCATTGCCTTGATCCTTGTTGACTCATGCTGCCTTGACCTCTGACTGTTCCTGATTACTCTGCTGCTTGTTTCTTACTGACTCACAGACTTGTTTAGACCCACGCTGCCTGCAGTAAGTCCTTGACTTTTTGGACTGTGTTACTGACTAAATCTTTGCTTGATTGTGTTTGCATTCTGGTATGTTCATTAAAAGCTGGCCACTTCCCAGACTTTGCTGGCAAAGCACTTTCTCAGACAGCCCAGCTCCCTAAGCCGCCTCTCATAGGGCATGGTTTCCAGACCTCCCACTGTCCTGGTCACCCTCCACTGGACACATTTTTGTTCTATGTTGATAACAGTACTGAATGAGATACTTACAGGATAATTCATGTATCCATTTGTTTTAAAACTTTCTTCGTTCTTAAGTCAGACTGGAAAATATAACTTTTTTCTCTCTTTCCTGACAGCAGAATTTGGAAATGTTTCATTTTCAGACCACAAATTCCAGAATCCTCCAGTCCACATGGCCAGGAGCTAAGCTACAACTAACAGGAACACTGGAAGATATTTTATAAAGAGCAGGGGCATCAAGAATACAGTGGGCCCTCTGTATCTGTGGGTTCAGTATCTGCAAATGCTAGTGCCTGTGGATCATCTTCTTGGATACCTAAAATGACAGCACCCGCAGCTAAAATGGTGCCACTGTATACCTAAAATAGCACCACCTATAACAAAAATGGCACCACTGCATAACTAAAATGGTGGTGTCCATAAGAAAAATGGTGATGCCCATTCATTATATAAGATAGAACCATCCATGTTTTTGGTACCGGGGTGTGTGATTCAGAACCCAACCCCCGCAGATACAGAGGGCCCACTGTATTCAAAAATATTCCAAAAAATGGTAGAAAAAAAATGTTTTTCAAGTTTTGAGAAACCCTGGATCCTGGACTGAGGAGAATCTTCACAGTTCAGCTCTTATTCTGCACAAAAATTGCATGTGGTTGTTCTGCACTAAAAAGCCCAACATTTTCTACACTGAAAATAATATTTAATGCAGAAATATCAATTCATGCACAGAAAATGCTGTTTCCTCTGTGGAAAATGCTTCCACTGGAGAGTTATTCTGCGTAAATTTTTTACATGGTTGATTTGCTTTAGAAAAAAGCATTTTCTGCACAGAAATTAATATTTCTGCATTGGAATGTTGTTTCCTACACAGAAAATGCTGTTTTCTGTGCAAAACAAACACGTGCAAATTTTGCGCACATGAAGTCGCCAATTGCAAATAGCCTTTGAAAATAATAATAATAATAATAATAATACTTAGTTATTTATTACCTGCCTCTCTCCTCAGAATCGGGGCGGGGTACGACATCACACAGTACAGTATACAGTAAATTCATAATGAATTCATAAATTCATAAATGCTTTTATGTGTTCACTCATTAACGGTTTTTAAAAGGGCACACAGCAGCGAACAGAGACTTATTCAGGATGGCAGCACCGGGGACCGCAGTTCTCATAGTGGATGCATGCTTCAAAATCGTGGTGGACATTTGTGTTTGTTTTTTCTTCAGCGTGTTCTGCAAAACTGTAAGTTGGAGGCGCCAGATGGGAACGAAGAGGTGGGTGGGGCCAAACACAGAACTCGCCCCTATCTCACGCCTTCTTTTGTGTCTCTGCAGGTTAAGGCTATTTGTAAAAAGCCCGCACAGCATGAGGAAGAACCCAGGCAGGGAATAACGGCCGTGGCGGCTCAAGCGGGCCCATCGATGGACCTTTTGCTGGTTGACCGTTCAGTCTAGTAAGAGTCTCTCTGTGTGTGTGTGTGTGTGTGTGTGTGTGTTGCTGATCACAGTTCTGTGTTGCCTGTATATATAGAGGCGACAGTTGTTTGGCCTGGCTGAAACTGGACAATAGCTTAGAATCCCATTTGAGAGACTTTGATCTCTGGTATGTGAGTGGGCTCTGGGGCTTTGAAGCCCCCGAGCTGCCTCAGGAAGGCTGGGGATGGTGGCGGGAGGGAGGGAGGCTTGGGGTCCTGGAACCAAAACAAAACAAAAGAGGGTCCTGGAACCAAACCCCAGCAAATATGAAGGGACAACTGTATTCATGGCCTGAAAATATTTTTTAAAAAAATAATAATCCAAAAAGCAAGCCTTGATTTTTGCCATCTTAATGTGTGTGTTTTTTGAAGAATTTCTTGCAGGAGGAAGAAAACTACTGAAATTACACATTGCTACTTTCTGAGAAGAAATTTAGCGAAGAATTGCATCCCTAATATATAGTCAAGACCACTAGTCCATCAATCTAGAATTGTTTATGCTTGGTTTCAGACAAGGACTGGACCTCTACCAACGAACCGTGGCCGTTCCCAAATATTAAACCAAACAAGCAATCCATCTAGTCAGATCAGCCTAGCACACAACCACCAAGCCAATCTGTAAGTAGCCTGCCAGATATATGACACCTTCTTATTTGTACAAGCAAAGGGAGGTAGCAAAAGCAGCCTCTTATGGGCTTCTGTAGATGGCTGCCAGGCTACATTTAAATTGGTGGGTCCCAAGTTACCCAAGCCTGCCATGTGGGAACAGCTATCACAGCCTACTTTTAGCAACTGGCTCCCCTTGTGCTTTTACCAATGCACAGCTACACTGGAAGAAATCAATTCCGAGAAGCAGCTGAGAAAAGCAAGGAAATGCTGACATAAATGTAGAAGGGAACTGAGAAGGAAAAAAACTGAAGTTGCCTTTATTTACTCAAGGGTATGCAGGCTAAGAAAGAATACTTACTCCCCCAAAAAACAAAAAATGAAATACCCAGGGTGACCAATGACTCAAAAAGCAACCTTGTAATGTCTGGAAGACACCAAAAGAAATGAAGCAAGACTGGGAATTTTGAATCCGGGGCTGAAGACTTGTTTTTTAAGCAGCCTTTTCAAATTGAGCATCCTACAGAGAAATAGACAAGGGGGTTGTCTAGACCTGCCAGAATGCACCAGCTTCCTGCCAGAGTATTCTGGCCCTGGAACTGGTCTGTCCCCTGCCCTACGTTTACCTAGACAAAATAGGAGGAAGCCTGCACACAAATGCCAGCTGGCATTGGCGGGCACCTCCCCTGCTGTCACACATTACTCCCTCTCAAGCCAGAAAGGAAACTCTCAGCATGTGATCAAGGCTGGTCACATGCAGGGGGCATTGATCACGTGCTGGGGTCCTCCTTCCAAGCTTCAGAGTGACTCCAGCAGCAGCAGCTGGCTATATGGGCCAGCGTGCAGGTATGGACCCTGCATTCCCGCACTGGCCTGATCCAGGTTTTCCTGCATGTGGTGGGCTTTCCCAAGTTAATTAATTAAAACACTTTAACAGGCTTTAAAACTGGCTTCTCCCAGTTTTGCCTTGGGCATCATCATCTGGACTGCAGGGCTCTAAGACGGGCGGGGGGGGGATGAGCCGGGGTAAATAGCCTGTCTAGACAAGCCCAAGAACTGGCATCAGGCCCTGCCAATGGACCTACTGATTAGGGCGTCTTCATGGCAGTCACAGTACAACACATCTAGACCAGACTAGCATGGGGGTCCAACAATTCTGAAGGACATCACATTGGGGAAGACAACGTCAAAAAGAGGCAGACACTCTCACGTTACATCAACCTGCTGTAAAAAAAAATCACAAGGTACTGTTGATGGCTATATTCTCCCTTTCTTGGCTTATGTCTAGAAGGCTGAGGTATACTTCCAGGTTTTCTGGAGAGACACAACAATGACTAACATTTCCTATCCACTTGCTTTGTTAAAGCAACTCTGTTTTTGCTTTGCAAACTTGTTTTCTGAGTGCCTCCCTTTTCCAAGAAAGGAGAATACGTAAAATGGGCTCCACAAACACCTTCTCTGCATTGTTTCCAATTTACAGCAATCGTTGTCAAGGTTTGTTCACCCAGTAGGTTCCATGGCTGAGAGGGGATTCTAACTCTGGTTTTGTGGCGTCCTAGTATAACACCCAAACCACTACACTCTCTGCATCATACAACTTTATATTACTTATTACCTTTGTATCTATACTGATATCCATAAACAATCATAGATCTAGATTGGGGAAGGCAATTGTGTCAGGGGTAGGACTAAATACAGGGCTATACCAAAGTGAAAATAAAGACAAAACAAAACTTCTACCTTAGGTTTTATTTTCAGCTTTTACTTTTGGCTGGTATTCTTCCACTGAAGGGATTGAGGAGTCAAAAAACAAACAAACAAACAAACCTCAGCATTTGGGGTGGATTTTTTCGGGAGGGGGGGGAAACAATTTGGACAATTTTAAGCGTTTTGGGGGTGGGTGGGAAAAATTACACAGAGAGGGGTCTGAGGAGTTAATAAGGCCACAAAGGTACTCGGGATCATACACAGCCTGCAAGCCACATGTTCATTACCCCTGATTGCTATAGATAGATGGATAGATATGAATATGTATGCAATGGGTCCAGTTCATCTGAGATCTTTAAGGAAGGCCGTTGTCTCCACACCAGCCAACCTCATGGGTACATCTGCTGAGAACAAAGGAGAGGACCTTCTTAGTGGCTACTTCTAGGTTCTAAAATTCTCTTCCTAGAGAGACTACGCTGGCACTCTCCATGGTAAACTTTTGTTGAAGGCTTTTTTCTTTCAAGATGCCTTCACAAACTGCTTATGGAGAAAAGCCTTCTGACAATGTGTTGTATTTGTTGCTTTTTAATGGATAAGTTCTCCTGTCACTTTTAATGCTATTGATAGTTTAATTATATTTAAACTTTTGTATGTATTTAGGGATGCAAACTTTGTATTTGTTCTAATGTTTGTATGCCACCACGAGTCCCAGGGCTGACAAAAAAAAATTAGGCAGGAAATAAATGCATTACAATTCACTTAGGGTATGTCTACATTGGCCAGAATACTTCACATTTTGGTTGGAGCATTCCAGCCCTGGGCCCACATTACGTTGTGGTAATGGATGGGTATCGCACACATATGGCCCCTGCACCAGTTACGTCTTCTGAGGTCAGGAATGAGGCACCCAGCCATGGTCACATGGCTGGGCACCTTGCAGTGACCTCAGCAGATATGAAGCGGTTGACCTGGCTAAGAAATGGCTATGCTGGGCAATGCGCAGGCCACGTGTGCAGACACCCCCCTTTTGCGGTAATAGAACTCACTGTTTTCTCCAGACAAACCACAGCAAACAGAGAGATCTTTTATCACATGTCCACTTGGTTTTAAGGGGTATTTGCCCCAGATTTTCATCGGAACTGCCTGAATGTTTTCTGGACAGTTCAGACTAGAAACAGAGTCAAAATCCCGCATCGTCTGGACAGCCAGGCACAGGAACATGGGAAGGCTGTTTCATTCGCCCTATGTATATAAGACCTAACTCATCTTGGTAAAAAGCATGCACTCAGCCAAAACTGTCTCAGAAAACTGGCCTAAGAAGATCACAATAGGTGGTTGCAGCATGAATTGTTATTGTTATTAATTATTAATTAATTGCTCATTAATTAATGCCATAGAATCTGGATGTCTGTTAAAATTTTGCAGGCAGAAAAAAAAAAGGCATCATTCCTTTATGAGTCAAAGTGGCTTGCAGACTTTGCAAAGGAGCACAGTCTACCCTTCCCCCAGTTCTGCATGGCCACCTCAACCAACACACCATGCCGTTCTGCATTCTCATGCTAATGCTCTCCAAACAAGTGAGCCCTGTATTTTCTCTCATTTGGCCAGTAAGCCTGTCTTTAGAATCACTTTTCCTTGTTGTTCACCACTGTGCTATTTACATACAGAAAGCATGATCTTTTTTGCTATTTGGAGGTGGAGGGAAGGAGAGGAAGAGTAGAAAAATAAAGAGGGAGTAGCCACAAGCAATTTCCCACTAATGTTAGTACACTGTCTGCAAACACCTAGGATCTAGCCAGTTTTTCTACCATTATATTCTAGACTTGTACCTTCTTCCCTTTATTGGAAAGCTGGGATAAAATGGCCAAAGAATTGTATCCTTCTAATAACTAAAGCTGGAGGGTAATACCATATCCGCCAACAATTTGCAGATCAAAACAGGGATATACAGTATGTGGCTAAGCAACACCAGAATGTGGTCAAGATGGCAAAAGATAATAATGAGGAAGAACACACAAGCTAGAAGAGGCTGCAGCAATTTGGTTTTGCCAGAGCCTACTGGGAAGTGCCAGATTCCACACCCTCCTCTCTTCTCTCCTCCTACCAAGTTGGCTGCAAACTACTTTTGCACTCTGAATTCAGTTTGCATCAACAGAAGTATGCTGAGATCAAAGGAGGAAAGTGGGAAGAAGAGAAAGAAACAGGGTCATTTTAAAAGAAGCTGAAAAAGTGAAATGGAAGATTAATTGGGACAGTTGGGGGAGTATGATATACATTGCTCTCAGGCTGCATGCACCTGCCCAAGGCTGTTTCTGTAGGTCTGTCTCTCCTTACCTGACACCACTCAAAGTGATGGTGGTTGGGACAGTGCAAAAAAATGGCAGCATTTAAAAATTTTCTTCTTTGGTAGGGATTTACATCCTGTAATATTTCACCCTCACATGAAAGGACATCATAATTGTATTTTTCTCCCTGTTGTGGGAGAAAATGAATATTTTTGTGCCATACTCTCTCCACATTCAAGCACCCAAATATGTTCCAAAGATTCTTTTTTCTGCACAAAAAAAGTGCTATTTTGTGCAAAAAAAAAAAAAAAAACCTCTATGTGCAGAAAACAGAGTTTCCTGTGCACAAAACACTGTTTCCTGCATAGGAAACACAATTTCTGTGCCTAAAATCTGCTTTTATGCACAAAAATCCATTTGTTTCTCTACACAGAAAAATCTTCCGGAACACTACGATTTGTGTATACTGGGAGAAAACTGAGCAAGTCTCACTATTGTATTATCTTATCTGATGGGACCTCCCGACTGTCAGGAAACCTATCTTACCACTGGGAAACAAATAAAAGAGAATATTTTCCCCATCCTTATTCCCCCACCTGCCCAATTTGGAAGGAAAGGAGATGCTCATCCACAAAGAAGGCTTCCCAATGAAACTTTGTATGAATTAGTTTTCTATGCCTTCCCTCCTTTGGGAGAGAAGGATGTATCATGCATAGAATCATAGAAACATAGAATTAGAAGAGACCTCAAGGGCCATCCAGTCCACCCCCCTGCCATGCAGGAATACACAATCAAAGCATTCCTGACAGATGGCCATCCAGCCTCCGTTTAAAAACCTCCAGAGAAGGAGAGTCCACCACACTATGAGGCAATGTATTCCACTTCCAAACAGCTCTTACTGTCAGGAAGTTTTTCCTAATGTTTAGGTGGAATATCTTTTCCTGTAGTTTGAACCCATTGCTCCGTATCCTAGTCTCTGGAGCAACAGAAAATAATCCATCCTCAATATGACATCCCTTCAAATATTTAAACATGGCTATCATACCACCTCTTAAGGTGACTACTACATCTGTGTGTAATTCACTGTTCTGGTGTTTTCTCTTTCCCAAACAGTATCTTGGTGGGTGTGGGGGTTAGATTTTGTCTCAACTCTGCTTCTGAAGACACAGCAGCCCAAGCTCAGAGAAGCTGCCAGATGCATCCCTGGATTCCATTCCACTCAGAAAACATGCCTAGAACAGCCTTATGAAGATCTACTATTCTCAGTATTTGCCATTCTAAATGTAAATATTGAGTCCAGGAGTAAACTGCACATTCTTCTAGTACAGGTGAGTACTATTTCTGTGGTTCCATGATCACCAGGTCACTTTCGGAACTAACATTTGTACATGCCAGCACCCTACTGCAATATTTTTGTTCAGGAAACAGTGTTTTGCATGCAGAAACATTATTTCTGTATAGAAATGGTTCTGCAAATATAGTGGCTTTCTCTGCAGATAATATTTTTTTGTGGAAAGAAAACCCCATACGTATTTCTCTGCAGACCTTTTTTTCTAAAGGATGTCCCAAATAACAAATAATGGTCAGGAGGAGAACAGAATACTCGGTATTCTTGGACATTAAGTAGAACATTCTTGAAATTACTCGTTTTTGTCTGCATGATTGTCTAAACTGGCCAGAATACTCCCACCTTCCAGCTGGAGTATTCTGGCCCCAGAGTTGACCCAGACTCCCCCTCTCCCCGTTATCGCAATAAAATGCTCAGAAGTCCACATGCACACACTGGCCTGTATCAGCAGACACCTCTGGTACTGTTGTGCATTGCACTATCTGAAGCCAGGAAGGAGGCCCTCAGCATGTCATCAGAGCAGGTCACATGTGGGGGACCTTGATCACCTACTGGGGGCCTCCTTCCCAGCCTCAGAGCGACACCAGCAGTGGCAGTGGAGGCTTCCAGTAATGTAGCCTGGCGTACAGGTACAGACTCCTGTGTTCCTGCACCGGATCCATCCGGGTTTTCCTGCATGATGCAGATTTTCCCAGCGATTATTTTGTAATCTTTTAAAAAGTTTTACCCCAGCTTCGCCTCAGATGTCATCAGGACTGTCCAGAGGTGAATCAGGGCAGGAGCCTTGTGTTGTTTGGACTGAAGGGTTCCAACACAGGGGGAACCCAGGGTAAATTGCCCATTTAGGTAAGCCCTGCAATAACAAAATTATTGAAGATTTACACCCCTACTCTGCACTACTGCACAGATCTCATTCATTTTTAACCAATTGCCAGACTGCTTGGAGCAGAAATTTGGAAATGGAAAGTTACTGTGCACACTGGACTTAAACCAAGGAAAGTCCTCCTTGAATTCCCACACAGACGGCTCCAGAGTTTGGCTAAGTTATGATTTTGGACTACAGTTCCCAAAAAAACTCCCCCCTAGCCAGACCCCGCCCGCCACTTCAGTAAGATAACTGTTTTGCCAGCATCACCTGTCAGACTACAGAACTGCTAAACACAGGTTGATGACACCAGTGGGATGATGCCACAAACACAGCAAGAGGCCACTGTGTTGGAAAAGGGGGAAATGCAGCGCAAGAGGCTTCTCACATCACTGCACTGGTAAGTCCTAAGCTTTCAAACTCTTTTGACATTTTCTGCAACGAGAGAGTAGGCATTAAGAAATACACTCCCTACTTTAGTGCATACAATAATAACTGTGACACTGAAGGCACCCATGCCCTTCAAAGGAGATTTTCTTTCCCTTCACACCTTGGATTTTGAAAGCACCATTGGATGAGAGCTTCTCATAATCACTAGGCTTTTGGTAGACTTCCCACTTATTCAAAGCCTCAGTATATGGGCAAGACTTGAAGAAAAGGTGGATTAGAAGAGTAGGGTGCTCAGCTGGATTTCCTCCTGATCATCTTAAAGAAGATGATTCGAAAGGGATGCATTTCCACATGGAGCTGTTAAGCAAATCCACCAAGCAAATGAAGTCTCTCCACCACAGGCTCACAGAAGCACTTTAGATTTAATTGTATGTATGGTATGAGCCAGTTACAAAATATATGCTTTGATAAAGTCTACAGCTTCTAGTCCTTGTAAGTTATGGGCAGATGCAGTACAGGAATAGCCAACTCTAACCCTATTCGGGCATTTAAAAGGATATTTAAATAAACACATGAACAGGGTGAACAGGGGAAACCATCCCTTGCATTGTCATTCTCATCACATTGAGAGTGACAGTCTGAAAAGGAGAGGTTCTATTGTCCATTAAGTCTCTCTGCACAATCAGTCACTCTGAAAAACCAGGGTCACCAACATGATAAAAAGTCTACACATGTAATAAAAACTCTGCATTTTGGAATACAGAAATCCATGTGAAGAGAGCAATGATAAGGGCCAGCCTGCTCCTTTAAAAAAACTCGACTCTTATCCGACAGGACTCGTCATAGGAACTTTCTTTGGTCCTATCGAGAGGCAATACGTGCAGCACAGCGATCCTTCTCCTCTACACGTATTGCGTCTGCAGAGTCCCGTCCAGCAGAGCTGTTTAGGGTGGTAAGGGAGATGACGCAGGTTATTCCTGCGCAGAACCCGTTGCTTAACCCAACGACGGCCTGCTGTGACGCGTTTAACAATTTCTTTGCAGATAAAATCTCTCAAATAAGAGCCGACTTAGATACCAGTAATTTGGCAGAAACAATTGACGAGGTGTCCAGCAACTCCGTTGATGTCAGTTTACTGGATCAATTTCAATCTGTGAGTACTGAGGACATGGACAAGCTACTTGGTAGGGTTAGGAAGACGACCTGCCCTCTCGATCCTTGCCCTTCATGGCTGGCCATCCAGGGGGGGACTGCCTTGATGATGTTCCTTAAGGACATCATCAATGCATCCCTCAGAGAAGGGTGTGTTCCATCTTGTTTAAAGGAAGCAGCCGTTAGGCCGCTCCTGAAAAAATCTTCCCTTGACCCCCTGGACATGAACAACTATAGGCCGGTTTCTATGTTACCATTCTTGAGCAAAGTGATAGAGAGGGCAGTTGCGCTTCAACTCCAAGTGGTCTTGGATGAAACCGATTATCTAGACCCATTTCAAACTGGCTTTAGGACGGGATTTGGAGTTGAGACTGCCATGGTTGCCTTGACTGATGACCTGCGTCTAAGCATTGACAGGGGTAGTGTGACCCTGTTGGTGCTTTTAGACATCTCAGCGGCTTTCAATACGATAGATCATAGCATCCTCTTGGATCGCTTGAGGGGGTTAGGAATCGGAGGCACTGCGCTCCAGTGGTTCCGGTCCTTCCTCTCGGGCAGGTCCCAGAGGGTGTTGCTCGGGGACAGCTGCTCCAGCAGAAAGGAGCTTACTTGTGGTGTTCCACAGGGCCCCATCCTGTCCCCGATGCTGTTTAACATTTATATGAAGCCGCTGGGTGAGATTATTCGCAGTTATGGGGCTGGGTGTTATCAGTACGCTGATGACACCCAGATCTATTTCTCCTTGCCCCGATCATCGGCCTCGAATTCCGATGGCGTCTCTCCTCTTAATGATTGTCTTAAAGCAGTAATGGGCTGGATGAGGAAAAACAGATTGAGATTAAATCCAGATAAAACGGAGGTGCTCACAGTAGCGGCCCCCAAACCAGGAGTTGGGTTGCAACCTCCAGTCCTGGACGGGGTCACACTCTCCGTTAAGGACTGTGTTCGCAGTCTGGGGGTGCTCCTTGATTCATCGCTTCAGATGACGAGTCAGGTGAATGCGACAGTCAGGAGCGCCTGTTATCAGCTTCGGCTGATACGCCAGCTGCGCCATTTCCTGGAAGTAAGGGACCTCGAGACTGTGGTGCACGCGCTGGTAACCTCCCGTCTAGATTTCTGCAATGCGCTCTACATGGGGCTGCCCTCATGCTTGGTCCGGAAACTTCAGTTGGTACAAAATATGGCAGCCAGAGTGGTCTCGGGAACATCTCGGAGAGACCATATAACTCCAGTATTAAAATCTCTTCACTGGCTGCCAATCAGTTTCTGGGCCCAGTATAAGGTGTTGGTTATTACCTTTAAAGCCCTAAATGGCTTGGGTCCAACTTATCTCCGGAACTGCCTCCTCCCATACAATCCTCCCCGCGCACTCCGGTCCTCTGGGAGGAATTTGCTTCAGCCACAAAAATCTAGGCTGTCTGCAACCTCCCAGAGGGCCTTTTCGGTAATTGCCCCCAAATTGTGGAATGACCTGCCGAATGAGATCCGTCAAATAACAAGCCTGAGTGGCTTTAAAAAAGCACTAAAGACGGATCTCTTTCGGCAGGCCTTTCCTAATTAGATCCCGGCCTCAGGGGATCCTGGCCTCTTCTAGGCTGCTGGCCATTTATTATATTTTATTGTATTTATAGTTTTAAATGTGATTTTAGATTAGTTGTTTTAAATTTATATTTGTTTAATGCTTTTTTATGGGGGAGGGTGGGAGTGGCGGTGTTTAGGGATTTTATTTGTATTGTATTTTAAATTTTGTAAGCCGCCCTGATTGTTTTAACAGAGGGACGGGGTATAAATAAATATTATTATTATTATTATTATTATTATATTTATTTTAACCCCCTTTCTGAATTTCTGAATATAGCTTTGGTCTCTGTTGATTCTTGCTCTCTTCCTCACTTTTACACATACACAAAGGTGGAGATTATGGACTGCTCTGTGTTGGCCCCATACCAGGAAAACAGATTCCAAATCCTGCAGCAACAACCTCTTGCTTCACTCCTAGGAAGTCCCAGAATATTAAGGCTAATAACCCAAACCCTTCTAGTTGTTCTTTTTTGCAGAATGCACAACTGAAGCTTGGCCCCTTAACATCTGGTAATTAAGAAGACTCTCTGGAATCAAAAGCCTGGTAAAACCCACCAATCCTAGCCTTGTGGGGTGGTGGAACATGCAACAGGGTGTCCAGTGAGGATCTTATTTTTCAAGCAGGCTCACATGACAGAAGGTTGTCTTTTAGACATGCTCACCTCAAACTCTGAGTTTCAAGAGCGTCTCCATATAAGGTAGAACCCTGACATAAAACATTCCCTCCCTCCATGCAGAATTTCTGTGTTCCCTGCATGTATAAGTAATGTGCACAAAAGCCCAGTGGACATTCACTGAAGTTATGGACAGGAGAGTAAGGAATGACTGCCAGCTGTAATTATAGGAGCAATGTTAGACTTTGCAACCTCACACCTGCCTCTCCTTCTTTGGAAGCCTTTAAACAGAGGTTGGATGGTCATCTTTCAGACATGCTTTGGTAGGGTATTGCGGCATGGCAGACGGTTTAACTAGCTGGCAATTTCAATCCTTTTGAATTCTAGGATTTATTTATTTATTTATTTATTTATTGCTTTTGTATTCCACCTTTCTCTCAGAATGGGACCTGAGGCGGTTCCTAGAAACCATCAGTCTGAAAAAATCTTCACAATAAAATTTAAAACAGTAAATCACATAAGACATTATATATTTTTTTTAAAAAACCCAAACACACATTTTTTAAAAAATAGACAAAACAACCCAATTTAAAAAAAAAACTCCCTTGCTTGGATGTTAAAAGCCTGGTTGAATAAAAAGGTCTGCATGTCGGTGAAAGGAAACAAGGGAAGGAAGGGAGTTCCAGAGAGCAGGAACAGCCACTGAGAAGGCTCTCACTATGTCCTCACCAAGTGAGCTGTGATGGTGGCAGGCCAAGAGAAAGCCTTCGCCTGATGAGTTCTGGCAGGTTCATATCAGGAGATATGGTATTTCAAATAGTCTGGACCTAAGCTGTATACAGCTTTATAGGTCATGACCAACACTCTGAATTGTGCCCAGAAACAAACTGGCAGCCAGTGAAGCTGTTTTAACAAGTGAGTTATAAGCATATAACTCCCAATAACTGACCCTGGTCAGCATTCTGTGTCAAGGTGACGGGGCATGCAATCACAGGAAATTTATACTGTAAAGAGCTGGCATGGTATAATGTGTTCTAGTAAAGGAATAGTTTAGACAAAAGCCTGTTTCTGTGCTCATTTCTTCAACCTGATGATTGCAACATTGCTACAAGAACTTTTGCTGCCTGGTCCTCTTGATATGCTCAGAGGTACCAGGGTGCTACCATGACTTTCTGGCTGCAGCATTTCGGACCTGCTGAAGTTTCTGAACAGTTTCCAAAGGCAGCCCCACATAGTGTGTGCTATAGTAGTCCAAACAGGATGTAATCAAGACATATGTGACCATAGCCAGATCTGATGTCTCAAGGAACAGACATGGCTGGCACACTAGTTTTAGCTGTGCAAATGCACTCCTGGCCGTTGCTGAAACCTGGGCATCCAGGCTCAGAGTTGAGTCCAGGAGAACAACCAAGCTGTTCTATGTGTTCTTTAGACACATGGGCACTATCTGAACTCTCTTTGAGCATTACAATAGTCTCTCTTGAACTCAAGAGAAGAATGGACATCTGTAAATGAACAAGAATGTTGCAGACCTGTGAGGTTTCTACAAAGCAAAAGCCATGAACTAAATGAGCATCTGTGACTACCTGTTTGCGCATAAAGAGCTTCATTCTAAGCTCCCCATCACACGGCTAATATGCTATGGCATATAAAACACTCTGACCTTGTATAATAAGTTGGGAGAAAACATAATATCTGTCTCCCCTTTGACGTCACTCCTGGTTTAGCACTTCAGCATCAAACGGAGTTCCCAAGCAAGAATGTACAATGCAATATGGACACAGCACCGCAGACTTATGTTGACAATACCTCAGTATTTATAGGCACTTTTAGCCAGTCAATGCTAAAGGTTCTGAGTGGGTAACAACAATAAAGCCCAACTTCAGGAAATGCTATAAAATGTGTAGATATTTTTAATGGTCTGCGTAAAGCCACCGCCTCGTTGCCACTGGCAAATAAGAATCAATTCCAAAAGATCAGGCACATAAACTCTTACGGATTGAAAGAAAGCTAGTTCACTGTGCAAAAAATGAGCAACACCGCTTATGTTGGCAGGAACTGGCAGTCTAGCAAGGAAAGAGTTTGCTTCATTCTCTCTGCAGAGTTTGGGGTTACACTTGAGGCCCCCTAAAGCCCCTCTTCTTCTCAGATGATTTATTTGTTCAAAATGAACCCAAAACAGCAACAAAACACAGTGATTTTGCCTTCACAACTCTAACTCCCCAACCCTCAAACTTGAAAACATAGAAGAAAAATTGGCTGAAAAGCAGCCCAAAATGAAACCAGAAGTGACATAGCACCACTTCTGGTGATGATCATGAGTTTGATGCTGATGAGTGTGTGTGTGGGGTGGTGGTGACCTTCACAGCCTCCCCCACTCCAGTGTACAGTTGTCCCTCCATATTCACAGATTTGGCATTTAAGCTGTGATTTGGCATTCACAGCTTGAAAATATTCTTTAAAAAATCATAATCCAAAAAGCAAACCTTGATTTTGCCATCTTATATAAGGGACACCATTTTGCTATGCCACTGTATATAATGGGACATAAGTATTCATGGATTTGGGTATTCACGGGGAGTCCTGGAACCAAACCCCAGCGAATGTGAAGCGACAACTGTATAGCCATTTTATCCTCCCATCTAACAATCTTGCAAGGTAGGTAAAGCTAAGAGGATGAATGTAAATTTTTGCTTCTCACATTTGAAAACAAAAGATTTTGAAAATTTTCATCCAGTTGGACAAGATTACAACAGTTGCTGTGTATCTTTCAATGTTTTTCTTTCTTTTCAAGTCTTAAAAATCATGGAGGTTTTGTGCAAAAATAACAATGGGTTTGTGCAAAAACAGTTTGCACAAAATCAACAGGCTGTCTGCTACTGCTGCTGCTAATGGGAAAAAAAGTTTTCTCTGGCTTTCATAGAAGTACACACACACACAAAACCTCACAGCAGTTTATAGGAGGGATGATGGAATGACACAACATGTCCAAAGACCCTTTCTTCTGAAGGACAAGAAAATTTCCAAATACCATTGTACTGTACTTATACCCATTTACTGTTAAAGGTCAAATACATGTACTTTTTTTTATATCATGCAGCCTTCCACCTGCTTTTTCTAGTAGAAAAAAAAAGTTGTGAAGGCCGAAATGCAATCCATTTCAGAAAATGTGGGAATATCTGCTTAAACTACTCCCCACCTAATGTTTTTCAGGTAAAATCCTTCTTCTCACTCCCCAAGCTACCTTTTTATCTGTGGAGGGGGAAAGGTGCTGAAAACACCATTCTACCTTTCTTCTTCCCCCACAAACTGAAGCCACTGATACCGGTACATTTCCTGGGGAATAAGGTAGAGATGTAGGGGGGAGTCTCCATGACTGAGGATCACATGTATTTGTTCAATAGAGATTCCTCATAAGATAATTTTGTACTTCTGTACAAATCAGGCAGGGTGCGCTGCATGTCCCTTGCTTACAGTAGAAAACAAGACACTAGTAGCAAAAATATCCAAACACAAAATACACATCCTAAATCTCATAACCAAATGTCTGCATTCCTGCATTTTCAGTGCATACCCCTCTTCAACATGAATGGTGCTGAAAGACAACTGTGTATATGTTTTAAAGGCACAAGCTCTGAAAAATTCACGTTGCCCAGTTCATTGCAAATGCAGCATATGTAGAATTTTTATGCCAATCTGCACACAAAAAGGCATCTTCTCAAGAGGCATTCCTTACTCACATGTAATGACACTTAAGACTCACAGATTTCAAGCACAGTATGGCTTAGGGCTAACCAAAACATCAGTGAGAGGAAACACGAGGCAAAGTAAACGAATGCAAACATCTCTCCCACCCCAAAATAAAGTGAAAATTCCACTCAGCAGCCTGGTGTGATCATTCAAACAGCAGTTCTTAAAACTTGGGGTCGAGTGAAATAAGACATTCTTACCTTGCAAGAATATTGAGCTTTACCATAAAAGGGATGAAAAGCACTCAGGCAACTTAGCATTTCATTTTCTTTTCAAAAACCCACTGGCTCTTTAAGATAATATCCTCCTTTCTCCAAAGCGCTTTTGCGGGTCTCATGCACTGTACCACATATAAGTGAAACAAGTTGTGCATTTGCTATGCATTGAGATTTTAATCCAAAGGAGACAGCAGTGTGAATACTTCACTGCCACTAACTCCACTAGTGCTAGTAAGAAGAAAAAAGATAAGATAGATAGATAGATAGATAGTTGACTCTATCAATCTATCATCCAGATGCAAGAATCTCTGAAGGATGGATTACTTGCAAAACTTAAGCAGCAACCCCATCTACCAAAGAGTAAATCTCACAGAATTCAATGGGACTCTTCAGAGTAGAAATATAGGATTATTCTATTAAAGCTTATAAGTGGTGATAAAATTCTCACTCTCTCTTGCTTGCTCTCAACAGTTAATTAACAGCAAGTCCTAGCCACAGACAATGCACACAGACTTTGGTGGTAGCGGGGAGGAGGGGAGGACATTTAGAGAAACTCTCACCTTTTCTCCAGAACAAGTCACACACAACAAGCCTCCCGAACTCAAGAGGAGATCCTTGCCATAAATGTAAACGTTCCCCTGAGGAGTCTTGTTGGGTTTTCCGAAAGCAACAACCAGAAACACACACGTTGCCAGCCAGCTCGCCTCATTCTTCAGCAGGCAGAGAGATGCAGGCTGCCACGGTAACGAGGGGAAAGCAGGAAAAAAAAAAGGGAACGGCCCAGTCTTAGTTTTCTTTTGAAAGCTTTGTGTTATAAATAGAGGGAGGGAGAGAGAGAGAACACAGAAAGAGTGGGGAGGGAGTGGGTGAGAGAAAATAGGGTAAATGCTAAGTGAAAACTCATCTTCACCAGGTAACTCAGACAATGCACAGGCTGTTTAAAGTTTGAAATTGCCTGCTTTCCATGGTTTCCCCCACGAGGGAAGAAAAAGAAAGAATCAGTCTTTAGGAAGAAGAGTGGGGGGAGCAAATGGATGGATGGGAGGAAGAGGAGTGAAGCTGCCTGAATTGGTTTGGGGGTGGGATGTAGAAATCCTATGTGACATCCATATGGAATTAGCCTCAGAACAATGCTGACAAGGGCAGGCATAGCAAATTGCACTCTGGGGCAGGAATTTGCAATAGGGAGATCTGCAGACCAGTATTGTTGAGATTATAGACGCCTCATCCTTGCATTTATTTGCGTAAAACATAAATGGATTATCTGTATCTGCTAGCAGGAGAGGGTTAAACAATTTTCCAAACTGTACAAAAGGAAGGAGAAGAGAGAGAGAGATAATCTGCACCTCTTTTTAAAAAATAAAATAAAATTGCAATGCCACATGCAAAAGCCTTGATGTTCTCTATGTTTGCTGCTTCCTTGCTTGCATACATTTTATCTCCTCCTTCATACACACACACACACACACACTCCCCTTCTAAGCTAGGCTCTCTTTCAGAAGCACTCACTACCCCATGGGAACAAGAATTCCACTGGACCCAATTAACACTCTGCTTTGCTCACTGCTTGCTCTGCAACTGATTTAAAAATAAACTGAGTTTTAGAAGCCTTGGTTTTTTTATTATTTTTTAAAAAGCATAGAATAGTTGCAGCAACAGAAGCTGAGGATGCTAAAGGCTGCCACCTCTGTCCCCAACTGCAGGAAAAGTGATGAAGGGAGAAAATGATGATTCAACAAAAAGAGAGAGAGAGCAGGAGGGAACAAGAGCCAAAAGAGCGTGATGATAATAACCATCTTAGGCTGGTCGCTAGGCATGCAACCAATTCCTGGCTACTCATTATTTAAATTTATGGCTCCCAGGGTAGCAAAATAAGAGCACTGAGGGCTGGTTCGCATTCAAAGCCAAGGAGCATCTCCAGGCTTGTGGCCAGGCTCCATTCATGCTCAGGCGCCGTCTGTGAAGACGGCGCCTCCATGTGGGTGCTAATATGTGAGGTTGCAACAATGCACAGAATTGCTGGGGTTCCTGGGGGGGGGGGGAAATATAGCACAACTGTCACCATCACAGTAGCCAGAAAAAGGCATACATGCACTTAAAGGCCCTTTCACACAACACAGTTATAGCATTTTTTCCCCTTCAGGTATGGGCTTCATCCTATGGAATTCTGGGATTTGGGGCTCCAGGAGGTATTTGGAATTTGATTTCAGAAGACTGTAGTGCCTCTCCAAAGTACAAATCCCATGATTCCACAGGATGCAGCCATGGCCGTTAACGTAGAATCAAAAGTACTATAATTGTGCAGTATGAAGGGCCGCTAATGAGGAGGCACCATTTAATCCCATGGGGATACTGCCTGACTGCAAACCCACAACTTCTGAGGTGCTTGTGTGCAAACCCACTGCAAACCAGTACACAGCCAGTGGTCTCAAAGCTAGTGAATCTGGCAACAGAGCCCAGGCAGCTTAAATCTCTTCAACCTTGAGACAGTTTACAAGCAGTTGGATCAGCTAGTTTATCACATCAGCCTTGACAGTGGCAGGAATGGAAATTATGAACTTGCCAGAGATCTAATATTCTTGAAGGAGGGTTTTCTCTCAGTTCTTCCACCATCACAGGCCCATCTGATGAGGACACAAGAGATAGCCTTCTCAGTGGCTGCTCCCATCCCGTGGAACTCCATTCCATTCCACAGGAAGCTATACAAGTCCTCTCTCTGCTCTCCTTCCACCAGCAGGCAATGAGCTCTTTATTAAAACAGACACTGGTAACAGGGGGCCTTTTAATAGCTAAATGCACCAGATCCTGTCAGATCTTGGAAGCTAAACAGAGTTAGCACTGGTTAATACTTGAATGGGCAAACACCAATTAATACCAGGTGCTGTAAGCTATATTTCATAGGAAGGAACTGGAAAAACCATCTCTGAGTATTCCTTGCCTAAGAAAACCCTATGAAATTCATGGGGTCCCCATAAGTCACCAGGCGGCTTGAAGGTACACACACACACAATTTTAACTTTATTGTTATGTTTTGTTCTCTTTAAAATTGAATGGTATTTTATTGTGATTTTTTTTTCTTTATTGAGTTTTAGCTTTTTGATTATCAGGGTTTTCTAGGGGGTTGTCCAAACAGTGAAAAAACTCCTCAGAGAGCACAAGGAGAATCCTACCTGTCTTAATGGCTTCCACCTGATTTTGCTATATTAATAATAATAATAATAATAATAATAATAATTTATTTCTATCCCGCCCCTCTGCAACGCAATTGGGGCGGCTTACAATATAAAAACTCCATAGTCCCAGTACCCTAGCCCACCCACCCCTTAAAATAATATTAAATTATAAAAGATTAAAACATACAGTAATTAAAAATATATAAATTAGAAAAAAAAGATTAAAACATACAATAGTTAAAAAAAAATCTGATTACAGCTCAGGGAGGACAGCCGAGTCTTGGGCCGGGATAGTTATTCAGGAAAGGCCTGCCGGAAAAGATCTGTCTTGACAGCTTTTTTAAAGCTGTCTAAGGTATTAATAAGACGGATCTTGTCTGGCAGGCCATTCCATAGTCTGGGAGCGGCAGCAGAGAAGGCCCTCTGGGACGTCACCAACAGCCTTGTTTTCATAGGCTGTAACAGATTCCTCCCAGAGGACCGAAGTGTGTGGGGAGGGTCATACGGAAGGAGGCGGTCCCGGAGACAAGTTGGACCCAAGCCATGCAGGGCTTTAAAGGTTATAACCAACACCTTGTACTGTGCCCGGAAACGAACAGGCAGCCAGTAGAGAGCTTTTAGCACAGGTGTTATATGCCTGTGGGAAAATATGGCAAAATCAGGGGCCAAAACCAGCAAAAACATCACCAACAATGTGAGGGTAAGCAAGTGCCCACTGCCACCATGCTAGATTTTCACTTAGCGGGCAAGTGCTAAGGCAAGAGAATGGGATATTGGTTCCCCCCCCCCTGCTTTTGTGTTAAAGTAAAAAATCACTCAATCGCACCTTGGATATCTTTTTTTTAAAAGGTCATCATCATCAAATTCAGGTAACTGCAAATCTAGTAAATCATTCAGGGCTGCCATGTTTCCTAGCGGGCATGTGGAGCTTAAGAGGGCAGAAAAACCATTAGGACAGGTCACAACTGCTGTAAAATGTCATTACTATGAGGGACTGTGTTTTTTATGGGTTTTCTAGACAAGCCCTAGCTGATCTAGTTTTTAGCCTTCATAAGCTGCCTTCAGCCCCATGTTGGGACAAATGTGTCATATAAATTACATTAAGAAATAAAATATCAAACTACAGCCTAGGAGTGAACAATTGCAGAAGGCAGTCAGGAGGCATTTCCCCCCTGCAACACCCCCATAGCAATAGAACCAGAAGTGACATTGTGCCACTTCCAGTTCCATGTAGCAATAAAATATGGCCAAAGTTCAGGTGAAGGGACCCAAACTGCTACATTTTAGAGTCAGTTTGGATTGGTTTAAAAAAAAATTGGCAAGAGTTTGCCCAATTAAAAAAAAAAAACATAGGGGGGGGGGCTGGAGCTTCAAGAGAATCTGAGAGGCTCTAGAGCCACCAAATGGAGCTCCAGTGGACTGCATGTAAGACACAAATCACCTTCCCTACTCTTGTTGCAGCCAGATATCCCAGGAGAAAGCAAGTAACTTTGCTGGCCTCTACCCTCCAGATGATGTTGGCACTACAGCTCCCATCATCCTTGGCCACCTGTCATGCTGGCTGGGGCTAAAGGGGATCTGAATCTAAGAACAAAGTCATAGTGGGAAACTCTGAATTAACAATTAGTTACTTTAAAATAAAACAGTAGCCAACAAAGGGAAAGGGAAAGAAAGGCCTGAACCTTGCAGAACAGAAACCTAGCAGGACAGGAAGGAGATATTCTTTTCAACCATTAATTATATGAGAAACTTGTAATTACTTGAATTTTTGCGTTGAAGCAGTAAAATGGAATAACTGAATAACAACATTTGCGTCAGATATGTTGGGGATGTTGGAACACCACTGACTAGCCATCATAGGGTCTGCCCTTCAGGCAATTCAAGCACTAAGGAAGCTATAAAGGAATCCCAAAAGCTGTTGCTCTCTGCAAAAGCCAAAGAGAGAAGATGGAAGAAGGTAACCTTAGGAAAGTAACTTCTTCAGAGGGTAAAGGGACATAGACAGGGCTGTCTGTGAAAGATTTTCTGTAAGAGGTGGTTTCATCTGGGGAAAGGAAGTGTTTTCTAGATGTGTGTGGACTGCAGCTCTCATAATCTGTCACCACTGGCAGGGCTAGCTGGAACCCCTTGGAATGGGAAGTCATAAACATCTGGAGGGCCATGGTTGCCCATTCTAATCCAAAGCAAGGGTGGGCAAGTTACAGTCCTCACTTCTGAAAGCCTATGAGAATTTAGCTCATGCCCTCAGCAGGAACCATCCCTCCCTCCCTGGTAGCCTACTGAATTGGCAGAGTGGGGGAGAGAGAGAGGTGGAAGAAAGGAAGATAATGAAGATTTCAGAAAGAGGGAAAAGGCATGGCTCCAATCCTGCCCATCAATGGTATGTCACCACAAACTAATTATCTCTGACAGAATGCAGCCCTTGGCAGGAGATATATATATATTACCTATTTAAAGGTGAAGAGTAAGACTTTGAACTGAGCCCAGAAATCAACTGGGAAGTAATGGAGGTGTTCCAAAATGGGCACTGTGTGTTTCCTGCAGGCTTCCCCCATCAGATGTTCCCCAGCAACAGCTTTTGGAAAATATCAAACTTCTTCCAAACTTTTCAAAGGCAAGCAGGCTCAAGCAAAGCATTACAATAATCTATAGTCTTATTCTGCATGCAAAATTCAATTTTCATCAAGGAACTAACTTCACACATCTGCTCCCCTTTTTTTAAATTAAGTGACAAGCTTCATGCCAGTGAATACAGATGTTATAAGGAAATAACATCCCACATCACCAGTGTTCTGCCATTTTGTGCCCCATTCCTTTCCTTCTTCTCTAATGGTGATGGATGAGTGACTTGGGTAACCCTTTACAACTGGGGTGGAAATAAGTGGCCCTTTGGTCCCTTGCCTCCCCCCACAATGGAAAGCTTTTTCAGGGGGAAGAAACCTTTTTGGGGCCCATAAATACCAATTCAGGCCACCATCCCACTTTGAAACAACAAAAATTACACCGAAAAGTGACCAAATAGAACCTTCACTCATCTCAAACATCATTTCCTGAAACAACAATAACACTTCTGGTCACCAACAACTCTAACATTTGAGGGTTGCTGAAAATGCCCTCCCTTGGTGCATGCCCACTCCTGCTTTACAAGATGATTGGTGTGGTATCTGAACCCCTTTCATAACACCATTTGTTTAGTCTAAGTGTGAATTACTCCAGATAAATACCACCCAATATGTCCAGAGTCGACTCCAAAAGGGCAACTTCATGGGGATGCCTACACAAGACACTACAATCCACAAGAGGGTGCATCCTGCCATCAGTGTTGCTGTGAAGATTAAAAGCCTACATTTCATTTTTCACTGAATGTTGGCAGCGCCTCAGCATCTAAAACAGTCACATTTTCCTTACTTTAAAGGAGAATCTTCTATTCTGAGGCAATTTTTTTTAAAAAATGTTTTGATTATTTTGCAAAACATGCAACAGTGTGGGGAAACTGTTAGTCTGCTGCCAAAATAACAACAGGGAGTCTTGTGGCATCATAAAGACTAACAAGTTTTGTCATAAAACTTCATGGGCTGCAAAAGCCTTTTTCATCAGCTGCAGGGAGTGTAACTCCACTTGATTACATTGTCAACTGCTTTGTATGTTAAAGGAGGGTGAGGAAGAAAAATAGAAGCCAATCTGGCGTAGCGATTTCAGTACTGGACTAGGACTCTAGAGACCAGGGTTCAAATCCTTGCTCAGCCATGGAAACTCAATTGGGCAAATCACATTCTCTCAGCCTCAAAGGAAGGCAATGGCAAACCTCTGAACAAATTTTGCCAAGAAAATCCCACGATAGGTTCACCTTAGGGTTGCTGTAAGTCAGAAATAACTTGAAGGCTCACAAAAACAAAAACAACAACAACAACATGAACAACAACAAAGAAAAGTAGGATTTGTTGTTGTGTGCCTTCAAGTCATCTGAAGTAGGTACAAGTAGGTTACAAGTGTTTAAGGTAAATTTAAAAGTTGGACAGGTTTTTACCACAATGATGTTGGGGGAAGATATAAGACTCCTTGAGATCATAAACCCACAGACCCTGTTCCCCAGAACAACTCTGCAAATCTGCTAAAACAATTTCCATTATTTGCATTTGGAAATACTATTTGGGGATGATGGGTTTTGTTTGTTTGCCTCCTTTTTAAAATAGAAAGAATTACTATCTAAATAAATGGAAAGAGTGGGAGAAAAGAGGAGGAAACATCAGATGCCTCCGCCTTTTCTAGTTGGGCTGACCCTTTCCATGCCAAGGGGTCATCTAATATCAATAAAAACACTGAAGAAAGGAAGATGAGAAAAGAGGCAGGTGAATAAACCAACGGACATAGCTGCTGCTGGACTGCTCCATATTCCCAACGAACACCAACCAGTTTGAGAGAGAACACAGGAAAGGAAGGCATGGTAGCAAAGATGGTGTATTCAAGCTGGGGTCCTTACATTTACATTTCATTTTTAAGGAGCCCTAATGGCACAGTGGTTAAATGCTGGTACTGCAAGCCACAAGGTTATGAGTTCAATGTAGGCTGGTAAAATGAGTACCCAGTTTGTTGGGGGCAATTAGATAACACATTGGAAAACCGCTTAGGGAGTGCTTTGGCACTGATAAGCGGTATGCAAGTATCAATGCTATTGCTATTGCTATTCATTTTTAATAATGTATTTAATCCAAAACAGTGGTTTTCAGTCTCTGGACCTTGAAATATTTTGGGCTTCAAACCTTTATAATCCACGACTTCAGATTATGGTGGGTGGAATTCTAGGAGATGAGATCAAAAAATGTTGGGAGACCAAAGCTTGAGAACCAGTAGTTTAAATGCAGAATTGTAAGTATTCTGTAATTGTTGTGAATCATTTTGAGGGTGTCAATGGAAGAAGCCTATGAAATGAGCATCCATATTGGTAGCAATGGAAAAAATAAATATAATAAAAAGGCAGGCAGGCGGAGATACGGAGGGAGCGGCAAGATTACACAATGGTCCAATGTTCAGTTTACCAACAGGTGCACTTGGTCATAGAAGCTGCAAATCCATGAAGAAGCTGAACTCACCCACCCCTCAGGCCAACAACCTACAGACCCTTTTCATTTTATACAATACTAACACATACCACAACAGGCTGCACAATTATCAAAAGCTGCACAGGTGTCGGCTTTAAAGTATGTGCTGTTTGCTCAGAACTTTCAGTTTAATGGACTTCTTCTTTGCTGATATTTAATCCTCCCTCCTCTCCTTTTTAATCCTATGGAAATTAAATATAAACAGGGGAAGCAAGAGATACGCTGTTACTGGCATTAGATCACTAGCAGGAAAACTAGAAAGGCAGCCTCCTCCAGTTCATTTTCAAAGAGAAAAGCATTAAGTTATGGCTACCACTCCTTCTACTCCTGTAAAAGATTGTTTCTGTGTGTCCTCAACATGCGAGTCACCAACAATAAGAAACATTCAGCCAGTCCATTGACAGTAAAGCTGGGTTTATGGTAGGCTAAGATCTATCCACTTAAATTAATGGGAGATCACATTTCCATAAGAATAAAGTCAATTTAAAATGCTCATGGAGGAAGGTATCATTAATGCAGGAGTGGTGCTGAAGGCACTGAAGAGTTAAATTAATGAATATTAACAGCCTATGTTTAAATTATTTTCAAGGCAATGATATTATACGGGGGAAGTGGGGGGAGAGAACAAATTTAAAAGACTTGGAGCTGTCAGAAATGGTGAGAATCTGTCTGCTCAGCTCAAAGGTATTATCATATTGAATTTAATTTAGAATTTTACATTTAATACTCCAACACAATAGAAGGTGCACACCTAGTAACTTTCCAAAACGAACACAGCAAAGAACATATGGAGGTCCCACCAGGGTTTTAAGCAACCTTGTGGTTTTGTTATCCACAGACAACTGTCTACATCTATACAAACCAGGGGATGTTTATAATACTAAAAGTCACACTGGGCAGAATTTTGACAGTACACTATAAAATCATAGAGTTGGAAGAGGTCCCATAGGCCTCCCACGCACATCAATGCAAGAAATCAAGCTAGAGTATCCCCAGCAAGTACCTGTCCAGCCTCCTCTTGAAGACATCCAGAGAGAGAGATCCCATCACCTCTCTAGGTTATTGGTTCCACTGTTGAATAGCTCTTATCGTCAAGATGTTCCTTCCAATGTTCATGAAAGCTACCCTCCCTGTAACTGCAAAGCATTAGACCTGCTCCTACCCTCTGGAGCAGCAAACACCCTATCTGCCCCTTGCTCTCTGTGACAGCTCTTTAGATACTTAAAGAGTGCTATCATGTCACCCCTCACTCTTTATCAGGCTAAGCATGCCCATGTCCTTTCATGTGTTTTGTTCTCCATGCCTCTTATCATCCGTGTTGCTCTTCTCTGGACCTGCTTCAATTTGTCTATATCCTTCTAACATGAGGTGCCCAGAACTGAACACAGTACTCCAGATAAGGCCTGACTAGACCTCATCTACACTACAGCACTTTTTTTTAAGAGTTGTGCAGCAGTATCAAAGAAAGGGAGACAAAATCTAGAGGCTCTGAGTAGCTTACTTCTCCAAAGAATACCTTCCTTCCTTCATGACCACTCTACCCAGAGCCTTTTTTGTCTTGCCACCATTGCCTACACTAGTGTTTTGATGCCAGCAAAGTCCAAGAACAGGATTCTGGTCATTACATACTAGCAATTAACAGCAGCTACAAACAGTACTACAGTACTAAAAACAGCTGCAAGCACTACTGCAAACCACAGTACTGAGTGCTGAAGTACTACAAACTATGGGACCAAGAGGAGCTACAAGCAATAGTACAGACTAAGAGCAGCCCACCGAGATCACAGCTTCATGGTTTTGGTGCCTGCACATTTGCTAAGCTAAGGCTGCTGCCACATTGCAGAAATGAAAACTACATGAAATCTACATGTTCAGAGGCAGTATAATTCTGAATATCAGTTGCTGGGCAGGGGAGGGGGTATAATAAGTGAGGGCTGTGTCGGACTTTTGTGTCGGACTTGGGTGTCCATGGTTACGTTGCTAGATCAGATGGGCCTATCCAACAGCATTCTTCTTAGGATTTTACCTGTAAAAATCCTTCAAATGATTAATTTAACAGACCGAGACACTGTTCCAACCTTAGTACGTAGATGGCACTATATAAATAAATAAAATCAACAGTAAAATCAATTGGAGAATGAATAACTTTTTGTGGGCTTCTTTATATGCTTGACTGAAATCAAGTGTGCATTTGTTGAATTAAAATATTTCAACTTTCAGTTACCCTGAGCCCTGCCTTACTAAGGCAACAATGTAAAATCCTGCAATATAGTCTTACAGGTTTCCAGTTGCCAGGCACTGAAAACAGAACTGTTAAATAGGATATTGGTCTTTATTGCTAACAGTAGTAACATAATAAAACCAGAATCGTTAGACAACTGAAATCCAGTGGGGTTTATGGGGCAGCCATAAATTGTAATTATCCAGCTAACCACCTCAAAGCTCAAAGAGTGAGAAATGGGTAAGTGTTCTTCAAGCACTGTTTATTCCACTACAACATTACAGAATTATGTGTGTGTCATTGAGGAAACAAAAGGCCCAGGGTCCTCAACTGAAATACTCTTATTTGTAAAAAGCATTGATAAGCCTGTTCATTGAACCACAAGATAAATGTTCACCCACTGAGGTAGTCTAAAATGTCCACAGGCATGTTTTTACTACGAATACCGAATCAACACCCACGCTCCATTGTTTCTATAATTTTGAAGTATCGGCACTTTGAACTACTGAGGTTTATTTTGTGTAAGAGCATTGTTACCCTTTTACACACAAACACACACATCCTTCTTTTGATATCTCCCTGATAACTTTATGGCTCCTCTGGGTTCAACCAGATTTAAAGAACACTGAGGATTAAAAGTAATTCGCCCCCGCCCCCGGCCTTTTGAATCATCAAATAGTATCAAACCTGAACAGCATTTGCCTAAGGCCAGAAGCCCTTAAAATACAGAAGCAGTTATACTGTAAGGGGTTAGATAATGAGGAACATCGGTGCCCGTTTGTAATAAATTGGATTAATTGCTGCATGGTGTTAAGACAATTTGTATCATCCCTTGTTTTCCCTCTAATCTACATTTGTTATCTGGGTCAAAGGTGCACTGAGAGCTTGTGAGCAAATTATAACTTTCTGGCATTTATTCTGAGCACTGACATTTTTAATATCACTTCTCTTGGAAGAGGGGAGCAGGCCAAAATCACCCACAGGGCTTTTCTTGCCAGTTCTGACATGTTCTGCCACTATAATATTGCTCCATTAGTCATTAGTTGTTGTCCTGTAGCAGTAAACACTAATTGTCTTTTCCCTTTTCCATAAGAAGCTTTTGTTTCTTTGACAAATCTTTCCAGCTCCATTTTTTTTAAAATAAGGTGCTCATTAATGCTTTGGATACACTGAAAGTTTCCAGAAGATTACACCAAAAAAAATTAAGGAAAGGGAACTTTGGGGAACTTTCTCCTTCCCCAAATAGTATTAAAGTAAACATAAAGATTTGTACAATTTGACAGAAAAAGTGACCCTTCCCCCCAGAACATCACTCGGACAGGAGTTTGGAAAGGGGCACTGCTCTTTTCTTCAGAGACATTGGAGAAAGGCACCTCTGTTTTCATAAAGGTATGGTTGAAATTTCTAACCCCATAAGCTAAAGGCTGGGAGGAGAGAATTCACATTGGTTTCCAAATTCCCTCCATTTTGCACACCCAAACACTGCCAGCAGAACGGAATGAATCTTTCATCTGAAATCCAGACATGCATGTGATAATAGATCGAATGAATATTCGTAATTACTATTTCAGTGTACGGGGGAGAAATGGGTTTCCTGACAATCGGGAAATTCCATCAGGAAGAATAATAGACCAGAAATAATTTTGTGCAATTTTCTCCTGGTATTCCAATGTGTCAAAATATTTCAGAGGAATTATTATGTGAGGAAAATTACTTTTTTATTCAAAGAAGTTTTCAGCACAGAAAATGTGTTTCCTATGCAGGGAAAAAAAACATACAGAATATTTCTGCAACACTTCATAACATTCAAATGTAGGGAGAACACTGTGGAAGAATAGTCATTTTCTCCTAAGGCTTAGAGAAAACTGTCACCATTATTCATCCTCACATGCAAGGGCAAAATAATCAAGAATTTTCATCCCTACTTGGAGGAGGAAAATGTGCACAAAACCATGCATACATCTTCTGGGCTTTAGTCTATGCTAAAAATGTGCATACAGTAGGTCTTTGGTATCTGCTGGGGCTTGGTTCCAGGACCCCTCGTAGATACCAAAATCCATGGATGCTCAAGTCCCATTATATACAATGGTGTTAGTAAAATGGCATCCCTTATATAAAACAACAAAATCAAGGTTGGGTTTTTTAAAGTATATTTTCGAACTGTGGTTAGTTAAATCCATGCATGAAGAATCCATGGTTACGGAGAGCCAACTGTATTAGAAAAGGGTATACAAAAAAAAAAAGCTTACAGTTCTGAGAATCACACTCACACATATTTCTGTGTATGTGTATGAGCCTTCAAGTCTCCTATCGACTTATGATGACCCCAACAATTTCATGGGATTTTTTAAAGGCAAGGAATAGTCAGAGGTGGTTTTGGCAGTTCCTTCCTCTGAAATATAGCGGACAAAACCTTGTATTCATTGTTAGTCTTCCCTCCAAGTACTAACCTGGGCTGATCCTGCTTAGCTTCCAAGACCAGACCTTTAGGGTATTCAGGCCCCTCCACATAGCTTTTTACAGTCAACTGTGAAAGAAAACTGGTCCCTAGTTGTGGCTACAACTTACTGCATGCATACCTGGACATAAGCTTGGCTGAAAGCAGAAGGTCTTACTTCCATCCATCACTTTATTTACCTTTATTTAACAGGATGGAACTCAAGGTGGCTTACAAAAGTCATAAAATATAATAAAACACACATAGTTAAAAACATATACAAATTGAATACAGGTGTACCTTGCTTAGCAAAATAGATGCGTTCCTGGACATTACTTCTTTAATATAAACTTTGGTACCAGAGGAAGAAATATCAGGGAAAAGATAGGGATAAGTTCACCACAAATAAAAAAAGAGCAATTTGAACATGTTTTAGTAATCTTTTTTTATTCAGAACTAAAAATATGCACATGTGAGATGAAGCAACCAGATCAGGTAAGCTTTGCATGAGTAAACAAAATTATCTGGAATCTTCTAGAGACCACTTCCAGGCTTCTTCCAAAATGCATCCAGGGATGAATTTTTTCTTTCACCAGCTTCCACTTTAAAATACACATCACCCCCTGTGTCTGTGGAACCAATGTCCGCCATTTCAATTATCCTAGAGGCACAAAATAGGAGACACATACTAGAGTTGCACTGGGAAAAAAGCCTAGACAGGTGTCCTCTCTAGGAATTACTAGGTCCTCCAACACATCTCTATGGTATGTTTGTACAGAAAGTCCTTTATTTTAATAGGCTTTGCTATTATGCATAGTTTCACTTATACATGGTAAGTCCAGAAACATACTGCCTGTGAATACGGGGGTTGGTGTGACCTGTAGATTCCATTTTAGTGGCCAAAGCTGTAGATCTATGCTTTTTAAAGATACTGTGAGGAGCTGGTGAGGCAGGCTTGTCTGTTCTCCCCTTTTCTCTCTGCTTTCCTGTTCATGCCCTCCGTATCTTGACAACCCCAGAACTGATTTTAAACATTCTTAAACATTTTTGACAACTTATTTGGAGTTTCCTTAGCACCTATCCTTATATTGTAAGTATGCTCTTCTCCTTTTTTCTTTACCTTATCTGGTAAATTGGTATGTCCACCAGACATATGAGGAAAGGAGCTGGGCATGTCTAGCCTGGTGAAGGTAAGACTGAGGGGAGACATAGTTCCACTCTCTAAATACCTCAAGGGCCCTCACAAAGGGAAGTGTGTCACAAAGGGAACTGCAAGATGCTACAGACATTTAGAACTTTTTAAATAAATCAACCATGTTGCAATCGGGGGGTGGGGTAGAAACAAGGCACTATATAAATGTAAGGCAGCATCTATCAAAGCCAATTATTGCATAAGATTTCATGCAGGAAGTGGGAATAATCTGCAGAGCCAGAGAAATTTTAAGAGAAGAAAAACAAAGGCACAAAAGATTAGGAAGGCCTATAATGTGTCAACAAGCAAGAGGTACAAAAATAATTCAATATGCTAGTGTTGGAGAGGACACTTCACGATAAATTTTGCTCACCATGCCAAAAGAGTGCAAAGCCTATTACTGTGCTATAAACTAACCTCTCATTATAAACTAACACACTAGTCATACATACACACAATATGCACACCGGGGCCTACATTCATATTAAAAAACAACAACCCTCCTACAATCTAAATTTCAGTCGTCAGGTAAGCATCCTGTTTAGTCCATTTACCTTGCATTAATTATGAATCAGAATAAGGGAAGGGTCCGTCCATCATGATATATGTGTTTTTACAGAGTTGGCTGAAGCTACCTTTATCCTACTGCAAACAATCCACAATTAAACATAGCACAGCCATCCAGTAATGAAAGAGTTACTCTGCCACCTGCTGTGTCCAGTTACAAATTTCTTCTGCCAGCAGCTATAATTCTAACATAGGAATGAAAAATATACAGCTTGACAGGGTACAAAATTAAAAGGAGAAATTAGGCATACTGTATGTGTGTATACACAGAGAGAGAGAGAGAGGGAGAGACAGAGACACACACACAGAGAGAGAGACTGACAACAACAATGGTTTCAAACACTCTTACCTTCCCAGAAAAACTACCTGCTGAGGTTGGTGGAGTCACAGCAGAGTTCGGAAGCAATGAAAAATCCCTCCAGATCAGGGATTCTTAAACTTTTTCCACACATAACCCCTTTTCACCCAAGAAATTTTTATGTGACCTATATATACCTTTTATAGATATATCAGCAAAGAGCAGCTCACGGACTAGATAGCTTAGAGTCTTAGTGCGAGCCGTCAGACGGCTTAAGTTAAACAAGCTACCATCAGTACGGTAACGTATATAGAGCAGCTCTGCAGCGCCTAACATCCTGCTTCACAACAGCTGTAGAGCTGTTTGGGCTGGAAGTCAACCTGAAGAAAATGGAAGTTCTTTAGCAGCCTGCACCACAGGACGAACACCACCATCCCTACATTGCCATTGGCACCTCTGTGCTTAAGTCCGTTCAGCAGTTCACCTACCTGGTAAGCATCATCTCCTCAGATGCCAAGATTGACAAACAATCACAGATTAGCAAAGGCATACAGCATATTTGGAAGACTTTACAAAAGAGTCTGGAGTAATAGACACCTGAGGCCAAGCACAAAAATCAGTATGTATAGAGCCATTGTACTGTCTATTCTCCTTTATGGGTCTGAAACATGGGTCACCTATCGCTGCCACTTACGACTTCTCAAACGCTTTCGTCAGCGCTGCATATACACAGTCCTAAATATACACTGGATTGACTTTGTGATGAATGTTGCTGTCCTTGAGCAAGCAGGGATCACCAGCATTGAGGCCATGATATTGAGAACACAGCTGTGCTGAGCAGGGCATGAGTCTAGGATGGAGGACCATAGCCTCCCAAAAATAGTACTCTACTGTGAACTCGCCACAGGTCAGTGTAAGAGGGGCACTCCAAAAAAGTAATACAAGGATCCCCTGAAACAACATCTCAGGCTCAGCCAAATTGATCATCAACAATGGTCCGCCCTGGCCTCACATCGGGAGGCATGGAGACACACTGTCCACAATGTTGCAGCCTTATTTGAGAACTCACGCCGAACAAGTCTTGAAGAGAAACGACAACGCAGAAAGAATCACAACCTGGAAACATCATCCAAGGAGACCTTCTGCTGTGCTTTCTGCAACCGGACTTGTTTATCTCGGATTGGCCTTTTTAGTCATCAGCGTGCTTGTAGAAAGCACGGGATGAGTCCTTTCTGAATCTTCATTTGCGAAGAATAGCCAGAGAGAGAGAGATAAGTATATAAAATAGGTATGGAAAACATTTTATCGTTGCCAATAAAATAATCCAGTTACCCACAGTTTAAGAAGCTTTGCGCTCTATGTTTAGGACATCAACTCCCAGAAGCCCCAAACAGCCTGGCCAATGGCCAGAGATTCTGGGAACTGAAGTCAAAAACATCTGGAGGATCAAAGATCATGAACCACTGTTTAAAAGCATTGGTGAAGAACCTACAGCTCTCTAGTTCAGTGGTTCTCAAACTCTGATCACCCAGGTGTTTGAGACTTCAACTACTAGAATACCTGAGCACTAACCATATTGGCTGGGACTTCGGGGGACTGTAGTCCAAAACACCTGGAGGAGCAGAGTTTGAGAACCACAGCTCTAGATACAGAATCATAGAATCATGGAACCATAAAGTTGGAAGAGACCAGAAGGGTATCCAGTCCAACCCCCTGCCATGCAGGAATACACAATCAAAGTACTCCCAACAGTTAGCTGTCCAGCCTCTGTTTAAAGACCTCCAAAGAGCATATTCCAGCTCTTACCGTCAGGAAATTCTTTCTAATAATTAGGTGGAATCTCTTTTCCTGTCATTTGAATCCATTGCTCCTTGTCCTGGTCTCTGGAGCAGCAGAAAACAAGCTTTATCATTCAATATCACATCATTTCAAATATTTAAACATAGCTATCATGTCACCTCTTAACCTTCTCTTCTTCCCTGGGCTGAGATCCTCAACAGAGGCCTTTATCCTATTCCTACCATCTTCCCAGGTATAAATGGTAAGTATGTGAACTAACCCATTCTCAGCTACTCTCAGGTTCTTGAACTCCCTCTCAAGGGAGGCTAAGCTTGTCCCTCCATTGTGCCCTGCTGTTGGCAGGCAGAGACCCTTTTATTCATGTGGACTTTGGCCAATTAACTGGCTCCCAGGAAAAGATCTTTAATGAACCGATACTGTAGTTTCTGGTTTCTGTTTCTTGCATTGCTTTTTTTCATTTCCATTGTCTTTGAAAGTTATTAATTTATTTATCTAACCCTACTAGGTGCTTTGTTTTTATCTGAATCTGTCTTTATTTGTATTTTAACTCAACCTTTTTTAATCACGTCATGCAGCAGCACTTCTGAGAGGAAAGCATGATGCAAGCCAAATACAATCTGGTTTGAAGGCAATATACTACTGAATGACAGTCAGGTATGTTTAGATGAGAAGACTGAGAAGTGATATCATAACCATCTTCAAATATTTGAAGGGTTATCACACATAAGATGCTGCAAAGTGGTTTTCTGGTCTTCCAGATAGTAAAAGGTGCTTAATAGTGAAATTTGGAGGAGGCTTTAATGGTCAGATGGCCATTTGTCAAGGATGTTTTAGCTGTAGATTTCCTGTTTCCGCAGCAGAGTGGACTACATGCAGGTGGGCAACTGTAGAGTCCAGGGGTTAATTTTCTGCCCTTGAGACCCTCCAAAAGGCACCCCCTCCAAAAAAAGCTACAAAAAACAAAAACAAACATAAGTGGTTAGAAGTCCAAGTCAGATTTTTTTTTTTAAATGGGCATTTAATAATGTAAAAAAAAGTCCACACACTGAGAGAGGAGAGAGGACAGGCTTGCAATCTATTAAAGGCTGGGTTTAATTAATCAGTTAATTTATATCCCATCTTTGTATCAGCAAAGTGTTCAAGCCAGCTTAAACAAGGTAAAGCGTACAATGAAAAAAAAATTAATACAGAAGTTAAAAAACAAGTGAGCCACAAAACTATTTTAAAGAAACAAGTTAAAATCAGTTTCATTTAAAATATTATAAAACACAGATACAACCCACCACATTAAAAGTTCCATCTGATTCAACAAGTTGAAAAAAATGGCCTATCTAAATAAAAAAGGGTCTATTTGCCTACCAGCAAAAAGAGTACAGGGAGGGAGCCGACTGAACCTTCCATGGAAGGGAGTTCCTTAACTTAGGAGCAGCCACTGAGATGGCTACTCCAGGCTTCCAAAAGAGTCAATTCACTGTTTGTTTTTTGTTACTCCTACAAGGGTGAAGCACCTCAAAAACAGGCCTGGGAGCTGGACTAGATAAAAAACAGGCCTGTCTCTGGACTAGATAATTCTTACAGGTATCTTCCAGTTCTACAATCCTATTATTCTGTGTTGGAGAGCAATGATGGGAAAGGGCTGTAGCTTTTGTGCACTTACTTCTGGGCTTCCCTGATGCAACTGAATGCTGGCATTCAGGATGGTGAAGTATTTTCCCAACCATGTTAAAACCATGTTAAATGACAACTCAAAATGTCAAATGCTATAACTCTTTTTGTTGGCAATGTAATGGAATGAAAAAAGAAAGTTACCAAAGTAGTTATAGCACCTGTCTTAGTACATATGATCATGTTTAGGCTGAGCACAATCTGCAATGTTCAGAAAGAGTTAAATACCTCACTGCTTGGGTCTCCTCCTTTCCAGTTTGATCTGATAATTAGAGTTGTTCCTCCACATTTGTGGGTTCAGCATTCATGTATTTGATTATGTGTGGTTTACTGTATTTACCACTGTCCAAGCACTGTATGGGCAACCAGCCAAAGGCTGATTACTACACAGCTTATAGCAGAGGCACAGCACAATCAAGCTAATTACAAGCAAAGGAACCAAGGCAGCATGGATTCAGACACTTACTTTACTAACAAGCAAATATGAGTTCAAAAGCAAAATCCAAATAACAAGGCATAGGTCCAGCAAACAGAGTTCAAAGTAGTCCAGCAGAATCTAAGGCAGGCAAACAGAGTTCAGAACAAGAAACACAGTAAGGGTTAAACACAGCAAGCAAGAACAAGATGGATCACCAGGTATGTCAGATAATCTCCCACAATGCTTGGAGGTCAGGTCTGTGTATTTATAGCTCAGCAGCTAATATAGCTGCTGCTTAACTAATTGCTGCTTCCTATAAATATGCTGAGACTGCCTCAAGCCCTCCTTTTATTGCCTCTGTGCTAAGAAGATTAGCAAAGGCATATAGTGCATTTGGAAGACTTCACAAAAGAGTCTGGAGCAATAAACACCTGAGGCAAAGCACAAAAATCAGTGTGTATAGAGCCATCGTACTGTCTATCCTCCTTTATGGATCTGAAACATGGGTCACCTATCGCCACCACCTACGACTCCTCGAGCGCTTTCATCAGCGCTGTCTACGCACAATCCTAAATATACACTGGACTGACTATGTGACGAATGTTGCTGTCCTTGAGCAAGCAGGGATCACCAGCATTGAGGCCATGATATTGAGAACGCAGCTGCGCTGGGCAGGGCACGTTTCTAGGATGGAGGACCATCGCCTCCCAAAAATACTACTCTACGGCGAACTCGCCACGGGTCAGCGTAAGAGGGGCGCTCCAAAAAAGCAATACAAAGACTCCCTGAAACAACATCTCAGGCTCGGCCAAATTGATCACCAACAATGGTCCGCCCTGGCCTCACATCGGGACGCATGGAGACGCACTATCCACAATGCTGCAGCCTTATTTGAGAACTCACGACGAACAAGTCTTGAAGAGAAACGACAACGCAGAAAGAATCACAACTCAAAAACATCACCCAAGGAGACCTTCTGCTGTGCTTTTTGCAACCGGACTTGTTTATCTCGGATTGGCCTTTTTAGTCATCAGCGTGCTTGCAGAAAGCGCGGGATGAGTCCTTCCTGAATCTTTGTTTGCGAAGAAAAGCCAGAGAGAGAGAGCTAAGAAGGTAGGTATAGGTAAGTTGTCCTCTGTATCTGAAGAGGCAGGACCCTCTGCCAGAGCTGGTACTGCACTACTGTCTGTCTCTGATGCCTGTGGCTCTGGAACATCCTCCTGCTCTAGTTCAGCAGGTCCTGGGATGTCCAATGTTTCAGTCGCTGAGTAAGAGTCCATGTTCTGGAAGCAGGGCATGACAGCTGCCGCTTCTGCTGCTGATTATACATGACTGAAAATATATGTTCTCTGTAGGCATTTCTAGGTCCTTTAGCACGATTCTATGGTCAACGTGGAAGATGACCACAGAATCACACTGGAGGACCTAGAAATGTCTAGAGAAATGTTCTCTCTGGTAAAAAATAAAAAATAAAACAGCTGACTTAGTGTCACAGTTTTTCCACTTTCACAGGGATCTTGAAGCCCTAATTGCTGTGCAAGTTGAGGGCCAACTATACAGAAGATTTACTGTATCTGCAAAGAATTTCCAATTACTGAGCTCCACCAGCTGGGATGTCAATCAAATTGTAATGTACACTGGATGGCTTCACCGCCTCCCCACTCTGTACTCACTTTCTTTGTTGTGGATTCATGCATGCAAAAGTACATTACTCTATAGTTATACACACCAACTGGATAATTAAGTAGGTTATATACAGGCATGTCAAATATAGGACTGGGCTGGCAAGCTAAGACCTACATTAAACAGAAACTTGTGGTAAGAAAATTTGAGGTGAACAGGTCTATTTCTCAGTGTATCCCATCATGTAGTGTAATCAAAGTTGAGTTCCTGGGAGTGCCTAGTACAGAAATGGATCTGCTTTCCCAAGGCTATGGGAAAGGGCTATAACCTGATGTCAGAGTGCATGTTTTGCATGCCCAAAATTCTCTCTATTTCAATTTCCTTCCATTGCTCTGAATCCTACCTGCATTTTCTTCCTGTCTTAGTTCCACATCAAGTTGTAAACCTAAGATATAGATCTAATTCCTAGTCTCAACCAGACTAGACTTACTAAGGCAATGGGAACTTGGTAAGCAAACACTTATGTAAGCTATACTGATTCACTTATGTAAGCCGCACTTGGTCTATGGCAGTTGGGCCTAGAAATTGGCTTTAGGCCTTTGTCAGTTTTAGTTATGTGTTTTATTTTACACAATTTGGCCATGGATTCATGTGTGGTTGTGTGCATTTTTCAATCATATGCATTTTTTACATTAATGTTGGCAAAATGTATACATTGTTTTGTGTATCTGTTTTTTCCCCCCTCTAAAATGCCATCAGCCATTTCAGAAATGAGCACATTCAGGAGGTGAGGCACATTCTTCTTGCATTCAGCCTCAAGCAGTTTGAAATGGCTATTTCCACTGAGACTGTCAAATCCAACAAAACTCATCTGTCCACAGTCAAATGCTACCATTTCTAGCCATGAGGATCTCAGTCTGGCTTGGAAGAAATCCAGACTGGTTGAGACCTTGGAGAACCCTCTCTCTCTCTGGCTTCTCTTCGCAAACAAAGATTCAGGAAGGACACATCCCGCGCTTTCTGCAAGCATGATGATGACTAAAAAGGCCAATCCGAGATAGACAAGTCCAGTTGCAGAAAGCACAGCAGAAGGTTTCCTTGGGTGATGTTTCCGGGTTGTGATTTTTTCTGCATTGTCATTTCTCTTCAAGACTTGTTCAGCGTGAGTTCTCAAATAAGCCTGCAGCATTGTGGATTGTGCGTCTCCATGCCTCCCGATGTGAGGCCAGGGTGGACCATTGTTGGTGATCAATTTGGCCGAGCCTGAGGTGTTGTTTCAGGGAGTCCTTGTATCACTTTTTTGGAGCGCCCCTCTTACGCTGACCCATAGCGAGTTCACCGTAGAATACTATTTTGGGGAGGCAATGGTCCTCCATCCTCCAACCACTACTAGTCAAAAAGGCGACACTTCCATAGATGGACCAGTGGTCTCATTTGGCATGATGTGTCTTCTGTGTCTGTAACTAACTGGTGTAACTGATGTAAATACTCTTGTACTCATCGAAGCTTAGTCTGTTCCACCACATTTGTGGATATGCACCTCTTACCATTTTGTTTCCATTTTCTCTCATCTGAAGTCTCTCCTCTATGAGGACCACAGCCTGATATAACCAAATGAAACTTTGGCAAAGGATGGTCTTGGTGGTTGTTGCTATTTGCTATCAACTCAGCTTTGAATTACAGTGACACTAAATGAGAGACCTCCAAGAGATCCTTTTATTAACAACCCTGCTTACAGCTTGAAAATTCAAGACCATGGCTTCTTTGATTGAGTCAATCCATAACTCGGTCTTCCTCTTTTCCTGTTGCTTTCACGTTTTCCCAGGATTGTTACCGTAATTGTCTTTTCCAGTCAGTCAGGTCATCTCATGAAGTGTCCAAAGTATGGATAGCCTCAGTTTAGTCACTTTGGCTTCTTGTGCAAATACAGTCTTGATTAGCTCTCTCACTCATTTATTTGTCTTTTTAGCAGTCCAGGCTATCCATTAAACTCTCTTCCAGCACAACACTTCAAATGAGTTAAGTTTTGTGTGCCATCTTTCTTTGTTGTCCATCTTTCATATGGACACATAGAAACTGAAAGGAAGTAATCATAAAGAAACCAGAACAAGAAGGAACCTAAAAGAAACAGAACTGTGAGTGCTACAGGCTCCACCTAGAGACACACAGAGACAGTCCAGCTCTTACAGTTTCTAACTGCTGTCAGTCACATGATCTGTTGTGAAAACAGTCTTTTTCACACAAAAATCACCATGTTCACAAAACAGTGCAAAACATTTTGTGCACACCATGTGCAAAATTGCTAGGGTTTTGAACAACACACTAATTTTACATTAGAAAAATAGGTGGGCATCTGGAAACAGTGTTTTTTAAGCAATAAAAATTGTGTTTTGGAGGGGGGTACTTATAATTTTCATGCAAAAAAAAATGCTTATTCCTGTACAGGATAATTCCCTGACAAGTTCTGAATACCAGGCAACAATAGCACAGAATTTTCACCTCTTTGTGTTATTGTTCCTAACGGAGCATTCATTTCCAAGCATAAGGCTATCTATTTTTTTCTCTTAGAAACAAATAACAGCAAATATTCTTTCCCACTCTAAAACATGGTAGGACATTCATCAGTAAGACCAATAAAAAATCATTAATATATGTAGCAGGGATTGGCAAACATGCCTGTCCAGATGTTTGGGGATTATGCATCCCGTAATTGCTCTCCACTGGCTATGCTAGGTAGGACCAATGGGGGATGCTGTCCAAAAACATCTGGAAGGCCTCACTTTTCCCACCTGAGCTATGCAGCACAAAACTTCTCAACATTTCAAAACAAACAGCAGGCAATACGGTAATTTTAAAAACTTCTCGCTAACTCCTAGAATAAAATTGTTTCATTTTCCCTCTTGCTACAAAAAAAAGCTACTCATCCAAAACTCCTTGGAAAATGTGCACAGTGGGTGAAGAATCACTATTAAAAAAGCTCTGCTTCTTCTTCCTAAAAATTTAACTTCCCTAAACACAGGCTTTAGAGCAAGGCCTTGTCTTCTGATCTTATGACAAGATGGTTCATAAAAACAATATTCTCCTGAGAATACAACACATGTGCAACATTTAAACATTTGTTCTCTCATGAACAGCTCTCACAATCAAGAAAATGCTACTGGGTTGTGGGGAGCGATTAGATCATGCCATCTCTATTAGGAAGTCCAACATGAAAATCTGCTAAAAAAAATTCTTCTTAAGAAGTAGACACTTGCCCTGGTTGTAGCTGGCACACAAATTTCAGAATAATTTCCAATTATCTTTTTGCATTTCAAAGATCCATATTGGAGTAACAACTTTTATTAGGCCAGCCAGAAAGGCACAAAATGTGTAAGCCTCTGGGACCCCAAATCTTTTAATCAAGCAAAATGTTAAAAATAAAAAGCAGGTGGGTACGTGGATAGCGTCTTGCCTGATGAAAACATGTGGAGATCTTGAAAGCTTGAATACATTGTCTCTGTGTGTGTCTTTGTGGCAGGCATAATGAAAATATTGTCCCATATGGATTTTGGAAATCTGTCTCAAGACTAACAGCACTACCTCTATTTTTCACTGGCTGGAATCCTGCTGGTGCCATACATATGTATAAGGTGCCTTACACATATGGTTGTGGATTTTTTGGTGACTGTGAAATCTATGTATTCAGTTCATGGTTGCATAAGCAGAGTTCTGCAAGTGTAACCACATTACATGGGCTTAACTTCTACTGTTAGTCTGAACTAGAGCAGAGCTACTGAATCAATTGGATTTACCTACATGTTAACTCACCATTCAACAACTGATTGAATGAGTCTTCTCTTGATTGGCTGGTCCAACCAATAGGATTCCAGCCACACAAATGCGTATTTGTGGATGGTGTGTTATTATTCATTAGCGTCTTTACTGTACCATCTGATTTACTGGGAAACAGACACTGTGCATAACCCGGAGATTATCAGATGGACCTGTTGGGTCCGTTTCCATCCCGCTACTCCCCCAACTGCCCCTCTCCCATTCCTGGTGCAGAATAAAGCAAAAAGTTTCACACACTTACCTTTATTCTGTGACAGGAATGGGCTCCCCCTCCCTTTCCTACCCAGTCGTAAATGCAGCTGTCACAAGGCTGCTTTTACAACCGGGACCTCAAATCCCGGCTGTTCTCATGATAGAACGGCCAGGAGGGAAATTTTAAAAGAACCCACCCACCCCCCAGCTGTCAAAAACAAAAGCAAGCACTAAAACACATTTTAAAAAGAAAAAGCTACCCGGGGAGGGGATTTTTTAAAAATTTACCTTTCTGTTCCTATCGTACCCGGAAGTGTCCAGCAGGGACCTCCCAGTGACATCACATCCCACTGTCGTCCCGGGAGCACAACAGGGCTCCTGTTTACTTGCCCGTTGTTCCATTATAATAACAGAACAGTTCTCTTATCCACAGATTTTCCTGTGAATAAGAGGAAACGGGGGAGGAACAGGAGCAGAACAGGAGCATCCCAGAACAGGCATGGCATCATGTAAAACGTAAGCCTTTTAGCAATTTTCTATCATCCCTGCCCTGGGATATTTTACCCATGTGATAATTTCCCCCATTCCACAATGGGACAATAAGCAGACAAACTATCTGAAAGACCACATTAACCCATATAAGACTGCCCATGTTTTAAGATCTTGGGGGGAAGGTTTTCTCTTGGTCCCACTGCCATTACAGGTACATTTGGTGAGGAAACAGGAGACAACCTTCTCATGTTGTAGAATTCTGTCCCTCGAGAGTTTGGTTGGCTCCCTCGTTTTTGTCTTTTTGCACGCAGGCAAAGACCTTTTTACCCAGGCAGGCTTTTGGCTTATAATTTATGTGGGAGAAAAAGCTTTTAATGGAGTTGTAGTTTTATTTCTTTTTTTAATATGTTTTAATTCTGCATTGTATTATTTTAACCTTCTGGGGTTTTTTTAAACTGAACTGCCATTTAATTGTTTTTTAATGTTGGTAAGAATAGGTTCCCTGTTTTCTAAGCCTCCTTGGATGCTCTATAAAGACAAAAAGTAAGATATTAAATAAATCAATGGGCAGATACACGATCATGCTGATACTCAGTTTCAACATTTAGTAGAAAGATGGTATAGTTCAACCACCATGTAATTGTATGAATGCAGGTTTATGCTACACAAGCACAATGCAGGGTTTTAGTCATAGTTTCTGTTTGTCTTTTAGTCAAATATCAATTTGAAATATATACAATTCGGTCTACTACAAAGTTTCAATTTTAGGGTCCCCCAACTTGCTGAAACTAGAATCAAAATGACATCTCAACAATACCAGATTATGCACTGGACTACAACCAAATAGTATAGAAAACAGAATTCTTGGTGCCTGCTTGTCCTGTATTATTGGCTATGTCTCAATTTTCTGCAGCCTGAGGATGTGGACAGGATCCTGGGAGAGGTGAAAGCCACCACATGTATACTGGATTCTTGCTCTTCTAGCTCCTGAAATCAGCTAAAAAGGGATTGGCCATGTGGGTAAGGGAAGTGGTGAATGCCTCACTGCAGTAAGGGAACTTTTCATTCTGCCTCAAAGAGGTTGTGGTTAGGCTATTACTAAAAAAAGGCCATCATTCTGAATTATCAGCCAGTCTCTAACATTCCATTTTTAAGCATATTCTAGAGTATGTGGTGGCTTCCCTGCTCCAGGCTTTCTGGATTAAGCAGATTATCTAGATCTATTTCAATATGGCTTTAGGCCTGGCTATGGGATGGAAGCAGCTTTGGTCGCTTTGGTAGATGACCTACGCAGGGACCTAGACAAGGCGAGTGTGTCCCTGTTGGTTCTGCTGGACCTCTCAGCAGCTGTCAATACCACTGACCATGGTATCCTTCTGGGCTGACTCTCTGGGATGGGACTTGGGGGCACTGTTATGCAGTGGTTCCAGTCTTTCTTGGAGGGACAAACTCAGAAAGTGGTGCTCGGAGACTCCTGTTTGATGTCTTCAAGGTCCCTCTGTTTTTGTCCTTCATGCTATTTAATATCTACATGAAACTGCTGGTAGAGGGTATCCAGAGTTTTGGGGTGTGGCATCACCAGTATGCTGATGGCACTCAACTCTATCTCTTCTTCCCATCTGATTCCAAGAAAGCTGTCTCAGTACTGAACCAATGTCTGCGGGCAAATAAATTGAAACTTAATCCAGACAAGACAGAGGTGCTCCTAGTAAGTCGAAAGACAGATCAGGGAATAGGCACCCAGCCTGTGCTGGATGGGGTTACACTCCCCCTTGCTTGGGGGTTCTCCTGGACTCAATTCTAAACATGGATACCCAGGTTTCAGAAGTGGCCAGGAGTGTATTTGCACAGCTAAAACTAGTGTGCCAGGCATGTCCGTTCCTTGAGACATCAGATCTGGCTACAGGGACACATGCATCAATTACATCCCATTTAGATTACTGTAACATGCTCTACGTGGAGTAGTCTTTGGAAACTGTTCAGAAAGTTCAGCAGGTCCAGAATGTTGCAGCCAGAATGCTGACCGGGGACAGTTATAGGGAGTATATAACTCACTTGTTAAAACAACTTCACTGGCTACTGATCCATTTCCGAGCACAATTCAAAATGCTGGTAATGATCTATAAAGTCTACACAACTTGGTTCCAGACTACAGTAGCACCCCCATATCCGTGGGGAATTGGTTCCAGGCCCCCACCCCTGCAGATGGTGAATTCCATGGATAATAACAAGCACCATCCACCACCACCAACCTGCCACCGCAGGAGCCCTCTAGGGGAAAGGGGGAAGGTGCAATCACTCCTGCCCCCTCCCTTCTCCCTTTGCCCCGCCATGGCTGTGCCATGACCGGAGCTCTCCCAGGGAGAGGGAGGGGGAGGTGAGATCCCGCCTCTCCCCTCCCTCCTTCCGCCTGCCATCGCCAACCGCAGATAACTAAATCCATGGTTGGCGAATCAGCCAGGAGTGCTCTGTATTTGAAAGACTGTATCTCCCCATACAAAGCCTTAGGGAAAGGGTTTTTCTCAGGGGAAGGCTTTTTCTCTCAATCCTGTCACCATCACAGGCTCATTTGGTGAGGACATGAAAGAAAATTTCTCCCCTGAAATTCTCTTCCACAGGAGGCTAGGCTGGCCCCCCTCTCTGCATTCCTTTCACCAGCAGGCAAAAACCTTTTTGTATAAGCAGGCTTTTAATATGTAACTGTGCACACAGAGGCTTTTTAAATTGGATTGTGTGCTTTTTTTTTTTTTACTTTTGTATATTTTGAAAAAAAACAGCAATTGTTTTAATTGTGATTATTCTGGGAGAGAGGAAGCATATAAATTAAATAAATAAAAAATAAAATTAATTTCATCCCAATTCAAAATTGAATTCCATCCCAATCCAGTAAAACATCCACTCTTCTAACAATGTTTATATATACCATTTAGAAACAAAATTCCAGGAATGAAATCTTGAATCAACCCAAAAGCTGCTAAGCAGAAGAGAAACATAAATCCTTGTGTGTCATGGGAAAAAGAAAGAATTAAAGGAAGAGCATGTGAAAGGAAGCCCAGATACTAGGAGAAGGGGGTATTAATGTATATACCAGATATTTATTCCCTGTCAAGGAGAGCTGTTAAGCCACACAATAGTGGCTCCTCCACATTGGCAGCCAAATAAATACTTGAGATGAAGAAAGAAGCATCACTTGTGTAAAGCCAAGCAAACAATGAAGCAGCTGCTAGGTTCAAAATGGGTATTTAGAAAGGAACATTTTCTTAAGTTGCTCTTGTTTGTTCTTTTTTCCCCTTCTTTTAATTGCAATCCAGCTGTTGTAACTTGCTGTCAGAGTTGGTTACAGCATGGCTGTGGAAGACTCTACTGTGTCTTGCCATAAATGCTGAGAGGGCAAGCACAGGGAGAAGTGGAAGAGGCAGTAACCTTCTCCCATTAGAGATGATACTCAAAAATAACTGGGAATGCAGAGGGCCCACAAAGCAGAAAGGTAGGTAGAGAAGGCAGAGGTCAATGACCTCTAATCACCACCCAAGCACTATCCAGCCTCTAGAGAAGGGAAGGTGGTGTGTCATATAAACAATTCCCTATAGCTATGTGCTGCAGATAATGGTCATTAACTATACAGTTATTCCTGAACATTTGGGGGTTAAGCATTTGCAGATTTGATTATTCAAGGATTACTGTATTTGCTGCTGCCTCTGCTGTTGCCCTATATGCTACCAAAAAAAATATGCTATTTCTAGGCATTTCTAGTTCCTCCAGCACAATTCTATGATCATACCATGGGTCAAGATTTGGATTCAGATTCCAAATCCGAAGAGAGCTTTGCAGCTCTCTCAGTTGAAGAAGAGACTCATGCACCTCTCCCAGCTGAAGAGTAGCCTCATCCTGAGGAGGAAGAGAGCCAGGATTCACCTGCAGCAGACTTGGCTGAGGACGCAGCTGAGCAATCAGCATGGCTGCCAAGTTCATGGACTCAGTGTGCAGAGGTGAAAGCAGAGCAGCAAAGCTCAATGAGACTCCTTGCCAAGGAGCACCGAAGGGGCTCCTAACTAGAGCCAGCTGGTAGCAGCCTGTTTAAGAGCCGACTCTGGCTAGCGCCAGTTGCTAGAAGGAACTTGTATGCTTTCCGCAGAAGCTGATCACAGAATCGTGCTGGTGGACTTAGAAAGGCCTAGAGAAGTATTCTCTCAGGTTAAAAAAAAAAGCGAAAGCTGGATAGTGAAAGAATGCTGACAGAGGGGAAAAAATCAAAGTTTTTGCAATGTGGTATGGATACTATTGATTGCTAAAAAGATAGATGAACGATATAACACAAATCAGGGTTCACCTTTGAACACTAGAAGTCCAGATGAATAAAGTGAGGCTGTCGTACTTTGGACATATTATGAGACCACATGACTAAGTGGGAAAGATGGTAATGCTCAACAAAGTGGAAGGATGTAGGAAAAGAGGGAGACTGCATTACAGATGGAATGACTCAATCGAGGAAACCATGTCCCTGAGTTTCCAAGACCTGAGCAAAGGAGTTCATAACTAGGGCTCATGGAGTACTCTCATTCATAGAATGCCCATAAGTTGAAGTCAACTTGACAACAACCAACAACAACAATAGTCTTTCCAGGAACTTCTCTACCTTTATAGATGTTCTCTATGTGGACTCCCAGGCAAAAACAAAACTTAACATTTTCCACCACAGTTTGGACTAAATGCCAAATAATCCCAGATAATTCTAGATAATCCCAACTAGAATACAGTAGTATCATTGAATCAATCAGATTTAAGTTTGTGTTGACTCACTGTTCAATAACTGATTCAAAAGATATACTCTAGTGAGATTAAACAGGATTCAGGCCTTTTATGATATTTAAGCCAAGACTTTCCAAACACACTAACTTCTAAAGATGGAAAATATTCATTCGTATTCATTCCAAGGCCAAAAAACAGGTTTCCTGACAGCTGGGAAACCCAGTCAGAAATAATAATAAACCAGCAAGAATTTTCCAGAGTTTTCTGCCAGTATTCAAATGTCCTTAAGTATTGAAGAAGAATTATTCTGCACAGAAAAACTCCTGATGTTTTAGACAAAAGCCTGCTTCCTGCACAGAAATCACTATTTCCTGTGCAGGAAAATCTTTTTCCATGCTGATTTTTGCATCAAAAAATGTGCTTTTCTATGCAAAATGATTCCTCTACAACACTTCAGGACAGTCAAACACTGGCAGAATTTTTGTTTCCTCCCACAGCAGGCAGAAAACTATGGTAATTATTTGTCCTCACATACAAGGATGAAACAATTGAGGATTTACATTCGTACTACCCCCACAGGGTTAATTTTTCATATCCTGAAAGACTCAGAATGCCTTTTCCTGAGATACTGTTTTGTGGTTTATGTGTTTATCTGTGTCTGTTTTTATTTCCATCTGTGTGAAACTATGTGTTTGTCTAGACACACAGAGACAGAGATATGTATATGTAGACACAAAGAGAGAGATGTCCATGCTATTGGCCTTGTAACAAGAAAGCCTAAATGGAGAGGCTGCAAAAATCAGCAATTTCACAACACCCTTCCCCCCCTCCATGTTATTGTTTAACCCCCTCTGCATCTCCAATTTCAAAGTGGCATCCAGAGCCGTCATGATTGGCAGCACACACTAATCCATTGAATATGGTAGCACATGAGGGAGAACTCGTCACACAGCGAAGATTTAATGTGCATACACACACTTATGCTCCTCCTATTTCCCATGGGCATAGAAACCCCCTATCAAAACTGACAGGCAGGCAAAGAATTCCCAGCATTCCATTGTCAACAGCCATTAAAAACATGAGCTTGTGGGCAGGAGTGAAAAGCATTCCAAGTGACCACAGATTTTGGAAAGAAAGCCTTCCTCGAAATGGGATAACATCACTGTTTTTGTTTCTTAAAGCAAACATTAATTTGTGTCTGATATAGAATACCAGGAAGGAGGGAGGAAAAGAATAAGAAACTCTCATATCCACTAGAAGAAGAAGAAGAAACCCTTTCTACTTTTTCCTGTATTGCTTTAAGTCAACCTTTAAATGCAAAAGGGGGTGGGAGCTAAAAGTAACTCTCTCTCTCTCTCTCTCTCTCTCTCTCTCTCTGTGTGTGTGTGTGTGTGTGTGTGAGTGAGAGAGAGAGAGAGAGAGAGAGAGATTTCCTAAATAGCTACCACTTGGGGGCACTGGGAGTATCTGAACAACCCAACTCTTTTAAGCCAGCACACTACTGCATACTGTTAAGGCATAGGCTTCTTTATTTTCTCCTGAGCAAGAACACTTGCAAAATATAAAAGATGTCAAATCAAGGGGAGAAAATTGATCTGGGGGAGGAAGGTGCATAAAAATAATGTCAGGGTATTAGCGAGGCTCAGTGCTGCGCAAAATAAATAATTTAATGCATACATTATATAGACACACAAATGAACAGGCTTAACCAAAAGAAACTGCATCCAGAGCAAGCTTTAGAATGGGCCAGGAGATATGCAAAGACTGAGATCTCACAATGTGGCTGTGTGTGTGTGCCTTCAAGTCACCTGTTGACTTACGGCAACCTCATGAATTCCACAGGGTTTTCTTATACAAGAAATACTCAGAGATGGTTTTACCAGTTTCTTCTTCTGAAATATAGCACCTGGTACTCATAGGCAGTCTCACATCCAAGTATTAACCAGAGCCAACCCTGCTTAGCTTCTAAAATCAGAGGGGATCTGGTGCCTTCAGACTCTGTGTGTGGTGTTTTGCTACACAATTTGTGTGCTGAAGGGAGACATTAAACCACTGAATGCACCCCCCAAATATACAACTGGATGCACAACCAAGTGTGTATGCACATCCACATGTGCGTACACTCATCCATATGTACGCATGCTGCATGGACATGCTCATACAAAGACACAACGTGTGCAATTCTCCACAGTCTAGATCTTCTGCATCAAACAAAAATCTTCAACTACTTCCACAGGGGAATTTATAGGTGCACAAGACATCAACAGGATTCTGTCCAAAATGCTCTGTTACTGGGTCACACAATGTAAATTATTATTATTATTATTATTTAGAATTTAACACTCTACATGAGTGGGAGGTGAAGTCCAAAATCTCTGGAGGAACAAAATTTCCCCAATTGTGGTATTGATCAAGACAATGTACACGTATAAACCAGAGGTGTCCTCCCCTCAGGTGTTTATATCTTAATGAGGAACTGGGTTTTGAGTGTGTCAGAGAAGCATCTAGACTCTATCAACTAAACTATGCAAACATCTAAACACCTAGCAGGGTCACCTAGAGCAGCATGCTCGAAGTGGAGAAACAAGACTAAGATGAAAGGTGGCTTGCTATTGCCTTCCTCTGAAACATAGCCTACAGCACCTATTATTCGTTGGCAGTCCCATCCAAGTACTAACCAGGGCTGACCCTGCTTAGCTTCCAAGATCAGACAGGATCTGATGCCTTTAGGGTATTTACAGTACAACCATAGTTTGTAAGGAGTAATATATCTACAGAGGGCCCTGTTGACTGACTGGATATTATAGGAACCCTGTGGAATCTTGTATCTTGGGCAATTTGAAGACATTTTAATTTTAATGAGAGGCACAACTTCAAAATAAAAAGCAAACAAATCTGAAACCACAACTTTAGGGAATGGCAGATCAAAGGGTTTTTTCCCTCATAGAACAAAAGAAAGGGTTTGTAGCCTCCAAATGGAGACTACACATATACATTTTTAATTGGCTGGGTGGAGTGGGGAAGTGGTGATGTAGTTCTTGTGGGATGGAAAACCATTTAAGAGCTATTTTTGAAAGGCCATAAAAGAAACAAACAAACAAACAGAAAAGGCCCCTTTGAACAGGTTAAGATCCAAAGTGGAAAACTAAAAATGTAAATGACCAAGCACTGGAGTACATTTACATTTTGATATGTAACATTGGATGCCACATTCCCTTACTTTCTCACTTGCTTCATACATTGTTCAACAAGAGCCCTTGCAGTTCATTTTAGGGTGGTGAACTCTTGCCATGTGCTTACGGCCCCAAACTCCTACACTCTCCATTATCCTGCCAGTGTGACAGATTGGCTGATGTGTTACTAACTGCAAGCACGCAGCTGCTATTTTTCCTCTGCCAAGGAAGCTAAGAGGTATCTTGCATCCTCTGTACCTTTCTCTCCTTAACGCACCCTTGCTAATGCTTTACATGAATCAACGTGTGCTATTTTATATCACTGTTCTGTTGCTTGAGGTTTTGGTGTGGCAAAATGGTGTGTGAGGGCAGATTGGCTAATACATATAGAAAGAGGAGAGGGAGGGGCGAGTAACCTTTATGTAACACTTCATTTGGAAGTCTGTATTAATTTTTAATCTTGGGCCAAACATATGATCTAGGGGAAATGTTGTAAATCCCATTTATCTCCTCCTCCTCCCCCGGTGGGGAGCTCTAAAGAGAAATGGGGAATTTACATTTATAATAGACAGTCAGCTTTTTCTGTTTTCTTTAAAAAAAACAAAACAAAACAAAACACTGGCCTTTCAAGACTTCGGTCTTATCGCCTAGAGCTACCTGCCAGTCTCTCTCTCATCCATTTCTCCTGCTACAACTTGGACCGGGGAGCGTATTCCCGTCGTATTTGTCCATGACCCACTTTTCACGTTGGCAACCTTTCATTATTTTGTCATCGGTGGGGTGACATCTCAATTCAGCCCATTTCCGTGAGGAAACCCCTGTCATTTCCCATCAGTCCGTCTCTGCGTTTTGCCTGCTGTTGGTCTGCCACAGTCAGAGGTCAGAAGGGCACACACACATGCATCAGTGAAGCTTTGTCTAGCCTTATTGCCTTGGTCCCCTTCCTTCACAAAGCTGTACAGCTTGAGAAGGTATAGAAAAGGGCAAGAGAAAGAAATGGGGGTGGTAGGGGGATGGTGCTCTTTTCTTACAAAGAAAAGCTTAAATGGTTAGTTCAGGAGGGAAGATTAAAAAAAAATAAAGAAGAACCAAAACGAATAGCCCCAAAAGACTACGGTATACAAGGAGAAATTATATGTAGCTGTATATGTACTCTCTTTGAAAACCCAGGGGTTGAAGATTACAGCAGTATGAATCTGGAAATCTGTCAGCTTCTTTTTCATTGCATTTCTTAGAATCCCACAAGGACTTTTGTCCTATTCATGTTCTATGTACAGACGTGAAAAAAAATAATAATTCCCCTTCTCAGACAGAGATGTGTACTTATTTTAGGACACACTTTTCCTGATGTGTGTGATATTGATGCAGTTTTTTTAAATACTGTACACATTTTTATACATTTTCATCTTTGTGCATCTTTTTAAAACTCTTCATATGTTCAGTATTGTGTGATTAGGAAAAAGGAAAATGAATCAGATGTTTATTCTTTTTATTTATTTAATTTAGATGGAATCATAGAATCATAGAGTTGGAAGAGACCACAAGGGCCATCTAGTCCAACCCCCTGCCATGCAGGAATACACAATCAAATCATTCCCAACAGAGGGCCATCCAGCCTCTGTTTAAAAACCTCCGAAGAAGGAGACTCCACCACACTATGAGGCAGTGTATTCAACTTCCGGACAGCTCTTACTGTTAGGAAATTCTTCTTCCTAACATTTAGGTGGAATCTCTTTTCCTGTAGCTTGAACCCACTGCTCTGTGTCCTAGCCTCTGGAGCAGCAGAAAACAAGCTTCCTCCATCCTTAGTATGACATCCCTTCAAATATTTAAACACAGCTATCATGTCACCTCTCAACCTTCTCTTCTCCAGACTAAACATGCCCAGCTTCCTAAACCACTCCTCATAGGGCTTAATGGCTTCCAGACCTCCCACCATCCTGGTCGCCCTCCTCTGGACACATCCCAGCTTCTCAATATCCTTCCTGAATTGTGGTGCCCAGAACTGGACACAATATTCTAGGTGAGGTCTGGCCAAACCAGATAGACGCCAGCTTTCTCACTGAATGGGAGCCAAGGTGGCTCACAAAAATATAAAGTTTGTGTGTCCCCCCCATGATGAGAATGTTGAAAGAAACATACACATTTTTTATCTTTCAGACAGCAAGAAAGGTTTAGTTTGGATAGAGGAGATATATATATATCTGTAGGGCCTACATACTCTAAAGGCACCAGACCCTATCTGATTTTGAAGGCTAAGCAGGGACAGCCCTGATTAGTACTTGAAAGGGAAACTGCCAATTAAAATACCAGGTGCTGAAGGCTATATTTCAGAGGAAGAAACTGGCAAAACCACCTCTTATTGGGTTTTGCCTAAGAAAACTGTACTAAATTAATGGGTTTGCCATAAGTTGACAGGCAACTTGAAAGCACATATACACACATACACAAAATATGGTTAATTGTTCAAAGGCCAGACCCTAGAATACACAATTGGCTCCCTTTTCCGCTTTTTCTCTCTAAAGCAGAGGTGGGCAATTGTCATGCTTTCCACACTGACAGGACGGGGGTGGGGGTATTATGCATTTTGCTACTCCCAAACATAAAGGACCAAGGAGAGGCTGTTTTTTAAAAAATAGAGAGTCAACCAGAAGTCAAATATATTTTTTTTAAAGGCCTTTCCTGGGCCTTAAATTACTCAAGGCAGATGCGATAAAACTGGGCCTCATGCTGCTAAGGGAAGTAGGAGGCATTTGGCGCCAAAAATTTGAGGGAGGTGCTGAGGGCCCATGGTGGTGGAGCAACATGAGGGTTATACTTTCTCCACCAGTGCTATAAAGCCTATTTCTCAACCTTCCCTTGATAACCCATGAAGAACAATCCCATGTATGTTTATTTAGAAGTAAGTTCCACCAAGTTTGATGACACTTATCCCAGGTTAAGCATACACAGGATTGAAGCTTTCACCAGAGTTTATCACTACATGTGGGCAAGAACATATGGTTACCCTAGTTTCCTCAAAACCCAGTTTTGGAACTTCACTCACAAGCCACAGTTAAGATAAGAAAACTTATCAGCATTCACAGAAATGACCACTGGTGTACATTATGTAACAATATCGGGGTGGGGGGAAGAAACCCAGCATAATACAGAAACTGTGGTGATAGATAGTGGCTAGAATGCCTGACTGAAGTGTTTGAAGTTTCTGTAGATTTGGAAAGGGACAAATGAATAACTAGTAGCTTCTTTCATCCTTGGAATTGACATAATCATCACAGAGTAAACGCTGAATGGATATATTTAACAACTGGGCAACTGCCAGTGATGAACAAATGTGGTCACTAATCAGGCAATTACTGTATTTTCATTAACCTATCTTACATATATAATACTAAAATCTTTAAAAAATATATTTTCTCTTCAATTTGTATTCTATTGAATTAAAATAAATCTGAAAATTGTCAGCAACGAGGAAAGAGCGTCAATGTAAGACTAGGGAGATTTGGGTTCAAATGCACACTCAGCTGCGAGCTCTACAAAGTTTCTTTAGACCAGTCACAAACTTTCCACCTCCTAACTAGCCCTAGATGTCTTGGATGGAAGTGTGGGATAAAACATAGTAGTTAAGATGTAGTTAAGGCTGTTATGGGAAAAACAAAGACATTCACTTCAGAGGAGCTGCTGAGACCAGGGTCCTCTTCTCATGGATTTCCTGGGGAATTCCATCTGTCTTAATAAGACCCCACGTAGAATCGTGGTATTCGGAAGGAGGGAGGCCAAAAACCTGCAAAAACTATGTCAAAAAAGACTTCGGATCTTCATCATTTTTTAAAAACTGAAGGGGAAATTCACACTCCTGCTTGTTAGTACAACTAAATCATATCACTATGCATTCCCAAAGCAGACAGCTGACTGGTCAGACGTGCACAGGGAGCAGAGCTTTCTAACAAGGCAGCACCTGGAACCACCATGCTGGATTTTCACTATTGTGATTGTGTGCTGAGGCAATGAAACAGCCTTTGTGGTTTGTTTGTTTGTTTATCTAAGTGGAAGATCACTCGTCCACACCTTGCATTTAGTTCTTTTTTTAAAAAAATACTGTTTGGTGGAGGCAACTTGGGGAGAATAAAACTGTGAGTAATTCATTCATACCCGCCATCTTGATTCGCTGGTATGCCCGTTTGAACACCAAACACAGATAGCTTCACACACCAGCAACCTTGACAAAAAATCATGGAGACAAATGAAAGCTACTGTGAATTGGCATTACTGAGCACCAATCTACATTTTATACCCTCATATAGATGGGCCCCTTGTTGTCAATTTTTAAATTACAAGTTGTGGGGAGCATAGCCTGTGAAACTGTTTTTTATTTTAAAACAACCAGTGGCCAATCATGGCTTCCATGTCAATGCAGTGATGAATCCACTCTGAATTTTAGCCCAAACTTTAAAGGAATTATCCAAAGGACTGTACCTAATTTGGGAAACGATTTCAGCTTCTTTACAGCCTGGACTAAACCCTGGTGCAGATCTGCCATCCAAGTGGCATGGAAGCTGCCAGGTGCCACTGACTACAACTTCCAGAATCCCCCAGTCAGGCTGCACTGGCTGCAGGATTCTGGGAGTTGCTATCAGGAGAGTAATGCTCCTACGCTATGGTGGAGTCTCAGCATAATGTCAGTATGAAGCTTTAGTTATAAGAAGCTGCACATTACCTTGCAGCAACATATATAAATAATAGCTAAAGCTTTCTTAACATTCCAGAACAGCGCTTCTTTTTGGTACACAACTATAAAAATGCTATTTTGCAATGTGCAGAATCAAAAGCCAACCTAGCCAACCCATGTTTACAAAGACCACAAAAAGATCAGCTTCTTTTCAGGCACAAATCCAAACAGCCATAAAACTCTGTCCATATCTCTGCACCCAAAACTGGGCATATTGAGCCAACTTTAAGTCAAGATGATGTACTGAATATTCTACACTGGACAGAGTTTTAAAAGTATGCCAAACCACCATGAACAGAGAGGCCTTGTCCAACAGATAATTTATACGAATGTGCTTTCAGACACCAAGTGCCAGCCACAGCAGATAATGCAGATGCAGCATGTTAAGACAAATTTATTTCTCTTTCACCACAACTCTTAATCTTATTTATCAGGGGTACAAGATTCTCATAAGGAGCAGGAAAATCTTAGAAAATCATGGGCTGTTCTGGGGAAGTACAACCTCATACCTAAGCAAGGGGATCTTATAGTACCTTTGAGAGTAAATGAGAGAAAAAAGTTTTCAGCATAAGATTTCATAGACTAGGGGCTTGTCTAGACAGGCTGTTTACTCCATCTTGCACCTGTCATAGAGCCCTACAGTCCATATGATACAGGGCTTTTGCCCCAGGCAGTCCTCATGATGCCCAGGGCAAAGACAGGGGAAAGCCTGTTAAAACGTTTCAGCAAAATACTGGGGGGGGGGGGAAATGCTTCATTCTGGGGAAAAATGATAAGACCCTGCAGGACTAGAAGAGGCCATACCACCATGGCAGCCTATCTCTGCAGCTGCCACCACTTCTGTCCATGTCACACTCTCTGCAGCCAAGAAATAGCCCCACAGTATGTAACCAGGGATCTTGTGCTGCGGACCTCCTTCCTGGCTTCAGAGAGTATGATGCAGACAGAAGCAGTGGCAGCTGCAGAGATGGGCTGGCAATGTCCGTGTGGACACCTGCCCATTTTGAGCAGGTAATGGGGGAGCAAGGGGCTTGATCCAGACACTGAGGCTGCAAACTCAAATTCTTAATTACTTCTTAAGAATATCTGGAATTGTTTGAATTTAAATCAAAAGAGATCTTTGATTCAGGAGTGATACAAAACCTCAGTGAGTTTCCTTTTTCTTTACTAAAGAACGCTAAAGACTATTTTTAAGATTGCATTTTGAAAGCAGAATGTTAAGATTGTAACTTGAAAAACGTTTTTCAAATGGACAAATGATATAGTAACATCAAACGTTGGAAAATATTTTTTTTTAAGTTGGAAGACTGGTATTTTTTGCAAGTGTTTTGAAAGACAAAAAATGATTAAGGAAAGAGATATGGCTGTTATGGAAAACTGGAATTGTTTTGTCTGGGAGAGGTATCCCAGGAAAAGCAATCTGACTAATAAGAGAAGCTAAACAGCCAGAGTGTGTCATTGCAACACTGTATCTGAGGAGGCACTGTGGAGATAAAAGTGTTAACAGTATACAGTTGTCCCTCCACATTCGCGAACTTGACATTCGCGGTTTCGGTTATTCGCGGTTTTGGGAGGGCCCCCCCCGGGCCCCCCCAAAACCGCGACACGGGGCCTCCAGAGGCCCCGTGAAAGACCTGGGGAGGGGTGGGGAGGCCTTCGCGGGACGCCCGGAGGCCCTCCGGAGGCCCCGCGAAGGCCTGGGGAGGGTGGGAGGGAGGGCCGGTGAGGCCTCCGCGGGGCCTAGGAAGGCCCCGGGAGGGTGGGAGGGAGAGCCGGTGAGGCCTCCGCGGGGCCTAGGAAGGCCCCGCGAAGGCCCAGGGAGGGTGGGAGGGAGGGCCGGTGAGGCCTCCGCGGGGCCTAAGAAGGCCCCGCGAAGGCCCGGGGAGGGTTGGAGGGAGGCCCGGGGAGGGTGGGAGGGAGGGCCGGTGAGGCCTCCGTGGGGCCTAAGAAGGCCCCGCGAAGGCCCGGGGAGGGTGGGAGGGAGGGCCGGTGAGGCCTCCGCGCGGCCTAGGAAGGCCCCGCGAACACCCGGGGAGGGTGGGCGGGAGGGCCGGTGAGGCCTCCGCGGGGCCTAGGAAGGCCCCGCGAAGGCCCGGGGAGGGTGGGTGGGAGGGCCGGTGAGGCCTCCGTGGGGCCTAAGAAGGCCCCGCGAAGGCCCGGGGAGGGTGGGAGGGAGGGCCGGTGAGGCCTCCGCGGGGCCTAGGAAGGCCCCGGGAGGGTGGGAGGGAGAGCCGGTGAGGCCTCCGCGGGGCCTAGGAAGGCCCCGCGAAGGCCCGGGGAGGGTGGGAGGGAGGTCCGGTGAGGCCTCCGCGGGGCCTAGGAAGGCCCCGCGAAGGCCCGGGGAGGGTGGGAGGGAGGGCCGGTGAGGCCTCCGCGGGGCCTAAGAAGGCCCCGCGAAGGCCCGGGGAGGGTGGGAGGGAGGGCCGGTGAGGCCTCCGCGGGGCCTAGGAAGGCCCCGTGAAGGCCTGGGGAGGGAGGGGGAGGGGTGTAGTTATTCGCGGATTTTTCACATTCGCGGGGGTCCGCGGAACGGAACCCCCGCGAATGTGAAGGGACGACTGTATATGCCAAGTTTTTGCTTAATAAATGAATGGCAATGATTCAACCCCCAGAAAATGTATGCAACCTAGTGATTTGGCAAGAGATATGGGAGGAATTTAAATTGATGAAAAATGACTTAATCTCATTTTGTGTGTGTGGCAGGGTCTTGGAGCAGAGACGCCAGGGCCAGGTCAGGCAGGGAGACAGAGAACTAGAACCCGAGGGTCCAGAAGCCAGGCAGGTCGAGAAGGCAGGGGCCAGGTCAGGGGCATAGAAGACAAGAGTCCAAAGTCCAGGTAGGATCAAAGACAAGCCAAAGTCCAAAAACAAGCTGAGATCAAACACATATCAGGAGTCCAGAGGGCTAGAGGCAAAAGCAAGTCCAGGAAGGGAGTGCCGGGTCAGTTACAAAGGAGATAAGAGTCCAAAGAAGCCAGAGTCCAAATACAAGCCAAGGTCAAACACATACCAGGTATCCAGGGGCCATAGGCAAGTTCAAGATGCAAGTGAAAGTCCAAACACAAGTAGCAGGTCAAAGCATGGTCCAAGGTTCAGACAGCACAGAAGACCATATTGTTGTGGTAAAGACTGATAGGAGAATGCCACTCTCAAATAGAAAATCCCCTGGCTGCTCCAGGTGTGCCACATGAGTGCAGCTGGCTATGTCTGGCAGCTTGGCCCTGGTTCCTTCCCGACTTCCACAACCAGGGCCTAGTCCTGCACAAAGAGGAAGAGCTGGCTTGAGCAGACAGGGACCCAGTCCTGAAGGGAGAGGCAGTTCCTGACACTTAAAAAGATTCAGAACAGCAATCCATGACATAATGATAGTCAGAGAATCAGATGAAGCAGCAGAGTACTGGATGGAGGATGAGAACCGAGGGGAGATATTAGAGTGCGAAGAAATAATTATGGATGGTGATTTGCAGCCTGACTACGATGACTGTAGGGATTTAGAAGTCATCCCAGGTGAACAAGGGGAGAGTATCGGATATATTAGAATAATGGCGTGGAGAGAAATAAAATTGGATACATTGGAACATTGAAAAGGAGAAAAGTTATTTGTATGATATTTCCGAAAGACAGTCAAGCTGTTGGAAAGAGGAACACCTAAATTTACAGTAAGTCACCAGAGAGGGCAGTGATATTTGGGAGAAGTTTCTGAAAGGCAATGATTATCTTTGGTTTTCAGCTAGATCTCTGGAAGGAGAGAAAGCCAAGAACAAAGTTAACAAGATCAATATGAAGGCTTCTTATGTTTCCTCCTCAGGTCTTATTGAATTTGATTATTGAGGTTCTATTTTTGCAATTACAAATGTTTGGCAAAAAATGAAAGGTTAAATTTAAAGTATGAATGAATAAAGAAATAAAAATTGGGTTTATTTGATTTCAGAAGCCATTCTGTTGCTTCATGCTGATTTAATCTAAAGGAGGTTGTTACAAAACTGATTATCTAGATCCATTTCAAATTGGCTTTAGGACAGGATTTGGAGTTGAGACAGCCATGGTTGCCTTAGCTGACGACCTCCCCCTGAACATCAACAGAGGTAATTTGCCTGATTTCCTGAGAAGGCTAGGAATCGGAGGCACTGCACTGCAGTGGTTCCGCTCCTTCCTCTCGGGTAGATTCCAGAGGGTGATGCTCGGGGACAGTTGCTCAGCAAGGAAAGAACTGAATTGTGGTGTCCCACACAGCGCAATCCTGTCCCCGATGCTATTCAACATATATATGAAGCCACTGGGAGAGATCATCCGGAGGCATGGGGTGGGGTGTTATCAGTATGCTGATGTCACCCAGATATATTTCTCCATGTCTTGGTCTTCGGCTCTGACTTCAGATGGTGTCTCTTCTCTCAATGATTGTCTTAGGGCAGCAATGGATTGGATGAGGAAAAACAAACTGAAGCTGAATCCAGACAAAATGGAGGTTCTCACGGTAGCAGCCCCGAACCCAGATATTAGGATACAACCTCCAATCCTGGATGAAGTTACACTCTCCTACAGGGACTGTGTTAACAGTTAGGGGGTACTCCTGGACTCTTCGCTCCAGATGACAAATCAGGTAAACACGACGGTCAGGAGTGCCTGTTATCAGCTTCGGCTGATCTGCCAGCTGCGCCCTTTCCTGGAAGTCAGGGACCTTGAGACCCTGAGACCATGGCACATGCTCTGGTAATCTCTCGTCTTGATTTCTGTAATGCACTCTACATGGGGCTACCCTTGCACTTGGTCCGGAAACTTCAACTAGTACAGAATATGGCAGCCAGACTGGTCTCGGGTACATCCAGAAGAGACCATATAACACCAATCTTAATATCACTCAACTGGCTTCCCATTAGTTTCTGGGCCCAGTACAAGGTGTTGGTTATCACCTTTAAAGCCCTACATGGCTTGGGTCCAATCTATCTTCGGGACCGTCTCCTTCCATATAATCCTCCCCATGCACTCATGTCCTCTGGGAGGAATTTGTTACAACCTTTAAAAACTAGGCTCTTCTCGACCTCCCAGAGGACCTTTTCGGCTATTGCTCCCAGATTATGGAACGGCCTACCAGACGAGATCTGTCACATTACCACCTTAAATAGCTTTTAAAAAGCTCTTGAGATGGATCACTTCCAGCAGGCCTTTCCTGAATAGATACCTGGCCATCGGAAGAAAAAAAAAATCCTATTGGTCCGATCCCTATTCCAATTATTTTATTTTATTGTGAGTGGGTGTGGGTGTGTTTTAGTATTTATTAAGTATTTTTAAATGTTTAATTATTTCCTTGCATTTTGAGGGGGGGTTGGAGGGTTTTATATGTATATATTTTAAATGTTGTAAGCTGCCCCGATCGCATTTTGTAGAGGAGCGGGATATAAATATTATTATTATTATTATTATTATTACTATTACAAAATAAGGCTTTGAGGTATATGAAATGTAAGAAATTGTATAAAATGATATTAAAGTTTATTTACATACGTGTTGGAGGATTAGATAATTAAAAGAGATATTATCATGACAGAGTGGTGTTTTGGGAAATTGCTAAGGAAATTTTTAAAAATATAATCAGGTTAAAAACTGTTTTAAAGATGAAGGATTAAGTAGAATGTAACTTTATCTTTGTGGCTGGGAGACGCAGCTGGAAAAGAGTTGGGGGGGAGAAATACTTGGAAAGAAATTGGGAAGACTGTTTTAATATAAAGATGAAAGGATTTAATATTTGATATTTCACATTATGATAGGTTGTTGTGAAAATAGAATGGTTTAGTGAAATGTGGTAATTTGTTTAATTTCATTTAAGGGAAGATTTAATCATAGTATTTGATAAAGATTACAACCCAGTATTGACTTTTTATAGAAAATATGTATATGATTTTATAGGCTTTGATTTTGACCTGGCGTGCTTCACATAAACCGGGCTGGGAGAGGATAGCGCTGTCACGTGGGCGCAGGCCCTCCCAGCCAGGTATTCTGTCAGTGAGCAGGTGAGGGGAAGTGGGCGGGGGGGGGGCAGAGTGGCTCTGGTTTAAAAGGATAACCTGACCTTGACCAGGATACCTGTCTGAAACACAGTCCACTTTGAGTGTATGTACCTTAGTCTGAGGACCAGGGATAGTTTGGGGATTCTGCTAGTATACCAACCACACCGTTGTCTAGCAGACTCCCTAACCGAGCTGACACAGCTGGTCTCAGAGTTGCTGTTGGAGTCACCCAGACGTTTAGTTTTGGGCGACTTCAACATTCCACTTGAGACCAGCTTGACAAATTTGACTGGTGTGGCTCGGGAGTTCATAGAAACCATGACAAACATGGGACTATCCCAAATGGTCGTCGGGCCCACACATTGTGCGGGTCATACCCTCAATGCGGTCTTCAGTACGGAACAGGAATATCCGTGGGCGGAGGTTATAAAAACTACCGCGTTGTCACGGATGGATCATTTCCTGGTCAAGACTGAACTAAGAGTCTCTTCCCGCCCCACCAGGGGTGGTGGACCCATTAGAGTGGTCCGCCCTCGAAGGCTAACGGAACCAAGAGGATTCCAGAAAGCCTTGGAGGGTTGGTAACGCTGGTGACCCTGTCGAAGCTTTGGTTAATACCTGGAACAACGACCTTACCAGGGCTATCGACACGATCGCTCCCAAGCGTCCTTTCCAACCCACTTCAAACCGTAAGCCATGGTATACAGCAGAGCTTAGGAAAATGAAGCGGGATGGACAACAACTAGAGCGCAACTGGCGGAAAACTCGACTCTTATCCGACAGGACTCATCATAGGAACTTTCTTTGGTCCTATCGAGAGGCAATACGTGCAGCACAGAGATCCTTCTCCTCTGCACGTATTGCGTCTGCAGAGTCCCGTCCAGCAAAGCTGTTCAGGGTGGTAAGGGAGATGACGCAGGTTATTCCTGCGCAGAACCCGTTGCTTAACCCAACGACGGCCTGCTGTGACGCGCTTAACAACTTCTTTGCAGACAAAATCTCTCAGATAAGAGCCGACTTAGATGCCAGTAATTTGACAGAAACAATTGACCAGGTGTCCAGCAACTCCGTTGATGTAAGTTTACTGGATCAATTTCAATCTGTGAGTACCGAGGACGTGGACAAACTCCTTGGTAGTGTGAGGAAGACAACCTGCCCCCTCGACCCTTGCCCATCTTGGCTGGCCGTCCAGGGAGGGGATGCATTGCGGAAGTTCCTTGTGATCATCATCAATGCGTCCTTCAGGGAAGGATATATTCCATCATGTCTAAAGGAGGCGGCTGTTAAGCCTATTCTGAAAAAACCTTCCCTGGACCTCCTGAATATGAAAAATTATAGGCCAGTCTCTTTACTACCATTGTTGAGCAAGGTGATCGAGAGGGCGATTGCTTTTCAACTCCAAGCTGTCTTGGATGAAACCGATTATCTAGACCCATTTCAAACTGGCTTTAGGTCGGGATTTGGAGTTGAGACTTCCATAGTTGCCTTGACCGATGACCTGCGTCTAAGCATTGACAGGGGTAGTGTGACCCTGTTGGTGCTTTTAGACATCTCAGCGGCTTTCGATACGATAGATCATAGCATCCACTTAGATTGCTTGAGTGGGTTAGGAATCGGAGGCACTGCGCTCCAGTGGTTCCCGTCCTTCCTCTCGGGCAGGTCCCAGAGGGTGTTGCTCGGGGACACCTGCTCCAGCAGAAAGGAGCTTACTTGTGGTGTTCTGCAGGGCACCATCCTGTCCCTGATGCTGTTTGACATCTATATGAAGCCGCTGGGTGAGATTATTCGCAGTTATGGGGCTGGGTGTTATCAGTATGCTGATGACACCCAGATCTATTTCTCCCTGTCCCGATTGTCGGCCTCTTAATGATTGTCTTAAAGCAGTAATGGGCTGGATGAGGAAAAACAGATTGAGATTAAATCCAGATAAAACAGAGGTGCTCATGGTAGCGGCCCCAAAACCAGGAGTTGGGTTGCAACCTCCAGTCCTGGACGGGGTCACGCTCTCCGTTAAGGACTGTGTTCGCAGTCTGGGGATGCTCCTTGATTCATCGCTTCAGATGACTAGTCAGGTCAATGTGACAGTCAGGAGCGCCTGTTATCAGCTCCGGCTGATATGCCAGCTGCGCCATTTACTGGAAGTAAGGGACCTCGAGACTATGGTGCACACGCTGGTAACCTCACGTCTAGATTTCTGCAATGCGCTCTACATGGGGCTGCCCTCATGCTTGGTCTGGAAATTTCAGTTGGTACAAAATATGGCAGCCAGAGTGGTCTCGGGAACATCTCGGGGAGACCATATAACTCCAGTATTAAAATCTCTCCACTGGCTGCCTATCAGTTTCCGGGCCCAGTATAAGGTGTTGGTTATTACCTTTAAAGCCCTAAATGGCTTGGGTCCAACTTATCTCTGGAACCGCCTCCTCCCATACAATCCTCCCCGCGCACTTCGGTCCTCTGGGAGGAATTTGCTTCAGCCACAAAAATCTAGGCTGTCTGCAACCTCCCAGAGGGCCTTTTCGGTAATCGCCCCCAAACTGTGGAATGACCTGCCGAATGAGATCCGTCAGATAACAAGCCTGAATAGCTTTAAAAAAGCACTAAAGATCTGTTTCGGCAGGCCTTTCCTAATTAGATCCCGGCCTCAGGGGATCCTGGCCTCTTTTAGTCCGCTGGCCATTTATTGTATTTTATTGTATTTATTGTTTTTAAATGTGATTTTAGATCAGTTGGTTTTAATTTATAATTGTTTATTTTTTTTTTATGGGGGAGGGTGGGGGTGGGGGTGTTTGGGGATTTTATCTGTATTGTATTTTAATTTTTGTAAGCCGCCCCGATTGTTTTGACAGAGGGGCGGGGTATAAATAAATATTATTACTATCATTATTATTATTAGCAAGTATATGTTATAGAAAGTTGGAGGAGGATTTATTGTGCTAGATGAGAGAGATACAGATACTTTAATAATAACTGAAGAGAAGATCAAACGTTACTTTTACCTTTTCTCTCTTTCCTTTCCTCTTCTTCTGCTTGTTTTTCTTTTCTTGTTTTCTTTTCTTTTAGTTTTTTTCTTATGTATCATTATTGTTTTATGTTATGTATATTGGAAAATTTTAAATAAAAATGTTGAAGTCAAAACAAGTTAAAATGGTAAATATAATTTAAATAGACTAAAATATATTAAACATGATTAACAAGGTTAAAAACAGGCTTAAAAGTTTGAAACAATTTTAAAACCACATCCATTAGCATGTTGAGATAAATCACTGAGGCCCCAAAGGCTCTAATAAACAGCCATGCTAAATGAAAGCAGGGTTGGCACTTAGGGAGAGGCACTCTCTCAAATATCATGGTCCTAAGCCAAACTAAACTCCCAGATTTTCCCATACCTAGCATGGTCTCAAAAAGCATGTCCCATCCTAGCATTTTCCCATCTACAGCATGTCCACAAAATTTACACGGTCATAAGGAGTCATAAATACATTACAACCGCTAACCCTCTTCCACCTTTTAATGTGGAATGTGGTTACTGTGTGTCTTCAAGTCATTTCTGACTTACGGAGACTTTAAGGTGTTTCCTGAGGCTTAGAGTCTGTGACTTGTCCAAGGTCACCCAGTGGGCATTCATGGCTAAGCAGGGATTCTAACTTTTGTCTCCAGAGTTGTAGCCCCAACACTCAAACCACTACGGCATGCTGGCTCCCCTCATTTTTCAAAACTAGAAGCAGACTTATTGGCTTGGTGAATCTCCACACACACACACATTTTTGGCCTACAAGGATCCAAGGAACCAACAAATTGCCCCCAAACCCACTGCAGTTGATCACCCCTGACTTACAGATACTCATTCAGGGAAGCAACCATCATAGCTGATGACAGGCAGCTATCTAGACTGATATGATGCAAATGCGTCATCTGGACAATCTCTCCCAACTATTCATATAGATGTGAATCTAGAGGCCAAAACAGCATGCTATGGCACTTTATCTAGTCATAAATGCCAAAATGTGAACATTCTGCTTAGAATATTCATCCATAATGATCACAGATCCAACTTAACTCTGTGCTTTCATATGTGAATGCAGACTATGGACTAGCCACTTGAGCTGCACACTTCAAAACGTATTACACAGGAGAGGCGAAATATGAGGCACTTCTCAATCTGCATAAGGTGCAATTCCTATTCAGTAGTCCAGTGGCATCTGCCTTCTGAGTACCCAGAAGCTTGCTCAGCACGCTGTACTTCCAATCATCCTGAGAGCTACTTTGATGGACAAAAATGAGGCTTTTATTCATAGATGTCAGCTTGCTGTACTTTTCAGTGGTATAAAACCTACATTTGTGCAGCTTAGGTTAACCCCCCAAAAGAACTGTGTTTCCTGTAAATCTTATCAGAAAATGTTAAAGCTTGACTGAACTCAAGATTTTAGCTCAAGGTGTTCTAAACCAAACATAGTACCTTTTCTTTTAGGCAAGTCAATATTCTGCAGATTAACACACATTGGATCTAGATGGACTGTACACTCCAAGCAAAATGCAACATTTCAGGCTTTTTCACTTTAGACAGAAAGTAAGAAGGGGGAGCATGAGGAAATCTGATAAAAAGGTGCAGAAAAAGTGGAAAGAGAAGGAAATGTCATTCTCTTGTAATTAAAAAACCCATGGTCCTTCAAACAGCACTGAGATTCAGGATAGAGAAAAGAAAGCACTTCTTCACACTTAAGGCATTCACAACATGGAAATGATCACCAACTTGGACAGCTTTCAAAGGGCCTATATTATCCTTAGACAATTTAATGGAATCGTGTTATTTAGACACGTAGTGTCTATCTACCAGATTAAAGGCAGCATTCCTCTGAACTACCAGTTGTTTGGGAACCACAGCACAGCACAACACAACAATGCTACTCCTAGCTTCGTGACCTCCTTTGGTGGACTTTCCAAAGGTCCACCATTGTGGGAGATAACATGCTGGCCTAAATGAGAGTTTGGAAAAGTTACTATTTTGGACAATTCCCAGAATCCCCTAGCCAGCATGCACACTAGCCAAACTGAGTGTAAAAAAGATAACTTGTCCTAGCTGTGGGATTTGGAGCTGTAGAAAGAAAGAAAGTTATTCCTAGTTCTGGACGAAATAAGCACTTGATGTAATCCAGCAGGACTCTTATTCTTATTTTCTAACAATTTTGTAAGTTATACAAAATTCCTACTTCATCAACGTGAGTCCTGGAACACAATTAGGAGAATACTGCTATGGACCTCAGCCCTGAGATTGAAGTGAGGCCCCTTTCACAGTCTAAATCTACTGATTTTTTCCACATCGTCCACAGCGGATTTCACGAGTGTGATGCCCACCTAATCATACAAATACATTATTGTATATAGTATCTTGAAAGCTACTCCATCACATAATTTCAGACCAGAGGTGGTAGTGAAATGAACATGGGGAGGTGGACCTCTCTCATGCAAAGAGGAAACACCAAAAAGAAAAAGAGAGATGGACAAAGGAAAGAATGATAACAGAATAAAATGAATGGATCAGTTTATTTTAGTTACAGACCAGAATTCACACAAAACCAGCAACATATTTAGAATGTACACACTCTATGTCTAGAACGTAGAATTTACTTGGTACATGCAAATAAAACAGTAATTAAAATATATAAACAGAAACATTATTCACTAAGATCATTCACCACTTGTCTCCTTGGTTTTATAGCAGCAGCACAAAACCTAATCACTTTCAAAGTGATCTGTTGTTCTCTATCCTCTATTAAGTATTTTAAACAGCAGTCATCACCTCTCCCTGGAATTTACTGCACAATAGGCACAATAACAACAGAGCAAATGTCCCTGCAAAAATGGCAATATAATAGGTCTTCTACTGGAATAGAAGACCCAAACACAGCAGGCCTAGCTTGCTGAGGGAAAAATCCACAGAGAAAGTGTTTTGTGATGTTGCTAGCAGAAGCAGTGAGAGCACTGCCCCTCCAAGTAAGAATTCTGTTTCCCAAATGAAATTTTCCTTTAGTTCTCAAATTACTAGCATTGGAGAGAGAAAGAAGCTGCAAACTGCCTTACCCCTTGAACTCTTATATTTGCTATGTTACACTACCTTCCATTTCATGACCTTTGGTGGACTTCCCAGAGGCAACTGGATGTCCACTGTGGGCAACAAGCTGCTAGCCTAAATCAGACTCTGGAAAAGTTATTTTTTTAGACTGTTCCTAGAATCCACTAGCTATTTTGCCTGCCCCTTTTCAATAGATGTCTAAAGTGTATTTATAAATGCTTAAACAAGTTTTAAATTACGCCAGTGCTACAAATTTGGACACTAAAGGAAAATTAGGGATGGGGCAAGATTCCTATTTGGTAGAGAACTGCTCACATTCTCCTCCCCTCAGTAGCTATACCCCTGAGGTGTAGATGAGGCACCTGGAAGAGAGTGGGATGTTGCTATTTTGCCTTTTTGAGGCCTTCACAATCCCTGTGATGGGCAAATGTTATTGGCAAATCATAGAGTCGGAAGAGACCACAAGGTCCATCTAATACAACCCCCTGCACTGCAGGAATAATAATAATAATAATAATAATTATTATTATTATTATTATTATTATTATTTATATCCCACCCCTCTACGAAATGCAATCGGGGTGGCTTACAACAATTAAAATATACATCCCGAACCCTCAATCCCACCCCCTTAAAATACAATTAAATAATTCAGGAATTAAAGCATACTTTAAAAAATACAAAAATTAAAAATAAACAATGGACAATGCCTGTATCAAGGTCAGGATAAGCTAGATTTTCTTTTTTAATGGCTGGGTATCTATTCAGGAAAGGCCTGCCGGAAGAGATCTGTCTTAAGAGCTTTTTAAAAGCTATTTAGGGTGGTGACATGACAGATCTCATCTGGCAGGCCATTCTATAATCTGGGATCAATAGCCGAAAAGGCCCTCCAGGAGGTCGAAGAAAGCCTAGTTTTTAAAGGTTGTAACAAATTCCTCCCAGAGGACCTGAGTGTACTGGGAGGATAATATGGAAGGAGGCAGTCCTGACGGTAGGTTGGACCCAAGCCATTTAGGGCTTTAAAGGTGATAACCAACACTTTGTACTGGGCCTTTTCATACAGTTCTCAAGAACAGCAAGGAGCCATGTGTTGTCTTGTGGTGGACTACCAGCTGTTCAGTAAGAATTTAAATCTTTGCTTATTTCATCATCATATTCAAAAATTTAAAAATCAGAAGCTTTCTCCCTGCTTGAATTGAATACACAACTAAAGCACTCCCGACAGATGGCCATTCAGCCTCTATTTAAAAATATCCAAAGAAGGAGACTCCACCACACTCTGAGGCAGTGCATTCCACTGTCAAACAGCTCTTACTGTGAGGAAGTTCTTCTTAATGTTCAGGTGGAATCTCTTTTCCTGTAGTTTGTGAGCTTTCGCTCCAGAAAGTTCTGGATATTGGTACGTGCAGGTGTAAGACCTATATTTGCAACATACTGTACAGATATTATGAAGACCAAATGGTTTTTTAAAAAAATAAATAGTATATTCATTTCTTATTAAGCACAAGAGTGCACAAGATACCTCACTCTTGAAGGTATCCACAAGATTGCTTTCAGAGACTTGCACAGAAGAATGCTTGGCAGAGGGACCCAGAGATCTTTTCCATCAAGTGAGAAGAAAACAAAGCAAAAGGAACTCAGTTTGGCGACAAAGCAAAGATGTACTTTTAATGGAAAGGATGTGTGTGTACTTGGTACCTCTCGTATTCATGCCCCCAAAGAAAAATAAAGCATGAGAGGTGTTCTGTTTCTGAAGGCACCCATATTGTGCCTTGTGTTTTTAGAAACATGCAGAACGCCTGAGCCTTCATTATTCTTTAGCTCAAGACCTGAACAGGCGGAAGGAATTTGGTTTTAAAAGGGGAGGGGAGGATGAAGATTGAAAGAACCATTTTAATATTAAAAATTGAAGGTTTCTTCTCAAAGACAAAGGGGGCAAGGAGAAATACTTTCCCTTTTATGATATTCTATTGTTCTTTGAAAACGTAAATGCTGGCCCATGCAGATTAATAAAGTATTAAGGAAGAATGTGGAAGGAAGCCTGAATTAAAAGCATTCCTTTAAAAAAAATACAAATACTAGAAACTAAATTCCCAAGGTCTGTGACTTAATCTGATTAAAAAATATAATAATGGGAAGTTCTCATTAAAATAAGTGTAACTTAACTGATTCATAAGAATGTCCGCATGGCAAGCAGCCATTTCTAGAAGGCTTGTGAATTCTTGGCTGCCACATGATAAGGCTTTAAAAGGGACAGAGCCAGCTCTCTATCTCTCGGGCTCTTTTAACCTGCAGAGCTAGAAGTAATTTGGTGCAATTTCAGTTGCATACCACAAATATTCAGATTTTTAATTGTGGAAAGGGTCAGAAGTTTTTTAATGGATGCACTAATATTTCTAGCCACTGCAGGAGTGCAATGTACCTGCTCTGGATTTATTTCAAATTTTAAAGGAGCTGGCCAAAGTGTTCATCCACATGGAAAGTTCCTTTGAAGTTTGGAATAAAATCTGAAGTGCATTTACTGGACTTCTGAGATAGAAACTGCCCCGTGTCCTGTCATGATGGCATGGCCAGCCATCATGGAGAGTTCATTTCAAAACCTACAGGTCAGCATTGGAAAATTCCACTCACTGGTTTCCATAGCAACAGGTATTGTGGAGGGTGGCACTCTCATTTCCTAAACATGACATCACCTCACCTGACTGGAGAGCCAATCAGATTTGGCAATGCAGAACCAATCAGAGATGACCACAAAGACTTTTAAGTTTTCTGAATCCCTTTGTTCTGGGCCCATTGGCTGGGGGCAGCTGAAGAGACAGATGCAGGACCTACATGCCTTGGGCCAGATGGAGAGACACTTACCTTTGTAGAGAGGTGCTAGAGCATGATAATGGAGGTTGGGGAAAACCGACCTCTCCCACATGGGCCTGATTACATCAAAGGGCCCTAAATGATATTGGAAGTCTAAGGAGAGACTTCCATCCAAAAGGACTCTGAATTCCATCTCCAGAAACTGAACTAGGCCGGCTAGGATGAGCTTGGCCTAGTCCTCCCCAGTGGGAAATGACTGATGATTATGAACATCAGAGATGCAAGTTACTATTATTATTATCTTAGGGACCATCTAGCTAGCATGCGTTAGGTTTTATGATTCATTTTGGTACTATGATTGAATGTATATCTCCTGTAACCTTAAGCTGAGTACCTGGAGAGACTGGATGTCCCTCCATGCTAGCCTTAAGCATTTGGAACTAAAATAAAGCTTTTTCTGTTATTCGTAATCTCCATGGTCACGTGCCTTTCTCGGTCAGCTATCTGAACTTCTCTCCAATAGAGGAAAAGGTCGTTGTTGATATTTTAACACAACCTGTCTGGCTTCTTGCTGCGCTAGACAAGGAAAGGGTTAACTCAGCGAGTGGTGGTGGCTCGATCTTAGGAAGGGATTTCTAGACTAGAGGAACCCTTAAGCGTGTTTTTTCAGATTGTACAAATAGGCTGGAAGACTTCCCTTCCCACAGGAAGAGAAGGGCCTGCTTATCACATGTCTCAAGCCCAGAAGAAAGCTAGAATATAAAGAAACATACAGTAGGACCCCTGTAGCCATGGAACCAATATCCGTGGTTTCAGTTACTCACAGGTGAAAAAACAGGGACACATACCATAGAGTCATGCTGGAAAATGCCTAGAGAGGTATCTTTTCTAGGCATCTTCTAGCTCCTCCAACACAACGCTAAATACAATTCTGGACAGCACTTCATTAGAAGCTGAATCTGAGAAATGATGAATGAGTATACAGAACAGTCAAGAACACACAAGAAGAGAAAAACTATTTTTGCTAAAGTGTAGGAGCTCCTATCATCAGCACTGTTTATCTTTCTGAATTGTTTTAGAGAGTTAGCCAAAATAATCCACCCAGGCAAATATCATGGCATTTACAAGTATTTATGAGGGATGAAGATTCTCTGTAAGGCTGAGAGAAGCCTTTCTTTACATGTTGGAAAGCTATGAGTAGAGTAGAGGCAGAAAGAATATAAAAAAAATTCCAAAACTGGTTTCTTGAGTGTTTGGAAACTCTCACAAAGAGAATCCCAGATGGGTGAGGATCTCTGCAGTTTATGATTTATTCTGCATGAAAAACGCACAGGAGTTTTCACTCAGAAAAAGAGACAGTAATTGCACAGAAATGCAACCTGGCTCAATCAGAGAATGCTTAACCAAAAGGCGAGTAGAGGAGGTCAAGGCCGGTACTTCAAGGAAGATAAGCCTAATATCAGTATGGACTTCAAGAAGCCCAAACTGGTACAGATTTCGAGCAAGAAGCTGTCTGACGGATCCATCCCAACAGAGTCGAACATCGAGAAGACAGCATCTGAGACCTCAGAGACTGTTCATACAAGAGTGCTTTGAAGTGCAACTCTGTTCTGTTTCATCTGAGGCATGAAAGCTCTACAGTGAGCACAAAAGACAACCAAATGAGCTTTTCCAAGGCATAGAAGGCACTTCAAGTGTCCATCCTTCTCGGGGATCTTAGCACAAAGAGATGCATCCTCAAAGGGCGTCAGCGAGACAAGGGGCCTGAAGGGTGAGCCTTGAACACCAGCACAATTCAACCAACACTGAACCACCAGGAGTCGATCCTGGTACCCAAGAAGCCTAAAATGGCCTTACCGAAGAGTGTTGATCCTGATATCGAAGAGGCAGGCCAAAAAAACAGCCAAACCGAAGAGAGTTGAAGAATACATTTCTTATTGATGCTGCTGCAGCAGTGGACAAAAAGGAACTGGCAGTTTTGGTAGGAAAGCCCCTATACTGTGGCATTGGAGGTGGATTTGCCTACTGCCAAAAAGCTTATGTAACACTCTTGAAAGTTGTAAAAGATTTACTGTGCAGGATAATCAATTTCTGTAAGTCACAGAGATCACAAAGAAGAATGCTGTTTTCTCTGCCAGAAACATGTTCTCTGTACAAAAAAAGTCTTCTGGATGCACAAAACTACAAAAAACTCAGGCTTTTTTTTCCCCACACAAAATCCCGAATGCTGAATAGGTTTTCAAAAACCAGAGAGAAATATAGAGGAGGAAAATTATTCATTCTTCCCTGCAAGAACAAAATTTTAAAAAATTTACAAAATTTACATCCCTTGGGTAAAGCACTTACTATTTCATCATAATAAAGTGGCCTGAGTGATTTTGGTTGCACCTCTGCTGAGAACCAGCGATCACTGCAGCTTTCTTCCATTTTTTAAAAGGAGTATCAAATGCCTCAGGAACATTCAAAGTAGCAATGTGTTCTATTGAAAATGACACTGTGCTAAAAATTCTCCCTACACCTTTAGTATTTTACTTTAGTATATTACAATGGTATTTTTACAAAAAAATCAAATGTGTTGCACCAGGAAGGCCTGGAATACTTTCACACTACACAGTTACAGAGCTATGATTTCACTTGAACTGCCATGGCAACATCCTATGGAATCCAGGGATTTGCAGTTTAGGAAGGGGTATTTAGAAGTCTCAGCCAGAGAGCTCTAGTACTCCACCAAATACAAATCCTAGAATCCTACATGATGTAGCCATGGCAGTTAAAGTACAATTATAGTGCTGTAACTATGAAATGTGAAAAGCCCCTTTGTCATTCCTCACTCATAAAAAAACAATCTAAAGTCTGCTCCCTACTAGACAGAAAATGGAAAACTTTAGCAACAATGGTGCTCTATCCAAACCTGCGTTCAGAGAAAGTTGATGGCCTGTTAGGGCTCTTGGTGTCAGACCAAACTTTGAAGGTGCTATCCTAGGGGCTAATCCTTATCCCCAACACAGGTTCTGTGCCTTGGACAGTTGAGACTAAAACCAAGAGTGCATTGACCGCCCCACTGATATGGAAGCCACTGCCTGTATTGATTAGTAAGGTCCCAGAAATAGCGTAGCTCTGTTGGCCACCTTTCTTGATAAGCATTAAAAGAAACAGTTTTGCATTTTTTCCAACTCTTTCATCCTTTTAGCTGATTTTCCAGAAGTTGTGACAACCACACAGGCACTTTCTAACTTATTTTTTCATAATGAGCAAGAATATTACACAGTTATTACAACCATCTCTGCAGGATAAATTTATTGCAAGATCAATATCCCAGACTCACATTAAACCATTGCACAGCAGGTCACAAATCTTCTCTCATTATAATTCAAATCCAAAAATATCTCAGGGACTTTATAGCCTAAATGATTGCTGCACATGTTTTATAGGAGGATTTCGCTCCCTAGCATGTTGATGCAAATATTCTGACGCTCATTAACTTCCCTTCTAATTTATCTCTTTCACTAGAATTCTAGGTCTGGAATGAAAAGAAAGGGGTTAAGAAACTGATTCCCAAATTGTACAGTCTTATTAGGACTGCCAATCTATGCACAGAAGGACTACATGGAAGGGAGAACACAGGCCCCACCCACCAGGTCTTCCCTGGCCATGCCCCCTAACTCTTCTCTCAGTGGAAAAGTCTGGAAAGAGCTTTTATGCATCTCTGAGAGCTTCTATGCACATACAATTGTGCTCTACCACATGATCAGAAAGCCACATCGATGCACAAAGAAGTCCAGAACTGTTGAGAATGGAGGGGGGATGTCTCCAAATTTGCAATGTTTTTCATATTCGTAATGTAAATAACTTTATTTTAAAAAAACATTACTACAAGAGGCAGCAAAACTAGCATAATAGTCCATCTAAGCTATGAGTGCATGTTCTTAGAAGTCAAGTTTTGAATCCCCATGTATACAAAAGTTTGTATTGGTGAATTAGGACTGATTCTTCTGTTTTTCTCACTGGCTCTATTCCACTGTCAAACAGCTCTTACTGTCAGGAAGTTCTCTCTAACGTTTACTTGTAATTTGAATCCATTGGTTCATGTCCTAGTCTCTAGAGCAGTAGAAAAGCAAGCCTGCTCTGTCTTCAACATGCCATCCTTCAAATAGTTAAATAAGGTTATCTTGTCACCACTCAAACTTCTCTTTCACAAGTTAAACATAACCAGCATCCCAAGCCGTTCCTCATAAGGCAAGATTTCCAGACCATTTACCATCTTGGTCACCCTCTTCTGGGTGTCAATAGTCATCTTGAACTGTGGTGCCCAGAGGTGAATGTCAGGGGATGGTAGGACACTCAATCCCCAGCAGAAGCAAATATATATATTCAGTTGCCCCTCCACATTAGTGGCTTTAAGATTCATGGTTTTGACTATTCGTGGTTTTGGGAGCGCCCCCCGCCATCCAAAAAACTGCTCCTAGGGGGGCGGGAAGGGTGGGAGGAAGCAGCGATGAGGCTTGCCAAGCCCCATAGCTGCTCCGGGGGGGGCGGGAGAGGGTGGGAAGAAGCAGCGACAAGGCTTGCCAAGCCCCATCGCTGCTCCTGAGGGGGGGTGGGAGGGCGGTGGCGTGACCTAGTTTTTATTTGTGGATTTTTTTCACATTTGTGGGGGTCTCATGGCCCTAACCCCCATGAATGTGGAGGGACAACTGTATATCTCAGTAGACTTAGCAGCAACCTGTTCCCAAGAATATTCACACAGAGAGTGTTTTGACATCCAAATAAACAGGAGGCCCTTTATCTTCAAGTTCAAGCAGTTGAAATATATACAGATATATACACTCGACAGACAAACTGCTTCGCCTGACATCCAAGAATCTCAAGAGAAAGAATTCTCTAGACTGAGCCTTCTTTTATACAGATTTACAAGGCACTGGATCACTCAACCACATGGATGCATTACATCAGATGTTGCACTCCAGGCTCTCTTTTGACACTATGCTCTCCAGTAACCCTCTTGTGCAGCTGTGGCCACAAGGCTAGTATGACTGGCAGTTCCTTGGCCTCAGCCATCATGACTCAGCAGTTGTTTGGCCATTTTCTATGGAGTTCAGTCTCTAACTCCTGACAGTGAACACAGTATTCCAGATGACGTTGACCAATGCTGAACAGAGTGCTACTATGACTTCCCTCAGTCTGAACACTATATAGTACTCTTTCTGATGCAACCTAGAATTTCATTGGCATTTTTCATTTTCATTTTTTTTTTTTTGGATGCTACATCACACTCTTGATTTAAGCTTGGGGTCTACTACAATTCCTAGATCTTTTTTCCATGTACAGTTATCCCTTCACGTTCATTGGGATTTGGTTCCAGGACCCACCCACACACACACACACACAGAGAGACCAAAATCCATGAATACTCAAGTCCCATTATATGCAACGCCATAGCAAAATGGTGTCCCTTACATAAGATGGCAAAATCAAGGTTTGCTTTTTGGATTATTATTTTTTAAAGAATATTTTCAAGCCATGAATACTTAAATCTGTGGATACCAAAACCATGGATACGGAGGGTCAACTGTACTGTTGTCAAGTCAGGTGTTGCTCACCCTACCTTTGTACATTTAGACTGTCCTGCATTTTTCTTGACTCAAGGCTGCAAGCTTTGCAGGTGTCATAATTCACCCTTTAGAGTCAGATAATGCAAACACAGTCAGATGTCCAGGAATTTATAGCTCCTGATAACCTCTCCAAGTCCAAGGAGCTGGGGGCTGAGGAAGAGAGGAGCCCTACTCTGCAGCAGGAGATGGCAAATGCTGAAGAGACAGTGCCATCTTTCACAGATAGGTGAAGCGATAAGGAAAGAGTATGCTGCTCTCACGCTGTCAAATTAATTAGGCACATGGTGTGTTTAGACAGCTGCCTATAAATCTCCCAGTGGCTCAGTTGCCTGCAAACATCTTATCTAGGTAACTGGCAGTGCTCTTCATCATTTGTGTTTTCTTTGACCTTAGACTGGCTACAATTTGATAACTGTATACTCCTTGCTGGCTTCTTGAATTGGGACTATTGACTTCCTGTAATGACTTCTGGACCAGCTGACAACCACCCTCTTGCTTCTCCCTTCATCTTGTTTGGATAACCTGTGACTGGCCTGGCCTGGACTACCCAACTGCTATTGCACTCCAACCCCCTACTTCCTGGGCTGCTTGCTGACTGGAGCATAGGACAGAGGGTCTGAATGTTGAACAATTTTTTTCCCATGACGAAAGCTGTAGAGGCTTCATTTCCCATGCCAAAAGCTATACAGTTTCTGTACAACTACACTTCCTCCTGTCACCCGGGGGTGGGCAGAATTCCCAAATGTCCTGATGCTATGGGACAAAAAAAATTCTGTTGTTCTTTATATCTGTCAGGAATCAGAAAAATCAAGATTTACCATCCCTACTCCACAATAATGGATGTCTTCCTTCATAGGTACCTTATACAGGTTGATAATGGTGAGGAGAATGAGGGAAAATGGATCTGAGTTTCAGAAATCTGGAAAAAAAATTAGAGGAGCGTTACAGCCAATACATTACTTGTTCTTTAGTTGAGCTCATAAATGTTACCTGTTGGACTATAACGTTCAGAATTTATCCTTCCAGGATAGTGTTACTGTATTGTTAGTATTAGTGTTAGGTATTAGTGTACTAGTGTATTAGTGACAGTGCCAAGGTTATGATTGTGATCTTGTGTATGTTGATTGTTCCTATGATGTTGGTTTTATGTGAACTGTGTTGTTGTTGTTTGACGTCCTACGTGTTTTGTTTTGTTATGATACTGTATATTGAAACCAATAAAAAAAAATTAAAAAGAATTTACCCTTCCACTATGGCGGATATATAAGCTGGGGAGTTGCAGTCCAAAAAGATACCTTTCTATGTGCTCATCTTTACTTGTCCTCACTGCCACAGGGAAAGGGTAGGTGCAAGGAAGAAATTCTTAGAGAACATTAGGAGGGCCGCTGAATATGGCTGCCTTCTGGTGTACAAAAATATAGATGTAGTTCTACTGCCCAAAGAAACTTTCATTCCCAATTGCTCGGTATTCAGAGAAATCACTTCCCAAAAGGGGAGGAGAGAGGAGAGCTTACCAAGGTTAAGTCTTTCATTTCAAATCCCCAATCCCTCTACTGAAGTTCCATATCTCACTTGAACTTCCCAAGCCCTTCATCCTTCTCAATGTAGAGTGGAAAGTTGCAAGAAACTTGTCATGTCAAAAAAATTAATAATAAGAGTATACTGGCTGACCGTGCAGCACTTTTCCAGTGTAAAATATACAAAAGTTATTTGCTGAAGAAATCTTTTCACGGATATGGGCAGAAATTTTTGATCATAATTCCCATCATCCTGTAGTCAGCATGGTCAGTGACTGCTTGGAAGGTTATGGAAGCTGTACTTCCTAAGAATAATTCTGCCCTGGTCTGGGCTTGCGGCAGTTCTTTTCCCACCATACACACTGCTTGCTACAACACTGTCCCAAAGCTAGGGGTATAGTTGGAGGGGGGAGCAAATGAGGTCATTGTTCCCCCAGAAAAATATAAGCCCCGAAGTCTTTCCTTCATTCCACAAATTTCTAGCATTGCAAAGAGTGAGACATTGGAAATTACTCACACCAAAACTCTTATAGTTGCTCTGTTCATATTTCCATGGTATCTTTGCCGAAATTATATTTCTAAATGCTCAACTGAATTTTCAAGTCACTGCAATGCTAAAAGGTTAAAGACTAAAGGGATATTTCATGGGTGGAGGGAGCAGAATTCATACAGGGATGCAAAGCCATCATTTTCACACACACACACACACAACAACAACAACACATTTATTGATTAGTCAACTGATCATCTCAACAGTAGAATACAATAGAATGCAAAGCATCTGAATATCAAATTACATACAAAAAGACACACATACTCACAGTAGGTACAATGTATGCCCAAACTACGTTTTCCTTTAGCCCTGTATTGTCCACTATTTGCACCCCTCTAACTCTTTCACAGTCAGCTTTCTCCCTACTTTCTTCAATGTCCCTGCTCATTTTAATCTACTACCCCTTACTTCCCCAATACCCACCCCCACCCCAAGAACATCTACATGATTGTTGTTAACTGCCATCAAGTCGACTTCAACTTATGGCGACCCCATGAATGAGAGACCTCCAAGTCACCCTATCATCAACAGCCCTGCTCAGGTCTTGCATACTCAGGGCCAATACCCTTTCTTAAAATCCCTTCTCATGTCAAAACGCTTTTCAAGAAAGCCTTGTCACTTTTCATCCTAATCTCCAATGTATTACTAACTACATGTGGTCATATAAATCCCTTCCTACTTTTGTCTTTTCCATCCCTCCTGACTACCAGTGAATGAATGAACCTGTCCATTTCAATTTTTCTGTTTTTTATTTTTCTGATCCCAAGTGTAATTCTTTCCTAACTTTTGAGGTTGTTCTTAAAAGTTGAAAGGAATGTGTACATACGGTTGTGTGCATATTTCCCCCATTATATGCATTTTTAATGTAAATCTCCCTAATTTCTGAAAACTATGTTCCATAACAGATTTTTACTACTGTTTTCATGACTATTTGACTATTTGGTGAACACTTTCCCCAAATATATGCATTTACATAAAATCGTCTTTTTCATTTGGGTACCCCTCTGCAAAATATGTGAAGGTCAAATAACAATCAAGTTTCAACGAGCTTTAAATATTTATATCCCACCTTATATCCTTGTGGTGGTGTAAAATAAAATAAAGATACGTCCACTTTATCATCCAGACAAAAAAATGTTCCTCCCACTTCCACCTGTGACAAACCTTAGGCTGTACACTCACCAGTGCAGGGACTTTTCTCTTTTGCTATTACCATGTGCACAGATGATGAAATAAAAGTAAGGAAACAGAGGTGAGGGAGGAGAAAGAAGGAAAAGCAGCCACAGCATCACCATTACTCTGTAGTAGATGAAAATGATTTTGCAACATTCATGTTGAGCCACCCTCTAGTCACTACCAGTGCTCGTGGGGTGGAGACCATATTACAGCATATTTTCTAACAAGATCTTTCCATGTTTCACTAGCTAGGATCATTCTTTTCCTTCAGCAAACACAAAGTTTCTACTGCAATCTCTGGACATGTCTATGCTGCAGCAAGAACAGCCTCAAAGCCCAGACTACCATAACAAGAGGAACTGTAACATCCTCACTCAAGCGCACCAGGGGCTGGTTCACTCATGCATATTCATTGCTCATTGACAACAGCCATGAAGTGATTCCTTTCATGTGTGAACGAGCTATGACAGATTCATATAACAAGCTGGAACTTTTATCTTCTCTGATGTCAAACCACACACTTTTTAAGGGAGACTGTCATCAAGAGTCAGATAATCAAATAATGAGAAATCAAGGTCTAGCACTGACTATGGATGGAAAGCATATTCAAAATTATGTGCAAAATAGGTGGGGAACATGTTTCTCAAGTATCAAGAAACCCTTACAAGAATAATCCTGAATGGAGGAGAATCTTTTGTTGTTTAGGAATTATTCTACACAAAATTCACATATGGTTATTTTGTAACAGCATTTTCTCTGCAGGGATATTATTTCCTGCACAGAAATGCTTTCTTGTACAGAAAATGTTTACTGCATAAAATAACAGCAGATTTTGTGTAGAACAAGTCCCAGACTACGAACAGTCTGAGTACTATGCAATTTTCGAAGATTTTCTCACAACAAGAAAAAAAAATGGTAATGATAACTCATTGCTTCTTTCGAGAAGAAAATTAGCGTAGAATTACATCCCTAGCACAGACACAACCACGGCTGGAAACTAGGAGTGATAAGCAATCAGCAATAAACTCAGGGATAATGCACACTTTCTCTTCAATTAATAAATGCCACCCACTATTTCCCTAACAGCGTTAACCTTGGTGAAGTGTTATACTTCCATTTGCTTTAACCAGAGCTTTTAAAAAGTGCTTTCTGAATCTTAACCAAGGTTTGCAAAACGGCTTCTAACACTAGCTTTAAATCTCAACTGTAGCAAGAAGAATACATCAGGTGCATTCCTATAACCACTTACCTGGGGAAAAGTCCCACTGCACTCAAACAATTTTTTACTTCTGAGAAGATGCCCATATAGTCACATTATTATTTAAGCCCTGTTCAGATACTCCCCTTGGCCATTGTTGGAGAAATTATGGATGGAATTTAACTACCAGCTTACAGTCAGTGAATACGACACGCTACTACTCAACTAACTATAGGCAGAAGTCAGGAACATTAAGTCTACACACCATTCTCCCCTGATGTACAGACATGAAAGAGACCGTTGTTCATTAATAAAACACCTATAACAAAGCACTGTCTTATACTAATTAACTGATCCCACCCAAGTACACCACGTCATTAAACCCAAACAAGGACTGCAAATGGACTCTCCCATTCACAGGGGGCTTGGCCTGCATGCTCTATTTTGAATCCCATATTAATTGCCTCTTCCTCTGAAGCTGCAACTAAGGCCTCCATTCTTCTTTAGTAAGCCTACAAAACCCTTATGTACACTTCAGAGGCCAAAGTTATAATAGCTCCCAACTGCTGAATTAATTCAATTAATTCTCCTTCCCTCGTTTGTGTCACTCACAGAGACTTCTGTGAGTTCTCTGGCTAAATTTAAAACCATCTCAAGAAAAAATGCCAAAGATTTGCCATGAAAGGTCTGGGCAAGCAATATGGAGCTAAAGGTGTTTTGTAATCTTCAGGACATTTTCAGCATTTCATAAAATAAGGTCCTTCACTACAACACTTAATGCTAAATCAGTTACAGGAGACACAAGAACATTGGCCAAAAAATTAAATCCCTGTCCATTGTAGCATCTCTCGTTCCTGTGTTATCAAGTCACGATGTACATTTCTCCACCACAGTTTAATCTCATTCTGCTCAAGCCAATCCTGCTTAGCTGCGTATTCCTACTTACAACAGGCAAGGTAAACAGCAGCTGCCTCAGAATCTTTTACTGAGGATGAGTGAACAGCAAAACAGAAAGAAAATGGAAGAGCAGATTAAATTGTCTCACCAGCCAAACCTACCATGTTAAAAAGCATAGATCTATAAATTTGGCTGCCAAAATGGAAATCATGAGAAAAGCGGAGAGTGGTGAAAGAAAAAAAAATCTTTAGATATATTGTATTTTCGAAAAAAAGCCTTATAGAGAGTTCGAAATGTTGTTGTTTACTTATGCAAGGTTTACTTACTTGTTCTTTCACTTCACATGTGCATGTTAATGGTTTTGAATAAAAAGTTTGTTGAAACAGAAACCTTTTAACTCCCTATTAAGCCCAGACCCACCAAGGCGGATGCTGTAAGAGCAGCTGCTGCAGCTCCTTCCCACTGCCCTCGCCATCCTCCTGCCGCCACTGTCCCACTCACTTTGGCTCTGTCCTCCTCCCCTTCCCCCTGCCCCACTCCCTCCATCCACCACAGAGACCCACACCCCTACCCGCCCTCCTTCCTCCTGATCCCCACCACCCCATTCACTTCCAGCTGATTCTACCATGCTCTCTTGTCAAAGGAGGATCTTCAGCAAATTTTACAGGGCCTACTGGACAGGTGAGGAGGAGGAGGCCTTCCCTCCCCAGTCACCTGGAATCCAGTCTGGTAAATACACATTTGGGGAGGAAGAGGGCAAGCTCCAATCAATTTATCTAATCCAAATAGAACAAAGTTCTCTTGTGTCCACATCATCTTAAACATTTTCCTACTCTGAGCACCTCCCCATCCTAATTAATACTGAGTCCTAACATATAGGGGCTACAAGGCAGAAAATGGGGTGGTGGTGGTATAGTTTGTTCGACCTTACAGCTGCACCTCACCAGGGAGGTTTTCTCAACACCAAAAACCTCAACACTAAAAATCCACCCTTCAAAATGAGTTCATAACCCCAATGTCCATCTAAAAATCCATTTTCTTTTTAATGCTTCTGAGAACCAGGGAGTCCTTTCCCCTACCTAGTAGAAGCACTGGCGTGGGCTCCCCTTCATACAGTGAGTCCTGAAAGTGGAATTGGATGCGCACAATGTCCTGCAGGTAGTTGACAATGTCCCTCAGCAGGTGACCACTCTTACCCTCCCTGCTGCCCTGGCCCTCCACCCACCACTGCCCTCCTGGGTTTCCCCTCCTCTTCCCCCATAGTGCTCCCTCAGCCCATCGGAGACCCATGCCTGAGTGAGTGAGAGAATACATGTGGGGGTGGGCACAGCCACCCTACCAGTTTGATTTCCTCCCAGCATCCATTCCAGGAGAACCTAAAAGAAGCCCCGACCCCCTGTACTCTCTCCACCATGGAGAGAAAGCCGCCACCTCTCCACCACCAAAGAGTTGTTGCTGCCACCACCATTTTCCCACCCAGGTTATTGTGTACCTAACACTGACTCTGGGGTAAGCTGACCCAGGGATTTGGGGTCAATTTTTTGTCTAAACTTTCTTAACTTACACACACACACACGTATGACAACATGGACAAAGCTTATCTTAGATTTCTTCCCCAAATCTTCTGGAAACTCTGGGATCCCCGAACTTCCCCTTAACCTTAACTCACAGTGTCTGAGCACTATTTTAAAGCAGCAGTACGATTTCTAACTACTGCTTATAATAACACACAGCACTCTTTGTTACCCTGACAAAGAACTCTGTGCAACTTTAAAGCTTTCGTACTAGTGCAGATTATTCTGACAACATGCGTTGTTCCATACATTTTATAGCTCTCATTCTCTAGAGTCAGCAGGGCAGCAACTGTATAGCAAACTTATTAAAGGAAGCACTACTTCATGTCTCCAGCAGAGACCAATGAGGCAGACTGCAACATAATTTAAATTCTAGATCTCTTATTGGAAGTGGAGGGAGAGGAGGGGAAGAAAAAGGAGGAGAGAAAGAATCAGTTCCCTGAGCAAATCTGGCTCATGATCCTTCTTTAATTGTCTGCTCTGTACACTTCACATTCATTTTACACAGTAGAGAGGAAATCAATGCTCTTTATTTTTAGGAAGGTCCCCCCCCCTTCCTTTCCTTATGACTCTGTGCCACTAACTCTATTAACATTGTGTCAGGGAACATCAAAGCTATTTGCAGATCAATCAAACCAACAAGAAAAACCTACTCTCTGCTTAAAGTGAACTGAGACTCAGGCTGTCTGGCTGGCTTGCAAAAGGAATCTGAAAGCAGGCATAAAATACATCCCTAACAGAGCAGCTCCCTGGAACCTTGTCCACTAACATTCCCGTTTGGCAAGAACAATCAAAAGGACAGCTACCAAAGCACCCTTTAAAAAAAAAATCACATTTCTGCATACAGGTCAAATGCCAATCTAGAGAAAGAGGATGAGGCAGGTTCATCTGAATTCAGGTTACTGTTTGGCAAGGGGATGGCTAACTTAGCAAGAACCTCTAACCATGTGTTAGTGAATTAGCCAACTGTTTCTGGATGTGTGGTCTCTCTCCCTCCTTCTCTTCCCTCCCTACCTCCCTCTTTCGATATTCTGAATCATTTTATAGCCGCACAAAAATTTAACTGCTGACCCCCGAGTCCAGCACGAATCTCTTCTAATTCACCTACTTCAAAGTTCTGAATTATTCAGCTAATGCGCTCCAAGCAAAGGCTATTTAAGATACTGCTATTTCTCCACTCTGGAGAATGCAGAGGCCAGGGGAGACACACTTTACATTCCGTTCCAGGCTCCTCACATAAAAGAGTCTATAATCAACATCTTTTGAGTCTTAATCTTGTTTGTAAGGGATGGGGAGGGGGAGAGAGCAAGAAAAGAAATTAAGAGAGAAGGGGAGAGGTGGGGGTTGAGGCAAGAAAAAGAGACTAGAACAGAATTGGGAAGAGGAAAATAACCCAGCACATTAATTAATTCACAGCTAAATTGTGCATTTAGGATTGTTGTATTTTTTTTAAAAGGTTCCTTATTACAAAATATAAGCCATCCCTTTCCTCAAAAAGCCAATCCAAATTGGATGCTTTGCTCTAACAAAGTGGTGAAGTTTACCTATGTTTCTAAACCATCCTAAATAGGTTACTAGATGGAAAACTGGAGAGGGCTTCTGTACCTTTAATGATTGTGTACAAGACGGAATTTCAGCAAGCTGGCTTAGCACTGTAACCAGATAACAAGCCACACCTGCTGAAATTCCTTCATCTATATACAACCATTACATTACACGAACCATCCTGTTTTTCAGTCTGACTGTCATACCAGCTGAATTTGGGCTGCTCTGGGGGATTGTAGTGTGCATCATATCACTCCCAGTAGACACATCTGGAGGGATCTTGGAGAGAGTTCCTTTTTGGTCTCAAGGTGGGGGCCTCCCAAACCCCAAGGACTGGAACTTCCCAGAGCTGCTGGAACTAGGACTGTTTTCTTCCGCATCAAAACTTTGGGGAGGTGCTTAGTGGTCAGTGGGAATACAAGCAGGAATACCAAGGACCACAAGTATGGACTCCCACAAGAGCTGCATGCACCCCTGCACTCTGGTGACGGAGAAAAGAATAGCCAGGAACAGCTTAACGGTGCTTTGGTCCCAGAGGCTGGTGAGCAGCCATCCCTCCATTCCATCTGGCACTGTTGTGGCAACTGAGAGAGAAAAGAACAGCCAGGCACAGCTCCATCGCGTCTAGGTCCCAGCAGATGGTGATAGGCTCTTCCTCCACTCTGACTGCCACTGCTCTGGCCTCTCAGGGAGAAAAGAACAGTGAACATCTGCTGGACTTACGGGTTGTCTAAATGGTGAAAATAAACCTCATGGAATTTTACTGGGGATATGACCGGTCTAAATGGGGTCCTGCATCAATCGACCATATTCAGAAGGAGTGGGTGCAAAATGGCAAAAACAACACTGGTAAAGCCTTTGCGGCTTTTCCTGTAATTTTTTTTTTAAAAAAAATAGCAAGGGGGGTGTGCATTCCTGCTTGTTAGGACAAGCGATTCACTTTGAATCGCTTTCTCATATGAGAGGAGGCAGAAAGCTGATTGGCTGGGCAAGCATGGGGCAGGGCTTGCTAACAGGGCAAGCGCCCGCTGCCGCCATGTTGAAATTTCACTTTAGTGAGCAATCTCTAAGGCGATAAAAGGGGGTGGTTTTTTGTTTTTGTTTTCTTTTGTTTTGTTTTTTGCTATCCTTTAAACTTGAAAAATGGCTCTATTGCTCCAGCACAGCTTAGACAACTTTTTAAAAAGAAAGTTTGGCGGCAGCAAAGTACTAACATGAGTAAATCATTCACTGTCGCCATCTGGCATGCAAAGCTTATGGGTGCTTCTGGGGCTAAAAATGTCACCAAGGGAAGTTGCTTCTGCTGTAAAATGCCATTACTGCAAGGTACTGCATTCCCCCCTCCTCTCATACAGACTTCCCCTTAATCTCCTCTCCCACTGCCATCACCTTTTCCTTGTGTGGGGTCTGTTTAGATTATAAGCCTGAGGGAAAGGAAATATCAAATTAACAATTTGTAAACTGCTCTGACTAAACGACTAAACGACAGGGGATATACCTGTTCTAAATGCAAATAAATAAATAAATGCAATTCCCACCTCACAGGTAAAGTATTAACCAAAAGGTTGGGGAATACTTTTGGTCCACACATGTCTACTGACAAATGTGAATACAAAAGCAGAGCCGTTAAAACTTATTTTATTTATTTATTTATTTATTTATACCCCGCTCTTCAGCCACAAGGCTATCAGAGCGGCTTACAATTTATTTTAAGCAATAGCTATTTACACATCTACACTGCATTAAACAGTTTCCACTGTGTGTTAGCTAATTGCCCCCACAAGCTGGGTACTCAATTTACCGACCTACGAAAGGATGGAAGGCTGAGTGAACCTTGGAGCCTGATGGAATCGAACTTGCAACGTGGTGACTTGCAGTACTGGCATTTAACCACTGTGCCACCAGGGCTCCTCGTGAAAGAAAAATGATTAAAATATTGTCAGCAAATAGTAAAATCCCCATAGTTACAGTGTGGAGGTTCAGGGGAGACAAGGTCATCATGCTGCCCAATGGGAGGGCTAGCCTAGTGAAGCCCCAAACATAGTAACATGGTCCTTATTATGTGAGTAATTCTCTTGAGCTACTGTGAAGCATTCCCATGAGATCTCTTTCAAAGAGTGCATTCACAGTTGGTATAGCTGGAGGACCAATGTGATGTAGTGCTTTCAGTGTTGGACTAGGACACTGACAGGCCAGGGTTCGAATCCACGCTCAGCCATGGAAGCCTACTGGATAACCTTCAACAAGTCACACTCTGAGGCTTCAACAAGCCTCAGAGGAAGGCAAGGGCAAACCCCCTCTGAAAAAATTCTGCCAAGCAAGCCCCATAATAGGTTCACCAAGGAAACCCAAGAAAAATCTAAGGTTCACCATAAGTGGGAAACAACGTAAAGGCACACAACAACAACAGCTGGAAAAGTGTATACAGGTATACCTAACTTAACAAACCAGATATATTCCTGGGCATCACTTCTTTATCAGAAAATTTGGTACTGAAGTAAAAAATAATATGGACAGAATATGGTTAGGTTTCGATGCCACAAAAGAGAAGAGGAGTTCAACATGAATCATCAAACGTCTTAATCAAAACTAACAATATGCATGTGTGAAATAGAACAACCAGGTCAAGTCAGCCTTGCATCAGTAAACAAAAACAGTTTGGACCTTCTAAAGAGCATTTGAAAGCTTCTTCCAAAATGTATCCAGGGATGCATTTCATTTGTTTCATTAGCTTCTTATTAACTGTCATATTCAGTGGCTCTTAACCTTTTCTTTACTAGGGACCCCTTTACATTTTTGTTGCTATGGCCCCCAAAGACTTAACTCAAGATTTAGAACCCTAATAAACAGAGGCACTGGAGGGGGAGGGAAAACATTTCTCCTGTTTCTTCCTGCAAGTTTGTAGCTGGAGTGGATTGAATGGCAATGCACAGGCCAAGCCAGTCTGCCAGCCTTTGCCTTGGCTTTTGTCATGTTGCCATGCCCCTGCAGGGAGGAGGTGGGCCAAGCAGCCTTTGAGCCTTTGCAGAACCCCTGTGAGGACATCACGGATCCCTGGGAGTCCCTGGACCACATGTTAAGAACCACTGGTCATATTTAACAGCAGAGGAAAGAAGAATTTTGTGATTCTTTCCTGTCATGGAAACAAGCGTTAAAGGCAGTTTCTGAACAACTCCCTCCCACCTCTGGATGAGACCAAAGTGCTTCCTCCACCTCACACAGGGTAGTGAGTATGCAGCTATTCACCCTGCAAAACATGACATATGTTGCAATGTTAGGACTGAATATTGGTCTATAAACATGGGAGGAGCATGAAAAATTCCCTTTCCCTTCCCCTTTCCCATAATTTGCACCTGTTTCTGGCTTGATCTGCAGCTGCTTAAGTACTTTCCCCTTCCTTTTGGTTCAGATTTCCTTTCCATCCAAAAAATCAGTCAGTCAAGGATCCTGTACTGAATGCAATGACATCACAGTGGCAGCTAACGAATCTTTCACTTAGAATAGGAAAAGGAATGTATTCCTTTTCTTTCATGATCATGAAAACTGGGCCAGTATTTGCTGCCTGGGTGCACACAGTGGTATTTTTGCTCTATACCTTTGATGTTACCAATTCGATACAGTAAGACAGACAATGGGGGTATGGCTATTTTTATCGTCCCAGAAGCATGTTACTTCCCCATCCTCTCCCCCCCCCCTTGTATAGTGAGCAAATTCTCTTGTTAAGGGCAGGGGAAGAAAGGGGACAAAGGTCCAAGCAGAAGTATGGAGGGGGGTGGTGGAAATGGCCTCAGTTCTGCCTTGACCAGTTCCAGGATTAAGCTTCTAAGAATTTAAACTGAAAGTGGGGGGGGGGGACCAAAAGGGGAAAAAGATATAAATAAGAAAGATTCTAGAACCTGAAACTACAAACTTATATGCAAGTGTGTACAGGCATACCTTGATTAACAAAGCCTCTGACAAAGAAGCCTCATTTTACAAATCTTTTGATACCCATGGGGGTGTTTAGGGTGGGGGGTGTTTAGGGATTTTTATCTGCATTGTATTTTAATTTTTGTAAGCCGCCCCGATTGTTTTAACAGAGGGGCGGGGTATAAATAAATTTTATTAATATTATATTACTCTCCTTGTTCTCTCACCCTAGGTGAAAGGGTTTTTTTGTTTTGTTTTGTTTTTAGCAGCATCAGTATTGTGAGGATGGAGGAAGACTAGAGAAGCACAGATTTCTAGTGCCAGGTTGCAGCAGCACGTCTGTAGCAAACAATGAAATAAAGAATGAGCTGAGAAAGAATGGGAGTCTACTCCAACAGATCCTACTGTAACCCTATAATGTTCTATAATAGAGAAGGCAAACAACAGCTGTCTCGAGAATCCCTTACAAAGCATGTGTAAACAGCAAAACAAAGATCAAGAGGGAAAGCAGATTAGACTGCTGCCTCCAGTATATTTTAAAAAGCATAGCTCTATACGTTTGGCCACTAAAATGGAAATCATAACCAAAGTGGAAAAAATCATTCCCAGATGCATTGTGGCAGAAACTTTCAAGTCATTTCAAGAAGGTTTTTTTCACTTATGCAATGCTTACCTGACCTGGTTGCTTCATTTCACACATGCATATTGTTAGTTTTGGTTAAAAAAAAATTGTTGAAACATGTTGAACTGCTATTTTAATTTTTTATATTCCTACTCTTTCCATTTTATTTTTACCACTGGTACCAAATTTTCTGTTGAAGAAGTAATTCCCAGGAACACATCTACTTTGTTAACTGAGGTATACCTGTATTGGCAACAGCCTGGACTAAGCAGTTATAGTGCTGTTATTCTACTTTACCAAACATACCGGTAGTTCCATCCTAAGCCTATTCCACACAACACAAATAATCCAGTTTGAAACTGGATTTGCCATGGCTAAATCTTGGGATTTGTAGTTTTACAAGGTCTTTAGCCTTCTCTGTCAAAGGGTGCTGGTGCCTCACCAAACTACAAATCCCAGGATTCCACAGGAAGGCGGCATGGCAAATAATTCAGTTTTAAACTAAAACTGGATTATTTGTGTAGTGTAGATGCACCCCTAGTGAATCCAGGGGTTTGAATGCCAAGGAAGGAACCAACTTAATCACCAACTGCAGCAGGAAGAAGTGTTGGTGGTAGGGGATTCATAGCTCAGGGTGAAGAGGAAATTGTGTGCCAGCCAAGCAAGATGAATCGGGAAGTGTGTTGTCTTCCTGGCATGTGTATTCAGGATGTCACTGACAACTACAAAAACAACAACAAGTTGCTGAAGCTCATCAAGAACAAAGAGCAGTACTCTTTTCTTCTGATTCATGTGGGTGCCAACAACACTCTAAAATGTGTTGCTCTAGCTGGAGATTATGCACTGAGAAGGAAGTTGGACTGGATGGCCAATGAGGCTACTTCCAACTCTATGATTCTATGACTCTGTGATCTGCAGTTCTGGGGGAAGGTACTTAGAATTCTCTACTGGGGAGTTCTAGTCTCACTCCAAACTATACACTCCAGGATTACATAGGATGCAGCCATGGCAATTAAGTTGGATCAGTTAGAAGAACTGTTGAATGAGGCTTCCAGTAGCATTTTGCCCTTCCGCATAGATAAAAGAAGCAGACTAAATTATGCAAAAAGAAAAAAAATGTGCACACTCCCTTCCTTTGCAGATCTCATAGAAAACATTTGGCTCCTGCTCTAACAGAATTTAGGTTTTTCAGATCAGGTGACACTGAACTCAGTGTGTATTCCATTGTGTATTTGCAGCTTCTCCAAAAATCCAACCAAAATAAAAAAGGCTCAGGCAGCACTGTACAGAGCTTGGAGCAAATGCATTACAAGTAACATTACCTTTAAAGCTGCCCTTTTTTCACTAACAAAGGGCCAACCGTATATCACTCTCAACATGTAATTCTTGAAATGAGTAACAAATAGTTTTACCATTTTTCTCTATGCTATGAAAAACTCATTTTCATAGATGTTTGTACTTTGGGATTTACTCCGCTGTTGAAATCTAGTTGAAAAAGAACTTTTTTTTTCCCCCTGAACAGGGAGTAACATTTCTGCACATTTGGTTTCTGTGTGGAAACGTTATTTTTGTGTGTGCACAGAAAATGCTGTTTACTTTGCAAAATTACCATGTGTCTTCTTTGTGCCCAATCAATTCTGAACTGGAGAGACACTTGCTCATTTAGAATTCTTATCAGGGTTTCCTGATGCTTGACAAACCCATTTTCCCACTATTTATTTATTTAGAGAATTTATGCCCCTCCCTTCATCCAAAAAGGCTCACAGAATGGCTTAAAAATTGTTAATTTGACAATTCCCAGCCCTCAGGCTTAAGTCCAGCAGATTCTCACTGCTCTTCTCTCCCTCAGAGGTCAGAAATGGCAGTTGGTAGAAAGGGGGGGGGGCTTTCATAAGCTGTTGGGCCAACACAGGATGGTACTGTGCCTGGCTGCTCTTCTCCCTTGGGGGGTCAGGAGCAATGGCAGTGGGTCTGGAGGTAGGGCCTTCCTCAGCTGCTGGAATCAAGGCACGGTGGTTCTGTGCCTGGCTTTTCTTTTCTCCTTCAGAATCCAGAGCAGTGGCAATTGTTCAAATGTTGCTAAATATTCTTTCCATCCCTAATGTTAAGCTCACCTGAACCAACAAAACATGGTGGTTCCTTGGGCCTTCCTTACATCTCATCAGTTTGCTGCATCCTGAGTTACCAGGCATTTGGGAGACGAAACCATCTGCCTGATGGGCCAGAACTTGTAACAGCTATTTTGGGGAGTATAGTTCCCAGCGTCCCCAATGGCTATGCTGGTGGGGGAATTCTGGGCATTGTAGTCCAGAAAGTAACATTTTAAGCTCTGTGCTGAGCTGTACTCAGTATGATGAGTACACACTTACATGCTTGACCTGAGTAGGAATCTCATTTAGATGTATATTTTCTCATAACAGCCACATTCAGATTATGCGGACATCTGAATGCAAGATGTACTTAACTGTGTTGCTGTCCAGTTCTCATGGCGTCACATGAGTGGGTAAAAAAAATAATAATTGTGACACCATTGTTACCACTATGTCATGTCTGTCTTTGAGGACTGATTTATATATGACATGGTTGTTGCTGCAAACTCAATCCCCTGTAGCTGGTTCTCATGCTTGATTTGTACGGAAAATTCTCATCACTTGTATAGCCTGACAGTATAGTTTTATCCACATTGGTGCCAGTGACCTTAATGCTTCTGTGCTTGTAATCTTGGAAGACTTAAATGTTTTTGAAAGTAACTCCTTACTTGTTCTCAAAAAAGCATTTTATAGCCACATGTTAAGATGTTATGTAAAACAGATTACTTTGCCACTCTTCAAAATAAATAAATAAAACGAATAACATCTTGGAAAATTGTAAAGTAATGAATAAACATTCTGCCTGCAAGAACAAAATTTACAAATATTCACATCCCTAATTGACACATATTCTGCCATAACAAGCTTCCTAGTAACCGCTGCCCCTGTTGGACAAAGCTGAGGGAGCATTTTCCACAGACTCCGTGCTCTGAATTGCATGGACAATCCCCATGCAAATATAAGGCTCTCCTCTTTAGAATATCGCTCTCTCTACATGGAGACAGCACTGGAAAAATATATGGGGTGGTGGTGGTTATATTCGCATGACCTTCCTTTCGATTTTATCTAGCCAACATTTGGAATGCCAGGTAAGGGCTAATATAGTTTTACTTCCTACAGATGGTTGGAGATGTATATATATGTGGAATTAAGACAAAATCAGAAAGTTGGAAATATTTCTGAAGATTATACAAAAATCAATCCCCCCCCCCACGCATTTCCACACATTTTAAGTGCAAGTAGGACTTTGTGTCAAAGGGACACAAAAGCAATAGCTTTTTTGTCTGCTGCTTCTGCTTCTTCCAGTTACACATCCTGAATTTGATAGCACAACAACAGTTCTCACAGAATTCTCTGGGAGAATTAAATCCTCAGAGATATCCTTTTATAGACTCAGTGACAGCTGCCGTATAGTCAGAAATATGCCACTATATATACACAGGGTTATATATTGTCATTTTAGCCCAGGAAAAGAGCCATCAGTGCCAACAGATGCTAATTCTGTTCCACATCATTCCATAGCCTTAATATGTGTGAACGCACATGCCTCATGAGCTCTCTGGGCAAAAAAAATTCTATCAACTAAATGTCACTGAGAAAAATTAATCTGATTTAAAATCCCAAATGCCCAAGGTGGATATGAAGAAAAAGAAAAAAAAATCTCAATCATTCTTCTAAGCTTCCACTTACCTCATCCTGTTCCATGCCACATTTCTCTTTTTATTCAGCAGGGAGCATCAAGGGCATTTTATATTTAATATCTTATATTAACATTCACCTTATCTATTTTAGAAACTTACTTTAAACTCATATGTGGTAGAGGCTGGTGATTCCCCCCCCCCCCTCGGTCAGTGAGGCAGTGAAGTGATTCTGGGTTTTAGTCTGAACATTATTAATTATTATCATAAAACAAAACATAACACAATACACCATAACAAAAACAACACAAAACACATATATACATAGAGTGCATCCCTCTGAGGTGGAGATTAATCCACTTAAACAATCCCCCCTTTTCGTTTTTCTTTTACCCACTTCTTTCGATATAATTTCCTCTATGACTCTCATTGTCTAAAATACTGATTGTCCCAAACCGTTCCAAAACCCTTAATTGCCATGTTGCCCCATGTAATTTCCAAATAATTTAGTACCACTTTCAAATCTTTTTTGATCAACTGATCAATTGTCTGATCTCTAATTAAGAGGGTAAGTTTGTCTGCTTCCATAATTTCATATAACTTTAGAATTCTTAGCCTGAACTTAAAAGGTACAGAACCTTGGGTGGGGGAGAGTTAAGATTCAGTACCCTGGACAGCATTTTTAAAGACTGGATTAAAACATGGATTCACCACTGGCATGGAAGCCTTTGAATCTGTAAACCTATAGTTTGGTGAGGTTGCTGGAATTTTTCCATCAAAGGTTCCAAGCATTTCTCGGGGGGGGGGACTTTTTCCAGGAACCCAGCTGAAGTGGCAAGCACTTAACTGTGTGTATGTAGAGTATTTATGTCCATTATGAATATCAGAGAATCATAGAATCATAGAGTTGGGAGAGACCACAAGGGCCATCCAGTCCAACCCCCTGCCATGCAGGAATACACAATAAAAGCATTCCCAACAGATGGCCATCCAGCCTGTTTCAAAACCTCCTAAGAAGGAGACTCCACCACACTCCGAGGCAGCGCATTCCACTGCCAAGCAGCTCTTATGGTCAGGAAGTTCTTCCTAATGTTTAGGTGGAATCTCTTTTTCCTGTAGTTTGAGTCCACTGCTCTGTGTCCTTGTCTCTGGAGCAACAGAAAACAAGCTTGCTCCAACCTCAGTATGACATCCCTTCAAATATTTAAACACAGCTATCATGTCAGCTCTCAACCACAGAGTCAGAAAAACATATAGTTTTTTAAAAAAATATAATAGGTTTTGCACATTTTCCCTTCGAGTAACACTATTAGCATAGTGATATCACATCTTCCTAGTAGACCAATCAATCAGCTGAGAATAAACACAAACAAGAGAGCACAAATTATGGGTCATAGAAATATACAATAAAAATCCAAAAGAGCGCTGCAACAGACTTAATCTCTGATAAGTGAGGAATGATGGTTATGTCTCAACAATGGTTTGAATCTTTTATGTATGGTTTATAGAGAAATTGTTAAAAGTGGCAACACCTTAAACAAGACAGCACTTTCTGAATCAATGTATACTATACAGGAAGGTGCTCCTGGGAAATGGCCAAGTAGCAGGGATTCTGGGATGAGTTTGGTGGATGCAAAATCACTTCACTTGGGATATTGGCCATACCGAATGATCCTCACTGTACACACACAGCTCCCGTTGTCTGAATAGTGTGTGTGCGTGCCTTCAAATTGCCTGTCGACTTTTAGCAGCCTTGTGAATTTCATATGGTTTCCTTAGGCAAAGAATATTCAGAGGTGGTTTTGCCAGTTCGCTAGGAATATATTGGTGGAAAAGATACTGGTTGCTTCCCTAATGGATAAGTTACACTGAAGAACTCCTTGTAACAAAGCAACCATGAGTGAATTCAGTTTAAGGGAAAGATCTTAGAGGCCCTGTTCCAATAGTAAACAAGGCTGAAGGCAAAAAGCTGAGACCAAAAATACTCGCATCTTTTAGCTTACTGTCAGTAGTTAAGCCTTAGGAAAGGTATTTCAACCTTTTTTTTAAAAAAAAGAGGGGGTACAAAAGGTGGGAAACCACACCAAGGGTGTAACTACAAGATGGCAAAATTATGGCATTACCCACTCCAAATAAGAATTCTACCCCCCATAAAATTTTGTTTCAGTTGCCAAATTTCTAGAATTGCAGAGTAAGATATTGATAATGGTTCACATATAGAACTCTTATATTTGCTGTCTTAAATTACTGTAATATTATGTAGAACTCTGGGGACTGGCAGGATTCTTATTTGGGGCTCAACACCCTCATTTTTCCCAGCCTGTAGCTACATTCCTGAAACCACACATGATAGTGCCTTGGGGAAGACAACATCATCTTCTAGGGAATCCAAGTGGGCCAGACTGCATCCTTAGAAATCAGCTTCAGGTTCTCCACCCCTCCTCAGAAAAAAGTTTACAAATCAAATGCTATAGTGCAGTGGCTCTTAAACTTCTCTTTAGCAGGGACACCCTTTAAATATTTTTTCTTGCCATGAACCCCCAAAACTTAACTCAATCTATAAAACCATAATAATAATAATAATAATAATACCTAATAATAATAATAGAATTACACCATTCATTAAACCTTGCCTCAGAGGCACTGGAAGGGGAGGGGAGACTTCCCTCCTGCTTCTTGCAGCAAGCCTGTGGCTGGAGCATATTGAATGGCAATGTGCAGGCCAAGCCAGCCAGCCTTTGCTTTGGCTACTGTCATGTGGCCACTCCACTGTGGGGAGGAGGTGGACCAAGCAGCCTTCAAGCCTTTGCAGACCCCCCTGTGAGGAAACGCGGCCCTCTGGGGGTCTGCAGACCACAGGTTAAGAACCACTGCTATAGAGCAACCATTTGTTATAAAAGAAGCCAGTTCTCTCCCCACTGCCCCACAACAAATGCTAGATCTGTTAATATGCTCGTAAGGGGAAATGGTCACAGCACTGCAGCAGCGCATGTGCTTTGAAAGCATAAGGGTACCAAGTACCTCTGCATTCATCCTGAAATGTTGCTTAATGATCATTTTAGGTCTCAAATTTGAGATGCCATCTCCACCCTATTGTTATTATTTCCTTTCCCAGAAAAGGAATTGAATGCAGTTAACAAATCTGTCTTCTTAAAAAAAAAAAAATCTTTAACAGCCACCCTACAAACAAACAAACAAACAAACAAACAGTAAAATGGTATTCTTACAGCTAACTGGTGGCTGAAGGAAAACAGCAAGAAAATTGTTTAAATTGTCTAATCTATGCAGATAATTGTGTCCCCTTCCCAGGGAAAAAATATTGGCCCTGTCATGTCACAGCACAACAGATCCTTTGTTCTCTTCACAGTAATATTATGTTTACACACTGTCAGAGCCTTTATCATTGTCCACCGCCACACCCTTAGGGAAAAAAGGTTATCATCTTGTGATATAATTTTGAAAAACTGGTTAACAGTTCCAGAATTATGTATGAATTTTTAAACTGTGGCCAGAAATCGATTGGTGTACTAGACCGGCACAACTACACCAGTGAAAATATCTTTTAGCACCTTAGAGACTGAGAGAAAGATGTTGCAGTACAAGCTTTCATAGACCTAGGGTGCATCTACACTGTAGAAATAATGCAATTCGAGACCACTGTAGCTCCATCCCATGGAATCCTGGGATTTGTGGTTTTACAATGTCTTTAGCCTTCTGTCAGAGTGCTGGTACCTCAGAAAACTACAAATCCTAGGGTTCTTTAGGATGGAGCCATGGCAGTAAAACTGGTGTCAAACTGCATTATTTCTACAGTGTAGATTCACACTTAATCTATGTCTATGAAAGTTTATGCTTCCATTGCTTTCTCTCCATTAGTCTCTAAGGTGGTACAAGATCCCTTTGTATGTTGATGTTAAATACGGCTATGTCTTTGAATTCTACACCAGTGAAGGAAGGCATTAATGGTACAAGAGGGAAAAGGGCATGGGCACAGCAGCTGTTAAGGAAGTAGGGAGCCCTGGTGGCGCAGTGGTTAAATGCCAGTACTGCAAGTCACCAAGTTGCAAGTTTGATTCCAGAGGGCTCCAAGGTTCACTCAGCCTTCCATCCTTTCGTAGGTCAGTAAAATGAGTACCCAGCTTATGGGGGCAATTAGCTAACACTGCTTAATGCAGTGTAGATGTGTAAATAGCTATTGCTTAAAACAATGGGGAAAATCAAAATTAAAAATTATATGGAAAAAATATTAAAGGAGCAAGGATTTACATGGTTTAAATTGATAGTTAGAACGATGGACAAAAAAAATGGTTAAAGAAGGGAAGTTGTAGAAAAAATACAAAATTTGAGGAATTGCTTATAAAAGCTGCTCAAGAGAAAATTAATATAAAAGGTATTACAAGTAAAATATATAAAATGTTAATGGAAAATGAAGAAGTACAAGATTATCTTAAAGATGTTTGGGAAACAGATGTAGCAATTGTAATAGACAAATCTAAATGGGGAAAATATGGAATATGCAACATTTAAAAACATTATCAATAAGAATAAAAGAAAATTACTATAAGATTATATGGAGGTGGTATTTAACCCCAGTAAGATTGAATCAAATACATAAAAAGTATTCAGCACAGTGTTGGAGGGGATGCCAAGAATTGGGAATGTATATTCATATGTGGTGGAATTGCAAATATGTGCAGAAATTTTGGAAAATAGTAATGAAGGAAATAAGTGAGATACTGGAGATAAATATACCTTTATGCCCTGAAACAGCATTATTATCATATTGTGAAAAAATACAAGAATCTCAAATTGTTAAGGATTTATTAACAAATCTGCTGACAGCAGCAAGGTTAATAATAGCAAAGAAATAGAAAATACAAGATGAATACAAATTAGAAGAATGGTATAAGGAAGTATGGAATATAGCTATAAATGAGAAACTAACAAATATGATTAAGGAAAAAAAGGAGGGTTAAATAAAAATGGTTTTGTGAAAAATGGAGTAAATTTTTAGAATTTGTATTAATAAAGGGGAGAGGAAGCAAACATGAGTTGGAAACAATGGTATTTTGGAAAGAGGGATGAATGTAAAGGGAAGTCCCTCGGTGGAAGGAATCACTGTTATATGTGTTTGTTAAGTTTTATGTAGAAATTGTATGTTGTTTAATTTTAAAAATTAATAAAAAAATAAAACAATTTGTAAGCCACTCTGATAGCCTTGTGGCTGAAGAGCGGGGTATAAATAAATAAATAAAATAAGTAAAGCATTAAAGAGATAGTCTGATAGATGTTGGTCTCTCCCACACTACAGTTGTCCCTTCATATTCACTGGAGTTTGGTTCCAGGACCCCGCCAATGAATACCAAAATCTGTGAATACTTAAGTCCCATTATATGCAAAGGCACAGCAAAATGGTGTCCCTTACACAAGATGGCAAAATCAAGGTTTGCTTTTTGGAGTATTATTTTTAAAGAATATTTTCAAGCCGTGAATACTTAAATTTGTGGATACCAAATCCGTGGATACGGAGAGACAACTGTACATACTTGCAGCACTGTGATACAGATGGAACCACCATGGCTCCATCCATTGGAATCATGTGATTTATAATTTCATGGGGTTCTTGGAATTCTTTTCCAGACACCTTAGTGCCCCCCAACAAAACTACAAATCTCAGAATGCTACATGATACAGCCATGCAAGTTAAAGTGGCATCCAAGTGTCCGAACTCTGTAGTGTGAAAAGGGCCTCTGTCTTCTTTCCCACAAAACCCTTGGGGCGTGGAAACACTCGTGTAGCACACAAACAGGATTCCAGCCGCAGTATGCTAGTGTTTTTTAAATCTACAACTTTTCTGGAGTAGGGAGGATGTGTCAATCCTGTAGAATGATAGTGAGGCTACTGAAACCTGCTCCAAATACCCAAAAATCTGATAGCGCACCACAGAAAACTTCCCAGTAAGCTGCAATCTTATACACTTACCTTATTTTTGAATAAACAGGTACAGGGCACTCTGAGCGGCTTTTTCATATTTAAGTGTTATAGATTGTGGTTGTCATCCCAGGAACCACTTCTCAGGAATCACTTCTCGGAGGACTGCCCTTTAAGTCACAGGGTTCTGAAGCTGGTGTCCATAGACTCTTCTCAAGGGATCTGTGGACAGAGTTCCAGAGGGTTGGTGAACTTGAGGGGGGGGGAGTGCTGCCAATATCCTACATTGCCTACTTAGATGCAAATGGCATAACAAAGTAACATTTCCTGGCCCGAGTCCCTCCCAAACCCTACTTAACAGCCAGCAACAGCATCAAGTGATGGAGGTATGTTCAGCTGGTGGTCAGGGGAGGCAAGAAGATTATGTTTCCAGTCCATTCCCAGTAACGAGTGAAACTGTGAGAAGGAACAGTGACAGGGGTCCTGCTCCTGATTATCACAGCCTTCCTGGCTGGCAGGAGGGGGCACAAAATGTCATTCTCTTGCCTCAGTTGCCAACTGAGCAGACCTCCACCACTTGATGCAACTACTGGCTGTTAAGGTAGGTTGCGGGGAGCTACCTTGCGGCAATAGTGCCACAATCATGAATATGTTGTCTTACTGAATAGAGAGCAGTTACAGATTCGTAACTCCAGATTATGAGCGCAATACAAAATGTCAGCCTACATCTTTATTTTTACTATGTTCTCTTACTAAAATTTAACAATTTCTTTGGATTATAAATGTAGTCAACAAGCCACAGTAGTATTAGCGGTACCTGTGACTTTGTCTCCAGCAAAAATCACAGATATATTCCTATCACATTACAGTGATATTCCTATCACATTTGCAGTTGTTGCAAATGTCATTTATACTCATCACTATTTCAAAATCACTAGCTGTTAGACCCACTGCTAGAGAAGGGGGCGAAGTCTATGAATCTTCTGCCATTTTGAGAAGGGGTCCACAGGTTTTACCAGGCTTCCAAAAGCATCCATGGCATAAAAATATTAAGAACCCCCTTGCTTAAGTGAAAATTCTGAAGTCTGTCTGTATCCTCTAATTTTATTGTACCACCTAGCCTGATGGTGAGTTCCGTAGTACTGGAAAGTTAATTCACACTTTTCTGCCATTTTGGTATTGCATTTTGGGATGACATTACAATTTTCATATCAACCAGTTCACATCTTAGCATTGCTCAAAAACAGATACAGGTTGAGTCTCCATTATCCAAAATGCTTGAGACCAAAGGTATTTTGACTTTGGAATATTTCAGATTTTGGAATACTTGGATATACATATTGAGATATCTCGGAGACTGAGGAGAAGTTTGAAAAGGAAGCTTTCAAAAGGCCTAGACTTCCAACCTCTATGAACATCCAGCACATCTGGACTGCACTCCTCGTGAGTAGATTAGGGAATGGTCTAGCTTTGTTGTGTTAATTTTGTGTTTATTTTATAAACTTGGCTGGAATGACTACACTTATCTGTAACTTTGTAACTCCTAAGTGTGCCTGAAAGGAAGGTGCCTTTTGTGAAAGAGTATCTCTACTACAGTATATGTATGTAATTTGCTTAGAATAAACTTCCTTTAAAGCGCTTCCTCTCAGCACTCTATCTTCACATGCCTCACTCTGCTCTCTTTCCACAGGTTTGGGAGCAGGTGAAACTTTGCAGAGTCAGAGTGGAAAGTACAAGTTGAACCTGTAACTTCCTATTGTTTTACATTGAAAAGGGAAATTGAAGTCAATGGGTGGTAGATTGTAGATTAACTGTGGAGTTCTCGGTGTGCATGAGCATGCACATAGGAGACCTCTAGAGCTTCACGGGGGGGGGGTATGTTCAACAATACAGAAGTTCCTTTGTTGCTGTGTGCCTTCAAGTCATTTCTGACTTATGGCGACACTAAGGCAAATGTATCACAGGGTTTTCTTGCAAGGTTTGTTGGGGGGGGGTGCCTTTATCTTCCTCTGAGACTGAGAGAATGAGACTTGCCCAAGGTCTCCCAGTAGGTTTCCATGGCTGAGCAGGCATTTGAACCCTACATAGCTCAACACTCAAACCACTACAATACCCAAGAAGCCTCTTGCAATCTATTTAAGAGGTGAAGCACTGGTGTATCTGGAAGCTTCCAGTAGACTGATCGCCTCCCCTCCTGCCCTCCTCCTCGGGAAAAGGGTGTTGAAAGCCACAGAAACAACCTGGTGGGGGCCACAGGCAACTATGCCTACTCTGGTTCTAAGCATTGATTTTGCAGAGCACAGCACAAAGCCTTTCATTGCAGCAGCCTAAGCAGTCAGCATGAAACAATCTATACTCCCTTCAAGCGCTGCCTCACAGTAGGATCAATTTCACTGCCTACAGTTACAGAAGTCTCACGATTTGCATACCCTCTCAGCGAGCCCTCATTTGCAAACACAGACAAAAGTTAAAATAACCCTACCAAGAGGTTTTAAACAAACACAAGGCAGCTCTGCAATTCAAGTAACTGTCAATCACAAGAACCAGCGCAGGACACAAATAGAACTATCCCCGGGAGATGGAGAAGCTGTCTTTCAGAATACCGCTTTTATTAAGAGCCATGCCCTGTTCCATACATTGATTTTCCTTCAAACTGGTATGATGACCTATTAGCAGAGCCCAGAATGGCAAAGATTGGACATGTGTGATCGTTCTTATTGTGCTTGGTTTGTTTAAAGCAGTCTTTTTATTTGTGTGCTTTTCTTAAAATCAGTAACTGATCTCTTGTTGGATTATTTTAAAAGGCAGACAAAATCTGAGAAAACGAAATACCAGCATTTGTATCTCTTGCTATTTTATTCTTTTTGCTCAGGTAGGGGCAGGACATTTTACTTGTGCTAAACTACACTTTCAAAAAGACCTTTTTTCTTAAGGTCAGGGTGTCACCACCCACACAACATCTCTTAGAATGGGCTATTCTGAGGAAATTGTGGCCACTATTCAGTGAAACTTTGAGGAGTTCTAGTAGCTTTTACCTCCTGCCCCTGACTCCCTAATCACTGAAAACTCCCAGTTTGATAGCAAGCAGGGTCATGAAACTGGGAAGCATTGCTTCACTCAATCCTTGATTTTCCTATTAAATGGTAGTGGCCTCATCCTTGGGTGTCTAGAACCAAGCAACCCGAGAAGAAATAACAAACCTCTCTCTCTCTGGGGTCTTTTAACAACACAGGCCTCATGAAAAAACTTCCTCTGCGTCTTCCTGCAATTAACACTAAGGGCTTAATTTACCCCATCTTGCCCCTGTCTTGGAGCCCTGCAGTTCTGACAATGCAGGGCTTTTGCCCTGTTCTGCCTCCAAGCAGTCCTCACGACCCCTGGGGCAAAGTTTGGGGGGGGGGGGAAATAGGGTAGGGCCCATCACAGCCTTTTTAAAAAACAAACAAACCCTGTTTAAATCCCTTCCAGCTGGGGGGGAACCGATTGGGCCTTGTATGACCCCAAGGAGCCTGTTCTGGCATGCCTGCCCATCACGGCAGCTGCCTTCTACCTCACTCTTCCACAGCCAGAAAGGAATCCTGCAGCATATGACCAACACTCGTCATGTGCAGGGGGCCTTGCTCATGCACTGCAGGCCTGCTTCCTGACATCAGAGAGTACGATGCAGAGGGTGGGGGAAGTGGCTGTAGGGACTTTATGCTTGTCTGGACTCCGGCACATTGCGTGCCAGTAACAGGGGAGGAACAATATGACAGTGGGGAGTCAGTGTGTACTGGCCCGTGTAGACAAGCCTAAAGATAAATACTGTCTCCTACTCACATTCTCACATGAAGTTAAGACCATGGGAAGTTGTCTTATACTGAGTCAAACCATTGGTTCATCTAGCCTAATACGGTCAACTTTGGGAGCAACGGCACTCTAGCTAGGATTTCTGCCTAGTCCTATCTGAACATTCCAAGATCTCTCTCTGAAGATTCCTGATGTTCTCCCATCCAAGTAGTAACTGGGTTAGCTTATGAAATCAGAGGAGCTTGGGTCTGATCAGGGTGCAGCAGCTGCTATTACTACTGTAGACGTTGCTACTACTCCAGAAGCTGAAAGGTTTGCACCCTTACTGGTGTGACAACCTGCCAATTTCTCAAGCATTCGTTTAAAAAAAATTAGGATCTTTAAACATCTGTGAATTTTAGAAAGTTCTTATTAAAAAAAGAAAGAAATTCTCACCCCAGCACTACTGTAAGTTTTCACCTCATCTCTCATGGTGTTTCTTAACAAAAAGATTTAAGGTGAGCTGACATCACTGTATTTATGGGTATTTCGGGATAGTCACTAGTTTTAGCCTGGGTTTCTTCCTGATATGCCATGGATAAAATGGGAGGGGTGCTTTGGTTTACAAATCCTGCCTCTACCATTAAATTTAGCTCCCTTCTAATTTCCAACCCAAAGCACACCAAGAAAATGGAGGAATCACAATCCACAGATAGCGATCTGTTCTCCTCTCTTCTTTGTTCCCAAAGATACACTTACAAGCTATCCTTTTTATTTATTGCTTGATTAGCGCCAATGCTGCTGGGCTTACAGTCTCAACACTTCTGGACTGTTTTATAGCATTCATTAGCAATGGCCAGAGCAGGCAATGTGACACTTGCGCAGATTTTACGCACAACCTGACCTTGTAAAGCAGCCCAGCAAATTGGAAATGAAAATATTTACCAGCTCTTGTAAAACAATATCTCACCAGATGCAATTGCCTGCCATAGAAGCACCCACGTAATACTCCCCATTTCTCCACTGTACGCCTTGATCAACTTCATTTTACCACTGCATGATCAGATCCTTGCCTCCCTCCTTAGAACACCTCATCACACTCTTAATAAATCCAGCCTCTCTCTTACACCTGTTCAGATATCTCTACTTACCTAGATCCACCGCACCCCAGTATACACAGAAGAAACAAAAGACTATGAGTAAAAAAATGAGAAGAACACAGAGGAGAAGAACCTGTGCCATGTAGTAGTTCGAATATTGGGCTAGCACTCTGGGAGACCAGGGTTCCAATACCCACTATAGACATGGAAACTCACTGTGTGATCTTGGGCAAGTCACACTCTCTCATCCTTGTTGTTAATTGCCCTCAAGTCAACTTTGACTCATGGTGACCCCATGAATGAGACATCTCCAAGACACCCTTGTCTTCTTAACCTAAACATTATGGCTTGATCTGTTCTAAGGACCCATTTATTTTGTCTTTTTGACCATCCATGGTATCCTCATCACTCTTCTCCAACACATTTCAAATGAGTTGATTCTCTTCCTATCAGCTTTCTTCACTGTCCAGCTCTCACATCCACACTTGGTGATGGGAAAGATGATGGCTTGAACAATCATGACTTTAGTTTTTCCTTGGGTTTTTTTCCAGGCTGTGAGGCTGTGTTCTGGAATAGTTTCTTTCTGACGTTTCACCTGCATCTGTGGCTGGCATCTTCAGAGAATGATTGGGTAGGAGTGTATGTTGAGTTTATATGCTGTGATCCCCTGTTGGGGAGTATATGTAAATTTGTGTAATTGAATGGTTAGTTTCTGGGTATAGAAATGCAAGGCTCATTAGTGTCTGTTTAGCTAGTGGTTGGTTGATGGGCCATTATTTGCTGGAACTCCCCCTGTCCCTGGGTTGAATTCCTTTGTAAGTGTTGAGTTTTGATTCTATTGTTCTTCAAAACTGGGAGCCAGATTTTGTTTACTTTTAGGGTTTCTTCTTTCCTGCTGAAATTTACATATACTCCCCAACAGTGGTTCACAGCATATAAACTCCACATACACTCCTACCCAACCATTCTCTGAAGATGCCAGCCACAGATGCAGGCCTCACTCTGAAACGTCAGAAAGAAACTATTCCAGAACACGGCCTCACAGCCCAGAAAAAAAAAACCCAAGGAAAATCTATGGATGCCGGCCGTGAAAGCCTTCGACTTTGCACCTGACTTTAGTGCTCAGTGTTATATCTCTGCATTTTATGATATTGTATAGTTCTTTCATAGCTACCCTACCCAGGCCTAGGTTTGTTGTTTTTTAATGATTTCATAGCTGCAATCTTTGTTCTGGTCTATCACTGATCCAAAGAATAGGAAGTCTTTCACTATTACAATTTCCTAGTCATTTATTCTGAATTGATGTAAATCCTCTGTGATAATTATTTTTGTTTTCTTAATGTTCAGCATGAACCCTGCTTTTTGACTTTCTTCTTTGACTTTCTTTAGTAGTTGCTCCAAGTCTGTGCTGTTTTCAGTTTGTATTGTGGTGACGTCTAGATATCTTAGATTGTTATTGTTCCTTCCTCTGATCTTCGCTTCTCCTTCCTCCAACTCTAAACCTGCTCTGCTCATGATGTTTTCTGCATACAAGTTGAACAAGTAAGGCAATGGCAAACCTCCTCTAAACAACTCTAAACTAGAAAATCCCATGAAGCCTTGTGTTGTTGTTCTGTGCCTTTAAGTCATTCCCAACTTATGGCAACCCTAAGGCAAAACATTGGTGCCTTGGGTCCTGCATAAGGACAAAGGTGGGGTGTAAATTGAGTAAACAAATGCACAAACAAATGACAACTCTAAGGCAAACCTATCATGGGGCTTTCTTGGCAAACAAACAAACAAATAAAATAAGACTTTAGAGGACAGGCTTGTCTATATGAGGGGGAAAATGTGGATTGATGCACATTAAGGCCAATTCAAAGCAGCTTCGATTTGTCTTAATGGGATTTTTGCAAGATCAGAGGCATGCAAAGGTATCCGTGTTCTTTGTTCAAACAGGCATGCCTGCGAATCAAGATGGCAGATGCGAGTGAATTACTCATGTTTTTATTCCCACCAGTTGCTGCTGATGAATGGTAATTTTTTAAAAGCATATCTAAGGTGCAAAAGTGTGATATTCCGCCTAAATATATATATATAAAAAAAAAGGCTGTTTTGTCACCACAGCACACAATCGCTACTGCAAAAATCCAACATGGCCATTTCGGGCATTTGCCTTGTTAGCAAGCTCCACCCGTGCACACGTCCAACCAATCAGCTTTTCACTTCTGCTCTTATCGGAAGCATTCTCTGTGGAGCTTTTTAAAAAATATGGGAAAAGTAGCAGAGGTTTTTCCAGCAGAGCTTTTGGTGGATTTGTTCCCCCTCTTTCTGATTATGGCAGACCGATGCGGGATGGCATTTAGACAAATACCATTCTCCTCGAAATCTATGACGAGTATTTTCGCCTTTTAGAAACCCCAAGGTTTGCCTCTGCCCTCCTCTCAGGATGAGAGAGTATGACTTGCCCAAGGTCACCCAGTGAGTTTCTATGGCCGAGCGGGTAGTTGAAACCTGGTTTCCAATGATAGGGTCACCTAAGGGTCGTTATAAGTCAGAAATGACTTCAAGGCACACAACAACAACAACAACAACAACAGGGGAGGGGAAGAAACAGCACAACAACAATGTGTATTTAGAATTCTTAGCCAAACTATAAATCCTAGGATTCCATAGGATGCAGCTATAGCAGTTAAAGTGGAATCATCACAACGCTATAAAAGAGGCCTAACAAAATTCGTCCAAATAAGCCCTTCTTTACTGCCCTATTTCCTTGCTAGTCTGCTATAAACTGTATATGGAAAAAAATAAACAAATCCCAAAGAGGCTGGGAAAGATTACCACCAGCATCGATTCCCCTGTACTTTGTACTTTCCCACTTGATACTGTTGTCATTGTGTAACCATCATTGGATTTAAGTTTTGCACAATGGCATGAGGATTGATCTCAAAGTGATGCTTGATGGAAAAGATAATGGCATTACAACCACTATTGCTAAGGCAACTTCAAGCTCTCGCACTCCCTCCCTCCCCCCTCAAATTGATACTTCTACAGGATTGCATTCTCGATTGTTTCCCCTTACGTAGTGATCAATGTGAAATGACTATTACAAAGAGCAGGATAGTCTGAGCATTGGAGTGGCGATTTGCACGCTTCTGATAGGCAAGAGACAGTTTCCTGAATAAACTGGGAACAAACTTCAGACATTTAAACCCCCAAAATGTATATACTGTACCTTCAGGTCAATCCTACCTCTTTCTTTCTGTGAACCCTTCCTTAGCTCAGTATGAAACCAGACTTGACAGTTTTTGAAAAAGAGCTAGCTTAATTTTTTTTCTCCAGGCCAAGTTCCAACATTCAGATGTCCATTGAGCTCCCAGTGGAATATTAAGTGGGAATGTGTTGGAATCCAAATGCCTGCCCACGCTGAATAAACAAAGCAACCCAGCCACATGGTGCCAAAGGAACTGTAATTTCCAGGGAAATTACATGTCCACGATGGGGGAAAATAACCAGGCAGAAGTGAGGTGAGGGAAGACACAGGAAGTTGCCTTCTCATTCCAATACGCAAAATGCTTGTCATGCTCCTGACAAAATCACTAGGAGCACAGTGGTGTCCAGATGTCTATCCGCTTGCTAAAAACATAACGTCCTGTGCTCAAGGAATGCCCAACACTGATACATAGGTTTCGGGTGCAATGGGAAAACTACAAAATAACAATATACAAAGAAAGGGGACACAGGGATCTTCCAGACAGCCCAGTAGTTCCAGTAAATGTGAGGGCTTTCAATTTCAGGAGTTCACAGACTGTAATGCTTGTTTCTGCTCCTATATGCAACAAACACAGGTTTTAGCCCCAGTTTGTTGCTGGTTGTAGCTGACTTTAGTGTTACCCCCAATCTGTGTGTTTCTCAACTTTTCTTTTCTCTCACTTGAAAAGAGCGCTCTCTCACTATTCCCTCTATGAATTCAACATCTACCTCCCTTTGCACCTCCCACAGTATCTACATTCCCTGTCCTGTTGGAATGCTATACTACTTTAGAACATTAACTTTAAAATGAAGGGGAGAGGAAGAAACATTAAATCTGGTAACCTGAAGTATCATGAGGGAACCTCTGTGGCAAAGACCACAGCCACATTTCAAATGTTCCATTTGGGGCCACCCAAAAGCACAGCACAAGGAACCAATACAATAGACACAAACAAAGGGACATTTACTTCAGTCTGTATGGGAAACTCCTCAGACTGGGGTGAAAAAACATCACACCTTGCACTGGGTTTTAAAAAATGCTACTAATAATGGAAACTCACAAGAAAAATATGGGAACAGGAAGAATGTTGTGCAGATATTGGGGGGAGGGGCACAAAAACTATAGCTGTTGTTGTTTGTTGCTGTGTGCCTTTAAGTCATTTCTGGCTTATGGCAACCCTAAGGGAAACCTATCATAGGGGTTTCTTGGCAAGATTTGTTCGGGGGGGGGGGTTGCCTTTGCCTTCCTATGAGGCTGAGAGTGCATGACTTGTCCAAGGTGGGTTTCCTTGGCCAAACAGGGATTCAAACTTTGGTCTCCAGAGTAATAGTCCAATGCTGGCTCTCTAGCTGTACCTCCTGCCAAATCCTCCAATTTTTGGCCAGTCTGGAGAAGTCCACAGAAAAATGGCTTCCAAAACAAGCCAGATCATAATTTCCTAGAAAATGGTACTCACATGCACACACAAAAAGTTATCATGAACTTTGTCATGACATCCCTACTTTCTGCATGAATGGTTGTTCTGGGATGAAAACTATCCAGTGCATTTCTGAATTATTCTTCCCGTTCTTGTTAATTTTACTGAGATGTAATTTTTTTAAAGAGACTTACTGATAACTTAATTACACTAGACCTTATAATCAAACCCTTAAAGATACTCCTGAGCAGCTGGACTTTAGCAGAATCTTAAAAGGACATTTATAACATCTACCTATCAACCATTTACTGCATATACCCACAAGTTGTCATTCTTGATGTTCTGTTTTAAGATTTTATTTTCAATAAAAACAAAACAGTTTTTTAAAAAAACCTAAAGAAATGCATTGGGCTTTATATAGTCATCCATTGGGGGCAGGGGAAGAGATATAAATGTTACGCCCCTTTTCAGTCCCAAGCAACTGAACACAATGCAGTGACATACAAAACAGCAAAAATAAACACAAACACACCATGAGAGTAATCATTTACAAGAGAAAGAAAAAGAAAGAAAAAGCAAACCATAGACAAAGTCCATTCTACACTGAAACTGATCATGGAAAGCTGAGCAAAATACAAATACCTCTCCAGGTGTTCCAAAGATGCACAACATAGTGGAAAGTGACTGTGTGATCCCACTGCATCCAATGGATACAGGGCAATATTACCCCAGTGAAAACCCCAATGGAGACAGACTATAAAGAAACAAGGTCAGCACAGAATGACCCTATCCTTCTGTAAGCAAACAAGCTCAAAGCAAACGTATCCAACGGTAGTCATGTTGGCCATTCCAGCAAAATACAATAACAGCCAAAATTCACAAAACAGCAATATCTTTATTGGGCCAATCAAAAATTCTGAAAGTACATGATGTAAGGTTTCAAAACTCCACTGGCTTCTTCAGAAGGCAAAGTTGTTAAAAATCATACAACTCAAAGTGGTAAATCTTGCACATTACTAGTAGTACTGGTATTAGTTTGAGCTTGTTTCCTGACAGAGGAATGGGGTAGTAATAGCAATAGCAGCATTATTTACATACCTTACATTTGCCCCCAGGGAGCACAAAACAGCTAACACTGTTGTCTAAGGGTACAGCTACAGGGTGGGGGAAATGGTGCATTACCCCTGTTCAGAAAAGAATTCTGTCACTCCAGTGAATTTTCTTTTATTCTCCAAATTCTAGTGTTGCAGAGAATGAGAGAGTATTGCAGGGAATGCAAGTTGTTACACCTAGTACTTTTGTACTTGCTGCATTCACATTCACTTGGTGACTTTGCCTGCCCCTTTTTTTTCTTTGGATGCCTAAACTGTATCCCTAAATGCTCAACTAAAGTTTTAAGTTAGTGTAATCCCAGAAATTTGGGGACGAAAGGGAACTTTCATCGAGGGGGGTTAGAATTCTTATTTGGAGGGGGCAATGCTCTCATGTTGACCTCTTCTACATCATCACAACAACCCTTTGAGGTAGCTTAACCTAAGAAATGCTTCCCAAAATCTGCAAAGTTTATCACATTTATTATCATTTCTTTGTTATGTTTATATTCTACACTTCTTCCCAAAAACTCTGTGATGCAGTATGACTTTTGTGGGAGTTTCTAAGGGCTTTGAGAAATGGCAACTGCCAGCTAGCCTAAGGGACTGTCTACACTGCAGAAATGCAGCAGTTTGATGCCCCTTTATCCACTGTAGTTCTAGCCTACGGAATCCTGGTATTTGTAGTTTTGTGAGGTATTTAGCCTTTTCTATCAGAGAATTCTGGTGCCTCACTAAACTACAAATACAAAGATTCCATAGGATAGAACTATGATGGATAAAGTGGTGTCAAACTGCTATGTTTATGGAATGCAGACACACCGTAAGAGTATGGCCTGATTAGATGTTCGTCCCATCTAAAGTAGGCCCAATGAATCCATGGGATTTACAGAGGTGTTGGTTCAGTATTGAAGGAATCTACTCTGGTTGGAACCACTCATACGATTTCAACCCTAACGTGTTTAAGCACTCATCTTCAGGCCCTGAGAAAGCTACTTCTTTGCACTAAAATTCTCAAAATCACCCAACAAGCATTATCAGTGGTCATGGTGGCTATAGGGATTCTGGGAATTGTAGTCCCCCAAAATAACTGTTCCAGCTCTGGACCATCTGTTCCTAAATAAGACAGAGGCTATGTTTAGGTACAGAACAAAATGTTGCAATTGTTACAGCAACCAATTAGTACACCGAATTTTACAGGAGGCAAAACTGGAAAGTTGAATTAAAAATGACTTAAACAGGAGGCTGAATTAGCTTTTTCCTTGAGTTTTAAAATCAATCTATCCTGAACTGTTGACATGAGAGGGTGAGAAGCAAGGCCCTGCCACAGAAACCTAACCCACCTTCTCAAATTCCAGACCTCACAATAACTCTGAAAGGCACCCCAAGGAAGAAAATACTGCATGCAAGCCATTGTGAAAAAAATATTAAGACACAGCAGCATCCAATGACATTCAGTTAAATTCACAGCTAGGATGTGAAAATCTCTGACTCATTTTCCATGGTTTTCAGAGAATTCTCACTGAATGCCCATTGAAATTTTCTTTGTTTTCCTCCCAGCATTAAAATCAGTGCCATGTTGGGCTAATATTTTTCCAAATGCATGCCTTGTTCATAGGCTTTTGCCCTAAAGCGCACATTTTTGTGTGTGTAACAGATGCATTTCCCCCATCAACCAAAGTGTCATTTTTTTAATGTACCTGTACTCATTTTTCATGCACCCATTTTTTTGTTCAAATGTAGACACAGGTTTGTGCAATTTTGCTTCCCTATGTTAAAATGTGACCCAAATGCACAGATTTCCATGCAAGATGAGCTTTACTTGTTCCTAGGCTTTGGAATGATAAACTAGAGCTGCCACCATGTTCCTCGCTTTTTCCTCTTCCTCTTTCCATGGGAGAGACTGGGGAGAACATGGCTTCCAGTAAGAACACTTACTGACTAGTGACCTAGAAGCCTGGCTGTCCTCAGTTCAGCCTATCCACAAGCCTATCCATGGAGACAAATCTAACAAATTTTCCTTCCATCCCTAACTCGCACTACAGGGGGCTGGACAACTGCGTTGCGGGCAGGGTCCAATTTATCACCCCCAGATCCCCCGACAGGCCACACTGCCTTAGTGCAAACCCAAATGCCTCTGTTTTCCTCTGCAATCTTTCTCAAAATGGTGACAGGTAGTAATGTTTTTCTCTTCCTGTCACCATTTTGAGAGCAACTGCAGAGGAAAACAAAGGAATTGGGAAGTAGTGGAATGCAGAATTCTAGTGTGCCAGTGGACTGTAGTATAGTATTTTTGTGTTTTTTTCCACACATCTGGAGGACCTTCTGTGTAGCTTCGAGGCAAAAAATTGACTAAAAATCACAACATTTTTTTAATATAGGGAAAGGTGGAATCTTGGGAGGACTGGTGGCGGGCTTCAAGGGCTACAAAAATGGGGTCCAGGGGCCACATGCAGCCCATGGGCTACAATTTGCCTACCCATTGCCTAAGCTTATTAAGCATTTAAGTATCCATAATCCATGCAACAGAATATGGCATTATATGTGTGTGTGTGTTATTTATACCCCACTCTTCAGCCACAAGGCTATCAGATTGGCTTACAAACTGTTTTAACCAACAGCAATTTACACATCTACACTGCATTAAGCAGTTTCCAATGTGTGTTAGCTAATTGCCCCCACAAGCCGGGTACTCATTTTACCAACCTACAAAAGGATGGAAGGCTGAGTGAACCTTGGAGCCCTCTGGAATCGAACTTGCAATGTGGGCTCCTCTCCAGTATGAAATGGATTCCAAAGATGTGCAATGATATGATTTAAAGCAACATAAAATTTTATGAAATAAGTAAGGGAAGTACATAGATATCCAGGTGCTCTGTTGAAAGAAAAGGCCTTCACCTTGGATTTTATTTTAGTGGGTTTTTTTTAATGACCTGATAGCATAACACAACACTTTCCCAAGCTTTTACCAAGTCTCTTGTGACTCTTTTCCAAGCAGCTCTTCAAACTGTCTCGATGTTTGAGGGGGAACATCTCTGATTTAACTACCAGATTAATTGTTTCAGCTCTTCTTCCAACAGAGCAGACAGCTGTGAAAAAGATCTCTGCTGAAAAATAAGATGTTAGCACCAGCAATGCCATACACATTCTGGTAAATGGCAAGAGAAAACGGGTTAAACCGTAGAACTGAAGGTGCCAAAGTAATAGCAACAGAATCAGTCTTCCACATTTGTGGGTTTAACTTTTGAGGTTTGATTATTCACAGATTATTTGCTCCCACCTCTGCTGCTGCCCTGTGCCAATGCATAGGACTGCAAGCCTCACAAAAGAGAGAGACTGCTCTGCCAGTTTCTGCTTTGCAAAGGAACCCTGCTGCCTCAAAGGCACCCACAATGGGTTGCATTTTTTGTCTGTTAAATATCATTTAGAGTGTCTGGAGATTTTAGGGGTGCAGGACCCCTGTCCACTTCCGCAGGGGTCCTGCACCCCTAACCCCAGTGAATGTAGCGGGCCAACTGTAAATTGCACACAGGCTGCATCCACAGTACTTAAATCACTACAGCAACTCTTGATATGCAAGAGCGCCTCAGAACAACACAATACCGTATTTCCAATGTGCACCACTTATGACCTGCCAAGCTAAAGAGCAGCTAAAAACTGTGGCCTATGGTCTGCCCAGAGTCTGTGCAACATCAGCACTAGCAGCAGCAACAACAGCATCCTGCTTTTTTCCCCAAAGTTGGGACTAAAGGCAGCTTATGATTTAAAACAAGTAAAATGCAGCTAAAAACATTTAAAAAATTAACATTAAAACTATTCACAACCTTAAAACAAATTTAAAAATACACTTTAAAAACATTAAAAGCAATCTAATTTAAAACAATACAGTTATAGCACCCTCTTAATTGCCCATCCTTTTAAAACCTTCTATTTTAGAATCCTATCAGAATAAAAAATTTAAAAAGTCATTGCCTGCTGAATAGAGTAGGGTCAGGAAGAGGCTATTCTGGCCTCTCTGGGATGGGAGTTACAGAACCTAGGGGCAACCAACAAGAAGGCCTTATTTTACATCCCTAACAACCATACCTGTGAAGGTGGTAGAGCTGAGCAAAAGACCTCTCCTGAGGATCTCAAGGCCCAGGCAGGCTCATATGGGGAGATGTGGTCTATCATACACCTGGACCTAAACTAAATAGGCATGAACATCCCAAGCAAGCAGCAATATGGAGTCTATCAAGGAGGGATACCATCCAAGGTGGGTCACCATACACAGCCTACGGACTCCATTTGGTTTGATGGATCATGCATCAAAAAATCTTGGCCACTCTCAGTACATCTGAAGCTATCAGGCTAAAACCAGGAACCCACTGTTCTGTGCAGTAGTGTACCATACAGTAAGCCATTAGCAGTGGAACAGTAATACATTCTGAAATTCAGGTGTTTGTCATGACCCCTTAACTACGTCCCAAAGCAAGTTCCGAAACTACAGGCAACTGCACTGATCCGTATCAATAACCCAGTTTTAGGAGTTTTCATCTCCACCAGAAGGTCTTTTGTAAAGTTTGTGGATCCTATCTACCAAAGTTTGTGGATCCTATCAAGATCAAGCCGCCCCAAAATACTTTCCACTACAACAGGGATAACTCACAACAATATATTTTTGCTGTGAAAATCTATTCCTGCCCCCACACACACAGCTAATAAGAGGACTGTAAAGCTAAAATGGAACCCAGAAGGTCGGGGGGGGGGGAGTAAGGGTGGCAGATGATGTGATCCCACTGTTTTGACCCTGCAAGTCCTGGCTCCACCAAATCACCAAATCACACCAGGTCTTCAAGCTGAAACATCAGGGATTAGCAGTGGCCCATTCTCAACTGCCAACATGTTGTAGTATATAAAAGCTTCAGACTATGATTCAGCTATAAAGCTCACTGTGTTGATCACTAGCCAGACTAAGCTACCTTGCAGGGTTGTTGTAAAAATAGAAATCTATCAGAAGAAAAAAACAGGACTTTCTATCCCCAAGAACAAATTATACAAATAATTTCACTACAGCCAGCATTTAAAAATTGTCAAAACATACACCATTGAAAGCTTGTGAGTAGAAAAATGTCTTAACCTGCTGTCTGAAATGGTGAAGCAGGCAGGTTGAACTGGGGAGAATATTCCAAGGGGGTGGGCATTAGAATAAAAATACATCAAAGGTTCAAACCTAGATGAATTCAAAGATCTTTACCTGATGACTTAAAAAAAGATTAACACACATACCTGATGAACCCCTCTGGGAAAAGACGGATTCAGGTGGAGGACACCACTGGAAATTATTATTGTTATTGTTATTATTAATATTCTATTTTATTTGTTTATATCCTACCTTTCTCCCAATAATGGGACTCAGCTAACACATATTTGAACAATACAAATTAAAAATGATACAAAGTCATTAATAAAGTATAAATACAGAAGTTATTTTAGAAGCGATTACACAATTTAGAATTAAAACATCAAACATTAAAAACATTTAAATTCATTAACTACTACAGTTGTCCCTCTGTATTCACGGAGTTGGTATCCACGGCTTGAAAATATTCTTTAAAAAATAATAATCTAAAAAGCAAACCTTAATTTTGCCACCTTATATAAGGGACACCATTTTGCATATAATGGGATTTGAATATTCACAGATTTTGGTATCCACAGGGGGTGGGGGGTCCTGGAACCAAACCCCAGCAAATATTAAGGGACAACTGCAAATACAAACTTTAAAAACAGCACTGCACAGCATTAAAACACCCACCCTAGTCAGTTTCTAAGAAGCCTGATAGCATAACAATGTTTTGTCTTGCTGACAGAGGGAGAACAAGGACAGGGCCATCCTGGCCTCTCTAAGGAGGGAGCTGCAAATTCTGGAAGCAGCCACCAAGCCTAGCAAGGCCCTCTCCTCCACACCAATGTGGTTTGATTCAGATGGTGGGGTCCCTCAAGAGGACAGGAAAATCTTAATGAATGAGCAGGTTCTGAGGGTTATTCATCACTGGAGCAGCCAGTGATTTTACCGTGGCTCCTCCTGTAGTAGTAGTGATGATAATGATGATGATGATTTTATCATCATCATCATCATCATCTTTATTTCTATCCCACTATTTTTCCAGTTTGGGACTCAAAGCAGCATACAATAAAAAGACATGATTAAAATCAGCAAAATGCAAAAGTAAAAACTCAATTAAACAACTAAAAAAGTTAAAAACAGCTAAAATGTAAAAACATACACACATAGACACATACACGTACACAACACAAACATATATCCCATCACAGCCATTAGCAAAGATCGACAAAGGCCTGCCGAAACAAGCAAGTTTTTACTTGGCTCCAGAAGGTAGACAGGGAGGGTGCCAACCTGACTTTTCTGGGCAGGGTGTTCCAGAGCCGTGGGGCAACCACTGAGAAGGCCCTCTCCTGAGTTCCCACCAGATGTATGGTGGGGACAGAGAGAAGGGCCTCCCCGCAGATTAAAGAGCCCAGGTTGGTTCATAATGGAGAATAGGGTCCTTCAAATAACTTCAAATAACTTGGACCTAGGCCAGTGTTTCTCAGCCTCTGGTTCTGCAGATATCTCACCTTCAGTTCCCAGAATCAGTTATCATTGACCATGCTAGCTGAGACTTCCAGAATCTGAAGTCCAAAACAACTAGAGTAACAAAGATTGAGAGTCGTTGCTCTAGGATCCAGGATAGGCAGAACTCCATTCCAATTACAGTATGAGCAGCATACTGTATCAACAGTGGTGTATCAACCAGCCACCTCTGTTCATCACTGTGGATATTCTAGGAGTTTAATTCTGCACTGGCCCAGTGACAGGCAGAGTTTAATTATACACTTGTCCAGAGACAGGCAGTGTTGAATCATTCTAGCACTTTAATCTGAAAGCTATCACTCAACCATCCTGTGTGTGCCTGTCCTATGGGGGATAGAGTGCCTTTACCTTCAGGTTTCTTCTAGTTGTAGCATTTTTTGCATTTGGTAGAACAGCCTTCATTCAGATGACTGTTTATCAAAGACGAACATAGAGATTTGGCCAGGAAAATTTCCCACAGACTATACATTTTTCTGTGGAAAAATTTCTACAGCATGTTGCAGTATTTTAAATTACAGACCTAGTTTTAAATTTATAAATGAGTTAATATATATTTTAGAATTTAAAATTATTGCTATTAGCTATCGTATTAAACTGATTTCATTATAAGCTGCCCTGAGATCTTCAGATATATCAGGTATATCAACTTCCTTTAGGTATGCATCCTTAAAAAAATAATAATAGTGGTTTCTCAAGTGTAGTCACTTCTGCAAAATATAAGGTTTATAAAATATATGCATTATTCTTTTTGCATTATTACCACATAAAGCTTTGAATGCGTTTGAACACAGCATTTAGGCCAAATGTGCTAAATTGGATAACATTATTTAGAGCCATCCTGCCATGAGGATGTTTCTAAAAATGCAACGCTGTTTTAAACTCTGAACGCACACTTTTGTCCAGTAACTAGAGATACTTAGTGCATTCAGTCAGAATATCCTTTCAGAATATTCAGTCAGAATATGCATTCTCCCTCTCCCTGCCTGCCCTCTGGGAGACGTCTGAGACAGCCAGGAGAAGAAATAAAGTGTTCAGTACTTTCTACAGTAGTGTTTTCTGAAATAACCTTATCTTTAGCTGTCATGTTCTAATAGAGTCTGTAGGAGTGAATTCTGGAGACTTTTCTTGTTCTTTTTATGCTTCCAAACCCTGCTGTTTTTTTAAAAAATCCACCTGCTCCCTGCCCCAGCTCCACTTTTATAAAGCTACAAGACAGAGAGCTGCCTAAAGGTCAGCATCTATCATCCTCAAACAGGTTAGTTTGTTAAGAGGTTACCCCAAGAAAATGAATTTATTAACAGGTGAATTCCCTTTGGTCTGGCTTCTGGGCTGAAAAAACACGAGCTCATTTTTCTCATGAGTTCTCATGGACTCAACAGGACCCAAGTGTATCCTTAATCTAGGAAATCTCTCAAATGCTCCTTCATGCCTCCCAGTTCACCTATGACCCCCATATTCCCTTTAGGGGAATCCAAGTAATTTGCTGGCTACACATTCCAGCAGAGCAACCATTGGGGGGGGGGAGGGTTAGGTCCTCCAGCTGGGGTTGCCAGGGGCCCATTCACACTACAGAATTATAGTGCTATTGTTCCACTTTAACTGTCATAGTCTGTCCTATGGAATCCTGGGACTGGGGGCCTGTCTATACAAGCCCCCCAAAAAACAGTGTAACCTGCAGTAAAGACAAGTTGCAGCAGCTGCGAGTTCTCTTAATGGTCTTACAGCCCCCATAAACTTTGCATGCCTTCTATTCAAGATAGTGGCCACGAGTGAATTACTTGCGTTTTTAAATCTGCTGCTGCCAAACTTTTTTTTAAACTCTATTTCTACAGTGCACATAAGCAATATTTGGTCTTTACAAAAAAAAAGAGAGAGAGAGAGAGAGAGAGAGAGAACAACACACCATTTTATTGCCTTAGCAATCAGTAGCTAAGGCAAAACTCCAACATGGCGGCAGCAGGTGCTTGCCCTGATAGCAAGCCCCACTCCGCCTTGTCCAGCCAATCAGGTCTGTGCCTTTTCTCAAATGGGAAAGCGATTCATATCGAATTGCTTGTCCTAATGAGAGGGACTGTGCATTCCCCTCACTGTTTTTTTTTTTTAAACTCTTGGAAAAGTCGTGAAGGCTTCTCCTGCGGCATTTTTGCCAACTTTTGCCCCCCTTCACAATACAGCGAAACAACTTGGATTGCCATTAGGACAGGTTGTCCTTTCCTCACATTCCATGAGGAGTATTTTTGCCATTTAGACAACCCCTGGCAGTTTAGGGAGGGGTGTTCAGATTCCTCAGCTAGAAAGCTATAGTGGCTCACCAACCTACCAGTTCTTGGATACCACAGAAAGCAGCCATGGCAGTTGAACTGGAATAATAGCATGGGAATTGTGAAGTGAGAATGGGCCCGTTTTCCCCCCTAAACAGCTCTCTCTTGTAGCCAGGTCAGCTTCAGACTGTCTGGTGTGCAAAAGGCAGGCCTATATAAAGCCTGCCTCTAGTCTTGCAAGAGTAGGGTCTCTTGTAGGAATTCCAGGCTCCCATGAGCTTAGAGATCTGGCAGACACCTGGAACACTCATGAGACACCTTCTTCTAAAGTGACTTGAGGTGGGCTTTATATAGGCCTGACTCTCGACTATTCGCAGTCATAAGTCTGGACCTGTAGAGTGAAGGGCAGGAAGAATGCATACCAGCTGCACTCGCAACAGACATTTGGTACATATGGCAGCTTTGCTTCCTTTGGCTCTTTACTTCCTATGGGAGAAGGATCTTTTAACAGGGTGCGTTATGCAACTTTTAAACCCAAGAATATCTCCTCAAACGTAGGGGGGGGTCGTCTTATACGCCGGGGTCTATGAACCCGCAATGGGTGAGGGGTGAGGCAAAGCATGTACATTCGCCCCTCTCCTCCATCTTCACCCCCTTTGGGAAGGAAGCGAAGGCGGAGCACACACCTGCTGTCTGCACACCTGCTGGTTTGCCTCACCTGCCGCCCGATCTCCTGCATCTTCGCTCCCTTCACAAGGGAGTGAAGATGCAGGACACTGGGCAGCGGGGGGTGAGGCCCGCCGGGCGGGGGGGTGAGGCCAGCCAGCCAAACATCCGCGTTTCCCCTGGCAAAGCAGGGGAAACACAGAGGTTTGGTTGGCTGCGCTTTCCCAAGTCGCGATGGGCTCCTTGCAAGTTGGGAATGACAGGAGCTGGCTAGGAAGCTTCCTAGGCACCTTTCCTCCTTCTCAAGTCAGAGACGGGGCTGCCAGCCCCATATCGGACTGGGGAAGGATGGGAACTGGCTAGGAAGCTCCCCCCCCAGCCAGCCACCCCTCCAAGGTGGCTAGAAATCTCCCCCCCCCAAGCCAGCCAGCCCTCCAAGGCCTTCCTGACCCAGCTCCCGGCCTTCCTGACCCATCGCCAGATGGGGAGGCATGGGAGGTGGCTGGGAGACTGGGGAGTCATGGGACTGGGGAATCTCCGCAGCCAGCCAGCCATCTCCTGCAATTCCCCAATCAGCATGCGGGCTCCCGATAGTGGCTTCAGGGAGGGTGGAAGGGTGGCTGGCTGGAGGGGGGAGGCTTTCCAGCCACCACCTGACCTCCCCGATAGCGGCTTCGGGGAGGGCGGGTGGTGGGGGTAATATTTTACGGTGAGTATATCCCAAACTCTGTATTTTAACTCAAAAATTGGGGGGGGCATCTTATATGCCCAATCGTCTTATATGCTGGAATATACGGTATGTTGTTTTTAATTTGCCATATGCAATAATGGGTCCCACACTGGGAGAAAGGCAGGATATAAATTAAATAAATAAACAAAGCCAAATTTTACTACAGTATTTGATTCTGCTCTGCTTCCTACTTTTGCATTCCAATTGCCTATGACTAACAAGAAGTCTTGTTCTGGTATGTGATCTGTTTCCTTCTAGACTAGACACCAACATAGAATCTTTCAATTTCTTCTTTTGCCTCTGTAGTTCGACTCTAAACTCTAAACTCTGTAGTTAGACTCTACAGTTATATTGATGGTTTTCCCCTGAAGTCTTATTTATATGATTTGATCAGACTTTGCATTATATCCTTTGATTGCTTTTGCTACATCTCTTCTCACTATTAATGCCACTCCATTTCTTCTCCAATTTTCATTTCCTGAGTAAAACATGGTGCTTGGCTCAAAATGTTCCATTCATGTCCACTTTAGATCACTTGTTCCAAGTACTGCAATGTTTATAAGTTCTATTTCTTGTTTTACTATATCTAGCTTCCCTTGATTAATGCTTCTCACATTCCATGTCCCTTTAATATGTATTGCTCAGCTTTAGACTTTCCTTTCACCTCTGAGCATGTCAACAGCTGAACATCCTTTCGGCTTGAGTCCAGTTGTGTCATTAGCCACAGTGCTACTCCAAGTTGTCCTCTAAGCAGGGTCCACAGGAAATAGCTTTTGGTATTCTGTGGGTAACTTCTTCAGAGTAGCAAAATGCTCTGTGACCCCACTATTCCACTATGGATAATACAACAAGGCTGGATTTTGCCCTTCGTTCACACCAACGTTCTGGGCTTGAGCGGTGGTGGTGTTTTTTTATTTAGTACTTTATTGATTTTCACACAGGTCCTGCCTTTGTGGTATATATTTTCCATTTTAACTAAAATCACATTGAGCAAATTGCCTCTCTCTCAAAACTGATGCTAAATAGAGTCCTGCAAAGTCTATAAAAGAAAAGGGGGAGGAAGGAGGGGGGATGGTGGGAACAAGAAAAGCTCATCTTACTGGCCCTACATTTTAAAGTGCACAACATTTTCTTTCTAGAAATATATTTTGCCTCCATAAAGTAGCAGGATAAATGCACACATTAGCATTTTTACTAGATTACTGCAACATCAAAATGATAACTGACACACACCACTGGGCAATCACAGACCAAATGCCATGACGAAAGTTTTCATACCATTCCTAACATAATCCTTCGCAATGGAGGGCATTCACATGCCAAATGAGTCGCTCAGCAATGCACGTTCATCAAGCAGAGTAATGCATCACTCAGCTCTCATTTTCTTTTACACAGGAATTCATAACATACAGGCCTCTTTTCATCTCCTCTACTATTTCAGGGGTCCAATGCTGGATCAATGGTAATATGTGGAACACTGAGACAGGCTCACAGATATTCTTAAAAAATGACTGCCATGAGGGTGCATCACACGGTGCATCTGACACAGTAGAAATAATACAGTTTGACATCACTTTAAGTGCTGTAGCTCCATCCTATGGAATCCTGGGATTTGTAGTTTTACAAAGCCTGTAGCCATCTCTGCCAAAGGGTACTGGCGCTTCACAAAACTAAAAATCCCAGGATTATGTAGGATGAAGCCATAGCAGTTAAAATGGTGTCAAACTGTATTATTTCTAAAGTGTAGATGTACCCACAGTCTATCACAAAAGTAGTGAAAATGGCAACTCAGCTCCAAAGCACAAACCCAGACATCTGAAACCAGGTTTTGTGTTTTACTTTTCTTCTGACATCCATTTCACAGAAGACAAACTAAGGAGTAGAGATGGAAATTCTCAATTCTCACAAAGGATGGAAAACTCACTACAACGTTTTTAAAACTGCATTTTCAAGAAACTCATAGTTTTACTTGGAACTGCTCAACTTTCTGAAGAACAACTGCAGAGTTGTAGTTCTGGCTCTGGTCATGACTGTTTTACTTTGCACAACTTTTTGAGAAAGAGAGACAAGACAGCACAGGAATGGATGGATTAGAAAGAAATCAAAAATTAATAAATAAAGGTGCAATACATGCTGGAGTTTTGAGTCTAGTTTGACAGAAGGGCTAAGGCAGTAAAAATCACCATCAATCCCCTTTCACCCTCTAGTCCAGGGAACCCCCAAACTATGGGCTCTCTGGACTCTGAGTCTGTGCTCCCCTTCTTTTTTGACCTGCCTGCCTACTCTGATTCCTCAACTGCTTTTCACCTCTGCTAATTCGCTTCATCCCCACCAAGGCTCTCCTCTCCTACTCCCCTTTCCAACGCTTCCCTTTCTCAGCTGGTTTTTTGCACAACTGGCTCTCTGAATCTGCACTCTCCTTTTACGAATTAGCAGGGATGAGAAGGAATTGGGGAATCAGAGTAGGCAGGAAAGTCAAGGAAGAAGGGGAGCACAGACTGTTTTTCTTCCTGTCAGTTTTTCCCAGGAACACCAAAGTTTGACCGCATTCAGGAAATTGACGAGTATCCATTCCATCCCTACTAAAGAGGTATAGCGGCAAGAGTAATTTAGCCAAGAAAAAGTACTCAAAGCAGAAGTGGTGCCAAAGTCACTCAGGTCAACTCACAAATTCGCCCCACAGAGTAGAACAAAATTCTCACTTTTGAAAAATCAAGCTAATTTGACACAAAGAAAACATAAGCACACCACCACAAGCAGAATAACCTTGCATACCTTACACACACACCTTACACACAGTGCAAGAAAAATAAACATACACTATCCCTACCATCCCAGGATGATCTCTGCTCACAAGAGGCTATTGGTAAGGAAGCTGACATTGAAGACTGATGCTTTTGCTTTGCAACAGGCCAGCCTCCTCAGATTGATATGTTTTGGGTTACTGAAGAGGAAACAATTAAAACCTGGAGGTGCAGGGAGGCTTGAACGTGCCAAGAATAGGGATGTAAATGTTTTGTTTTCACAAGAAAAAAAAAGTTTGTTCCTGGTGGATGTGATAGTGAGAGGTTTGAGGACATTTGCAGGGGGGGGGGGAATTTCATTTTTTCCTAAAAAAAGAGAGAGATGCCACACAACATCAGTGTAGCTATGCAAAAAAAACCCACTGATTTCCATGCACAAATACTATATTTGCATAAGTGAACTTGTCTGAAAAGTCCCTAAAACAGATAGCTAGCCATTGTTTCAGCAGCATGTCTTGAAATGGCAAGTTGCTCCAAATGAAAGTACAGTTGTCCCTTCACATTCGCTGGGGTTTGGTTCCAGGACCCCCCATGAATACCCAAATTCATGAATACTCAAGTCCCATTATATGCAATGGCATAGCAAAATGGTGTCCCTGATATGCAAAATCAAGGTTTGCTTTTTGGATTCTTATTTTTTAAAGAATATTTTCAAGCTGTGAATACTTAAAACCGTGAATGCCAAATCCGTGAATGTGGAGGAACAACTGTACTGCCTAAGAAAACCCTATGAATGTCATGGGGTGGCCATAAGTCAGCAGGTCACTTAAAGGCACATAAACCCACAGACTGTTTACATTCTAACAACAAGCAAGGTCTGCTAGCATACTGGAACCCAGAAGAGCCATGCTAGAGATTCCACCAGCAGCCTAACTGTTCGTTCTGTACATTGCTGAAGATATTCTAAGCACAGCTTCTTATGCCTAGAACCCATTTCAGGACAGGTAAGTCTGTCCTTGCATTGCCATAGTCAAATGATTGCCACTCTAGGTTGATTAAAAAACAATGTTTTCAAAATGGAGTTTGAACATTTAAATTAAGAGATCAAAATTTTCCTGAAACAATTAAGAAAAAAAAAATAACCAAGACATCACCATAAACATCAGTTATCAATTTTTAATTATATTCTATGGATACATTAACAATAGTTTATAGAGATATGAGATAAACTGACCAGTCCTATTGCTCTAGCTTTTCTTCGCAAACGAAGATTCAAGAAGGACTCATCCCGCACTTTCTGAAAGCACGCTGATGATTGAAAAGGCCAATCCGAGATAAACAAGTCCGGTTGCAGAAAGCACAGCAGAAGGTCTCCTTGGGTGATGTTTCCAGGTTGTGATTCTTTCTGCGTTGTCGTTTCTCTTCAAGACTTGTTCGGCATTAGTTCTCAAATAAAGCTGCAGCATTGTGGATAGTGCGTCTCCATGCCTCCCGATGGGAGGCCAGGGCAGACCATTGTTGGTGATTAATTTGGCCGAGCCTGAGATGTTGTTTCAGGGAGTCCTTGTATCGCTTTTTTGGAGCGCCCCTCTTACACTGACCCGTGGTGAGTTCACCGTAGAGTACTATTTTGGGGAGGCGATGGTCCTCCATCCTAGAAACATGCCCTGCCCAGCGCAGCTGTGTTCTCAATATCATGGCCTCAATGCTGGTGATCCCTGCTTGCTCAAGGACAGCAACATTCTTCACACAGTCAGTCCAGTGTATATTTAGGATTGTGCATATACAACGCTGATGAAAGTGTTCGAGGAGTCGTAAGTGTTGGCGATACGTAACCCATGTTTCAGACCCATAAAGGAGTCCATGAGCTGCCCTTCGCTGATGATGCTGCCCTTGTTTCCCACACAGAAGCAGCGCTGCAGCTCCTAACAATCTGCTTCGCAACAGCTGCAGAGCTGTTTGGGCTGGAAGTCAACCTGAAGAAAATGGAAGTTCTTTACCAGCCTGCACCACAGGACGAACACCATCATCCCCACATTGCCGTCAGAAAATCTGTGCTCAAGTCCGTTCAGCAGTTCACCTACCTGGGAAGCATCATCTCCTCAGATGCCAAGACTGACAAAGAGATCGATCACAGATTAGCAAAGGCATATAGCACATTTGGAAGACTTTACAAAAGAGTTTGGAGTAATAAACACCTGAGGCAAAGCACAAAATCAGTGTGTATAGTCCTATTGCAATCAATATTTAAATCCTGAATTATATGAATATGATTTTAATCAATTCAATCCTGTTGCCACAACCCCACAGCTCCATCTTGCACCAGTCAAATGGTGCAATACTAACATCACGATGGAGGCAAGATCACATGAGACTAGCAGAGGCCCTAACACAAGTCGTAACTGGTGTAGATATTAGAGCAAGACACTCCTGGTGAATCCTGCCAAAACATGTGAAGTAGCCAAACTTCAAAACTAAGAAGGTACAAATGATGGGCAAGACGAATGGAACTCATCTAAAGTTCTATGTGTGGAAAATAATGACTCTTTCCCATTTTTTTTTAACTATTGTATGTTTTAATTTTTTTTCTAATTTATATATTTTTAGTTATTGTATGTTTTTAATCTTTTATAATTTAATATTATTTTAAGGGGTGGGTGGGCTAGGGTACTGTGACTATGGAGTTTTTATATTGTAAGCCGCCTCGATTGCGTTGCAGAGGGACGGGATAGAAATAAATAATTATTATTATTATTATTATTACTGTCCTTCAAGTGCATCTGCCCTCACAGATCTAGTGGGCAGCAACTAGGAGACTTCATGAATGCTTGGCAAAGGCTGTTGTTGCTATTCTTGTTCTAATGGACTATAATTCGCAGAATCTCCACACCCAGTTTTGAAAATTGTGGTCCCCAACAAAGTGATTTTGCCAAGGTCTTCTTAGCATTACTGTTCCATGGAACCAGTTTTGTTGTCTTTTCAGCACTAGGCAAATATTCATTTATTCTACCATGCATTTTAAATGTACTGCACAGTTGGTCTTCCACATTTACTGGGGTTAGGGGCACAGGGCCCCTGCAAAAGTGGAAAAACTGTGAATATCTCTAACACACACAAAAAATACGATCGGCGAATTCAACCCACTGTGGATTCCTGCGAGGCAGTGCAATTCCTTCTCAAGACAGAAGCGGACATCTGCCAGGGCTTGCTGTCACCTCACACCATTTTTATTAGGGACTTACAAGCTTCGACACATGTTTGCAGTCTCTCTCAGTCTCACAAGGCTTGCATTCCCTATTAAAAATGGAAAAGGACAGCAGCAGAGGCAGCAAAAAATAATCCACAAATAATCAAATCTGCAAAAGTAAAACCTGCAAATGTGGAGGTCCAGCCGTATAATTGGCAATTTTTATTATGTTGCTTTTCCCTGTTGTTGGGAGTCTAATGTGTTACTTCTGTTATTATTTTGACACAAATTCAGAGGCTTTGAGGCCATGATATTGAGAAGACAGCTGCGCTGGGCAGGGCACATTTCTAGGATGGAGGACCATCGCCTCCCAAAAATAGTACTCTATGGTGAACTCGCCATGGGTCAGCATAAGAGGGGCACTCCAAAAATGCGATACAAGGACTCCCTGAAACAACACCACAGGCTCGGCGAAATTGATCACCAACAATGGTCCGCCCTGGCCTCACATCAGGAGGCATGGAGACGCACTATCCACAATGCTGCAGCCTTATTTGAGAACTCACGCCGAACAAGTCTTGAAGAAAAACGACAACGCAGAAAGAATCACAACCCGGAAACATCACCCAAGGAGAGCTTCTGCTGTGCTTTCTGCAACCGGACTTGTTTATCTCCGATTGGCCTTTTTAGTCATCAGCGCATTTGCAGTAAGCATGGGATGAGTCCTTCCTGAATCTTCGTTTGAGAAGAAAAGCCAAAGAGAGATTCAGAAGCTTTTGTATCACCTACACCTCTTCTCTCAAAAATGCACCTTCCTGGGCCAGCAATGGTAGAGGTGGAATCATCACCAGCACCATATTGAGGAGGAATGACAGAAATGCTTGCATGCTGTAAGTTCCAGTGGCCTTTGCGAAACAGACTGTGTACTCCTTACTCTAGCGCAGTTCTTCTCAATTTTTCATTCTCCAGATATTTTCGACTTCAGCTTCCAGAATCGCTGACCACTGGCTGAGGATTTTGGGATCTGATCTCCAAAACAGCTAGAAGATCAAAATTTAAGAATAACTGCTCTAGTGCACCCCCTCTAGTCAAAGATTAGAAATCTCTAGCAGAGAATTCTATGTACCTCACCACCCTATAAATAATAGAATTCCACAGGATGGAGACATGACAGTTAAAGTGGTATCAATACTGATGTAACAGTATAGCATACACATACTTATACTATTTGAATGAGCTTTGGTCAGACCCCATCTGAAATTCTGTATCTAGTTCCAGGCACCACAGTCCAGAACTTGACCAAGACTGGAAAGCAAGTCTTATGAAGAATGGCTTAGGAAGCTGGGTATGGTTGAGGATGGAAAAGAAAAGATGGACAGGTGTACTGAGAAGCCTTCTTATAAATATCTGAATGGATGACATGTTCAAGAAGGAGCCGGCTTGTTTTCTGCTGCTCAAAAAAACAGACATGTACTAATGGATACAAATTGCAAGAAAAGAGATTCCACTTAAACATCAAGAAATAGTTCTTTACACCAAGAGTTGTTTAACAGTGGAATGGACTGCCTTGGAAGATGGCTGACTCTCCTTTTCAGGAGGTTTGTAAACGGAGGTTGGATGACTATCTGGAGTAATTTAGCTGTGCATTCTGGCGTTAACAGGTAGTTGGATGAGATGGCCCTTGTGTTGTCTGCCAACTCTAGGATTCTATGAGTTCTTCAAGTACTGCAGTAAATACCCCTTGGGAAAACTACATTTCCTTAAGGCTAGTAAGACTATGAAGCAAACCAGTGTCAGGTTCATTTCATTAGGAAAATAACTACACACTGAGACATTTAAGCATGCATATATACATCTATAAACTGGCCCTTGAAACAGACTGTGCTGATTTAACTTCAGGGAATTTGTCCCTGAGGCAACCCTATGTTTGATCAGGAGGCAAAACTCAGTGGTCTTTTAATCCCTTCCAAAGGAGAAATTAAAACTGAAACCTTACCCCCATTTACTAGCAAGTAACTTCTGTTGAAGTCAATGAGACTACAGTAGTTTCAGAAGAGACAGGTGCAATCTTCCAACTCTATGATTCTATGAATTCTTAAGAGAAATTGGGGAGAAATGTGAATGGGGAAAATATATTCTCCTTCCAGCTGTAATTATACAATTAGTAAGGGAACAGGCTAAAAATTCTTCCCTCTCCCAAAAACTGCATATTACAGTAATTTCTTATGTTTTATTTGCAATTTTTCCCTTTCCACTTCTTCAGTTTTACACCTGTAAATTATGAACAATCAGGACATAGCTGAGACTTCATCCACTGAGTAAGACTTTGAAGAGAAGAATAAATTACTTCTAATCTCCGTAAGAACACTTGGCTAATCATCTCACTTCCCCAAATACTTTATACAGTATAAATGTCATTTTCTGACTCTTACTGACTCCCTATCAGGGAGGCTTTTAAAAAGTCAATCGTAGGAGTCGGTAGGTTAGTTACTCCTTTTGAATGTAGCCACTCTACCATAATAGAATTCGGTAATTATTATTTCTTCTTTTTCTTCCCCATTCTTCTCTAACCCCACCTCACCCTGATCCAAAGCTATCCATTTAGAGCATGCTGGGACTTCTATAACTAGCATTAATAAATTCTTCTGCTTTTCTTGATCTACTGGGTATTTCTTCCTGTGTTGTGATACTGTCCTAACTATTCTAAAGTCACACACACATACAGATACTTAGAACAGAAAAGTATCAGTAGCAACTTTTAGGTTCAATGTCAGTAGGATGCCAATTCTGCTCCAAGGTTTAGTTTGAGCTTTAAAGGAGCTATCCGAAGTGCTGAACCTATTTTGGCAGGCCAAGATCCAATACCATGCATAGCTCCTTAAATGTTCAAAGTAAAATCAACAGCAGATTCACCTGCCACTGCAAATCTACTAATCAGAATATATACACCCTCCTTGTTTATCTATAAATATGAGATAGTAAGGCAAACAGCATATTAAGTCCTTTTTGTTTAAACAGGCATTTGACCACCTGGAATAATATGTCCAGTTCTGGGCACCAAAGTTCAAGAAGAATGTTGGAAAGCTGGAATGTGTCCAGAGGAAGGCAACCAAGATGATCAAAGGTCTAGAAACTAAGCTCTGTGAGGAACAGGTTAGGCAACTGATTATGTTTAACTTGGAGGACACTCAGGTGACTTGACAGCCATCTTTAAATATCTGAAGGGAAGTCACTTAGAAAGATGTGACCACATGAACAAATATTCAAGGAAAAGGGGGGGGTGCGTACTGTATGTGCCTTCAAGTTATCTCCCAATTTACACCAGCCCCATGAATTTCAGAGAGGATTCTTAGGCAAGGAATATTCAGAGGTGGCTTTTCACTGTCTTCCTCTGAAGTATAGCCCTCAGCACCTGGTATTCCTTGGTGGTGTACCATCCAAGTCTGACCATGCTTAGCTTCCAAGATCCTACAGAATTTGGTGCCTTTAGGGTTTGAGGGCTATAAGGTCTTCAATCCAATTAGTAACAAGAACTGGATATTTCTCTTTCCAGTAAGTCTTTTAGCCATAAAAAGGGCAGAGATAATCCATTTACCACTGACCAGTAGACTATTTCCAAGAAACAGGTATATAGTTTAAGAGCATGTGCACATCTAAGAAGCCACAACTGGACATATGTTTAACAGTTGTATTAGGAAACATACACTTGAGTTTTAAAATACACACATTGGAGTTTGAAACTACTTCATTTTTTTTCTCTTAAGACAGAATGGGGCAGTTGATGTTCAGATGAATCTACAGTTGATGTAGGAACTGCATAGCCTAGCAACCTTCCTCCCTGATGATCCCCAGCCCCCTGATTCACTGCCCCATTTGGGGGCCAAAACACCACTTTTTTGCCCAAAATATAATTCTGGACTATACTGGTTTTCTTTTAAATGCTGTTCATGCCTTCATTCCCACCCCAAAACAGCAGAAAACAGTTCCTAAAACCAACCAGAAGTGATCTTTAGGTCCCCAAATGGCATTACCAGATTGGTGAAAATGTTGATGGTGAAGCCAGTCAAGGATTGTGCAGATCTCAGAATGTCCCTCCAGCTCTCTAAGCATGGCTTACACTGATCTGGACTGCCTGTCGACCAGACATAGAGTAATGTACTGCCCTACGAACATATACAACATGCATGCACACATATTATGGTAGCATGTACACATCTTAAGGATTTCTTATGAAACTGAGGCTGTCAGTTTTGCCTTCCTCTTTGTGGCCTATTTTCCACAGCTTTCCTGTACATAAACATTTTGAAGAAAACAAATGCTCCCATAAATATTTCAAGCCTTGCAATCACAACACAGCCATTTCCCCTTCAGCATTACTATATTTCAGACTGTTCTGGAATGTGGAATATTTTCCCCCTGCACAGAATACCCCTTGACATTAGCTATCCTGCAACAGTTTCTCTTACATGACGGTGTCATGAACTTCAGCGCTTGTAAATCTGTCAGCGATGGCCTTCAAACCTTCCAAGCCCAGGCTGGCCTTTTGTCTCCTGAAGCAAGCAACCTAGGATAATTCTGACACCAACCCCACAGGTTTAGTGGCTGACAACAGCCTGAATCTACTGGCAGTCCCAATAAGAGCTGACCTGTTGAAACAATGAGATTAACAAAAGTGCTAACTCAAAGTTCAAGAAGGATATTAACAAGCTGGAATGTGTCCAGAGAAGGGCAACCAAGATGAGCAAATGTCTGGAAACCATGCCTTATGAGGAGCAACTCAAAGAGTTGGGCATGTTGAGCTTGGAGAAGAAAAGATCAGGAGATGACATGATAGCCATCTTTAAATATCTGAAGGGATCTCATGTAGAAGATGGAGTACACTTGTTTTCTGCTGCTCCAGAGACAAGAACATAAACCAATGAATTACAATTGCAAGAGAAAATATTCCACTTAAACATTTGGAAGAACTTCTTTACTATAAGACTTGCTCAACAGTGGAACAGACGGTCTTGGACGTGGTTGACTCTCCTTCTTTGGAGGTCTTTAAAAAGAGGTGGAGTGGGCATCATTCAGGAATGATTTACTTGTGTATTCCAGCATAGCAGGGGGTTGAACTATATAGCCCTTGTGGTCTCTTCCAGTTCCATGAGTCTGTGACTCTATGACTCTATGACTGGTCAACTCTAGCTGAAACTAGCAAAAGAATTCAGGCCAATGTGGGTACATTGATAATGTACACCGGCACTGCAATGATACAGAGAACCACAACTACTCATCGTGGTGCAAATAAAATGTTATCACCTCAAGTCATGGGGGTGTAAAGAAGCTCTCATCCATAAATATCACATAGTGACAGGACAAGAGAGGAAGCCAAGAAGGGAGGGTGGCAGATAGACAGCATATAAAGAGTGTTGTAATTAGGGACAGAAAAATACACTTTTTAGGGCTAGCATGTTTTTTACAAGCCATTGCCATACTCTAACCATTATCAAATTTACTTCTGGCTTACCAATAGATACTTGGTGAATTCTGCAAAGACTTCTACAGCTGGAATGCTTACACTATCTTCTATGATTAACCCCAATAGAAAATAATTTCTGATTCTTTGGTACTGCATGGGACAGTCAGATCCTGTCTGCATAAAACAATGCCTTCAGACGTGAAGATGTCACAGAAATGTTGTGGTACACACCAGAAAGGGTGAAGGAAATAGTTGACAACGTTTTGTGTTAGGGACTATAGAAAATGACTCCCTGGTGTATCTCATCTATACAGCAGTGTTGTGTGATAAACTGGGAAGAAGAAGATGGCCTTTCTCATCTTAGTTTTGCACTCATTCAATGTTGCGCAGACCAGGTTTTTCAAAGAACTGGGAATATTTTCCAAGAAAATTTATAGAACAGAACAGCAGACATTGATTGAAGTGAATGGATAGGAATAAAAAAAACAGGAATCATATTTTTGAAAAGTATGATTTACATCTTTGAAGTTTGCATTTGTAAAAGAAATTTCTCTCTCTGGCTTTTCTTCGCAAACGAAGATTCAGGAAGGACTCATCCCACGCTTTCTGCAAGCGCGCTGATGACTAAAAAGGCCAATCCGAGATAAACAAGTCTGGTTGCAGAAAGCACAGCAGAAGGTCTCCTTGGGTGATGTTTCCAGGTTGTGATTCTTTCTGCGCTGTCGTTTCTTTTCAAGGCTGCAGCATTGTGGATAGCGCATCTCCGTGCCTCCCGATGTGAGGCCAGGGTAGACCATTGTTGATGATCAATTTAGCCGAGCCTGAGATGTTTCAGGGGAATCCTTGTATTGCTTTTTTGGAGCGCTCCTCAGAAATAAATGGCTAAAACATGAAATAAATATCACAAATATTTTTCAGTGGCAATATGTACAATATTTCCTCTTCGCCTGTTTAATGCTGATCAACGCAATTTATTTGAGAGGATATAACACAAGTCACAGAGCATTTGCAAAGCAACTTATCAATGAAATGGGCTGCATTCACATTCAGGAAATAATATACATTGCAGTCTTAAGCTGTATTCTGCTGCTGCTTTTACAGATACATAATCTGACTGTACATTTTAAGAAAAAATACATTTTTATCACCACATACTCAGTTGTTGCTGTATGCCTTCAAATCATTTCTGACTTATGGCAACCATAAAGTGAGCCTATCATGGGATTTTCTTGGCAGAATTAGTTCAGAGGGGGTTTGTCCTTGCCTTTCTCTGAGAATGAGTGTGTGACTTGCCCAGGTTTACCCAAAAGGTTTCCATGGCCAAGCAGGATTGAAACCCAGTATTCTAGTCCAACACTCAAACCACTACACCATGCTGGCTCTCTACATGCTCAGGCCCCGTCTACACGACAAAAACAATCCATACGGCATTCTAAAGATCGATAATGTGTACATACAGCTGTTCAGATACACTCGTGTCTTTCGGAAGGGGAGCCTGCAAATCCCCCATAAAATCTGTAAATTCGGAGTTCGGGATGAATAGCAGATCTCAGCAAAAAAATCCATACAACCGTTCAAATTTGTGATAGTTTGTACAGGCTATCGATAATTTGAATGATCGATCATTCAACTTTCCATGGATTTTTTTCCATGGATTTATTGTTTTTAAATGTGATTTTAGATAGTTGTTTTTAATTTACAGTATATTTGTTTAATATCTTTTTATGGGGCAGGGTGTGGGTGGTGTTTTGGGATTTTTATCTATATTGTATTTTAATTATTGTAAGCCACCCCGATTGTTTTAACAGAGTGGCGGTGTTATTAGTATTAGTATTAGTATTAGTATCGTGTAGACTGGGCCTCAGTTATCAGCAGCCTTTAAGACCAGTGTCTTTCATGTTCTTAAAGTTCTTAAGGCTGAAATTCATACACTGATTTGGAATGACTGACCAGATGCCCTTACAGAGGCACAATTATACCGGTATGATTCCACTTTAACTTCCATGAAAACATCATTTGGAATGGTGAGGCACCAGAGCTTCTTGGCTGATCATTCTATATGTATGTGTGCATGTTTCTTCAAGCTGCTCTCAAATTATGGCAATCCCATTACTTTCACAGAGCTTTCTTAAGCAAGAATACTCATAGGTACCTTTGACAGTTCCTTCCTCTGAAATATAGCTTACCACTCCCTAAACTACAAATCCAAATTTCCACAGGATACCGCCAGAGCAGTCAAAACAAAATGATACCACTATATCTCTTAGTGTCAAAGGGCCCGCTATCTCCACTGCATTTATGTTGAAGCATGTTTCTCTGAAAAATGTATTATTATTAATTATATTTATATCTCTGGTACTGGATTTGGGAAGTGGAATGGAAGCATCTTAGCAAACTGCCATATTGTGGCTTCCCTGAATCCATTCCAAATTGAGGGCAATCTCCTCCAATGTCCAGACCTGGTGTCACTAGCCCTAAGTGCTTCCTCCTCTTGTCATCGTCCCCTTTCAGACAAAAATTATCTGCTATCAACAGGGCCAACTGGTGGCAAGGCCTCCATTACAGCCTCAAATACAACCACATCTGTAGCCTAGTCATTAGCACTTTGCAGGGTTCCTAAAGTCCACAGTAGTCATGGCCTAAATTCTATTGTGGACTGAACAAAGAAGACCCACTGAATCAATGGGCTTTGCAAATCTGTTGGCTCACCATTCAGCAATTGACACCATGGGTTTTCTCTAGGCTGGACTAAGCAACAGATTTGGGGGTTGGTTTACTGAAAACTGAATTTTTGCACAAATCCTGATGTCCAGGATGCTACTATCTAGGATGCAGCACAGTAACAGATAAATGGGAGCCATGTCACAGTGGTCCCCTCAAACATGACTCCTCCCACTACTAGAAACAGCAACAAAGTTCTACTGATGCTAACTGGGACAATGGTGCTGACACATGGAATGGTCTCAAAGGTTTATTTCACATTTATCTCAGCTCATTCTGCCTTTTTTTTTTTTTTTTTTTTTAGGGGCCAGGGTGTGTATGCTGAAATAAAATGATCCTTTTGTGTTTTTAGGCAATATACTAGATGAGAGAACTCATGCAAAAAACCTGCACACCACCATTCTTAATCTCTTGTCCTAATATCCAGAAATATGTGCTTACAAAATAAGGAAACAAACTCTCCAATAAAATCTAAACATCACGTCTCAGATCATACGTTGACACCAGCTTTTAAAAGTGCAGTAACATTTAAGTGCAGCTTTACTTAAATTTTACGACCATGACTTTTTAGCAGTAATAATATTTATGGCTCAGATCTTATATACACCCAGCAGTCTGGAGGGAAGAGAAAAAAGGATCTGTGTGTTTATGAAAAACACAGTCTGCATTCTTTCATGTTCCTTTGATTTATTACGTATATATTTATTTTTTTTATTATCAGAGCGGTTCAGGTCCCTCTGTGTCCAACCACCGTTAAGTTTGTCCAACCACTGTAAGTTTGTCGCTAACAAAAGCAACAGCTAAACAATCTTATGCTTTTAGTGCCCTTAAATGCAGTGGTGTTGGTAAATTTTTGGCAGTCATGCACTCATCAGAGATCCCATCATCATGCCCTCAAAGAAAGTCCAAAAATGCACGCTGCTGCATTGATTAATACCAAAAACAGTTCTATCTGTTCTCATATTCATCAAGTGCAGGCCTTTTGTACAACTAATGGACCTTAACTGTCATTCTAGACCAGTGATTCCCAAACTTTGGTCCTCCAAGTCTTTTGGACTTCATCTCCCAGATCCCCTTGCCACCTTGGCCAACAGTCAGGAATTTTGGAAAATTTATGCTTTCGTTATTTTATTTTCCTTTGCTATAATTTTTTCTATTTTATTTTTTTATGTTTTTTGGAAATCTGCAATAAAGTTATAATAAAAAGAAAAAGAAAAAAATGAGAGATCAACAGACTTTGGTAATTTCTTCTTATAAGCTGCCCACTGACTTGAACCCATTTCAGATCCTCACAAAGGTTCATTAGAATGCTCTTCCACTTTCCAGCTTGATCAGAATCCTATGCAGACCACTTGTCCATGGCCTAACTATTAGCCAGTTTACTTCTCCTTTCCTGTGTCTGCAATTTTGCGCAATCTCTCTCTCATTCTCTCTCCCGCTCTCTTTTAGCATCTTGTTTGATGAAGATTTCTGGAGAACTCCAAAGCTTACACAGTATTCTGTGACTTTTTGCTTTGTCTAAATTTAAAAATAAAAATCCGCAACTTGAACTTTGATATTTTGCATCTTCCCAAACACTCAAACTCTGATGACTCCTCTGTATTTGGGTGGGAGGGGGTCCACAAAAACACAAACTAAACAAACCTGACAGAAAACTAGTCTGCTTTAACACAGCAAATCTAACACAGAGTGTACCATCATCACAAAGTTCTAGCAGACTGCTATTTTTTATTTATTTTTTAAACTACCTTGGCTCCTTCCTATGGAATCCTAGGATTTGCTGTTTGGACAGTGCTGTAATTCAAGGAAACTGGACTAGTGTTTTCCGGAAGATAATTCCAAGTTCTTCAAGAAACTTCAAATCCCGTGATTCCATATGGTCTCTCTTTCTCTGGCTTTTCTTTGCAAATGAAGATTCAGGAAGGACTCATCCCCCGCTTTCTGCAAGCGTGCTGATGACTAAAAAGGCCAATCCGAGATAAACAAGGCCGGTTGCAGAAAGCACAGCAGAAGGTCTCCTTGGGTGATGTTTCCGGATTGTGATTCTTTCTGGGTTGTCGTTTCACTTCAAGACTTGTTCGGCATGAGTTCTCAAATAAGGCTGCAGCATTGTGGATAGCGCGTCTCCACGCCTGTCTGGCATGGGAGACCCTACCGGTGGCTATTATGCCACTGCCAGCATAGCTCAAAACATCATTAGGGTACGCAAGCCTCTCTCCCACGACAAGGGGGTGTCAATGGAGAGGGATTCCATATGGTAAAATCATGATAAATAAAGTGGTACCAAATTTCTAGAACTGTGTAGTGTAGACAGTGACAACAAGCAATTCAGTGCTGGTGCAAATAACAGCCAGCTATCACACAGACTCACACATTCTAGACCTAGCAAACCTGCAGCCCTCCAGATGTAGTTGGAGTACAATTCCTATGACTCCCAATTAAACACTAGTACTATAAACATTGCATGGTGCCCTAAACTAATTCAAATTATTGATCCAGATCAGAGTTGGCAGAAGTTACTTTTTGAACTGCAGCCTCCAGAATAACCCCTGGCCAGCCAGCATGGCCAGGGAGACTGAGAGTTGTAGTCTAGACTCCAAATTCTGGTCCAGACAGCACAGTCTGATGTACTCTAAATGGCAACAGATCTCTAGGGCATCCATAAGAACACAAAATATTAAGAAGAGACACATTGGAACATACTAAAGATTTATTTAGTCCAACATTCTGGTCACAGAGGGGCCAGGCCTGTGGGAAACCCACCACCCTGCCTATTACAAATGCAGCTCCATCATACATTCCTTTTCAATCGGTATACAGAGGTCTATTGGAGGAAATATACAACTATCCTTACTATTAGTCACTGACTGTGCTTCATGAATTTATCTTACCAGAGTAAAGCTATTGGGGGAGGATCAGAATGAAAGGATCTCCCTCCCCCCCCAAAAAAAATTCAGCTCCCACAATATAAGTTCCCTTCAGTCTAGCACTGCAGAGAGTGAAACACTGAAAACAATTCACACCAACACCACTTACGAGTACGTGTCGCATTCCCTTGGAATTCCCTTGGTCGCTTTGCCTGCCCCTTTTCTTGGATGCCTAAACCTAATTCTTAAATGCACAACTGAAGTTTCAAGTTACTGCAATGCTGTAAGTGGGGTGGGGGGAGGAAAATTTCAAATTTGGGGGAGGTGCATTTTGCCCCCTCTGTTACTACAGCCCTATATTTCATCCTTTTTCAAAGCTGTCCAAGATGGCAGCCATCACATCTTGTGGCAATGACTTCCATAGTTTAACTATACACTATGCAAAGGACCTCCTTTCACCTGCCCTGCCCAAAGCAGAAATCTGTTTTGCCAATGTTACATGAGCCTTTGTAGCTGAATTTAGGACACCCTGATGACAACATCCAGGCTTTATGATTGAACCACAGTCTCTACCCACAAACTGTACTGAAGCTTACTTCCTCTAATAAACCACGGATGGTTAAGAAAGTTGCTCTCACCCAGCTCCCATTACAGTCAAGCAAATGAACATCATTCCCAAGAGTCTTTCCCAGCAAAGGACCAAATTGCTTTTAAATGTGTGTGGACATTCGTCTTCCATATCGGCATACTGTCTGCCTCTATCAGAATTCTCATTAAAGCAGATCAAAGGGCTCACTAGCCTGCATGGAAATCTCCAGCAAAAAAAAAAAAAAAAAGAGAGAGAGAGAGAGAGAGACAGAGACAGAGAGACAGAGAGACAGAGGGAAAGAGAAAGGAGCTGGACAAACTATACACACAGCACACAAAGAGATCGTTATAGGACGTTGCTGATTAACTCTTGTGCCAGTTCCCCCTTTGGAGACAGATTCAAAACAGGCAGCCTGGGATGTATCCAATAGGCTGGCTGCACACGCCATGAAGCATCCTCTCGGCTGGCAGGAATGATAGAGTGCATGATTTGTTTATAAAAATGGTAAGAGAATCCCATTTAGAGAGCAGCAAAACCAACCAGGGCCTGAAGAGCTCAAGGAGAAATGACAGAAAGGTTTGGCTTACCCCTGAGAGCACCCACCCTAACGAAACACCATTTATAGCCAAGAATTCTGAAGAGAGAGGGAAAAGCAAGAGGGGGTTGAAAGGGAAGAAATTTCACACTGGATTGGCCGCTGAAACTGACAAGGAGCCTAAACATTACAGACACACTTTAAGGCATTATTAGGCTTGGACTGTAGTCTATACTAAACAATCAAGGTAGTCTCATTCATCTTACCATTCAAACAGCTGGATGCAGGAACAGTAATGGTCAAGTCATCATGGGAGACATCTTTTTGAAAAGATAACATAGAAACAATTTATAATCAAGTCAGGCATTACTATGGCACTTTGGTATTCATTAGCCAATCCTTTCACCAGATGAAAAATGGTGATAATACAATAGCCCAACGGTTCACAAGAGCCAAAGTTAAATCAGTCAAATCAATAGCACTTTATTAGAGCCATCTAGTCCCATCTCCTGCCATGCAGAAATACACAGCTAAAGCACCCGTGAAAGATGCCCATCCGACTTCTGTTTAAAGACCTCCAGAGAAAGAGTGTTCATGACCCTCTGAGGCAGTCTATTCCCCTGTTGAAAAGCTCTTACAGTAAAAAAAAGTTCTGCCTAATGTTTAGGTGGAATCTCTTTTCTTGTAATGTGGATCCATCGATTCATGTTCTGGTCTCTGGAGTATCAGAAAACAAGCTTACTCCAACTTTTACATAACAACCCTTCAGGTATTTAAAGATTGTTATCACGTCATTTCTCAGCCTTCTCTTGTCCACGCTATTTGCAAACATACCCAAATCCCTAAGACATTCCTTATAAAGTCCTGTTTCCAGACCTTTTATCTTTTTGGTCACCCTTCTCTGGACACAGTCAATGTACTGATATCCTTCTTGACCAGTGGTGCCTAGAACTGGACACAGTATTCCAGATGAGGTCTGACCAAAGCAGAATAGGGTGGCACTATTACTTCCCTTGATCTAGACACTATAGAGACTTGATAGACTCTTTCTACTGGACTTTTCTAATTTTTTTTTTCTAAATTAAAAACTAGAGACAACCTTGCACCCTCACAGTTCCCCACTCCCCCTCTCTCCCTGCCGCTCTCACTCTCTCTCACACACACCAGAAGGTGCAAGAATAAAAACTTTCTGGGGACTATTCCATTCCCTCATTTCTCTATGTGCTTCTTATGAGAGCAGGTAATTATGAATGAGCACATCAGTGCAGGGAAAGTTTGCAGTTGTGGAAGGTTTGATACAGGCAAAGACATCATTCAGGGCAGTGGTAGAGGCAGTATATCCTTTCAGATATGGTATTGTTTGAGTTGCAGCTCTGAAAAGCCCAAAGAAGCATAGCCAATGATGACAATTAATGCGAGCTGAAGTTCAAAATCACCTAGGGGCCACATATTTCCCATCCCTGACACAGAAACACACATATCTTTGTGGTATTTCCATATAAATAATTTTGGTTATTACTCTAAGGAGCAGTTCATGGAATTCAGGGAATCCTTTGTATACATTGTGGTTCTGAAGGAAACTTGTGCCCACAAAAATATACAATCCAATATGTGACACCAGAGGTATTTAGCATTTTTATTGTGCTTTCAAGGATTCAAAGCTCTGTACGTATATTAGTTATGTTCCATCTCCATAGAAAGCTGTTCGTTGTTGTGTATCTTCAATTCATTTCTGGCTTATAGCAACCTTAAGAAGAACTGATCACGGTGTTTTCTTGGCAAGCTTTGTTTTGAGGAGGTTTGTCATTGCCTTCCTATGAGGCTGAGAGTGTGTGACTTATCCTAAGTCACCCAGTGGGCTTCCCTGGCAGAGGAGAGAATCAAACACTGGTTTACCAGAGTCCTAGTCCAACACTTAAACCACAATACCACATTGGCTCTACAGAATGCTGTAGCTCCCAACAAATCAAGCAATGGGGATGAAATGAAGTCATGCTGGAAAAGTAACATTACAAGTCAGGGTGATGATACTTTCCTGGCATCATAAACAACAATTTCAATTTACTTTCAAAAGTTACTTTTAAGGTTCATTTTGAAAAGCAAATTTAAAGTTTTATAGACATTCTCTTAACAGCTATAAGGATTTATTCCTCTCTAAAAAACGGATCAGAAAGAAAAACAAAAGCAATAAGCAGAACAGTGACTGTCAAGTTACTGTTTCAACACTCTAACAAGATCAGGACGGTTTATTTTTCAAACTCTGTAATGAATGCCAGGAATAAATTACTTTTAAACAGTAACTTTCTCTGGCCCAGAGGGTTTTAAGGCTGATCATTAACTTGAAGTTTGCAATATAGCTGAAGTCACTTTTACACCACACAATTATAGCACTCTGATACCACCTGAAATGTTGTGGAATCATAGAATCATAGAGTTGGAAGAGACCACAAGGGCAATCTAGTCCAACCCCCTGCCATGCAGAAGTACCCAATCAAAGCATTCCCGACAGATGGCCATCCTGCCTCTGTTTAAAAACCTCCAAAGAATGGAGACTCCACCACACTTCAACTCAGCACATTTCACTGCCAAACAGCTTTTACTGTCAGGAAGTTCCTCCTAATGTTTAGGTGGAATCTTTTTTCCTGCAGTTTGAGTCCATTGCTCTGTGTCCTTATCTCTACTCACAGAACAGATGTAGTTGAAGCAATTGTAGTTGTGGAATCCTGTGATTTGTAGTTTGGTGGGGCACTACAGCATTCTGACAGACAATTCTACATGCCTCATGAAACTCTAAATCCCAGAATTACAAGAGATGGAGCCAGCCATGGTAGTTCAAGTGGTATCAAATTGCTATAATTGTGTAGTGTGAAAGAGATCTGAGTCTAAGCATTCATTCCCATTGTCTGGAGTTGCCAACAAAATTCTGTCAGGGTCCTTTCCTACAAACTGTGCTCACGTAGTGCTGGGCAACTAAAACGCCAGCCCATCATCCAAATACAAGGTCCATTTTCTCCAGTTAATGAGCAAAGAGAGGAAACATTTCAATGCTTCTCCACTCAACCCGGCATGATATGAACCAAATCAGGATGCAACTATGCGCACAATACATGTATGTCCATAAAGAAAGCAGTGTTTGAAAATAAATTCCCCGGAAAAGGTGCATAAAACCTATAGCCTACCAAACCAAATACAGTGCACCAGCTAAGTATGGGAATCCACAAGGACTTCTGCTTTTACTGTTTACCCACCCACGTTGGGGAAGACAGCTTGGAAATGCTATTTTCTTGGACTATAGCTCCCAGAATTCCTCCAGCCAGCATTTTTCAAGATCATGGAAACATGTTGTAGTTTTCCAGGCCATGATAAAAGATGGGCTGATTATCTGTGTTTAACTTGCACAGCCTAACTTGAAGGACTGCTTTATTATAAGTTCTCTATTGGTAACAAGATAAGGTGTGGACTCCGCAAAAAAGGGGCTTCTTCATTTCATGTTCTTCATTTCAGTTCAAATAATGCTGCAAGCAAAGGAGGAACATTAGATACAGTGGGTTTGCATTAAGCCAACATTAACCTGAAAATGTTCCAACAGATGCAACGTCCCACTCTCATATTGTGTTTTGAAAAGTACCCATTTATTCCAGTGATGGCAGGAGGGGAGGTAGAGCTCTACCAAAAGAGCAAATTGCTTGAAAATCAGAAGAAGGGAGGGAGGGAGGAAAAACCATTAAGGTCAAGACTCAGAATATCATAAAAATACAACAGAGCACATAAATCCACACCGAAAGCCCACAAAGAATCTCAGTGAGACAAAGAGCAACATTAAAGCACAGAAGGTCAACAGTGAGGTTTTGAAACACTGGCAAAGTAACTACACAAATATGAAGATGCCATCTGTAAATCTCAAGATTAAAGAAGTTGGCTGAAAGTTAAATCATGTGTATAAAAGCAGAGGAAAAAAATACCCTTCCCAGAGCTTTCCTGAGAGCCCTGCCAATATGATGAAGCTCTAACACCTAGGTGATAATGGTCTGAAGGTATTAGGTGCACTTCCAATCCATCATGAAAGCTAAGTGTGTCTGAACTTGGCCAGCAACTGGATGGAAAACTGTCTGGCACCACAAACTATGCTGCTCTGACCTCATCAATGGAAGAATGGGATGAAGGGCTAAATAAAAATACTTCTAGTCAGAAGGTCAGCCTTACCAAGACCAATAGAATAAGTAAAGATGCTAGGATTGCTCCAGGGTCAATCACAATACTATGCTGCCATCAATTTATATTTGGGACTATGGATGCCAGAAGCCGATACTAAATTCTCTTCAATGCCACAGCAACAATGCAAAACATTTAGTTGAGGGTGTAACAAAGATATGGGGCCCTGTAATAGTGCACAATTATAGTGCTACAATTAACTGTCATGACAACATCCTATGGAATTCTGAGATTTGGAGTCTAAGGAACAATATTTAGAATTCTTAGCCAGATTGCTCGACTACCCCAATAAACTACAAACCCCAGGATTCCAAAGGATGTGGCCATGGTACTTAAAGTGGAATCATACTGGTATAATTGTGCAGTGTATAAAGGCCTCTGGTCTCTCATTCCAAATCAATGTATGAACTTCAGCTTTAAGAACATTAAGAATATGAACTTTCTTCACTGGTATTTCCTAGCCATGTGCACATATTCTCTCTGCCCATTCTTCCTTCCCTTCTCAGGCTCTTCTTGCTTGCCTACATTCTACTGGACCATTCTGTGTTCCAACTTTTCTTGCTTACCCCATCAGTCTTGCTTGCTAGGTGGTGGCAGCTTTTGGCTTCCATGCCAGTGGACACAACAGGAAGTGGGTTCATGAAGCAAGCCACTGGTCAAGATCAGTAGCAACTGGCATCTTTCATGTCAGTGGGACGTTGAATCCAATCCAGATTTTAGCCTGGGTTTTATTGGAGCTCTCCAAAGTACTGATCCTATATTCCAAATAGATATGGCACCCTGTACAGATCCTTTAAACTTCAGACTAAAATCTGCAGCAGAATCAACCCCCACTCCGACAGGAAAGCTACCAACCACGGCTGTTCCTAGTCTCTACTACCTTCTTGGGCTCTTGATTACTCCTTTCCTAGGTTCTATGGCTGCTGACACACTACTGCAGGAATGCAGTTTGACACCAATCATGGCTCCATCCTATGGCATCCTGGGGTTTATAGTTTGTTGTGGCACCAGAGCTCTCTGACAGAGAAAGCCAACTGTCTCACAAAACTACGCATCCCAGAATTCCACAGCATTGAGCCATGGCAGTTAAAGCGGTGTCAACCTGCATTATTTCTGCAGTGTGTCAGCAGCCTGTAACTCTCTTTTGCCTTGGTCCCCTCCTTTTTAAACTGAGCCACCTCTGTCAAGAATCACTTCAGATCAAGAAAGAGCAACCAGAGAGATCTCCTACCTACCATACAAAGGGAAAGTGTTCCCAAATCCTACTTTCATGGCCTCTAAAGCTCCTTCAACGATATTATTATGATAGTTAATATGATTGTTATGATTATTATGATTATGATTTTCCAGTCTAATGTTCACTTGGTTTTTTTAAAACCAAACCAACCTGCAAGTGCAGTTTAGATTGCCCCCCCCATGCCAAAAAATGCCGAAAATATCAGAATCGTAGAGGTGGAAGAGAGCACAAGGGCCATCTAGTCCAACCCCTGCCATGTCACCCGGAAGTGACGTGATGTCACTTCCAGTGGCCTTCTCTGACATCAATCAGGTGCAGACAGTCCCTTTTTCCAAAGTCCCTTACAATTCAATCTTATATATTTCTACTTAGAAGCAACCTTCATCTGAGTTGTTCCAAATAAAAAGACTATAGAATTGCATGATAGGTGCACTGTAACAGTAAAGATTAATAGAGAGATGGAGAAGAAATATTGATACACTTTCAGATAGATAAGCCCCAGGCCATGGTGCTGCTTCTTACCATATTCTGCTACAAAATCAATCATAAAAGCAAGTTTTACATACTCCTTCTGAGTGTGCTACTCATTTCTAATTAAAACCAAGAACTTGCAAAGCATTTCTTTTGGAAACCAGAGGGAGTTAGGTGATCTAATTGGTCTCTGATACCTCCAGCTATGCAGCTCGTTACTGGAAGATTGCTTGCGATTTTCTGAAAGCGCTTGAGGGAAAACAACCAATTATGCAGGGAGGAAAAGCTGCTTTGGCTCTGTTTATATTTGGCCTATCCTGCTTATTATTTGAACTGAACGTATTACTTTTTTTAAAAAGAAACTATAAAAGCAAGTTGTCTCAGTTGACAACACTGCACTCAGCAAGAACTTCTGACATACAGATTTGCACTGCCAAGATCTATTCCTTAGCAATTCTAAAGCCTGCCTTCTTTCCTTTTTAAAGGGGTTATCTGTAAATTTTGATAGAACAACAATAAACATTTGCTTTGCCTTGATGCCCAGGTTTCAACAGTAGCCAGGAATGCATTTGCCCAAGTAAGACTAGTGTGCCAGTTGCACTCATTTCTTGAGAAGTCAGATCTGGTTACGGTGACACATGCCTTGATTACATCCCATTTGGATTATTGTAATGCACTCTACATGGGGCTACCTTTGGAAACTGTCTGGAAACTTCAGCAGGTCCACAATGCTGCAACCAAAATGCTGATTGGGGCCAGTAACAGAGGACGTATAACTTCCTTGTTGAAACAGCTTTACTGGCTTCCCTTAGAATTTCTCTTGGTAACATCACCATCACAGGCCTGTTTGGTGAGCACATGGGGAAGATCACTCCCACCCTACGAACATTTTCTCAGTGGCTGCTCCCATCCTATGCAATTCCTTTCCACAGGAGGCTAGGGTGACCTAACTTCTGCTCTCCTTTCACCAGCAGACAAAGATCTTTGTATTCAATCAAGCTTTCAATTATTAACTGGTGGCAAGGAGGGTCTCCGTACTATATTTTTAGCTTCATTTTATTTTTCAAAATATTTTTATATCTTTTAAAGCTTAATGTTGTTTTAATCTGATTGTTTAATTGTGCTTTAACCTTTTCATTATTAAGTGTTTAGCCAATTTTGTTTTAGTCTTTGGAAGCTGTTTTGATAGTTTGGGTCCCAAGTCAGGAGAAAAGCTGCATATAAATAAATTTCTTTCTCACCATTTGGGCTTCAACTCTAAGCACACCTGCTGGAGAGGTCTATCAAGCCGAGATGGGCAAGGATGCTATATTAGGAGTTGGCTGCATGCAGCCCCGTAGGTACTAAGGGGGTGCTTGTCACCACTACCACTACACATCTATCCATCTCTAGCTACATTGCTCAAACCAGAGAAACTGATACTCCTGGAAGCCTCTAGGAATCTCCTCCCCTTTCAAAGAATACACAAGAACTCCTTCTCATGGTAGCCAATCACCAGAATGGTGGAGGAAGGTGGCCATAGAGGCTGACTCATTTGATCCCATTGTGCATTTTTTTCCCCAATGAACTGGGGCAGGGAAGAGCTGTTAAGGTGATGTGAACCTCTCTAATAATAAAAGTGAAACCAAAACTGAAAAGATCAACATTCTGAAAACTTATCAAAAACATGCTGAAGTACAATACAACCCCTGTATCTGTGGGACATGTACCCACAGTTTCAGTTTCCCACATCCGAATAAGAATGTTCTCTCTAGGGCTTTTCTAGGTCCTCCAAGGCTATTCTATGATATTATTCTGCCAGAGGTTGACCACAGAGTCACACTGGAAGACCTAGACAATGCCTAGAGAGCTATTTTCTCTAGGAATCCTTAGGTCCTCCAGCATGACTCTGGTATGCTTGGGCCGGAAGTCATTCATTTCAATAGGGTACACTATTATCCACATTTTCACGGTAAGTCCAAGAATGTATCTTCTGCGGATATGGGGGTCGTACTGTATCAAGCTGGCTGTGAATGGAGCTGTAAGGAATTAGCTTATTGCTATTAAGGACTATTTTATACTTATGCTTGATACTGAGTCCTGAAACAGAGGTACAGATGGGGGAACTTGTCAGTTTTCCCTTCTCCCGAGTTAACAATGGTTTTAAACTGCAGGTTCTTACCATTTGGAATATGTAATGTTTCCGTTTTGGTACATTCTTAAAAAATAAATTGAAACAAAAACTTCACCCATTTTCACTCATCAGATTCAATAGGTACAGTTAGTTATTCCTGGCATAGAGGAGACAATGTTGTACATCATTGCTGCTGTCATGGGCTCAAACCTGAGTTCCCTTCCCAGGAGCTCCAGGTTAGCCCTCTCTGTAGGGTTAGTCCTGAATCCAGGATCCTCACTCCAGGCTGTTCCCTACAGTCCCCAAAACCATCCAGTAGCTGCCACCACCACCCACTGAGTAAAACTGGGGGGGGGCTTCTTTCCCCTTGGAACCCCCCGTCTCACACACAACGCAGTGGGAAGTTGTGCGTAGTCTATATTAATCAGTGGCACTCCTTGCCACTATAGAATCAACTAACTCCCTTCTAATCCCAAAGGAAGCTCACAGTAGCATAGTAAAGAGTAAAGCTCGTGGTAAGCATCAGTATAGGAAGATTAATAAATTTACTTTATTCAAGAGAAGTAATCATGCAGTCTCACATGAGGCAGGCTTAAAGTGATAGCAATACAGAGTATCAAGATCAAAACATTACATCATTCAGGTTACATTCAGTAACTAATTTAGCTACATTCAACCAAAGTAAAGAAATTAAAAAGAATTCCCTAACACAACTAAACATGCCCTAATCTCTACTAAATACTTGCAGTTTGTTGCCCTGAGATGTTATTCAGGCACTGGGAGTCAGCCAGAATGGAATGGCCTTGCTCTACCAGCATAGCAGTCTGTGTTCCTTCACATCTTCCAAAATCTTTCTCCAAATCTCACTCATCTCACTCACACTGGTTTCAAACAAAAGCAGTTAAATCCTCTCCAGATTTCCCGGGCTTAAAGCTGTAATTGGTCAGTCCAGTCACATGGTGTCATGGTAATGATGTCATGTCATTAGCTCTGTGAAGGTGGTGCTTTAGACCCTTCCCATTAACCCTTTTCTTACCTGATACTATGCTGGCAAGACAATCTGTTTACAGACAAAGGGAGTTATAGTTCTCTAGCAGAATTATGAGAGTTGCACCTTGTGGCAACATGATGGAACTCCATCATGACAGCCACATAGATTATAAATATGGGAAGCCTCAGGGGATGGGGAGAGAAAGGGCACTAATTCAGCACTATCATATTTAAATTCACAAGGATTAAAACAAACACTTTTAAGAGTTAACACTAGATTAGGGTAGACAAATGGATTGGCTCCAATGTTTCCCATATTGCTTTTTTTCCCCAATCTCATCATTCCTACTATGAAGAAATTTTCAAATTTGGGGAAATTCTTATGAGACCAAACTGAAACTAGGCCTTGAATCCTATTGTTCAGGGGTGGGAATCATGTGGCCCTCCAGATCTTGTCGAACTATAATTCCCAGTAGACCTTGCTGCCACAGCCAATGGTGAAAAATGCTGGGAGCTTCAGTCTAACAACAGCCCTGCTATTGTTAGTCTACCTAGAGCAGACCCAATGAAGCAATGGAACTTATACAGGCATTGATTTGCCCATTTATCATTAATTCAATGGGTCTACTTTAGGTGGGGACTACGAATTAGATTTAGGTGTAAATTCTTCCCATCCCTAACTAGGGTTTTCATGTTTACAAATTATAAATTATACTACAAGGACACTCAGAATACAAAGACACAAGATTCAATACGTACACGCTTATGCGAGGACTCAGTTTAGCGTAAGTAATACCAAATAAGCACGATTGACTGCACTAAAAAGATTGTTGTAGGTTCCATAACAGACATCCAGGCTTGCAAATATCCATCTTCCTCGATGTCAGCAATTTCAGAGTGATCTGCTGATGCCAACGTATTATACAAAACCTTTATCAGACATTTTTATACGAAACCTCTACCAAGTCGTTTTCTACATTTTCTAAAAGAATACAAAGTATCCATTATCTGCCAGGGGAAAAAAAGAACATAAAGAGATTTGTAATAAGAACCAAAAAGATTCTAGCCAGACATAAGTGATGACAAAATTGCTTGGGTTATTATTGATGTAACAAATGCATACCTACCTACCTACTTCATTCTCTCTCTGTGTCACACACACACACACACACACACACACCATTTCATTGTTATGGTTCAGTCACTCAACCAAGGCATAGCCCATCTAACAGAGTAGAAATAGCTGGCAAATTGATGGATAGGGAGCACAAAGAGGAAAGTGAATATTCTTTTCTTTTAAAAAAAATCAAGCGAAAAATTGTTAGCCTGGGTCTGAATGGGTGGAGTAATATACACATTGGTTAGCGGCCCATTCACCCTACAGAATTATGGTGCTATTATTCCACTTTAACTGCCAAGGTTCCATCCTATGGAACCTTGAGATCTGTTGTTTGGTGATGCATTAGCTGAGAATTCTAAATGTTTCCCCCTAAACTAGCAATCCCAGAATTCCACAGGCTAGAAGCTTGGTAGTTAAAGTGGTGCAGGGGAAGTGCAGCCCTCCACGGTGTCCAGGGGGGGCTAACATGGCTCCCTAGCCCCCCTCCTACAGTTGCCCACCCGTTCTAAGGCGGAGAGAGCCACCCAGTACATTTCCATGGCTGAGTGGGTATCCAACCCCTGGTTTCCAGGAGCCCCAGTCTATCACGCAAACCAACGCACCACACTTGCTCCCCACCAGTGAAATAATTTCCAATATCCTTAGAATGAGGCCAAATCCACACTACTGTACACAAATAATCCAGTTTTACAAGGTATCCAGCCTTCTCTGTTAAAGAGTGCTGGTGCCTCACCAAACTACAAATCCCAGGATCCCATAAGAAGGAGCCATGGCAAATAATCCAGTTTCAAGTAGGATTATTTGTGTAATGTGGATTTGGCATGAGAGGAGTTTGGCCTAGTGTCGGTTCAGATGGCTCGGTTCAGTGTCGGTTCAGATGCCTTCACCAGTTAGGATTGTGATCTCTGTCTGAATCCAACCCAAAGTTGTACAATCACCTGAGATCTCTGCTTGATCACACCAAAGGTCTGTCCAGTCTATCTACTAGATTTCTACAGCCATCACCCAACCTGAAAGCTCAGAATCAGAGTTTAAAGCCAAGAGCCCTCCCCCCGTTTCCTTCCGGCAATTCACATCCATTGGTAGAATTGCATCTGAACATGGAACACCCTTTATTTATTTATTTATTTAATTTATACCCTGCTCTTCAGCCACAAGGCTATCAGAGCAGCTTACAAATTGTTTTAAGCAACAGCAATCTACACATCTACACTGCATTAAGCAGTTTCCAATGTGTATTAGCTAATTGCCCCCACAAGTCGGGTACTCATTTTACTGACCTATGAAAGGATGGAAGGCTGAGTGAACCTTGGAGCCGCTGGGATCAAACTTGCAAGCTGGTGACTTGCAGTACTGGAATTTAACCACTGTGCCACCAAGGCTCATTAAGCTTGTCATTAAGCCACAACAAGCAGTCATGGACAGTTCTGTATTTCAAAACGTTTAGAAACCAAAAGACAGCAAAAGAATACAGTGGGCCTTCCAGATCCGCTGGGATTTGGTCCTGGCCCACCCTCACCTGCTGATGGCAAAAAATTTGGATGGTCACGGCCCATATTATTAAATGATAACAGTGTATGTGTAGATGCACCTCACAACCATTTTAGCTATGGGATATGACATCTGGGGATGGTTGAAACCCAGATCAGGACCCCATGGATCAGGAGGGCCCAATATAGACCACACTCCTAAGGAAAAGAAAAGTATCCAAGTCTCCAGAAATATAAATGCACTTCATCTGCACTTGCACCCATTTTTTTGCTCAAACACAACTTGTTTTTCAGATAAGCACTTGTATTTTCTGCTCCTAACTAAGGTTCTAATTTCAAGATACGGTAAGTAGGCATCCCAGCTGCCTTGCCGTTTTTCATCTGCTGTATGGCCTTAAGGGTCTCTTCCAAAGTGGGAGCTATGTCCAGTTCATTTTTCACCGGTTTTTGTATCATATGTTGGATAGCTAAGCCTTGGACTACTCAGTTGGTACTAAAGAGACTTTGAAAATGTTCAGCCCATCGATTCAGGATGGAGGCTTTATCTTCAGTAATTAATGTTTGACCATCTGTAGTGTATAAGGAGCTTTGGACCTGATAAGTTGGTCCAAACACTGCTTTAAGAGCTTCATAAAATCCTCTATGATCACCCAGATCTGCACAGTGTTGTGTCTTTTCTGCTATATTGATCCACCACTTGTTCTGCATGTCTCGGAGTTTTTGTTGAAGTTTACTACATGTGAGGTGGAAAGCTGCTTTTCTTACATGGCAAGTTGGCTACCAAAGCCAACTTTGGTAGTTGGCTGCCAAAGGGCTACAGCAGAGCTTGAAGAAGATGACGGCATCTATATACGCTACCGTACTGATGGTAGCTTGTTTAACTTCAGCTGTCTAAGGGCTCACACTAAGACTCTAAACTATCTAGTCCGTGAGCTGCTCTTCGCCGATGATGCTGCCCTTATTGCCCACACAGAAGCAGCTCTGCAGCGCCTAACATCCTGCTTCGCAACAGCTGCAGAGCTGTTTGGGCTGGAAGTCAACCTGAAGAAAACAGAAGTTCTTTACCAGCCTGCACCACAGGATGAACACCCTCATCCCCACATTGCAGTCGGCAAATCTGTGCTCAAGTCCGTTCAGCAGTTCACCTACCTGGGAAGCATCATCTCCTCAGATGCCAAGATTGACAAAGAGATCGATTACAGATTAGCAAAGGCATATAGCGCATTTGGAAGACTTCACAAAAGAGTCTGGAGTAATAAACACCTGAGGCAAAGCACAAAAATCAGTGTGTATATAGCCATTGTCCGGTCTATTCTCCTTTATGGATCTGAAACATGGGTCACCTATCGCCACCACCTACGACTCTTTGAACGCTTTCATCAGCACTGTCTACGCACAATTCTAAATATACACTGGACTGACTGTGTAACAAATGTTGCTGTCCTTGAGCAAGCAGGGATCACCAGCATTGAGGCCATGATATTGAGAACACAGCTGCGCTGGGCAGGGCACGTTTCTAGGATGGAGGACCATTGCCTCCCAAAAATAGCACTCTACGGAGAACTCACCATGGGTCAGCGTAAGAGGGGTGCTCCAAAAAAATGATACAAGGACCCCCTGAAACAACATCTCAGGCTCGGCCAAATTGATCACCAACAATGGTCTGTCCTGGCCTCCCATCGGGAGGCATGGAGACGCACTATCCACAATGCTGCAGCCTTATTTCAGAACTCACGCTGAACAAGTCTTGAAGAGAAACGACAACGCAGAAAGAATCACAACCCAGAAACATCACCCAAGGAGACCTTCTGCTGTACTTTCTGCAACCGGACTTGTTTATCTCGGATTGGCCTTTTTAGTCATCAGCGCGCTTGCAGAAAGCGCGGGATGAGTCCTTCCAAAATCTTCGTTTGCGAAGAAAAGCCAGAGAAGTAGGCATCATGTCCTATTTATTTACTTTATTTGTGGTGCACTATACGCTTTGCTGTTTTGATATTCTCTTTCCATAAAAAGCACTAAATGTTATTATAAGCTTTGGTCAACAAATTTTTCTGTAGCTTTGAAAACTAAACTACAGGGTTGTCTATATGACATAAATACTCCTCATCGAATTTGATGAGAATACCTTTTGTCCAAATGGGATCTTGCATCATTTCATCATATTTGAAAAGGGGGGGGGCAAAAATTCCAAATACTCTGCAGGAAAAGCCTTTGCAGTTTTTCTCTTTAAAAAAAGAAACTCCAAAGGAGATGTGCATTCCCACTCACTGGGACAACCAATTCACTTTGCTTTGCATTCCCAGTAAGGGCAGTAGTGGAAAGCTGATTGGTTGGACGTGCACAGGGGGACAGAGTTTGCTGACAAGGCAAGTAGCCATAATGATCATGCGCTGAGGTGATGAAACATTCTTTTTTTTCCTTTTCTTCTGTGTATTTAAGCAGAAGATCTCATTTCTGCACCTTGGATATGCTATTTTTTTAAAAAAAAAAATAATGTTTGACGGCGGCAAGGTGTGACAATAAAAATGCAAGTAATTCACTCGGACCCACCGTCTTGATTCACAGGCATGCCCATTTGACCAACAAGACCATATGAATTCGCATGCCTGCAATCTTGAAAAAAAAAGCCTTGGAAACAAATGAAAAGCTGCTACAAATTTGCGCATCAGTCCACATTGTATTGCCTGGTATAGATAAGCCCTACTATATTGTTGTTCTAGCATTCCTTAATCACAGAGTCTGTTCTGAAAGAACAGGCCCCAAGAGGTGTCTGGGAATACAAACATGGGAGCAATGTCAAGTTTTTATAAGGTAATGCAAATTACAGATCTCAGTGGTGGGAGACTTGCATCAGGGAATGGTAGAATTATTTTTAAAGAAACAAGAACAACCAAGAGTCTTATGATACCTTCAAGATTAGCAAGTTTTATTTGGCATACACTTTCATTGACTGCAAACCACATCATTCAATGCCTTCAAGGTGCTACGAGACTCTCATCAGTTTTGCTACAAGACATAAAAACAGCTACCCCTCTCCTGGGTGGAAAAAAGGAAACAATGGTATTCACTGGTCTGGTTAAAATGCTAGTTTTGTTCTACAAAAGTCATGCCAAATATGGATTCTGTAATATCAAATGCAAGGTACTGTTCCTACAAAGTGTAATATTATATTGGCCAATAAATGTGGAGATCAATATTGCTGAATATCATTTCAAATACAAATACACACAATAAACTAAGCAGTAAAAAACATGAGATTACAATAATAATGTAGCTGAGATTGATTTAAGTGTGAAGGAACACCCAACCCTCCTGAAGAGGAACAGCCAATCTTCCTGAAGGGTAACACTTCAGATTTCAAATGGACAACCTCTCACATATATCGCACTAAGAAGCAGAATCCCTGCAAGCAGAAATTCAACACACCAGAAGGAAGGAGAGAATTAAATTCTTCACGAAGTACCTTTCCATGTGCCAGGAGTTCCAATGGCAAATTTTGTCTAGTTGTCTTCCTGTTCATCTCACTAAAGACAAAATCTGGATTTTTCTATCTTTCCCAAACATCAATATGGTAGCAACAGGTATTTATTTAGATGTGAGTGGCCTCATTTGTTCCCACAAGCACAAATATGGCCATAATATACAGTTGTCCCTTCATATTCACCAAGGTTTGGTTCCAGGACCCCCCGTGAATACCAAAATCTGTGAATACTCAAGTCCCATTATATGCAATGTCATAGCAAAATGCCACATTGGTTACTTACCGTGAAGGTGCATTCTTGAGGGAGTGGGGTGATGCGGGTCCTTTACATCTGGGTTTCGTCAGTCACCGCCCAGGTGTAGCAGGAAGTTACATCAAGCCTCTTCATATTCAAATTTCTTTGTCTTCATCTCCTCCATCCTGGAGCCACGAGGCCAGTTCACTGACTAGCAAAGCCCTGTAAGGACTAAGGAAATCGTTTAAGTCAAATAACATTAAGCAGAGCTAAATAATAAGGGTACTGCCATGTAAGGAAAAACGCACGCAGTCACTGGGCGGGGAAAGGACCCGCATCACCCCACTCCCTCAAGAATGCACCTTCACGGTAAGTAACCAATGTGGCATTCTCTGAGGGAGGGGTGATGCGGTTCCTTTACATCTGGGACGTGCCCAAGCTGACTTCATAGGGCGGGAGTGACTGCGGGATTGGCGGACTCAGTCTCTGAGCACCTCCTGGAGCACCCTCCGACCGAAGTTCGCCTCGGCGGAACGGAACTTATCCACCTTATAGTGTCTAATGAAGGTGGACGGTGTGCTCCAGGTTGCTGCCCTGCAGATTTCTACCAGGGAAGCGTTAGTGGAGAAGACCGCGGATGTCGCGGCTGACCTAGTCGAATGTGCCGTGACCCCTGAAGGTCTGGGAAGCCTAGCTGAGTCATAGGCCTCGAAGATACAAGCCCTGATCCAGGAAGCAATGGTCTTCTGCGAGGCTCTGGACCCTATGGCTGTCTGAGAGAAAGAGACGAATAGGGCGTCGCAACGTCTGATGGGGGCAGTACGTCTAATGTAGATCTTCAGGGCCCTCCTGACGTCCAAGTTATGCCAGAGCTTCTCCTTCGGGTGCGAAGGGTCAGGGCAAAAGGAGGGCAGAATCAAGGGCTGCGAGACATGGAACTCGGAGACTACCTTTGGTTTGAATGACGGGTCTGGGTGTAGGGTCACTACATCCTTGGTAAAGGAACACAGGTGTTCCCTAACTGACAGAGAGGCCAACTCCGACACTCTTCGCGCTGAGGTGATGGCCACTAGGAAGGCAACCTTGATGGTGAGAATTCTAAGGGAAACTGTGCGCAACGGTTCAAACGGGTGCTTCATGAGTTGCCTGAGGACTAGGGAGAGGTTCCACGACGGAAACCTGTGCCGCACCGGGGGTGAAACTATCGAGGCACCCCTGAGGAAACGCCTGATATGGGGATGCGATGAGAGGCGGTTTCCGTCCTGTGCTGTGAGGAAGGCCGACAGAGCGGCCACCTGTCTCTTCAGGGTATTTGGTCGTAAGCCCGCCTCGAGGCCTTTCTGTAAGAATGCCAGGATGTGTTTCACCGAAGCTTCCTCAGCGATCAACTGGCGAGGGGCACACCATCTCTTGAAGGCCCGCCATGTAGCTTCATAGATCCTCCTGGTGGATACGCGCCTAGAGGAAAGAAGGGTACTGATAACTGAATCGTCGTATCCATGTTCTCTTAGGGCTTGCCGCTCAATCTCCAGGCTGTCAGTTGTAACCAGCTTGGATCTGGGTGGAGGATCGGACCCTGATGAAGTAGGTCGGGTCTCTGAGGTAGACGCCACTGGCTCTGAACCCTCATGTCCATCAACTCGGAGAACCAGGGACGCCTCGGCCAATGGGGCGCTATCAGGACCACTTGTGCCTTCTCCTGGCGAATCTTCCGACAGACTTTCCCTATGAGGGGAAGTGGGGGAAACAGGTATAGGAGACCAGCCGGCCAAGGGGATCGTAGGGCGTCCGTGCCTTCGGCGTTGTGGTGAAAGAACCTGGCGAAGAACCTGTCCAGCTTGGCGTTTGACCTTGTCGCGAACATGTCCACCTCCAGCTGGCCGAACCTGGCCTGGACCTGAGTGAACACGTCGTCGTTTAGCTCCCACTCTCCGGGTAGAACCGAGTATCTGCTCAGGTAGTCCGCTTGTTGATTGCGTTCCCCCTGCAGGTACTGAGCCGTAAGGGACTGCACCGTCCGTTCGGCCCAGAGGAAGATGAGATCCGCTTCCTGTTGCAGGGACCGGGATCTCGAACCTCCTTGTTTCGCTATGTACGATCGGGCTGTAGTGTTGTCCGTCATCACCATGACGTGTTGACCCCTCAGGACTGGGGTGAAGTGTTGCAGGGCCAAGCGAGCCGCTCGTAGCTCCAGCCAGTTGATGCTGTGCGTCTTTTCCTGTGGGCTCCAAATCCCTTGCGTCACTTGTCCCTGACAGTGTGCTCCCCAGCCCCGTAGGCTCGCATCGGAGGTGACCAGGATCGCCTGGGGTACTGTGAACGGAGAACCCTTGCTGACTGTTTTCATCTGAGACCACCAGGCCAGCGAATCCTTCACCTGCTGTGGGAGGAGAAGGAGTGGGGACTTCCTCAATGCGATCTCCTTTTGGTAAGGCATCAGGAAGTTCTGCAGGGGTCTGGACTGGAACCTTGCCCAAGGCACAACCCCAAAGGCTGAGATCATAAGGCCGAGGAGTCTGGCTAGTAGGGACAGTGGTACCTTCCTTAGTAAACGAACGGTGCGAACTTCCCGTAGGAGGACCTCCTGTCGCTCCTTGGACAGGGTGATCTTGGAGCGTTGTGTGTCTATTTCCACACCCAGGTGGACGATGGTGCGGGCAGGAGACAGGCTGCTCTTTTTGAAGTTCACCAGAAAACCATGGGCCTGCAGGTAGTGAATTGTGGTCTGCAGGTCTCTCCCTGCTTTGTTCAGAGAGGACGCACGCAGTAAGATGTCGTCCAAATATGGGTACAGGTGGATTCCCTGTGCCCTCAGGTTGGCGATTAGGGTGACCAGGACCTTGGTGAAGACCCTTGGTGCTGAGGCCAGACCAAATGGAAGGGCCCTGAACGGGAAGTGTTGATCCCCGAAGGCAAAGCGGAGGTATTGTCTGCTGTCCTCGTGGATCATGATGTGCATATACGCATCGGAGAGATCGAGTGAGGCTAGAAAGTCTCCTGGTTGGAGCGCCTCCCTTATGGATGTAAGCGTCTCCATCCGGAACTTTCTGTATGTGATGTGTCTGTTGGTGTATTTTAGGTCCAGGATGGACCTCTGGCTGCCATCCTTCTTTGGTACTGTGAAGAAGAAGGAGTACACGCCTAAGAAGCGCTGAGAGGGTGGTACCTCTTCTATGGCTGCTATGTGTCTTAGGTGAGATATGGCTGTCGTCAGGTCTCTCGCCTTCTTTGGGTCTTTGGGTATTGGGGCTGGGAAAAATCTGCCCCTTGGCCTTGAGTCGAACTCGATTTTGTACCCGTGGGTGATTGTTGAGACGACCCACCTGTCCGTTGTCGAGTTCGACCAAAGCCGGAGGAACAGACTGAGGCGGCCGCCCACTGGGGGCGACCCCGAGTCAGGATTGTTGTCGCGAGCCTCCACGCTGGGCGTTGGAGCCTCCCCTTCTGCTATTGTTGGGCTGCGGTCCAGTGTTCTGTCTGATGACGTAGTTTGGCTTAACCCATGGTGGGCGAAAGGAGTTGTAGTTTCGCTGCTTCCCGAATCCCCGAAAGGAACGAAAGGGACGAGAAGTCTGAAAGGGTCGTCTGCTGCTCTTCTTGTCTGGCTTCTTGAGTGTGGAGGGCATGGCCAACTTTTTGTCCTTTGTCTCGACTAGGATACCTTTTAGGGCCTCTTCCCCAAACAGTTTAAGGCCCTTAAAGGCCGCTGAGGCCAATGCTGCCCTGGTAGGAGTATCCACCTGCCAGTGCTTTAGCCAGACTGATCTCCTGGCCAGCGTGAGGGCCCCGATCGCGCGGGCGGAAAAAATCATGGCGTCCTGTGCCGCGTCGGCTATGAAGAAGAAGGTACGCAGGAATCTAAGCAGAGACTTGTGCAGCACGTTTGGATCGAGCTCCTGGATCTCCATGAGCTCTTGCAGCCACACTATCGCCGCTCTGGAAAAAAGCGATATTGCCAGCGTGGATCTGACCCCGCATGCCGCGGAGTTGTGGGCCTTCTTGATGGCTGCGTCGGTTCTTTTTTCGTCTGGGTCCCGGGGAGAGCCCTCTCCTTCCTTAGGAGCCAGACAATTTGAGACGAGGGACGCGACAGGATTGTCGACCACTGGGGGCTTTAGGAGGTCCAGAAAGCGTTGAGTGGTGTTGTAATATTTTTGAGCCACGGTAGTGCCCCGCCTTCCCATTGAAGGTTTTTCCCATTCGTCTGTTACCAGGGACCAGAAGGCCTCTGGGAAGGGTAGCTCCGGCTTCTTTGGGCGTGAGGTACGCATCACTGCAGCGACCTTCTCGTTGGACGACGATGTCGATGGGGCTTGGTCTGTGTCTGTAGGAGTAATTTCTAGTGTTGCCATCACCCTAGTAAGGAGAGGAACATACCACTCTCCTTGGAAAAGGCGATCCGAGTGGTCCTGGTCTGCAAACTCGGAATCAGAGATTTCTCCTTCTTCTTTGTCGGTTAGGATTACATCGTCGTGAGTCCCGGACGCCCTGACGGCGTCGGTGAGGGCGCGTTCCTCATCCGAGGGAGGTAGGGACTCTGCAGAGGAGTGGGTGGAGGGAGGATCCTTCCTCTTCTTGGCCAGGACATCTGTGCCTCTTAATGGGTCCCTAGGGCCCTTGGACGCGGACTTAGCTTTCGCCTTGCCCGGTCCTGCTGGCTGCTGGGACTGCGCGTTGTTCACCTGGTCCTTAGGGGGAACCCCCGAGGTTGAGGCGCTCGTGCCAGGCTCTTCTGACGAATCCTGGTCTGAGAGCAATGCCTTTGAGAGTAGCTGTAGGGCTGCCTTAATGGCGCCCTTACGCTTTCTATGACCCCCCCGCTGTGTGGGTCTAGCTCCCCTGGCCTTGGGTGGTTGAGCGGCCAACCACTCGATGTCGGACTCTTCCCCACTAGAGTGATCGTAAAACACTGGGATGCCATGGTGGTTTTGGCTGGTATGGCCCGTGGGGGCCTGGAGAGGCGGGGCCTGAAGGACTGGGGCCTGGTAGGGCTGTGCCTGAAAACCCACCGCCTGCATAGGCTGAGGCTGGACCACTGGTGGGAGGAAAACCTGATTTTGGTTACCCAAGCCCAGGGTCTGGTTCACCGGCCCCTGTGGTGGCAGGGCCTGGTAAACCAACGGTTGCTGCGCCTGGATAGGTACTGCCTGCTGAGGCATTGGTTGGAGCACCAAGGGCAGCTGGTGTTGCTGGGGTGGCACCTGGGCAGGCAAGGTCGGGAGGAGTGGAGGTTGGGAGGCCAGGGCCTGTGGGGGGGGGTGCTTGAGGAGTTGGGGCCTGTAAGGCCTGCTCCTCCATGCCCAGGCTTTGTGGTGGTTGGCTCGGCTGGGGTAGGGCCTGGCTGCTTCCTGGAGTGGGGTCAGACAGCGACTGGGGTTCCCCATGCGGTGTGCCCCCCTCCCCCGAGGCAGCTGCGGCGGTTGCTTGGGGCCCGGTGGATGGTGAGGGCTCCGCATGGGAGCGCGAGTCCTCGCTCTCCCCTTCCCCCTCCCGCGCTCCGTTTGGCCTCCAGGGGGGTAGAATACGTGCCGTCCCCAAAAGCAGGGAGGGCACGATGCGTGGGGGAAGGGGCAGTTTGTCCCCGCTCCCCCCAAGGGCCCCTTGTACCTTCCGAGGGGCTCCTGCCCCTGGCCAGTCCTGGCAGCAGGCACCTGGCGCGTGCCAAGCACTCCATAGGGCCGGAGGTTCCATCGCGGTCCCGCCGGAGGCATCGGAGGCCAGCTTCTTCCTGGGCTGTGCTGGCCTCTTCCGTGGCTTGGCTGCCGCTTGGCCATCGGAGGCTTTGCCAGTCACAATGGCCTGGTGTGCCTTCCGGGCCGCGTCCCTCTGAGGGACGCCCACATGGGAGCCGGCAGCGGCAGCAATGGCGACCGCGGCTCCCTCAGCAGCGCTCTCCGCGTCCTCGGAGTGGCCGCGGTTGAGAACCGCATCCCCGGCCACTCCGGAGTCCTTCCCCGCCTGCTGGGGAATCTCCTGGGCCTGCATGGCCTCGGTGCGAAGAAACAGTAAGGAGAGAGGTGGGAGGGGGGAAGAGAGAGAGGAGGAGCAGGCTGGAGCCGACTGAGCAGCCGCGGAGAGAGGAGAGGTTTTTTTTTTTTTTTTTTTAAATAGGCGGGAAATTCAAAAGGAGAAAGGCAAGGGCTGAAAAGCAGCAATGCCTGGAGAAGGAAAAAGGTAGGTAAAGGAACAAGAAAGGAAAAAGAATAAAGGTGGAGATAGAAATTCCAGACGAAGGAGATTTCTCAGCTACCTACTGGGCGAAGCAGGAAGTTAGAACTGGCCTCGTGGCTCCAGGATGGAGGAGATGAAGACAAAGAAATTTGAATATGAAGAGGCTTGATGTAACTTCCTGCTACACCTGGGCGGTGACTGACGAAACCCAGATGTAAAGGAACCGCATCACCCCTCCCTCAGAGAATGGTGTTCTTTATATAAGATGGCAAAATCAAGGTTTGTTTTTTGGATTATTGTTTTTAAAAGAATATTTTCAAGCTGTGAATACTTAAATCTGTGGATACCAAATCCAGTTGATATGGAGGGACAACTGTACATGCTATGGCCACAATATACATGTGTCGCAGGACTTGTATTTTTTGATCTACTTTTGGTTATTACCACCAATTTCCCCCCACTGTCTGTTGGTATTGTTAAAAGTTAATAAATTACTAGTAACAGTAGACTCAGGTAGTGGGAGCCCATAGTAAGAGCTGTACAGCAATGAAACAGACCATCTTGAAAGCTGGAGGACTGTTGTTAGTTGAAAATTTTAAAACAGAGGTCACATGTTTTAGCTATGGATTTCTGCACTGGCAGAAGGTTGGACTAGATGGGTTTGGGATGCCTTCTGATTCTTTGACTCCATAGTTCAAATATACAACCATGGTGAAAACAGGACCACTGAAGAAAAAGAAAGTGGCTATCACCATGTGCACATGAAACCCAGGTGTTCCTAAAAAGCAAAAACACCTTTCTTGAAAGCCTAAGAAGCCAAAACTACACTGAGCATGTTCAGGAGCCAGACAGTGTTGAGAGCCAATGAGAAATCAGAGGTGTAAAATCAAGAGCGGTTAAGAGGTGGAAAGGAGCCAGTGCGGCTTAGTGGTTTGAGCCTTAACTTACAACTCTAGAGACAGGGTTCGAATCCTCGCACAGCCATGGAAACCCACTGGGTGACCTTGGGGAAGTCATGCACTCCCATGGAACCCAGAACAGGAGTGTTCCTGCAAGAATCTCATGACTGACTGAAACCTTTTATTTACAGAAACTTAACACCAAAGCTACTGTTGAACGAGAAGCAGTTGTAATAACACAGTAGTCTAATAATATTCAAAAAATCACAAATGAGGTGTTAAAGAAAATCACACCACTGACCTGGCAGAAGCCATCCTTCAGAGAGTCCTGAAGTGATAATCCAGCTTTTGGCTGCCATCCTGAACAGAATGAGGCTCTGTCAAGTCCACCCACTTCCATGGGACGTAAGCAACCTAGTTGTGTGAAGGACTGCAGCTCTTTTCACAGGTGCATAAAAATATAGTCCTTATCTGGGTTAAGTTAATTCAAAACTGAGAAATCAAGTGGGATTTGAAGTGGGAGTAAGGTAGAATAAACCGCCTTTCTTTTTCAGTCTACAACTAGAAGTGAAGGGGGCAGGAGCATGAGATTATTACTGCTGTTATTATTTTTGATGTATGCATACTTATTTCCCATGTTGACAGGGCTGAAATAATCTGTTTTAACTATTATGACTTTAAAACATGAAACACATTCAGAGTACACTCTGGTCAAAGTTAAGCATTCCTAAATCCCTTTCATTTCAATGGGAGAGTTAAGAACAACTTTAAATCCCCCATGCTGAAGTACATACAGACCTCTAAAAGTGCTTAACACTAGCTGGATCGTGCTCTTAATTTTGTATGTTTAATCCTAATACAGTTTGGCACATATCATGGCTAATCCCCAAAAGATCCATGACTAATCTGGACTCTGACACTGACCTGCCAAAGTCAGAGGAGTTATGGAGAGAGAGGTTCATCTAACTCAAAAGCATCAATACAGTTGCAATATAGCCAAAGTCAGAAAATGTACAGAAAAATAGAAGACGAAAAAGCATTTATTTTGAGTTCCATGATCACTCTGCACACACACACACACATATATATTAAGGTGTGGTCTGGGTGGTCCACTAAGGGTTCAATCTGTACAAGTCTTTCATCCATCTCAGAATGAAAGAATACATGTGTGTGCATGTGCACACATTTTATTTGAAATATTTAGGTACCGTCTTTTATTAAAATTGATTCCAGGCCAAAATAAAGCAAGGGAAGCACCAAACAACATAACAGCATCCCCCACCACCACCACCACCAAAAAATGCAGTACTTAAAATGCCCTGACAAATAAAAGTTACTTCCTGGCACCTAAATGATAGCACTGTCGGCACCACATGAATGTTTTGACAAGAACCAAAGTAAACTCTGGCTAGAATGTTTGAGGCATTCTATTTTGCAAAATGCAAGATTAACTGATCCACACAGCACAAATATAGCAGTTCAATCGCAATTTACCTGACATACCTCCATTCTATGAGATCCTGGGAGTTATAGTTTGGTAAAAGATTTAGAATTCTCTAGTGTACTACTCTGAATTATAGAATCATAGAGTTGGAAAGAGACCAGAAAGGCCATCCAGTCCAACCCCGTGTCCTGTAGGAATATACAATCAAAGCACACCCGACAGATGGGCATCCAACCTGTTTAAAAACCTCCAAAGAAGGAGACTCCACCACATTATGAGGCAGCATGTCCCACTGTCAAACAGCTCTTACCATCAGGAAGTTCTTCCTAATGTTTAGGTGGAATCTCTTTTCCTGTAGTTTGAATCTATTGCTCCATGTCCTAGTCTCTGGAGCAGCAGAAAACAAACACTAGAGCTCTCTAGCACAAGAGTTATACGTAGTTCATCAAACTACAAATCCCAGGATTCTGTAAAATGGTGCAATGGCAGTTAAAGTAATTTTGCTCTTTGGATGCACCCCAGGTAAGCCTATAGAAGAGGAAGCAGGTAAGTGACAACCAGGGTTGCCAGAGTGAAAACTAGAGAGGACTCCTAAACCTTTAATGGTTATGTGGAAGAGGGAATTTCAGCAAGTGTTGTTTGCTACATGTTTGCATGACAAGCAACATCTGCTGAAATTCCTAATTCTACATAACTATCAAAAGTACAGGACCCCTCTCCAGTTTTCATTCTGTCAACCCTACTAACAACAATTTGTCCAGTGCTAAAGGGCAGGAGGGTGAGTAGTAGTGGCCAAGAGCAGCAATACTGTTAGAAATGTTGGTTGTAATAATCAGTGGTTTGGAAGAAAGGCCCAGGGGACTGGGAATCATTGGTGACACTATACCAAAGGAATTCAGAAGCCTACCCCACCCCCAGCATTCAGAAAAGTGACCATTGTTGGAGACTGGAAATTGCTAACCATACTGGCTGTATCTAAAACATCTGGCCAGGATCCTATTTGTATCCTACACTGGTGTAAGTTCTCTAATACTTGAGGCTGTATGTTGGGGGCCACTTTGCAACAGACGTATCCAATTCATGGTTGCATAACCATCTCACACGGGCCTAAATCCTTTATTTATTTATGTATTTATAACCCACTCTTCAGCCACAAAGGCTCTCAGACTGGCTTACAAATTGTTAAGCAATAGCACTTTACATATCTACACCACATTAAGCAGTTTCCAATGTGTGTTAGCTAATTGCCCCCACAAGCCAGGTACTCATTTTACTGACCTACTAAAGGACAGAAGGCTGAATGAAATTTGGAGCCCTTGGGATCGAACTTGCAACAGTGACTACAGAGTCACTGGAGTCAACAGGATTGATCTAAATGTTGACTTAGCATCCAACAACGGATTAAGTGGGTCTACTCTAGCAGAACTGCAGCCACGCAGCTGAACATTCTTCAATGGTGCTTAACTATTCATCCGTGCCTTCAGCTTGAATAGCAGAAAGAGCCACTGTACCTTCCCCAACACACAATGGAACAAGAAGCAGGCACCCTGGCAGATACATAAATAGCTGCACAATGTCAGTATTCAGGAGAAGGATGGTGCAGCACAACCAACCTGTAACTACATGAGTGTAGATTTACACTACACACAAAAAATGTAGAATCTCAACCATTTGTCTTCAAGAATGTCAACCAGAAAGTCATTGGAAAGTTTCACTCTTAGCATAACACAGCTCTTCATATTTTTAAGAGCACCTAAAAGCCATAATAATTTGTATATGAGAAGAAAGATATTGCTGAAGACCTCGATGTGGAAGTGCTCCATCTCTAGCCACAGAATTGGCATTTACACTCTCATTATATACACTTCTGTCTCTACATTTCATCCACATAATACTTGTAAGTGCTCAGGTGGTTATAAGAAGATAAGATACAATGTCAATTTAAAATTTAATGTAAGACCATTTATCCCCCCTACCACAAAAATGCTAATAAATGACTTTGAAAGGGGATCATGTTTAACCTTTAACAACATTCAAATGGATGTAGTTTTTATTGGGCTCTTTGCAATCTGATTCTCAGTTGGTCCTGAAGCTAGAATTAAAATATACAGTTTTCCTGTTCCAAAGTATGCTTCTTTCAAACTTTGAAGTCGTCCTATAAAGAAAGGGAGAGGGCGTGGCAGATGTATGGTCAAAACAACTTAAATATTATTTGCAACCCATTTATGCTGGGCAGGTATCAGCATGTTTGATTATATACTTTTAGCATAAACATTTTAAAAAGACATACCATTTCTCATCAACGCTTTTCAATATAAGCAAAACTCCTAGCCCATCCCACCCAACACGCACTCACATAATGAGATACCAACAAATCATTCTCTCAGATGCAATCCTTTTTTTCTCTGACTCCATCATGTGAATTCTTGAAAACGTACCCAGCAGCAATGCAACCCTGTTCTCCCACTAAAATTCATTTTGCTTCCAACGATTAGACAATCAAGTACAATAATCCATACACATAAACTGCCTAGCATCTTGAGGACTAAACAATCAAAGATTAAAAACTGATTACCAAAAGTTAATTTATTCCCGGAGAGCAGCATGTCCAAGCCTAATCTGGCCACAGGTGCCTTCAGTCTATTCTAGCCCATAGAGGATCTTCATCCGTCCTAGAGATGTGAAGGCCCAGAAAAAAACCAGAAAAATTCAGGGAAAAACTTTTTTTCCTTTTTTTTTTCTGACATTTTTTTCCTCCCCCCCCAAAAAAAATTGAAAAAAAGAAGAGGTTCCACACAGTTCAGGAGATTCTTGCTCCATCTGTTACACATAAAAATACAATAAAAAATAAAAGTAAATCCCATTTGTAATAACTGTTTGAATGCACTGTATTTTTAATATACCAATTGTGATAATTTTATGCCAAATCAAATTGTACATAGTCATATTTTTGTTCCTAAAGTAACAGAGTGACTATCAATCTGTAAAAAGTGCTAATGTTGCATTTTTTTTTCAATTTTTCCAAAAATTTCCATTTTTCTGGAAAAAAGCAGAAAAAAATTCCCCACCCCACATGGTTTCAAAATTTCCAAAAATTTTACACCTCTGACTCTTCCTGAAGTCGAAACACCTGAAATGGGGGAAATCAGATATAACAGTGGGATTTCATTCTGTCCACTCACCCTCCGAACTGGGCGCATAAGCATGTGAATATGCGGCACATTTAGGAGCAAGCAAATGTTTCTTTCTTTCTCACATACAAGGAAGAATAGTGCAAAAAAAAAAAATCTCCAGATGCAGCAAAATTACCAGATATCTTGCAAATTTTTTAGTGATAATTTCAGGATTTTTTACACAAATAATTATTTATATAAGAATACAAAAAAAAATTACAAAGAGTCTGGAGTAATAAACACCTGAGGTGAAGCACAAAAATCAGTGTGTATAGACCCATTGTCCGGTCTATTCTCCTTTTCTGGTCTGAAACATGGGTCACCTATTGCCACCACTTACGAGTCCTTGAACACTTTCATCAGTGCTGTATACGCAAAATCCTAAATATACACTGGACTGACTATGTGACAAATGTTGCTGTCCTTGAGCAAGCAGGGATCACCAACATTGAGGCCATGATATTGAGAACACAGCTGCGCTGGGCAGGGCATGTGTCTAGGATGGAGGTCCATTGCCTCCCCAAAATAGTACTCTATGGTGAACTCGCCACGAGTCAGCATAAGAGGGGCACTCCAAAAAAGCAATACAAGGACTCCCTGAAACAACAGCTCAGGCTCGGCCAAATTGATCACCAACAATGGTCCGCCCTGGCCTCGCATCGGGAGGCATGGAGACTCACTATCCACAATGCTGCAGCCTTATTTGAGAACTCACACCGAACAAGTCTTGAAGAGAAACAACAACGCAGAAAGAATCACAACCTGGAAACATCACCCAAGGAAACCTTCTGCTGCGCTTTCTGTAACTGGACTTGTTTATCTCGGATTGGCCTTTTTAGTCATCAGTGCGCTTGCAGAAAGTGCAGGATGAGTCCTTCCTGAATCTTCGTTTGCGAAGAAAAGCCAGAGATAAAAATTGTAACTATATTTGACAGAAACTGTGTATTTTGCACAAATACACAAATCAAGCAGAAGTAAACTGGTGAATACTGTTTCTTTTTTATCCCTAAGCAAAAAGACTTTCCCCATGGACAGAGAGGCTCAGAAGTCACATACAGAGAGACTCCCTGCCTTTTGTCCAACCCCCATAGCCTAGACTTAAATAATCCCCCTACCCCCAAAGTTGTAAAGACGTGCCTTGATACATCGGAATGAAACTTTTTAAAAGCTGTCTAAGACAAGATGAGGTAATATTTGTTCTTTAAACCAGACAAGATGAGTTGAGCCTTCACATGCTCTCCACATATTTGTTTTTCACATGTCAGCCAAGTTTGCTTATAAAAGCAGGGTAAAAGTAAGACTGGGAGAGAAGTCTCCTTTTGACAGCAAAAAAGCACAAATCTGAAAGGAAACGAGCCCCACCAGCATCTTATCCTATCATAACTTTGTAAGTGTTTGTCATTTTCTTCCAGGCCAGCTCTCATATTGGAAGCACAGTGAGATGGGGACAAAAAAAATGCTTAAAGGACAACATAATGAAGTAACTTTTATGTCCTCGCCCCTGTGCCCACCTTTTATTTTCAAAATTAGGCCCCACCCTATGTTTTATAACTGAATGGAGCCGATATAAGGAAAAGAGCAAACATGGCTGCCCTGTATTATGTCTAATTTGACCTCTAAGCCACTGGCCGCCACCACATCTTGTAACATTCATTTAGTAACATATTGGCCAGAATCGTCTTGCGGTCTTACATGTGAGTAAGGTCTGCTACAAAAACAGTGGACATTTTTGTCCAATGCAAAATGTCTGCATTCAGTTCCAGATTGCAGAAAAAAAGTTATGCGTGTAATGCTTTTTCACACTCATTAGGAATGGTTCTGCCTGTGCATTTACGGTATTGTGCATTCATTGCACATTTGCCAGCTTGGTTGAGTTGCACAACATTGCCATTCATTATAAGGGTGGTGTAGCACAATTAAGGCATAACTCCACATGCAGAGATAAAATGTCTAGTGCAATCCCCATATCCGTGGGGGATATATTCCCAGATTTTCCATGGATACTGAAAACTGGGGATAACAGCAAACCCTATTAAAATGAATAACTTCCAGCCCAAGCATACCATAATATCATTCTGGAGGACCAGAAGATGCCTAGAGAGAGACCTTATTTTTTTCTGATGCAGATAAGTGAATCCGCAGATACAAGTCCTGTGGATACGGGGGTAATACTGTAGTTTATCCCTGTGTGTCATTTGTGGAAAGGTGTATAAATCAAATAAATAAAGGGAAATGTGGCTAGAAGCTCACATTGTTAGGCTTTGTTTAAAAAAATTAACCACCATGGATAACAGCTTACAAAAACCTACATGTTTTGTAGTAGGGTATATGCTATGTAGTATATATGTATGTATATGTAGTATACACTTAGTATATGCTATGGACAGATTATGACTATTTTTTTTAATAAACTCCTGTCGTGAGGAGACTGGCTGCCTGCTGCTGGACACTGAATACTGGACTTCATGGATTTGGAGAAATAGCTCAGTAAAAAATAAACATAATTCAAACTGGTGATGAACACAAGACAATTATGTTTTTTAAATACACACACACACACACACAAACAAACACACACACATTAAACTTAAATAATTATGTAACATGAAATTATTTTAAAGATATTACACTCTTTATTTATGTTCTTACTATTTATGTTGGCCACTATCAAATCTCTGGCCAACACATACTCTGCTATTTCTGTTTTTCTTTTTTTTCTTTTTTGTTTTCACTGCACATCTCATTGGATTTTATCCAGGGACTAACACAGAAGGGAAAAAGAACAACAAATTGACAAGACAAGGTGGCCTGCTTCCAGAAGCAGAAAGATACATACACAACAGTTAACCGAAGACAATGAAGGAGAGAATCATTATAAAAAAGTCAGGAAAAACATTGCTCATATTCAAACCACTAAGAGGATAAACAGGAACAAGCTTACTTGAGCTGGTTGTTTCATTTCACATATGCATCTATGGATTCGGTATCCACGGTTTCACTTATCCATGTCTGGAAAAAAAATGTTATCTCTAGGCATTTCTAGGTCCTCTAATGTGATTCTATGGTCAACTTCTAGCGTTCATCTCATTGAAAATAATAAGGTTCCCTATTATCCACAGCTTCAGATATCCAGGGGGGATCTTACAACCTATCCCCCGTGGATATGGGTGTCAACCTGTATTGTTAGTTTTGGATTAAAAGTTTGCTGAAACTTACTGAACTGCTCTTGGAGTGTAGGAACCCATCTCCATTCTTTCCATGTTATTCCTGCCTCTCTTAAAGTTTCTGTTACAGACATAATGACCAGAAACACATCTACAGTATTTTGTTAATTGAAATTGGAAAAATAAACAGGAACAAATCTATTTCATTAACTAAGATTGGAAAGAGTAGCAGCAGAATTGGAATATAACAGGGATCACCAGCATTGAGGCCATGATATTGAGAACACAGCTGCGCTGGGCAGGGCACGTTTCTAGGATGGAGGACTATCGCCTCCCAAAAATAGTACTCGACGGTGAACTTGCCACGGGTCAGCGTAAGAGGGGCGCTCCAAAAAAGCAATACAAGGACTCTCTGAAACAACATCTCAGGCTCGGCCAAATTGATCACCAACAATGGTCTGCCCTGGCCTCACATCGGAAGGCATGGAGACACACTATCCACAATGCTGCAGCCTTATTTGAGAACGCCGAACAAATCTTGAAGAAAAATGACAACGCAGAAAGAATCACAACCCGGAAACATCACCCAAAGAGACCTTCTGCTGTGGTTTCTGCAACTGGACTTGTTTATCTCGGATTGGCCTTTTCAGTCATCAGCGTGCTTGCAGAAAGCGCAGGATGAGTCCTTCCTGAATCTTCATTTGCGAAGAAAAGCCAGAGAGAGAGAGAGAGAGACAAACACCAGTATATCTACAGTGGCTTGAACAAAGACAATAGTTTCATGGTACATTACATATATTATAACACTAGTTAACACCCCAGCCTCATGAGGGTTCTCTTGTCCATTTTATCACATCTCCTTTCTGGTTCCCTGCTAGCATCACACTACATTCCAATAACTCCCTCCACAATTCATACAGTTATCTACTCACCTTCACTTTAGATAGGATCATTCTTCCCACCTTTGTTCCCCAATGAGCATCATTAAAACTGAACTTGTCACCTCATCACTATGCCCACCAGTTTTGCATTTCTATTGCTATTCACACACACAAAACCTGTTCATTCTTAAGTATATGAGGTAAATGTTTGTTCCTAGACACTTCACTCTGTGCTTTTGATGAAGTACACCCAGGCCTTGTCTGCACTGGCTAGAACATATTGGCTTCCCAGCAACGTATTCTGGTCCTGATCTGTCCTGTTGTTCCCACATTACCTGCACAAAATGTGATACAGTCCAGACAGCAATGCCAATCTACCTCTGCAGCTGTCGCTGCTTCTGTCCACATCATATTCCCTGAAGCCAGGAAGGGAGCCCGCAGAACACAATCAAGGCTCCCTGCATGTGCCCAGCCTTGGTCACATACTGCAGGCCTGATTCCTGGCTTCAGAGAGAGCAATATGGAAGGCAGCTGCAGCAACAGGCTCTTGTGGACCTGCATAGCCTGATACGTTTCTTTCCGAGAGTATTGCTGGAACATTTTATTGGGCTTCACCCCATCTTAGCCCCGTCTTAACCCTGTCTTTGCCCCAGGCATCGTGAGGACTGCCCAGGGGCAAAATAGGACTAAACCCCTGCATTGTTTGGACTGCAGGGCTCAAAGATGGGGTAAACTGCCTGTCTAGACAAGGCCTTAGGGCTTGTCTATACGGTCAAAAAAATATAAACGGCATACAAACAGAACGTGATCCGTTCATACAGACATGCGCACAAATACATGTCATTCAGAAGGGGGGGCTGCCAAATCCACCACAATGTCCATGTGTGCTGCGTCCAGGGCTTTGTACGGATTTTTTAAAAAGCTCTGTACGAGATGTGAATGTGCGATCATTTGGACAATCGCATTTGCACAGATACGAGTAGTCAGCACAATCTGATTGGCTGGATGAGGACGGGGCACAGGGCTAGCGAAGCGTGAGAGTGCCTAAGGCTGCCATGTTGGATTTTCGGCTAAGCGAGAGTCCGGTAAGTGGACCAAACAGCAATGTTACACTCTTGTTGGGACTGTCTGTCTTTTCGAAGATGTTCATATTTCCCCCTTCATATAAATAAAACCTTAGTCTATGAAAGCTCATGCTACCAACTTCTTTCTCTCAGTTAGTCTCAAAGGTACTGCAAGGTCCCTTTGCATATTGAGGCATACCTGTATTCTTCTTCTTTACTTACTTATAATATCTTGTGACCTTGAAACTTGAACGAAACCCTCTCCCTATACATGCCTGCCTGAGGATTGAGGTCTACAGGAGGGCTCCCTCTTTTTGACCCACCAGTAGGGACAATGGACTGTGTGGGGATTTGGGAAAAGGTCTTCTCTGTTGTGGCACCCCGATTGTGATACACGACGAGTTGTGCTTTGCATATCTGAAAGTTGTTGCACTGGGGCTTACTTCTGAGTATGCAGGTAGCCAACTGAGCTTTCTTTCATATGCTTGGTGGGAAAATGCTTGACAATGTTCATTTTTTTGAAAAAATTATTCTGCACATTACAGTTTAAAAAATTAACTTTCTCAAGTTCTGCATTTTTCCACCAAGCATATGAAGGAGAGCTCAGTACAAGCCCAACAGGCATCAACTGGCATCAACGCTGGCTTCACTTGAGCACCAGGTGAAAAAAAAAAACATGGCTTTTAATGAAAACCATTGCAGTGTAATTATTTAATCCAATTTGTACATGAAGATGGTTAGAACTGTTCCAACTTGTTTTACTGTATTAGTTTAATATGTTTTTAAACTGTAAATTATCTTTTATGGCTTTACATTTTAAATTGTTTCCAATGATTTAAATTGTATTTAAATTTAACTTTAATTTAAATGATTCTATTGTATGCTGCTCTGAGATCTCTGTATATAGGGCAAGATAAATACAATCATCCCTTCACATTTGCGGGGGTTAGGTTCCCCAGACCCCCATGAATGCGAAAAATCCACAAATAACAACTGCCCTCCCCCTCCCCCACCAAAGTGACCACGGGGCCTCCGGAGGCCCTATAATCGCTTCACCCTGCCTTCCCTCTCCCTCCCAAGGCCTTCATGGGGCCCCCGGAGCGTCTCCAGAGATCCCTTGAAGGCCTCCCCGGCCCTCCCCACCCCCTGCCCAGGCCTCCATGGGGCCTCCGGAGCGTCTCCGGAGATTCTGTGAAGGCCTCCCCGGCCCTCCCCACCCCCAGCCCAGGCCTCCATGGGGCCTCTGGAGCGTCTCCAGAGGTCCCTTGAAGGCCTCCCCGGCCCTCCCCACACCCTGCCCAGGCCTCCATGGGGCCTCCGGAGCATCTCCGGAGGTCCCGTGAAGGTCTCCCCGGCCCTCCCCACCCCCTGCCCAGGCCTTTATGGGGCCTCCGGAGCGTCTCAGGAGGTCCCGTGAAGGCCTCCCCAGCCCTCCCCACACCCTGCCCAGGCCTCCATGGGGCCTCCGGAGCGTCTCCAGAGGTCCCGGGAAGGCCTCCCCAGCCCTCCCCACCCCCTTCCCAGGCCTCCATGGGGCCTCCGGAGCGTCTCCGGGGGCCCCGTGAAGGCATCCCCGGCCCTCCCCCCTCCCGCCCAAGGCCTTAACGGGGCCTCCAGAGGCCTCCTGTCACTGCTTTTGGGAGGGCGGGGCCCTCCCCAAACCCACAAATATTCAAAACTGCGAATGCTAAGTTCGCGAATGTGGAGGGGCAACTGTACATTTTAATGTACTTATCCTATAATAATAATAATAATAACAATATTTATTTATACCCCGCCCCTCTGCTAAAAACAATCGGGGCGGCTTCCAACAATTAAAACATTATAATAATGACTAAAAACACTTCCCACCCCACCCTCCCCCATAAAAAGACATTAAAACACAATAAGATTAAAACCTTCTAACTAAAAAACACATTAAAAACAAATATATACATAATTTTTAAAAAGCCAGGAGACTGAGTTCCTGAGGGCGGGATCTAATCAAGATCCCTGTCCTATAATATTAATTTATATTCCACCTGTATCCAATGAGGCCAAGGTAGTGTTCACATCCCATCCTCCCTACCCATTTTATCTTGACAACTCCGTAAATTAAGTCAAGATGAGACTGACTGGTCCGTGTTCAACTAGTCAGCTCCATGCTTCAGTGGGAGCAAAGCCTAGATCTCCCAGCTCCAGAGCAATGCATTAACTTCTACAACTACACTGCCTCTCTTGGGTTCTTTTTTTTTGGCGGGGGTAGGAAGGAATCTGGGTAGCTACATTAGAAGCTGAATAAAGATGCCATAAGAAGAGAAGAGATGCAGACCCAATACTCTCCAGTAATTGCACATTATTGCAATCTTGCAAGGAAGTTGTGTCAGGTCATACTGATGGCAGCCAAGATAATGTAACTTGAATCAATAGAAGCCACTTGGGCTGAAGACAGGAAGAAAGAGTGTCAAGCCATATACCAGCAAAAGAGCACTGCAGCCATTTTCAGTGTTATTACTGCCAGTAAACAGAACAGAAGAGCCACTAAGAACCAATTGCAATGCATCCTTTCTCTTTCATAGTAAAATACCCATGAAGTATGTTGTATGGAGAGACAGGGCCCAGACATTGTACAGGAAAGACTGATGCAAAGAAATGGGCAACAATTTGTACTTTTTGGTCTCACATCACTCCTGCAAAATCCTCATGGATTATTCAAACCACGTGGCACAGTGGTTTGAGTGTTGGACTACGACTCTGGAAGCCAGGGTTCAAATCCCCACTGGACCATGAAACCCCACTGGGTGACCTTGGACAAGTCACACACACTCAGCTTCAGAAAACCCTGTGAAGGTTCACCTTAGGGTTACCATAAGTCAGAAAGGGCTTGAAGGCACACAACAACAACATACCTCAGTTAACAAAGTAGATATGTTCCTGGGAATTGCTTCTTTAACAGAAAATGAATTACCATGGCAAACATAGGAATAGGTTTCCTATTTCAGAAAAAAAGAAGAAGCACAGTTCGACATTTTTCAGCAAACATTTTATCCCAAACTAACCATGTACACATGTGAAATGATAACCAGGTCATTAAGTCAGTTGTGTAAGTAAACAACTTGAACCTTCTAAAGATCACTTGAAAGCCTCTTCCAAAATGCCCTTTTCTTTCACCAGACTCCACTTTTCTTATGATTTCCCTTTTCATAGCCAAACTGAGATCTATGCTTCTTCAACATGTCGGGAGTAGCTGGTGAGGCATACTTCCTGCTCTCCCTTTTCCTTTTCCTTTTGCTGTTCACATATCCTCAGTAGGGAACCCTGGAGGCAGCTACTGCTTACCTTGCCTGTGGTAGGCAGGTGCACTTGGCTAAAGTAGGATTTGCTAGAGCAGAACCCCACTTCTTTGAAACTCAAGCTTTATTGCATTGTTTACTGCATACTTACTGCTGCAACCTGACACTGAAAGTCTGTGTTTCCCCACCATCCTTGCAGTGCTAATGTTGCTAAAAAACAAACAAACAAACCTCAGTTAGACAGAGGACAAGGAGGGAAAGGGGGCTGGGCAGGCATAAAAAAGACTTTGTACAAAGGAGCTGCTTTTTTTCAGAAGCTTTATTAACTGAGGTATGCCTGGAATGCCATGCTTTGCATATGTATGGCTCTACAGATTTTTGTCTAGGGCTTTCACAAATGAGGGTGCGTCTATTCGATCATAAAAAAATCAGTTTGGGGGGTAAAAAATACAAATAGGCTGTTGTTCGTATGCGTACGATCCGCCTACACGATTTTTTACCCCCCTAAACTCCGTATGAGCCCCCTTCCCGAAGCTGGCTGGAGCGAACAAGCCAAGTGGCGGTTTTAAATCTCCCACTGTTTTTTTTTTTTTTTTTAAGGTTCCTGCTTTGCGGAAAGTCGGTTTTCCCTATTTACACTATAAAATAAAAATAAATAAATATATAAAATTCATGGACGAACCGGACTCTCGCTCGCCGGGAAACCAACATGGTGGCCTCTCCCAATTCGCCTCCGTGCTAGCCCCGCCCCCTCTACTAGGCCAGCCAATCAGATTACACTGCCTGTTCGTGTGTGTGAGAACGGACTATACGGACCCGTCAGCCATGCGAACGGCGCACGGATTTCTCATCGCGATCCGCTTTCCCTCCCGAACGCCGCATGAGCGTATTTCAGGGTGGAAATCGAGCCCCCCTCTTTTGGATGCGTGTGAATCTGAACGGCTGTGTGTACCGAAGCGCAAACTTCTGCACGCCGTACATATTATTTAAATCGTGTAGACGGGGCCTGAGTTTGTATAGCCTGGCGACATGCAAGAGAGCCCAGTCCCAAGTTAAGACAATACAACAAGCTGTGCTTTAGAATCATAGAATCATAGATTTGCAGAGTTGGAAGAGACCACGGGGGCCCCTGCCACGCAGGAAATCACGATCAAAGCATCCCCGACAGATGGCCATCCAGCCTCTCTTTAAAGACCTCCAAGGAAGGAGACCCTACCACGCTCCGAGGGAGTGCGTTCCACTGCCGAATAGCTCTTACTGTCAAAAAGTTCCTCCTAATGTTGAGGTGGAATCTCTGTTCCTGGAGCTTGCATCCATTGCTCTGTGTTCCAGTCTCTGGAGCAGCAGAAAACAAGCCTGCTCCATCCTTAATGTGACACCCCTTCAAATACTTAAACAGGGCTATCATATTGCCTTTTAACCATCTTTTTTCCAGGCTAAACATACCCAGCTCCCTAAGTCTCTCCTCATAAGGCATCGTTTCCAGACCTTTCACCATTTTAGTTGCCCTTCTCTGGACACGCTCCAATTTGTCAATATCCTTTTTGAATTGTGGTGCCCAGAACTGGACACAGTATTCTAGGTGAGGTCTGACCAAGGCAGAATAGAGCGGCACTATTACTTCCCTTGATCTAGACACTATACTTCTATTGATGCAGCCCAAAATTGCACTGGCCTTTTTAGCTGCATACCTGAAAGTTGCATACCTGAAAGTTGTTGCACTAAGGTTTACTTCTTTACAGCTCTGGAAAATGTCCATGTTGGTAAGAATTCCTCTGATCCTGCCCACTCTGCGTTGGCTCCACACTGTGACCTACCTACTGTTGTAAGGTACCTGCCAAGAACTTTTCAAAATTGGATTTTGACTCCAGGCCAACTCTCTCATGGATCCTTCAAACTGTAGAACTATGACATGCTATTAATGAACAGTATCAACTGATCCAGGATTTTTTCATATAAATAAATAAATATTGGTTAAGTACACATAGGCTGTAAATATTAGCCACCCTGTTAATGTGGCTGTCTCTCCACAAGGGATCTGTAATACAAGGTAATATATTGTTCCGTAAATGGGAAAGTCTTTAGCTCAACCATGTCTTATTGCTATAGGAGAAAATAATGAAACTGACCTATCCTGCAAGATTGTTGCAATGGTTATACCCATATAAACCAGATAAACGAGACACCGTAACTCCTATGCCGATGGGTTGTTATACGCATACCCTCCTATCTTTTCTCCAAGGAGTTTGAAGCAGCTTATCTGACTGCCCTCCCGCCTTTATCTTCACAGCAAACCTGTAAGGTATCTCTGAGCTTAACCTAGTGACTAGATCAAAGTCAATCTGTGAGAATCATCACTGGATACAGTTTTGAACAGAGACTTCCTCAGTTCTACTCTAACCACTATACCCCACAATCTTCTTTGGCATCAGCTGTTCTGTTTGCTTCAGTCTTCAGTAGTATCAACTAGCTCCCTTGAATTAAGCAATTTTTGCTGTGGCCTCTGCTACAGTTCTGTTGGTGCCTTGATTTTATCCATTTGTGTCATTTCATTGATTTACTGTTGTTATTTTAATAATGTTGTAAGGTGCCCTGAGGGCTTATGTCAAAAGACAGGGTACAAGTATTTTAAATACATAAATGCTAACTATTGTTACAGTATGATTAACTACCCCCATCTGGTTCAGCGCTTGCAATATATTCACAACTATGGATTAGAATGTGCACTCTGCCAGTCAGCATTCACTGAAAAAGTGGAAGACGTCGACTCTTGCATTGCTATTAAATCCAGTCTTACCATGAGTAAACAACTACGGCTGAAGGATAGATAGTGCTGTGCTGAATTCCCCCTTGCCAGCAGCTCCCTGACCTTCCAAAAACAAACAAACAAACAAACAAACAAAAAACCACACACACACACAAAAGAGAGGCAATTTTCCTGCCGCTCAGAGTGCACAGTAGAATTATGGACTGATGCTTACTTGAACAGACATCAAGACAGACAGGGATGATGGGAGTTGTAGCTCTTCACCTCTGGCTCAAACTCACCACCTTGTTATGCAGCAGAGCCAACCAGCTTAGATCAGTGGTTAATGCTTTCCTTCAAAGCAGCAGAGTTTCAGAGAATAGGCTGAAGATCCTGACAAACTCTCCAAGCCTTCTCACTCTTCTCCAGGTGTCTCCAAAACGTCTCCAGGATTCACTCAGGCAACTCAGTAGTTTTATATAAAACCTACTTTATTCTTCTATATAAATATACTATATGGTCAACAAATCACAATCTCTACTCACTACTCCACAATATCTCCAAACTACTGCACCTCTACTCAACCACCACAAAAAATACATTGGCAAACATTGCAATTTTATAGCCATTGTTTATCACCACCCACTAATTAGTTTCCACCCAGTGGGTGTGTACTTCCATTTTGATTGGTCCACATAGTTCCATCCATGCTTAAGACCAACCCATGTATTTCAACATTTCACCTTGTACACTTAATGATTCTCAGGTGTTTCCAATCTGCATTCAGTACCTCTGTCCTTGGCTCTCAGGCCTTCTAGATTACATTAGCAGTTTCACCTGTGTAGCCCCATAATTGCTCTTGCTTAGTCATTGTGACTTTCACATACATATTTTATTTCTTTCACTGTATGTCCCATGTTGCATTTTCCTTAACAATCCCCTCCGAAATAAAATATTGTATGTGTCTTACAATGTCATTCCAACCATTTGTGTCAGCCTTTCATGTTTTTCTACTGTCAATGCTTTTGTGAACAAATCTGCTATGTTGTGTTGTGTTTCTATATATCTCAATTCTATTTCACCCTTCTGAACCATGTCTCGCACATTTTGGTATCTTACACCAACATATTTTGTTCTGTTCTTCAAACTTTCAGTTTCAGCCATTGCTATGCATGACTGTGAATCTTCCAGAATTTCCACTGGTATCTTGTAACTTTCATTTAAATCATTTAACAATTGCTTAATCCACTGTACCTCATTTACTATCTCATTCAAAGCAGCAAATTCTGCTTCCGTTGTGCTTAACGCTACATTAGTTTGTTTTCTACTTCTCCAAACTATTGGACTTTCACTATATTTAATTATCATTCCTGTAACTGACTTCTTGTCTCCTAATTCTGATGCAAATGAACTGTCTACATAACAATCTAGATCTGAACTATTGTTTCTTATAATCAATTTCCTATCTAAGGTTCCTTTCAAATATCTCAATAAATGTTTTACCGCTGTCCAGTCTTCAATTTTTGGATCATTAACCCTTCTAGACAATACATTTACAGCATAAGAAATGTCTGGTCTGGTGTGGCAAGATATGAATTGTAAAGATCCTATTATACTTCTGAAGAAAGTCTTGTCCTCAAACGCTCTAGTTGTTTTCTCAGACACAAAACCAGTTGTCATTGGAGCTCTTACTATTTTTGCATTCTGTAATCCACACTTTTCAATCAATCTTTCAATTTTATTTCTCTGACTTAATAAACAATGTCCTTCTTTTGTCCATTCAACACAAATACCTAAATAAGACTTCAATACACCTAAGTCCTTCAAAACAAACTTCTCAGACAATTCTCTTTTTACTGACTCAATTTCCTGTTTTGACTTTGCTGCTACGCACAAATCATCTACATAAATCACTAATACTATGTCTCCTTTTGTATAAACACAAGCATCTGCAATGCTCCTCTTGTATCCTAGCTTAACTAGCTCATCATTGATGCACAGATTCCATGCTCTGGCACTTTGTTTTAAACCATACAATGCTTTCTTTAATTTATAAACTCTCTGACTACCATTTTCTTCAAAACCTTGTGGCTGCTCCATAAAAATTTCTTCATTCAAAACCGCATTTAAGTAAGCTGTCTCAAAATCAAAGTGCTCTACAACTAAATTCCTTTTTACTGCTAAAGCTAGAACCATTCTCAGACTTTCTGGCTTTGCAGTTGGAGAATATGTCTTATCATAGTTCTCATACTGCTGTTGTGCAAAACCCTTAGCCACTAACCTAGCTTTATATTTGATACTTCCATCTGGCATTTCTTTCCTTTTGTATACCCATTTACAACCAATTACTTTCTTGTCTTTGGGTCTGTCAACAATTTCAAAAACATCTTTATTTACCAGGCAACCAAACTCATTATCCATTGCATCAAACCATCTTTCCTGTTCTTCACTAGAGTAACTTTCCAATTCTTCAAAACTTTCAGGCTCTTCTACTGCTAAACAAGCTCTTGCCTTTGTCACAACAAACCTATCTGGAGGCTTTCTAACTCTATGACTACGCCTGGGAATAAAATCTGCTGATCTGTCTCTTTCATCTTCACTTTCTCTACTGGGAGTTGTAGTTCTATGACTAAATCTCTTGTCTTCAGTCATTCGAGTAGTAGTAGGCCTAGATGCTATCTCATCATCAGAAGAACTACCACTGCTGCTAGGTGATGCTTCCTGCTTAACTGAAACCCCTCCGTTTCCTGAGGTTGGTTCAGTTTGTGCTTCTGGCTCACTTGAACTCCCTAATCTCAAAAACACTTCTTTATTGGCATGCAGTTTGTCCCAACCAGCATGTCTCTCGAAATTTGCAGACCTAGAATACTGCACTTGTTTTCCTCCCAAATGAAACTTGTAGCTATTTCCAGAATACCCCAAAAACCTAAGCCTTTTGCTTTTGGGTTCTCCTTTCCTCCTGAAACAAGCAGGTGTGTAAACATGAGCAAATTGTCCAAAAACCCTTAAGTACTTGTAATTTGGCATTCTCCCATACAATACCCTGTAGGGAATGTCTTCAATTTCTGAATGATACAATCTGTTACTGATATGTATTGCAGTCAAAGTTGCTTCTGCCCAAAAACTATCTTTCACCCCTGCATCTGCCATCATACAAGCAGTAATTCTTTTTATATCTTGTATTTTCTTCTCTGCCAACCCATCCTCACTAGGACAAGCAGGGTTTGTAGTTTCATGCCTTATTCCCACCTTTTGAAACCAGTTAAACAATTGATTATTTAAAAATTCTCCTCCTCTATCAGTTATGATGGTGCCTACTCTGCTATCAAATTGTCTTTCCACCATTCTTACCCATGCTTTTAAACATTGCCCAGCGTCAGATTTGTTTTTCATTATTCTCACAAATGCAAACCTTGTATACCTATCAACAATTACTAGGAAATACTTGCTTCCCCCTAAGGACAAGCAATTAGCTTGGGCGACATCTGCATGTACATACTGAAATGGTCTTTGAGCAATTCTTTTTGTTTTCTTAGCTACTGGAAAAGCTCTGACCTTTACCTGTTGACATACCGTACAATCTAAGTGGTTTTTGCATTCAGTAACTTTTAAATCTGGACACATACTGATTAAATTCTTTAAACATTTGAAGCTCGCATGGCCAAATTTTCTGTGAAGCTCGTGTATGCAGTCTTTATGGATTGGAATATTTTCTATGTTATTAGCTTCTTCAACCCTGTAGCTATCAATATTGTCCTCCAAATAATAAAGTTTGTCCTTTTTCAAACCTATGCCACGCAATTCCCCATTCAGTTTTATCTTACACATGTTCTTTTCAAAGATGACTGTGTAGTCTCTTTCTGTTAATCTACTTACTGATAACAAATTATTTTCTAACTCCTTTACATGTAAGACATCATTAAAATTCTCTTTTAGCCCTGGAATGTACACAGTACCCATTTGATTTACAGTGCTTAGCTCTTTCCCGTCAGCCAAAACTACAGCATTTACATTAGCTGATTTTCTATTACTTATTAAATTTATATCATTACACATCAAAGATGTGGCTCCTGAATCAACTAGCCATTTAGAATTTGCATTTTGTTTTTCCTTAATCATGGTTGCAACCCCCTTCTTATTACCACTGTCCCTCAAAAATGGAGGTCTGGACTGTTTTTGATACTGCCGCGGCTGCCATCTGCTCTCTGCTTGCTTGCGTCTCTCAGCTGCAAAATGTTTACAATGTCTCTGCAGATGACCAATCTTCTTACAATAAAAGCACCTCCGTTGCTCCCTTGTAGAGGCTGCTTCCTCCTGCATTCGCCAGTCAGGAGATGTTTGTTGTTTTGGCACAGTCTTTAAGCTTGCTGAGTCACCCTGCTCAGACATTCTTCTCTGGTTTTCTTCCAGTATTCTGGCCACAATTAAGTCTCTATTAAGCTCAGTTTCTGACAAGTTCTGCAAGCTGTTCGTTATGTTGTCCCACGAAGAGTCTAGCGATTCTATTAAAATGTAGCATTGCTGCTCTTTGCTAATTTGCACTCCCCTCAGTTCAGCTTGCACAAACAAATCTTGCATTATTTTTAAATGTTCTATCACACACTGCCCTTTAGCCATCTTTTGCCTGTATATTCTTTTAGACCATAGCATTTTTGCAAAAGCAGTTGAAGGAGTGTGTAATCTCTGCAAGGTATCCCACACATCCTTGGCAGACGTTTTATCTCTGACGTCATTAATTAAGTCTTCTTCAAGCATGAGATAAAGACAGGCTTTTGCTTTACTATCTCTCTCTTGAGTGGCTGCATCAGCATCAGCTGCCAGCCCTGTTTCAACTGTTAACCACAGACCTTCCTTTACTAGTAGAGATTGGGCATAAATCTTCCAGGTAGAGTAGTTGTTTCTATTTAATTTACTAAACTTTAGAAATTCCATCTTGATTTGTGCAGTGACTCAATTTGACACAGTCCTTCTGAGTATGCACAGCCGACCCGTCTGGGCTTAAGCAAAACACAAAATGATTTACTCACAGGCTTATCAGTGCAGCACAAACAGCTTGCTCTGATCTGTTGTCCACAAAGCTTTCTTCCACTCTCTGGAACTTTCAGCTTCTGTGGATGCTGGGTGCTCTAGTAACTGGGCCCATAACCCTTGTCAGGGATGATGGGAGTTGTAGCTCTTCACCTCTGGCTCAAACTCACCACCTTGTTATGCAGCAGAGCCAACCAGCTTAGATCAGTGGTTAATGCTTTCCTTCAAAGCAGCAGAGTTTCAGAGAATAGGCTGAAGATCCTGACAAACTCTCCAAGCCTTCTCACTCTTCTCCAGGTGTCTCCAAAACGTCTCCAGGATTCACTCAGGCAACTCAGTAGTTTTATATAAAACCTACTTTATTCTTCTATATAAATATACTATATGGTCAACAAATCACAATCTCTACTCACTACTCCACAATATCTCCAAACTACTGCACCTCTACTCAACCACCACAAAAAATACATTGGCAAACATTGCAATTTTATAGCCATTGTTTATCACCACCCACTAATTAGTTTCCACCCAGTGGGTGTGTACTTCCATTTTGATTGGTCCACATAGTTCCATCCATGCTTAAGACCAACCCATGTATTTCAACATTTCACCTTGTACACTTAATGATTCTCAGGTGTTTCCAATCTGCATTCAGTACCTCTGTCCTTGGCTCTCAGGCCTTCTAGATTACATTAGCAGTTTCACCTGTGTAGCCCCATAATTGCTCTTGCTTAGTCATTGTGACTTTCACATACATATTTTATTTCTTTCACTGTATGTCCCATGTTGCATTTTCCTTAACAGAGTTGTCCCTTCCAACTAGGAGTGGGCAACTACAACAGATCAATGGGCCAATTTTCTGCCCTGAGACCCTCCACAATCTGCAACGATGGTTCAAAAAACAAAAACAAAACTGCAAGTAATCACAAATCCACTTCTGGTTTTGAAAAATGGCTGGACGTTTTAATCACTTGCACAAATACATTGGATTTTGTGCAAGAAACAACATTTAAGCATACAAAACACAGCATATTGCACAAAAATGCTGGTTCTGGTACAAAACCGTTTTTTGTGCAAATGATTTTTTTTTCAAAACAAGTCTCCAAATGTCAAAAAAAGGAGAAAGAAATTAGAAAAGCTGCAAAAATTCATTATTTTCCCCAGCGAAGCAAAAACTTTTGAAATCCCTCATTCCTGCACTAAAAAATAAAATAAGATTTGTATCCGTAGTGTACGCCTAGTTTTTAAGCAGAACCATACTCCCAGGAAGGCAATAAAGTTTAAAACAAGATGCACACTTTGTCCACTCCTTATTTTAAAAAGCAATGTGGAAATTCAAGGGCTTTAGCTCCCCCAAAGGACCTTGGAGGGTCACACACACACACACACTGCACCTACTCCCAGGGGGAAAAAAATCAAGATGGTGGGAGGCAGACGGAGTTCCAGCTGCCATTACAACACCTAGATTTGGCAGCACAACAGCAAGGTCAGTGACAGCAAGGGGCACAAAAAAAAAATCAGGCAGGACAACCTGAGGCCTACCCAATGCCCAGCCCTGTTTAAATGACAAAGACTTGTGCAACCTTCCAGCATCTCTGCAGCTTCCTAGAATAACTTAAGGGGAATATTAGATCATGATGCCCTCCCATGGGAATGTGAAGAAGCTGCAGGGAGATGCTAGACAGAAGCTCAGATCTTTCTTGTTCAAGCTTTAACCCACTACAAACTGCAACTGAGGATGTCTCTACAGGGGGGGGGGAAACACTCCGAATGGAGTTTTGCCTACATGCCCCTACATTACCTCCAAAGCCCTGCACATTATTATACTCCACAGGTACATGTCTTCACTGTTCCTGCAGTTTCTTCTGCCACTGCCACCAATTTTGAAGTTCTGGAAGCAGTTCCTGGCCAAAGGGAGAGGTTTTCTCCCTTCCCCTAGCTCAGCAGCATTGCCTCCGCCCACTCTCCCATCACGTCTTTGAAGCGCTTCCATCGCTTTCTTCCTGTGCCTCTTCCTGCGATGGGCAAGCAGGAGAGCAGGCAGAGGCAGTGCTGCCAAACCAAGGGAAGGGAGAAAACCTCTTACTTCCACTGGGAATTGGCTCCAGAGCTTTAGTATAAATCCCATATATTGCACATCCTGGTAAAATACCCCAAAACATTGCAAATCTGTGCCATGTCACGGTGGCCAGATAGCCCCAGATTCAGGAAAAAGGCCTTGACACGTGGCCTGATAGCAGTAGATTCAGTGGTATTCACATGGGGATTCAGGCTATTTTACAGTGTAGACAAGTCCTGAGATTCTAAATAGCCCAGGACCAAATACCTGAAAGAGTATGGTACCATCATATCATCCTGAACATACTTGATCTAATCTGATTTTGAAAGCTAAGCAGGGTTGTACTTGAATGAGAGACATGAGTATATTTATTTATTTTAGTATGCCACCTTTCTCCCAAAGTGAGACCCAAGGCGGCTCACAACAAACATTTAAAAATCAATACAATTTAAAACAATTAACATCACCATCAGTAAAACAATTTAAAATTATTTAAACATCCAACAGTTAAAAAATAAAAACAAGGCCAAAAACAAACAAACACCCACACCCCAATAAAAAAGCCCCCATGGGTACAGTTACACAGTAAAAGCCCACTTACAAAAAAAATTTTTTTTTTCAGTTGGCAAAAGGAAACAAGGGAAGGGGCCATCCTAGCCTCCTATGGACGTGAGTTCCAGAAGGTGGGAGCAGCCACCAAGAAGGCTCTCTCTCGTGTCCTCAACAACCAAGCCTGTGATGGTGGCGGGACCAAGAGAAAGCCTTCCCCTGAAGATCTTATGATCCTTGCAGGTTCGTATGGGCAGATACAGTCTTTCAGATGGCGTAGGGCTTTATAGGGCATAACCAGCATTTTGAATTGTGCCCACTGAAACTGTTTTAACACAGGAGTTATATGCTCCCTATAACTGGCCCTGGTCAGCATTCTGGCTGCAGCATGGTGGACCTGCTGACAATTCCAAACAGTTTCCAAAGGCATCCCCACATAGTGCATTACAGCAGTCCAAACAGGATGTAACCAAAGCATGTGTCACCATAGCCAGATCTGACGTTTTAAGGAATGGGCACTGCTGACACACTAGTTTTAGCTGTGCAAATGCACTCCGGCCAGTGCTGAAACCTGGGCACACAGACTCAGAGTTGAGTCCAGGAGACCACCCAAGCTGTGAGCCTGAGATTTCAGGGGGAGTGTAACCCCATTCCAGAACAGGAAGAGTCCCTATACCCTGATCTGCCTTTCAAGTGACTAGGAGCACGGTCTGTCTTGTGTGGATTAAGTTTCAATTTGTTTACCTTCATCCAGTCCATTACTGACAACAGAAATTGGTTCAGTACTGAGACAGATTCCTTGGTATCAGATGGGAAGGTTAAAGAGTTGGGTGTCATCAGCATACTGGTGACACCGTACCCCAAAATCCAGATGACCTCTCCCAGCAGTTTCATGTAGATGTTAAACAGAATGGGGGACAAAACAGAACTCTGAGGGTCCCCACAAACAACAACCTGGGCACTGAACAAGAGTCTTTCAGCACCAGCTTCTGCGTCTGCCTATCCAAGAAGGACCAGAAACACTGCATAATAGTGTCTCCAAGTACCATCCCAGAGAGGCAGTCCAGAAGGATACCATGGTTGATGGTATCAATAGCTGTTGAGACATTCAGCAGAACCAACACAGACATGCTTTCCCTGTCTAGTCCCCTGCATAGGGCATCCACCGAAGTGACCAAAGCTGTCTCCATCCCATAACCAAGCCTGAAGCCAGATTGAAATCGATCTAGATGATAGGTCTAGATGATCCATTTAATCCAGAGACCCTGGAGGCAAAAATGCCTAAAACTGAATGTTAGAGACTGGCTGAAAACTACTGAGAATGGTGGGATCCAGGGAGGCCTTTTATAGTTATGGCCCCACCACAGCCAAGAATCATAGAATTGTAGAGCTGGAAGAGACCACAAGGGCCATCCAGTCCAATCCCCTGCCACGCAGGAAATCACAATCAAAGCATCCCCAACAAATGGCCATCCAGCCTCTGTTTAAAGACCTCCAAGGAAGGAGACCCTACCACACTCTGAGGGAGTGTGTTCCACTGCCGAACAGCTCTTACTGTCAGAAAGTTCCTCCTCATGTTGAGGTGGAATCTCTCTTCCTGGAGCTGGCATCCATTGCTCCGTGTTCCAGTCTCTGGAGCAGCAGAAAACAAGCCTGCTCCATCCTCAATGTGACACCCCTTCAAATACTTAAACAGGGCTATCATATCGCCCCTTAACCGTCTTTTTTCCAGGCTAAACATACACAGCTCCCTAAGTCTTTCCTCATAAGGCATGGTTTCCAGACCTTTCACCATTTTAGTCGCCCTCCTCTGGATACGCTCCAATTTGTCAATATTCTTTTTGAATTGTGGTGCCCAAACTGGACACAGTATTCTAAGTGAGGTCTGACCAAGGCAGAATAGAGTGGCACTATGACTTCCTTTGATCTAGACACTATACTTCTATTGATGCAGCCCAAAATCGCATTGGCCTTTTTAGCTGCTTCATCACACTGTTAACTCACATTTAGTTTGTGATCTACTAAGCCCCCTAGGTCTTTTTCACATGCACAACTTTCAAGCTCGGGGTCACTCATCCTATATTTCTTAATTTCATTCTTCCCACCTAGATGTAGTATCTTACATTTCTCCCTGTTGAAATTCATTTTGTTAGCTTTGGCCCAGCTCTCCACTCTATCGAGGTCATTTTGAATTTTGATCATGTCCTCTAGGGTATTAGCTACTCCTCCTAATTTGGTGTCATCTGCAAATTTGATAAGTTTGCCCCTAATTCCATCATCCAAGTCATTGATAAAGATGTTGAATAGCACTGGGCCCTGGACAGAACCCTGTGGTACCCCACTGGTAACATCTTTCCAAGACAAAGAGGAGCCACTGAGGAGCATCCTTTGGGTTTGGCTGGTCAACCAATTACAAATCCATTGAACAGTTAACTTGTCTAGCCCACATTTTACAAGCTTGTTTGCAAGAATGTCATGGGGAACCTGGTCAAAGGCCTTACTGAAATCAAGGTATGTGATATCCACAACGTTCCCTTCATCTACCAAGCTGGTAATTTTACCAAAAAAAAAAAAAAAAAAAAAGACAGATCAGATTAGTCTGGCATGACTTGTTTCTCTGAAACCCATGTTGATTTTTTGTGATTATGGCATTGCCTTCTAAATGTTCACAGACTCTCTGTTTAATGATCTGCTCTAGAATCTTCCCTGGTATTGATGTCAGACTAACTGGACGATAATTGTTGGGATCCTCTTTTTTTCCCTTTTTGAAGATGGGAACAACGTTTGCCCTCCCCCAGTCTGCTGCGACTTCTCCTGTTCTCCAGGAGTTCTCAAAGATTATTGCCAATGGCTCTGAGATTACCCTTGCCAGCTCTGTTAATACCTTTGGATGTAGTTCACCTGGTCCTGGACATTTAAATTCATTTAGATTAAGAAGGTATTCCTCTAATACCTCTTTGCTTATTCTGTGCTGGATTCCCCTATCATGTCCTCTGTTCCCTTATCATCAGGTTGATACCCTTTTCCTTTTCTGAAAACACTGAGGCAAAAAAGGTGTTGAGTAATTCTGCCTTTTCTCTGTCCCGTTAGCATTTTGCCATCTTCTCCACATAGTGGCCCTACCATTTCCTTCTTCTCCCTTTTGCTGTGGACATACCCCCCAAAAAACACCTTTTTATTGTTCTTAACCTCTCTAGCAAGCCTGAGCTCATTCTGCGCTTTAGCTTTTCTGACTTTACTCCTACACATGTTCGTTATCTGTTTGAATTCTTCTTTGGTGATTTCCCCCTTTTTCCATTTCCTGTACATGTTTCATTTAAAACTTAGCTCCGTTGAAAGTTCTTTAGTCATCCATCCTGGTTTCTTGAGACACCTCCCATTTTTCTTCCTCATTGGTACTGTTTGAAATTGTGCCTTCAGTATCTCCCTTTTGAGAAAGTCCCATCCGTCTTGAGTCTCTTCTCTTTTAGTATACCTGACCCTGGGATCACCCTAGGTATTTCCCTGAGTTTAATGAAATCAACTCTCCTAAAGTCTAGAAAGTGTGTCTGACTATGCTTGGCTTCTCCTTTCCATTGTATAACAAACTCCAGGAGAACATGATCACTCTCACCTAAGGATCCCACCACTTGCACCCCATTAACCAGGTCATCCCTGTTGGTTAGGATCAGATCTAGAATAGCTGACCCCCTTGTTGCCTCTTCCACCTTTTGGACCATGAAACTGTCTTCCAGGCAAGTAAGGAATTTTGGTTGAGTTAGATTTCCAGCAAATATCAGGACAGTTGAAGTCACCCATCACTACTACATCTCTCCTTTCTGCGTGTGGTCATCTGTCTAGAAAGGCATCATCCAATTCCTCCGTCTGACTTGGGGGTCTTTTAAGCAGGATGGAAACTTCCCTTCCCTGCCCCCAAATGCTTCCATTTTTTTCTGCGGTCTGTCTCAAAATGCTAATGGAGAGTGACAGGACTTCCTGTCATCATTTTGAGAGTGATTGCAGAGGAAAATTTTGAGCTTGCTGTGGAGACGGTTTCTGGGGGCAAATTGGCTGCTGCCCCTCACACTGTTGCCCACCCTTGATGTAGAGGTAAAGGTACTGGAATGGGGCTCAAGAAATTCTGGTTAAAGTCTCCAATGAACGATGACACTCACCAGAATAACCTTGAGCCCATCAATCTCTGCATGGCCTCCCTCTAGGGTTGCCAGAGTGTAAACTGGAGAGGGTGCCTGTATCTTTTATGATTGTGTAAAGGAGGTAATTTCAGCAGTTGATGCTTGCTACCTAGTACTGTGACAAAAAACCCTTGCTGAAATTCCCTCTTCTGCATGAGCATTAAAGAGACAGGAGCTGTTTCTAGTTTTCAGTCTGGCAAACCTCCATCACTCACAAGGGTGTTGTAAGGCTAAATCATGATGGGAAATAGGAGAGTCTACCTTGGGCTGACTCCAGCAAAGGTGGGGTTCAAATTCAATTTAAATGCTTAGCTTGTGCACACACACTCTCTTGTACATCCCTGGCATCCATGGCAATGGAAGACTGGTTTTAAAAAAAACACACATACATTTTAATGAATAAATAAGCTTGCCCTCACTGAGCCTGAACACCTACAGAAGCTTTTGGCAGAGACTTCTCTCTAAGACACACCTCACCTGCTCACACCCTAACCACATCCCCTCTGAGGGGAAAGAATAGCAAACACTCTTATCTATTTCCCCTTTAAGCACCTCACCTGCTAACTCCCTCATGAGTCAAGAGTCAGAGAAAGGTTCAATCACTTCTGTTATTTTTATTGCCTTATTTATCTTCCATCTTTTACCCAGAATTCAAGGCATATGGCAGGATTTTAAAAAATATATATACATAGACAGAAGCACATATACAACAGACAAAAAGATATTGCTAACTTTGGGAGAAAATTGGGATATAAACCTAATAAATAAAAAATAAATATTAATAGGAACCTAAACTATCTACCAGACAGAAAGGGCAGGTGTGCCCCCAACCCAAAAGCGCCCTCCAAGGCTGTTTTTGAGGCACTAGCAACCCCCATTGCCCACCAAAAAATCCCCACCAAAATGGGAAAGGTGGGTGACCACATCCCCAGACCATTTTAGGCCCAGAAGTGGTCTTTCCCCACCCCACTCCCACCAGGGATTCAGCAGAAAGTTGACTCCCAGATTACTTCTTTTTGCCTAAAAAATAAAAAGTCCTAAAACAATTTGGGAGAATAAAAAACATGGCCAATTTGTCCCTCAGAGTGTGGTATTTAGGTATTTTGGCATTTGGAGCCAAAAGTAATTTCCAAAAAAAATTTATGGTTTGTTTGTGGTTTTGTTATTGTGTTTACCCCTGTATGTGGTTTTTAGATTAGAAAATCAAGTGTTTAATAAAAAGATTTGGAGGGGGAAAAATTTCAGGGATGGAGGCAAGGCCATAGTGTGTGTCCCAGTCTAAGGACTCATCTATACTGGCATAGATAACCCGGGGGCAGACCGGAGTATTCTGGCCCCAGAGGCACCCCCTACCCATTACCAGAGCACTCCATCCATGCTCAGAATGGGCAGCTGTCCTAACATGCATTCTGCTGTATCACATAGTGCTGGCACTGCTGCTGGAGCGCATCATGTTCCCTGAAACAAGGCACCCAACATTGAATCACATGCTGGGGGCCTTGTTGTGACCTCAGACGACGTGATGCATGCCAGTGGCAGCTTGGACGGAAGCACTGGGCTATACAGCAGGACAATGTGAGGACAGCCACCCATCCTCGATGTGGAGTGCTCCAGATTTTCCTGAAAGAGACGAGTAAATTGTGAATTTTTAAAAAGCATTTTAAGGGTGGGGGGGTTAAACCATTTTGGGGACTGAACTGACCAAACGTCATGAGTACAATTTGGTCTAGATTCAGGGTTTTGGCCCAGCACCATCTGGACACATTGCCCCCAGGACAGCCCCAAAACATTTTATTAGGCTTGTGTAAACAAGCCCTACGATTACATATAGGTCAAGTGCAACCCCCAACTCCTGACACTTTCCCACAATTTAAAACATATCCATTAAAAACACAACATCCTTTTTAAGAAGTCACAATTCAGGCTGTTAAAGTAGGGGTGAAAGAAGCCATGCCTGTGCCTTTCCCTCATGAAGCCGTCTGTGAAGCTTAGGGATAAAAAGAGTACAGTTGTCCCTCCACATTCATGGATTTGGCATTCACAGTTTTAAGTATTCACAGCTCAAAAATATTCTTTAAAAAATAATAATCCGAAAAGCAAACCTTGATTTTGCCATCTTATATAAGGGACACCATTTTGCTATGCCACTGCATATAATGGGACTTAAATATTCACGAATTTGGGTATTCACAGGGGGTCCTGAAACCAAACCCCAGTGAATGTGAAGGGACAACTGTCATCCCCCATATCTACTGGGGATACATTCCAAGATACCCCTTCGTGGATACCTGAAACTGTGGATAATAGGAAACCCTATTATTTTGAAACAGACAAACACTGGAAGTTGACCACAGAATCACACTGGAGAACCTAGAAATAGCTAGAGAAACCATCTTTTTTTGACATAGATAAGTGAAACTGTGGATACCAAATCTGTGGATACAGGGGTTGGCTTGTATTTTTCATTCACAGGTCGAAAAAAAAGGGTTCCCAACAGTCAGGAAACACTATTTAGAAGAATAATAGGCTAGCAAGAATATGGCATGATTTCCCCCAGTATCTGAACAACCCAAAGTGTTCCATAGGAAATATTCTCTATAGAAAAATGCATGGGTTTTTTGTACAAACACAAAAAAAGTTTTCTGTGCAGAAAACACTGTTTCCTGTGCAAAGCTCCATTTTTTTTGCACACAAAACATTGTTTCCTGGGGGGGGGGTAAGGAAACTATTTTCTGTGCAGAAAAATTAGTTTCCTGTGCAGAAAACAGCTTTTTGCACGCACGCACACACACACACACACACACATATGAAAAAAAAACACAAACCCATGTGGGTTTTTTTCTAAGCAGAATAATTCCTCCCCAACCATTCAGGACATTTGAATACAGGAAAGATATTGTGAAGCAATATTCATTTTCACTCACAGCAGGTAAAAACTACAGTAATCCTCAAAATAATTGATAATTTGCATTCGTAGTGCAGACTTTATTACAATTCAGGCTAACAGTTCAGGGTTCAAAAAAGCGCTTTGGCTATTCCCTTAGGGCTCATCTACACTAGGCAGGATATACCGGCTCCCCGCCAGCATATCCTGGTTGTGTATCAGGCCCGTTCTTCCCCTGTTACCACCTCCAAAGGGGCCAGAGTCCTGATGGACACGCTAGCCCATTGCTGCAGCCACCATTTCCCTTGCTGTCTCTGAAGGCAAGAAGCTGGCCCACAATATGTGCCCAAGGCCTCCCTGTATGTGATCACATGCTGTGGGACACCTTCCTGCCTTCTGGAAGAGCCAGGGAAACCGGTAGCAGCAGCAAGGGCTGACCTGCCGGGACAGGGTACTGCAGAAATGCGGGGCCTGATCTGTTTTTTGTTGGTGGTAATGGATTAAAAGAAGTATCATTTTTAAACATTGTATCAGGCCCTATCCCTCCTTCCCCACATCTTAGCCCTGTATCTGCCCCAGGGGTGGTGAGGACTGCCGGGAGACAGAATGGGGCAAAAGCCCTGCATCATCAGGTCTGCTCTAAGGGCTCTAAGACAGGGGCAAGATGCTGTATGCTGCCCATGTAGACAAGAGCTTAGTCTGCAATCACTACAGCCCTTTTCTGGAGTTTGCTTGACCACATTTGGAGTTAAAATGGGGTGAGGATAGGGATGGGAATGCACATGTAACACACACACACCATTTCCACCAAGGGTTAAGTTGGAACTTCATGAATTGAATCTAACTTACTTCCAGGTTTTAGGGGATATGTGAGGGTGGCTTATGTGCAAGTTCACATGCCCATCCCCAATGTTAGTTCTACATGTGGTCTGGCAAACATCTGAACTGACCTGCAGTGTAGTTTGATGAGGCACACACTTAAAAGTTAGGGTTAAAAAACCTTTGGCCTTTCCCTTTCACAGCAATTGCTATGGGGAGCTTCTGTCAGTCATCCTGCTAGCAAGTTAAATGTTGCAGAGCCCTTTGGCTGTTCTCCTACATACATAAGGTGGAGCTTCTGTTGCAATTCTCACCAGCAAGTTAAGGGTTCAAGAGCCCTTTGGCTATTCCCATACTGTGTGGTGCTTCTGTCAGTATTCACAATAGCATGTGAAGGATTCAAGTGCCCTTTGCCTATTCCTTTGTGCAGCAGCCAGTGTGAGGAGCTTCCATTACAATTTACAGTAGAAGTTTGAGAGTTAAAGTCTTTGCTCATGTCCTTCCTCATACTGAACTGAGGCAGCATGGAGGTATTGCTGCCAGCCCTTCAGTCCTTGTTCAGCTCAGAAGTGGCTACCTTTAAAAATAAGGTTTCAAAAAAAGGCTGCCTGCTGTGTTGACTCTGCTTCTCTCAAACAGCAAAGCAAACAAGTTAGTTATGCATGAAAAGCATGTTCGTAAATCAATTATGGGGGTTGGACTAAATGACCTTTGAATTTCACTTCCATCTTAAATGCAACCTTCCTAAATCTAAACCATTTTAATTCAGTAACTCTTGTTTAGATTGTTTAATAAATTTTCATGTTAAAAAAAAGTCAGAATGCTTAATCTATATTCATAGCTCCTGGATTCAAATCTTACCAGCATCCATAGAGCTTAGGGGAAGGCCTCAAGTCTTGCTGTCCTTTAAACGAATGACCTCACAGGGCTGTTGTGATTTTAAAAAAAGGACCAACCCCATATGCATGGGACAAAAAATGGGATTCTAACGCAAGAGATCAATAAATAATTAGCACAAGCAGACACTGTATACTTAATAATCTGGCTAGGCACATTGAGAGAATAAAAACAACACTGCTTAACCAACCTTCTGCAGAAAAGCAAAAGTTTGCAGAACAAAGAGGTCTCCTTTGTTTTTCTTGCACATTAAAACAAATCCCACCAGACTTGAATCATGATTTGCATTTAGATGTCTCTCTTTTGAGCATTCAAAGTGCTTTTATACATGCATCTTCTCACTGCCAAAGAGCTGCACATTGTGAGCCTTTGTGAGCCTTACAAAAACCCAAGAGAAGTCAAGTGTTTGTTTATCATATTATTGGTTAAATTTATATCACACACATCCTTTTAATGATCTTCAGGCAGTGAGTGTGGCTCCCCCCCTTTTCCTCACAACAACCCTGTAATGTAGATCAGGCTGAGAGAAAGTGAGTGGCCCAAAGAAAGTGAGTGGCCCAGTGAGGGTCACCATTTAATGGAGGTTTGAACCTGGATTCCCAAGTCCCAATGGCATTCTAGCCACTACACTAACTTATCACCCTCCTCATATTACTGGACTAGCATTGAGGAGAATAACTTTTTAGTCATCTGTTGAATCGCTTGCCAGAATTATATCTCTAGACAATGCATTTCCCACAATGTAACACACAAATTCGGGTATGATTACAGAAACTGAAAAATAGCAAAGTAAAATAACTCCCAAATGTTTGATGCTGTCAATGCTTTCCTGCTCCCATTGCCATGCACTCTCCCTAAAAAGCATTCATTAGCCCAAACTTCCTTTTCAGATTTCTGAACAGGGTCCACTGCAACCACTTCCTTGCTATTTAAAAAATATATTCACAACAATCCTGCAAGGTGGGCACAGCCAGGACAACACAATAAGCCTCAGAGCTCTAGGGAAGCTTTGCAGCTGAGACAATATTTGAACTTGAACCTTGGGCATCCCTCATCTCCCTCTGAGCTCATCATCACACTAGATCCTCTCTTTCCTTATTAATGTTTCAACCAGGCTTCTCCAAGGGAGAGAAGCTTTGGCAGGAGGAAAAAATTAAGCCCTCTCCACCACCTAGCTGTTACTCCACTGCTAAGCATGTCTTCCTTTCTAAATTCAGTACAGCTCTGTCTTTACAGTTTCTTACATTGCCAGCAGCAACCTTAACAGAGGAGGGGTGGGGGAAGGCAGGCAGAGAGAAAGAGAAACAAGCATTTGCTAAATGTTGATGGAAGTTCATCGCCTTGCTATCTGCAAAGAACAAACCTGGCTTAAAGATTCCTATAGAACCCAAAGCTGTTGCACAACCCGGGTTGTTTGATTGCCATGAAAGCCAGCCAGCCAAGGTGTCAAAGAAGGAAGATGATGGATTTCCCCCAGCAATTCTCCTTTTTAACTAAGGGGAAACCGGAGATGTGTTTCCAGGAGCTTGTCTATTTATTGCTTTATTTCGCCTTGAAGTTCCCTTACACTTGCATCTCTTAATTGGATCGGGAAGAAGAGAAGTACTGTAGACACAGCTCCCAACTCTTCCAAACAATAAAAGCCAAAGGCACAAAAGAAACAACCCTGGCAGGATCAGAGGGACAGAAAAGAATGAAAAGGGATCCACAAAATCAGGCAAAAAGGGTTCCCCCCCCCATGCTCCAGGCAGGTTTCATGAGCAGTTAAAGAAAAGAGAAGTCTGTTTTATTCCCTCACCCCAACTCCTGTTCATATAGCTAGAATTTCTCCTGCACAGCCAAAGACTAACTGCAGTACTATATATCTAAGGATCAAGCTCTGGTGAACTCAGCATGGGAGCGACATGTGCAAGTATGGATTAGAAAAGTTACAAAGATCTCCCAAATGCAACCCATATATACTGGGGGTGAATGGTGAGAGAAACCCCTCCACCCTTTGCCAGTTTGATCCCATTTTTGAATCAACACTGACCAAGGCGCCAACTGGTAAAACAGGTATTTTCCCACATTTATTTGGGAATTTGGAAATACAACGTGGATTGTATTTATTCATGTTCGCCTCCTCACTTCTAATATGGAATTCATCCAAGTAATTCTTCCTCCTCAAGCACACAGCCCCCCTCTTTGGTTTGGTGGAAAGCACCACTTGCAAAAAAAGGGGGGTTAACCCTCTGGAGAAAGGCTGCTAAAATCATTAACTGCAGAAGCTTCAAGTAGGTCTTTCTTGGCCTCCACCCCAGCAAGAGCAGCAAGGGGGGGATTGAGTTGATGGTGCCACTTCACTCCCCCCTGCACCCCAAATCTCCCACATTTCAGCCTTCCTACCAAGCAACTTGGCTATAAAAAACAAACAAACTCACAAGCAACTTAGAGCAATTAAATATAATGGGGCTTAATTCTGAATAGAGTATTGCAGAGGCATGACAGCACCCTCCATCCCACATTTTATGCAGGAGTAAATCCCAACAACTGCAGGGAGAAAACGGAATTGTTTCCAAGTATTTCTTGATGGATGACACTGACAGGTCACCTTTCCTCCACTGAGTTCAAGGCAGCCTGTGGATGGCGTTCCACCTCCCCACATTAATCCTCACAACAGCCCCAGAAGGTAGGGCAGTCTGAGAAAATTAGATTGGACCAGTAAGTTTCATGGATATAAATATTTTAAATGATGATGATGATAGTGGCTCTGTGGGGACTTGAACCTGGATCTCCCAACCTCCCAGTACAACCCTCACACCCACCCACTGACCCCCGTGTGAGTATGCAGAACTAATTTTCTCACCTTAAGAGCTTAATTTCTAGGAAACATGGACAAACTGATGCACAAGAGGGCCCCTATAAAAATCCTTTTGGAAATGGTCCTCCTACTTTGAATCCGGAAAACCTTTTTTCTCTATCTTCTCACTCCAAACTGGGGCTTCTCTTTAGTTATCCAGATAGGGGCACTCTGCACCTGCTCAGGGGCTCTCTTTCTTCTGGGCTGTGTCAGAACTGCCGGACCACAGAACTGCAGACTCATCCCAAACACTGACCTCCATCCAGCGCAAGCCGGTTGAAAAATCAGGCTGCAGGGGGGGGGGGACGAATGGCGTTTGGAAGAGAAGCCTCGCCTTACCCTTCAAGACGCCGATCCAATGGGTCGACTAGCAAGAGGAGGCGAACCAATCGAGGCCAGCCCCGCACTAAATCAAGCCCCCTTCCTCGCCAACAAAACCTACAAGCACCCGTCCACGCGGCCGGGAAGGAGGAGGGAAAGCATCTCTGAGCACAGCGGCGCAAAGCAAGAAGAATGAATGAACCGTTCCCGTGCCAAGCCTGGTGTCCACCCCCTTCGCGCGATTCCCACGGGGAATCTCTCTGGGAAATGCATTTCTCTCCCTCCCCTCCACGACCCACAGCAGCAACACCCCCACTCACCCACCCACCGCCTCCACCTCCCCGCGAAAAGCAAGCAAAAAAAGAAAACCCCCCGCTGCCAGTTTCCTTCCAGCCTCGCCAAGCGCGCAGCGCCCCAACAACCCAGTTTTTTCGCTTCTCCCCGGACGCCGCAGGGAATCGGTTTTGCAAAAACCCAGCGGCTGCAGCGGAGGTTTTTCTTAACACGAAGCGCCCCCCCCCCGTTATTTAACACCCCCCATCCATACACACACACACACTTTTTGTGATGCAGAAAGCTTTGAATTCCACGCTTAGATCCGCACCAGCTCTTCTCCGCCGGCTCCCCGCGCGCAAAATGATCACGAAAACAAAAACACAGCAAGGAAACCCGGAGCTTGTTGTTGGCTCGCGCGCGGTTCTTCTTTCCTCTTTCCCTCTTCTCTCTCCCCCGTCCCCAAACCGGGAAAGTGGTAGCCCCCCAAAAAGCCGGTGAGCCTCCAATCTTCATGCAACGGGTGGGGGTCTTTGGAGAGGACCCCTTCCTTCTTCCTCGACTCGGTGGCTCTTCCTCTCCTCCCAGCGGCTTCAACCCTCCCTTCCCAAGCCTTTGCGCGGGGGCCTTTGCAAAAGCGCCGGGCGTGGGAGAGTTGGAGCCACCGCTCGGCACCTTGCACCGCTTGCAAAAAGGGAAAAACACACGGGGGTGGGCAGGGGTCCTCCCTCCAGTTTGCAAAGAGCAGCTCGCACGCGCCAAGCAACGGGGGGGGGACGGAACCAGGCACACTAGGGAGAAGTTCCCCACTCCGTCCGAGGAACGGTTGTCCACCCCCCCAACAAGTCCCTCTAAAAAGAGGGAGATCTTGGTTCGTTTCCAAGAAACGAAAGGAGCGGGACACACACACACACACACACACACGAAACAGGCGAAGAAGGCACAACTTTTTATTTTGCAACTCGCATCAAATCGATGCAAAAAGAGAGAGAGAGAGAGCATTAATTCCTCAAGAGTTGCAAAGGGAAAAAAAGGCGCTTTAGGCTGAAGAGTCCTGCGATGAGGTTGGGGGAACGGTTCCTGCGCTTCCCACGCCGGTGGGTTTGCAAGAAGTGGCAACTTTGCACCTCCGCAAAAAAAATAAAAAATGGGAACACCGGGGGGGGGTCCTCCCCAGCAATTCTCTGGGGAGAAAGTTTCTTCCCCAACAATTCTTTGCCCCCCACAACGACGACCCCCATGTCGTTTCTCCCCCCCCCCCGGTGCGCGCACAGAAACACAAATGCGAATCAAATCAAAGGGGGATATTTGATTATTTTTTTAAAAAAGACATCAATAAATCGCACCCACCCCCTTCCAGCCGGGAAGAAGATCAGGTCCGGAGCTTGGCGGCTTCCTTTCCGCATAAGGTATCCATGGGCAAGGAGGGAAGAAGCAGCAGCAGCAGCAGCCGGGGAAGCGGAGGGGAGCCCGGGCTCGGCGCTCGGCTCTTGCCTGGGCTTCCCGGCGCCGCGTGCGAGGCGGGACTGGGGCTGAGCCCAGCAGCGCCTTCGGTAGCAACTCCAGACTCGGCGGAGGGGGGCTTCCGAGGGGAGTGGAGGAGAGGAGAGGAGAGGAAGGGGGGCGATCCCCAACCCGCAGCGCAGCCTACCGGGAGGCAGCCGAGAAAGCCAGAGAGATCCAGGCAGGCTTTGCTTCCCAGCAGAAAGAGAAGGGCGCACGCATCAGATGGCGAGCCGGGGAGGACAAGGCGCTTCGCTCCCCTCGCTCCCCAGCCTCTCCCCTTGGGAAGAGAGAGGGGGATGCATTCACACGTATGGCGTCGCCCAGCCACGCCGCTGCTGAAACGGGCCGGCTTCCCCCACCGGCCCTCCTCCCTTAGAACCTTTTTCCTTACCTGGGACCCCCTTTAAATATCTCTTGTTGCCCTGGACCCCCAAGACTTAACTCAAGATTTAGAACCCTAATAAGAACAAGAATACTTAATAATTATTAGGAGCTGGGTATGGTTAGCCTGGAAAAAAGACGGTTAAGAGGCGATATGATAGCCCTGTTTAAGTATTTGAAGGGGTGTCACATTGCAACAAGCAAGCTTGTTTTCTGCTGCTCCAGAGACTGGAACACGGAGCAATGGGTGCAAGCTCCAGGAACAGAGATTCCACCTCAACATTAGGAGGAACTTTTTGACAGTAAGAGCTGTTTGGCAGTGGAACACACTCCCTCTGAGCCTGGTGGGGTCTCCTTCCTTGGAGGTCTTTAAACAGAGGCTGGATTGCCATCTGTCAGGGATGCTTTGATCAAGATTTCCTGCGTGGCAGGGGGTTGGACTGGATGGCCCTCGTGGTCTTGTCCAACTCTATAATTCTATAATAATAATAATCAGGACCGGTTTAAGGAATTTTTTGGGGGGGCTGCAATGCTTTATTTTGGGGGGCCCATATGTTTTTCTCACTTCAATGTAACCTAACTGAACCTAAGCTATTCACAGTACAGGATATTCAGATTATTACTAAGAATGTTTTTTGCAGGAGGATGGTTACTATGGGGCCCCCCACAATGATGGGGCCCCTAGCGGATGCTGACGCCGCCAGTGCTTTAAACTGGCCCTGATGATGATGATGATGATGCAATTACACCATCCAGTAAACCAGCCTTTCTCAATCTTTTTATCCTGGAAATAATTTTCAGGTCTCAGGGAATCCCTGCATAAACATTATTCTATATACTGTTAGTGCTTCCCCACACACACACACACACAATCACAATCTGCTGAGGAACCCCTACCAACCTCTTGGGGAACCCTAGGGTTCCAGGGAACCCTGGCTGAGAAACACTGCAGTAAACCTTCCCCCAGAGACACTGGAGAGGAGGGAAGACTTTTCTCCTGCTTCTTCCTGAAAGTTGGTGGCTGGAGCAGATTGAATGGCAACGCGCAGGCCAAGCCAGCCAGCTTTTGCCTTGGCTCCTATCACATGGTCACTCCACTGCAGGGAGGAGGTGGGTGGAGCAGTCTACAAGCCTACACAGCCCCCCTGTGAGGACATCATGGCCCCCTGGGGGCCCCCAGACCACAGGTTAAGAGCCACTGCCTTAGAAGAAGGATCCAGCAACGGTGTCTGCTTTTGCTCGCTTACTGCTCCCCACCACTGCTGCCTTGCCCCCTTCTTCTTCCTCATACATACATATACCCACACACACCTGCCAAAGGCCAACCTCCTGGTGGGTTTTACTTTTGCCACCAGGAAGGCAGCCAGACAGCTGGTGTGGAGCAGGTGGGTATTTGTATAGAGGTTGCCCTCCCCAGCTTGCCAGGTTTGGGTCTTGATGATGATGCCTTTCCTCCAAGTCTTCACCTCCTTCCCTCTGTTTTATTACCCTTTACACAACCCCCCCCCTATAAGGTAGGCTACACATAAGGTCACAGGGGGTGTTTATGGCTTTACAGAAAATTGGTCATAAGATAAGTTACAACCAAATACAATAAATAGATAATTAAAAAGTGAAAAGGCAATTAAACAACTGTGTTGAAAACACAGGTTGAGAGCCTGCACAAGAGGTTACAATGCATAATTTTACCATGTCAGACCTACATCACTGATACAATACACAACCATGCTACTGAACTGTATTGATGCACAGCAGAGCACTGCTCAAGATATCCGACAGCACAATGGAGACTCCCATTGCTCATCAGGACACATTATGTCTGGGGACAAGTGGCACATCAGGTCTGTTGCACAACAGCCATGCTGATGGCTTCCCTTGCACAATGGTCCCAATGGCATAGATACGTCAACTTTATGCAATCGTAAGTCACTTACATTTACTGTATGTAATTTAGCAACAGGGTGCCAGCTGTAAATTTTAAACCCTTAAAAGGGGGGAGGGGATATGACAATAGAATTATGATAAAAATACAGTACCTCACCAATTAAAATATATTCTACAATGGCCAGTTAACCATCGAAGCCCTGGGTAGATAACAAGATCTTTGCCTGCTGGTGGAAAGATACCAGAGATGAACCACCCTAGCCACCTGTGGGAGGAAATTTCATAGCCTGAGGAGCAACCACCAAGAAGGCCCTCTCCAGCATCCCTACCACATATATCTATGATGTTAGTGGGATGGAGAGAAATCCCTTCCCTGAGGGTTTTAAAGCTTTGTTCTTGGTGAAATCCAGCAGATGACCTAGTGATAGACAAACTTCCCCATCCTACTCTTTGTCGTGTGCCTTCAAGTAATTTCCAACTTATGGCGACTCCAAGGCAAACCTATCAAAGGTTTTCTTGGCAGGATTTGTTCAGAAGAAGTTTGCCTTTGCCTTGCTCTGAAGCTGAGATTTGCCACTCTGCCCTGCAAGAAAATAAAAGCATAAGTCCTATGGAAATGCTTTCACCTTCCTAATAAATTCACCAGGTGTTTCCTGGGATGCTATTCAAATATCACTCTATGGCCCCATCTATACGATTAAAGAAAATCCGTTTGAGGAGTAAAAAAATCCAAAAAGGCAGCCATTTGTATGTGTATGATCTGTCTACATGATTTTTTACCCCCCCCCTAAACTCTGTATGACCCCCCCCTTGCCCAGCAGGCTGGAGCAAGCGATCCAAGCGGTGGTTTGAAATCTCCCGCCACTTTTTTTAAAATTTATTTTAAAAGGTGCCAGTTATGCGGACAGTCAGTTTTCCATATTTACAATATAAAAATAAAGGAATAAATGTAAAAATAATGGACTTACCGGACTCTTGGTTAACGGGAATCCAACACGTCGGTCGCTCCCAATTCCCCTCTTTGCTAGCCCTGTCCCCTGTGCTCGACCAGCCAATCAGATTACACTGTCTGTTCGTATGTGTGCGAACCGGGGGGCGGGGTACAGACCGTCGACAATAAGAATGGCTGTACGGATTTTAGCTGGAGATTTGCTAATCCTCCTGAATGCCAAATCCACGTAGTTTATGGGGGACTCGCTAGCCTCCCTTCTAAATGACACATATGCATCCGAATGGCCATGTGTACACACGATCGATCTTCCGAATGCCGTACGTGTGTTTTTTTTACTGTGTAGACATTGTGGCACTACATTTCCATGGTCGTGGAATTTCATGTTGCTATGAGAAGAGGCTATGCAGATATCAGACTAAATGTGCCAAACACCTACAGGGCAGCAGTGGTGGTGAGAAGACACTGACCGAGGATCTCTTGGAGAGAACAGCAGAAGCACCATAGCTAACTCTAAAGCACTTACTATTGTAGAGAAAGAGGCACCACTTTCTGAATGTCCTTTACTTCTGAATGTCCTTTACCATTAAAAAAACCCTACCCTATGATGAGACAATCCAAAATAAAGGAGAGGTAGTGCCAGAAGATGAGACTCCCAGGTCAAGAGGTCCTCAACTAGCTACTGGGGAAGAGCAAAGGACAAGTGTAAGTAACGCTGTGGCTAATGACGCAACAGGACTTGAGCCAAAAGGACGTTCAGCTGTTGATGTGCTCAGAGGTGAAAAGAAAGTCTAAAGCTGCACAATGCATATAATAGGAACATGGAGTGTGAGAAGCATGAATCATGAGAAGCTAGATGCAAAACAAGCAATGGAACATATAAACATTGCAATTCTTGGGGTGAGTGAGCTAAAGAATATCAGCTGTTTAAGATACACAGATGGATACTATATACTAGCAGAAAATGCCAAAGCTTTGGAACAACTATTGAGGAAAGTCAAGGAAGAAAGTATAAAAGCAGGATAACATTTGAGCATTAAGAAAACGAAAATAATGGCCATGGATGATTTACGTAACTTTAAAGTCTCTGGTGAAGAGATTGAACTACATTTGCTCAGTAATTAAGCAAAATGGAAACTGTAGTCAAGGAATCAGAAGACTAGTAGGACTTGAAAGGGCAGCTATGAAGAAACTAGCTACGCAGCTTGGGTGTAAGGATATTATTGAATACCAAAATCAGAATCATCCTGGCCATAGCATTTCTGATTTTGTGAAAGCTGGACAGTGAAGAAAGCTGACAGGAAGGAAATTAACTTATTTGGAATGGGATGCTGGAGAAGAGTTCTACAGATAACATGGACTGCCAAAAAGACAAATGAATGGGTCCTAGACCAAATTGAGCCAGAACTCTCAATAGAAGCCAACATAACTAAACTGAGGCTATTGTCCTTTGAATATACCATGAGATGAGATTACTCATAGAAATAACCATAATGCTCAGCAAAGTCAAAGCCAGTAGGGAAATAAGACTCCATGTAAGGCTGATAGGCTCAATCAAAGAAGCCATGGCCTAGAGATTGGAAGATCCTAACAGGGCTGTTAATAACAGCAGGTTTTGGAGGTCTCTCATTCATAGAGCCACCATAAGTTAAAGTCAACTAGATGGCAAATAACATCTATATCTATAGACGTAGATATAGATATAGATATAGATATCAAACACGAGTGCATGGCATGCATGATATATCCTGCATTTATTTGCGGCTGTCTAACTTCAAGTCCATCGCAACATATGATGACCCTGAGGTGAACCTATCATGGAGTTTTCTTTGCAAGGTTTATTCAGAGCAGGTTTGCTGTTGCCTTCTCCCAAGGCTAAGAAAATGTGACTTGTCCAAGATCAGTCACTGGGTTTTCCATGGTTGAGTGTGGATTTGAACTCTGGTCTCTGGAGTTGTAGTCCAACACTCAAACCACTACATCACTCTCTCACTCTTTCTCTCTCTCTCTCTCACACACACACACAAAACTGTGTGTTATCCATGAAATATCGTGTATGCATTATATTTTCACACACACACACACACATACAGTGGGCCCTCCATATCCACAGACTCTGCGTACAGATTAAACTATCCACTGCTTGCAAATATTAAAAAAAAAATCCAAAAAGCAAACTTTGATTTTGCCATTTGATATAATGGACACCAATTTACTACACCATTGTATATAATGGGACTTGAGCATCCACAGTTTTTGGTATCCACAAGCGGTCCTGGAACCAAACCCCAGTGGATACCAAGGGTCCACTGTATGATGTTTAACATTTTTCTTTTGTGTGTGTGTGTATGTAGCATGGTGTAGTGTATTGAGCATTGGATTACAATTCTGGAGACCAGGTTCTGAATTCCTGCTCAGCCGTGGAAACCCAGGGCTTGTCTATATGGGTGGTGGTGGATGTGGATTGATGTACACTAAACCCAATTTGAAGCAGCTTTGATTTGTCTTAAAGTTTTTTTTGGCAAAATCACAGGCATGCGAAGCTATCCACTTTCGCTATCCCAACAGGCATGCCTGTGAATCAAGATGGTGGGCATCAGTAAATTATTCACATTTTGATTGTTGCCATTTGCCACTGCCAAACATTTTTTTAAAGGATATCTAAGGTATGAAAGTGCAATATTCCACCAAATAAAGAAAAGAAAAAGGCTGTTTTGTAACCCGAGCGCATGAACGCTGAGGCAAAAATCCAACATGGCAGTTGCCTTCTTAGCAAGCTCCACCCTCTGTCCTCGTCTGACCAATCAGCTTTCCACTTCTGCTCTTATTGGGAATGCGAATGAATGTGAATCAGATTGTCCCAATGAGCGGAAATGCCTATTCTCCATGGAGCTTTTAAAAAACTTCGTTTATTGTTGGATTTGCCCCCCCCCCTTCTGAATACTGTGGAATGACGCAGATGCCATTTAGACAAATTGTATTTTCCTCGAATTCTATGAGGAGTATTTTCACTGTTTATACAACCCTCCCAGTGTGTGACCTTGGGCAAGTCACACCCTCTCTGCCCCAGAGTAAGGCAAAGCAACCCCCCATCTGAACAAATTTTGCCAAGAAAACCTTTTGCTATTATGGAGGCCATAGGGTCACCATAAGTTGGAAAACACTGTAAGTCGGAAACCACACAACAACAATGTATACATAGAACAATCTTTGTGCATGTATACATATAGCAATATCTGTTATGATATGCATGATATATCATTTTATATATATATATATATATATAAAAATATAAATACATGGCATAACACAAAATAGTAGTTACATCTTTCTAGCCATCTGCAGAGTGCCTTCATGTCATCCCATCATACAGCCTACCACAACCCAAATATCTTGGGTGGGGGGTAGAGAAAGGCTTGAGTTCAAAAGCGGTTATTATCCAGCAGCCTTGCCCTCTGAATGCATTCCTTTCAGAAATTATTTATGATGCTAAAGGAAGTTCTTTGCAGTTAAGGGCAAGCCTCTCACTTGAACAAGTACTGGAAAAAACTTGCTCCTGTGCATCACATGATGAGGCGCCCAGGAATGTATCCAACCAGAACTGGCAACACTCCTGGACTGTTGCCAGCTCCAGTTTCTGCTCACTGATTTTTATACTATGTAGGAATCTGCCAGCATTGCTTAGAGAAGTAAATTGCTACTAGGCTCGTCATTCCGTACAGCACTTCCTAACCACTTGCCCTTTATGAGTTCCCTTCTCAACTTATCTAAATTTTTTATCTTTTATAATTATATGCTTTGGCTTTCTTGAAGCTGAAGTACAACGGAAATGGTTATTTGCAGCACAACTCTGGATCAGGTAGTTTGAATAGATTTTAATATCATGATTTCCTTAGCAAAGAAGTGCCTCAAAATTTCCTCCCCACTGCCAGATCTAAAAACAAAAAGCACAGCCTTTGTTTTGCATTATCTTTAACTGGCATCTTTTCCACCTGTTAGTTATGAGATAACACTGTTCTGTCCATCAAAAGAGAAATAGCACTTTTGCAAGGGTGGCTGTTATGGCAAATGTCAGAAATTTGGTGAATATTGACATTTGCCAGTCATTAAGGTGTTTCCCTCCACTCCTTTCTTTTATATGAAGCCTATGGGGAAACATTAGAATTTTTTGTATCATCAGGCAAATTTTGACATTTAAACTTGGTGGTGTGGAAAATGTCCTTTACCAGTAAACATTGACTGTAGATATGGCTTATGGACATTTACTGATAAATGTCACCATTTTATGGCTCACAGTGGAACGTTCTGACATTTATTTCTGGGTGTCTTGAAAACGTATCCATAAAACCTATGAAGACTTTATGGAAAGCAAATTTTATGAGCAACCGTGGAAAGAGCTGGACATGGTTTAGATTGGCAAAGTGAAAATTAAGGAGAAATCTGATATCTTCAAATATCTTAAGGGCTTTTTCTTTTTTTTTTTAAGAAGATGGAGTCAAACTAGATTAATAGGTGGAAACTAGATGCAGTGGCCAGGTAGCCATTTGTCATGGATGCTCAGAGCCTGGGGGAAGGTTGGGGGGTTATGAAAGTTGTAATCCAAAAGGCAACTATACAGATGCATCACACCATCCTTCATTGAGCCAGGGGATGTATGGTTTGGACTAGTTTTATTTATTAATTTATTTAAATATTTATATGCTGTCCTATATCCAAAGATCTCTGAAAAACAGATAATAAAATTTATTTAGTCAATTTTAAATCATGTAAAATGTGAAAAAGTAAAAATAAAAAGAGACAGTGTTGTGTTGTGGTTTGAGCATTGGACTACGACTCTGGAGACCAGGGTTCGAATCCCTGCTTGGCCATGGAAAACCACTGAATGACCATGGGCAAGTCTGGCCAGCCTCTCCCTGGCCTTCCTGAGGCGGCTCCAGAGCTTCAAGGCTGCCTGGGGAAGGCTGGGGAAGGCGGCGGGCAGACGGGAGTCTGGCTGTCCTCTCCCTGGCCTTTCCGAAGGGGCTCTGGGAATTGAGAACCCCATAGCTGCTTCGGGAACGTTGGGAGGGATGGAGGGAGTGCAGTGGAGAGGCTGTTCGGCCACCCCCACCCTCCCAAGGCCACGACAAGGCTTGGAAAGCTCAATCACGGCTTTGGGAGGGATGGGGGGCTGAAGAGCACCTTTCCTGCCATCTCCCCACTCTCCCAGGGCTTGGATCTCCACCCCAAATGGAGCCAGGCCCCAGGAGAGCGGGGAGTTGAGCACCTGGCTTGCTCAGCAGGCACTCCGTTTGGATCGGTTCCTCTCCCTTGCGTGTGAGGGAGAGGGGCTGATTTGAATGGGGTGCTTGCTGAGCAAACGGCAAATAATCAAAACTGTGAGAGTGAAAGCTGCAAATGTGGAGGGGCAACTGTACATTTTTTTGGTAGTTGAGTCTAAATGATAGGTTGGTAACTAAAGGATAGAATGCTGTTCCTCTTATCGCAGCCCCACACAATCTGTTCTGCAAAGTTAGAGCCAAGATAAAGGAACCCTCTAGGCACTCCTAGAGGTGTAAGGAACTGCTGTGGGAAAGGAGAATTGGCAATGTGAATGTGCAAGGGCTTCTTAGGATCCCAGTCATGTCTAAAGTAAAATACAACACACCAGTAATTACCTTCTCTAGTCACTTCTTAAACTGTAAAGTTGATCTACTTAGTTTTTAGATAACATTAATGAATTTGTCTTTGCAAGTTTGTTATGCTACAGAAATAGCATTTTTAAATAAATAAATAAATAAATCACCCCAATATTAAAAACATTGCTCTCACCTGATGCGGCAGAAAAAAGACTTTTCCTCCATGCACTCTTGTGTGGTAGATTCTATTAGAAAAATATTAAAAGTATTTCATAAGCTAAAGTGGAAGAATTTGAAGTGTGTAGTCAAGATGTCAAGAAACTGTCCATTGTAATTATTCACCTTGAAACATAAATATTGATACAAGGGCAGAGTAATCTTAAGTGGGTGGAGAGGAGCTCACATTGGCCAGAAAGGAAGCTGTGTACACTGGTTTTTTTAATGGCTTAGAAGGGAGGGGGATTAGTTATGGATTTGGCCCTTCTGAGGATGGCCATCTGTTGGGAATGCTTTGATTATTTATTCCTGCATGGCAGGGGGTTGGACTGGATGGCCCTTGTGGTCTCTTCCAACTGTATGAGTCTATGATTCTATGAAAGGCACCCCCCTCTGAACACAACTTGCCAAGCAACCCCGTAATATAGGGTCAACTTAGGGTCAGCATAAACTGAAAATGACTTGAGAGCACACAACCACAAAAGTAAAATGTAAACAAAAAACACAGTGCAGAAACACATTAAATTACCTAATAGTACAAATGAAAACCATGTATTAGATAAAATAATTAGACTCAAAAGGCCTACTAAAACAGCCCATGTTTAAACTTGGTGCTGAAAGGAAGCCAGTGTTAGTGCTGATCATGCCTCTTAGAGGAGAGTTTTAACTGGAATTAATCATACAATCATAGAGCTGGAAGAGACCACAAGGGCCATCCAATCCAACCCCCTGCCATACAGGATAACACAATCAAATCATTCCCGACAGATGGCCATCCAGCCTCTGTTTAAAAAAACCCATAAGAAGGAGACTCCGCCACACTCCCAGGCAGCGTATTCCACTGTCGAACAGTTCTTACTGTCAGGAATTTCTTCCTAATGTTTAGGTGGAATCTCTTCTCCTGTACTTTGAACCCATTGCTCCTTGTCCTAGTCTCTGGAGCAGCAGAGAACAAGCTCACTCCATCCTCAGTATGATATCCTTTCACCAGCTCCCTAAGTCATTCCACATAAGGCTTGGTTTGCAGAACTTTGATCATCTTCGTTGCCCTTCTCTGAACACATTCCAACTTTGTCGATATCCTACTTGAACTGTGGTGCCCAGAACTGGACACAGTATTCCAGGAGAGGTCTGACCAAAGCAGAATAGAGTGTCACTACTATATCCCTCAATACATTTTGGGCTGCATCAACAGGAGTCTAGTGTCCAGCTAGAGGGATATAGTAGTGACACTCTATTCTGCTTTGGACCTTTTTAGCTGCTGCGTCACACTGTCAACTCACATTTAGCTTGTGATCTACTAAGCCCCCTAGATCTTTTTCACATGCACAGCTTTCAAGCTTGGGGTCACTCATCCTATATTTCTTAATTTCATTCTTCCCACCTAGATGTAGTATCTTGCATTTTTCCCTGTTGAAATTCATTTTGTTAGTTTTGGCCCAGTTCTCCAATCTGTCAAGGTCATTTTGAATTCTGATTCTGTCCACTGGGGTATTAGCTATTCCCCACCTCACCCCGATTTGGTGTCATCCACAAATTTGATGAGCCAAGGATGGGAAAATTTGATGGGGCCAAGGACAAGGTGAGGAATCTGTGGCCCTCCAGCTGTTGTTGTGTTGCAGTTCCTGTCAGCTCCTATCAGCATATCCAGTAGTTAGGCATGCTGGGAGTCATAGTTTATCAATATCTGGGGATCTAAAAGTTCCCTGCCCCTCTTGCTGTTTCAGACTATATTTGTCATCATCCCTGAAGTTCAGCTAGGCTTGCTGGGGCTTATGTTAGCTGTAGTACAGAAAATATGAAGAGCTTGCAGATGATGGTGAAAGCAAGTGGTTTTCCTGTAATAGGTGGAGAATGAGAATTCAATTTCAGAGTTTTTGGAGAGGGCACATTCAAGCCTTGGATGTTAACTGGATTTGACTACAGGACACATACAACTGCCTTGTTGCCACAGCCATTCTATACTGGTTAATTCAAAGTACTGGTTATGACCTAAAGTGTTTTTTTTTAAATAAGTATATTAGACATATACTTAGTATGTTACTATACTTAGTATGTTATAAAGAAGAACATATAAACGTCTAAGATCATGCAAATTAATATTACAGCTGTAAGAGGCGTTTTTAGAATGGGGTGTGGAGCCTGTACCCAATAATGGGATCATGGACAAGGGGTGTAACCATCTGGGAAACGCAAGAGGGATGGATTGAGATCCGAGAGGGCCCCAGGTTCAGCTCCAGGGCCTGAGATTCCTCACCCCTGCCCCAGCATCAGAGCTTATGTGAGCTACAAACATTTTGTTACAAGTTTTAGGCATGGACACAGTAATGCATGCCAATAACCAGTCAGAGAGATGAAGATTTCAGGATGATCTTAGTGGCAGGAATCCTACAGAGTAAGCAGAACAACTTTTGATGTTGTTTATAATAACAATAAAAAAAACCAAAGTTGAAGGGCTGGATTGTGGGAAGAGGGGAGAAAGACATCAGGTAAATCTCTCAGGGAACACAGATGATCGATGGCAGATGATCATTTGGAAAGTGGGAAACAGTGCAGACATTGCTTGAGTTCACTCCTCAAGCTGCAGTTCCCTTGCTTGACCAGAGTAGTCCTGTGGCAGCATAGGCAAGCATGACAGCATGTCATTTTTGCTATAGAATAATATGTGTATGGTTTTATGCAGGTTTATATCTCATTTTTCTTCTTATCTTCCAGACAGGGTGGTTATTCCTATTGTCATCATTCTTTATTCTGGAGGATTTACCATATCCAAATCAAGGATGTAGGTGATGGAGAGGAGTATATTGCATCCCTCCCCCAATAAGAATTATCCCCTGCCCATGACATTATCCTTCATCCCCCAAATATCTAGCATTGCAGAGAGTGAGAGACTGAAAATTATTCACACCTAGAACCCTTTACATTTGCTGTGTTTGCATTACCTTGGTAATTTTGCCTGCCCCTTTTCTTCGGATGCCTCAACTCTGTTTTTAAATGCTCAACTGAAATTTTAAGTTAGTGCATTGCCAGAAATTTGGGAACTGGAGGGCATTTTTTATCTGGGGAGGCAAAATTATTAATTGTTGGTATAGTCCCCTCATTTTGCCCCCGGTAGCTATACCCCTGACCCACACTTAAACCAACATCCCTCCTTTTCCCCCTTAGAAATATGAAGGAAACCAAATATTATTACATGCCCTTACACCCCTCCATTCTAATATTTAATAAATTGGCAATAATCCATCAATTGGCAATAATTGACAGTTCACTCAAGCCACAGGTAGCCCAGGGCATCCCCAGAAGGGTTCAGGTAAAGGTCATCAGGGACCTAAATTTGTTTTAGAAATTCCCCTAAAACAGACACACCCAGGACAGGTTAAGTAAAGCCCCCTCAGTCAGAGGTTAGGGTGGAATGTGCTAATTTCCCCTGGATGCACCTGCCAATGACAAACAAGTGACTGAAATTCCCATTATCCTGCAAAGGGTTTCCTTCACACCTCTGCCTATCCAACAATACAAGATCACCTCAGACCCATCAGCCATAACCAGTCATTAACGAAGCCAGAGCTTTCATTGCTTAACTTTGGGAAAACCACTTTGGGAAAACCACTCAAGCATTATTCTTCACTCAAAAACACCCCTTAATGTTATGATATGGGGTATAAACATTAGCACAAAACATGGCCAAAGCGCACATAGCTTCTCCCACCTCATCACTCTGCCGGTCTGCTGTATGATCCTCAGATCCAAAAAGTGATTCTCTGCTGCACGAATCTGTGTTCTCTGGACAGGTAAGATATAGCCCATCATCTCCGAAATATATTCCTCTGTCCAAATACTTCCTCCTAATCTTTCGCTAGCTTTCTGTGATTGCTTGAAGTATGAGTGCATGTGTGAGTGGACCTGTGACTATTTTCCAATAAAAACCATTTTTATTTCATTTTTGGCTTGGAGTCTCCTCAGTTAGTACTGGTATACCCAGGTGTAAAGATCCCAAAGTTACCCGACCTCTCACAACCATATCTTTGAGCTAATTAAAATTCCCTAATATAGTATCATAACTCAGAAGTCATGAGTGGGTCCTGTGGACCCCATGCAATTTGGGTGACTAGCCATCCACCTAATTACCCAGTGATGGCATGCTTTCATCAGGATGTTTAGTCTCTTTATATTCCACTTTCATCATCATTAATAATAATAATAATAATAATAATATTTATTTTACCCCGCCCCTCTGTTAAAAACAACCAGGGCAGCTTACAACAATTAAAATATAACAATGCTGACTAAAATCCCTAAGCACCACCCACCCCCACCCTCCCCCATAAAAAGATATTAAACTAGTATAAAATTAAAAAACACCTAAACTAAAATCACATTAAAAAAATACAAAAATCAACAGCCAGCAAGACTAAAAGAGGCCAGGAGGTGCAGCTCCTGAGGCCGGGATCTAATCAGGAAAGGCCTGTCGAAAGAGATCCGTCTTTAGTGCTTTTTTAAAGCTACTCCAGCAAATCATCTGACAGATCTCGTTCGGCAGGCCATTCCATAATTTGGGGGCGATTACCGAAAAGGCTTTCTGGGAGGTTGCAGACAGCCTAGATTTTTGTGGCTGAAGCAAATTCCTCCCAGAGGACCGGAGTGTCCGGGGAAGATTGTATGGGAGGAGGCGGTTCTGAAGATAAATTGGACCCAAGCCATTTAGGGCTTTAAAGATAATAACCAACACCTTGTACTGGGCCCAGAAATTAATAGGCAACCAGTGGAGAGATTTTAATACTGGAGTTATATGGTCTCTCCGAGATGTTCCTGAGACCACTCTGGCTGCCATATTTTGTACCAACTGAAGTTTCCAGACTAAGCACGAGGGTAGCCCCATGTAGAGCTCATTTCAGAAATCTAGACGAGAGGTTACCAGCACGTGCACCACAGTCTTGAGGTCCCTTACTTCCAGGAAAGGGCGCAGCTGGCGTATCTGCCGAAGCTGATAACAGGTGCTCCTGACTGTCGCATTCACCTGATTAGTCATCTGAAGTGATGAATCAAGGAGCACCCCCAGACTGCGAACACAGTCCTTAATGGAGAGCGTGACTCCGTCCAGGACTGGAGGTTGCAACCCAACTCCTGGTTTCGGGGAGTTCACTGCAGTGCCAGATTTACTGGCAATCTAGGTAAGCTCCAGTTTAGGTTATAAGTGGCCTCTATGTTTTTAAATAGTTGTTGAGTACTGTAATGCACATTTTTTGTAATGCTATGGGGCCTTTTCAACTTTGCTTGGCTGATAATCATGTGGCCCACCAGTGGACCGCAGCTCCCAGTCTTCCTCACCATTGGTTATGCTGGCCAGGCCTCCTGGGATTTCATACACAACAGTGTATGAAGAGCCATATCATGCCTGCACCTGGTTCAGGGCCTCAGTGTGTCTTAGGCTGCTGATACACTGTAGAAATAGTTTTGCAGTTTGACACCGCTTTAACTATCATACCTCCCTCCTATGGAATCCTGGGCTTTGTAGTTTGTTGTGACACCAGAGCTCTCTTACGGAGAAGGCTAAATATCTCACAAAACTGAATTCCATAGCATTGAGCCATGGAAGTTAAAGCAGTGTCACACTGCATTATTTCTGCACTGTGTCGGCAGCCTTAATCTATCTGTTTCCCCTGGCGTACATGCATTTTTTATATATATTTCTGTACTGCTTGTATTACTTTATTGACAGCTTGCCTCCTCACAAAGCTGCGATTCACATTTTGTGAGACATTTGGCATGGTTGGTAACATTTTGAGAGGCATTTTGTATGTTTGGGGAATCCCTGGAGCCCTATTTAAGCATTATCAGAACTTGGAAAAGCTACTTTATTGGGCTACAGTTCCCAGAACTGTTGTGCTGGTTGAAAGATTCTGGAAGCTTTATTGCCTACCCTGAAAAAAACTTTTCAAACCTCAGTTATGCCTGATGAAATGTTGTGTTTGAAGGACAGTTGTATGGATACTATGGACTACCAAAACAATCAATAAATAGGCACCACACCCCATCTGATCTTGGAAGCTAAGCAGGGTCAGCTCTGGTTAGTACTTGGATGGGAGACTGCCAAGGAATACCAGGTGTTGTAGGCTATATTTCAGAGGAAGGAACTGACAAAACCACCTCTGAGTATTCTTTGTTAAACCTTATGAAATTAATGGGATCTCCATAAATCAACAGGTGACTTGCAAGTGCATACACAAAGAGAGAACAAATCAAGGTGGAACTATCCCCTAGAAGCCAAAACAACCAAACTGAGGCTATTGTAATTTGGTCACACCATAACTCACCAAAAAGACAATTATGGTCAGCAAAATGGAAGGTAGTAGGAAAAGAGGTATGCTGCATTACAGGTGGATTGACTCAATAAAAGAAGCCACAGCCCTGGGTTTGCAAGACTGGAGCAGGGTTGCTGATGACAGGGTGTTTGTTTGGGACGTCTCTCATTCATAGAGTCACCATAAATTGAAGATGAATTGATGGCAATTAACAACAACAAAGGGACTCTAACATGTGCAGAATACCCTTACCTTACCTGAGCCCCCCCAGAAGTGTTAGACTACATGTTCCATAATTCCCTAGAAGGCTAGTATTTGGAATGTAGAAGTGCCATACTACCAGTATCCCAATGTGCCAGCCCTGCAATGTCTGCTCCCAGCTTCCCCACACTGAAGAGGAAGGGCTGAGGGGAGCTTCCACATACAGGTCGACCCCCATATCCATGGATTCAGTATCCGTGGTTTCACTTATCCACATCCAAAAATATGTTCTCTCTAGGCATTTTTAGATCCTCCAGTACAAGTATATGGTCACCTTCCAGCGTTTGTCTCATTGAAAACAATAGGGTTCCCTATTATCCACGGTTTCAGGTATCCACAGGGGTCTTGGAACATATCCCCCACTGATATGGAGGTCAACCTTTATGTTCAACCTAACCTACAAAGAAGCTTTCTTCAGTGTCCATGCTACTTTGGAGATTCTGGGAATTGTTGTCCACAGACAGTAATTTTCCATGCTCTGTTGTGTTGTTGTTATTAATTATTCTATTACAGATAGACACCCCCCCCCATATCAACAGGACCAATACCTGCGGATTTACTTACCTGCGTCTGAAAAAATATGATCTTTCTAGGCATCTTCTAGGTCCTCCCTCTATGGTATGCTTGGACTGGAAGTCATTTGTTTTGATAGGGTTCCCTATTATCTGCAGTTTCCTATCTCCACGTTAAGTCTGGGAATGTATCTTCCATGGATGTATCTGTATTATATTTATGTCTATCACTCCTTTCACCAATATGTGATTCTAGGCAGCTTACAACAAGTAAAACAAACATAGTTAAAAAATTCACAGGATACAAAAGTTACAAAGCAATTAAAGTATTGTCAATGTAAAACCAGTTAAAAGCAAAAGCCATTAAAAACTACAATAAAGAAAAGTCCAGCACAATATACAATGCCTGTTTCTCCTTTCGAAAAAAAATCAATTATCACAGGCCTGCCAGAATAAAAAGCTTTTTACCTGCTTGCGAAAGGATAGTATGGAAGGTGCCAGTCTAGTCTTTCTGGGAAGGGAATTCCAGAGCCTGGAAGCATCCACTGAGAAGGTTCTCTCCCATCTTCCCACCAAATGTGGTGGGACATCAGGTTGCAAGACTCTTTTTTTTTTCCTTCCCCTGTGGAAATGTGTGCATATTTTGGCACCTACTTTTCCATCTGTATGGACTCTTTAATGCATTTATTCTCAGTATTCATTCTTCCCAATGAAATAGCATGGCTCTGCACATTTTTCAGAGATACATATTTTAGTTGTGCACATTTATTTGTGTAGAATTAAAAAAAGCAGGGAGATCAATACAATACTTGCAGTTTCCTCCAAATGAGAAGAAAACTAAAGATATGTGCCTATTTCTCCTAAGAATTGTACATTGGTGAGGGGAATGGAACAAGATTTGGTCAACCATCAATGTTATATTTTTTTAATCCCTAAATTCAGGATACCACTCATTGTAGCTTCCCTAACATATGGTTGTTCAGCCTATGCTTAAATATGTCCAGCAAAAGAAAACCCCACATCTGTTCAGATAAGTCTTCTTCATACAGAGCACAAACAAGTTACTTTTTTGGACTACAACTTGTAGACTGTCCCAGACAGCATAATAACCATGAATCCTTCCTGAATCTTCATTTGCGAAGAAAAGCCAGAGATGATTTTGAGAGTTGAAGATTTAAAAAGTAACATTACCAAGGTCTGAACTGCTCCATGGTTCATCACAGCTAGGATTTAAATTGCACTCTGGTATACTGTAGTTGTAATTTGCATAGATCAAGAGTTTCTTGCAGTGTGCTTTTCTCATTCTTTTCTTGTCCGTCTGCTTTATTTTTTTTGTCTAGATTTACAATTAAACTGTAAAACAGAAATAAAAAACCATTCAGGGAGTGTACAGATATTGATGTAATATAAATCAGTCAAAAATAACAGTGTCCTTTAAACCTTCCATGATGTGCCCTGCAGTTGTTTTTGTTGTTAGGGCTTTCTTAAAGTTAAAGGGAAAGAGTAGGGAAACAGAATATCAAGTGCCTGTCTACATCCTACCTTGACTTATTGATGTCTGGTACCCCGTGTCCTTGAGGTAGGGAATCTATTCTGTATTTTAGTCTCCTCCTTTTAAGGAGCTATTGAAGGTGCTGATCCAATTAAAGAGACAGGTTTCAGCATTTTAGATTGCTTTTTTATAGTTCAGATGAAAACTCTTAAGTGGGTTCACCACTCCATCCAAATGGAAGCCACCAGCTGCCTCATCCTTTACCAAGTCCCAAAACATATGCCAGTATATGGTTACCCCATCCAATAAAAAAGCACTATTGGAATGTCTTAGGTTTAGAGTGGTTGGACAACTGTTCTTGCTCTTCAGCTTCCAGCACCCTTACTGAGCCAATGATCAGGGATTGTGGGAATTGTCCAAAATCATGCGGGCCAGAATTCAGTTAGGGATGTCCACATACATAAGTGTCCCTTAAGCATGCACACATCCCTTTTTGGGTGCTGTAGGGGTTGGTACTCCCTTCTTCCCTGCACAGTGCCCAAAGCCCCTTTCCCAACTTACTGTAAAGCCCCAAAGCTACCTCGCATGGCCATTCTGTCTTCACAGTAAGCAGGCAGGATTGAGGAAGCATCTGGCCAGGACTGGTTTAAGGGATTTTGGGGGGCCCTGCAACGCTTTTATTTTGGGGGCCCCATATGTTTATCTCAGGTCAATGTAACCTAACCCAACCTAAGCTATTCACAGTACAGGATATTCAGATTATTCCTAACAATGTTTTTGTTGTTGTAGTAGTAGGGTTACTATGGGGCCCGCACAATGATGGGGCCTCCTGTGGATGCTGACACTGCCGGTGCCTTAAACCAGCCCTGCATCTGGCTATTTTTCCCATTGCCAGACATGAATTGAAGATGCCAGCACCGAGATCTCCAGAAGACCTCTGCGGATCTCAACACTGATGTCACCACTGTATGTCTGACTATTGAGGTGGGGGTTAGCCTGACCGTCTCCGATCCTGCCTGCTTGGTGTGAAGCATGGAATGGCTGTGCAAAGTTGTTTTAGGGCTTTAGAATAAGTTGGAGGGATGGCATGTGGATCAGCGTAGTGTCTGTCAGCCTGCGGATATTTACACTATGGGAGAGAGGAAGAGGCAGGCACAGCACCATCATGCCTAGGCCCAGAGGCACGATGAGAGGCAGATGAAAGGCCCTCTGTCCATCTCAACTGCTACTGACCAGTCAAGGCAGGAGGGAAGAAGAGACTGTACAGTCAGCCCTCCATGGATTCTGCATCAATGGATTCAACCATCCACAGCTTGAAAATATTAAAAAAAAAGCCAAAAAGCGAACCTTGATTTTGCAATTTTATATAAGGAACACTATTTTACTACACCATTGTTTATAATGGGACCTGAGCATCCACAGATTTTGGTACTGAGAGAGGGTCTTTTCTCCTAGGAGGCTCCTATTCTTCAGTGGAGCCTCCTCCACTGCTTCATCATGCCAAGGCCCAGAAGCAGATGAAAGACCCTTCCTCCATACCAACTGCTACTGCTCTGGCCTTGGAGGGACAGAAGAAGAGGGAAGGCACAGCCCCATCATGCCTAGGCCCAGAGGGAGGGTCCTTCCTTCATCCCAGCTGCCACTAGTCTGGCCTTGGAGGAACAGGAAGAAGCAGTATCTGCTCCATAATGCCTAAGCCCAGAAGCAGATAAAAGGCCCTCCCTCCATCCCAACTGCCAGGAGGCAGTATCTGCTGGACTTAATCCTCTCTGTTACTGCCATTCCCTTTTCTTTTTGTGGCATGTCTTAATTAGATTGTAAACCTGAGGGCAGAGAACTGTCATATTAACCATCTGTAAACTGCTCTGAGAGCCTTTGTGGCTAAACTCTGACTGACTGACTGACTGACTGACTGAATGAATGAATGAAAGGTTGAGGCCCTGAAGTGTCACAGTTGATCACCACAACTTTAGAACCCAAGGGCTTGTCTAGATGAAAGGCAACTCTGTGCTTAAGTCCTGTTCAGCAGTTCACCTACTTGGGAAGCATCATCTCCTCAGATGCCAAGATTGACAAAGAGATCAATCACAGATTAGCAAAGGCATATAGTGCATTTGGAAGACTTTACAAAAGAGTCTGGAGTAATAAACACCTGAGGCGAAGCACAAAAATCAGTGTGTATAGAGCCATTGTACTGTCTATTCTCCTTTATGGATCTGAAACATGGGTCACCTATCGCCACCACTTACGACTCCTTGAACGCTTTCATCAGCGCTGTTTACGCACAATCCTAAATATACACTGGACTGACTATGTAGCGAATGTTACTGTCCTTGAGCAAGCAAGGATCACCAGCATTGAGGCCATGATATTGAGAACACAGCTGCACTGGGCAGGGCACGTTTCTAGGATGGAGGACCATCGCCTCCCAAAAACAGTACTCTATGGTGAACTCGCCATGGGTCAGCATAAGAGGGGCGCTCCAAAAAAGCGATACAAGGACTCCCTGAAACAACATCTCAAGCTCGGCCAAATTGATCACCAACAATGGTCCGCCCTGGCCTCACATCGGGAGGCATGGAGATGCAGTATCCAGAATGCTGCAGCCTTATTTGAGAACTCACGCCGAACAAGTCTTGAAGAGAAACGACAATGCAGAAAGAATCACAACCCGGAAACATCACCCAAGGAGACTTTCTGCTGTGCTTTCTGCAACCGGACTTGTTTATCTCGGATTGGCCTTTTTAGTCATCAGCGCGCTTGCAGTAAGCACAGGATGAGTCCTTCCTGAATCTTCGTTTGCGAAGAAAAGCCAGAGAGAGAGAGAGTGTACAATCGCAGCAGCATTCATTTGTCTCCAGGTTTTTTGTTTTTTTTTTGGAAGAACACTGGTATGCGAAGTTATCTGTGTTTGAACTTTACATGGAAGCATGCCACGAATAAAGATGGTGTCCACGAGTGACTTACTTGTGTTGTTATTCTCCAAAAGTTGCTGCTGAAGCATAGTTTTTTTCCCCTACATTAAATCCAAGTTACGGAAGTGCGATACAGTTGCCCCTCCACTTTCACGGCTTTCACATTCACAGTTTTGACTATTCGCAGTTTGCTCAGGAAGCACCTCATTTAAATCAACTTCACTCCCTTGCACACAAGGGAGAGGAGCCGATTTAAATGGAGTGCTGCCTGACCAAACCGTGCTGCCTAACTCCCTGCTCTCCTGGGGCTTGGCTCAATTTGGGGTGGAGAGCCAAGTCCCGGGAGAGCGGGGAGTTCGGGGCAGAGGTGATATTCACATACAGACTGCCCTTCCCAAAGCAGCGATCGGCTTCTCCTGAAGCCCATCCTGCCTTGGGAAGGGTGTGTGTGAAGAGTCTCCCTCCCACCACTCCCTTCCCTTCCCAAGGCAGATTGCTGCCTTGGGAAGCGGGGGTGAAAAGCCTCCCTCCCACCCCTACCCTCCCTTCCCAAGGCAGATCGCTGTCTTGGGAAGGGGTGTGAAAACCCTCCCACCCCCAGTTCATTTCTTATTCACGGTTTTTTCACATTCGCGGGGGTTGTCTGCCCCTAACCCCCACGAATGTGAAGGGATGACTGTATTCCGCTTAAAGAAGCTGTTTTGTTACCCTACCACTCAAAAAATGCACATGATTGCTACCATGAAACTCAAAAATTGTGGGTCTGGCCACTTTGTTGCCAGCAAGCCCGCCCCCATGCATATCTGACCAATCATCTTTTGACTTCTGGAATGCGCTCTGCTGCTAATTGGTTGTCCAAATGGGCAGCAATGTGCATTTCCGCATATATATTTTTTTCAAAACAAACCTTTGGGTAAAGCTGTGAATGCTTTTCTCATGTAGTTTTTGTGGCTGTGCTTTGTGCTTGGTGGTTGTGTATCCTATGCTTTGCATTTGTGGTTGTGCATTCCACATTGTGCAATGGCACTTATCCCATTGAGTTGTGTTGCACAATGTTACTATTCTGCATGAGAGTGTAATGTTCTAACTCCACTTTGGCCAAAACAAGCTCTCGACAGATTCAGAAGAACTTTATTTATCAAACAGAGTTGATCACAGTACATGATTGTTGTCAAGACTTTTCCTAGGTTTTCTTAGTTACACAGTATATTAAAAGTCCACACAGTTCCACCATTGCAAAAGCTTTCATCCATTTGTCAGCAACTCGAAACATTCTTTCTTCCCAGACTTACTCTTCCTTCTTCCCCTGTACCATGTTTTCCATAAGGATGACCTTGCCCACATATCTGCTCATTATCTCAGGTCGCAATTTTACTTCCCAGCACCCTCCCAGCTGTATCTAACCCTCCCAGCTCCCATCATCCTTCATTACCAAACATTCATGACAGGACCATGGCCAGACCATGATCCTGACAGAAAGTTTTGTAGTGCTCACATGGCGTACCTCTCCATGAGGATTATTTATGTGATGCTGAGGGGATGTTGGATTTGTTGAGCTATAAGGGAAAGCATGCCAGAAGCATTCCACCCAATGGCAATGCTCATTAAGCAGTAAACTCCATCCATTGTTCCTGTGCCATGATAACTGCTAAGCACTAAGCCTTTATTTTTTCAAATATTTTATGTTAAATTTTATTTCATTAATATGGAATACAATTAAATAAAGTTAAGCAGATCAACCGCCCTGTGTTTCTGTCAGGGGATGGGAAAACCTGTCAGCTTTGCCTTCTCCCCTATGAATTCTTTTAATCTCAAATTCATCGCATCCTGAAGATGAAGAAATTTACAAATTTTGGTAAATGCTTCAAAATCCATCTGAAACAAAATTTTTCCCACTCTCTACCACCCAAATATAATGGTACAGGCTATTTATTCCCAGTGTGGAACAATATATGTTTGCTTGCTTAATTATTTAATTAATATAAATTAATCACATAATTAATCATATGTATATATTCTACATTTGTTAATTAATCAAAGTAAAATATACAGTATACATATGCCTCACCGTTCATTCACAAGGGTTTCCAGAGCACCTTATAATTAGTTTGACAGTTCCCTGCCTGCAGGCTTACAGTCTAAATAAGACACAACATACAATTATGGTGGGATGGAAATTAAGTCCAGCAGTTCCTGGCTGCTCTCTTTCCCCCTCAGAGACCACATCAATGACAGTTGAAACACAAAGGGCTGGCTTACATATATGCATTAAAGAAGGGTGGGAACCATGTGAGCTGCAGATCATATGTTGCCCTTGGGGATGTCTTATACAGCCCTTGTGACCCCCTCTGCCCCTCACAATAATGTCCTGCCCAAACCCCCAAGTTTTTTGGGCAAGCCCCCCACAAATCCCAGCAGCTTAGAAATGTTATTTCAAGGGTCCCCTTGATATAACAACCTCCCCCAAATGTGACCAAGAGTGATGTGACTTCACTTCCAGTCATCCCAAATAGCATGGGGACACACTGTGGCCCGACAAAACTGGGAGGAGCAGCTCTCCTGGACCACTGAAGAATAGGAGCCTCCTGGGAGAAAAGAGGTGGTATCACTAATTCAGCACTAACATGGTTGATTATATAAGCTTTAAGTTTCAAAGCCCTGGTCCTGGGTGAATGAATCTGTCAATTTTGGTTACTTCCACAGTCAGATTTTTAAACTTGCAAGTCCTTTCCATCCTAAACATGAAGGAATTTATGAATTCTGGTATAGTCTTAGCAAAAAATTGTGTATGCATGTGCCTTCAAGTCGCCATTTGACTTATGGCGACCCCATGAATTTTGTAGGGTTTTCTTAGGTGACTAATACTTGGAGGTAGTTTTGCCAGTTCCTTCCTCTGTAAACAATACTTGAAACAATAGCTTTCTCTCAGTCCCATTACCTACACAGGCATGGTAGTATAGGGCCTTCTCAGTCATTATTCCCTGCCTGTGGAACTCCCTTCTACAGGAAATATGCTATCCTTTCACTGGCCAACAAAAACAGGTTTTGGGGCACTAACCCGTTGTTATGGTAGGGTCTGTTAATGGAGTGTATGGCTTCCCCCCTTTTTTTGTTATGTTTTAAAATGCTTTTTAAACAGCTTTCATATAATTTCATTCAGCTTGATTTTAATACAACATGCTTTAAAATGTTTTTTTAAAAAATAGTGTTTCAGTGTTAGAACTGATTGGCTTTCCGCTTTGCAGACCCAGACCGTACAGCCCCTCTGCCCTCCTGAAGGATACTCACACACAGTGTATTTGATTACAATTATATTTGGTTACATCTTCAGAAAACATGGGTTAGATACAGATTAGTAAATTCATGGTTTTGGGCAATAAATGGCCGCAACTTGTAAGCTGAATGGTTGGTGGCAATGCATGGGTCGTGATCTACTCCTTGATCCCACCCATGTAGGTCATGACTGCAAGTCAGTCAATCCCAACTCCCTGGAGGAGAGAGATGCTGGCCAAGCCATCCTCTCGACTCTCCTCCCCTGCTAACAAATGTTGGTTAACAACTAGAGGGCGGGGTCTCCATTGAACTTGAATTTGAACTAGTGCTTGAACTTGCACTTGATGGAGACCCCTTCTCACAGCCTATCACAACCCATGACATCTGCCACCAAGACTTCCCCCGGGAAATGCCTTCAGCCAACCATCCTCCCAATCAACAGGTAGCCCTCCAGGCCCTCAGAGGCCCCTCGCCATGCCGGCAGCATCCTCCTGGGCCGGATGTACACTGCATAGGCCCCAGACCAGCCCAGTCTCATGATGGCCTCTGTTGACAGGCCCCCTTGAGCTGCCATGGTAGTAGCCCCTATCCGGAAGGAGTGGCTGTCAAACTCTTATGCCGGCAGTCCCATCAGAGCCAAGGCCTTCTTCAGCACCCTCGCGAACTGATACCTGGTGAGTGGGATCCCGTCTAGATGCCGGAACAGGGGGCCCTGAGCAACTCCTCTTGCCCTTATGAAGTCCTGTATGCAGATCACAGGGCATGGAGAGGAGCCCTCCACCTTCCTGAGGTGTAGAGTGGCCCCTAAGCCACGTTGATCAGCCTTAGAGCGTCTTAAACGCAGTGTCATGTCCTTGCTGGTGACAGTCACATCGCACATCTGCAGAGCCCTGCCAGACGTGTCCTGTTTGGAGGAACATACAATCTCCCCTACCCTCAGAGTCCCCAAAAATGCAGTAGTGTAAACTGTGCTGAGGAGCAAGCCTCATAGCTGGAGTGGCAGATGGATGGCAGCAGCCTTGCCATCTGCGATAGCATCGTGTAAGACATGGACGCCTCGAATCAGCCACCTTCGGCACCACCCATCTCCAGCCCTCCATTGCCTCCCTTACCATGAAGGTGTCACAGGGGTCACCATGACCTGCTGCTTTGCTAAAGAAGGAAATGCCAGCAGCATGCCTGGAGATCATTGGTGATGCCAAGCCTCTCTCCTTCAAGGAAGCAAGGTAGTGCAATACCTCTCACTCCGATGCTGGCCATGCCATGCTGTAGCCCTGCTGCCTCCAGAATGCCATGAATTGGGAGGCTGCCCTCTTGTAATTGGCTTGCGTTGATGGCACCAAGGAGTCCGCCACGCCCTGAATGACTGTTTGTTCCCAAGGTTCCAGAGGTCTGCCGGGAATGGGGCTGCCCTTGCATTGGCTTCCGGGGCCAGCAAGTGGAACCGTTCTTTCTGAAACCAAGACAATGCGTCCGTGATCTCGTTATCTACACCTGGGATGTGCCGGGCGTGGAAACTGATGTTGGATTTCAGACAGACCAGCACGAACCTGCACACCAGTCTCATGACCCTTTTGGACCTGGAGTACTGTCTGTTGATAATTCTAACCACCGCCTGATTGTCACACCAGAAGCAGTCCTTCCTATCCTTGAAATCACTCTCTCATATCGTGATGGCCACCAGGATGGGAAAAAATCCAGGAATATGAGATCCACAGAGAGTCCTGCATCTGCCCATGCCTGAGGCCAGGGCTGTGCACACCAGTGGCCGTTGTAGTACACTCCAAAACCTAGGCTGCCTGCCGCATTGGAGTGTACCTGTAGGCCACCCTCCAGTTCCAATTGCCCCTGCCATGCGGAGACTCTATTGTAGTGTTCCAGAAAAGTTAGCCACACTCTCATGTCCTCCTTGACCCCTTTTGTCAAGCGAATGCGGTGATGCTGTGCTTTTACGCCTCCTGTGAGGCATGTAACTTGTGCACAAAAGGCCCTCCCTGGGGAAACCACCCTGTATGCAAAATTCAGATGCCCCAACAGCAATTGCACTTCTTTCAGCATGGCCTTCTCCATCTTCAGGAGGGTCTCCAGCATCTCCCTCAGTCCTTTTAACTTGTTGTCGGGCAGCCTTGACACACCTGCCACTGAGTCGAGGGACATAGCTGGGCCCACCATCTTATCTGGAGACAAAGGGACCCCAAGCTCGGCTGCCATAGCCTGGAAGGAAGAGAGTAAGTACCCACATTCCTCCCCCCCCAGCCGGACCCATATCAAGAAGTCATCCAGCTAGTGTGTGACAAACGGGGATCCTGCCCTGTGCTGTAGGGCCCAATCGAGGAATGTGCTGAAGGCCTCGAACGCCGTGCAACGGATGGAGCAACCCATGGGCAATGCCATGTCATAATACCACTTGTTGCGCAATTTGAAACCCAGCAAGCAGTGATCATCTGGATGTACTCGCAACAATCTGAATGCTGATTGGATGTCACACTTGGCCATGAGTGCCCCATGCCCACAATTCTGGAGGAGCCGAACTGCGTGGTCCAGTGAGGTGTACCATACTGTGCACAATTCTGGCGGGATAGCATCATTGACCAACGATCCCTTTGGGTATGACAAGTGGTGTATGAGGCGGTATTCCCCAGGTGCCTTCTTTGGTACTATGCCCAAAGGCGAAATGCCAAAGTTGGGCATGGGCAGCTGGTCAAACGGGCCAGCTATGCAGCCTGCCTCCAGCTCTTTCTCAATCTTGCAAGCAATTACCTCCGGCAGCTGTGCCGCTATTTTAGATTGCCAGAAATGGAGGCTTCCCTGGGACCCTGGAAAGGTATGCAAAAGCTGAATTCGAAACCTGCAGCCAGATGGGCCGCCGCCTCCCTCTTGGGGTAGGCTGACAAGAGCTGTCTCATGGCATCCAACTTCACTGGTGTGAATGCCATGTGACGCCTCTCCCCACTCCCAGGGGTCACCTTATTTTGCTGAGCTGCTGCTGGCGCTGTTGCCAGACCCTGCCTCCTTTCTGGTGCTAGATGAGGCAAGGCGATTGTTCCGAAAGGACTGGACACTGCCACCCTGACAGGAACAGTTCACCTTTGGATGGACACCCCAACAGCTGTCACAGGAGTTATCAAACTGGCACGTGTACCTGGAGCACTTACCTCCATTGTACTCACAGCAAACCGGCTTCTTCCCCTGCTTCTTCCTGGCTGTCTTAGGTGGATCTCCTTTTCCCATCTACCTGGCCCTGTGGCCTGCAGCCAGGTGGGGTAGTCAATGGTCTCCCATCTGTGCATGGGAGATCTGAAAACTTTCTTCCTGCACTAAATGTCATACATGATGGCATTGGCACCTCCCGCCTGTGACCTTACCTTGATCACTTACTGGAGGTGGTTGATCAGGTGCCATGCACGCTCAGGGAAAATGAAAGCCACCCTCCCCCATGAAAACTGCATACCCACTAAGCCAGTTGGCAAAAGTGCATTCCACCATCTCATTGTTGGCTTTCTCGTTCTCCTTGTCACTCCAATGCACCCTCGCCTCCTACCCTGGAGGTGGGACCAACGAGAAGATGTCAACGTAATAACCCTGCAAGATCATGGAGTGAACTTTATGGTCAAAGTGTCCCCCCAGAGGATCTTCCTTTGACTTGGCTTCCTGAAGCTCCTTGCCACTGGGATTGCTACACCCCGCCTTTCTTTCCTCACCGGCTTTTTGCCTGGCCTTCCTGAGCCTGAGGGCCCACCCGGCAAGCCCGGCTTGAAAGACCCTTTTTCCCAGTTCCTGAACTTGTCCTCATTGGAAGAATCACCTGAAGAGGAGCCAGAATGCGACCTCCTGTGCTTTTTTCTTGGGCTCCGCCTACCTCTCGATGCACTGCACCTATGTAATGAAGACCCATGTGAGTCGGAACACCTCGAGTCCCTGGACGCACTCCTCTCCCTGGATCTGGAACGTCTGGACTGGCCACTGCCGCTTGATGCACGTGTACTAAATTATGTATTGGTTCTGCACTTCCGGGCCCAGCTGTAGCCCCGGGCAGTGTCTGGACCTCATTGCATATAGGGTACAGCTCCTTGTCCTTGTCCTTGTCCATCCTCTGCAGGACGATGGACAATACCCCTATAACATCTGCTATGGTGGGTACTGGGGCTGCAAATGCCTCCACAGGCGGGTGCTGGGTGTCTGCAGGCAGGGGTTGTGCTGGCATTGTGTTCATTTTGCTGCTAGGCCCAGGCTCTTGCTCTGGCTGCCCAGCCCCCCTCCCCCCAATGCCTGCTCCTCATCCGCCAGGGGCTGCTCCTCCTGCTGGTGTCAAAGTTTGGCCGTTCTTCTGGGTCCCATCCCAGCCCTTGGCAAACGCTGTGTGCATGCTTATGCACCAGTTCTGGTTTAATACAGAGTATTTTGGATGTATAGTTGTTATTTATTAATTATTATTATTATTATTGTTGTTGTTGTTTATTTGTGCACTGACCACCGTCACGTGGCCCAAGCCCTGCAAGGAGAAAAATTGGCACATGGGGATGGCCCCCTGGCTCCTCCATGCTTCCAGTACTGGAGACGCATCATCATTGCTTCCACTCTCCATGCTTCCAGCTGTGGAGCCACACCATCAGTGGCGTGGCTCAGCTGAGGGAGGGAGGGACAATCCCCAAAGTGGCCTCCCTGGGGGGGGGAGGCAGAAGAGGGGATGGGGTGAAAAAGGAGGGGGTTGCACCACCACCCTGAGCCCCCTGAGGTTTCCCCCCCTGGCCAAGTGCAGCGTGGATGCCTGCCGGGCAAGTGGGGGGCATCATGCCTTGCAGGCATGGCGAGTGCTGGTGGGAGGGCATCTCCACCTCCCCACTATGGCCTGGCCCACCCCAGGTGGTCATACCCAGAGCACTGGTGAGGCCTTCCCCCCAACCATCTGGCCAAGCACAGTGTGAATGCCTGGAAGGGAAGCGGGGGGAATGGTGCAGCGCTGTGACTTGCAGGCATGGGGGGTACTGCCCGACCACCTCCCTCCAGTGGCCAGGCCTGCCAGCCGATACCCCCGAGGCGCCGCCGTAACCTGCCTTTTCCCCCACCCGGCCATGCCCCGTGATGGAGGGGTACTTAACCCCACTACGGTCTGGGCTGCTCAGCAGTTGTGCCACTTGCCCCCTGGGCATAGCCTCTCCCCCTGTCCACCCCCATCCTGCGAAGGAGGGGGGAAGGGGGGTGTCATCCTGCTATGGCTATTCTGCCTCAGGTGCTGCCTTCTTCCCCCCCTTTATCCAGCCGTGTCCCATGGCCACCCGGTCTTTGGCCCTCCCACACTCTGCGGCCTGCGCCTCCAGCTGGCGACCTCACTTGCCTCCCGAAGGGAGGGAAAGGTAGGGGTGGGAGGGGGTGCGGCGCTCCTTCTTCCCTGAAGCTTTCAGCTCCGCAGCCCCTGACCTTTTTCTTCGGCTCTGTGAGCCAAAAGAGGGTGGGAATCTGATGGAGCTGTCTTTTATCAGCTCTGTCCCCTCTTGTTGATGTCATCTGGTTGCACCAGGGGCTGGCTGGATGACCCACCCTGCACTGGCGGCCTCCACCAATCAGGGCTGGGCAGGCCTACCCTGATTGGCTGCCGTCCCTCCCTGCCCTTCCAGCTTCAAAGCATGCCAGGCAGAAGGCAGGAGAAAAAATAGGGATAGATTCCTATACCACAAAAAAGAAGAGCAGTTCACAACTGGCTTGTATACGAGACAAAAAAACGTGGATTGCTTCGCAGTAATGGCAATTCACAACTGCTGCTATTTGGCTTAATATTTTTGGGGGCAGACAGCAGGCATGCAAAGCTATCCGTGTTTGATCTGCAAATAGGCATGCCTGCGAATCAAGATGGTGGGTCCAAGTGAATTACCTGTGGTTTTAATTACTTCATCTTGCCACTGCTGGACAGTATTAAAAAAAAAAAAAACTATCCAAGGTGCGAAAGAGCGACAGTTCATTTTAACAAAAAAAGCAAACAACCCTTGTCTTATTGCCTTAGCATTCACTCGCTAAGGTGAAAATCCAACATGGCGGCTCTGGGTGCTTGCCTTATTAGCAAGCTCCATCCCCAGCACACGTCCAAACAGTCTGCTTTCAGCTTCCGTTCATATGGGGAAAGTAAATCAATTCGATTGCTTGTTCCACCAAGCAAGAATGCACATTCCCCCTGCTGTTTTTAAAAAATGTCCAGAAAAGCTGCAAAGGCTTTTCCAACGTGCTTTTTGGCCCCCCTGCTTCCGAATATGGCAGAGGGATGCGGAATCCCATTAAGACAGATGGTATTCTCCTTGTATTCTGTGGGGAGTATTTTCGCTGTTTACACAACCCCAATGTTTCAACAAACTTTTTATTCAAAACGAACAATATGCAAATGTGGAATGAAACAACCAAGGGCAGGTTATTAAAAAAAAATGTTGAACCTTCTAGAGATCTCCTAAAGGCTTCTTCTAAGATGACTTTTCTTTACATCAGCCTCCATTCTTTTAAAAATGATTTCTGTTTTGGTGGTCAAACTCATAGATGTATGCTAAACTTGCAATTTTTTTTATTTTTTTAATTTTTATTTATTATTATTTTTTGTTAACATGCTGGAGGTACAGTAGCTGGTGAGGCAGGCTTACCTGTTCTTTCCCACCAAAGGCTTCCCTAACAATGAGAGAGTAAGTGAAGGAGCTCCGTTCATTTCCTCTTTTGAAATCCCATGGATTATCGTGAGACTTCATCGTGCGGGAAATTAAAAAAAAACCCCAAGAATAACACTAAAAAAGTTTACGGAAGCACCTAAACACACTAAAAAAACTTACAGGGAGGGTCATAAAAAGTGTGTCATTTACCTGGATGTTAAGGTCTCACCTGGAAGTGCTTGCACCGCACCGGCCATTGATGGGGTAAGCACAAGGGGGAAGAAACGTGAGGTTTCAAATACCGGCAATACTGGCACAAAAGCGCCACAGGAGATCCATTGATAGCTTCAGCCTTCAATTAAAAAGTATGGCTTTTGGCGGGAAACATAACTGCAAAAGGGTGACATCGTCTGATATGTGTGCCCTTTCGTGGTTATGTGGCATCACTATGACGCCATATTTTGTGTATCGGATAAAGTCCTCAGTCACCCAACAATCCAAGAAACTGCATCAGATGGTCTTAACAGTGGCATTAAAAATGTATTGCAAATTCCACAGGATTGCTGAGCTATTTCTATAGCTTTGCCACCTCTTGAGTTGTTTCCGTTCTGGAAGGAGATGCCCACAAAGGCTTTTCCTTCCTCCTCATTGTACACTCTGCTCAGAGAGATACAGTTTAGAAATGCTATTAGGAGAAGTAGGCAATTCAGTTTTCCTCATTAATCAACCCCCCTGGACCTGTAATGATTTTGTGAATGTGTGTGTGTGTGTGTGTGTGTGCATGTGAGTGTGTCGCTCTCCTCTGAACTGTCTCCAGCAGAGAGCAAGTTCTGTTGATTAGCAGGAACACTCTGTTTGCCTATGGGATATGTTCATTTCCAGATACTCTCTACTCTAGTAGAATAGTCAATAAGCACTTTTTAAAAGAGATGACAGTACGGTAATTGCATATAGTCAAGTGTTGCAGCTTAAGGAATACTAAAGCATTTTCAGCAATAGGGGAGAGCTCATGGGAGGAAACATTTAGGTAACAGAGGGGTGGGCCAGTGAACGCCAAGGATGAGCCAATTTAATGATTCAGGGGACACCTGTTACTAAATAAAAACTGATTGTAGTACACAGCAGTGGAGCAGAGGAGGGACATGGAAGCATGCAGCTGTAGGATCTTTTCCTCCCAGTGTAGAAGGAGTGACATCATAACCCAGAGTGCTGGGATAACTGACAATCCCATAGTTATTCTGGCAAGCAAATGAGGCAATGGCAAGGCTTCCAAGTTTTACTATAGTTTGAGACAGATGACCATACTGCATGTCAGAGGAAAATATTCACAGCAGCTAATGATTCTTTCCCTTCCTTTGACAGCGCTCCTACTTCACTTAAGCAAGTGAAATAATGGTACTTCTTTTTGTAGGCTTCTTTCCATTTCCAGTTAAAAAGCTCAAGATTGTCTTTCACCTGGCACAATCCTAACTATACACTGGATTGACTATGTGACTAATGTTGCTGTCCTTGAGCAAGCAGGGATCACTGGCATTGAGGCCATGATATTGAGAACACAGCTGCGCTGGGCAGGGCATATTTCTAGGATGGAGGACCATCGCCTCCCAAAAAGAGTACTCTACGGTGAACTCTACAGCACTCCAAAAAAGTGATACAAGGAGTCCCTGAAACACATCTCAGGCTTGGCCAAATTGATCACCAACAATGGTCCGCCCTGGCCTCACTCGGGAGGCATGGAGATGCACTATCAACAATGCTGCAGACTTATTTGAGAACTCACGCGAACAAGTCTTGAAGAGAAACGACAATGCAGAAAGAATCACAACCCAGATACATCACCCAAGGAGACTTTCTGCTGTGCTTTCTGCAACCGGACTTGTTTATCTCGGATTGGCCTTTTCAGTCATCAGCGCGCTTGCAGAAAGCACGGGATGAGTCTTTCCTGAATCTTCATTTGCGAAGAAAAGCCAGAGAGAGAGTTCATGTTCAGGACTTTTATTTTGCGGGGAGGGATGCAGGAGGAAAGGGAAAGAAGGAAAGTCTTGCTGTCTTAGTAAGGGTGCAAGAATGTCATTAGATTTAGGCTGGAAAGTCCAATGTCATTTGAAGACACAAATTGATAAAGCTCATGAAACAAGTGGCAATGGGAGGGAGGGATAACCAGATGTAATTAATTCTGGGATCAAGAGCAATTTGTCATGGCTTTTGGTTCTCTCAGTTCATTTGCAGATGTTCCCTGCTGTTTTACTGCTAATGTAGCAATGGATAAAACTGCCCCCCTCCACTCAAAAGAGTAATCTTGTGTCCTCATGCCTGGGACGCTGACATTCCATTTCCCTGAAAGGCACTTTTTTGCTGTACACCATAGAGTCTACAGGCCAATAAAGCACCACACAAAAAGAATTTCTTGGTAAAGATGGACAGAATCTTCCAAAAATATTTGAAGCCTGGTAGACCAGTGGGTTTTTCAAGTGTTCAGGAACCCTGTAGAGGAGAACCCTAGATAGGCAACCATCTTGACAGTTCAGGACTTATTCTGTATGAAAAATACACATACAAAAACACCCATATGCATGTTTTTTTTTGCACAGAATGAGTCTTATAAGACTATAAACTACAGACAGTCTTTAAAACTGTGTGAGAGAAAAATGGTAAAATTAAAAGGAGAAAATTTTAAAACATATTCATTCTTGCCCTGTGAGAATGAAATTTATGGAGATTTACATCCCTAACTTGGTTACAGTGTTTTAACTCAGTGTGCATTACCGGTTGAACTTGTGTTGTCAGCAGTAAATGTTTTCTGACTGCACGGATCAGTTGTATATTTAGTGTCTGACTAATGGACTTGTGCAAGCAAGGCAGTATGAAGAAGGAGAACTCACAGAAACTTGCTGTTCCCCCAAAGTTCACAAAAACTGTGCTTTTTTGGACTGCAATGCCCAGAATCCCCCAGCAGTAATGCTAGCCATGGAGATTCTGGGAGGTGCATTCAAGCTGAAACATGTCCAGAGAAGGGCAACCAAAATGGTGGGAGGTCTGGAAGCCATGTCCTATGAGGAGTGGTTTAGGGAGCTGGGTATGCTTAGCGTGGGGAAGAGAAGGTTAAGAGGGGACATGATAGCCATGTTTAAATATTTGAAGGGATGTCATATTGAGGATGGGGCAAGCTTGTTTTCTGCTGCCCCAGAGACTAGGACACAGAGCAATGGGTTCAAACTCCAGGAAAAGAGATTCCACCTAAACATTAGGAAGAACTTTCTGACAGTAAGAGCTGTTCGGCAGTGACATGCACTGCCTCATAGTATGGTGGGATCTCCTTTGGAGGTTTTTCAGCAGAGGCTGAATGGTCATCTGTTGGGAATGCTTTGATTGTTTATTTCTGCATGGCAGGGGGTTGGACTGGAGGATCCTTGTGGTCTTTTCCAACCAAGGCCAGTTTAAGGAATGTTGGGGGGCCCTGTAACACCTTATTTTTTTTGGGGGGGCTATGTTTATCTCAGGTCAATCTTGTTGGGGCGTAGAAAGACGCTCTGTGTCCACCACGGCCACCTGCAGAGTTGTTCCACGTCGACAGGACGCCAAGGAGAAGGTTTCTGGAGAGACTTCTGCAAAAGACTTCAGGCTGAGAAGGAAAAATGCCTTCATCCCAGCACACTGCCTTGAGCTCTGGCTTGCCAAATAAAGACAGCAACAAAGCCAGCCTTCACTCAACTTGAGGGCTTTAATCTTTGTTTGCAGTATATTTACAATATATATATATACATAGTATAGGACAGCCGTCTCTAATACTCATAAATCTCTCTTAAACAAACAAACTGCTTAGCCAACCACCATCTACAACAAACCCACACTAGAGATAATTCCCATCTCCTTTTTATAGGCAGTTAAACAATGCATGTTACATCAAGCATCTCCGATGTGCATACTCTCAAGTGCTGACTCACACACACACCTGCCACTGGAGCTTAACTACTTTCATTACTAAGCTTACAGCTCCATCTTGTGGTCACATCCATGTCATTTCCTGACAAATCTAACCTACCCTGACCTATTCACAGTGCAAGATATTCAGATTATTACTAATTATGTTTTTTCAGGAGGAGGGTTACTACCCTCCCCCCCCACAATGATGGGGCCCCTGCGGCTGCAGGTGCTGCAGGGCCCTTAAACCAGCCCTGCTTCCAACTCTATGATTCTATGATTCCCAGAAGGCCACTAAATATAACATTTCCTAGCTCTGCTAGAAGTGTGAAATGTTCTTTCCATGAACAGAATGAAGATTCAGCTAGATCAGGCAAAATCTGTCCAGCATCTTATTTGCCACAGTAGCCAACCAATGGCAGCTCTTAAATGGAGCATAAAAGGAATAATGCACTCACTGTTGCCTTCACATACTGCCTCTGAACATGGAATTATACCTCTTTGGGTAGCATCCTATTAGTCAATTACAACATCATAAGCTAGGCATGTAACTTTGTAACTGTTCCCTATTCACATTTATGATTACGGTACCATTGTCATTATTGTAAATGCCCTCCAAATGCACCTTAAAAACCAGCAAGCTGTACTGAGGGATGGCGTTCTGAGGTGTTGGCAAGTGAAGCACTGATGTATAATAATTTCCAGTCCCCTCCTGCCAGTGATTGGCAGTGGGCCTATGAGTTGCAACAGGAACACCCACCCAGGGCTCCTCCTTCTGCTCAGCACACTACCAGTCACTGGCAGGAGGGGCCTGGATGCATTATCTGTCATCACCTTGCTTGCCATCACCACAGAACTCTGTCCCTTGGTGCAGTTGACTAGATTTTAAGATCCGTTTCAAGGGTCAGATCAGGAGACAGATTGTAGTCATGACATCATGGCTACATGTTTGATGCATGATCTTGGCCTTTATTTTTGATTGATAACATTCTCTCTTTCTCTCTCTGGCTTTTCTTCGCAAACAAAGGTTCAGGAAGGACTCATCCCGCGCTTTTTGCAAGCGTGCTGATGACTAAAAAGGCCAATCCGAGATAAACAAGTCTAGTTGCAGAAAGGACAGCAGAAGGTCTCCTTGGGTGATGTTTTCTGGGTTATGATTCTTTCTGCATCATCGTTTCTCTTCAAGACTTGTTCGGTGTGAGTTCTCAAATAAGGCTGCAGCATTGTGGATAGTCCGTCTCAAGGCAGATTGTGCTGCCTAATAATACAAGTTTAGCAGCTGCCAATAAAGTTTAAAAACAATTTAGTACAAAAACAAGAGCACAAAAATACAAAATCTAAAGTCAGCTGAAATATAATATAGGATAAAACCAGGGGAGGAGGAGAAAAATAATTATTACTACTACTACTTCTACTACTAGTACTACATTGGAGCTCAACGTAGCAGCAAAAATTCACAAATCTGAAAAAATCAAAAACATTAAGTTTCAAGTATTAGAAAGCTTGGATAAAACGGAAAGGGTTTCACCTGGCATCAGAAGGATGATATTTTCTGCACCTGGAGAGCCTTATAGAGGAAAAAGTAGGGGCCACCACTGAAAAGTCCCTTTCTCTTGTAGTTGTCGAGAAGCCAACATAAATAGCTGATAAGATCGCCTGGCTCGACAACAACTCAGTTGAAAAGCACAGTACCTGGTGTTGTCAGTAGCAGTCCTATAGTGTCAGAAGTACACACACACACACAGAGAGAGTGAAGAACAAAGAGGCAGTCCAAGGTCAAAAGGATTCCGGCAGGCGGGTCAACAAAGGCAGTCCAAGGTCAAGATATCTGAAGTCTCAAGATAGCAAGGTTCCAAGAAGCAGGAGAATCACAGGCAGAGGCTTCCTCCAGGAAACACAGACTGCTTGAAACAAGGAACTCAGCATCCCCCAGCTGCTTATGTTGGCCCAGCTCCCACTCCCAGCTGCGGGGTGATTGATGAGCTTCTGTCTCTTAATCTCCGGGAACAACAAAGCCACGCCCTCTCTGCTCTCCTTTGGCTAAAGGTAGGTACCTGCTCTTCTACCTCTTGCTCTTGCTCTACTATGTCTCCCAGGCTTGGACCCTGTGCTGGGGGAGGGCTAGGCTGCTGAGCCCTGGGTTCTTCAGGGCTAGACTCAGACTCAGCCAGCTCTTCTGCTACTGGTTCAGCCTCCTCGCCTTCTGAGTCCTCAGAGTCCTGGCTGACCATGACAGTAGTCCATTTAACAAACCTAATTTGGTGGAATCAACTTGAGAAGAGAATCTCCATATGACCTTAAGGACTAGGAAGAGAAGGTGCTCCTTCAGGTAACCCTGAAGGGCTAAGGCTACTCAGATTAATGCTATCCTCTTGAATAAGTTCCAAAGGTGGGCTGAAAGCCAGTGAATATTATCATGAAATAATTTTGTTCAGTTCCAGTTGGGATTTAAAAAGTTATCTTCCTTTCCACCCTGCTTATTAAGAAATGTTAAAATTTTAAAATTTGGTCACCAAAACCAAACCGAAAGAAATTCTGGCCAATCTACATGGGCTAAATTCAATAAGTACAGCTAGTCCCTGCGTAGACAGGACCATGTCTTCCTGCCTGCTAGCTAAGTGTTAAAGATCAGGGATTTGTGAGGGACAAAAAAGTGATGGCAACCCTAATCCAGTGCCTCAGATGTGACTGCAGATATCAAGATTCAAAGTCAGGGCTTTAAAAGCTACAAACTCTGCTTGGGGTGGACAAATCTTAGCATTTTCTTTGTTCCATGTTAGTATTTGTGTGTGTGTGGGAATTAAACCATTTAGATCCACTGAATTAATGAAGAATTTGCAGTTAGGTTCTTCTACCCCCTCCCCCACAAATCACATCTTCCAGGTCCCACTTACCAATCTTGCTGCCCTATTTTGGACTGGCTGAGAATTTTCAGGCCATTGTCAAAGGCAAACCTACATTAGAGTAGTTCAGACACACCACCATAAGAGCCATCAATGGCCTTCTCCTCCCTGACATTGTCTAATCCCTTTTTAAAAGTATCCTGAACCCATGGTCCATCACCACATCTTCTGGCAGCTGATTCTGTCAATTAATTATGTATTATATGGGACAAGATTTGCATTTTGCCTGCTCTGAATCAGTTTAATTGGATGACCCCAATTTCTAGGATGGGAGAAGGAGAAATTCTCTCTTTCTACTTTTCCCACACCATGGATGATATTATAGAAACCTTTATCACAACTCCTTCGGTCATCTCCCCTGCCCACACCAAAACTAAAATAAATAAATACAAGACACAAACATTTTACTTAGTTTCTTTGCAGGAGAATGTTTGTCCAGGAAGATCCAACTCATGTATGACACAGCTCATGCAAGTAGGTTATCGGGTAGGGAAGAGGTGAGATATATGTGGCCCATGAGCTGAATGTAGCTCCCAATACCATTTTTGAGGACATGGAGATCTCTTCCAGTACCCTGCCTCACACTTTTTAAAAGTAATTTCCCCCTCAAAATGGCCTTGATGTGTGTATGTCCCTTCAAGTCCCCTGTTGACTTAAGGCGAACCCACAAATTTCATAGGGCTTGCTTAGAGAAGGAAGACTCAGAAGTGGCTTTGCCAGTACCTTCCTCTGAAATATAGCCTACAGCACCAGGTATTTGTTGGTGGTCTCCCATCCAAGTACTAACCAGGGCTGATCCTGCTTAGCTTCCAAGATCATATGGGATCTGGTGCTCTTTAGGATATTCAGGCATGCTGCTCTTAGGCCTGAAATGACACAGGGATGGAAAGAAGTATTTCTTCTTCAGTTCCAGTGGCTAGTTCAATTGGTCAGCTTCTGGTTCCTGGCCCATGCCAAGTTATCCATGGCCCAGCTCTGAGAAGTACAGCCAGATACCTGTCCTCCCCACATAAGGAATCTTCAGCTGAACACATCAGTATGAACCAGCCCAAAGTTCATACTTGTGAGGAATTCTCTTTGTTCCTATGCAAAAGTGACCGGATGAATGAAGTTATTATTAAATAATTGTGGTTTATGAAAGGAGCACATACCTTTGTTATAGGCTAAGAATAGGTTAGATGAATGTGACAGCTAGTGATGTTTGGTCAAAACGCACAAGCCCTGAAATTAAAATCTGAGACAGAAAGGAGGCTTTCTAGTATTCTGGGAAAGATCTGGCTCTCTTGGTTTCAGATGCAATCTTAGTTTGAACCTTGAGCGACACTATTGAAAATTGGTCTCTCAGCGTACTGTCATGAATTATGAAGCATTGACATTTCATGTTGAATTAATGCAAAGGGCTCTTTAAGGACTCTAGTAGAATAAGTTGGCTTCGTGACAGGCCAAATGTTAGGTACCCTGCTATTTGTCAGAACACAAAAGTATTTGCATAATAAAAATGAACTATTAATACAAATCCTCCCCCTGGGAAAGATGTGCAGAAACAATGCTGCAAAGATAATCTGTTTTTGAGGGTTAAAAAAAAATTACCAAGACATTGTATCATTCTCTTATTGCTTGTTGAGATACAACAAAATAAAATAAAATAAATACTTGTTAATATTTTTATCCTCCATAAAAGTGTCCTGACCCTTCAGACATCCCATCAAATTTAAATGGAGGAGCCACAAGATTCTTTCCACTTCAAAATTTTGTTTGGGAAATTGTGTAAAAATATATGTGGACTCTGTGTGTGTGTGTGTGTGTGTGTGTGTGTAGAAAATGTGTTTTGGGACAGAAAAACTGTTTCCCATGCAAAAAGTAAAGCCAGTGGTTAGCACAAATTATCTATTTGTATTTATTTATTAAAATATTTCTTACCTACTGTATACCAAAAGATCTTAGGGCAGCATACAAATAAAATCAATGTAAACAAGTTGAAACAATAAAAATAATTGAAATAGATGGAGAACATATTAAATATTGTTAATGTGTTAAAAGCAGATCTAAAAGATTAGGGACTTTTTCAGACAGGACTTACTGCACAAGGAGACTCCGGAACAGTTACAACACTATCGCACAGCAGGCGTTCCGTTTTAGACGATGCTGTCCCTCTCTCGGCATCGTCTATGACTGTTCCGGGTATGATTGAAGGCAGCCGTGCCATTTTTTACTCACGGACAACTTCCGTGAGTAAAAAATGGCACGGCTGCCTTCAATCATACCCAGAACAGTCATGGACGACGCCGAGAGAGGGACAGTGTCATCTGAAACGGGCCCCCTGCCGTGTAACAGTGTTGTAACTGTTCTGGAGTCTTCTTTCTAACTGTTCCGGAGTCTTCTTGCTAAGTCCTGTCTGAAAAAGTCCTAAAACCATATTTAAACCATGCACGTTAGACACGTTGATGTCATACACAGTGTAAGTCAGCCTTATACCTGTGTAGGTCTCTTTTTAGCTGGTGCAGAGGCTGGTATTCTCTGTTTTTCTCCACACCAACCAAAGCCCTCTGACGACATACTGTAGAGCCACTAAAGCCCAGCCACTTTGTGATGGTAATGCTACCATACCCTACCACCCCTATTTCATAACTCCACATAGTGGACACCTTTCGGGGTCATGTTGACTGGACCCTATTCAGGGTCAAGCTGGTGGGAGGACAGTCCAAGGTCACAATGACCTGAGATGTGCCCAGAATAATAATGGTGGGAAAATCCAGATAGGATTATGTGGAAAAACCCAGCCATTAACAGGTCTATGCTAATTCTTTCAACATGTAATCAGTGACCTTCCCTCAACCCATACCCTACAGAAATCTCTCCGGTACCCCCTACAAGCCTGAATATTAAGAGGTTGTTGTAGATCCATCAATCTTTTGTTACTCCAGAGGTAGGACAATCAGCCTATTCTGGATCCTTTTGTCAGTTCCATGAGAAAGCTATCTAGATTTCTCCCAATTCTTAAGGAGGTGCTGGCATTGTGGGTGGGACTTTAATGTTCTCCCCCACCTCTTAGGGTAACAGTAAGAATTGTTTGGGCACTTTGTTAGGTAGTGGATTCACCTTTGCTGCATATTTTAAAGGAGAGGTTGGATGTCTACCTCTCAGAGATGGTTTAGCTGTGGATTTCTGCAGTGGCAGAGGATGGCACTTTGAGTCTTTTGAAGCTCTGTGATTCTGTGATCATGATCAGTTGCCACTGAGAGTCCCATCTTCCACGAATTTGCCCAGTCACCCTGTAAACTGTCCAAAATAGCATCCACTACCACATCTTATGGTAGCAAATTCCAAAGTTTAACAAGGTGCTTGCCCAGAACTCCTTCTGCCGTAGATCACCACTCTGTCCTGGATTGGCACCACTCTCATTCATTTCAACACACACTGGAAACTGTTATGAAGGTACCTTAAAAGCTCCAAAGCAAGAGCCAAAAATCCTGGCACTGGCCATTCAAATACATGCCCCTGAGGGTGCTTGAACAGGACCAATGCCCTTCTGACAGCCTTGCTCTGATTTTGGAAACAAAGCTTGTGCTCAGAGCTCCTTTGAAATAATCTGCCTTGAAAGGTTTGGCTTATAACCAGGGCAAATTTGACCAGCTGTCCCATGAGTGTGTAGATGGAATAGATAACTCCCAGCCTCCCTTTTTGGCTCAAGATTAGTGACAAGTAGCCATGTGTGTGAGAGATGTACTTCAACTTTGCATGTTCTGAACTGCTTGTAGAAATCACAGTACCTGTTTCTGCCCCCATCCCAAGCGCATATATAATGTATTTCCAAATGGCAATATTTTTGTACTCATTTTGTAGCTGCCACCTTGCATTAGGAAAGACATCTCTCAGTGAAGGATTTAAGCAGACCTAACTTTCTTCTGTAGTTGCCATTTGTCCCAGATTCTGCTGTTTGAAAAGCTACTCCAAATAGATAGCTAGAATAAGAAACTTCTCAGAAACCATCTCAATGCTGAACAAATTTATTTCAATATATCTCACTCTCCTTGTTTTCCAGAGTTTTTATTTGTACTAGTGACAGATTGGCAGGTAAGAAATAGTATTAATTGTTTATTCTGTTGCCACCTACCTCCATCTGCTTCCAGATGTGTCATTCCATAGAACTGCTTGCACTTATGAAACAAACTTGTGTCCAACTTTACAATGTGATAGTAATTTTGAGGAGAAGAGGAAGTGGAAGAGTGAGGAAGGATATAGATCCTACAGATTCTTCTCCTACAGTGCTTTGGCAGCATAGCAAAAACAGTATCTTGCAGTCTGCGGAAGAATCCCTTGGGTTCTCCCACAAGAAAATCAAGACTGGTTTGATGAAAACAACCAAGAGATCCAGGAGCTGTTGGCAAAGAAGAGAACTGCTCACCAGGCATACTTCACTCAGCCAAGTTGCCATGTAAAAAAAGCAGCTTTCCATCTCAGATGTAGTAAACTTCAACAAAAACTCCGAGACATGCAGAACAAGTGGTGGATCAATATAGCAGAAAAGACACAACGCTGTGCAGATCTAGGTGATTCTAGAGGATTTTATGAAGCTCTTAAGGCAGTGTTTGGACCTACTTATCAGGTCCAAAGCTCCTTATACAGTACAGATGGTCAAACATTAATTACTGATAAAGCCTCCATCCTGAGTCGATGAGCTGAACACTTTCAAAGTCTCTTCAGTGCCAGCCGAGTAGTCCAAGGCTCAGCTATCCAACTTGTGATACAAAAACTGGTGAAAAATGAATTGGGCATAGGTCCCACTTTGGAAGAGACCCTTAAGGCCATACAACAGTTGAAAAACGGCAAGACAGCTGGGATTGATGGAATCCCACTTGAAGTTTGGAAACACGGAGGTTATGTACTCCATGATAAATTCCACAAACTCCTTGTGAATTGCTGGGAAAAGGGGGAACTGCCATCAGATCCCTGAGATGCAGTCATCATCACCCTGTACAAGAAAAAAGGAGCAAAATCCGATTGCTCAAACTATCGAGGCATAACACTGCTCTCTATTGCTGGAAAAACCTTGCAAGGATACTCCTGAACAGATTAGTTCCTGCCTTAGCAGAAGAACTTCTTCCTGAAAGCCAATGTGGCTTCAGAGCGAATAGGAGTACTACAGATATGGTATTTGCCCTTAGACAACTGCAAGAGAAATGTAGAGAACAGAACAAAGGTCTCTATGTAACATTTGTTGACCTCACCAAAGCCTTCGACGCTGTGAGTAGAAAAAGGTCTGTGGCAGATCCTGGAAAGACTAGGATGTCCCCCCAAATTCCTTAAAATGATTATCATGCTACACGAGGGCCAGCATGGTCAAGTCAGATATAGCGATGCTCTTTCAGAGCCCTTTGTAATAACTAATGGAGTGAAGCTAGGATGTGTTCTTGCTCCAACTTTATTTACAATCTTCTTCAGCATGATGCTCCAAAGGGCTACGGCAGAGCTTGAAGAAGAAGACGGCATCTATATACGTTACCTTACTGATGGTAGTTTGTTAACTTAAGCCGTCTGAGGGCTCACACTAAGACTCTAAACTATCTAGTCTGTGAGCTGTTCTTCACTGATGCTGCTGCCCTTGTTGCCCACACAGAAGCAGCTCTGCAGCGCCTAACATCCTGCTTCGCAACAGCTGCAGAGCTGTTTGGGCTGGAAGTCAACCTGAAGAAAACGGAGGTTCTTTACCAGCCTGCACCACAGGACGAACACCATCATCCCCACATTGCCATTGGCAACTTTGTGCTTAAGTCCATTCAGCAGTTCACCTACCTGGAAAGCATAATCTCCTCAGATGCCGAGATTGACAAAGAGATTGATCACAGATTAGCAAAGGCATATAGTGCATTTGGAAGACTTTACAAAAGAGTCTGGAGTAATAAACACCTGAGGCAAAGCATAAAAATCAGTGTGTATAGAGCCATTGTACTGTCTATTCTCCTTTATGGGTCTGAAAAATGGGTCACCTATCGCTACCACTTATGACTCCTTGAACGCTTTCATCAGCGCTGTTTATGCACAATCCTAAATATACACTGGACTGACTATGTGATGAATGTTGCTGCCTTGAGCAAGCAGGGATCACCAGCATTGAGGCCATGATATTGAGAAACCGGTGCTGGGCAGGGCATGTTTCTAGGATGGAGGACCATAGCCTCCCCAAAATAGTACTCTACGGTGAACTCGCCACGGGTCAGCGTAAGAGGGGCACTCCAAAAAAGCAATACAAGGACTCCCTTAAACAACATCTCAGGCTCGGCCAAATTGATCACCAACAATGGTCCACCCTGACCTCACATCGGGAGGCATGAAGACGCACTATCCACAATGCTGCAGCCTTATTTGAGAACTCACGCTGAACAAGTCTTGAAGAGAAATGACAATGCAGAAAGTATCACAATCCGAAAACATCACCCAAGGAGACCTTCTGCTGTGCTTTCTGCAACCGGACTTGTTTATCTCAAATTGGCCTTTTTAGTCATCAGTGCGCTTGCAGTAAGCGCGGGATGAGTCATAGAATCATAGAATTGCAGAGTTGGAAGAGACCACGAGGGCCATCCAGTCCAACCCCCTGCCATGCAGGAATACACAATCAAAGCATCCCCGATAGATGGCTATCCAACCTCTGTTTAAAGACTTCCAAGGAAGGAGACCCCACCACGCTCCGAGGGAGTGTGTTCCACTGCCAAACAGCTTTTACTCTCAAAAAGTTCCTACTAACGTTGAGGTGGATTCTCTGTTCCTGGAGCTTGCATCCATTGCTCCGTGTTCCAGTCTCTGGAGCAGCAGAAAACAAGCCTGCTCCATCCTCAACGTGACACCCCTTCAAATACTTAAACAGGGCTATTCTATCACCTCTTAACCATCATTTTTCCAGGCTAAACATACCCAGCTCCCTAAGTCTCTCCTCATAAGTCATCGTTTCCAGACCTTTCACCATTTTAGTCGCCCTTCTTTGGACACACTCCAATTTGTTCATATCTTTTTTGAATTGTGGTGCCCAGAACTGGACACAGAATTCTAGGTGAGTTCTGACCAAGGCAGAATAGAGTGGCACTATTGCTTCCCTTGATCTGGACACTATACTTCTATTGATGCAGCCCAAAATTGCATTGGCCTTTTTAGCTGCTGCATCACACTGTTGACTCATGTTCAACTTGTCGTCTACTAGGACTCCTACACCCCTTTTGCATGTAGTCTCATTCAGCCAGGTCTCCCCCATCCTATATCTGTGCATTCCATTTTTTCGCCCTAAGTGCAGTACCTTACATTTCTCCGTATTGAATTTCATTTTGTTAGCTTTGGCCCAGCTCTCCAGTCTATCCAGGTCATTTTGAATTTTGATCCTGTCCTCTAGGGTATTAGCTACTCTTCCTAATTTGGTGTCATCTGCAAATTTGATAAGTATGCCCCTAATTCACTCATCCAAGTCATTGATAAAGATGTTGAATAGCACTTGGCCCAGGACTGAACCTTGTGGCACACCACTGGTCACATCTTTCCAAGACAAAGAGGAGCCACTGCTGAGTACCCTTTGGGTTCGGCCAGTCAACCAATTACAAGTCCATTGAACAGTTAACTTGTCTAGCCCACATTTTACAAGCTTGTTTGCAAGAATGTCATGGGGAACCTTGTCAAAGGCCTTACTGAAATCAAGGTATACGATATCCACAGTGTTCCCTTAATCTATCAAGCTGGTAATTTTATCAAAAAAAGAGATCAGATTAGTCTGACATGACTTGTTTCTCTGAAACCCATGTTGACTTTTTGTGATTATGGCATTGCCTTCTAAATGTTCACAGACTCTCTGTTTAATGATCTGTTCTAGAATCTTCCCTGGTATTGATATCATACTAACTGGATGATAATTGTTGGGATCCTCTTTTTTTCCCCTTTTTGAAGATGGGAACAACGTTTGCCCTCCTCCAGTCTGCTGGGACTTCTCCTGTTCTCGAGGAGTTCTCAAAGATTATTGCCAATTGCTCTGAGAATATATTTGCCAGCTCTTTTAAAACTCTTGGATGTAGTTCATCTGGTCCTGGAGATTTAAATTCATTTAGATTAAGAAGGTATTCCTGTACTACCTCTGTGCTTATTCTGTGCTGGATTTCCCCGATTGTGTCTCTGTCCTATTATCCTCAGGTTGGTCACCCTTTTCCTTTTCTGAAAACAGTGAGGCAAAGAAGGTGTTGAGTAATTCTGCCTTTTCTCTGTCCCCTGTTAGCATTTTGCCATCTTCTCTGCATAGTGGCCCTACCATTTCCTTCTTCTCCCTTTTGCTGCGGACATACCCCCAAAAAACCCTTTTTATTGTTCTTAACCTCTCTAGCAAGCCTGAGCTATTTCTGTGCTTTAGCTTTTCTGACTTTACTCCTACATGTGTTCGCTATCTGTTTGAATTCTTCTTTGGTGATTTCCCCCTTTTTCCATTTCCTATACATGTTCCATTTAAAACTTAACTCTGTTGAAATTTCTTTAGTCATCCATCCTGGTATCTTGAGACACCTCTCATTTTTCTTCCTCAATGGTACTATTTGAAATTGTGCCTTCAGTATCTCCCTTTTGAGAAAGTCCCATCCATCTTGAGGTCTCTTCTCTTTTAGCATTCCTGACCATGGGATCACCCCCAGTTTTTCTCTGAGTTTATTGAAATCAGCTCTCCTAAAGTCGAGAACGCATGTCTGACTATGCCTGGCTTCTCCTTTCCATTGTATAACAAACTCCAGGAGAACATGATCACTCTCACCTACGGATCCCACCACTTCCACCCCATTAACCAGGTCATCCCTGTTGGTTACGATCAGATCTAGAATAGCTGACCCCCTTGTTGCCTCTTCCACCTTTTGGACCATGAAACTGTCTCCCAGGCAAGTAAGGAATTTGCTAGACCTTGAAGTTTTGGTTGAGTTAGATTGCCAGCAAATATCAGGATAGTTGAAGTTGCCCATCACTACTACATCTCTCCTTTCTGCGTGTGTGGTCATCTTTTCTAGAAAGGCATCATCCGATTCCTCTGTCTGACTTGGGGGTCTGTGGTAGAGTCCCACAATATCATCCCTGTTGTTTCCCTCCCCTTTAATTTTTATCCAGATGCTCCCACCTGGCTTCCAGTATTGATGTCAGGGACCTCTTCACTGGTGTAAATATCCCTGACATATAATGCTATTCCTCCTCCTTTCCTGTTTGGCCTGTTTCTCTTAAAAAGGTTATACCCCTCTATTCCTACATTCCAATCATGAGACTCGTCCCACCAGGTTTCAGTAATGCCTATTATATCATATTTGTTTTGTAGTGCGAGGAATTCAAGTTCACCTTGCTTATTTCCCATGCTCTGCGCATTAGTGTAGAGACATCTAAGACCATGTGTTCCCTTTACTTGCTGCCTGTGCAAGTTTTTTTGCCTCCCACTGTTGGGTCCTTGTGCTGTTTGCCTTGTTCCCTCTATGACAGTTTGACTATTTTCTACAGCTCTTTTGCCTTCCAGAATACTGTCTCCCTCCCCCATATGACTCAGTTTAAAGACCTCCTGATCAAATTCTTGAGACTGTAGGCAAAAATGTTTCTACCAACTGTTGTGAGATGCACCCCATCCTTGCCAGAAGTCCCCCCTCATGGAAGTGCAGCCCATGATCCAAGAATCCAAATTGTTCTCGGCGACACCATCTACACAGCCAGTTGTTTACATCAGCTATTTTCCTCTCCCTTCCTGGACCATGCCCTTCAACTGGCAGAAGAGACAAGATGACAACCTGTGCATCCATTTCTTTCAGCTTCCTCCACAGAGCCTCATAATTTCTTCTGATCTTCGGAAAGCTGTGCCTTGCAGTATTGTTGGTTCCCACATGGACCAAAAGGAAGGGGTAATGATCTGTAGGCTTGACAATTCTTTTCAGCCTCTCTGTCACATCACGGATCTTTGCCCCAGGGAGACAACACACCTCCCAAGACATTTTGTCAGGCCCACAAACCACTGCTTCTGTACCCCGCAGCAAGGAGTCCCCCCCCCATGCCTCTGCCGAGGCTTCGCAGCTGCTGTTCCTTGTGGTGGTACTCTCAAGGTCCCCTGCCCTGGCCCTGAAGTCTGTCCATACTGTTCTTCCTCATTGTCCTTGATAAGGGAGAGGGTTTCGAATCGATTCTGTAGCTGCAAGCTGCTCGAAGAATCCCTGGATTTTCTTGTTCTGTGTGTGACGTTCCTCCAGTTATCAACATCCTGTGTCTGTGGAGTGACACTCTTCTCCCCAGCCAGTTCCTTTGAGCGCTCCCCTCCCAAGACTGTTCGTTCTGTTCTGTCCAGGAAATCCTCTTGCTACCCTTGTCTCCAGCTGCTGGACTTTCTCCTCCAAGAGGGCTACCAACTTGCACTTGGTGCATGTGAAGTTCCCCCCGTCTGTAGACAAGAAGACAAACATCCCACAAGTGTTGTAGGTGATCGCAGCAGCCCCCTCAGTGTCCATGGTAAGAGCTTTTGGAACTCTTAGTTAATGCTGATTCCTTCCTGAATCTTCGTTTGCGATGAAAAGCCAGAGACTAATACTAATACCAATAACTATACTTTTCTGCCCCTAAATACCCTACATATTTTTAGTCATGTTTTTAGCACCCCTGGGCCATTTTAGGCCTAGGAGATACCTTTTTTAATATAACTATGAGATAATATTCAAAATATGTTTTACATTTTGGAATATTTAGAATGAAATAATGAGAAGCAAGCTGCATTGATTTTCTTAGATGCAGAAAAAGCCTCTCATAACTTGAACTGGATCAATCTATGCCTGACAGAAAGCACAAATAATTGTTTATTAACCATGTGAGATTCAAAACAGAACAAGACAAGGATGCTTGTTGTCTCTACTTTTTTATACTATTTGTCCTTGAGATCCTGAACAGAGATAGATGACAAGATGAAAGAATACCAGGAATAAATATTTTAAAATAAGGTTACCAGTTACGGACATTTGCTGATGATTTGGTGATCATTCTGGAAAAGCCTTTGGAAGGTGTAGAAGTGCTAGTGGAAAAATGAAAGATTTTGGTGTGTTAGCAAGCTTCAAGATTCATTATCAAAAGACAAAGATGCTAGTGAAAAATATGAATATAGAAGATCAAGTTGAATTGATGGACAAAACTGGCTTTAAAACTGAGAAGAAAGTTAAGTACTTAGGTATTACTATGATGAATATAAATTGCATGTTGTTTCAAAACAATTATGTTAAGACATTGAATGAAATTAAGAAGGATATGTTAAGATGGGAGAAATTACATTTGACACTGTTGGGAGAATTTCTGTAATAAAAATGATTTATTTTATTTTTTTGCCTAGAATCATAGAGTTGGAAGAGACTTCAAGGGTCATCCAGTCCAACCTCCTGCCATGGCACTCGTGACAGATGGCCATCCAGCCTCTGTTTAAAAACCTCCAAAGAAGAAGACTGCATCACATTCTGAGACAGCACATTCCACTGTCAAACAACTCTTACCATCAGGAAGTTCTTCCTAATGTTTAGGTGGAATCTGTTTTCCTGTAGTTTGAGTCCATTACTCTGTGTCTCCATCTTCAATATTACATCCTTTCAAATATTTGAACATGGCTATCAAGTCACCTCTTAACCTTCTCTTCTCCAGACTAAACATATCCAGTTCCCTAAGCTGCTCCTCATAGGGCATGGTTTTGAGACCTAGAATAATGGAGATCATAGAATCATAAAGTTGGAAGAGATGGCCCACAAGGGCCATCTAGCTCATCCCCCTGGCTTTTGCCATTTAGGTTTGGACACGTTCCTTTGGACACGTTCCAGGTTGTCAATATCCTTCTTGGATAGTGGTACCCAGAACTGGACACAGTATTCCGGATGAGGTCTGACCAAAGCAGAATAGATACTATTCTGGTACTATTACTTCCCTGGATCCATACACTATACTTCTATTGATGCAGCCCAGAATCACACTGGCTTTTTAAGTTGCCGCATCACACTGCTGATGGATGGTCAATTTGTGGTCTACTAAGAGTCCTAGATCCCTTTCATATGTACTGTTGTCAAGCCAGTATGTACTATTGTCCCCCATTCTATATCTGTGTATTTCATTTTTGCAGCCCAAATGTAGTAACTTACAAATCTCCCTTTTGAAATTCATTTTGTTAGTTTTGGCCCAACTCTCTAATCTGTTAAGGTAATTTTGAATTCTGTACCTGTCCTCTGGGGTATTAGCTACCCCTCCTGATTTGGTGTGATATGTAAATTTGATAAGCATGCCCTCTATTCCATTATTTAAGTCATTGATAAAGATGTTGAATAGCACTGGGCCCAGGGCAGAACCCCGTGGCACTCCACTAGTCACCAGGATGAAGAGGAGCCATGGGTGAGCACCTTTGGGTACAGTTCATGATCCAAGTACAAATTACCTAACAGCATTGTCTAGCCCACATTTTGCTAGTTTGTTTGCAATATTATCATGTGGGACCTTGTCAAAGGCCTTACTGAAATCGAGATATGCTACATCCACAGCATTCCCTTCATCTCCCATGCTTCTACTCTCTCTATAAAAAAAAAGAGGTAAGATTGCATGACTTGTTTTTGGGAAACCCATGTTGACTTTTTGTGATCACGGCAGTCCTTTCTAAGTGCTTACAGATGGTCTATTAAATGATCTGCTCTAGAATCTTTCCTGGTATTGATGACAGACTGACTGGGTGGTAATTGTTTGGGTCCCCCCACAAGTTTTTTTTGAAGATTGGACAACATTTGCCATCGTCCAGTCTGCTGAGGCTTCTCCTGTTCTCTGAGAATTCTCAAAAATTATTGCCAGTAGTTCTGAGATTACTTCTCCTAGTTCTTTTAATACTCTTGGGCATAGTTCTTCTGGCCGTGTAGACTTGAATTCATTTAGAGTAGGCAGTAGAATGATGATACTATTTCAGAAAGTACCTGTTTTGACAACTGATATACCATTTAAGCAATGGCAAAAAGATATATCGAATTTGTATGGCAAGGGAAAAAAAACATGAGTTAAATGTAAAGTATTTTAATCCTGATATTTTATTTCTCTTTTACAGCAGAGGTTTGGATGACATGGATATTTTTGTTATGATGAAGTCAAAGATAATGTAGATTTCAAAAATTATTTTGTGAGATGTGCCTTATTGAGAATATGGAATAGATATAAACCCCGGTTGCTCCCGAATGTGTCTCTATAGGTTTCTGCACAAGAAGCTTTTTATAGAAGAGAAACAAGAAGTAAAGAAAGGTGGTTAATATATCAAGTTGTCTTGGGGATTTGTCAAGGAGAATGTAAAATTAAATCAGGAGAGCAGTTAGTAGCAGAGAAATGCAGTTTTCAATGGTATTCTTACTTTCAGTTCTTCAAACAATTTAAAAATGTATAAAAAGACCTTTGGTTTTGAATAAAATAAGTCAGAATTTGAAATGCAACTGTGTACAGATGATGAGCATGTAGTTGCTAAAAGGTATAAACTTTTGTTGAAATTTGAAATGGATGAACAAGTTAAATAGTCTATTATAAAATGACTAAGAATTTTGCTCATACATTTCTACCTCCACATTTGCAGATTTGATTATTTGTGGATTACTGTATTTGCCCCTGGCGGCATATACATGGCTGAAAAAATATGTTCTCTCTAGCCATTTCTACTAGAAATGCCTAGAGAAGTGTTCTTTCAGGTAAAAAAAAAAAAATAGTGTTTGCAATTATAGACAAAAATACCCAGAATGGTTCCCTCATGTAAAATGTGGACTTACATTCACAGGTTTTCCACTTTTGCAGGGATCCTGCACTCCTTATCCCTGCGAAAGGTGAGGGCCAACTGTAATCTACAGATGGATCAATGGGGAAATACATGGTCAAAGGGGCTGAAATGTACATTATGTTATGATATTAAAGAATATTTTTATAAAATGATGTATCATTGCTATATGATGCCAGGTAAATTGTCTAGACTGTATAAAGGTGTATCTAATGTATATTGGAAATGTGAACAACATGAAGAGACATTTTATTATGTGTGGTGAACATGTGAAAAAACTTTAAAAAATTGGATTCAAATACACACATTGATGCAGCAGATTTTAAAGATGAACATTCTTTAAATTTAAAGATGATTTAAAGATGAAACTTTATTTATTTTCATTTAAAGATGAAACTGAAACAGTTACTTTTGGGATTAAGGGATGTACACCTGGAAAAGATTACAGTAGGACCCCCATATCCACTGATACTTGGTATAGTATCCACATGGGATACTATACCAATCCTGGAGGGCTGAGATCGTGAAGTAAACCAGCAGAAAGGATGTCCAGAACGGCAGAATGGTGACACAGACTGATGTGGAGTCAGAAAGCAGGAGGTCAGCGCACACTTTGGTGGAGTTTTAGGGTGGTATTTATATTTGATAATTCCCCTGAAGGGATGAGATTTAGAGTGGAATACAATATTGTTGGGAACACTATTCCTTTAAACAAAGTTAAAATACTTTGTATGGCTAGGAAGGGTGTGTAACATCAGGTGTTAGCCCTGTGTAATCACCACTGTATATCAGAGTGCTAAGACCCAGAGCTGGTGTGGGTTGTTGTAGTAGTTGATTGTACTTGTAGTGGGTTGGAGTGAGGTGATTTGTTGTGAGTCAGAGTAGTTACTCTGTGTATTTACTGAGAGTAGTGAGTTAACTATATTTGCATTATATCAGACTGTTGGGGCTAGTCATAGGAGTGTTTGTATCTTGTATATATTCTGCAACAAGAAGATAAAGAACTTCCAAGGACTTTGGAAGAACCCAGCTGTGTCTGTGCTTCATCTTAAGGTTGGTCAGGGCCATATTGCCAAATGCTGCTAGAGGGTTCTGTGCTTCCGCACTCTGCTGTTAATAGCTACTGTTGGGGACAAGCACCTCAGACAATGTTGATAGTTGGCTTCTCAGTGGGCCTAGTTTTTACATTTGTTGCTGCATGCCTTGCAGTACATAAAAGAGAGCCAACAAATGTCTCTCAGTTTTTCCCACAACTAGACAAAGGGTAAAGAGCTAATGATGGTCAATGAGTGATGAATTTGGAATTGAATAGGAGCAGACAACTTCTATTGTTGAGGAGGGAAGGAAGAGGAAAAACCCATTTTGCAACCATTGAGGACTCTGCTATTTTTGAGTGGGTTAATGAATGACTCATCTCCCAGTGTTCTCAGGAAATACCTTGACCTAGATATAGGAATTTAGATAGCTCTCCCTTGGTTGTATGTGCTATTAAGCGTGTCTCTAGCCTTGGCCTCTGGGGGTCCCTTGTTTACTTGTCAACCACATGGAAGGCCACATCAAGCCAAATTATTAAATATTTCAATCGTGTGATATTCCAAGGTGGGGGCTTTAGGGTAGGTAACAGTGGAAAGTATATTTGCCATTGTTCTTTCCCAAAATAAAAAAACAACAACTCAAAGTTAAGAATTTTGCACAGTTTTAACTTAGTTTTTATACCTGCTGAATTGTTTCAGGAAATGATTCTTTGCTGGGATTTTTTTTTTTGGCATGAAAATTTTGTATTTTGTGAAAAGAACACTTTTTTTGTGCAATACCCCTTCTGTCTCTAGAAACATTTATTTGTGAAGTTGGTGTGCTTTGTACAAAAAACTCAGCAATTTTGCATAAAAACATGTTCCTTGGATTGGTGATTTTATTTACTTTTTTGATGCAAATAATATACTTCACTCACCCCATCCCCTATGATTTCCCATCATCAGGGTTGGTATCAGGTTCAGTTCACTGTCCTTTTGCCTTCTGTACATGGAAGAGAGATAGTACCATCTTAACTTTGCTCCTCAAGCTGCAAAATCTCTTAGATTTCTCTTATCTGAGATCTTTGGCTGCTCTCTGCATGCTCTAAGGTAAGCAGCCCTCCCTCCCTCTTTTCTTACAATAACAGGTTTGCTGGCCTTCTTGGATAACCCTTTCTTTTCAGCCATCTCAGCAGGAAGTGTGTTGCAGCCATTCCTCTCAATAAAGAGACAAGCCACTATTTCAGTATTAAAGCTTTACAGGTGAAGCCAACCCTCCTCAAACCGATAGGTGTTAACACTAATATGGCTCCTCACATGATTAAACAGGTAATGGATTGTTGCAGAACCATAGATATTGGGAAACATTGGTAGTGGCAAGAGGTCTTTGAGTAAACTCTACACAGTTGTTTTTATCAAGCTCCTGGTCTTGCTTTCCAAAAGTAAAGTTGTGCCTTAAATGTATGTTCTGAATCCTGTTATAATGTTCCAGCCAGAGTAGACCCATTGACTTAATTTTTGAATGGTGAATCTCATAGGTAAATCCATTGACTCAGTGGGTCTACTCTAGATGGGACTAACAATAGGATTAAAGCCACTGCAGCCCTGATGGCACAGTGGTTAAATGCCGGTACTGCGAGTTACAACATTGTGAGTTCAATCCTGCAGGACTCCAGGTTGGCTCAGCCTTCCATCCTTTCATAGGTCGGTAAAACGAGTACCCAGCTTGTTGGGGGCAATTAGCTAACACATTGTAAACTGCTTAGAGAGTGCTTAGCACTATAAAGCAGTATAGAAAAGTAAGTGCTATTGCTATTGCCATAAATACTCTAATTAAACATGATTGTGATGTACCAAGCACACACGCTCACATTCAATCAATAAATTTCTTTATTGGCAAGGACTCGTGTGTCAGGAACATAGAACAAAGCCGAAATTGAATACAGCTAGAGCAAACCCCCAGATAAACCCCACAGTGTGAGAAAGGCCTTTAGGGAGGATAGATACCTCTCTCTCAGGGCGGCTTGCACCTGGAAGAGGGAAACAAGCCAGAAGCAGCCTCACGTCAAGGTCCTCCATGAATTCTACTCTAAACCCCAGAATTCAGGGATGAGCCTGACAATGATTATTTAAAAAGAAAAAAAACTTAGAGAAGTCATATTTTAGACTAGTACACCTTCCATAATTCCCCAAGTCAGCATGGCTAGGGACCATGGTATCTAGGGAATTCTGGGAGCTATAGTCCAAAAAAAAAAGTATCTCTAGGTAAAAGGATGTCTGCTTCCAAAGAAAGAAAAAAATCTCCTTCCAAAGCTGTTGTTGAGCCAGGCAATTAAGCTGGATCCCATCAGTTAGGTGGTATGGGAAAGAACCTTGTTGCCTGACAGTGAGAATGGGTGGAGAAATCTGACAAAAGTCAATTGGTTTAGCTTTTGAGCATCTCTTTCTTTCCAGCTCTGCATTCAGGTAGTCAGCAAGGGCTGAAATGATACATTAAACTAGGTTACCAAGTTCAGTTGTAACCACAAATGATGATTACTGGTGCTGTTTAGATTCAGAAATGGAAGCAAAGCAGAGCTAAGCTAGACAAACCATTGGCTAGGAAAGCTGTTTGGGTACAAATGTATAAACAAACCAGAGTCATGTTACAATAACCATGGCTAGCAAGCCTGGCTGGGTTCCGACATATAAACAGATCAGCATTAAGTTAAGCAAACCATAGTTTAGAACTTTGTCCAATCTAAGCTAAAGTCAAGATACTAGATGGTGGGAATGAAGGTGTCCTTAGTATGAGAAGAGAGGTAATACAATCATGTCTTCATTTTTCTCTGTGAACTGTTGGTATACATTCAATTATGTACTTCAGGTGTCCTTCACCTAGGCATTCAGCTAACCTGCTTTGTGGTCTTAGGGCCTTATTGCATTACACAGTTATAGCACTATTATTCCACTTCAACTGCTCTTGATGCCTCCTATGGAATCCTGGGATTTGCAGTTTAGGGAGGGACAATTAGCATTCTCATCTGGAGAGCTCTTAAACTACAAACCCCAGGATTCCACAGGAGGCAGCCATTGCAGTTAGGGTGGAATTATAGTGCTACAACAGTGTAATGTGATAAGGCCCACAAGACCACAGTACAAAATAAATGTATCCAAGCATTTTAAAAGAGTAAAATGAGAGCTGAGAGCCAGCATGGTGTAGTGGTTTGAGTGTTGGACTATTGGAAGACAAGAGTTTGTTCCCCGGTTGGCCATGGAAACCAACTGGGTGACCTTGGGCAAATCGTGCTCTCTTAGCCTCAGAGGCAGGCAAGGGCAACCCCTCTCTGAACAAATTCTGCCAAGAAAACCCTGATAGGTTCACATGAGGGTTGCCATACATCAGAATTTACTTGAAGGTACATAAAAAACAAACAAACAAAAAACAAATCAGATTAAGCACAATAAAATGACATCCATTCTGTTACTAAACTATGCTTTCTAAATTCCAGGGTTGCGGCGGGGGTGCACTTGGCAGCCATTTTACAAATGTGGGATTTTTCAAAGCCACGTCTCTATAATTCTATAATGAAGAAACCACACAGAACACAAAATCTTGTAGTGCACAGGAAATTATCCCTCAAGGATGGAAGCAAAGTCATAATTAAAGCAGAAAGTGCTGATAAAGTTTGTGTGTGTGGTGACACAGCAACAAAAAAGAAAGAAAAGAAACTAAGTTCAGAAATAAGAAAAGCCCTCGTGCCTTATCATGGCGAAAGAGATGTAAACAGATATAATCTTTTGAAAGACAGTCTGGCAGTGTTTGCTGAAAGTCTCAATTTCATTCCAAGAAGGGGAAAATGGAACAATTTCTGATCTCTTGTTTGTTTTGTAAAATGTGATTGGATATGATAGCCTGCTATGAAAAAGGACCAAGGGACATTCTCTGATTACTGACTTTCAGTTAATGTTTACAGCTCATTAAAAACCTCTCATTTTCTTCAAATTCATAATAAAGGGCTATGTTGCTGCAGAAGAGGGAGGCATTAAAACCAAGAATGAAATCCTATAGATTTATATACAACACACAGGGAAGGATTCAATCTTGGATGGAGATATGGCTGGAAATCTACTATAGCTCCTCAACTATCTGAATACATAATTATAAACTAAAAAGCACTATTCTTGTTTGAGAGTGCATCAGAAACTTCAAGGCATCTCTTAGCCCTTTCATACTACACAATTATAGCACTATGATTCCACTTTGACTACCATGTTTCCATACTGTGGCATGTTGGGATCTGCAGTTTACGAAGGGATACTTAGGAACCTCCACCAGAGAGCTCTAGTGCCTCACCAAACTACAAGCCCTAGCATTCCATAGGATGCAAGCATGAGCATTAAATGGAATCATAGTGCTATAATGGTATAGTGTGAATTGTTCCTTTGATTTTTAGGATAAATAAATGAATAAATAAATAAATAAATACAGCAGGTCATTCCACAATTTGGGGGCAGCTGATGAAAAAGTTCTCTGGTTAACCTGCGCAGAACCCATTGCTTAACCCAACAACAGCCTGCTGTGATGCGTTTTAACAACTTCTTTGCAGATGAAATCTCTCGGATAAGAGCCAACTTAGATGCCAATAATTTGACAGAAACAATTGATGAGGTGTCCAGCAACTCCGTTGATGTAAGTTTGCTGGATCAATTTCAATCCGTGAGTACCGAGGACGTGGACAAGCTACTTGGTAGGGTGAGGAAGACGACCTGCCCTCTTGATCCTTGCCCTTCATGGCTGGCTATTCAGGGGGGGACTGCCTTGATGGTGTTCCTTAAGGACATCATCAATGCATCCCTCAGAGAAGGGTGTGTTCCATCTTGTTTAGCTCCTGAAAAAAACCTTCCCTGGACCCCCTGGACATGAACAACTATAGGCTGGTTTCTATGTTACCATTCTTGAGCAAAGTGATTGAGAGGGCAGTTGCGCTTCAACTCCAAGTGGTCTTGGATGAAACCGATTATCTAGACCCATTTCAAACTGGCTTTAGGACGGGATTTGGAGTTGAGACTGCCATGGTTGCCTTGACCAATGACCTGTGTCTAATCATCGACAGGGGTAGTGTGACCCTGTTGGTGCTTCTGGACCTCTCAGCGGCTTTTGATACAATAGATCATAGCATCCTCTTGGATTGCCTGAATGGGTTAGGAATCGTAGGCACTGCGCTCCAGTGGTCCTCATCCTTCCTCTTGGGCAGGTCCCAGAGGGTGCTCTCGGGGACAGCTGCTCCAGCAGAAAGGATCTTACTTCTGCTGTTCTACAAGGCGCCATCCTGTCCCTGATGCTGTTTAACAACTATATGAAGCCGCTGGGTGAGATTATTCGGAGTTATGGGGCTGGGTGTTATCAGTACGCGGATGACACCCAGATCTTTTTCTCCTTGTCCCAATCGTTGGCCTCGAATTCCGATGGTGTCTCTCCACTTAATGATTGTCTTAAAGCAGTAATGGGCTGGATGAGGAAAAACAGATTGAGATTAAATCCGGACAAAACGGAGGTAATCACGGTAGTGGCCCCAAAACCAGGAGTTGGGTTGCAACCTCCAGTCCTGGATGGGTCACACTCTCCGTTAAGGACTTTGTTTGCAGTCTGGGGATGCGCCTTGATTCATCACTTGAGATGACTAGTGAGGTGAATGCGACGGTCAGGAGCGCCTGTTATCAGCTTCGGCTGATATGCCAGCTGCGCCCTTTCCTGGAAGTAAGGGACCTTGAGACTGTGGTGCACACACTGGTAACCTCTCATCTAGATTTCTGCAATGCACTCTACATGGGGCTACCCACATGCTTGGTCCGGAAACTTCAGTTGGTACAAAATATGGCAGCCAGAGTGGTCTCGGGAACATCTCGGAGAGACCATATAACTCCAGTATTAAAATATCTCCACTGGCTGCCTATCAGTTTCCAGGCCCAGTATAAGGTGTTGGTTATTACCTTTAAAGCCCTAAATGGCTTGGGTCCAACTTTTCTTTGGAACCGCCTCCTCCCATACAATCCTCCCCGTGCACTCCGGTTCTCTGGGAGGAATTTGCTTCAGCCACAAAAATCTAGGCTGTCTGCAACCTCCCAGAGGGCCTTCAGTAATTGCCCCCAAATTGTGGAATGGCCTGCTGAACGAGATCTGTCAGATGATGAGCCTGAGTAGCTTTAAAAAAGCACTAATGACAGATCTCTTTTGCCAGGCCTTTCCTAATTAGATCCCGGCCTCAGGAGCTCCTAGCCTCTTTTTTAGTCTGCTGGCTATTTATTATTTTTTCTAAATGTGATTTTAGATTAGTTGTTTTTAATTTATATTGGTTTTATCATTTTATGAGGGAGGGTGGGTGTGGGTGGTGTTTAGGGCTTTATTATTATTAACAGTTGCCAGGCTAGGCCTAGCTGACTGAAGTAAACGTCCCCCAGAAGATCTGGGTGTATGGGGTAGATTATATGGGAGAAAGTGATTCTGTAGGTAACCTGGACCCAAACCATGTAAGGCTTTAAAGGTAAGAACCAACACTTTGTACCTGGCCTGGAAATTAATTAGCAGCCAGTGAAGTGATTTTAGTATAGATACAATATGATTACTTCTAGATGCATCAGTAACCAATCTGGCTGCCATCCTTTGCACCAATTGAAGTTTCCAAACTTGGTACAGAGGTAGTCCACTGATCAGCACATTGCAGAAGTCCAGCCTTGAGATTACCATTGTATGCACTACCGTCTTTAGGTCCTTCAGCTCTAGAAAGGGGCACAGATTTAAGCCAATAGTTGGGGAATCAATCAATCACTTTATTTTTGTACAGTATAATCCCCCTATCCGAACTTCCAGTTTAAAATACCATAGAGTTGCCTTGTAAAAGTTATAAAATGTTGAGAGGACACCTCTCCAGGCATTTTCTAGGAAGACTCTATGGTATATGTTCTGTTTTGTGACCCACAGATAACTGAAACCACAGATATTATTTCTGTGGATACAGGGTTCCTACTGTACTGCCTTTTTCCAAAGAGTGGAACACCAGGCTAAAGCACAGGCTAGGAAAGTTTAACCCATGGGTCTTGTGTTGCCCCTTGGTCTCTCTCCAGACCTCCCAGTGCTTCCAGGGCTCACCAGAAATCATGGCCAGCATTCTTGTGGTGTCACACACCTGTGTAAATTCCCTGACACATGCAGTTGTACTTTTTTTTGGCTGTTGTGCAATGGACACATATTCAGTTCATGATTGCATAAGCAGAGTTTCACAAGTGGTACCATTTCACAAAGTCTTAAACTCTCTTGTTAATCCCAATTAGAGCAACTGAATCAACTGGGTTTTTGTCTATTTGTGGACCGACTATTCAACAAGCTCTACATGGTTTGGGTCCAGGTTACTTGCAGGACTGCCTCCTTGGTACAATCCACCCCATACACTCAGGTCCTCTGGGGGACATTTACTTCAACCAGCCAGGACTAGGCTGGTGACTGTCAACCAGAAGAATTTTCATCAGCCACCCCTTGACTGTGGAAGGACCTGCTGGAATAGATTTGAGAGCTAAACGTGCTTAAAACAGTATTAAAGATTTATGTCTTTTGGAAGGCCAACTCAGTTGATTTTAAACTATGAATTTTAAATTGGTATATTTTAAGATTATGCATGGATGATTTTAATGTATAATGGTTGCTTTAATCTGATGTTCATGTGTTTTAACCTGTGTTAAATGGTTTTATGTTTAGCTATATATTGTATTTTAATCTATGTTGTACCCCACCTCAAGCCTTGGGGAGAGGCAGCTAAAAAATACTGAAAAATATTATTTTATTATTGTTGTTGATGATTCAATGGGTCATCTACTCCAGTTGGGACCAATCAACAGGATTTGAGCCATGCAACAGCATTCTCGGATGGTGCATCACTCTTCACCAGTGCTTTCAGCATACCACTTTCTTCACTGGAGCTGCATAGCCACTGTGTATTCCTCATTGCACAAGGGGAGAACATTAGCAGATACACATTTCTTGCACAATGTCTGTATTCAGTCCCATAAGTTATCAAAAACAATATGCAGCAGAAGGATGATATAGGGCAAGCACTGTGTGATTACACAAGTGTCAGTTTATACTATGCAAGCATGATGTAGAATCATGGGCAATTAAAAAACACACATAGATTTTGGGCTTACTACTGAAATTTGGCAGCAAAGTACTAACTGCACCATAGTCAGACAGGAAAGGGATGTTACTGAATATTATCTGTCTGATAGTCTGTCTAACGATCTATTGACTGTCTGTCTATCTAATTTATAGCCTGCCTTTCCTTTCTCCTGGCATGGGACCCAAAGCAGATTATATAAAATTGATTACCACATAGTCAACTATAGTCAATGAGATATTTCATATCAGTGGTGGGTACCTGTTGGGAGCTTCCCGGGAATTTTGGAGGACTGCATCTCCTCTGTACCCCCCACCAAAAAATCATTTTTTTGCCCCCAAATTTCCCCAAGACTGTATAGGAGGCATGGGAGGTACAATTTCACCATGTTTTTAGCTCCTTGGCCATTTCAGAGCCAGAAAATCCTTTTTTTTTTTTTTTTTTAAAGGGAAGTTACTTTGAAGTTAACTAAAATGGCAAATGAGGAGACCAAAAACATGTTAAAATTACCTCCCATTTGGGCACAATTTGGAAGTTGTGTTTCCTGTAGGTTGCTCTTTGCCACCCCTGGTTTATATGATAATCAATATCATATTTATTAGATGATATCACATTCAGGAGAGCCAGTATGGTGGTTTGAATGTTGGGCTAGGATACTGAGTGATCAGGATTCAAATCCCTGCTTGGCCATGGAAACCCACTGGGTGGCATTGGGTAAGTCATACTCTCTCAGTCTCAGAGGAAGGCAAGGGCAACCCCTCTCTGAACAATTTCTACCAAGAAAACCCTGTGATAGTTTTGTCTTAGGGTTCCCATAAGTTAGAAAGGACTTGAGGACACACAACGACAACAAAAATCATCTTGAAGTCAATGTAAACAAGTACAGTATGTCTAATGAGGAGACAGAACATTTTCAGATAAATTTTGCGAAATCTTTCTATATTCAACTCTTGTAATTGTGCCTTACTACATGTATGCAGACACACACACACCCATACCCATACCATCCACCCACTCTCACTCTTTGCCTGGATTAGAAACTTGTAGTTATCCAAGGTACTGAACCTGTTTTGGAGATAGGGTCCAGCACCTTGGATAGGTCCTCCAAACATTAACGGGCCTTTTAAACATTTAACATTTAAAACCAAACATTAAATTTGAAGTGGTTTATTACCCCACAGGCATGGAAGACACAAGCCGCCACTTCAGTGGGTCTGTACCAATTTTTGCTAGGTTACAGGTCTCCTTATATTCCTCATATTGTTGGTGGTGTTCTCTTCCTCTTGTTTTTTTCCTCTCTTGCTGGTCTTTCTCTCCACCCTAGGTATTCAATGCTCAGTTCCCCAGACCTCCCTCTCTCTTTCTCTCTCAAATCTCTCTCTTGGTTGTCATAGTCTAGTTCACCACATCCAGACAGCCACATTGGCATACTAGGCAAATAAATTTTTTTTGTCATGGAAATCATATGAGGGGTTGCCCTTATCCTCTTCCTCAAGCTAGTACACTGAGTAAGTGGTTAAACTTTGGAGTAGGGATGGGAATACCATTTGGAATATTGTGGGGGGCAGGAGCTGTGCATGTCACAAACTCCTGATAGTGGAAATCCTAGTAAAAGCTCAGGGGAAGGAGAGCTGAGGAACATCCAGCTATTTTCTGATAACTGGACACATGACAATGATGTCATCTTCTGGGACCTCTGGAGGATCTCTGAGAGGTCCTAGAGGATGACTGCATCATTGTGTGTCTGGCTATGAGAATTAAATGATCCTCAGCTGTTTCCAATCCTACCCCAACTACTCCATGCCTTACTTTTTTTGGGGGGGGGGGATGTTCAGGAAAACAGTGAGTTTTGGGAGGAGACCTACTCCCTACTGTGAAAATGTCTTTGAAAGCTGTACACTTTTTGAAGATATTCTCATAGCTGGGAGAAAATGGGGGGGGGGAATTGATTAAGTAATCAAATAGATAATCAAATGAATTGAATAAATAATAAATGTATTCACTGCATGATCAAGTTTAATAAAGAATTACATCCCTATTATGGGGAAACCATGTTAGGTCTCCCATCTTTATTCAAAGTGCCCCTCCTGGAAAAGAAGATGCTAGCCAGGGCAGCAAAGTGAGTCTATTTTGACTAATGCCCTAGGTTCTTTTGAAGCAGTGGTTGGAAGGAAAAAAGGTCCCCCCGCACTTTGGCAGACTTAACAAGCAAGTGATTCAGGTGGAGCTGGATGGCCATTTGAACAGTCAACTGTGCTCTAGCCCCAGAGACCAGCTGGTCTTCTGGATCTGGGTATAAACAGGCACACACCATTAAACACTGCCATGTACAGCCTTTCATTTCCTGCAGGGCCTATTTCTCAGAGTGAGTGGTTTTACTCTTTGCCAAGTTCCTTGATTAGCACACTCAGAGCCAGATGCCTCTCTCTTTTTGCAACATCTTCTGTGCCGGTGATCACACATGGGATCTACCTGGTTAAGATTACACATGTACTCCTCACAGAGAAGCAATGTAATGGCCTCCATATCTCCAAATGTCAGCTCGCTCAGGGCAGTTCCGCGTAAGGGGGAGAGACATCTAACAGAGCCGCAAGGAACTCCACTGTGAGTGAAAAATGCTTCCTTCCTTCAGAAAATAACCCCATGCAGCTAAAGTACGGAGCTTTTCACAGCCTTTGGTCAAGTCTCATTTACTTACAGAGCTGTCTACTTGGAGTTTCATTGATTTCAGTGCAGCAAAGCTGGTAATAAGGGAAAAAAAAATAAATAACACAGAGATCAGATGATGAGCAATTTTGTGTAAGGGAGAGAAATATTTCCTATTGATGTATAGTTGGCCAACTGGTTCTGGATATCTTGCACTGTTTTGTTGATTTCATCTTTATCTTTGTTCTGTCTTGTTGCAGAGGTTTTGAAATCACATTCCTTGGGAATCTTACATTCCTTAGGAAGCTTATAGGGCAGGGGAAAACAAAACATAGTCCTTTTAGCTTCCTGCAGATCCCCACCTATGCCATTATGTTGTTTCCAAAAGCCCATCCACACCCTCACCAATTTTGCTATGTTGTTCACCTGTCAGTGTTACCTAGAGTGCATAGGGGAAGATTTTGAGTAAACCACCCCCTTTAAAAAACTTTGGGGTGTGGAGGCTGTAGCCCTCCAAGGTACGTTGAAGTGTATGTGTGGCCTTCAGATTTCAGATAATGAGTCAGCCATGTTCTTTTCTTAACTGGGATTATTAATAACACATGGTTTCCCCCCCCCCTCAAAAGACAGTTTGCCTTCCAGTACTGAGCTTGCCCTGCAATATTTTATTTCATTTTGTGTTATTTATAACATTGACTGGCATTCTGTATTACAGTCATGGATTTGTAACCTAGAGCTATGGATCTGTAACTGCTCCATATTCCCTAATACTACATAGTTACAATTGTAGTACTATAGTCATAGTCATAAATGCCCTTCACCCACCTTAACAGACAGCAGCCATATCAAGTGAAAGAGGTGTCTTCAGCTGTCAGTTGGGGCACAAGTAGGATGACATTTCCATCCAAGTCAGTGAGTGTGGCATGACAATCAGAACCAGGGCCCCTTGTCACAATTCCTTGTTGCAGCCTTGCTCATTGGTGGGGAGAGGATGGAACATAGAGTCATTGGCAGTGATTGGCAGCATTCACCCAATGCAGCTGCTGGTTAGGCCAGGAAGTGGTATTTAGTTATGTATACGTAACTAAATTGCTGATGTAGAATGTTGGCAATTATTTCTAAGTCACATTTAGCCCAGGAAGATCCTAACTCAACTTACAATTTAAAGCTTTAAAACAATTGCAAAACTTTAAAATGACATAATAACACAGCACTACTTCTATATGCCCCTGGATTCAGTTTCTTGATGTAATTCTAGAATGTGAGAGAACCTTGATTGTAGAATGTGATGGAATGCATACAAGCACTCCAGTATGATGGCTGGTGCATCTCTGGACTTGTATATTGCAAGGTTTGTAGTACCGCTGTATGTTATCTACATAGACACCCACTGAACGCTGCTCTCTGTAGTGTTGGTGGCTTCCATGACAGTGGGGCTGTGAATCTCCCCTGGGGTTTAGTCTGAAGCTTAAAGGAGATATCAACATGCTGAGCTTGTTCTAGAGAGAGGGTTCAAAACTTAGGATAGTTTCTTTTAAGTTCAGACTAAACCCCAAAGCAGAGTTGTTGTTTTGTTGTTACAAAATTAATGGCTGGAATTCACAATTGCATTTATGAATGCATAAGGTAGAGTAACAGATGAGTAATGCATCCATACCTGATTTGTATTCATGATCCCTGTGCATTCAATAGTGTGGGGAATACATAGGGATCATAAAAGTCCCCCCAGTCCTGACTTTCTAGGCAGCAGTTTCTATGAGTGTTGTGGGTTTGATCTTCTGTTGGTTGGGGTGCAGCAGACTGATGTTTTCATCCCTGCCCCATGAGAAGAATTCTGGTGCAAGGAGGAATTTGCAACAGAGATCCTGCTTCTGATTGTTGCACTGGAGGTCACTGGTGAGAGGGGATGAAAATGTCAGTACACTGCATCCTAATTGACAGGAGAACAGATCCCCATCACTTGCAGCAGCTGATGCCTGGTAAGTCAGGATTAGGGAGAGGGTTGGGCCAGGAGATGTTGATCAAGAGTCTCGGCCCACATTTATATCCCACCCTCTATTCAGAGATCCTAGGGCAGCATATGATAACACCAATCTGACAAATTTAAAACAGTGTAAATAATAAAAGTGATTTTAGAAAAGCTAAAAACATATTTAACATTTTTTTTATAAAACGAGTAAAACAGTTAAAATAATTTTAAATGATTTAAAACCATGTACATGCAAAGGTTTGGGTAAAATCAATATGGCCCTAAAAGCTGTAGTGAACAACCATGTTTTCACTTGGTGCCTGAATGATATAATCAGTGGTACCCAGTTGAGCCTTCAAGGGGATGGTGTTACATAATTGGGGTGCCATGATAGAGAATGCCCTCTCCCACATCCTCCCACAATGTATTGCCCAGACAGATGGGGCACAGAGAAGGGGTTCCTGCAGTGGAAGACATGTCCTACTGGCCAACCACCGCTGCCTCTCCTGCAGCCCCCTCACTGAAGGACAGGTTACTTGGTGGTGAAAAGATACACTAATTTTGCCTTCATCACAATGGTATCTTCAACTGGGCACCACAATTCAAGAAGAGGTTTTACAACCTGGAATGCGTCCAGAGGATGGCAACCAAAATGGTGAAAGGTCTGGAAGCCATGTCCTATCAGGAGAAGCTTAGGGAGCTGGCTATGTTTAGCCTGGAGAAGAGAAGGTTAAGAGGTGATAGGATAGCCATGTTTAAATACAGTACTTGAAAGGCTGTCATATTCATATTGAAGATGGAGACAATGTTGTTTTCTGCTGCTCCAGAGACTAGGACACGGAACAATGGGACACGGAACAATGGGCTCAGGAAAAGAGATTCCAGCTAAACATTAGGATGAACTTCCTGATCATAAGAGCTACATGACAGTGGAATACACTGCCTGGGACTGTGGTGGAGTCTATTTTGGAGGCTTTTAAACAGAGGCTGGATGGCCATCTGTCAGAGGTGCTTTGATTGTGTATTCCTGCATGGCAGGGGGTTGGACTAGATGGCCCTTGTGGTCTCTTCCAATTTTGTGATTCTAACTGTAGCACTTAATTGTCTTCTAAAGGCATGAATGATCCCAATTACTGCTGCTGCTACTCTTTTTTCTTTACTGTAATTATTAGCACCATTAAAATTGCTTTGCCAAGATTTTTTTTCTTCACAAAGGATCAAGGTATCTTAAGATTTTTAAAAATGCAGAAGTTAAAATATAAGAACAAGAGCAATAAAATGATACAGAATATAAAACTGTACCATGTCCACCTCCCAGGAAGAAATTATAAGGATACTCAAATGACATTTAAGTATTTGTTGGTTACATCCCATTAACTGCTTGCAAGTAGACAAACAGCTTAACCAGTTGCTGAAACATGGTATTGGGGGCCAGTGTTCCATTTGGTCACAAGCAACATGGCCCTTCTATTATCATGTAGGGGAAAGTAAAGGGCTGTCTTTGGAAACATTACAGGAAAGATTGGGAAAGTGCAACTTTTTTTTTAAAAAAACCTCTGCCAGGGTCCCTAGTCCCACCTGAATTCTGGGTCATTTTCTGGGTTTAAACTACCCCCCTCAAAATGTGGCAAGATTGCCCTCCATACCCCCTAGGTGATGTGGGAGACATTTTGTGGGCAAAAAGTGGTGTGTGTTTTTTTGAAAAAAAATATTCCTGTAGTGGTAGGGGGCTGAATGTTGTTCTGTATCTTCAAGTCATTTCTCACATATTGCCACTCTTGTGTGTGGGTGTGCTTTCAAGTTGTCTTTGCCTTATGGCAACTCCATGAATTTCATAGGGTTTTCTTATACAAGGAACACTCAGAGGTGGTTTTGGCAGTTCCTTCCTCTGAAATATAGGCCACAGTACCTGGTATTTGTTGACAGTTTCCCCTCCAAGTGCTAACCAGGGCTGTCCCTGCTTAGCTTCCAAGATATGGTGCCTTCAGGATATTTAGGCAAGACTATTAGGCAAACCTATAATGGGGTTTTCTGGGGAAGATGTGTTCAGGGGAGGTTTGCTGGTAGGTTTCTATGGCTGAGTGGGGGTTTGAAGCCTGGTCTCCTGGTCTCCTGGTCCAACACTCAAACTGCTACTGGCTCTCTGGGGTGGGTGGGCAATGCATCCCCCTAAGATCCAACAGTTATCTGCCTCTGCACTAGCTGTTTTATAGCAGGTGAAACTATTTGTTTGACTAATCCAGCATTGTCTGGATGTGGCTCTGAAAAATCTATGGCTGAGGTTTTTCTGATTATTCAGTCCTTAATCATTTAAAACTAGATGCTCTGCAGATTGAAGTTTAGCCTTTGTGTATGCAAACTACATGCCCTGTCTCTGAGCTATGGCCTCTCCCACTACAGGAAAGGTGACTACAGCACCTGCTTACTTCACCCGGTGATTCCAATCATTATTAAAAATCAAGCCTCTTCCTAGCTGCACACAGTCCTCCTTTTTATCTGTTTGCTCCATCCTAACAAGCATTTCTTGGACACCCTTGAATGTGATGAAACTCTTACTGTACCCTACCACTCCCCATTTCATAATTGGAAACCTTTTTTTGGGGGGGTCACAGTGACCAGGGACATTTGGGGTCAAGCTAACCAAATGACAGTTTAGGTCATGATGACCTGAGATGTGCCTAGATTACTAATGGTGGAAAACCCAGTTAGGATTATGCGGAAGACAGTTGAGCTCATGATGACCTGAGCTGTGCCTAGATTACTAATGGTGGAAAAGCCCAGTTAGGATTATGCGGAAAACCCAGTCATTAACGGGTCTATGATAATCATAGAATCATAGAGTTGGAAGAGACCACAAGGGCCATCCAGTCCAACCCCCTGCCATGCAGGAACACACAATCTAAACACTCCAGACAGATGGCCATCCAGCCTCTGTTTCAAAACCTGCAAAGAAGGAGACTCCACCACAGGCCAAGACACTGCATTCCAATCCTTTCAACATGTAATCAGTCACCATTCCTCAACTCTTGCCTCATGGAAATCTCTCCTATACCTCCTACCTGCCTGAACACTAAGAGGTTGTCACAGAATCATCAGTGCTTTGACACTCCAGAGCTAAGGCAGTCAGCTCAGTTTTGGACCCTTTGTCCGCTCCATGAGAAATCCATCCAGGCTTTGGCATAACCAGAGTACCCCTTCAGGGTATGAAATAGGGTATAAATACCCTAGTCCAGACCCAAACCACATGTGCCACTCTCAGATGCTATCTGAGTTTCTTCACTGCACAGACCTCTTTCTCCAAGACTGGTCACTATCACCCTCCAACCCTGGACATCTCTCTACCCAGTCCTCCAGCCTTTCACTTCTATAGCCCTGTATGGTTTGTAAGAGAGAATATCCTTATACGATAGTTTTATCTCTTGTGTTAATTCTAATAAAATCCTTTGTTTTACTGTAACTGGAGTGTTCTCTGTGGTTGGTACTGGTATACATAGATGGAAAGATCCCCAATTTACCCTCCTCTTGCAGGCTTCCTTTTTGAGCTATAATTTCCCCAAATATTAAGGAGAGGCCCTAACACCCTCCCTCCGCACTTCTTAGGGTAACAGAATGTTAGGAGAAGGTGATGGAATGCCAGGGATGGATTCTTCTATTGATACTCAGCATATTAGTTTGAAAGTTGGCAAGCTGTTGCAAATGTCCTCTGCTTTTCATTGAATTACTTGTTACTGGCCTTCTTTGCATCTGGAATTGCTACTAGTTAGGCTGTGGAACAAAAGAAGAATGAACTGGCAACCTTTAGTGGGAGAAGAAAGCGGGTCACAACTCAGTTTTCTGACACCTCAATGTACCGAGCAAGATCTGAAATAGATGGAACATTTCTTTCAGTTAAAGAAGGGGGGGAAAGACCTGTAAAATATCAAACAGCTGGTGGCAGAGAAAAAAGTAGGCTAGAATCTTGTGAACATTAGTGAGTCATTCGATCAGGCTATCTTCTCGCCCAGCAGGCTTCCTGTGCGCCAAAAGCAAGAAGAGTTGCACCGTTTTCTTTCATTAGGATGACCTTACAGTGAAAAAAAGGAGATCTTGACATTTGAACGGCCCATCAGGAAAGAACGAATGTCAGCGTTCACCACAGTAGGACAAAATGCAGTCCTAGATTTTCGGTGCAGGAAGAGAGGGAGAAATAGTTTTTGAGGGCTCTGAAGGAGGAAAGAGGTGGTTGACCATACCTGTGGTTGGTATGACCTCTGTAAAATAACAAAGGAAGATGTTCTATATTTCTGTTCCAGAGGAGACTGTTATTTTTTGAGGAAAGTTTCGACCTGGATGGGCACTGGGGCATTCCTGAGCAACGTAACTCTTCTTCACTTTTCAGAATGCATTTTCATTTGTCAACAGGTGTTGCTTCTTCTGGAATGTGAAGAAGCCTTAGAGAACAGTAAGCCAACCTTTGATGTAAGTAGCAGGGGGTTGTGGCATGTGAGGATAGGATGTGCTATACTACCTGGGCTTGTTATGAATGCATTAGTCTGCCATTCTTGTTTCTATTCATTTCTGCCTTCCTCTCAGCAGACCAGTGCCAACATCCACCAGAGCATAAAATGGTCCCGGCTCAGAAGCCAAAAAGGATCGACTTTCACTACTTTACATTCCAGGGATGGTGCTGACTTTGGGCCAAACAAAGTAAGACCTTGGGTCTCATCTGTTTGGCATTCTATTCATTTGTATGTTGCAATTCTAGGCTGCATCAATAGGAGTATAGTGTCCAGATTGAGGGAAATAATAGTGCCACTCTATTCTTCTTTAGTCAGACCTCACCTTGAATCCTGTGTCCAGTTCTGGGCACTACAATTGAAGAAGATTGTTGACAAACTGGAGTGTGTCCAGAAGAGGGTGACCAAACTGGTAAAAGGTCTAGAAACCATGCCCTATGAAGAGCGCCTTAGGAGCTGGGCACATTTAGCCTGGAGAAGAGAATATTAAGAGGGTACATGATAGCCATGTTTAAATATTTGAAGGGATGTCATATTGATGATGGAGTAAGCTTGTTTTGTGCTGCTCCAGAGACTAGGACACAGAACAATGGGTTTAAGCTACAGAAAAAGAGATTCCATCTAGACTTTAGGAGGAATTTCCTGGTGGTATGAGCTGTTTGGCAGTGGAACGCACTGCCTCGTAGTCTGGTGGAGTCTCCTTCTTTGGAGGTTTTTAAACAGAGGCTGGATGGCCATCTGTTTGAAACTGTAGTATTTACCATAGCTCCTTCCTATGGAATCTTGGGAATTGTAGTTTGGTGAGGCACCAGAACTCTTTGGAAGAGGAGGCTAAAGACCTTGTAAAAATACAAGGAAGGAGCCATGGCAAATGATTCAGTTTCAAACTGAATTATTTGTGTAGTGTTGATTTGACCTCACTCTCAATGTTGTTTTCTTTCTCCAAATCAAACTTGCATACCTCTTCCATCCTTCCCTGCCCCCATATCAGGTACTGAGAGTTTTTTTCTTTTTTTTTAATCTCCATGTAAATCCATGAACCCTTCCCATATGCATTTTATAATAATAATATATAATAATAAAATTTTATTTCTATCCTGCCCCTCTGCAATGCAATCGGGGTGGCTTACAATATAAAAACTCCATAGTCCCAGTACCCTAGCCCACCCACCCCTTAAAATAATATTAAATTATAGAAGATTAAAAACATACAATAATTAAAAATATATAAATTAGAAAGACAAAAATTAAAACATACAATGGTTAAAAAATCTAGTTGCCGCTTAGAAAGGACAGCCGAGTCTTGGGCCGGGATAGTTATTCAGGAAAAGCCTGCCGGAAAAGATCCATCTTGACAGCTTTTTTAAAGCTGTCTAAGGTGGTAATAAGACGGATCTCGTCCGGCAGGCCATTCCATAATCTGGGAGCGGCAGCAGAAAAGGCCCTCTGGGAGGTCACCGACAGCCTTGTTTTCATAGGCTGTAACAGATTCCTCCCAGAGGACCGAAGTGCACAGGGAGGGTCGTACGGAAGGAGGCAGTCCCAGAGATAAGTTGGACCCAAGCCATGTAGGGCTTTAAAGGTTATAACCAACACCTTGTACTGTGCCCGGAAACTAATAGGCAGCCAGTGGAGAGCTTTTAGCACAGGTGTTATATGCTCTCTTTTGGAAGTGCCAGAAATCAACCTGGCCGGAATGTTTTCTGTTTGCATTTCTTTATGCACTTTCCTCATTGACTTAAAGACACATTAGTACATATTGGTCAGCTGCATGAATTTAGAGCTATCACATGGGAAAAAAAACACCTTTTGCATGAATTCATATATATTTTAATTTGTTAAAGAGTACTGCAGACATTCCAAAGGTGTAATTTTTGAGGTATGGGGGTTACTTGAGTGTATTTGCATTGCACAGTCATAAGACATGATATCTTTTACTGTCATGACCTTGTCCTATGGAATACTGGGCTCTGTAATATAGTGAAGTGCACAGAATTCTCTGCAAGAGATATGCAGGTACTGTAGTTCAGGAGGGTGCACTAGTGCTTGCTGGGTACTAATTCTCTGTATCTTGCCAAACTACAAATCCCAGGATCCTGTAGGATGGAGCCATGCCAATTGAAGCAGTACCACAGTGATGTAACTGGATAGGGTAGATATGCTCTTTCTCTTGCAATGAGTTTCAGGGAGTGCAAAGTGGATTACTTCAAGGGGAAGCTTGAAACCACTGGAATTCTTTTTCACCCATAGTAGAAATGTGCTCAGGTATGCCCAGTCTCCCTAAAGGACATGTTGGACTACATCAACATTAATACCAGTGGTGGTTGGTGGCTCCCAGGTCAGTGGGACTGTGAATCCATTTCAAGTTTTGGCTAGCTTTACAGGAGCTATAGGTGCTGAACCTATTTAGGAACCAGACTCAACACCCTGGAAAGCTCCTTTGAAACTTAGATTAAAAACTAGAGTGGATTCACCACCCCACTAACATGGGAGCTAGTACTGACTGATAGAAAATATTTCCTGGCTTTGAATTTGGCAACTCTAGCTAATGGTATCTCTAAAAGCCAAAATGACCAAGCTGAGGCTAGTGTACCTTGGACATATCATGAGATGATATGACTCACTGGAAAAGACAACAATGCTTGGCAAAGAGGAAGGCAGTAGGAAAAGAGGAATACTGTTTTTCAGGTGGATTGACTCAATAAAGAAAGCCACAGCCCTGCAGTTTGTAAGTCCTGAACAGGGCGATTGATTTCAAGAAATATTGGAGATCTCTCATTCATAGAGTTGCCATAAATCAAAGCTGACTTGATGACAATTGACAAGCAACAACAACCTAATGACCATTGCAAAAACTTGTATATGCATCTTCATACAATAAACAAGCCAAATGACCAAAAATTGCCATGCAGAAGCCTAAACTGAAAGGATAGGGACCACATCCATCTCTTTTTAACTGTAAATTGACGATAAAACATGCTGTGGTTGCTACAGTCCTGGTTAGAGATTAGGAACCATTTATTGGAATTTATCCCCATTTCAAATTGCTAAGAGTGTATGTTTAGGTCATACTGAAGGCCATATTAGTCCTATTAATGCAAAAAAGAAAAAAGAATAATGTATGAACACATGATTCAATCAATGAAAAACCTACACATATGGTACAGAGCAGAAAATACTTTTAATTATTATGCTGCTAGCATTTTACAACTTATCAATTATCAATTCAGCCTTATCAATTAGCCGCTGAAATTTAACAAGCGCCTTAGGTCAGAATGATATCCTTGCAGAAGAAAAATCTTCATGCTGCATTTTATAAGAAAGGCTACAATAGTAATTGGTTACAGGATATGTAACAATCTAATTGTGGTGCCCTTCAAGAATTGGAGAAGATTTTGCATTTAGAAATCTGTTATAGAACATCATCTTCTTCTTAAAATCACACATGCCATCTCTCTTTGTATGTGTTTTGGGCCTGTTAAACCTAACTCTGCTTTTATGAGGCTTCTTGTTGTAAATATTAATCAGCTCTATGCAGCTAGCTTATGAAACATTCTTCTAGGTTCTATTCCCACCCCCTCCAAAACTTCTTATGTCATTACTTCTTGTTCTGTGCCTTCAAGTAATGTCTGACTTATGTTTACAGAAAACATAAGTTCACACAGGGACCACTAAACACAGTGTGTAAACACGAATCAAGGAACATGAGAAGACACTGCAGACTGGGCCAGTCAGAAAAATCAGCAGTAGCAGAACATGTGATAAACCAACCTGGACACAAAATGCTATTTAAAAACACAGAAATTCTGGACTAGGACAACAACTATCATGTCAGAATGCACAGAGAAGCTATTAAAATCCACAAACACCTGGACAACTTCAACAGGAAAGAAGAAACCTTAAAAGTAAGCAAAATCCGGCTCCCAGTTTTGAAAAACAATAGAATCAAAACTCAACACTTACAAAGGAATTCCTCCCAGGGACAGGGGCATTTCCAGCAGATAATGGTGCATCTACCAACCATTAGCCAAACAGACACTAATCCTTCTTGCATTTCTATACCCTATAACTAACCATTCAAATACACAAATTTACATATACTCCCCAACAGGGGTTCACAGCATATAAGCCCCCTCACTCCTACCCAACCATTCTCTGAAGATGCCAGCCACAGATGCAGGCAAAATGTCAGAAAGAAACTATTCCAGAACACATTTGCACAGCCCGGAAAAAAACCAAGGAAAATCTATGGATGCCTGCCGTGAAGCCTTCAACTTCACAACATATAACTCTTTTGTTAAAACAGCTTCACAGCTACCAGTCTGTTTCCAGGCCCAATTCAAAGTGCTGTTCATGACCTATAAAGCCCTATATGGCTTGGGTCCCTACTATTGGAAAGACCATATCTTTCAAATATACGAACCTGTGAGAATTTTGTCAACATCAGGGGAAAGCTTTCTCTTAGTCCCACCATCATCACAGGCTTGCTTGGTGAGAACATGAGAAAGAGCCTTCTTGGTTGCTCTCAGAGGGTGCTCCCACCCTTTGGACCATCCTTCCTCTGGAGGCTAGGCTGGCCTCCTCCCTGCTTTCCTTTCGCTGGCAGGCAAAGACGTTTTTATTCAAGCAGGCTTTTAAGGAGATTATCAGATGGAACAAAAAAAGCGTTCCCGTCTTGCAATCTCCTCTCCCGTCCCTCTCGCGACATAATGACATAAAATGAAAACTTTTCAGACCTACCTTAATCGTACCTCATTCCCTTGGGAGGGCAGCCCAGGAGTGAAAGGAGCTCAAATGAAGCTCCTTTTGCTTCCTGGATTGAAATCCTAGCTGCTCTCGCAAGAAGATGAGAGCACGGGTAATTCAAACTGTAAAAGGAAAATACACTAAAAAAAAGTTACACTAAGCACCTAAATATACTTAAAACTTTACAAGTAACCCAGGAGGGTACAAAAAAGTGTGTCACTTACCATGATTTCCTGATTTCACCCAGAAGTGTTGTTATGACCACATAGAGGTCCTTTTAATCAGGTAGTGTTTAAGATTTTCCCAGACAAGTGACAGGCAAAAAGGCACAGAGAGACCAAATTTGGTTTTCGATCACTATGCATGTAACATTTATTTAGACATAAGAGATTCAGTTAACTATCAAGAGCTCTTTTCCATTCACACACACACTCACACTCATGGACGTCTGATCACTGTTCAGGGAAGGATCGTTATGAGTATGTGGTGTGAGTGTGTGTGTGAATGGAAAAGAGCTCTTGACAGTTAACTGAATGTTTAATGTCTTATGTCTAAATAAATGTTACATGCATAGTGACCGAAAACCAAATTTGGTCTCTCTGTGCCTTTTTGCCTGTCACTTGTCTGGGAAAATCTTAAACACTACCTGATTAAAAGGACCTCTGTGTGGTCATAACAATGTTCTGGCACAGACCTCCCATTGATGCTGGCATCGCGCCAGCATAACAGGGCACCTTTTCAGACACAGGGCACCTTTTCTGTGACAGAAATGGAATGGAAGAGTCATTGATGGCTTAGCTTATCAATAAAAAGCAGCACCGGAGGAACAGCAGCAGCATGGGCACATGACGAGATGGGAACAACATCGTCTGAAAGGAAAGCCCTTTAGTGATCTCCTGGCATCATGATAACGCCATATTTAGCACGTCTGATAATCACCTTTGTCATAGCTGTGTGCACAGAAGGTTTTTATTGGGGTTTGTTTTTACTGTTTTTTAACTTTTATATGTTTTTATATAATTTTGAATTGACATGATTTTAATTGTTTTTAACTTTTAATTATCATATTTTTAATTGTATGTTGTATTTTATGTGTTGTGAGCTGCCTTTGGTCCCTTTCTGGCAGAAAGGTGGCATATAAACCAAATAAATAAATACCGCATAATGCTTAATGACATCACCAGGGGCCATTTCGGTCTCAGGTTGTGGCCCAGAAACTTTAGGGCCTGCAATGATCCTGAACTGGCAGCTCTGCAGACTAACAAACAGGAAAGTCATGGTCTCTTTCTAAGGACTGTCTCTTTTCATTGGGGGAAAACTGACCAAAGGCTCTGTCCTGAGCATATGGAAATGGTGAGAAAGCAACACAGGACTTCCTATTCTAAGCTTGCCTCCAAAACCTGATATTATTCACCTTGATAGGAGAAAATAATTTTGTTAAATTATGTAGCTAATAAACAAAGGGAGCTCATTTGGAGAATGATAAACAACTCTCTCTTCTTTAAAAAGTGAATAATTCACCCCCTGAAAATAATCATTGCACACCAGAAACTCTAAATTTGATTAATAGTGTCTATTATATATTGATGGGGGAATAATTACATATTAGTCCTGCATTCTGATTACCTGTGAAAGGTCCCACTTGTGATATAATTAAGAGCAACTTCTCTGTAGTGGTGTGTGAGTGAGTGGTGGAATATAGACGTTCCCCCTGCTGATGGGACGTGAAGCATTAATGCTGAAAGCTATCATTTGATTTCTGTGCTTAGAATGCAGAAAAATTATTTTGGTTACAGGACATACTTATTCCATTAATATCACAGTGCCTGGATGGACAGGTAATGCTTTTACAATACAGATTCATGTTAAAGATAATTCATTTGTTACCTGAATTACTGAGGTCTGTGGAAATTCCACATGTATCTACCACAAATCAGTATTTCTATGGGGAATTTTAATTAGCTCAAAAGAGGCAGCGAGAGAGTGGGTAACAGTGGGATCTTTTGACCTGTGTATACTGGTACTCACTGGCAAGACCCCAAGCCAGGGGATAAAAATTAAAAAAAAATATTGAAAAATAACCAAGGGAACACACTCAGGCTTCAAGCATTCACAGAAGGCTAACAAAGAAATTAGGAAGTATTGGGATAGAGGAATAGAGTTCGGGATGATGTGTTAAACTGTACCTATCTGAAGAGCAGATATTCATGTAGAAGCTGCAACCCATAGTGACACAGACTGATGGAGTGATGGGAGGAAGGGAAGCTGTGTGCAGTTTGGCTGTGTTTTAGGGTGACATTTATATGTGATTTCCCCCCTGAAGGGGTGAGTTTGAGTAGAATACAATGTCTGCCAGAGTTTCCCCAAGGTTAAACAATGGATTCTCTGGATGTGTTAATGATTGCTCATGGCTGAAACATTAAAACTGATGAGTCTCATGCAAACCTCTATTGTTGTACGACAGGTGAGAGGAAAGACCAGTTATCGAGGCAGAGTGCCCAGCTACCTTGATGGGATTATTAAATGACTCCTTTCTATGTTCATCAAGGAGAATTATCATATTTCCTTCCTAATGCACCAGTTCCAGGGGGTTTCACTTAATCCTTTCCCAGACGTGTCTTTGAGGAATTTTAGCAAGCTACTTCCTTAGGTTTTCTGAGCACACCTTGATTCCTTCTGTTTGGGAGTCCCTGGTCTATTGCTAACCACATGGAGAGCCAATAAATAGCCAATTTATGAACTATTGCCCATTATTGAGGTGGTACAAGATTGGAAGGGTGTCAAAGCAAGTACCACATTCAGTATTTGTTAACTGTGTTTATATCTTCCTTTTCTTCCAATGAGCTTCAAGTGTTACACATGGCTGCTCTTTTCCTTACTTTGTCCTCACAAAGTTAACCCTGCAAGGGAGGCAAGATAAAATGCCTGGCTGAAAGTCTCCCAGTGGGTTTCCTCATGCCCTCCAACATTTCATAAAATCTCCCAATTTTCGAGATGGGTGGCTGAACCAAATCAGAGATTGATCAAGAGGGTGTAGCTAGGCACCAAGAGGGCAAAAGTTGTTAATGAGAAAGAACATACTAAACTATTTTTTTGAGCAGAGAAACTCTAGAATTTATGTGCTGAAATTAGGAAAGGGAAGACTCTACCCCCACCTATCCTCTCCCTCCTGATGAGCTGAATGAGTGCAACATATTTCTGTCCTTTGAACTCAGGGTTTGTGCACATGGGCAATTTACCCCATTGTGCAGTCCTGCAGTACTGACACAATAGGTCTTTCCCCCTGTTCCCCCCCCCCGGCAGTCCTCATGACCCCTTAGCCAAAGATGGGGCTAAGCTGGGGGGAAGATGGAGTATGGCCTGCTATAGAAATAGTTGGTAAAATTTGTTCCTGCCAGCAAAAAACAGATTGGGCCCTAGAAGACCACAGGAGCCCATTCTGACACACCACCCCATCACTGTAGCTGCCCTCTTCCTCATTCTTCTGTAGCCAAGAAGGGGGGCTGCAGCATATGACCAAGGATGGACAGCGGAGGGCAGCAGCAGTGGCTGCAGGGATGGGCTTGCATGCTCATCTGGACTCCAGCCCATTTTGTGCTAGTAATAGGGGAGGAATAGGCCAGATCCATGGGTAGACTATGCTGGTGGGGAGATGGCGTATTCTGGCCTATGTAGATGAGCCCTCAGTTTGAAACAACTGAAGTAAGCCAAGGACAAAAGGGAAAAGTGAGAGGAAGAGGAGAAAGAAACTGGGGCATTTTAAAAACAGCTGAGAAAGTGGGATGGCAGAGGATTAAACAGGGTCTGTTCTCACCAAACTGGGACAGTTGGAGGCTGTACTTCATAGCTTGGTGCGGGCTAGGGTTAGAATCCTGTTAGTGTACTATGTT